>OY998184.1:26725066-28072566 GCA_963921935.1 Galeruca laticollis | reverse complement strand
CGGTTACGATTATACTTTTGGTGAGTGTTTTTGTTTAGAATAAATAATTTATTAAGATTTATTATTATTTAACATTTTTTGTTACTCTTAACGTGTATTGCTTTCAAATAATAGGTTAATAATTATGGTTTACAATAGATATTACAAAGTAACTGTTTTTATAAACTTTGTGTATAGGGAATACTTAACAAAAATTTAAGTTACATGATCGAAGATTCCATTTGTGCTAAAAAATACAGGGTGTTCCATTTGAAAGAAGAGAGAAAATGAAAGGCTCGAGTTTCCGTCCACCTTGTGTATAGAAGGGAAAATAACTAATATTTGATAGAATAAGGAGATATTGCATGATATTACGAAAGTCTGTTAGGGAAAATAAATTTTTTTTCCAACCTTCAATAAGCTACACAGCGTTGATTTATCTATGATTTTGGCATAAACGTGTCCATACCTTTTCAAGGACTCTGTATAACGTAGCAAAACCTTATATCAAAAGCTTCAAAAAACTGTGAGCAATCTGAATTCGGTATAATATACAGGGATTCTCATTTAAAAAAATCACATGTTTGGTTTGTAACGGAGTTATGCAACACTCTGTATAGTTCGAGATAATTTCAAAATATGGACCTTAAAGACATTTACTATTTTTGTTGATAACATTTTTTGATATTTCTTAAAATAACCCATATACTGAAGTTTGTCGTAAGATTAGTACACCCTGTATAATGAATAACCCTGTACACTGACATTTTCTACATTAATAAAATGTTAACTCCTAAATTCAATGTTATGTTTAATTTCAATTCAGATTTTTTCCAGAGTTTTATTAATGCGTCTTTATTTGAAATTCAGTAATAATACCCTAATACACTCTTTTAATCTTCAAATTCATAAAAACTAGTTTTACTTCCTATTATGCGAAAAATATTGTATTTTGTACCTCTCTCCATTTAAATGAATACGTGTAACACAATTTTGATATTTTTTATTCATGCTTTCCAAATAGAGGACATACTTTTTGCCATGCTATGATTCAATGTTCTAAATGGACATGAGTATTTTAATTTGAGTAAATAGCAAAATTGATATGGATTAAATTTAAACATGGAATTTTCCAATTCAAATGTAACGATTGTACATTTTTCTCAAGAGTAAGAGCTAATCGAACAACACAATTTCACTAAATTTAAAAAAATTGTTGATAATCATTTTTTTAGTTAGTTTTAATATGAGAACATGTTTTCCAATTTTTCAAAAGATTTATCTACGCTTAAGACGTAATCTTCTTTTTCGTACAAACAAAATAGTCTCGTGTAAATTCGAATAATAATAAACATATATGTCATGCAAAAAAACTAACCTGAACTCTAGCTTCTGACAAACTAATCCTTAGCGCCACTTCCTCTCTCAAAAACACATCCGGATAATGCGTCTTCTGAAACAGCGCTTCCAATTCCTGTAACTGTTGTGGACTGAACGTCGTCCTGTTTCTTCTCTGCCGTCTCCTGCCGAACATGTACTCAGTGAGAAGATCTCCTGGTAACGAGGGTAAGTACGGCCCTGCCATTTTGCGGGCTTTTCGTTAACGCAGTTAAAATCAAACTGTGCCTTCCGAATAGCATGTAATAGTTGAAATTAAGAGAGACTCCACCCTGCATTTGTTTTCATTGGCGCTTGATGGACGCCTTCCAGGCGTCGAAACGCCGACGCATAGCTTCCCTTAATAAGATAATGCTATTATTGGTGCGCCAAGTTAACTGCAACAAGTCAGTTATTCCTCCTTTGGTAGATTTATAGATTTGCTTGTTCTATAATTCCGTCCGGTTGTTCCTCATTCTATTTTTTCGCTCAAGCAGTTTTCAATCGAATCTACCCACTATGCAAATAAATATTACAGTTATGTTAATTCAACATCACATTGTGATAATGTTCTTCCTTTTTTTCCTCTTGTTTTCATCACATGCACATCTATACAACCGCTTATGCCCAGCTTGTGGCTGTTAACTTTTGTGATGTTTCAACTTAACTTCTCAGCGATGTTAAAGCGCTGCCTTTTTACATTACTGTGATGTTACTAGAACTTCCTCAAAAGGAAGTCTTTATAACGAATTAAAAACAACATTTCTGTTACAATTTGAAATGTCTTGTAACTTCTCGTCAATGTTAATGCAATGCCTAAAAAATAACATCTTATCAATGATCTAAATGCGACATATCAAAAACAATACAGTGTATTCTCCTAGATGTTGTATAGACATTACTTAAACCTCTAAATAACATACCTCAACATTCTAGATGACATCCTATAGATGTTTCTGTGCCTAATCAGCAAATACAGGGTGAACAACTAAGAACGCCGACTGTCGGCCATATTTCAAAAAATAGTCATGGTACAACATTAAAAAAATACCTTCAGGAAAATGACCCTGAAAAATCGCTGGAAAATATTTTTGAGTTCCTAAAATATCTGCTATGGGGTGGAATGAACACTTAAAAACATAATACTGTGATTATCTTCAAAAAAGACATACTAAAGGTATCCTAGAAATACAATTTTTGATATATTGATGAGATTATGAAAAAATGTAGTTAGGGACTTTTTGTCCTTATTCTTCAAATAAGGGGTGGGGGAAGGTTCAACCTAAAAAACAAATGTAACACTTTTTTGTTTTTTTATCGATATAAATGTGTTTTTGGCGTCATTAAAGAGTTTTTCCTCTATAATAAGATATGCTTAACAAAAATAACAAAATTAAACAATTTTGTCAACGCTATGTGAAAAAGTCGACAATTTTCCATTTTCTCGGAAATTTCAAATGTAATGAAACATTTTATAATTCTTATGAATAGGGATTTACGTTATCAGATTTATAAATTAAAAAAATGCTTCAATTTACATTTGAAATTTCCGAGTGACTACAAAATTATCTAATTTTGTTATCCATCTTATTAAACAGAAAAACTCTTTTAAATGCAGCTAAAATCATTAATATCGGTTAAAAAAACGAAAAAGTTATACATTTGTTCATAAGTTTGAACCTTCCCCACCCATTATTTGAAGAATAATGTCAAAAAAGTCTCCTTTATTAAATTTTTTCATAATCTCTTCAAGATTTCAAAAATTGTATTTTTAGGACACCTTTAGTATGTTTTTTTGGAGTATTATGTTTTCGACTGTTCATTCCACCCCTAGCGGATATTTTAGAGACTGCAAAATATTTTCCAGTAATTTTTCAGTTTCACTTACCTAAAGGTAATTTTTTTGAAAGTTGTACCATGATTCTTTGCTGAGATGTGGCCTACAGTCCTTCTTAGTTGTTCACCCTGTACATTTAAAATAAAATAGCAAAAAAAGCCATAAAGGATTTAAAACGTTTATTCACTTTTAATGAACAGTACAGTAAATTTGAAAAACAGATACAAAATTAGAAAAAAAATATCTTGTCCAGGAATCCAACTTAAAAAAATAAAATTGTGTGAGCATATTACATAACAAGTGTGGAAAGTGGAAACTATTGAACGCATTCAGTGAAAGTAAGGAATAAAAAAGGGTATATTAATCTGTAGTTGCCATAATGTAACATACTTTGAAACTGAATTAATTCAGTTTAACGGATACCCATACATTACAGCTAGTTTACAGAATTTATTAGAATAGTTTTTTAATAACATTAAAACTAATAAAAATTTTACACCATAAAGATTTCATGAAACATTACGTTAAATCAACAGAAATCCAATCTGATTAAATGAAATTCTATCGTTTACTTACGATTACTTTTTCTTACGCAATAGTCGCTGTTTCGAGTGCCTCTACCATTCCATAACGTACATACCATTCCATAACGTACACTTCAAAATCCTTATCTGTGAAACATTTAAAGGTGTTCTGAAGAGCAGCTAATAAATCAATTACTTTAGATCAAATTGTGCCCATGGAGACCTTTGATCGATCATCATAAACTACATCAAACTTGGTTTTCAGCCAATTGACTGGGACTCATTTTCCACAAGATATATGCGGGGCTCTTCAAAGGAATAACAACATATTTTAATTCGAGAAGTGACTTTTAATGATTTACCTCCTATTACATGCCTCACTCCGTTTTGCAGGTAAATTCAGGTGTGCCATGAAAATTCATATTTCTTTTCTGTATAAAATAATATACTATTCTCATCTTCTCATTTTCATCCTGGAACATATTGTATATTAACATCGTGGAATTGTAACTTAATGAAAACTAAGCATTATTAATACACTGTATACAAAAAAACTACTTATGAAGAAGAGATATGAACACATTATCAAGTTAAATGAGTTTAAAATTAATTGTATCCAATTGAGTATCAAATAGCTGTGTTTCTACAATAATAAATAATTGAATTCTGTTTGTTGACTGGAGCATTAAGTGCCACAAGTAACATATTTTTCAACTACATTAATATAGGTACAATTGTAAGGGACACATACAGCTTTTTTATTGTATTCAGTGTATTTTCAAATGGAAATGAGCTTTTTAACAGAAATTTCTGTTTTTAAAGTCTTAAACAGTCTCTAATTGTTCACAAGAATTATTAGTATTAATGTTAAAATTTTCTAAACCTACAATACTATATTGATGGCTGTGACTGCTAGTACAAAAACTAGAACTAGAGATACTCGATTCAATATTTTTTGTACTGTTTAATACAGTACCTGTATAACACTATCTGAAATAGTTATTACCCTTTCTTTACATAATTACCAACTATTTGTTTTTTATTTTTTATTTATGTAAGTAGCTTCTGAAACATCTTGAACATTGAAAATATTTTCTTCCAGATTCCAATATCTGCCAACATATGAGCATGTTTAATTATTAATAATATCCAACCTATTGCAATATTAAGTTTTTTGAGTTTTTTGTAGGGTATAATGCATATCTAGGATTTAAAATATTGTGAATCGTTTTTAAAATATACTTACTAACTAAAATATTTTAAAAGTTGAAAAAACCCTTATTTTGTAAACTCTGTTATATAATGTTAGTGTACAATTCCGCCACCTGGAATTTCAATGTACAATAGCCGATTAAAGTCTTGAATGAGTATTAAGTTTTAATAATTATGATTTTGGAATAGGTACTTACCGATAACAGCTGTTGTTCATCCATTATAACAAGAATTATAACTAAGCATAGAAACTGAAGCTAAGTAGGAACTAACGAAAACGAAGACCACTTTATTCAAGTACTTGCAAAAAATGTGCTTCCTGCAAATAAAATATAACACAAAACTGAAAACCATCCGCCATTTCATGCTTGTCATTTGTTTCCACAGATACACAGAAAACAGACCCGAGGACCGTATTTTGTGCACAGATATGTTCGTTCGTCAGTTCCTCTTCAGTTTTCTTCTTTTTTTATGTTACTGTGATGTTTAATATGAGATATTACTGAGAGTTTTATGAACCAACATCGTAAATATGTAATCACACGAACTTACTAAAAGTTATTTCGAAAGATGTGAAAGTAACTGCAACATGTGATCATCTTAGAAACATGTTAATTTGTAATTTTACAGTAACGTTCTGTATGTGATATTAGTGAGAAGTATACAAATTAACATCGTATGAATGTTTCCTATAGGAAGTTGGTAAAAAGAAGTTCATAGGATGTGTATGTAACTGTGAATTCAAGTATTATTTTGTACATCAAAAATATGTTTTATTTACATGACATGGATGTTAATAGATAGATAGATGGTTTATTGACCCCATTCACATACATAGTACATTAGAAGTCAGTGAAAGTAGTACATATGAATACATTTTACCAACTAAAAATATTAAAGATTGTATAGTGCCGTATATGACAAATTTAAAATATAATAAAAATAATACAAAGTAAAATTTTTAAATAAATACAGACATACATTTCATAAAGTAAAAATATTGATGAAAATATGACAATTTTAAAATATAAAATAAGTTAAAAAATAATAGAAAGTAAAAATTAAATTAAACAAAACAAACAAACATATAAGCCTTAAGCCCAAGTATTCAATTCCTCCAAAAACTCATCAACTGTATAAAAACAATAATTTAAAAGAAAAGACTTAGCAAAATGTTTAAATTGAACTCTCGTCATATCACGTATATTTATATGTTCAAAATATTTTACAAATGAATTGTACAATGTAACATCCAACTTATTGTTTTTTGTTGTTTTCAGTCTTGATTTGAGAATGACAATGTCTTTACTATTTCTAGTATCATAATTATGAACATCTGCATGTTTAGTCAGAACATATCGATTTTTATGTGTTTCAATTAACACTTCGAAAATATACAAGCACGGAAGCGGCAATATTTCAAGTTTTTTGAATATTTTTTTACAACTGGTGTTTCTTGGTGCGTTGTAAATTATTCTAACTACAGTTTTCTGTAGCACAAATACTTTGTGCACTGATGTGCTGCTGCCCCATAGCATAATACCATATGTTAAATTGCTATGAAAAAGTGAATAATATACAGACTTTAACAAATGAGTTGGTATACATGATTTTAATTGACGAATTACAAAAACTTGGCTCGCTAATTTTGAACAAAGGTAGTCAACATGAGGTGACCAACTTAAGTTTGTATCCAAATGAATGCCCAGTAATTTAACTGGCTCTGATTTTATAGCCCATTTATCTAAACTGAAAAGAATGTGTTTCGTTTTAGTGTCGTTGAGTTTCAGCTTATTTGCCAGGAACCACTGATTCAACAAAATATTATCACCAGCTTGTGTGCCATCAGATAAAGTTGTAGTATCATCAGCGAATAAAATACAAAAAGTGTCAATAGCCTCTGGTAAATCGTTAACAAATATTATAAAAAGTATTGGACCCAAAATCGAGCCCTGAGGAATGCCGTTGTCTATATTACGTAAATCAGACTGGTTGTTTCCACAAACTACATACTGTTTCCTATTACTTAAATAAGATGTCAGTAATTTGTGTGCATTTCCTCTAATACCGTAAAATTCCAGTTTATTTAGGAGTAAATCCGCTGGAACACAATCAAAAGCCTTCGTTAAGTCGCATAACGTGGCAACAGAGTTGACGCCTTCCTCTAGTTTCTGTACAACTTCCTCTAAGAGTCGAAGAAGAGCACGTATGCATGATTTATTTTTGCGATAGCCGAATTGAAATTCCGTTAGAAGTGACTTATCTTCCAAATAATTGATTAATTTTTCTTTGACTATCAATTCAAATATTTTGTTAATCGTCGGTAAAATTGCTATGGGTCTAAAATTTTCTGGAGAATCTATATCACCATTTTTATATAATGGAATAATTTTTGATATTTTAAAGGAGTCAGGCCAAGATCCTTCCTCTAAGCATTTATTAAATTAAATAGAGTTGGTAATAAAATTAAGACATCTAGGAGATATCTTATTAACGTTTTAAATAAACATCACGAAAAGTCTCTAAAAAGAACATCACAAAAAAGACTTGTTATGTTTCTTGTTTAGTGGGTATAAAATCTGATTTTGTGACGTAAAACTATTAATTATAATTTACTTCCAATAGGAAGCGCGTAATGAATTGTTATGTCTCTCGACCTGTTTCTCACTTTCATATCAAACGTTCATCGTATAGTATTTCTAATGTCAGTTTGAAGAGAGTTTTTGTAATCTCATTGAGGGCAAACACCGCCCAATGGCATGCATTTATCTTATATAAATTGGAAAATTATGAAATTATTTCTTACATTCAAAGTATTTGTAATCTAATTTTCTGTAAATAATGCTTATTTAGCAAGTCAATCTGAAAAAAGTTGTCTGCTCAGCAAGAACCAGGGAAGGATAAGAGATTTTCTTGCCAGGAAAAAGTATTGTGTGGGGCATGTTAATAAGAACACGGAGTTAGTTTTTTGTTTTAATTTTATGCATATTTTTGCTTTTTCATTGGATTTGGAAATATGGTACCTACTAGAAATATAAAAGAAACAAAAAGCCCGTTTTTAAGATGCTTAACGGAAAATAATTTAAAAGAATTTAGTACCTAAGTGGAATTGTCAGAATCTTCGGAAGTAGAATCGTTTTCTGGTTAGATAATAGAGAGTTATTGAAGATCTGTAATAAAGGATGCTTTTATTAAAAGTTCCTTTATAAAAGTATCTTTTAGTATGACTTTTTATAGAGTTATTGAAAGTAGCATTACAGGAAAAAGAACTTTATTTTATAATGACATTTGGCAGATTATAAAAGAACATAACCTATCTATCTGTTTGCTTTGGTATAAAATCATCCTGCTTATTTCTGTGCACCTATATTGTAATATTAATTTATATTACTATGGAGGAACTATTAGAAATAGCAATTTCAGCAGGAGCGAATACAGAAGAGATAGAGATGCTGATTTTGCACTACTTTATTGGTATTCAAAATAATGAACAAATGCAAATAATTGATATAAATAATATAAATGATGACGAATTTAAAAATCACTTTAGATTGCTTAGGGCTGATTTAGTACACCTAAAATTGAAGAATCTGCTGCAATTACCAGAACATTTCATCACCGAAAGTGGAAATAGTAAACAAAACCATTAACTGTCTCGACCCTTACTTCGTCTATTCAGTTATCGAAACAATTGTAAATTTTTTAGAATTTTCAACATTATTCATTATATTGTGGAATTAGCTAGAAACGTTGAGTTTCATTTAAAACACTAGACAAAACCACATTCTTATTTCTGTGTCTTGAAGAAAATCTCTAATTACCATAAATTTCAGGATTTTAGGTGATATCCGATATACATTGCCTCAAATATGAAAATACTGAGATAAGTTTTAAACTTCGCCATACTGAGGATTACAAGTTGTTAGTAAACAAATCAAAGACAAATAACAAAGAAGTGGTTCCCCTGTATGAGGAATTGCTTAAATTTAAAAAAAAAATTGCAAGTACAGCTGCAAGCTCTTAAAGCAGTTTTGTCATAAGACGAATGGTTTTGTTGTTATTCTCTAAAGTACTAAAGTGTTATTGAACTATTATAATATTCTTTATAATGAAGTTATACTTTTTTGATAAAAAAATTCATTTTACACCATAAGCTCCTGTTGTGTGTCTAAAACTGCAGAAAATGTTTTGAATACTGGAGCGACTTTATTCTTTTACAACCAGTACCTGGTTGTAGTAGGTCTTTATTTTTTTTTCAATAATTAATCTTTTATGTGTAACTTTTGAAATGTATAATAAATTAATGTGTAAATGTGAACTTGTACTTTATTTTTGCATACTTTTAATTACGCAACTGCTCCTTAATACCTATGAACAAACTGAAGATTAATCATACAAATTTTTACTACATTGGACATAGGTATTCTTTAAATTATGAGATACTGATTTTTATTTTATGGGCCTATCAAAGATTCTATTATTATTTTTTCCATTAATCTGTACAATTTTATTGCTCTCTTGGCAACTTTTGCTAAAGTAGATGCAGAATAACCGACGATATACTGAATAACGAAATAAAAATATAGTTGTTAACATAGACAAACTAAAATATATTCATATACATATAAATAAATATAAATATCTATTACGTATATGAATATATTAATATTTGTATTATCTTTGGTTGTTAGTTTCAATACAATCACAGAACTGAAATAGCTATTCTACTTCTGTGAAAAGTCTGTCAAACTTGTCAAAATTAAAGATCTTTAACTAAAAGTTTTCTTTCCTGTATTTTATTTAAATATAGGATATCCTTTATTTAGATAAAAGTATTAAAGTCGTAATTAAGAAATGCGCCGTCAGCTTTTTCGTCAACGTTTTCGTCAATTTTTTCGTCAACTTTTTCGTCAAATTTTTAGTCAAATTTTTCTTCAAATTTTTCGCCTTCTTTTTCGTCTGCATCTATGTTGTTCGAGCGTCGAACGACCGACGGATGGCCGTCGAATGAGCGTTGAACGAGCGTTGAACGAGCGTCGAACGATCGTTGAACGAGAGTTGAATTTTTCGTCAACCTTTTCGTCAACTTTCTCGTCAAATTTTTCATCAACATTTTCATCAAATTTTCCGTCATATTTTTCGGCAACTTTTTCGTCTGCGTCTGTGTTGAACGTGCGTTGAATAGCGTCGAACGAGAGTCGAACGAGAGTCGAACGAGCGTCGTAAGAAAAAGATGTTATTCAAAAATTGTGTTATGAATATCGTGACATTTTTTATTGCGAAGAGATACCGCTGTTTTTACCGAATCAAATAAAACCAATAAATTTAACAGACGTCACTCCCATATTTACAAAGACATACCGTTTACTCGAAATTTATAAAGAAGATGTTACAACACAAATCAACAAAATGATTGACCAAGGTTTTATCTAACCTCCAAATTATCCATACTCATCTCCTATTTGTTAGTATCCAATAAAGACAAATCGAATCAAAAGAAATTTTGTTTAGCAATTGACTATCTAAAATTGAATGATAATACCATACCCAATAAATATCCCTTACCAAACATTATCGAAATTTTTAATAAATTTGTCAATATTTTAGTACTCTTGTCGTAGCTAGGGGATTCTAACAAATTCAAATGCATTAAGACGACATTCCAAAGACAGCATTTCCAATTCAAAACAGACATTATGGAAATATGCTTAGTATATTAAGACGACATTGTAATTTTCTCTACATCCCTGCAAGAACACGTAGAAAATCTTAAAACAGCTTTTGACCGTTTACGACAATCACATTTTAAAATCCAATTCGATAAATCCGATTTTCTTAGAAAATAATACGCTTACTTTGGGCTTGTTATTTCAGCAGGCGGAGTAAAGCCAAATCCTGACAAGATAAGTGCAATAAAACATTTTCAATACCTAAGACTCAAAAGGAAGTCAAAAGCTTTTCGTGACTATTAGGCTATTATGGTTATTCATTAAAGATTTTGGTAATAACTAAGCCGTTAACTCTATGTCTTATAAAAAAAGCTAAAGTCAAACAGATCATAATTTTATCACATCTTGTAACACTTGTAGAAATCTATTATGCAATTAATTCACCTAGACCTTTCTAAGCCTTAACCACGGATGATTCAAACGTAGCATTAGGCATGTTTTATACGTATTCGGTTCCATTCGGTTTGGTTCGTTTTTGGTGGAATAAAACCTCGTCACACATACAGCGCTTTCACAAGGTTTATATTATGTTTTTTGTGTAAAGGAGAATAAAATAACAAAGGAGAAATACAAGAATTCATTGGGTACACCCTCTATTCTAGACAACACAAAATAATAAAAAGAATAAGATTAATAGCTATTAATAATCATAATTTCTATTGTTAAGATAGGAATAAAGAAATCGGTACTTACCTTGAACAGAAATTATTTTGAGATACACGGGCTATCAGTTTAAAAGCGAAACAAACCGTGCGTGTGTGAATGTTAGAATTGGCTTCTTTTCCCCAGACTCGAGTTAAGACCTTATAACAACCTGCTGAAACCTACTCCTGTCAAGGGAGTATTCAGTATTGTACTGTTTTTATTAGGTACTGAACAGAGAACAAAGTACCGTTTTACATCTTGTGTCGGATAGGACAATTGCCTACGCTTCAGGAACCCTAAATAACTCAGAACAAAAATATAGTGCAATTGAGAGAGAATTGCTTGTCATAGTATGGGCTTGTAAATACTTTAGACCGTATCTTAACGGTAAAAGATTTAAAATATATTATGACAGGTCACGGAAGTAAATAGTTATACAAAGGGGTACAAAATAGTATTTTTCTTAGAAATTCCTATAGTAGAAAGCGAAATTTACAGTTATTTCCACATATACTCATTGCCTGTACCTATACAAAACGGATCAACTTTCGTTTAGCTGAAACCAGTTATATAAGAAATATTCGTTTATTTACCATTAGGAATATATTTCAAACAGAAAGATTCAATTTTTTTTGCGGAAATGCATAATTTTCATTTTTCCGACTTTAGAATAGCTGAAACCAGTTACAAGAAAATACGTTTCGGTTTTACATTTTAGACAATTTTCTAAACATAAACACGCAAAAAACTTCTTGCGGAAATATACCATTTTCATTTATTGATAAAATATTGTAGATTTAGATTGATTCGAACTATAATCGGCGACTCTGTAAAAAGGCATGTACAAAAACGTTCAATAGGTTTTTAAATGTCGTTAGATATGAGCTTTATTATTGTTAGTATAATTTGTTGTATAGGAGTGGAAATACGGATACCTAGTGGTTAAATGATGTCTTATTTTGTTATAACTAAGCAAAGTCTACCTGAAACTAGGCAGGAAGCTTATGAATTTGCGAAAAATAAAGGCTTACTGCCTCGACCACTTTACTGTAGGACAAAATGTGAAGGACATACGAGTAATATGGATATATTTTCGCATTATTATTTTTTGGAAACAAATTTGGGAATATATAGGTGTTCTAAACGACAACAATGCGAACCTTCGTTTTCTGTTGCAAAGGAAACCTGGTTTGAAAATAGTCATCTTTCACCATAAAAATAGTTTAGGTGGATAAGACTTTTTAAACTTTTTTTTCTTAAATATTAATATGAAATATAAATGAACGGATATTTGTTGGTGTAAGTGGTTCAGAAGGGAGTTTATCAATGGCAACAATAGCTGCTCGGATGAAGTATTGTCGGGAGATGGTTACTAGTGATTTTACTTCAATGCAGGCATCTCTGCCGAAAATTTGAGGGCCAGGAATCATAGTGCAGGTTTGTATCTTGAGATTTCAAGCGATATTAAGCTGATAGGAATAGATATTACTCATTGATCTGTTTTAAAGGTCGGGAAGAGGATTAACTCAACTTAATATTTTAAGGTTTATATTTTAATAACTAATCAACAAATTGAATGAAAGAAATTTTTATTTTTAGATTGACGAATCGAAATTTGGGAAAAGGAAGTACAATCGTGGACGAGTTATGGAGGGTCATTGGGTTTTGGGAATGATCGCTCAAAACTCAGAAAATGTGAGGCTAGTTGTTTGTCCGCATAATAAAAGAGATGTTGCAACCTTTATAGAAATTAGTAAAAATCATGTGACAGTGGGATCTATTATTCATACGGATGATTGGAAAGCTTACAGTGTACTTTCCAGTTATGGTTATATTCATCACACACTAAATCATAGCTTGGAATTTGTGGCGGATGATGGGCACACACATCTCAATGGAATGCAGCGAAAAGGTATTTGAGAGGTCAGCATATTCCTGAAGATGAGTTTCCTGATAAACTTTGTGAATACCTTTGGAGGCGGTATTGTAAGAAACATAAGCTAGATTCAATGATTGAACTATTAAATTCAATGAGAATGGAGTACGGTGACTTTAGAGTTCGACTTTAAAGAGTTATTCCGCACGGCAAATTTTGTTCCTTTATTTGATACTGGTACATATATGTTTATAAGTTTTTTCTTAAATGTTTACAGTTGGGTTTCAGTTTTATTTCCGATAACTTCTACAAAATTTAGTTTTAAAAATGTCATTTGACTTTAAAGATGCTATTTAATAAATATTTTTCCTGAGTATGTTGTCTCATTTCGCAAATTTTATATCACATATTTCCGCAGGAGTTCTTTTGCGTAGTTATGTTTGAGAACGTGTTTGAAATATAAAGCATAAAAAAGTTTTTATGTAACTGGTTTCAGTTATTCTAAAGTCGGGAAAATGATGCATTTCCGCAGTAAAAGTTTGGTGATTTTGTGTTTGGGGAGGCATCTATATACTGAAAAAACATTTTTTTTTGAAACTGGTTTCAGCAAAAAAAATTCCACCCAAAGTTTTCATATAACTAGTTTCAGTTATTCTAAAATGGGAAAATGATGCATTTTCGCAGAAAAATTTTTGTGATTTTGTGTTTGGAGAGGCATCTATATACTGAAAAAACAAAAAAATTCCTTAAACTGGTTTTAGCTAGAAAAAGTTCACCCCACAAAACTTCTTCAAAGTACTGTTGTTATATATTTTATTATAGTAGTAATTATCTTGTATTGGACTATAAAATTCATTCAATTAAGAAGAACCCGAAGAAGAAGCCAAGGCCAAGATATCCAGAATGGTCACCAAAATTTGGAACTATGAAATTTCACAAATAATTTTCCTTTTGATGTTTTTTCATAATTATAATTAGATTTTATATATCATTCGAGTTGTAAGGTCTCAGTTTGTGAAAATAAGAATTATTTTTGAAAAAGTAGTTTTAGTAAACTACAAATTTACTTTAAATGATTATTACACAATCATTTTCTACGTCTATAAAGCTACAAGAAGAGTCTGTTAGAAGAAAATGAAACACTATAGCAACATTGAATTGCTGCTGATTTAATTGCTATCAAAGCTGTACAAGCTAGTTTGATACATTTTGACGATACATTTTTACTAAGATACAAGTCAGAATTTTTCGATCATTATGGTGATAAATTCATGTTAAATTCTTAGATGTAGTCTTCTACTGTTAGAATATGAAATTGCACGGTCTTCTCGTATTTTCTTTACGGTTTCAAAAATATGTTAATTTTTTTCACAATAGTGCAACAGCTTTTGAGCTCCAGTTTAATGATATGGTATTTCAATTGATAATTCAAATGCAAAATCATAACGCGTTCAGGTTTAAATTGTGTCCATTCTATATTCTATTTTGTATAACTACAAAAAATAAACTACCTCGAAGATTCAAATTATTTCAACTGCATGATAGTGAATAGGCAATTTATAGAATAAGGATAGAGTTAAATCTGAACATTTTGCTTATCAAATTATTTTTTCGTCGGGAAATATTCAAATAATACATATTATTGCCAGATCTTGGCAAAAAAAGTTTTTTATGGAATGTATCTACCCTGTAAACAGGAATGCAAAAGTAATCCGAAACCGTGTATTTATAGCAATCTTCTCATCGCGACAATGCGAGATATTAAGAATATACCAGATCTGTCCCATGTTCTACAGAACAATAGTAACAGTGTGTGGATCATCACCTCGATTCTCGATCCGGAATGTGCCGGAAGCGCTGTAGCGGATCTTATTCCGGGAGTTCCAAGAGTTATTAACTCTGCCGTGCTGTTTCAAGCTCACTATGAAATATACTCGTTCGCCTTTGCAAAAATGAATGCATTTTCATTATTTTGTTTTGTTCTTTGGCTCACGTTGATAATACAGCTCTTAAAAATATCTGAATTACTCTTGGCTCACGAGTTTACATTGCAATTTTCGAAAATTAAATGTGAGTTTGAGTCACTTTCAAAAGTTACAGTAATCTTGCATTCTTACGAAGGGGACAATATACAGGACAGTTTCATAAAATGAAGTGGCCCGAAATATTGAGAATACAATATTATAAGAGGAAATGAGTTCAAAATCCTGATTGTTATTTTAATAGTCCCATAAAGTAGAACAGATTGACCTTTACCCTGACGTCACTAGCAATGAACTGTAGTAAACATAAACTTTATTGTATTTCATCCTTTTCTACCAACAGTATAAACACATCATACGTGTGTACACTTGTCTTTCAAGAAATGACATGCGTTCTTTGTGCCTCTAATTATGACCTTCAAATGTTGAAAAGAGATAGCGCTAAAAACGATTAATCGATTGTATTCATAAGAATTTATTTTGACCTCTTATGACATCTGTCATAATTTTGATATATCGAGTTTTGTTCGAAGCGTTTTATCATTTGCATTCAGATATTTATATAAAATCTGTTTTTTTCAAAACCTGTAATCTGTTATTATTATTTTACGGTGAGTAGAAAGTTCTTTGTTTTGCATTAAATAGTATATTAAAGTATAAGTGGATAAAGAAGTCTTTCAAACACGCGCGATTTTTCGAGAACGACGGCGCAGCCGGAGAGCTCGAAATAAAGACCAGTTATCCACAAATACTTTACGCTATTTTTTTTATTGGTGCACTTTGAAATCATAAAATATTATTATTATATTATTACTACAAAAAAATGGAAGTCCTTCCTCGATGCCCAGCCAAGTTTCATTTCATAAAAGTCCGCCCTCGATGCCCAGCCAAGTTTCGTGAAAGTCCATCCTAAATAGTATTTATTTTCATTTGACGTTACGAGGTACTGCTGTCAGATCAATAATCAAAAAGTTTATTTATATTTAAAAGGATACAATGTATATATGAATATATAAATAAATTTTGCAGAAAAAAACCAAATAAGACATTGGTTAACAATAAAAATATACAATTTAAAAACTAATAAAAAAGTTGTCATTGATACTTACGTTTCTCGAGTTGTTGTTGTTACCATAGGGACTTTAAAAAACGCGCGTGTTTATAAAAGTTCGATTTAAACACGCTGAGGCGTGCTTTAAATAGGTAATATGAGGCGTCAATAAAAAAATAAATATTTTTACCATAACCATACTTCTTAGACGGTGGCTAAACTTTTAACGGGGACATTTGTGGTAGCTTTATAAAGTCAATTTAAGTAAGAATATTGTTAACAACCAAGAAGTAAGACAGATAATTGCATGTAAACACTTATATCCTTCTATAAAGAGATTTATAAAGGTAGTGGTGTTTACATAGTACATTCATCTTTCTTAATTCTGTGAACCAAATTCTTACAAACCTACAGTTGACGATATTAATTTACCCTGATAATTATTACAATTGTGAATGTTAGCAAATTAAACAATATTTTACTCTGTTTTAGAACATGCCAGGAAAAATGTTAAAATCACAAGCACAAGAATTTGTTTTAAACTTGTGCGAGTATATTGAGATGGAAAAACTGAATGGAGGGCCTTTTGATATTTCAAACGTTCAAGACGTAAAATTTAACTTTTTATAATGATATGTTCTTGAGATTATTTTATTGTAGAGAGTAGCAGCAGCATTAAAAATATCCAGGAAAACAGTTTTTGCTATAAGAAAGAAGAAGGCAAATAATCCTAGTTCTTTTTTACAACAAAAAAGTTAAACTCGCAGTAAACCAAAAACTACAGACTTACCAGACAGCAGTAAAATGGCTATACGCAATACATTATATAAGATGTACAAAGAATCTGAGTAATGATGATATTTTAACGATTTTGTAGAATACCTAACATTTTAGCAGCAATTGAAGAAATGTTTAAAATTAATTAACAAACGAAAGATTGAAACATAAAATTAGTATAACATAATTATCAATATTTATAGATTTCTTATTTGAACTAATTTGTTAAAACCAATAAATAGGCTTTATTATTTATGTAAGTTTTAAGTAATTTTCATCTTATGATAAAAATTTCTTAATGTTCTACTAAATTTTTTTCTAAATATCTAAGTATTATTAGATAGTAAATAACAGTAATTATTTTTTTAGGAAAACCAGTAACTCTTCAAACATTAAATTTTGTAATAAAAATCAAGGAGATAGTTACATTCAGTTGCTTCTTGAGAAAATATATGGAAAATTTAACAAGCACTTATCAAAAAGAAGTAATTTTCTTAAATAAAATATGGATCTACTCCAAAGGAAGAAAAATGAGAAGTTGGCAAGAAGATAATGCTAAAAGTCTACGTTAACCTGAAGGCAGTGATGGGATAATATTTATTATAGTTGACGCAGGTTCTTCAAAATTTGGTTTTCTGTACAAAATCTTTAACTTTTGATTATCATGGAGAAATGGATAGTTTAATATTTACTAAATGGATCAAGACACTGCCTAATTTAGAGGAGCCATCTCTGATAATAATGGACAATGCACCATATCACAGCGAAATTTTGAACAAACAGCCATCAACATCCACGAAAAAGCAGAAACTGCCAGTTGGCTGAAAGAAAATAATATTACTTTTGATTCAAAAATGACAAGACCAGAATTATTGAAAATAGCAAAGATGCATAGAAAGGAAAATATTTTTGTTATAGACGAAATAATAAGAGAACATGAACATTAAGTATTAAGGTTGCCACTATACCATTGCGATTTTAATGCCATTGAGCTAATTTGGTCTAAATGTAAGTCATGCTACAATAAACATATTGGCAGAGATGGATTCAGTGACGAGAAAGTAGTAGTTATGTGGAATGAAGCTTTACAGCAATGTACACCTAACATGTGGGCAAAATGTGTGAACCATACTGAAGAGTTTATTAAAAAGTGGTACAACAGAGAAAAAGCTATTTGCGATATTAATTATTGATGTAGGGAACAGTTCCTCTTCCGAGTCTGATGATGATTTTGTAACGCGAAAATTCGCCGAGCCGTTGGCAAGTATGTCGACGGGAGGAATTCAGACCGCTCACTGCGCGAAGATAGGATTTAGTTCTCCTTGTGCCGTCAACGTGAACACACACGCACTTCAAGTAATAAATTTTGCATGTGCTCTGCGAGCCATAACGTTATTTCACAAAAATCCTGATAAATTCTATGCAGGGGGGGAAATATCACGCACAGAGTGGCTTCCTATTATTTGGCAACACTGGGACCTTGATAGATTATTAGTAGGTAGATTTGAATTTGTTTAAGAATCGTTGCGTCCTGTATATTGTTTATAGATCGCGTACGAAGTGACTTCCAGTAATTTTAAATATGAATTGGCTTTTCTTTTGTGAGAGGTGAATGAAACACATATTCTAGTAATTGGGATGTTGACGGTTATTACAAATCCATGTGAAGCTATATTTTACGTATAAAAGACAGTTTTTAGAAACCTGGAATGACATTTTTAAAACCTTATTACTCGTCTCAAACTAAATAAAATTAATTTGAATTGCGTTATTTATAACCCATTATCACGTGACCGCGAACACCAATCAGAGCGCGATGACGTCACTGCACGAACAAGTGGACTTATTTCTCATAACGCAGTTAGAAGTATGAACTATTTTTTTTTGATAATTCGTTAGAACAACGATAATATTTTACGATTTTTATCACAATGGAGACTGGATTCATGAAAAGAAATATTTGTAACTTACCGAAGATTGATTCTATAATGGTGCGAGTTTCTTTGCTAGAAACATGGTTTTTGTGCAGTGGAGAAGAATGTGAAAATGTGTTCGCGACTACCTATAATTGTACATGACATACTTTACTATAAATGAGAGAGACACCTTACTCATTTTATATACCCTTTAATCATATTTAGTGCTATTTACCATCTATATCGACGAAATAAAACTTGGAATCAGCTCTGTAAACAAACAAACTACTAATGAACTAATGAATAATTGACTTTTAATTTTTACCACAACCAAAAATATCTAACATGATTTTCAATTTATATTTGTAGTTTATCAGAGATTATAACTTTCATTAAAGTCAATGAAAAGACTCTCCATCTCAAATGTAGTCTGTAGGCAAATAGCAGTAAGAAAAACGCAAACTCCGTACTACAGCATATATTATTCCAAGTTGAAGGGGCAACTAGCTTCGGCACACTGAGCTATCATCAGGCCTTGAATGTATATATAATTTACATGAAAAGTATCATGAAAAGAAAGCTGTCACATGCCTGTGGCATCCAGCAGAATCCAAGATGTGTCAGTAGGTAATATGGGAAATACACTGTAGGAATTATTTTCTGAAAATAGTTAGGAAAATTTACATAATTATGCAAACGTCAAACAAAATTAAAATTGGGCAACGTTAAGAGAAGTTATTGAAATGAAATTAATGTACAATGAAAAGAAAAAGGAAGAAAATATAGACTTCGTCGTACGACAAAATGCGTCTGAAACAAGAAGTCCCGTATTTGAATAGCCGTAATAGGAAAAAGGGCAATGGAGAGGACCGAATGTGGAATAACGAGAAGCAATTTTTGCTTTCTGTTAGTCCGCATGATAATAATTATATACTCAGAATTCATAATTCACACAATTTGTATATTCAATGTCGTAAGGAAAATAGAGTACATAACTAGTTAGAAATTGTATTTCCTGCACTCGTACGGAATATGTCACTTTCCACACTCCTTATACAAAGCTATTCAAATTCGAGTCTATGCATTGGAATCATGGTAACGGTAAGAGATATAGGGGTGGTGAAATGGGGGCAAAGTTGTGTATTTCAGAGGTGATTTATTTGATTAAAGACAATATAGCTTCTGTATTTCTGGAGTTATACCGGAAAAATTGAAAATTTTGAAATTCTTCTTTTGCCTACATCTTTTTATTTTGCCAGGATTTTCTAAAATTTTGCCATAGCAACTTTTTGTAGACTATCCAAATATGCCAATAAAAATTATATAGAAAGTATTGTACAAATTGGGCCACCCTCTACATTTTATTTTCAAATAAGGACCTGTATTTTCATTGTGATTTTTTGAATGCCAAGAGGTATGTTTCATATTGGCGTAGTTTTTCCATCTGAACTACAGATTGTTTTGAAAATATTGAACTATTACCAGAACAATGTTAACCTTTAAAAATTACATAACAGCTGTAATTGAGAAATATCAGTGAGTTGGAAGTGTATCAATGCTAAGTTGAACTTACAACAAGAACTTAAATTATTGAAGACTTGAAATTTTACCGGTATAGTTCAATATTTCCAAAACACTATGTAGTTCAGATGTAAATACTACTCCGATATGAAACATGACTCTTGGCATTAGAAACAATGCAATAAAAAATATAGATTCGTATTTGAAAATAAGAACTTGAGGGTGGCCCAATTTTAACTATACTTTGTATACAATTTTTTTCATACAGAGCATGCCGCAGAAATGTTTAGTTCGAATATACAAGCTTTTCAATCTGTAAGTAACGTACAGAATAATCCACGTTATACATCCATAGAAATATTTTTTTGATTTCTAGCGCGTTGGTGTTTAAAAAGTTTATTATGAATTTATTTTATGCTTTTTAGTCTACTCCTCAATCTATGCACTTCTGATACAGCATCTTTATTATAAGGTAATTTTTTCATAAGTTTTGAGCTATTATTATGATTAACTGGTTTGCCATCGTGGAGCCGCGAAATTGAATTTCGATAATCTCCGGCTAAATTCGTAGCTTCAACCCACAATTGGACAATAATCACTAATCTCTCCGCCATTTTGGAGCCGCCATGTTGAATTTATGAATTTTGACATAAAGATTAAGATTTCAGGTTTTCAAACATCTGACTATAATTTAAGGTTCAAATGGAAATTCAATGAAGTTCGTTTTATTTTTCAAATAGAATAACCTAAATATTTTTCAATATTTGGATTCTTGAAAACTTGAAACATGTATCCTACTCTCTCCTTAGCTATGACGGTTCCAAGAAATGTCAAATAAGTCGCACATTTTATCAGTTTGAAATAAAATAAACTAATATACCAGAAAACCTAAACAGATTGTATTGTTATTTCGGTGACCTTGTCTGTTCCAGTACTAACAACATTCCGTCCGATTCTAACGGAAATGCCGTAAAATTTGTTATTCAGACGCTGATTATGATAATAGCTTAAGTCCCATATTCAGAAACTTTCAACGTTATAAATGATTCTCATACAGACATTAATTCTCATTATGATATTAATCAAAATCCCTACATTGAAAATGTCATCATAATACCTCTGAAAATAGCAACTTTAGACGCAGAAAACACTTTGGAAGATTTTGAATATGGGGCCTAATATATGGCTTCCACTTGAAATAAATATTTGACGTCATCAACAGCTGACTGTCAGATTTGTGTGTGTGTGGGGGAGAATGGCCTCAGACATAGTCTATTAGCCACAGAAAGTTAAAAGTGAGTAAAGGTTGAAAAATTAAAAAGACTGTAAAGGAGTAAGGATATAAAATTGTCGATTACTGGGCATAAATCTAAGCATATATCTAAATAGACAATTTAGAATTATTTATGAAATCCACTATGGAATCAAGTACAGACTTCTCAGTATTTGCCAGAAAAGCGGTTATATTTGTGGGAAGAGGAACGTTGAAATTGATAAGAAAATTGTAAAGTTCAGTAGTTGCCTTTTTGTTTTCAGTGCATTCAAAGAAAATATGGTTCAGATCTTCTACTGATGCCTTGTTACAGGAGCAAGCTGGAGAATTGACAATACCTATTTTAAAAAGATGAGCTGAGAAACGACCGTGATTTATTCTTAAACGTGATATGATGGAGGTATATTGTTTTCTATAATCCAAATTAAAAATATGAGGGATCTTAGTTGGTAAAGTAGGATGCAAAAGGAAATATTGGCTATTAGATGTTTTAGCGAAGTCGGCGTAAGACCGCTCCCAATTAGTTCTAATATGTTTCTTATAATAATTTAAAAGGTCTGAGAAGACATAAAGATTGGTATAAGAAGTCATTTTGCAGGCTCTCTTGGCTTCCAAGTCCACGTACTCATTTCCTTCTAAACCGCAGTGCCCTTTTACCCACATGAATACAATACTTTTGTTCGGGGTTTTTAATTCGCTTGTTAATTTTTTAATTTCTAAAATTATATTTTGTCTGTAACACTTGAATGGAGAACTTTCTATAGCCTGTAATACTGACTTGGAATCACACATAATAACAGCTCTTTGAATCGGATTTAAAGTACACCAAGTTAACGCTTTTGATATGGCGAAAGCTTCTGCAGAAAAAACAGAACAATAATTGGGAATTCTAAATCTTTCCACGTAATTAGTATTTGAAACAAGAAATGCTGCCCCAGTTCTTTCATCACATTTCGATCCATCAGTGTATATTGTGGTAACATTGTCGCCCATATTGTTAAGTTCAGTTTTCAAAATTACTTGGTTGATACTAGAAATTTCGTAAAAGGAGGGGTATATGATGTTAGGAGCAGTCACTAAAGATTCATAATTGCATTGAAAAATAGGGAAAGTATCTTGCTTTACGATATGATTTTCTTTGCTGTTGGTATTAAGAAAAGCCTCAGCTAATGGAGGACTGGTTTTTATTCTCCAGTATGGCATAGTCAGATTGATAGTGTTTATTGCTGAAATATTTTGAACCATGTACGTGTTAAATGTTCGGTATTTAATAAGAAGCTTTTCGGCTAGGTGTTGCCTTCTAATATGCAACGGGGGCTCTTGCATTTCTGCTAAGACAGCTTGATTAGGTGATGACATCATAACTCCTAGGCATATTTTTAATGATTTGTATTGAATTCGGTCAACAGCTATTAAATTGGTTTTTGATGAGGAACCATAAAATGTACACCCGTAATCCAATATTGAACGGATATAAGACTTATAAAAAATGAAGGAGATGTTTGAGTCAGCTCCCCATTTTTGTTTGGAAACTACTCTGAGAAGATTCATACCTTTTTCACATTTTTGTTTAGTGTACTTGATATGGCTAGTCCATAATAATTTTTTGTCCAGGACAATACCCAGATATTTGTATTCGTCGACAAATGGGAATGTGAACTCATCTAGAGAGAGAGCCCTGGACGTTTCCAGTCGATGGCGAGTGAAACATACCAGAGCAGACTTCTCCGAAGAAACACTAAAGCTCATATTTACCAGCCATGGTTTGAGTACTTGAAGGAATGCTCGTAAGTCTTTAACACATTCTTCATATGAATTACGAGTAACATAGAAACATAAATCATCAGCGTATTGAATTCGGTTAATTGTTTGACCGCCTAACCTATGCAGCTCTGCAGAATAGATGTTAAAAAGCAAGGGACTTAATATGGATCCCTGTGGTAAACCGTTGAAGACTTTGCGTGGACCATGTAACACGTTATTATGGTCGCGGATAAAAATGTTTCTATTTGTGAATAAATTAATTACATTAGCACAAACCTTTTTCCCAATACCAGCATCTATCATTTTTTCAAATAAAATATTTAAATCTACTACATCATATGCACCTGTCAAATCGATAAATAAACCTAATGTGTACTGATTGTTCGAAAAACATATTTGAATATCTGCAACTAATGCACCTACAGCATCCACTGTGCCCAGTCCCCTTCGGAAACCGAACTGCGTCCTAGGACGAATAGAATTACTTTCAAGAAAATATTCAAGTCGAAATTTGATTAGTCTTTCAAACGTTTTTGTTATACAAGATAATAGGGAAATAGGTCGATATGATGAAGGAGACTCTGCATCTTTATTTGGTTTTAAAAGGAGACAAATTATAATATTTTTTAAATCGTCGCTATATTCTTGTTTCACCCACCAATCGTTAAAAATTTGAAGAAGGAAAATCTTCACAGATAAGGGTAGCTTTTGAATAATTTTATAGGTAAAACCATCTAGCCCTAGGGCTGTATTACGACTATCTTTTGTAGCAAATTCTAGTTCATCTATTGTAAATGCTTTTAATGTATAATCCGTGGGTTGGAAACCAAAAGAGCTGCAACTTAAGAGATTGGGTGCAGAAGGAGGTGCTAGTTTGTTTAAATTTTTTTCAATTAGCTCTTTAGGAATAGGCTTTTTACGATTTTGTTTGCAGTTGCCGTTCATAGATCTAATATATCTTCATATATCAGTTAGTGGGGTATTTTTATTAAGTTTGTTTAAAAATGTCATCCAGCTGTTCCGTTGTTTAACTTTAAATATACGTTTAGCTTTAGCGGCAGCATTTTGGTAGTTCAGAAGTTTTCAAAACTTGCTAGAGTTCTATATTTTTTTAGAGCTTCTTTTCGTTTTTTAAATATCATTGTACATTCCTCGTCCCACCATATAGGCCTAGGGGTAATCGCTATAAAAGGCTTCTTGACCGGCATGGATTGACACGCCGCGCTTGAAATCATTTCAAAAAGTCTTTTCACTTTATCCGGGCCAGTTGAATTTTCATCAAAATCATTTTTTACCATTTCGGTTTGCAAAACGTTTTGAAATGTATTCCAATCTGCGTGGGAATCATTCCATTTCGAGGAAGGATTTAATGCAAGGTTTGTAGAATTAATCTGAATCTCAATTATTAAAGGGTAATGATCAGATCCCAATGTGTCATCTAAGATAGTCCAGGAAGACTTTGCAGCGAGAGTGTTGGAGGTGACTGCTGAGTGATTGCCTCTTGGGTTAATTCTAGTAGGGGAACCGTCGTTGAGAGCTATAAGTTCTAGGTCATCCATAGCTTCTACCAGTATTTTTCCGTGTCGATCATCAGGAGTTGGTCCCCACATATCGTGATGTGCATTAAAATCACCGCAAAAAATTGTAGCAGATAAATCAAATTGTTAATCCAGTTGACTCGACTTACCATTACGCTTGGGGGTCTATATATTGATGCTATAGTCAAATTCAAAGAGTCAAGCGATACGGCGCATACTTCTAAGTCCTTGATTCCAGTATTTAGCAAAACCTCTTTATATTAAAGACCCTGAATCACAAAAATGCATACCCCGCCATAACCATCTTTTCTACATTTACTTACTAGATTATATCCTTTTATACGAAATTTATTGTTTGGTTTTAGCCAGTGCTCTGATATAACTAAAATGTCCACATGTGTGTCTTTAATATATTTTACAAGACTCGCTTGATTTGCAATAATAGATCTACAGTTCCACTGTACAATTGTGATATTATTTCTGATGTGCTTATTAGAAAGTATCTGAGTCTTCGTCATTTTGTCTATTAATATTACTTTTTTCTTTTAATTCATATTTATCCAGGATATTGTTAATTGCTTGTTTAACATTGATCTCAATATTGTTACTTTTTTTGAGAATTATATCTTTAATAATGTTTTCTACCTGAAATGCTAGTTGCTCTTTATAAAATTTGAACTCTTCCCTATAAGGATTTGGGAGTATGGAAGAATGTTTGTTAGTTTTTTTGTTCTCATGATTTACTGGAGGAGAAGTTGGAGGTGAGGACTTTCTGCGTTTTTTTGACGCAGATGTACTCGTATTAAGTTTAGGTAAATGTACGGAGGGCTTAGGTTTACTCAAGATTGAGCTGTAAGAAGAAGTTGAAGCTGTATGTGTTAGCTCAGGGAAATTTTGTGGATTTGATAATAATGAAAATCGATTATTAGTTGTGATTTTTCCGTAAGCAGGATTTTTCACGATAGTTTCGGCTTCTTTGAAAGATGCATTCATAGAGGACATTACTTTTTTAATACTCAATTGTGTATTGTAAACAGGGCATTTTTTGGATGTGGATTTATGTTCATTACTGTCGCAATGTACACAATGTGTTCTATTTTCTTCACAGGAAACTGAGTTACAATTTTCTTCAGAGCAGTTTTGGCATTTCTGTTTACCTTTACATTGATGTTTAGTATGTCAGAAACGTAAACAATTATAGCACTGAACCACCGGATATATGTATGGTTCTACCTGAAAGTTTACCATATTTATTTTAACGGATTGGGGAATCGTATTTCCTAAGAAAGTAACCACGATCATTTGTCTATCTACTTCTTTTGTTTCTTTGGTTTCACTGTCTACAATTTTACGCTTTAATCGCTTAACATCAACTAATTTAATTCCAGATTCAATTGCGTCTTTTAGGTATTCGGCATTAAAATAAGTATCTACCATACGTACTTTACCTTTTTTATGCGTGAAGAATAGTGGAATATAAGCAATGTAATTATTTTTTAATTAAACTTCATGATTTACCAACAAGTTAGCAATACTGAAATTTTTAAAAATTACCTTTACCCTGTTTACCCCTACTGGTTTTATATCTGATATATTTTGCCTAAATTCTGTAATGTTTCTTAAAAAGTGACCGATTTTAATGGGAAATAAACGACCTACATTTTTTTCTTTATGTTCTATATAAACTAAATAAGGACCAACATCCGAAGGCTGATATTTATTCTCGAAATTAATATTTTGAAAATCTTGTATCGAAGGCCCTTTATCAATTAATAGGGGCGGCGATTCGCCGCCCGAATTTAAATCCATAAGTTGGTGAATTCAATTAAATATTAAATTCGATTTTATACTTAAACAAAAATAAAACTAGTTACTTATCTTTAGAAAGAAGTCGAAGTTTTTGTTAGGCACTGTTAATACCTGATCGCTTGAACTATCGATACGTTCACTGTCAAGGTACAAACACAACTGGACTGTCAGATTTACCAGCACCTTTTGTAGAACCGGCAGGAATGTTATTAGTACTTATCATACCTACATACGTATCATACCCCCGGAATGACGTAGTAAAATAATATCGGATTTCGCGTACATACTTTCAATTCTTGTCAAAAATGATAGAATGAGCGTCTCAGGAATCGTTAAAGATAGGTCAAGGATTTGATAAATGTTTAACATAGTTTTTCTCAGATTTAAAATTAAAAAAAAAACATTTATGTAGTTCCTTTCGTAATGACGAAGTTCGTTAAGTTTCCGATTGAACCGGAAATTACAGTCAGATGTTTCAATACCTAAAATGTTCATCCCATGTACCCATATAAATCACTCAAATTTCAAATCAACCGCTATTTTCATAACAACATAGCGGGCTGGCTACTAATTTCGTTAGCAAACAACACAGAGTGTTTCCTAAGTAATCTAAAATATTGTAGTGGACGCTCCGTCACTACATTTAAAAAGAAAAGTTCTTATGAACATGTGTGATAAGACTTGTCGTTAATGAGATACAGGGTGTTGAATTGTTGTATTATTTCAAATTTGATGTTTTATAACTCAGTTTGTAATGCCGGTGGAAAAGTGCCGTATTTTTATTATAATTGTACTTACTCCCCTATTTCGATTTTTATTAATTTCGTTCTTTCCAATTCATAAACGTAGCCGCTACGAATTTTTTGAAGTTGGCTAAAATTTTTTATTAAAAATCACCGTAAAAAAATTCGTAGCGGTTACGTTTATGGATTGGAGAGAATTAAATTAGTGAAAATCGGAAGAGGGAAGTAAGTAAAAACATGAAAAAATACGGCACTTTTATACCGGCAATTCAAACCAAGTTATAGAATATCAAATTTGAAATAATAAAACAACTCAACACCCTGTATCTCATTAACGACAAGACTTATCGCACATGTTTATGAGAAGTTTTCCTCTTAAAATGGAGTGACGAGGCGCCCACTACAATATTTTAGATTACTTAGGAAAGACCCGTATATAAAGAGAACATATATTCATTTGGAGAATGTACTGTTTATATTTTTTACGAACATTTGTATAAGTTTTATTAAATATATTTTCATGTCTATTCTATCTAAAACGCACAATAGAGAAGAGTTGTAATGATGATACTGATCTGAAAACTTGTACACAGTCATGATGTATTCCTCATTACTTCATTATCTCTTTAGATTCCTTATTCTTTTGATATGATCTTCATTAGCGTTACACCTAAGTCTAGCAATTCAAGTGAATTCAAGACTTTGATAATTTCGTGATCACACGTTTCTTCTTGAAATTCTGTTTCAAAGTGTTTCTTCAAGATTCACAGTCTAACTTTCCACGGGTTTCGAATTATTCAAGAGTATGAAGAAAAAACCTTCATCAACCTCACACGGCTCAATGGGGCATATAAACCTAAGTTGATTTCAATCGTCCTATTTTGAGCACTAGTTCACTCTGTAGAATTAATTGTATGTTGGCCTGGGACACCCTGTATACAGATATCGCACCAGTAGAACCATTCGCACATGTTTAAGTTTTGCATTTATCAGATACCCTCTATATTGGAACATAGTTTTCATTTTTGCATTGCACTGTTTTGAACCGGTGATGTAGTAATGAACAGACTAGAGTTTTTTCCCAACACCAAACCGCTATGGTGTTGGGAAAAAACTCTAGTGTATACATAACTCTTATTGCTCTCTACAACTTTTATTGGGGACATTTTTTTCCTTAGATAAAATAAGGATGCAGCTATCGTCCATACAGTTATCATTGATACACCCTGTATATACCAGAGAGAGTTCCAACGTCTCCAATATTTTTATAAATTTTTGTGAAATTCATTATTCTAGGTCAACTACTAACAATCTACCTAGTAATCTGATTGCATTTAATTTTCGGAATTTTCATAAAAAAACTTGACAGTTATCATTGATACACCCTGTATATGCCAGAGAGAGTTCCAACGTCTCCGAAATTTTTATCAATTTTTGTGAAATTCAATATTATAGGTCAACTACTAACAATCTACCTAGTAATCTGATTGCATTTAATTTTTCGGAATTTTCATAAAAAACTTGACTTCTGCTATCTGCTATAGTGAAGTAAAAAAATATACCCATTCGAATATTTCCCTCATGTGTAAAAAATCCCATAAGAGGAGTGCAATTATCGATTGATTACAACGGTAACTGTACTGTAGAAACCGAAAGAGCACTGCGATCATTTAATTGCTTACGTATCCATTGTGAATCCATGATAATTAAAAATAAAATCAGTTTGACAAGTTAAGTCAAAAAATAGTTTTAGAAATGTATCGTTTCGGATGTAATTCATTGGGAATTATAGGAAATAAAGTCATGGAAAGCGAACCAAATAACACTAAACACAACAGACAATACGTGATGCGACAATTTATGAGCTTTTGTGCTGGAAGTCGTATTTTTGGGCCTTTTTATTTATTTTGCACCTAACAGGATGTTTTAAAATGGTTATTTTGTAATAAACAAAAATAGGAATTTAATATTTAAACCAATATTTGTATTCGGGAAATATTCCCCCGAATTACACTCGTGCATGAAAATAACCAGATAATTTTGCATTCGAGCGTGTTGTCTTGGAAAAACTGCATTCGGTCATTTTCATATTTTGTTAAAAGGCCCTTCCACCTTCGGTGTCGGGCTCTTTCTCCAAAATATGAAAATGAACTCATGTAGTTTTTAGACAACACGCTGTCATGCAAAATTATCGGTATTTTTGATGCACTTGTGCAATTACTTCCGAAAATCAACTTGAAAATTGAGTAGTAATTTTACTTCATCTCGTGGTTTACTTTGGAAAATTCAATCTATTTTCCCCTTATTTACAGCAATTCATAATTCTTTAGTTTGTTTTATCACCATCATTATTCATTTTTATCGCCAGTAGTGCTTTATTTTGGTATCAAAAAATTAAAACTGATGGAAATCAACGCATTCAATGTTAAAAACTTTCTATAACCAGAAGTGAGATCGGCAACACTGCCAGGAGGCCACTTTGCAAGAAAAATACATATACAGACGCCAAACTATACCGTTCTTCGATATGTATACTGACGGATGCCACTTTGTGCGTCAGATGTATAATCAATATATAAGCGTGCTACTATAACGCCACGTACGGACCCTGTGAAACTTGGTGTTAATGTTTATACAAAAAACGATCAAAGTGACGTCCTGCTGATTTCATCAGCAATAGATTCCCTAGCATTAACTGAACCGTTTGCGATATTATGGAGCGCGATGCACTGTGACGTCCGTATATCAGACGCCACAGCTACCGCGATTTTAACATGGGCGGATGCCACTTCCCGCCGTGAATGTATATATATATATATATATATATATATATATATATATATATATATATATATATTAAGCCAGTCCTCTAGTATAGATAAATATTCATATATTAGATTGAATTAAAAAGGAATTTTTTTTGTATATACGTATGGTGTATCATTAGACACTACCTAATTAAGAACAAAATTTAACATAAAACGAATGAATGACTTAAGCAAATGTATTATAAAATATTGAGTACATCAATTTAAGAAATGGATTAAGGATAAGGAATAGAATGGTAATGATAATATAGAAATTAATTCTTAAGAAAATGTTACCTTCACAAATAAATCCTAAGGTCAAGTCAATGTCAACAATTTTCATTAAAATCAATCTGAACGCTGCTATGTCCACACTTGAATCAGGAAAAGGATGTTAATTTGTTCAAAACCTAAAATAATAAGAATTAATAATCAAATCACTAATTTATTAACGATATGCAAATACAATAAAAAGTTGCAATTTGAAAAAAGTAATTTATAAAAATAAAACTGTATGAAATATGACATTCGGAATAAGAGCCATATTGTATGTCATAGAAATCTAGTAAACAAATCGAAATCAATGAAGGAAGTGATTGAATCTAGTTATAATATTGCCAACCTAAATTCAATGAGTTGGAAGTTAATATAAAACAGAGAATGTAAATTTGAAAATAAGTTAGAATTTATATAAAGCGAAATTAGTGCTAATTAAAGAATTAAAAAATAAACAGTTCCATATATATAAATCATAAATTTAGATTGTAGAAATTGTATATTAATTGTAAACAAATTTACTAAAAAAAAAGGAATTACAAGGATTGAAACCATTGTAATACATGTAAAAGACTATTTATATATTCTATAAGATATTGTTGAACCATTTATACAAGTGATTTCACTCTCCAAGACTATTTTAATTGAATAATTCAGTATTTCCATAAAAAAAACATTATCATTGACAATTGTTGAATAAAATAACAAATTAGGAGGCTGTGTTTTAGAGATTGTAAAAATGTTGTTGATTTTTAAAAAAAAAAGAGTCGAGAGTTAGTTGGGGAATGGGGAACTGGGATGTAATTCTCTGAGAAGATTTTTGTAAAAACTTTAAAGTAAAAGTAATAATTTAAATCTAAATCAATAAAAAATTCATAATATTAATGTCGATTAACCCTGTGAAAAAGTGAAACGTGCCGAACGAGTATTTCTTGGGTAAGGAATACCTAAGAAAAGAGACGGGATGTTGCAGGTCCACCACGCCGAGAATGGAATATAAGGTCTGTGTTATTTGAGTTTTTTTAATTTGTAATTCCAAACAAACAAAGAAAAAGTGAACTTTTGAAATTAATTTGAACATTTAAATTTGAATAATCTAAAATTGGCCAAAGAAACTTTAAAATAATCAATACCAAATTTTATCCATGGATAATTAAAGAACTCTAATTTTCTGCAACAATAATTTTAGATATTAAATATGTACTTACTTGTAAAAAGTTTTTCGTTTGTAAAATAATCAAAGTTCACACCACTCATAAATGCTTTTCCAATCTTAATTTCCGCTTTGCATGCTGACCTATTCTTATAACTATCAAACACACACTTAATTCACAACTTGAATTATATATGTAACTGTTTAATATAAGTTTTCAACCATATTATTCTAAATGCACTAAATTGATGCACATTGAACTGTTAAACGTTTGCATCCTCCACGTTAACTGTGTACTATAATTTTGTGACGACGAGAAACGTTGAACCGGATGAGTTGCTCCGTTGCGCCGTAGCAGCTACTATAAGCGTTCAGTGCGCATGACCATCAAAGAATACAGGGGAGGTTCAGGAATATTTGTGTGTGTAAAATTTTGAAGATTTCATCAACAATTTATTAAAAAATTTTTATTTAAGTGTTGGTATTTTTCTTATTCCAGTCAATGTCCATAACACTTTTCACGAACATTGTTTAAATCATTCATTCGATTATCATATGGTGAGATGATTGAAATAAAGATATATAATTTATTCAGGAATAGACCTATCACGAAATCATAATAAGTAAATGTTCATATGTGTAAAATTTTTTCTAATCGGTGTCCAGGACTCAAAGAGAGAAGTCTCATGCTTCCGACTGCAATATAAAATTTAAACAATACATACAATTAAAAATTTTTTCATATAATCATATAGGGCTAGCCGAAGGTAAAAACGGGTAAATAAAGGTAAATCATATAAGTATATATTAAAATATAACATATCCACTATAAATTGGCACCCAAAAACGTGGGGCGATTATAAAAATAATATATTAAAAAAAAAATTAAAAACAAAGAACAATGGAAAATAGGAAAATGATGTTGCGCGATGGGAAGCAGGTTGGAAATGATAGTGGATCTGAGGAGGAAAGAGAAGGAAGAAGCCATGGAATGGGAGATTTCCAGGTGCAATACCTCATCCAAGGACAGCAATCGGAAGATGATGCACAGGAAGAAAGGAGAACAGGAGATGAAGAATATGGAATAGAGGTAGAACGAGTAGAAGAAGGATTGGATAGAAGTCAAGAAATACAAGAGAGAAGGGAACAACAAACAAGAACAAGGAATGATAACCAAATGATGGATTTGATGCAACAATTGTTGAACCAGATGAATACAATGAAGGGAGAGTTAAATGGAAACATGAACAAAATGGATCAAAAGTTGAATGGAAAAATAGACAATATGAATGGAAATATAAATAGCATTAACGGAAATATGGATAGAATGGAGCTTAATTTGAGGGGAGACATTCATAATATTCATGAAAACATGAACAGATTGGAACGGAAGATAGAAGAGGTTAGATTTGAAAATTGCAAAGAGATTAAGGAACTTAAGGAGAATCAAGAAGAACATAAGAAGAGTATTCGGCAAATACAAGAAGACATAGAGGAAAATAATAAAAACATAAGACAAGAAATACAGGAAAATGGTATGAAAATCAGAGAAAACATAGTAGAAGAAGTATTAGAATTTAGAAGAGATCTAGAAGAATATTTACCAGAGAATATTAAAGTAGAGGTCTCAAAACAAAATAAACAAATAACAAAGGAAGTGGAACAGATGAAAGATAATGTAAATAGAAAATTTAAGGATTTGGATGGCCGGATTGAAGAGAGAACGGGGATGAGTCTAACAATAACCGACGACATAAATCGACAAATGAATAAAGAAATCGAAGAAATGAATCGGAAATTAAGGATCACGATAGAGGAAATGGAGGAAAATTTGAGAAGAAATGGAGGAAACAATATAAGCCCAGGAAATTTCCACAATTTAGAAATCGGAGTGAAATTTGATGGGAATATTAACAATATACATCCCAAAGTATTCCTCAAAATAATTAGAAACAAAATTAAAGGAATCAGAGATATTGTTGAGATCAAGCTTATTATAAGGAGCATATTACAGGGCCATGCTTTACTGTGGTTTTGTAATAAGGAAGAACTAATACAAAGCCTAGAAGAGTTCGAGCAACAATTCTTAGCCTATTTCTGGGGAGAATTGCAACAAGCAGCATTCAGAGAGCGGTTATACTTCGGGAAATTTGATTATAAGAAAAGCAAAAACCTGAATAATTATGCGATGCAATTATATAATATAGCCCAGTACTTAGATCCGGGAATGAAGGAGGAGGAATTAGTGCTATACATTGGCAGACATTTCAATTCAGAAGTAGCTGAAACAATAGCGCTTCATAATATTAAAGCCATGGATAGTTTATCAAGATATCTACAAAGAGTGGAACGGAGCTATACAAATCATAACGATACAAGAGACAATCGATTAAATGAAAATGGAAATGGACAGAATAGAAGAGAAAATGAAAGGAGAAATGATCAGAGAAATTATGAAAATCGAAATTACGAGAGAAGAAGACCAGGACGGGATGATAGAAATCCGAGATATGATAATTACAGAAACGGAAATGGAAACTATCGTAATGGGTATCAGAATGGTAATAATGGGAATCGGAATAATGGATATAATGGAGGAAATTACCAAAATTATGGAAGACGGAATGATAACGACAATCGTAATCGGAACTGGCAACAATACAGAAGAGAGGGGAGAAATAATGAAGAGGACAGAAGAAATGAAAACAGAGACAGGAATTATGATCAAAGAGATAGTCGAGGAGGTGAAGATAGAAGACAGGTGAACATGATACAAAACCAGGAAGAGATAAGAAGGGATAGTGATCAGGGCCCGAGTTCTGATCCAAATTTCGAGTAAGTTGCTCTTATGTGCATAATATTGTATATTCTTCTAAATATCAACATCCTAGAGAATTTATATTAGAAGAAGAACCAACAAACCCAGATTTAAATAGATTAGTATTTATAGAGGGAAATTTAGATAACATTAAATGTAGAGTTTTATTAGATACGGGTTCCGAAGTTTCCATTATAAATCAAAATATAGTAGACAATTTAAAACAGGACAATATTATGGTGATAAATACAAATAAAATATCATTAATAGGGGCAAATGAAAGAAAATTATATGAAACTACTAAAACCGTTATGACAAACCTAGAATTAAATGGTGAGGTTTTATCAGTACAATTGTTGATTGTGAAAAATTTAAAATATGACATAATCATGGGTACAGATGAATTAAGTAAACATAGAATTATAATAAATTATAAAATGCAAAACATAATATATAATAATCATACAATACCGTTCATAACAAATTATCAAACAGATATAGGAAAAAACGAATGTGCAATTGGACAAATAAATCACATTGCTGAAGAAGAACAAAACATGAGGGAGGAATTATGTCCGGAGGAATACAAACAGAGAGTCTATGAATTACTTGATTCTCACGAAAAGCTGTTCAATGAGGAAGTATGCGTTGCGACTAGATATGTTCACAAAATTGAAGTCATACCAGAAATAAAAAAATTTAAGATCAAAACTTATCCTATACCTTATAAATTAAAACAAGAGGTATATCAGGAAATTAATAAAATGTTACAAGACGGTATTATTGAAACATCTAATTCACAATACATAAGTGCAATAACATGTGTAAAAAAGAAATCGGGGGATATTAGAATATGTTTGGATGCTAGGAATATGAATACATTTACTAAAAAACAATACGAAAGTCCATTAAATATTGAAGGTATATTTGGAAGAATTACAAAGGCTAATATATTTTCAAAATTAGATCTAAAGCATAGCTTTTGGTTAATTCCATTGGATCATCGTTGTAGACAATACACTGCATTTATGGTAGATGGAGTGGTGTATCAATTTTGTGTAGTGCCATTTGGACTCCAAAGTTCTTGTGCAGCCTTAGTACGAACGTTGCATACAATCTTGAATCCGTATGAAGATTTCACTCTCCACTACATAGATGACATTTTGATTTTTTCTGAAACAGAAACGAAGCATCATAAACATCTGGAAATAATATTAAAGGAATTAGAAAATGCCGGACTTAAATTAAACTTATAGAAATGTCAGTTTTATAAAAGAGAAGTGGATTATTTAGGATATGTTTTAAGTGACACTGGTATAACAATGAATCCTGAGAGAATTAAAGCAATCCTAGAGTATAAAACACCACATAACTTAAGAACTTTACGAGGGTTTCTAGGTATCATCAATTATTTCAAGAAGTTAGTTCCTGATCTAAGTAAGGGAGAAATTCCTCTTATAGAATTATTAAAGAAGGATATTAGATGGAAATGGGACGAGAGAAGAGAAAAGGCATTTCAGGAGTTAAAGGAAATTTTTCTAAACAGCCTAAAAGTATTTCATCCACAATATGACAAACCTTTTATCTTGAGAACAGATGCTTCAATAGAAAGATTGGCAGGGGTATTAATTCAGATACAAGATGGAGAAGAAGTACCTATTAGTTTTATATCCAGAGTGACTAAGCCAGCAGAAAAGAAATATTCGATAACAGAATTAGAAATGGCAAGTGTTGTATTTTGCATTAGCAAACTAAGATTCTATCTATTAGGAGCTAAGTTTATTTTAGAAACTGACCACTCAGCACTTACAGCTATGTTGAAAAACCGCTATGCCAATAATCGTGTACACCGATGGATCTTGTTGTTACAAGAATATGAATTCGAAATCAAATATATTCCAGGGAAATTAAACGTGGTAGCAGATGCATTGAGTAGAGTAGATGAAGTAGGGAACAATCAACCCAAATTTCAAATTGGAATAAACCAATTGTACCAAACAGAGGGGATATTTACATTGGAAAAGGTTAAAGAAGATCAGAGACATTTTGATAACGAGAAAGTTAAAGGTGCCTATGAAATTGATGAAGTGTGGTATAAGAAATTGGAGGACAGAGAAGTATTTGTAATAAGTGAGGAGTTTGCACAGGAAATTATTCGTCATCTACATAAAGAAAATGGACACATAGGAACAAGAAAATTATGGACTTTGTTTCGAGAAAATTATGTGGCAAAGAAGGATTTGAGTATAGTGAAAGAAATATGTAAATATTGTCAAATATGTCAACTGGCCAAAGAAAAAAATTACCACAATAGCATGACAGCAAAATCGATAATTACAAATAAATCATTACAGATTGTGGCAATGGATTTTATAGGAAACTTAATTAGGAGTGAATCGGGTAATAAGGATTTACTAGTAATAGTTGATGTTTATACCAAATTTGTTAAAACTTTTCCATGTAAGAGATCAACGGCTAAGGTGGTAATAGAATGTTTGGAAAAATATATAGAAGAAGTAGGAAGACCTGAGAGAATTATACTTGACCATGCTACATACTTTGAAAGTAAAAAATTAAAGCAGTATTGTGATAAAGAACAAATAAAACTACAATTTATTAGTATTAGAAGACCTAGCTCCAATCCAGCTGAGAGATATATAAAGGAAATCTTAAAATATTTAAGAATTCTTTGTCAAAAGACACATATTAGATGGGATGAAAATTTGGACAAAATTGAAGAATTTATAAATAATTTACCACATGGGGTAACAGGTGAAAGTCCAATTTATTTAATGAAAGGTATCCAACCTAAAAGAAACTGGATTCTGAATAGAGATACTACTCTAGAAGAGACATTAGAAAAGGTGAATATCAGAATAAGGAGGAATGCAGAAAAATATATACGGGATCAGAACAAGAAAATTAAGAAGAAAACAACCTTTAATAAAGGAGAATTGGTTATAATCAGAGCATTAAAGACATCTAATAAAGCAGAAGACCAATGTATTAAATTGCAATTGCCATTCGAGGGACCTTATGAAATAATAAATGATAATGCACAAAATAGTTATAAATTGGCATACCCAGGAACAAACATGATTAGGGGTATTTTTAATATAGAATCAATTTATAAGTATAATTCACCATAAAAGAGTGATAAGAGGAATAGATAATATTATGTTACTTACATGTAAATAGATAGTAGTATAGGTAGATGTAAGGTTTTTTTTTTTCGATTTTACTTCATAAGACGTATTCTCATAAACAACGTGAAGATAATGACCAAGTTAAACATAAGATTTTCAATTTTCATAGGTAGTGTACTAGTAGGCAGCATACAGTATCCGTGGTTAATGTAATCTAAAAAAATTGAAACATAAGGAAATATAATGTATTAATGATAAATGAATAATATCAAAGAAAGATGGCAAGTTAAGCTTTAGTATAATAGTAAATTTTTATGAGAATTTCTTAGATAAAGGACATAATAAAATTAAATAAACACTTATTAATAAGGACAGGTAGGAAATAGGACGGATAAGATAGGAAATAATTAAATAAACAGTAAAAGAGATGAGAAGGAAAGAAAGTTTTCAAATCAAGACATAAGTAGGAAATATTCATGTCAAGAAAAATTTTATAGGAATTAGGGAGAAAAGTATAGTGAAATAATGGAAAGAAATATTTATAAAGTATATGATATGATTAATTATTATGAGATAGGGAGATATGATGAGAAAATTATGATATAATGAATATAGTTATGAAATAAAGTTGATGAATTATGATTAAGAAATATGAAAATAAATATAAATATGGATAGAAAGTAAAGAGTTAAAGGTTCGACTATAAGAATAGATAAATTGACATGAATATAGGTTGAAAATTGATATGAAATTATAGGAAATCATTGAAATAATTAAAAATTATGTTCTTAGTATAAAAGATGAAATAGAAAAAATAGAAGAGTAGATAGGTAAAGGAGGAAGTATAAGTATTGAGATTTTGAATAAGAAACGGTGGAAAAGAGTAAGGAATATAAGATATGAATAATTTAATAAGAATAAGAATTATGAGAATAAAATGTAAGAATCATTATTGTTATGTCCCTAATGAGAAATTATTTTGGAATGAGTTTGATACGGTTAAATTATAAGAATATCATAAAAATTTTAATAATAAGAATAAAAATAAAAATTTTATCAGAAATGTAAGTACTGAGCTGAAATCTATAGATCGATTAGCATGGATTACAGATTGAAAATTGAAATTTTAAGAAGTTATCTAAATAGACACCTTTTAAAATTTAAATTTGAGGGGAGTTAAGCCAGTCCTCTAGTATAGATAAATATTCATATATTAGATTGAATTAAAAAGGAATTTTTTTTTGTATATACGTATGGTGTATCATTAGACACTACCTAATTAAGAACAAAATTTAACATAAAACGAATGAATGACTTAAGCAAATGTATTATAGAATATTGAGTACATCAATTTAAGAAATGGATTAAGGATAAGGAATAGAATGGTAATGATACTATAGAAATTAATTCTTAAGAAAATGTTACCTTCACAAATAAATCCTAAGGTCAAGTCAATGTCAACAATTTTCATTAAAATCAATCTGAACGCTTGAATCAGGAAAAGGATGTTAATTTGTTCAAAACCTAAAATAATAAGAATTAATAATCAAATCACTAATTTATTAACGATATGCAAATACAATAAAAAGTTGCAATTTGAAAAAAGTAATTTATAAAAATAAAACTGTATGAAATATGACATTCGGAATAAGAGCCATATTGTATGTCATAGAAATCTAGTAATCAAATCGAAATCAATGAAGGAAGTGATTGAATCTAGTTATAATATTGCCAACCTAAATTCAATGAGTTGGAAGTTAATATAAAACAGAGAATGTAAATTTGAAAATAAGTTAGAATTTATATAAAGCGAAATTAGTGCTAATTAAAGAATTAAAAAATAAACAGTTCCATATATATAAATCATAAATTTAGATTGTAGAAATTGTATATTAATTGTAAACAAATTTACTAAAAAGAAAGGAATTACAAGGATTGAAACCATTGTAATACATGTAAAAGACTATTTATATATTCTATAAGATATTGTTAAACCATTTATACAAGTGATTTCACTCTCCAAAACTATTTTAATTGAAGAATTCAGTATTTCCATAAAAAAACATTATCATTGACAATTGTTGAATAAAATAACAAATTAGGAGGCTGTGTTTTAGAGATTGTAAAAATGTTGTTGATTTTTAAAAAAAAAAGAGTCGAGAGTTAGTTGGGGAATGGGGAACTGGGATGTAATTCTCTGAGAAGATTTTTGTAAAAACTTTAAAGTAAAAGTAATAATTTTAAATCTAAATCAATAAAAAATTCATAATATTAATGTCGATTAACCCCTGTGAAAAAGTGAAACGTGCCGAACGAGTATTTCTTGGGTAAGGAATACCTAAGAAAAGAGACGGGATGTTGCAGGTCCACCACGCCGAGAATGGAATATAAGGTCTGTGTTATTTGAGTTTTTTTAATTTGTAATTCCAAACAAATAAAGAAAAAGTGAACTTTTGAAATTAATTTGAACATTTAAATTTGAATAATCTAAAATTGGCCAAAGAAACTTTAAAATAATCAATACCAAATTTTATCCATGGATAATTAAAGAACTCTAATTTTCTGCAACAATAATTTTAGATATTAAATATGTACTTACTTGTAAAAAGTTTTTCGTTTGTAAAATAATCAAAGTTCACACCACTCATAAATGCTTTTCCAATCTTAATTTCCGCTTTGCATGCTGACCTATTCTTATAACTATCAAACACACACTTAATTCACAACTTGAATTATATATGTAACTGTTTAATATAAGTTTTCAACCATATTATTCTAAATGCACTAAATTGATGCACATTGAACTGTTAAACGTTTGCATCCTCCACGTTAACTGTGTACTATAATTTTGTGACGACGAGAAACGTTGAACCGGAAGAGTTGCTCCGTTGCGCCGAAGCAGCTACTATAAGCGTTCAGTGCGCATGACCATCAAAGAATACAGGGGAGGTTCAGGAATATTTGTGTGTGTAAAATTTTGAAGATTTCATCAACAATTTATTAAAATATTTTTATTTAAGTGTTGGTATTTTTCTTATTCCAGTCAATGTCCATAACACTTTTCACGAACATTGTTTAAATCATTCATTCGATTATCATATGGTGAGATGATTGAAATAAAGATATATAATTTATTCAGGAATAGACCTATCACGAAATCATAATAAGTAAATGTTCATATGTGTAAAATTTTTTCTAATAGGTGTCCAGGACTCAAAGAGAGAAGTCTCATGCTTCCGACTGCAATATAAAATTTAAACAATACATACAATTAAAAAAAATTTCATATAATCATATAGGGCTAGCCGAAGGTAAAAACGGGTAAATAAAGGTAAATCATATAAGTATATATTAAAATATAACATATCCACTATAATATATATATATATATATATATATATATATATATATATATATATATGGGTATAAATTGCGGAAGTGTGAACCCATGTAACTGTGACATTGGTAATTTTGGCACTAGATTTTCCATTGTATTTGAGAAATTGTACATGAACCATTTGGTCGTTTTCCTGTAATTGTAAATTTGAGACATCGGTGTAGTTTGGGGCCCTCGGCTTTTCTGCACCCTGAGTTTTAAGCCTTCAGCTCTACTCAGATGTTATAGAACCGGCTTGTCAGTTATTTATTTAAACTGTGACTTTGCTTGTTACTGATAATTTAGTTTGCGATTTAAGTTTTTATGTAGATTCCGGCCTTCAGCCTAACTACATTCTGAGTCTACAGCCTTCAGCTGAGTTCAGGTATTATTTGTGACATTTTGCTGTAAACTTGTAATAAATACTTTGAAAAGAGACCTATGGTCCAAAGTGAATCATTAAAAACTTCAATCAGGGGATACTTGCTGACTTTTTTTTTAATAATAACTTACCTATCAGTTAACCTTTGCTGTGTGTAGTTAGTGTTGTTAACCCACTGAGGAGTTGTGGGCTAACTTAAGAAGTCTTGGGTGCTTGCCTAAACTTCTCTGACGCCCTTTTAAAAACTTATTAAAATTTTTTTGAAGAATCCACCCCTTCTTCGACTCGAAGCTAGTCGACTGGCGAGCACGGGTTGTATCACGTGAGACAACCCGCACATCTATAGCGAGCACTGAGGTTTAGTATCGTTTTCTCGTTATAATTTATAAAATACTTATTGTAAATTTTAGAATGATGATAATAAATGTATGAATCATGTACATTCACAATATAAACTTTAATAACAATTATTTGACATTTTTATTATGCTAGTTGATTGCTTTTGTTAACCTTAAATTACGTGCTGTTTCAAATTTAGATAAATTTATTCAAAGAAAAATTCGTGGAAATTTCTACTTTTGTTAATAATTTTTGAGCATTACAGGACTTACACTATGTCTTATCTAAATTTTCGACTATTTTAAAACAGTAATATGAAATTATTATAATTGACTTTCCCAACAGCAATATGTATTTAGTCATTTGTAACGCCAAAAATTCTGTCAAGATAAACAAACAGTGAAAATATCTACGCACACGGCAAAGTAACAGTAGCCATTTTTGACTCGTTGATTCATTTCGTGAGGTTTGTAGGTATGACGTCAGAGTAAAGGTCAATTTGTTCTACTTTATTTACAACCATTTTTAATTTTTTGATAACTTGTAATGAATCATTTGTAAATATTTCTTATTCTATTGTTATAATGTTCAAATTATAACTTCAATTGACATCAAAAATAGAGTAATGGAACCATTCCTAATGATGAAACTATAAGTTATTAATAATTTATATTTGAATAATAATGGTTATTTCCACTGCAAAGACTTCGCAGTTCAGTTCTGACTTGATTGACTAGATAAGAGTGACTGTTCGAAAACTACGCAGATAATAACAATATATATTTATTTGCTGGAACTTGGTTGACTAGTGTCCAGGTTACAAGTATCTAAACATCTTTTTTTCGTTACGTGGTAACGTTTTTATTTTTCTTACGTTTTGCCCTACTAAATCGAGTAAATATTTTTAAATCTTTTCGAATAATCCCTATCACAGTACGGCCCTGACATGACATATTTTCGTCGAACTGTGTAGGACGGCGTTCTGTAGGACAAATAAACATAAAAAATTAAGAAACAATATCCCTTGACACGGAAAAGGTTCGATACGCTCCAGCCTTAATTTTTGACTAAAAAAATGTATCTTGTGTATAATAACTTTAGTATCGTCTCTGACAAAAGAGTATTTTTTTGGCTGATTATCAATTTTGTTGATTCCGACTACTTACAATAACAATAATATTTATTCATCTATAAACATTTTACAATAATGACCATAGTCATATTCTTAGAACAACAAAATCACATTTACAACTGAAAAAAGACAAATAAACCGGTTTACCCACTAAGGCAAACGCCTGAACGTGGGGAAACTATAGTTAGCTGAGCGCCTACAATATTTACAACATTAGTACATACCTAAATTAGACAAATAATAACGTTCTATAAAAAAAGTCCTGAATTATATGGATCATAAGTACATTAAATAAAAGGGTACATTAATAAACCGACTAAAATATTAAATACTTACAATCAGCGACAGTAACTACACAAAGCAACTTCCTTTTTTTATAAATGCCAGTGATAGGCTCAATTAGATCTCTAAATGTAAATCTTTTTTGTAACCAGATAAAATTCTTAACTCTCTTTTTAAATGAAAATATGCTGTTTGTATCTTTAATTTCTTTTGGAAGATTTTAATTTAATTTTAATAAATAAATAACAATATAAATAAACAACAAAACGTCAATACAACAATAGACTTAATTCTCCTAATATTGAATAAACACCCACTAAGGCATTGCGTGGGCGTAGGTGTTCTTTCACCGTGTATGTTTATTGAATAAATATAATAATGAAAAGAGTGGAACAGTAACATTATACACTCAATAATGTTTTTGACTAGTATCATAATAGTCACATCCCTGCACAGACAAACAAATACATATACACATATTACATTAAATATACACGTTTACATATTACCGTACACAATACAATCAATATTGAAGAATGAGTAATAAATGAGGTTAGAGGAACATAAAAAGAATATAAAAAATATGAATACGAACTCATTTTCTCCATGTCAGTATAGTAAGCAGCAGCAGTTACAGAGTATATTTCATATATCGAGAGGTCAATTAATCGATGTATAGTCGATTCCGACTACTTGTTTAGTAGGTATATTTTCCCTTTTTATAATTAACAAAAAATGGTTCTATATCTGGTAGTCAGAGTAGGATATATTTTTTGGACACCTCGTAAATCATACAAGGATTTGTATTGGTTAATTTATGTTTGTGCATGTATTTTATACTTTTGAGAATAACTTCATGTATGTGCTATACGATAAATAATACCAGGAATTACAAAGAATCGGTCTGTTTTTGTTTTTGTATCAAGTAATTTAACTTGAATTTCATTTTCTAAATCTCCAACATGATTTATCTTTAAATTATTTAATTCTTGACGATGACATCCTCCAGAAATTCCAAAAATCATTACTACAAATTTTTTTATTAAAATTACTATCCATAATATATATCAACATAAAAATATATCAACAAAAGCCGCAGTTAGCGGTGCTTGAATTAACTATAGGTACTTTGCTTCGAAAACACTGCTCTATTACAAATTTATTGAAACATATTTAACCCTGCAGTAGTCGCCTGGAGTCTGATAGCCTCGGAGGGTTTAAAGTCTAAGTGAAGCGTTCAGGTAGCTTTCCAAATTATACTAACATCGAACAAAGAAAATAACCCAAACAACGATTGACGTTATCAAAACGTGCCTTTGGGTCTATTGGCTGAAATAAACATACCTAATACCTTTTCAAATGAAACTAATTGTTACTAAATAATTCAACAATATAATAAAAAAATTCTAAAAAATTGACAATTTTTTCGATATTACTAAATATATCATCGTCAGAATGACAGAACTTAATGTTCATGTTATACCTACCTGATGTTTAAGATGGGACTCCTCATAGGTATATAAACCTAAAAACCTACTCAATACTCGTTACTTATCTAGTAATTATTTGGTTCAAAATATTTAGGATAGATACCGATAGTAGTACTGAATCGGCTTCTGCTTATTCAACATATTTTCTTATTTTCTCTCTCTGTCTTTCCACTTTTGAAGATTCATGAAACGCATCTCTGAACACTGGAATAGATGTTCGGATGTTTTTTTTTCAAATATTTCAACTTTTTATGAGCACAGAAACCTTATATCTGTTTTTTAGGTTGCATCCAAACAAAACATGCTGACATAAGTATTTCCATTTGAGTGTAGATTTTTGATTATTTAAGCGTTTCATAAATGTTTTTGAAAGGAATAAATTGTTAAAAAGTGAGTAATCGTATCGACCCCATATCAAAAATTATAGTTATGATAATGTAAATTATCCTGCAATCCGTATTTTTTTATTTTAATAGCTATGTTTGAGGTTATGTTTACTGGATTATTTGATTAATGTGAAAATATGAGATAAATAATACTGATTATTTGTTCTAGTATCATCAAATCATCTTTCAACATTCTCTTGTAACCCTGTTTTAATGATAATATGGGTCTGTTGGTTAAAAGCGAAAAATGCTTAATTAAAGTGAAGTGACCTGTGACCTTTCATGTATCTGAATGAAGAAAAATTAAAACCGCTCTCAAAAGAGAAGAATTACATAATTCATTTTGATGAAAATATAACAGTGATAATTGAAAAATATAACTATTATCACCTGATACAAGGTGCATTACATATTGCACGAAAGTACATGTGCTATTTAATAATATGGATACCAAGTGACAGCATTGTGGGACAGAAAATATACATAACTTAAAAACATTCTACCTTTCAAAATGTGTACCATTTATATTAACATAATAAGATGTTTTCATAATTATAAATTTTTGTTTGTTTCATGCTATGAAAACTAAATTGCGGAAAAGTTACGAATTTACATGATTGAAAATAGGTCATTTAGTCTGAAAAGAGAACGTCGTGTCACAACTTTGCCTCAATTTAACCATATTTGTATCAGTTTCAGACTTTCTGTTGGTTACTTTCAAATTCTATTTGACATGTAGGCTCTTTTTTCAACTACATGTGTGAATATATTGAATTTCATCTAAAAACAAATAATATAAACAAAAAGTTTCCAAATTTCTTTATTATACAGAGAAATGCTTACTTGTAATGCAATGCTTTACATTTTATAGATAGAGGAGAGTAAGGTACAGTGAGGAATCTCAATTTAAAATATCAAACGTTTAAAAAAATTTACAAAGCAACTATAACAACTAATAAAAAATGTGAAGCGAAAGACCTGTAATGACAAATAATAATGTATATATTATGGGGAGATCGATATATACAGTACAAAAGCAAACATAAAATCAACACGTACAAGTTTGCTTCTACTTTTGTTTGCAAAGATTGACCATATGTGTTGTGGAGATTGCAACTGAAACATTTTTCCTTCATTGTACAAAACAATAGTTGGCTCATTCTCTTTTTTCCATCTATAAAATGACTGATACACATTGTTTGATCACCTGAATGGTAAATAGTTTTTTTTGTTTTTATATAATACATTGTTGGTATTATTTATTTTCCGTCGAACCCATCTAATATGCGAGAATACAATAAACACTAAAGTATAAATTTGGGATATTTTTATAGACAGAAAACATATATGTCAACATTTGACCCATAGAGAAAGTAATAATATTATTTGTCTATGATTTTACCGTCGTCATCTGTCATTAAAGTTCTATACAGCGCCATCCATCAAGACGGTGGATGAACTAAAGTAAAAAGTTGTTCGTTTGCAAAAATTTGCGTGCAACAAATCTCAAAAAATACAATCATTTGAGGTTTCATATTTTCAGAATCGAATTCTCTAGGCTTCCTTTTGGGGATCAGGCTTTGGCGTTAAAATTGGTGACCACAAATTGTCAAAACTGTCAAAATAACACAATCACTTAATGGGTTATATATTTTTTATAACAATATAAAACTTAACCGAAATACTTGGGTGCCAACTGCTTTCAGGTTCCTAAAACGGGAGGCACCTCTTAATAATTATTTTTAGCTAGACCAAGAAGTGACATGCTTTGTGATTAACTTAATATTTATGCATAATGGATATTTTGGACAATTAGGAGGTATGACACCGATAATGAGAATACAACTGAGTTTCGGCAATAAGAGAAATATATTTTCAGTTTTTTACACATCTTAAAATTATTGTACCAGCAATAAGAAAAACGACATTTAATGTTCATAAATCATAATGTTAGTTCCTAACCACAAGTAGTAACTAAATTAATAAAATGATAATTAACTACGTGTCAATGGGAAAAATACTGGCACATGTACGGGTATGACGCTGGCTACTATGAAATAGTATATTCTGCAACAAGTGGGGAAAGTTAAACTTTTCTCACGAGTGTGGAAGTTTGTGTCACGGGGGCCTGAAAGGCAAGTGCCGCAAACAAACGAGTGAGGAAAGTACTTTTCCCACATGTTGCACAATATACTTATTCTACAGCTGCTATGAAAAGTAGCGTATTTCTCATAGCTTACTTAATGTCAAAACCATATATTGCGCACACTGTGAGAAATATGATTTCTCACGCCACTTTGCCCACACTACATACATTTATATGGAGAATCCAGTAGGGGACACTCGATGCCCAGCCAATTTCAGAAACTTATACTCGATGCCCAGCCGTTTTCGGTGGGTGGTCCTCGATGCTTAGACTTTTTCTACACGACTATTTACTTGCATCCTCTAAATTTGTGGAGTTGTAGAAAAAGTATAGTGTGCAACATGTGGGAAAAGTACTTTTCTCACTCGTGTGTTTGCGGCACTCGGCCTTCAGGCTCGTGCCACAAACTTCCACACTCGTGAGAAAAGTTGAACTTTCCCTACTTGTTGCACAATATACTATTATCTGCAATGGCTCAAATTTAAAGAGTACAAGTAAATAGCTGTGTAGAAAAAGTCTAGGCATCGAGGATACCCTTGCTGGATTTTCCATATAAATGTATGTAATGTTGGCAAAGTGCCGTGAGAAATGATATTTCTCACAGTATGAGCAATATATTGTTTTGAAATTAAGTAAGCTATGAGAAGTACGCTGCCTTTCATAGCAGTTGTAGAAATAGTATATTTTATACCTAGGCGGTAAAGTGGTATTTTTCAGGCCGAAAGAAGATATGGACAGGCGAGGTGCAGCCGAGCCTGGCCACTTCTTGAGGCCTGAAAAGGCACTTTACTGCCGTGGTTTACACAATAATTGTTGGTAATATTTTTTGTACAAAATTTTTAGTTCATAATATGAAATTCAATACTGTGAATCATAATTTTTCACAGGAATAATGAAAATTGCATTACGTATAGTGCAGTTAACAATAGAGATACCTTTGGGTAAATTTGATAACTGAACTTGCTCAAAAAAAGGAAGTAAATAGTTGAAGTTGTTGCTCCTGAGTATATTATATTTTTTATTAAAGGAATCATTTCAGCAGTTTTAGTAGATGTAGATTCATTAAGTGTGTTAGTCATAGTAGAAGATGTGTCATTAGTGTTGAACAGTTTTCTAGTGACTTTTATTTTATCATTTAAACAATCTTCAATGTTGCCTGTCACTACGCTGGTTAACTGACAAGTTAACTTCAAATAAACATCTAATATGACAAATCATGATTGAATGAATTTCTAGACGTTGTAATGTTTATTTTAGGGTTTATTCGACCAACTGGTCGTATTCAATCCACGTTTTACCATCAAGTCAACGTACAACCTTCACATCAGTTTGGAGATTCATATTCGGATATCAATACAATGCATCCTATGAGGAAGGTATCGTCACAAGGCATGAACGAAAAAGTACACTTAAATATTTGAAGAACAAAATTACTGAAATGCATGCTCTCAGGATATCAGATACTTCAAATATGAGGATAGAAAGTATATTCGAGAAAGTAAAACTACCAGCTAGGAGACTGTGGAAGAATTTCAAGACATAGAGAAATGTTTACACCCCCAAGACCAATTCACAAATGTGGTACTATAAACTTTTTCTGAAAAATAACATTCAAAAAATCACTTTCTACATTAAGCATAAGTTAGTTGTCATTGATGCTAAACTAGTTTTATAGAAAATTGCATTTTTATTTCAAGTGAAGCTTCTGTGAAGTTTAAGGATCAGTAGCTAGTATTATTATAAAATTCACTCGCTTCATTCAGAGTTCCTGTTTCAACATTTCATTACCAAATAAATCGTTGAGTGCTATACCTTTTTAATTTTTATCTTATTTTATTTCAGGTTCAAGAAGTATCAAAAATAGGGGGAATTCTCCATTTGATTTTGTAAAAAGAGTCATGTTACAATTCATGACATACCAAACAGCTACATCTTTCACCTGGTGTGGGACGAAAGAAAAATTATGTTTTAAGGAGACAAAGATGTCACAAATGATACTTCGTGAGTATTTTTATCTATTTTACTGTAAATTATTTTAGTAAATTTCATCATTCAATTGCACCTGTAATAATATTTTTGTTACAGGATCTTCTGAAGCCATTGGTAACCAAAAACAAATTGAGGGGGCTTTACAGAAGTTCTTCAGGAGACCAAAGGAAAGAATTCTCAGATGAGGCAATGCCTACAATAAATGCAACACTTAGCTAATATATATCTGTACAATTTTTAATTCTTTCGTCAATTTTTGTTTTGTTTATTACCTCATGAATATGTGTTTTTGTTTAGTTTATTATCATATAAATTTATGTATAGAATGAGATCTTGTTTGTCGATTTTTTTTAAATATTTTATTACATTATTTGATACTTGTTATTTTTCATTAAAGTGGTTTTGTGTTGAAAATCTTTGGATTTTATTTATTTCTTCATATTTTCTATGAAATATTTCAAATTAAATAAATGAAAAAAAGGACATTTGATGACGTCCAGGGGATGTACTTCATATATCCTAGGGATGTCCCTGGGATGATCCCTAGGGCGGCCCTTTGATGTCCTTCGTCGGGACTTGGTACATCCCTGGGACGTACCAAAAGGACATCCCTTATGTGTCCTTTTTGGTGGAAAGTAGATGTCCCTAGGACGTCCCTAGTATGTACCATGTCCCGATAAAGGATATCCCAGGGACGTCCTAGTAGCAAATGAAGGACGTCCCTGTGATGTACAGGGGATGTACTTATGTTGTTTGGGATACAAGTGACCAATTTGATGATTGACGCAGGGCGTCTCAAAGCTGAACTCTATCGATATTCAGCTCACTAAAGCCAGTACAACGAGTGCTATGGTACTTGAAGTACAATATTTTTGTAATTTTTGGAGAATTTTCATGAAATTGTCAAATTTCTTAGAATTTTTAACATTTTTCCAATATACTGTGGAATTATCTAGAAACAGTAAGTTCCATTTAAAACAGAGAATTATCAGTTTGTTAGCCTCCAGAGTGTATACAAGTGACCAATTTTATGATTGAATATCTTTCAAGGTGTCTAATAGATGTACCTTTTCGATTTCTAGCTCACCAGAGCTAGTACAACGGTATGGTACCTGAAATGCTACATTTTTGATCCTTTGTGGAGAAATTTCAGTTTGTTAGCACGATACAGCCTTCAGAGTGTATACAAGTTACCAATTTCATGATTGCATATTGTTTAGGGCGTCTTATAGATGAACCTTTTTAATTTTTAAGCTCACCAGAGCTAGTACAACGGGTGCTATGGTATCTGAAGTGCCACATTCTTGGTCCTTTTTGGAGAAATTTCGGGTTGTTAGCACGATACAGTCTCCGGAGTGTATACAAGTGACCAATTCAATGATTGGATATTTTTCATGGTACCTTACAAATGTACCTTATTGATTTTCAGCTGACTAGAGCGAGTACAACAGGTCCTATAAATCAGGATATACTACATTTTAAATTATTTCTGGAGAAATCTCGGTTTGCTAGCACGATACATCCCCCGAAGTGTATACAAGTGACAAATTTATGATAGAATATTGTTCAGGGCATTTCACAGATGTGGAAAAGTTAGTTTTAATCTTTAAAACCGTTTATTTTTGACGTTTTGGATTGACATTGGCCTTTATGAAAATATCATAATAACCAATAATCAAGAACACTTATTCATATATATTTGATTTCATCAAATTATTCTTCAGATTATTAAATGAGAAAAATCCTTGATCTATTTCGACTTTCAAGAAATTAGTGAACCAAACATTCAACCACGTTTTAAAGTGTTACCCAATTATCACCCTTCTGACAAAGATACATGTCGAATTAAAATCTAATCGAACGGTGATCATTGAAAACAAACTCCACGCCTTCCCCACTAATCCATGTTTAATGTCAGAGCAGAGTAACTGAGTAGACCAAGTGCGCCTCTACTTTATTAATTACAAAACTCGATGTTGTGACGTCGCCCATTGTATAGAATCTGATTGTCATATCACATCAGAACATAGGCTATGCCAAAGCGCAGCTGTTCTCAACTTTAAAATAATTAATTTTACTGTCCCTACAATGGAAACGTAGATAGAATGAATTTTAGTATTATGTTAAAATGATGATTATGCTTATTGTTTTTCGAATATATGAAAGGAGTCTTGTACGTACATTACATTAGTTCAAAAAGTAAACGTATACAGAGTATAATAGAAAATATTGATTACTGAGGAATATCGTTCCTAAATTCTGATTTATTTCTGATGTAGATTTGAAATGTAGATGGAGAATATCCGTATAAAGACCAGAGAATATTGAGAAAACTGAAACGAACAAAACATAACTATTGAAAAAATAGTGTGAGGATGTAAAATTGAACGACTCATTATGCAAAAAATGCATAATGAGTAAGAGACAGAAACAATAAACAAGATGCGGAGAAGGTAATAATTGAGAAGGCAACTAAAAGATCTAGAAATAAAGGAACAAAAAGAAAATGTAAGACAATTGAATACAAAACGCAACAAAACAAAAAAATACATGGTAGGGTAGAATGGGGTAATACATTGATCTATGAAGGTCAATGCTAGATATACGGAGAGCACATTCTAATTAAAATGTAAATATCACGCTCAACTGATAGGTGGAAGGTCAGGCATGCAGCCCACTGTACTACAGCTTCCTATAAAGGTAAAATGTCGACAAACTGACGATTAATTCATTCCTTATTATTATTTTGAATAAAATAAAATGTATAATGTATTGTAGTCTGTGCTAATTCTAAATATACTTATCCCAGTGAGTTTTTAAAAGATGTTGTTTATTCAACCCCCGAAGATCGGTTACTAGGTAAGTGCTTTCCCAAAGATATAATACTTTTATGGTGGACGTAGTTTATACGAAGGGCACTTACTGAGTAACCACTACAACCGGTCACACCTCTATTTCCTGAAGAGAATTACATCTGGCAACATCGTTCTATTCAAACAACTGCATTTAATGTTGTAGGAACGTACGCGTTTAGTTGATTCAGTTATCGACAACCGTTGACGTAGAATGGTAGACCATTTTGATTTTACTGGGATTTTTATAATTTCGTTACCATTGAAAATAAGCCGTAAGTACTTATATTTCATATATTTTTTAATATGATGTGTGTATAAGTAGGATGCTAGATCGTATAATGATCTTATTTATTAAAATGGGCAATAAATTAACATTTTAAGCTTTTAAATTATTTTTGAATATACGCATACATGTGAGGGCAAAACCGGTCAAGTGACCGGCATTTCTCTTATTAACAAAAACGTATTTTTATAGACTTTGTGTTTAGTGCAGATGCCGCAGTCACATATTGGAAAAACTAATAGAGCAAAGTGGTCAGTTGAAAACCTGAATGCAGCTAAACGATTATATGAACAAGGGGTTTCTATGCGAACTGCTGCTAAACGATGTGAAATTCCATTTTCATCCCTTCAAGAAAGAATTAAGAAAGACAAATTTGTCTCTCCTATTTTGGGAAGAAAAACTGTTTTCACCAGGGAGTAGGAGGTGAAAATGTCAATCCAAATAAAATATTTAGCATCTATATTTTATAGATGCACAGATAAGGAAGTAAAACATAATTTCAATACCGAATTAAAAATGGCAGATCGCGATTAGCTAATAGCATTTCTAAAGAGAAATAAAATTTCAATACGAAAAGCGGAGGCTACTAGCTTAAACAGGGCTACTGCCTTCAACAAAGTGGAAATCAAGCGGTTCTTCGAACTTTTACAGCAACTAATGGAATAACACAACTTTTCACCTAGAAGCATCTACAATGCTGACGAGACTGGAATTTCCACCGTGCAGCAACCAGGAAAAATTTTGGCGGCAAAAGGTCAGAAGAGGATTGGCTCCATGACAGGCTAGGAAAGAGGTCGGAATATAACACTTGTTTGTACAATGAGTGTCACTGGGCGCTATACACCACCTATGGTTATTTTCCCTCGTCAACGACATTCACCTCTGTTTGAAAAAGATGGTCCTATCGGCGCAAAATACGAATGCTCTAAGAATGGTTGGATAACAGAGGACCTTTCCATCAAATAGCTCAAGCACTTTGTCGTTCATGCAAAACCATCCGAAATCGATAAAATGTTGTTAATATTAGACAACCATTCGAGCCACGTTTCCCTGGGAGCCACGTTTCCCTGGTAGCCTATGATTTTCGCAGAGCTAATCATATTTTCATGTTATCCATTCCACCCCACACGTCGCATCGGACTCAGCCATTGGACGTTGCATTCTATGGACCATTCAAATCATATTATAGGAATGAGAGCAATCTCTACATAAAAATTCATCCAGGAGAAAAAATATCCCCGTATGCGGTTGCCTCATTAGTTCGAAAAGCTTTCTCTAACGCAGCATCAGTGGGTAAAGGGGAGGCAGGCCTTGAAGCAACAGGCATCTACCCGATTGACCCTTCTGTCTTTAAAAATGAAGATTTTTCGGCTGCTGATGCTTTGAATTATCCATAAGAAATTGCAGCCTTTGACGATGGAACTAAAGCTAATATTAACGAAGATATTTCGTCAGTTTCCAAAACTTCAAGATCTGACCAAGAAATGGAGGTACGTTCAAAGCAATGCTGCTCTTCTGAAAATATAGCCCCTACAATTCCTTCGACTTCAAAATCGGCACCTCTCAACTGCAGTGTTGAAGACCTGCTTCCAAAACCAAAAATAGATGCCAAAACGGCAAATCCGAACCAGAGACCTAAAAAAGCACTCGACTATTTTAACTTCTACACCCCTTAAATATGCATTGGAGGAAAAGGAAGAGAATACGTTAGAACTGGAGAAGACCAAAGGTGGTACAAATAAAACAAAACGTCTTAATGAAGTCAAAAGAAAAATACTAAACTAGCCTGAGGAATCCAGCGCTAGTGCCAAGAAACCAAAGACGAAGGACCTCACAACCCAAAAAAATTTTGAAACAAAATCAAACTCTTCCGAAAAAAGAATTGATTCGACATCATCATTTGACTCTGATGTTGAAATGAATGATATCTGCAGCGATAATGAAAATAATGAGACAGATTTTAGTTTATGTGTGATTTGTGGTGAATATGGGGCAAGTAATGAGATGTGGTACAGGTGTACCCTATGTGGACAATGGGCTCACCCACTATGTTCTGGAATGGATTCTCCAACCAGATACATTTGTGATTTTTGTAAGTGACCGTTGTTGCCATTACTCATGACCGGTAATACCCGGACGTTAGGGTTATACCAGTTAATAACGCATTTTCAAAATTCAAGTATTTTGACGAAAAAATTTAAGATTTTTTATTTGATTTGTATTTTACTACATAGAGTGACTGATATGTTTCATTTTTCTTTTAACAGAATCAATATATAATTTTTATTTTAACTTTTATTCCGAAATTCAATTAAGTGACCGTCATTACCCCATCGTACCCTAAAACGAGGAACAACAAAAATATGGGAATAACATGAAGATGACTATATAGGAGGTAGAATGCACCTAAGCAACAAAAGATGGAGAAAAATTAAATGTTTCCAAAAGATCATTAATTAGAAAAATGTTGTATGTAGAGAAATAAGTAACTAGAACGGAGAACTAATGAACATAAAAATAAATTATACAAGTTACAGTGTAACTTATAACTAGTATATTTAATAAAAAGTTACATTGTAACGAATTATTTGTGCCTTATTAACCTTTATGTGACTGAATAGGTACCCGGGTACCCGGGTACCTATTCAGATTTTAGATATAAATACTTTTTTTGTTTAAATTCTTTGAAGTGTGTGATTTCGTGACATTTCTAATCTAGGTTTTTTCTACACAATGTTACAATAGAAATAATATTTTTACGCTATTTGAGAAATAAATAAGGTCCAAAGTTTTTTCACCCAGAAATAACGGTGTAGGTACCTGGGTACCTCTATCAGTTTTAAATGCAAATAGATATTTTTTATAGCCAGAATGAAAACGCGAAGTTTATCTGCATATATTTATTTATATAAATGGTAACAAAAAAACAAAAAAACAAAAAAATCTTACATATAAGGTCAGTTGGTTTTTTGGCAACATTTTTTACATATAGTTTGATCTACAGAGTGTTCATTACAAACTGGCTTACAGCAGGATTTACACGCTTTACGAGTCTTCCTTTGTTTGAGCTTTAATTCTCGACAAATTTGGCAGCTACCAACAACCATAACACGCCCAGAAGCATCCCGTCTTGGTTGTTCTCCGGCTGGAGTAACAATGGGCTCGATTATTTGTCGACCAAGAACCATTTCTAGCGACTGACGTGTGAAATAATTACCAACAACTTTTGGAATAAGGGATCGCATTTGTATAGCGGGCAAGCACATGTCATGAGCAAGATCATTTAGAAATCTTCGACGTTGATCAGTTGCTCTAAAATTTGGATTGTGTTCCTTGTAAATACAATAAGAAGCCAAGCCACCAACATCTATTGTGTTGAAAAAAAATGCCAATGGCCAACGATTTGTTCTACGTTTTACTGTATACTCGCCTAGCATCTTATCCATGGTGTCAACGCCTCCTTTTGTTTGATTATAATATTTTATTATTTCAGGCTTCGCCACGGTAGTATCATCTACTTGGCCTGTAGTGTGCATCGTTGATAAAAGAATAACAGATTTGTTTTTCTTTGGAACATAGGAACATATTGTTGCATCTTTGTTGAATGCGAAAATGGTTGAGTATATAGGCCTGTCTTTAGATGCCTGCATATTTGGTGGTAAAAATGCCTTATTTTTCCTGAGAGTCCCTACCAAAGTCATCTTCCATGAATTCAAAGTACGGGCCAATTGCAGACTTGTAAAAAAATTATCAATGTTACATTTCTTCCCGAACCCTTATACTTTGCTACTAGATCCAAAACTGTACGCTCACCGACATTTACCTGTCGTTCACCATCTAATGGTTTTCCAGTGTATAGTTGACCTTGTAAAGGATAAGCATTTGCCGCATCGCAAGCCCAAAAAATTTGTATTCCATATTTTGCGGGTTTCGATGGAATGTATTGGGTAAATTTAGTATGTCCCCTGTAAGGAAACAATTGTTCGTCTACTGTTATACATTCTTTTGGCTTGTAGTTCTTTGCCAAATTTGAATTTAGCATAGTCCAAATATCTCAAATTGGGGCAGCTTTATCATTTTTGGCACGTTCGGCACGTGTGTTCTGATCATCAAAGCGAATAAATCTGAGAAACATTTTGAACCGATCTCGAGACATGGCCGCTCGAAATAGAGGTAAGGACTCTAGTTTCCACATTTCAGATACGTGTTCCCTATTAGACCTGTGTACGCCAGCAGCAATAAGAACTCCTAAAAATGCATCTAATTCTACTTCAGTAAATGGAATGAATACTTTCGGGCTTGGTGTGTTGGGAGGTGGATATTTATCTGCCAATTTTCGATTCCATTCGTCCGTTACTTTTCTACCTTTTTTGTTAGAGTGCCTTAGAATTAAGGTACACATTTCTGGAGATATAATAGACTTGAAAATTTCTCGAGCCGTGTATGAACGACTAAAGGATGATGCGCCACTTTTTTCGTGCAGAATATTACGACCTATTGTTTGCCTTTGTATTGATGATGTGTCACTCCACTGAGTGCCATCCTTGCCAGCCCAAGTTGTTTTTGTAGGCGCTTCTTCTTCGTCAACGTTTTCATCGGAATCAGTATATTCTTGCTCCACTACAGGCTCCTTTTCTATATCAGATTCCTCGGATTCTCCACCTGATAACAATTGTGGAATATATTCGTCTTCATCGGACGCAACAAATGGCTCTTCATCAGACAAATGTTCTACTGCTTCTCGTAATTCTGCAGAGGTCAGCCTGAAATAACATATTTCGAATTACCTTTATTAGTATAATTATTGTTCTTGTTTCTTTGTAAGATAAAAAAACTTCCACTCCACTGCGGCTCCTACACACATAGACCACAGGTGAGCAAAATAACATGACAGTTTTCATTATTCATACACTACTAAAATCAAAGAATCGTCTTATTTCTTACCTTTTATTTCGCCATCTTGGTTTCGCAATATTGGCTTGGCTTGAACCAGCCTTACTATCAGACATTCTAAAACAAAATTTAACAAATACGCTTAATCACCCGCAGTTGTTTATTCGACAAACTCAAACATGCAACTGACCTGTAACTAGGAATAAATTCAGTTGATGTCGCTGCGCTGTTGCCATTTAAACAAAGTCTTATTTTGTCAAATACAGATAAGTTAGAAATTCATAAATCACGTATTGTGTACCTATAAATACATATATGGAGTTTTTTGATAAAAACAGGTATTTTGCGTTTATATTCCAAATTATTATACAGTAGGTACCCAGGTACCTACGCCGTCGTAAGAAGGTGTTTTTCTTCCCAGTCACATAAAGGTTAAAGAAAAACGGTGACTGTGCAGCGTGTGCAATTTTAAGATGAAACAAATATAAATTCTCAGGACAAACATAAATGAGAGAAGCTGACGTCGTTACCTGCTCACTTTTGTTAGGGTAAGATAAAGTTAACGTAATATATAATTTTTGTTTTTAAAAATTTAATTTTTGAAAACAAAAATATACTTTATTTTGGGAAGTAAAGATATATTAGTCCAAGAGCTAATGACGAATTTTGGGAAGGTTCTTTAGGCAAGCTGAAATTGCGAAAAATTACAATTTCGTCAATTGGCGAATCCAGTCCTGGCGGTCATTTAGCGAATTAGCTATTATTTCGCTACTGCGCAGCATGTAACATTTGCAAAAAAAATTTCGAAAAAATTTATTTTTGGCAACTTGAATTTTTTTTATCATTTAACTTATTATTTCTAGAATTCAAATAAAAAAATCTCAGACGTTTTTGTTGGTTATTAAGGATTGCCAGACGACTTCAAAATTATTTATTTTGAATTACCAATAAATATTCTTTAGGAAATCTGAAATTTATACCACGTATTTATTAAGTAATTTAAATAATACCTGCAAATTGCTTGACGATTTTGCGGGTTGTAAACAATTACCAGACGTTAATAAAGTTTGTAAATAAGCACAATAAAAAGGCTTACGCGCAACCGTAAGTACGACAAGGATAGCTATCGAGGCATGTTGGCAGCTGCCGGGGCCCGAGCTCTTCGCGCTGTGATTGGCTATTAAGAAACCTCGGGTTTACAGCACTGCGTTTAAAACAGAAATATGTAATTTATTATATTCTTTTTGCTAAAATCTGACAATTGATTAAAAATTTGTAAATTATTAATTTCGTGCGGTGCTTAAATTATTTAATTGAAAATTAAAGTATTTTAGTCTCGAAAAATTTTTTTTTATCTAAAATCAATTATTTTATTTTTAATACAATTTTAAATTTGTGGAAAAAAATATGCCTTCTTTTAATATACGGAGCATAGTTTCCAACTTTTTCATAATCTCCTTAGATTGTAATTTAACATAACGATGATAAAACTTTACAAACAAAAATCTAAAAAAAAATCTAAGCAAAATCTTAGTAATTAATAATTTCTTTTAATAACTATAAAAAATGAAAAATCAGAAACTAGGCCACGATTAATAATATTTTACTTGATATGAACAACGATTTGTAGGATGACGGAATAAATGATTGAATTATTCCTTAATTTTTCATTTTTATTAAGTAGATAAATTATTAAAAATTTGAATATAAAAGAAAGTTTATTGCAACTAAATTACTTTGTTAATCTTCTTCTTCTCCATTGTTGTCGGAATCACTTTCAGATAATTCTTCTTCGCTGTTAAAGACACCATCTTCATCGTCAAGCAGATCTCCAATATCCGGCTCTGCTATAATTTCGTCGACATACTCAAAGATTGCTGAAAAATAATATCTTGTTAGTATATATTAAATAATAAAATCAATTAAATAAAATAAAATGACATTCACTTGTATTTAGTTTTTCGTTTGCTTTTAAAGCATCCATAACGGATGGAGGCATGTAATCTCCTTCAAACCAATAAAATTCTAATTTCCCATTTAGAAGGACCCAACCAACCTTGGTTGGTGCCAAAGTACTTGGAAAACGTGAGTGCGCATTCCGCCAAATCCTGGTAATATATTGAGTACGCAGCAGTTGTGTTTTAATTCTGCTTTGCAGGGTGGCAAATTCGATGCGTCATAATTGTTGAATCGTTTTTCAAACGGTTCATCTGCTTTGTAAGTCGTACAAAATTTTTCAAATCTATCAGTATTAATATCTGCTAAATTTTAAACAAATTTTGAGCAGTTCCGAGATTTTTAAACGCATTCTGATAATGTTCGTTTCCCTTCAGAATTTTAAAAGGCTTTTTTTTCATTTCTTGAAGAAAGAAGGATTATAGTCGCATCCCGTCATAGCATGAAATCCAGGTAAGCTCGTGCATACTTTAGGTCCTAGTTCAATAAACAACTGCGATAAATTAAGTATTCGTTTCTTGTTGCTGTTTCCATATTCCATAAATATTGACAGCTTATCACACTCCAAATGATCCATATTACCAAGCATATAACTAGAACATCTTTGTCACAAGATTTTATTAAAATATTTGTTGCAACGTGATTATCAGTTTTACAGACATAGTGTACTATTTTCGTGTCAGCTTCTCCGTGATCGTCGCATGATAAATCATTATTCTCTTCCCTAATCACAACATTGCCCACTTTGTAGGTGTAACATTTATCATAACTTAAGTTAATTATTATTTCTCCGATAAACGGAGCCATCTCTTTAGTAGCCCAATGATCAATTAAAAAAGTAACAAAAGCCTGCTTGAATTTGATATTCTTAAACTGTTTATTAAAATCAACAGGGCGAACTTGCATCGGTCCGGTGATTTTGAAATCCAAGTCATTTACTTCACAACGTAAAGTCCGTTCATAATCTTACATAGATGGCGAGAAGTAATGGTCAAAAATGATATCTACCCGTGGAGCATTAGTTGCTGTTAAAGACTTTTATGAGATGTTGCCAATTGTTGCAGGCATATCCCGCATGGTATGGAGTAGGAAGAAACCATCAACGATAACTATATCATGGTTTTCGGTATATTTCCTGGTTTATGGTCGCACTTACGGATGCGCGTAAGACTTTTTATTGCACTTATTTACAAACTTTATTAACGTCTGGTAATTGTTTACAACCCGCAAAATCGTCAGGCAATTTGCAGGTATTATTGAAATTACTTAATAAATATGTGGTATAAATTTAAGATTGCCTAAAGAATATTTTTTGGTAATTTGAAATAAATAATTTTGAAGACGTCTGGCAATCCTTAATAACCGACAGAAACGTCTGGGATTTTTTTTGAATTCTAGAAATAATAAATTAAAAGATAAAAAAATTCAAGTTGCCAAAAATATATTTTTTTGAATTTTTTTTGCAAATAGCTGCGCAGTAACGAATTAACCGCTAATTCGCTAAATGACCACCAGGACTGGATTCGCCAATTGACGAAATTGTAATTTTTCGCAATTCCAGCTTGCCTAAAGAACCTTCCCAAACTTCGTCATCAGCTCTCCGATTATATAGTAAACATATTAATAAGAATGAAACTGATTCGGGCACATATAAAAGAAAGAAGGTAAAAGTGATAATTGCAAAGATGATGTGATATGAGGATTGCTACAAATAAATTTTATCAGAAATCTTTTTATTGATCTCCACAATATTCGCCTTTAAAATCTACGTACTCTTACATGTTGGTAATCATAGATAGGGGCCTAATCATTAAGCAGTATGTTGTTGTAGATGCTAAGTATCGAGCATTTAAGAAGTGTATGGAAAATTGGGGAGTTTATGTAAAGATAGTACTCAAATTACTTGAACAAATTTTATTGTGATTCAAATTCTTCTCTTCATTTCTTGTATAATAATTATTTTCTAACTCTGGCAAGAAAAATGTGAGAAATTCAAAATACCCAAGAGTATAAAGAAGTTCTTCTTGACGGGAACGTTTCAACAGTTACGAACAATTCAGGGAATTAATTTCTTATTCATTTTTTGAGACTCCTAATTAAAAAATGTGTACCAAAATAATATTGTACAAAAGACTCACAATGTACAAACAGAAATTGAAAAAGGAGGATATAATTTGAGTAAAAGCATCAATTATGATGTTTTTCAGATTGATTAAAACGGGGCCGGAGATATTATACGGCTGTAACAATGGCCAGATGTAATGATTGATTTTGAATGAAATGAATGATTTTTAATTCCGGAGTTCCGGACTCTTTGTTCGACTGAAGCGTGCACCAGATGAATATATATGATTTTATTCATTGCGCGTTGTTACCACCCCCACAGGGACGAACTAACTTTAATATTACTTTATCGGTAAAGGAACATAATCCAAGTTTTAAGTCTGAAGATTCTATAAATTATAAATATGTGCCTTCTATTTGGATTTTTGAGGAGTCTGGAGGTTTACTACGGTATTTTTTTAAAAATTTGTTGTTATAAGCAACAGATTTGTTTAAATGTCATCAACTGTATTAGATAAAGTTTTATTCATGTTACACTTTTGTTCAATATTGAAATATACTCAGTGACATAGAAACCCGAATACCCTGTAAAATGTGTTTTATTTCGGTGATATTTGGAATAGGGGAGGTCGGGTACAATTGTAACGCGGTACGAATGTAACAACAGATAGAAAAACGTCTAGTGTAATTTTTTAAATTTGGCAACGTGTCCAACAAATAGGTTGTAGTGTGAAGTAGTTTGCATGTTGATTAGAGCGGTCCATGTAATACGAGTCAAAAGTTATGTTAAATAGGTTGTTTTGAAGACAGGTAAGTAAAATTTTAGTGTTTTGCCTTTTTATGTATAACCTATACCATGTATACATTTATCGCAAAGAATTTATAGTTGACGTCTAGAGCAAACATGACTTTAAAAAGTCCTAATGCTAATTTGAGGTTATGACTTGTCTTGTTCTGGTAACTAAGCCAAACATTTCAAAATGTCGTTCGGGTACAAATGTAACAACACTAGTCGGTACAATTGTAACGTGTTACATTTGTACCCCTTATGTTGAGTTTATGAATTCCATGTTTCAGGGAACAATGCCACGCCAAAGAATTAGAAAAACCAACAGAAGTCCTTCAAATGAACTAATGGAAAGGGCAGCTAATCTAATAATGGAGGGAAATCTTTCACAACGACAGGTAGCAAGAGATTTAGATATTTGCCACGTAACACTTAACCGTTATATGAAAAACCGAAATAATGGTGAAATGCCAAAAATGGGTTACAATCCACAAACGAGAATTTTATCAGAAGAACAAGAAGAAGCGTTTTTGAGATAATACGGATGTCTTCAGTTATATATTTTGGGCTAACGCCAAAAGAAATTCGTAAATTGGTTAGTAGTTCAAATAAAAGCCTAAAAAACCAATGTTTATTAAATTTTTGTTCGCGGGTGTATCAATTCGCGAAAGAAAACGAAATGGCGGTCCATCCCAAATGGTCAGAAAATGGACAAGCTGGTAAGGACTGGTTTACAAATTTCATGCATAGACACCCTAATTTATCTATAAGAACTCCAGAGGCAACCAGCTATGCACGTGCGATTAACTTTAACAAAGTAAATGTCGGCAAATTCTACGATAATCTCTCAAATCTTCTTGAAAAATATAAGATTGAGCCCGCTGACATTTACAACGTCGACGAAACTGGGGTCACCACCGTACAAAAGCCAAACAAAATCGTTGCCATAAAAGGCACAAAACAAGTAGGTGCAGTTACTTCTGGAGAACGGGGCACTTTGGTAACTGTTTGCACAGCTGTTAGTGCTGTCGGAAACACTGTCCCCCTTCTCTTCATATTCCCTCGCAAAAAATTTCAAGCACATTTTATAAGCAATGGTCCCCCAGGATGTATCGGTGAGGCGAATGGCTCCGGCTGGATGAACGAAGATACGTTTTTAATATTCATGAAACACTTCGTAAAGCATGTGAGACCCACACCTGAAAAAAAAGTTCTACTTTTGTTGGACAATCATGATTCCCACCTATATGTGCCAACTATAGAGTTCTGTAGAGCTAATGGAGTTGTTTTATTGTCGTTCCCCCCACATACATCGCACAAGTTACAGCCGTTGGACCGTGGTGTCTACGGTCCTTTCAAACATTACGTCAATGGTGCAATGGACAATTGGATGAAATCGCATCCCGGTCAGACAATGACTATATACGATATCCCCGGTGTAGTTGCTGAGGCATTTCCAAAAGCAACAACACCCACAAATATTATGGGAGGATTCAGGGTGTCAGGAATTTGGCCCTTTAACAGGGATATTTTTGGAGACGACGAATTTTCGCCTTCATCTGTAACTGACAGGGATTTACTAGAAAATAACTTAGTAGAAACTACGGCTACAAGCAATGAAAATGACGGAAGTGTCGCAAATGTAGCTATACCAGGTCCCAGCAGAAGACCAGATAACCCAGAAGATCTGAATCAATCCTTTCGGGTTCTTGAACAAATTCGCCCTCTTCCAAAGGCAGTAGGTGGCATAAAAAAGCAAATTACGAAGAGAAGAAAGAAGCATAGTGCTATTTTAACAGATACGCCAGAAAAGCTGATTCTCGAAGAAGAACAGAGTAAGAGGAAACAGAAAGCAAACACCATAAAAAGAAATGTAGTGGAAAATGAAGATGACGCAAAAACCAAAAAACTTAAAGGCACAAATAATGAAAGTTTATCTAGGAAGTCTAAAAATATCGATGGTAGACTAGGTTCCTCTCGTGTGACAGATGAAGAAACGGAAGATTCTGAAATGGAAGATTCTGAAACAGAAGATTCATTTTGCCTATATTGCTTTAAACCCTACACCGGGAAACCCAAAGCGACATGGATTCAGTGTAATAAGTGCAAACAATGGGCACACGAATCATGTGTTCATAAGCTACGATCCGACTTTTTCTATTGTTTGAGCTGCGATGATGATGATGATGAGAGTGACTAGTGTTTATTTCTCATTTAATTTAAATGAAAATAATATTATCTTGTTTTATATTCTTTTTTTAATTAAGAATATGGCTTTAATGTGAAATGATTCCAATTGGTTTAGTTTTATAATCATAATGTTTCACTAAATATGTATTCTTAATTTTTTTCACTAATAAATATTATTTTCAATAGTTTCAGACTTTGTTACATTTGACCCCCGTGCATGTTACAATTGTCACACCTGCGGGTACGATTGTAACATTCTGTCCCACCACATTATATATATTTTTTCTTGTTAATGAAGTGACCAACATCATTAATATTAATTATTTCTATAGCTATATCATTGGCACACATGGAGGCATTTATGTTTCTTTTTAATTTTATAGACAGTAACAGAAAAAAAATCATAAGTAAAAATTGTTACAACTGTACCCGACCTCCCCTACATCTCAGGGGGTTCGTAATACGTAAATGTGTGTATAATTTCGTATACACCAACAATACCTTGCTTCATGTGAAAAAAATTCATTATTACAAAAATAGAAGCATTGTGGTAATATCAAGAAAGGAAATTAAAAAGCTGATGGTTAGTATCATATTAAATTCGAATAAAAAATTTATTATATTTCTTGAATGTAATATTACGTGTAAAAAAATTCTAAGCAAAGCAATGGCTCATAATATGTGCATACTTGAGATCGCGAAGAAACTTGCTTCGTATTGCGTTTGCCCCAACATGGGCTTCTTTGTTCTTTTGAGAGCAGATCTTGCCACGACCTTGTTTTGTAGCAGGACTATGTGCATGTTGGTAGTTCATTGAGTGGCTTCGATATTTACCTTGCCAACATTCAAAAGCATGATGTACAGGTTTTCTTTTAAATTCGTCATACTTTTGCTGACGGCATTGTTCTCATTTTTTTTGTACAACTAGTAACCATTGATAACGCTTGCTCCGATAATGAGTTTAGTCAGATGGTTTTTGAACCATTTAATACTTCGTCGTAACGATGTTGAATAAGAAGATATCTGATAAGATAAATCGATATATCTTAAGCTTCATTATAATCAATTCCAGTTTTCTGCTTGAATTTAGTACCATCTCTACCAAGAATTTCTGCCATTTATTCGGTCTTCTCATGTATTTTGTCTTCCTATTTGAAGACAGTTAGTTCATTCTTTTACTGGCCAACTATTTGGCCATTCTTCAGCTTGGCATTCATCACTTCCTTAGGCAGACCTTTTCTGTTTTTTCGAAACGTTGCTACTAATTGTGTTTTTCTTTCTATAAATTTTTGGGCCAACTCCAAACTTGTTTACAAGTTATCAATGTAGAGTGATACGCCTTTATCAAGTTTTTGCTCCATCAGTTCCAGAATAACTTTCGTAGCAACACTCGTGCCTTCAACTTTGTTTTGACCACAATATATCTTAGAATGCAACTTGTATCCTCCGGAGATATACAATTTGAAGAGTTTTATTGCTAGCACATGTAGTTTGCCCTTGATGTACTGAAGGAGCTTGAGTTGGCCACGAAGAGGAACCAGTGATTCATCAATGCCCATGTTCTCATCACAAAAAACGTATTTTTTGAATGTCTCATTCAGTGAGTCAACAAGGGATTGCAGTTTATATAATATTCGAATCTATTGCGTGACATTAATTTGGCTGCATTTCACAAATAAAGATCTGATTTTCGCTAATAATTGGGAAGAGACGGTTTTCATTTAATCCCATCCATATCAAAATTCCCATAAATCTATACACTTCGTCTCTGTATGTAGGGTACCATTTGTTCAAGTGTCCTATCGTTTTTATTCAATAATGCCTTTTACGATTATTTGTTCCGCATAAATATTTGTTTCAGTGACAATGGAATCTACAAGTTGTTCGTCAATGAATAATACCCGCGGCAGTTAACGTGTTAATAATGAGTTGCTCCACGATTTCTGTCAGTTTATCTCTATTTATCATTTCTGAAGCAAAATGTGGCTGCACCAAATGGTCAGTACATCCGGAGTCGAGAATAAATTCAACGTACTGTTATGGCTAAGCCATGTATGAAAGTAAAACTTTTGGCGGATGCGCAGGGATTTCTTAGAACTATTTACGATTTTTTGTGACTTTCTCATCTAGACATTGTTTTTGTGACCAGTCTTATCTAGAAAACTCCAGGGAGCCGATTGTTTTTGTGTAAGCCGCAATCTAGAATTATCTAGTAAAAAAAATCAATAATATGTAGAGGACCGACCAGCGGGAGAAGTTTAGTTTATAATTTGACATCGTGAGATAAACAGTAGTGAAGTGTTTATACGAATTAGCTTAAGTGCATATACTGTGTATATATTATGAATTAGTGAATAGCTTATTGAATAAATAAATTAAATAAGTGAAACTACCGTGTGGATAAACTGTTTTAAATAAATAAGAAAAACAGTACATTGGTGTCAGACGTGGGATAATATAAATAAATATATACGTAACAATGGCCAAGAGACTATGTGACCTGAAAGTTACCGAACTAAGAGCAGAATTGGAAAATCGCGAGTTAGAAACGTCCTGTAAGAAAAGTGAATTAGTAGAAAGACTTAAAGTGGCACTGGAAAATGACGGCTTGGATCCAGAAATAGTTTTATTTAATGACGAGGCTTCCACCTTAATCTCGTCAATTTCTGCTAACATGGACGAGAAATTTCTGCCATGGAAGAGACGATTTCTGGCATGGCAGAGAAGATTTCAACGAATGTGAAAAGCGATATTTCGGCTATAAAGAACGATATTTCTCCTAACATGGACAAGATTTCTGCCGATATCTTATTAATGAAAAATGACATTGATGCTGACGTCGGGAATAAAGTGTCATCTCTAAAATCGGGCATAGACAATAGGATGACAACGATGAACGAGAAAATCGAGAATAAGATAACAACGATAGACGAGAAAATCAAGGAGGTAGAGGGAAAGATTGCCGATTCAAGAACACGAGGCACGCCAGAGGAAGAAAAGAAGACCGAGCAAACAAATCCTTGCAAGCCACAAACACACCCTAAGTTAGAGGACATTGGCAGTTTTATCAGAGTCAACGCCCCAACGTTCGATGAAAAAATGCCTGCACCAATTAAGTAAAACAGTTTTAAGCAGCTGTTGGAGTGAATAGTTGGTCCGATAGGGAGAGGGCAGTGAACTTAACTATCGCGCTTCGGGGAGATGCCTTAGATGTACTACAAAACCTTTGGAACCAAAGGCGGAAACGTAACGAAAGCCTTCAAGAGTATGAACCGGATATTGCCCGACTAGTTCGATTTGCTTATTCATCAGCACCAGATAACATAACTGATTGTTTAGGTATCCAGGCCTTTATTGACGGCTTATGTGGCTACGGTATGGAGAAAACGTTTCGACTAGCCCATCCTAAAACATTGATCGATGCATTGACTGGTGCTCTTGAATATGAAGCAGCGACGATACAACAAAGGTAGAACCATACAGGAAGAAGGTGACGATGACAGACTTGACCAGATCGTCAACTTGTTGAAAGGTATGCTAGACAAGAATCCGAAGAAAATCAGGTGCTGTAATTGTGGCGAGCTAGAGCATGCACGCAGTTCGTGTAAGCGTCCTACGACCCCTGCAAACCAAGAACCTCTTAAATGCAAAGCAGCCACGAAAGGCTCGCGGAACAACAAAGGTAGGACCATGCAAGAAGAAGATGACGATGATAGACTTGACCAGATCGTCAACTTGTTGAAAGGTATGGCAGACAAGAAGCCGAATAAGATCAAATGCCGGAAGTGTGGTGAGCTAGAGCACGTACGCAGTGAGTCTAAGCGCCCCAAGACTCCTGCAACCCAAGAACTCCAGTCACAGGAGGAATCAGACACTCGCGAACACCAAGCTGATGTAAATCGCCGAAAAGCCGACTCTCTGCCTAGACGATCATGCCCTGTAGACTATTCTCACTGTAACAAGTCGAAATCTAAGGAAGTTGCAGTTTCAAGAATTACGGTAGTCAATGAAGAATGGTCACCCACCAGGATCAGAGAAGATCAGGAGAATGATCCTTACCTAAAGAAGATTCGGCAATATAAGGAAAAAAATCGGCGACCTACATAGCAAGAAGTGTCAAGATTTTCATCGACACTCAAGGTATATTGGGCTCAGTGGGACTCCCTTGTCTTGGAAGAAGAAATGTTGAAAAGAGTCCTTGAAAACGATGATGGTTCCGAGATGAGGATATAGCTAGTTATCCATAGAACGAGAGTAGCTGAGGTACTGAAGAAGTTACACGACAGTCCATCGGGAGGTCATCTGGGAGTAAAGAAAACCCTTCAGTGAGTGCGTGAAAAGTTTTATTGGATGAACAGCTCCGACGATGTGAAGGAATGGTGTAAGAAATGTACGACTTGTGCTACGAGTAATGGACACATCGCAAGAGAAAGGCACGTATGAAACAGTATAATCTTTGAAGCCCTTTCGAAAGGATTGCTTTAGACATCGCTGGACCATTTCCGACGACAGAAAGTGGTGGTAAATACATCCTGGTTATAATGGACTATTTCACAAAGTGGGTGGAAATTTACGCGATCCTGAATCAAGAGGCCGCAACTGTCGCGGATTTATTGGTGAAATAATTTATTAGCCGATATGGAGTGCCCTTGGAAGTCCACAGTGACCAGGGAAGAAATGTGCGCAGGAGACTTGCAACAAGCTGGGAATGAAGAATACCAGGACAACAGCATTATATCCACAGTCAAATGGAATGGTCGAGATAATGAACAGGACTATTGCAAAATACCTGTCCAAAGTAGTTTCCAGCCATCAGAGAGATTGGGACCAGTATCTTTCCCTATTCGCATTGGCTTATCGATCTGCCGTCAATGAGTCCACGGTTGAAACACCTGCGAAAATCCTGTTTGGACGTGAAATAAGGCTTCCTTGTGACCTGAAATTTTATTGTCGGCCTGGAGAAGATCTAGCAGGAGAAGACTACGTGATCCAATTTAGAACAAGGCTGGACGATATTCATGAATTAGTTCGAACAAATTTTCAAGTTGCCAGCGACAGAATGAAAAGTCGGTACGACACGCAGGCCACAGTAGGCGATTTTGGAGAAGGGGAAAATGTATGGTTACACAACCCGACAAGGAGAGAAGGATTTTCTCCAAAATTACAAAAATCCTGAGAAGGTTCATACTTAATCAAGAAAAGGATCAATGATGTTATATATCGCATAAGCAAGATCCCCAACGGAAAACCAAAAGTAGTTCACCAAAACCGACTAGCGCCATTCGAAGGAGACCATGACCTAGAGAAAGGAGTTCTCCATATTCGAGATGTGTCTGACCCTATCTTCGATGAATTAATGGGCGCGTATAGAGGTACCGGGAAAGCTAGATATGGAGTCAAGATTTGTTCACTCTCCCGGAAGATTATTCACTGGCATACAACATCCCCACCCTTATCAAGAAACCGTGAAGGTTAGCAACCGTTTTTCGAAAAAAGTTCGGGCAATTACAAAAACTTGTAGACCAGATTCCAGCCCCTGGCAAGACACTGAGACTGAAACACAATTCGCAGTACGTCTTCTACGTGGTACGTAAAAATTAATTTCAATATCGATCTACCTACCGTGATGTGTGGGAAGCATTTCTAAACCTCCGAGACCATGTCTTCGAATCCAGTGTGAAGGAACTGGCTATGCCTAAGATAGCGAGTAACCAGTTGGATTGGCGAGTCATCAGGAACGTGGTAGAGGTGATCCTCCAAGATACCGGTGTCCAGATATTAATTTGCAGCTACAACCCCCGTTTTCAGTATCCGATGAAGGCAATGCCCTGTTATTTCCATAAGATCGTAAAGTGTAGAAATGGGGCCAGTTGCCGATTCAAACATTCAGTCTCGGCTACCCAAAAGTTCCAGGAGGAGTTTCTATTTAAGGAGGGTGTAATGTTACGAAATAGCACACTAGTGTAGTCCCTGAAACCGACTCTGTCTAAGCCATGTATGAAAGTTAAAATTTTGGCGGATGCGCAAGGATTTCTTAGAACTGTTTACGATTTTATTCTTATCTAGAAAATTCCAGGGAGCCGATTTTTTTGTGTAAGCCGCAATCTAGAATCATCTAGTAAGAAAGGTACTAATATATAAAGGACCGACCAGCGGGAGAAGTCAGTTTATGCAGAGATCTCGTGAGATAAACAAGTAAATAAACAGTAGTGAAGTGTTAATATAAATTAGTTTAAGTGCATATACTGTGTATATAATATAAATTAGTGAATAAATAAATTAAGTAAGTGAACTTACCGTGTGTACGAATTTATCCCACCCGTCAGGATTAACTGTTTTAAATAAATAAGAAAAACAATACAGTACGTTACACTTCCATTAAAAAACGCTTTGGTCCCATCTTCAGTGTTTGCTACAAATGATATATCATCATCTAGACCCTCAACTTGTGTGAGATGGCTTCTGCTTTGTTCAGTCCTTTGATAGTGGCCTCTGTGCCCCCTGTGGTTCCATGATCTGGATCTTTCCCTATTGTGATAGCGCCTGTTCCACTGCTGGTTTCCTTCATCATGGCTAGATGTGGCTTTCTTTGGGCAGTCTGACATATAATGTCTTGTTGAACCGCATTCGTAGCATCAGCCTCTTGAGTGTGCCGAGAATGTCACTGCACTGTCGCTTTTTACTGATGTATGTTTGGATTTTAGTTCTGCATCCAAGAGTCGTGTTTTAACAAAATCTAGGGTTAGTTCAGCATCCATTGTTTCCAGTACAGTGATTACATTGTCATACTTGCTTGGAATTGTCAACAATAGGTGTGATATTTTATCATCCTGTTCCATCGAAATGCCCATACCTTCACGTATAATGGAATCGTATTTTGTGAAATGCTCCTGTAATCCCGTGGTGCATTTCATTGTCAGAAGTTTCCTGCGTAGGAACAGTTTCGATATAGCGCTCATTCGTTCGAAGACATTACTTAAAGCAAGTACCTGCAATACTTACATATTCTATATGGTTATCTCTGATACACTGCACTATGCAGTTCTTTGCTTTTGTGTCCGCTTTCCTGTACTCCTTTTTTTCCTATTCAGCCATATCTGTCTCTTTTTTATGTTGTCTATTACCCATTTTACACCTTCACCTTCTAAGAGACAGAAAACTCGATACTTCCAAGTAGAGAAATTGTTTTCATTTAACTAAGGATACACAGACATGGTATTAGAGTCAGTCATCTTCACTATTTGTTTTAATTTCTTCTGCTCAGGCACGTGCACTTAGGTTATTAATTAATTTTATCTTTTCACGTTTACTTCATAAATTTTTCTGTTTTATCTGGGCCCTTAACCTTTTAGATTTATTAAGCGGTACTTTATTAGTTGCTGATTTGAATCAACGGAGATTTTGGAACTAGATTTATTGATTTCCTTACTTTTCACATTTATATTGACAAGACGTATTATTTCATACATGACATAATATTTTAAAATGACATAATGAATACACACTCGACCATTTCAATCATAGATGAATATGAATTCTAACATATCGATTTATGAGTTATCAAATTTATAATATATGCTGAACCTAAAGCGACAAATATATTTTTCAATATTGTGGAATGTAAACAAAAGAACAATTTTGAGTCCAGGCCTGTAACTCTCTCACCCACCCCACGTCCCTAGGGTTTTAAAAAATCTCGGTTCAAATTAAAAAGTGATTCGTTCACTGTGTCGCTGCTGTAATTATTGAACGAACTATCGGAATTTTTTTAATCGGTAAAGCTATACACATTTTTAATATCATATATAAAATAAACAGAGTATTTTAATGGAAACCAACAAGTTAATAATTATTAAATGAATTGTCCTCTTATTTTTATATTTGACACCTGATTTCCTGAAAATATAGGTGGAATCTGTAACATTAGTACTCTTCCAACATTTATCAACGACAATGAACAAGTTTGCAAAGAAGGTGTCTGGGTGAATATATCTCTGAATGTAAATTTTTGGCACATCTGAATGTCACCATTCCATGGTGAATTTAAAGTTTCTATCATATTCGTTCGTCTTATTAAAGTCTCGCAGGTCTCAAAAATTGTCACAAAAATAAGTTTTGGAGAAATACTCCAACATTTGAGTAAGGCTGAGACTAGAGAGAAGAAGATAATGAAGGGACTGTTGATTCAAATGTAAGTGGAAGTTATCTATTTTGGATCGGCTTTAATAGAAGGAGTGTCTTTAGAACCTATTAAATTCGATTTAAACAATCCGTTCTAACAAAAACTGCCCTATTATCCGCAAAACTCCATAAAAAAAACTCAGGAAATGAGTTAACAAATTAATTCCAATCCAATATGCAAGAACAAACCCACAAGTTTTTCTCCATAGAAACTCTAGATTTGAAGGAAATTTATTTGTAGGATGTGAATAAGCGTTAACAGTTTTGTAATGTACTAGCTAATTAAGTATCAGATGAAGATGTTTTTCTGGCAATATCACAATACATTTTCATATTTATTGATAATATGAGTGAACTGTAAGATCAGAAATGCTTTGTTTAGGCCAACAAAAAGTCGTGAAATCCATAGACATATCAAACAAATTCTAAGCTTCCATCATCAATCAACTATGAGAAATTAACTAATGTTTGAAGCTGTATAAAATGTATGGAGTTCCACGTCATGCGATGATTTATTTCGCGCATACCACGAAATTTGTAAAGTTAGATAACATTGTTCTTGGTGTAGCGCATTGTCTTTTTATAAAATACCTTCCACAAATCTTGCCTGAAAGATATTTGTAGTATATTTTGTTCTTGCCAGATATTTAACGTAGAGTTACTTCTATTGCAACATTCAATTCAATTAAATATCCAATTTTTCATCAACTTTGCTGCAGCCTTTAACTTTCCCTTATGATAAATTTTCTGTAGTCACAAATACTTTATTGTAACAATTAACAGATTACGAAGCAACCGTGTTTCCACTTCTCTATATTTAAAAATCCCAGTGGCACAATACCAATTGGACAGGTTACATTTTTACATCAAATCAAAAACAAAAGAATTCACATTTTTTTTTTGGTAAATTTGTGAATTTTCTTAAATAAATGTTTCCATGTACGTTTTAACTCCGCTACGCCAGTCCCAAGCCTGGGGCCTTACCACGCAAGAGGTAAGAAAGGAGGAGGGATCGAGGAGTAACACCTCGCTAAAAAAATAGGCTCAGCTGGCTCTGGCTGATAGAACCTTGTAAGGGCCCCTTGTCTAGGGTTACGGATGAAGACCACACCGGCGGGGAAGGCGAAGAAGAGAAGCTCCGACACGGCGGATCCGACGTAAGTGGCCACCCTGCTTTTAGGGGTAGTATAGGCAACTAGCACTGAGCAAAGGCAGCTGGCTGCTCAGAACTGACCCCAAGCAATAAGTGAAAAAAAAACTCCATTGGTTGGGAATCAGATATCAAACGGCGGAGTGAAAACCACAGAAAGGCGTTTGAACAGCGATGAGGAAGGCAAGGGGAAACCACCTCATTACATTTCCCTAGTATAATCATCATGACAAATACACTTAAAACAATGGCCCTTAGTCCCCGGCAGTCCTTCAATGGACAAAGGGTGCGAAGAATCCCCGGTAGGAAATTAAAAATTGGAATGGAATGTTAGAAGCCTTTTTCAGGCTGGCAAACTAAGCAACTTAACACTGGAAATGAACAGACTGAAAGTTAATATATTTGGAATCAGTGAAGCCCGATGGCCCGGTCGTGGCAAATGCATAACTGATGGAGGAACATTTTACTACTCTGGTACTGACGATCAACAAAGGCAGCCAAACTGTGTTGGAATTTTGGTAGACAAAGAAACAAGTAAATCCGTTACAGGATTTGTACACCTCTCAGAGAGAGTAATGATAATGCAGTTAGAAACATCAAAGATACGAACAAATATAATTCAAGTGTACGCCCCAACTGCACAAAGTGAAGACAGAGAAATTGATGAATTTTACGGACAAATAGAACAATTATGGAAGAACATTAAGAAACACGAAGTGAGAATTGTAATGGGAGATTTCAATGCCAAAATGGGTAGAGGAGGGGTTGTGGATGTCATTGGAGAGCACGGACTAAGACAGCGTAACGAGAGAGGAGAGAGGCTGGTTGAATTTGTCCAAGAGAAATATATAGTAGTGGCAAACATCTTATTCAAACTACCACCAAGAAGATTATACACGTGGAAATCACCACAGGACACCAAAGATAAAATAGTAAGAAGCGAGATCGACTATGTCGTGATTAATAAACGATACAGAAATAGCATACTCTCAGCCAAGACATACCCAGAGGCAGACATGGCATCGGATCATAACCCTGTAGTTGCAACATTCAAACTAGTTTTAAAACGTATCAAACGGTCCAAGAAGAGATTAAGAAACAGCGAAACTAGATCAAGGGTTGAAGAACGACTTGCAGAAGAGTTGCAGTCAGCACACAGCAGAGATAAGGGAGACATAAACATCGAATGGGAGAAAATTAAAAACACAATTCTTGAAATAGGAAACAAAGAGTTGAGTTGAGAATGAGAAAAAGAAAAACGATTGGATGACCGATGAAATTATCGAATTAATCAGAACAAGAAGAGATGAGATGAAGTATACATCGGGAAATACAAAAGAAACTAAAAGAGGCGAAAAAACAATGATTGAATGAAAAATGTGCCGAAATTGAAAAGCTGCAAAAAGTACATGACTCCTTTAATATACATAGAAAGGTTAAGGAGATCAGTGGAAATTATAAAAAGAAGAACGCAGATATAGTGATGGATGATAATGGGAATATAGTGGTGGAGGTGACATCAAAGCTTAAGGCATGGAAAACATACATCGAAACGCTGTTCGAAGATGACTGAATAGCCCCTTGCCCCCAGAAAATGATATAGAAACCGGACCAGAAATAAGAACAGATGAAATAGAATATGCGCTGACGAACATGAAGACCGGGAAAGCACCAAGTCCAGACGAGCTACCCATTGAAATGACAAAACTGCTTAAGGAATATAGCTTGGATGCACTTGCCGAGCTCTTCAATGCGATCTACAGATCAGGAACGATACCAAATGACTGGTTGGTGTCGACCTTCATTGTGATTCCCAAGAAAGCCAATGCAAGATTATGTAAATATCATAGGACCATAAGCCTAATGAGACATACACTCAAATTATTTCTAAAATAATTCACAACCGTGTGTATAAGAAATTGGATAACGACATCAGCGATATACAGTTCGGGTTCCGTAATGGAGTTCGCACGAGAGAAGCATTATTTTGTATAAACGTGTTGACTCAACGCTGTTTGGACGTTAACAAGGATGTGTACGCCTGCTTTGTGGACTATGAGAAAGCATTTGACAGAGTCCGTCATGAACAACTTATCAAAATTCTGAGAGAAAAGCTAATAGATACCAGAGATGCCAGAATTATTGAAAACCTATATTAAGACCAAACATCAAGATATATAATAAATACACAGAAAACATCAACATAAAACGTGGTGTACGACAGGGGAGTATACTTTCTCCGCTATTGTTTAATATGTAGTCGGAAGTCATCATGAGGGAGGCATTAAACAATGAAGCAGCTGAAGTAGTAGTAAACGGAGCTCCTATAAACAATTTACGATACGCAGATGATACCGTAGGGGAGAGCTGGAAAAAACCGGGTAGGTTGATAAAACTGGGTACCCCTTAATTCATCTAACTAACTGCTGCCATCTATCAGACAATGTTAAAATTAGTGTCCCTAAAACGCCAACAGTCGCGTGTATCCATTTCTACATCATTTGAGTAACCTGTGCCGGAGCAGTAAGACCTCGCCTGTTTTTTGGGGTAGCAAACTCGATTTTTAAGGTGAGTTCATAGTTTTTTTTCCTCTACTGAATAACTAATGACCATTTCAAAATTTAATACAAATAACCTAATATATTACCTTCAATTTGGCCAAAAATTTTGAATATCATTTCATAACCTAAAAATTTAAATAATATTTAATGTCTTGTTTACGAGTTGGACAAAACCGGGTAGTCCGAAAATCGACAAAACCAGGTACCCGATTTTATCAGACCTTTTGTTGCTTCCAGTTTCTACAGCTGTTCTTTTGCTTTTAGTTAACTACAACATGTCGCATTATAAAAGAAAAACTACTCGTCAGTCATGGGATCAAGAAAGCATGCAAAATGCAATAGTTGAAGTGCTAGAACATTGGATGGGATACAAAAGAGCCTCTCAAAGTTTTAATGTTCCTCAATCCACTTTAGAAGATCGTGTGAAAAAAGTAAGAAATGGCAACTCTGTTGAAGAAGCTAGTAAGAAAGGTAGAAATAAACTTTAATTTATTTCTGTTTTCTTATTTAAAACAAAAATAATTTTAGGTCTGGGTCGGTACAAGCCTGTGTTTAGCGCTGCCCAAGAGGATGAGCTAGCTTCGCATATCTTACAAATGGAAAGCAGACTATTCGGATTTACTTTATCTGAACTAAGAATTCTTGCTCACGAACTAGCCGTGCAGAATAACATCAACCACAATTATAATACAGAAAATAAAATAGCTGGTAAATGTTGGCTTTATTCGTTTTTGTCACGGCATCCAAATCTTCGATTAAGGACTCCAGAAGCTACTTCAATTAGACGAGCTATAGGATTTAACCGAGCAGCAGTAGGGAAGTTCTTCACTCTGTTAACATAAGTTTATAAGCAATACAAGTTTCCTCCTGAGCGCATATGGAATGCTGATGAAACGGGAATTACAACTGCCCCCAACAAGCAATCTAAAATTATTTATATGAGAGGAAAACGACAAATTGGTGCTCTGGTTTCCACTGAAAGAGGAACCTTGGTTACCGCCGAAATCTGTATGAGCGCAAGTGGTTCCTATATGCCTACAATGCTGATTTTTCCTAGAAAGCTTCCAAATGCGCAGCTTCTAGACCACACTCCTCCTGGAACATTTGCTGAGTTCCACCCAAGTGGATGGATCCAAACAGATATTTATATTAAGTGGTTTAAAAAGTTCATCGAGTTTACTCACCCAAAACCAGAAAATCCTGTTCTATTGCTTCTTGATGGACACGCGACCCATACAAAAAGCCTGGAGTTGATAAATCTGGCCAGAAAAAATCACGTTATTATCATATGCTTTCCACCGCATACTACGCACCGGTTACAACCACTTGACGTGTTATTTGTGGCTCCCTTGAGCACATATTATGGAGAAGAAGTAAGAAAATGGATGCGCTAGCATCCTGGAAGACGTGTTACAATTTATGAAGTGGGAGAACTCTTTGGCGAGGCTTTTGTTAAATCGGCAGTTATGCAAACTGCAATAAATGGTTTCCGGAAGTCTGGAATTTATCCGCTTAATCCTGAAGTTTTTCCTGAGTGGATGTTTGCTCCCTCAGAAACTACAGAGCGAGAACTAAATATATAAGAAGATGAATCTACGACACCCAATTTGAACAAGGATTTAGGCAAAGAACTCGATAACGATTCTACTTCAACCACAAAGCTGACAGCTACACAATTATCAGCTCCGTTACCTCCACCTATCGATTCTCCCTAACCAAGCTGTAGCCTTATAGATTCTCCCCAACCAAGCTGTAGCCGTATCGTTTATCCCCATCCAAGCTGTAGCTCCTTAAACTCTCACACTGCAAATCATACTAACATTTCTTCATCTTCTAAACAAGGCACCACTAAATCCAATAGTTTACAATCAACATTACCAAAACCAATATGTGATTTTTCAGTCTCTCCAAAAGAGGTTTTTCCGATCCCAGGAAGCCATCAAACGATAACAGGAGAAGAGGAAAGGCTGCTGTAATAACATCATCTCCTTATAAGTCTGAGTTAGAGGCAAATTTTAAAAAATCTCCAGTCGTAAACAAATTAAAGCTAAATGAACCGGACAAAAAAGGAAAAAATGTGGTAAAAAAGGCTGCACCAAAAACAAAATTGGTTCCGAAATAAAAGATTGCAGATTCTGATAGTTCGGAGGAAGAAGATAATAATGACGATGCGTGTTTGTATTGCAATGAATTATATTCAAACTCTAAGGCAAAGGAAGGCTGGATAAAATGTGTGTCTTGCAACAAATGGGCTCATGAAGCCTGTAGTGTATGATGATGTAGATGAAGATTTTCGATTTTTGTTCACATATTTTCAATAAATATTTTATTTTCTGCCTATCAGTCTTTTTACATGGTAATTCAGTTACTACCCGGTTTTATCATACCGGTTGGACAAAACCGGGTATTTTGCAATATTTTTTTAAAAATAAAAAAAGTAAAAATTCAAGAATATTTATAAAAATTGACATTGGTATATCATTTGAGAATATTTCTATCTGTAGCGAACGTTTGCTACTCTAACATAGCAGAAGAAGTAGTCAGTTTTTGTACTGGTACCCGGTTTTGTCCAGCTCTCCCCTACTGCTAGCAGAAAGTATAAATGACCTGCGAAGAATGGTCCAAAAACTTTATAAAACAAGTATCCATAATGGCTTGAATATGAACCTTAATAAAACAAAATTCATGATCTTTACCAAAAAACCGAATCATAAAACACAACTGATCGTAAACCATCAGATAATAGAGTGAGTCTATAAATATGAATATATATGAACCCTATCAACGACAACAATGATTACTCATCAGAATTAAAAACGAGAATTGAAATAGCACGTAACACCTTTATTAAAATGAAGCAATTCCTTTGTTGCAAAACTTTAAGTACCTAACCACCGTAAAATACGAATGCTAAGATGCTATATATTTACAATAATGCTCTATGGAATAGGAGCTGCCACTCTAACAAAGGAAATGCTTGAAAAGATAGATGCCTTCGAGATGTGGCTTTAAGAAGGGTACTCCGGATATCATACGTTGACAGAATTACCAACGAAGAAGTCTTACGGAGAGTCTCAAAGGATCTAGAACTGTCCCAAGAGGTTAAGTTCAGAAAACTCCAATATCTGGGCCACGTAATGAGAGGTAGAAGATACAAGCTGCTACAACTAATTATCCAGGGTAAAATAATAGAGAAAAAAAGCATAGGAAGAAGACGGATGTCGTGGCTTCGAAATCTCAGAGAATGGTTCAACTGGATATCAAACGACCTGTTTAGTGCAGCAGTCAGCAAAATAAAATTAGTCATGATGGTCGCCAACCTTCGCAAGAAGTCGGCACCTTAAGAAGAAGAAGATGTACGTTTTAGAAAATAGGGTTAAGTACAAAAGTTGTGGAACGTGTTAAGGGCGATAAAATATATTACTAACGTCTTTGCGTCAGATCAAAAAGGAAATACACTTTTTTTCATATCTGACAGGCCGCCATTTTGTTTCTACTGGTCCAAGATATTGGGCCAACAGATTTTTGTAGCGAGTTTGGTTTCGATCCGTCAAAAAATGCACCCTGTATCGTGCTTACAAATTCCTTATAATATACATAAAGATATGTACGAATATCGCGTGCTATGTAAACAACAACAACAAAGAGATTCTTGGGTAATCCACGCAAAAAGAAAAAGGGCTACTGAAACAGAGGGGTAACCGCTGACATGCATGTTTCTTGCTCATTAGCCGTCCTCAGTACGGTATAACCAAATAAGAGTGTAAAACTTGGGAGCAAAGCTGTCGAGATCGAAACATGGGAGAACACAAAACAACGGATTTCAACACATTGTTGTTTACTTTGGGTCGGAAGATTCAGGCAGGGGGGCTATATGCGTCCCCGTGCCGATGTTGGTTGTTGTCCCGAAAACTCGGGATCTTCCAATGGAAGGCACAAATATGCGTTTGGTCTTTCTGTTGAAAGATTAATACTCGATATAACTCAAAAGGAAATACCATTATGGGAACTCTTAAGAAAAGGTATAACTTGGAAGTGGACAGACGAAAGACAAATGGCATTTGAAAAAATCAAACAAATTCTTGAACAACAATTGAAAATATATTATCCCTATTATGATATTCCATTTATTCTACGAACTGATACATATATGAATAGATATGCAGGAGTTTTAGTACATATACAAAATGATAAGGAAGTTGTAGTATAGTGTGCGCTAAGTGCAATCCCAACGAACAGGAGTGGCAACTGACAGCGGACGGTCGAGGTGGCGGAACAGAAAAAGAAGAGGAGGGGAGTTGAAACAACGACAATAAATCAATAAATGTTAAATCATCGGCCTATAATTAATGTACTTGGCACATGTAAATAATTAGTATAATAAAGTGTGAATAGAACAAACACAACCACTGAACATCATTACAGAAGTCCCAATAAGTTTTGTATCAAGAGCTACAAAGAAACACGAAAAACATTATAGTGTAAGTGAGCTAGAGCTTGCTGGTATTATTTTTTGTATTAATAAATTAAGATTTTATTTACTTGGTTATAAATTTATCATCGAAACAGATAATCAGGCTCTGACATCAATTTTAAATAATAAATATGGGAACAATGGATTACACAGATGGGCATTACTATTACAAGAGTATTCGTAAGACATCAAATATATTCGTGGTAAAAATAACGTTGTACCAGATGCAATCACACGGGTGGATGGAGTAGCCAAAAATAAATGTTGAGAAGTTAGAATTGGAATAAATATTTTAAAAAATACAGAGGGTATATTTTCACATCAAGCTGTTGTCGAAGTTCAGAAGAAATTAACAGAACAGGAAAAGAGGATAGCTAAATTTAATGGAAATATTTGGTATAAAGAAGAAGGCAAGAGAGAATTATATGTACTCTCCAAAGATTTAGCTCAACTAACAATAATAGAACTACATAATAATTATGGACATTCAGGAATTAGAAAAAATTGGATGCTTTTCAGGGAGAATTTTATCAGTAAAAATGATTTATAATGATAAATCATTTATGCTGATCTAATTCTCCCTGAAAAGCATCTAAGTTCTGTTAAGTTAAAGAAAATATTAAACGGTGCACAACATGCCAACTAACAAAAAAAATATCATAATCAAAATTTACCCAAGTCCATAACATCCCAAGAACCATTGCAAAATAATAGCAATATAATTTATTTCAAATATAATAGTTTTTAAGTAAATACACATATTTTTGTAATATTAGATATTTTTTCCAAATTCATATTTCTAAAACCTTGTAAAAGAACAAACACAAAGACTGTAATCCAAATATTTCAAAACTATTTTGGGGAGATGGGAAAACCAAAGCTATGCATATTAGACAATGCAACATATTTTAATAACAATAGATTTAATTGAACTTCACTAGTATACATCCCGCATCAAACCCCACAGAAAGATATATTAAAGAGATCATGAAATATTTAAGAATTTTAACTGGATATCAACACCAAAATGGGGAAGAGAAGAAGTCCAAACATTTATGAATTCATTAACAAAACACCACATTAGAAGCACCTATAATATTGAAAAAAAAAATGAAAATCCGCAACAACCATGGGAAGTAGAGAATTAAGAAGAATATCAAAATCTAACCATAAAAATAAGATTTGTGCTAAATTAAGTCTTCCGTTCGAAGGGCCTTTTATAATTGAAAATGAAAAAAATAATTTCTTATTAAGAGATCCTTATACTCAAAGGATAAGAGGACTTTTCAACATAAATCAAATATATAAATTTTGGCCTAGTTATGATCAAATAAATTAATTTATAAAAGTAAAAGAATATTATTATTGGTTGGAAATTTATCATTTACCATTTTTACAGAATCAAATATCTAGAAAAAATGATAAATGTAAATTAGGGAAGTTATTGTGATATCAAAATATGTAATTCATTATCGCAATTACAAAAAATATATTTAACAAAATGTCAGCACCTGTATAAACATAAAAATTTTATAATAAAAAGAATGTCAACATAAATTAAATTAAAAGAACATCATCAAAGTAAGACAAATGTATCAAGCATTATTTCTATAGTGGATAAATAGCATCAATTCCTTAAAAGGATTGAAAATTTTTATAACATGTAGAAAGCTAAATTTCATTGGTCAATAAGCATCAAGTTATTGGATTTTTTAATTTGAAGACTATTATTTTATTGAAAAAAATGAAAGAGAGTCCTTAGTAATGACGTAACGATAGTCAGCAAAATATACAGTCGTGAAAATTTCCAAAATTATGATATAATAATCTAAGTAAGTAAATATTTGTGAAAAGCAGTGAAAAAGTGAAACAAACCTTTTGACAAATTTCAGGAAAAAAAAATAAAGTTGAGTGATTTCCGTAAGTGGAATAACTTCAATTGCAAATATATATCCAAAGACGGTCTTATGTTGGAATAAATCAAATTGGTATCCAAGACAACAAACAATTCATAGGTGAATTCACCATTTTACGTAAATGTGTATGTGAGGTTATTTAAAATAAAATCAAACTCACCTTAGTATTACCACAGTTATGATATATTGTATAAAGAAATATATATTTAAACCACTTCCATTAACTTATTGATACACTGAACACTGACAAATTTATACATGAAAACATGATTGAAATATACACAAGTATATAATCAAAGCACACTATATTAGATACAATATTAATCTTATTAAAGTTATTATTCTCATAAATCGTTCCAATGGTATGTGTGAGATTGAATGAGAGCTCATTAGATATCACCAAAAAGATGATATACTCGTATTAGAATTACAAAACTATTAAAACCATTAGATATATAAGTTTTATTTGTCAACATGACGTACCGTTCATCGAAAAATTAGTTTGGTTAAATTCAAATAAACTCGTTTATTATATTGTCCTATATCTAAACATTTGTCTTTTTCTTCTTTCTGTTAAACTTATGTTGGTAATTATTCGCCGACTTACGTGAGAGCTGTATGAATTTGAAGGTATACGGGGTCGCATTTAGGAATTTGTAGGAATCTAGTTTTTATTATCAAAAATAATTTGGAAGAAAAAAAACTGAGGGACATTAATAAAAAGGAAATTGTTATACAAAATTTATTTATTTGGGCGCTTATAAAATATTTTTGGTAGAATCTATGAATCCCGAACCCAGGGAAAAATGAGTCTAAAGTAAAATTTATGATTACGTGCATAAAGGCAAGTGAATAATTTTGCAATCATATTACATCAAAGTTAAAAATATAAACAAAATTATACAGGATAAATTTAGCTTACACCAGATAAAACTAATAATAAGACAAAGAAAATCAGTATCAATTGTCGTGCCCGCGTGCTATAAATAGCACAATATATATATATATATATATATATATATATATATATATATATATATATATATATATATATATAATGTAAAATACTTGTGTGTATAAGAGGAATTTTTAATATTATTGTATTACTATTTTGATTTATCAAATTTTAGTGTGGCTAGCTCATTAAAAGAAAAAGAAAATTTTTATGTATTTATTTATGCGGAGAGAATGAGATACTCTATCTACTTTTTGGGTTCCAGTTATTTTTATACTTTATCTCCAATATTTTATCTTTTATTCATTCAAACAATTTTTAATATTTTTTTTATATTATTTGGTGCGCCTATGGTTAAAATTTCTCATAAGAATAGTCGATTCCAGATCTCACAGTAATAACAGATGTCAATTCGTATCCGTTGAAATGATATTTAAGAAAACAATTATTTCAATAATATTTAATATGAATTAGTTTGTATTAGTCAGAAAATATGTATTATAAATTTGAACAAAGGAACAAAGTGATGAAAAGTCTTATGCTAATATAAAAGTTGAGAAGTCGAAATTTATAAACGTTAAATAGAAATTCGCAAGTACTAAATTGGAACAAAGAAACAAAGTGATGAATTATAAACGTTAAATAGAAATGCGTAAGTACTAATGTTTTTATAATTACTTTTATCAGATCTGTTTTATATCTTTAACATAAATGTTGGTACCAACAAAGACAAAAAAAACTAACCTGGTCCTCACAACCCCACTAATACTCCTTCTTGAAGTGCTGTCTTTCAAAACCACACCATACAAAATTGCCGGGACTCCAATAATTGTTATTTTATATATTTTAATATGTAGCTTCATTATAGTATTCCTTCTTATATATTTTTCTTTGCCGCTTCTACTGTTCATTCAGGACTCTTTTATACAATTTTTATAGTTTTTTATCTGAAATTTCTTATCATTTCTCCAATATGTCATACCTACTCCATTTTCTTCATCAACAAAACTCCATTGTTTTTTGTTGCTATGCCCTAATCATATGTGTGCTGATTCTAATTCTTAAGTGTTAATTTTTTTTTAAATTGAGTTTGTGTCCTTTTAAAATGTTCTTTCTACCAAATTATTATCATTCTTTTACATAAACTATCCTCTATTCCTATTTTCTAATTCTTAAATAATAGCTTTATTTACTCAACAACAAAATTCAAATATTTCCTGACACAATAAATATAAAGTTCTGTGATTTCTGCTTCTCTTTCGATTTGTCGCATTATTCATTTCCATAGACTTTTTTGACATCTATGTCACTGTGATATATAACCAAACAATTCTCTCCTATGTGACAGTTCCTAAACTTTTGACATTACATATTATAGAATTATCAACTTAATGTCACATTAAAACACTAGTAAGGTCATCTTGTACATTCACCAAGTATTTGTATATTTCTCAGTACTTCACGTTGATAATCATTTTAAATAAAAATTGTTTAAAATTGAAAGCAAGTATTTTTTTATAATTCTATTAAGTTTGTAATGGCTGAACTACACATTACCCAAAAATGAAAAGACACTATGATTCGGATACAAAATTAAGTAATTAAATGGTATCAAATCAATTTCTCCATCCAACATTATGATTGAAGTTGGTCTGCTATATATCGATAAGCCAAATAATATTACGGACAGTATAAATTTTATTCTAAACGTAAATCCGAATATCAGCAGTCTTATTAGTTCCGTCACAACGTCAATGCATTCAAAAAATAGGTTCAAGGTGCTCATTTTAAACCAGTATAATTTTCCCCTAAAATTTTTGACTTATTTCAAAACTTGTGAAATAAGGAAAAAAAATTATATTTTTAGTTCTCTACATAATATTTGTGAATTTGATTTATATTGAAGATTCCCCTTATTTTATCATTATGTATTTCTTTTAATATATAACTGTTTACTCCTTGTTTATTATAAATTTCATATGGCCCTTCATAAGGTAACTGTAACTTTGCACACTTATTTTCTTTTCTATTAGCTACCCTTAAGGCTTTCACTATTACTAAATCACCTTTATCAAATGTTATTTGTTTTTTCATTTTAGCCCTTTTACGTTTAAAATACTTTTCTGCAGATCTTTGTAAATTTTTATTTACCTTCTCAATAGTTGCTCCATAATTTTTTTCATTTAAAATCCAATGTCTTTCCGGCAACGTTTGTTTAAATACATAAATAGGTGTTTCTTCTGTTGTATTATTTGGACTATTATTCACAATATTTTGTATGTTTTGTAAGTTTTCTTCCCACGCCATATGATTGTTATGAACCATTATTCTTAAAATTTTTATTATATCCATATTTTTTTTTAAGCAACCCTCGGTTCCTTCGACATTCTTCTCTCATACGTCTTTAATAATTCATAATATTCTTCATTACAATCTTTCTTATTTCTTCTATCTCACGCACATAATTATTTGCGATTCTAATTTCTTTTTCAATCAATCCTTCATATTTCATTATCAAATTCTTCACTTTCTCTTCATATTCCTTATTTCCACTCATTAATTCCAATTATTCTATAATTCCACTCCTTTTTATATTCCATATCTTCTTATTATCCTCTTCAATTGCCAATACTTCCATATTTACCTCCTCAAATTCAATTCTTTTACCATTTAGTTCTATCTATCTTATCAATTATTTCCTTATATTTCATTAATTCATCAATAACTATGTCTGTTTCTAACTTCTTTATCAACTCTGCTTACATATCAACTTCTTTCCCATCCTCTATTTCAATCTTTCGTATCATAGATTTGCTTAGTTCATATACCTTCTTTTCATTTGCTCCTATAAATGTAATTATTTCCTCCTGTCCATCTATTTTGTTGCCTAATTTCATTTCTATTTTCATTATTATTTCTTTTATCAAAGTTTCTAAAATCTCTTCTATTCTCCAAATACTTATTGTCATCAATTTTATCTCCATTTCCATATATTCGTTTTCATTTCTGTAACTTCTATTTTCATTTCCATAATTCATATCAACATGTCTATCATTTCTTATATTATCAAACCCTGTTTATATAATTTCTATTTACATGTGTTTTTAAATATTATTTGTTAAACATAAACTTTTTATTTACATATCTTTTTATATCCCTTTCTTATCATGTACAATTCCTTTTCTTTTCTAGATTTCGTTCCAACTATCCTGTCATATAATTCAATTTTATTTTCTTTTCCTAAACTTCGTCTTATGCTCTTCTCTTATTGTTTGATTCTCTTTATTCCGTAAACTTCTAATAAATATTTTTGGATGAATTCTCTCAATTTCCCCATCAAATTCCATGAAATTTTGGCTTCCACATCCACTCATAAAAATTCTTTCAACTTGACGATTTTCTATTTCTCTTCTCAGTTTTTCTTCAATTTGTTTTATTTTGTCTTCTGTCCTTGCTAACATTTCTTCTCTTAGTTGTTCTCCGATATATTCACTTCCCAATACATTCGTTTTCTTACCATTGCCATCAATATTTTTCCTTAATCTCTCCATTGTGTCTTTGTTTTCTCTAACTACCTGTTCTACCTTGTTTTCTAGTTCTTGTTTGTTTTCTTTCATTCCATTCATTAATGTTAGTTCTACCATTTTTTATTTCTTGTATTTTATAATGTGTTTCCTGGGACTCAATATTCACTCTCAATACTATTGTTTCTACTTCTTTATGTATGTCCCCTATTTTATCTTGAGTATGGTTGATTTGCCCTTCTAAATCTTGTCTGATTTCCATCGTTATTTTCTCCAATTCGTTCCTAATTTTTAACGCATTTTCAACAATCTCTTGCCTCAATTTGTTCTGTTGTTCTGTTATGTCTTTTCTGATTTGAATGGTATCATTCCTAATCTTACGAATTTCCTTTCCTTGCTCTTCCAATTTCTTGGTCATTTTCTCTTTCATATTTTGATTATCCCGTTTCAAATCTTGTTTCATATCGTCCAACCTAGCTTGATTGTCTTCAAACTTGTTATTATTATCCTGTTTCAGATCTTGCTTCATCTCTTCCATTCGTTGTTCCATATTTTGAATATGTCTTAATATTACTGTCCAATCCACTGGTCTTCCATGTAACTCTTCTTGATTTCCATCCCCTCTATCTGAATCAATTTGTTCATCCTCATTTGTATTGCTTGTGTATACATCCAGTGATCTTTCATGCTGTGTGTCAACCTTTTCTAACGATTCATCTGCATTGTGATTGCCATGTTCCGTCAATTTTCTATTTCTCAAATCCATGATGTATGTCGTAATTTGATGATTAAAATATTCAGAAAAGACTCCTTACAATAATCACCCTATAATTGTGAATAACCCTATATTTATACCACTCCACGTTGGCTCGCCATTTTGTAATACTTGTGTGTATAAGAGGAATTTTTAATATTATTGTATTACTATTTTGATTTATTAAATTTTAGTGTGGCTAGCTCATTAAAAGAAAAAGAAAATTTTTATGTATTTATTTATGCGGAGAGAATGAGATACTCTATCTACTTTTTAGGTTCCAGTTATTTTTACACTTTATCTCTAATATTTTATCTTTTATTCATTCAAACAATTTTTAATATTTTTTTTATATTATTTGGTGCGCCTATGGTTAAAATTTCTCATTAGAATAGTCGATTCCAGATCTCACAGTAATAACAGATGTCAATTCGTATCCGTTGAAATGATATTTAAGAAAACAATTATTTCAATAATATTTAATATGAATTAGTTTGTATTGGTCAGAAAATATGTATTATAAATTTGAACAAAGGAACAAAGTGATGAAATGTCTTATGCTAATATAAAAGTTGAGAAGTCCAAATTTATAAACGTTAAATAGAAATTCGCAAGTACTAAATTGGAACAAAGAAACAAAGTGATGAATTATAAACGTTAAATAGAAATGCGTAAGTACTAATGTTTTTGTAATTACTTTTTCAGATCTGTTTTATATCTTTAACATAAATGTTGGTACCAACAAAGACAAAAAAAAACTAACCTGGTCCTCACAACCCCACTAATACTCCTTCTTGAAGTGCTGTCTTTCAAAACCACACCATACAGAATTGCCGGGACTCCAATAATTGTTATTTTTATATGTAGCTTCATTATAGTATTCCTTCTTATATATTTTTATTTGCCGCTTCTACTGTTCATTCAGGACTCTTTTATACAATTTTTATAGTTTTTTATCTAAAATTTCTTATCATTTCTCCAATATGTCATACCTACTTCATTTTCTTCATCAACAAAACTCCATTGTTTTTTGTTGCTATGCCCTAATCATATGTGTGCTGATTCCAAGTGTTATTTTTTTTTTAAATTGTGTTTGTGTCCTTTTAAAATGTTCTTTCTACCAAATTATTATTATTCTTTTACATAAACTATCATTCGGATACAAAATTAAGTAATTAAATGGTATCAAATCAATTTCTCCATCCAACATTATGATTGAAGTTGGTCTGATATATATCGATAAGCCAAATAATATTACGGACAGTATAAATTTTATTCTAAACGTAAATCCGAATATCAGCAGCCTTATTAGTTCCGTCACAACGTCAATGCATTCAAAAAATAGGTTCAAGGTGCTAATTTTAAACCAGTATTATATATATATATATATATATATATATATATGTATTGAAAACATTTATCTCATAACAAAATTAGTATTAAAAACATAAAAATTCATGTAAAATTTTTTTTTGGCAATTTAGGGGACATTCGGTATATTAGAAAGGTTTAATCTGAGTAACTATATTCATGGGATCATTCAATAAACAAATCTTGGAGTGGTAAATATTACAAATGTTAATATTTGGTTATTACAATTCCACGTAATTGTGAACATATCCTATCAGAGGTGAATTCCAAAATTGTCATTTATCCAGTCAATAAAGGGAATTTGAAACGATGTCACATTGAAATAAAATGTTTAACAAATCATATTTTGCCATAAATAGAACAACTATTAAATAACAATGAATAATTGAATAGAATAAGACGTTATGAAAGATGAAATGGTTGGATAAGTGACAAGACGAAACTAAATCAAATAAATTATTGACAACTGGAATCTTTTAAAGGTGACAATTATATTAAAGCTTATTTACATCCAGAGCGTATTACAATGGTTCATCTGATTGGATATAATCGTAACGAGAGAGGAAATAAAATTATTATGAGATGTCAGTGTCAGATTTTTTTGAAAAAGATAGCGAATTGTAATTTGAAATTAGATTATTGATAATTATTCAAAAGAGTAGAGATAAAACGACAATAGAACTTGCCTGTATCAATAGATTTTATATATCCCGGAGGCAGCTAATTTGAGTCCAGTTTAAAACGAGAAGAGGCTTCGTCAGCTAAGTACACCGAGGAGAAGATTGATTGGTAACAAAATTTCAAATATTATATCGATATAAAAAAGTTTAAAAGAAAACAAATTTAATTCAATATTAATCAAAAAGCATGCTAATTTGAACGTAAATTTTTTGATCAATGAGGAACTAAATTAAAATCCAATTAGTGCGTGTAAACTCCAAAACCTTTTCAATACTTGTATTTTTTTATATTTTCCATTCTATTCCGGAACTGTAGTTAAGATTTAGTTATTAGGTGTATACTTAGTTGTAAGTTGTATAGAAATAATAATCCTGGAGATTGTACTAGCAATTATTTGCAATTAATATTCGACATTTTCAAATTTTTTTTAAAATGTCATGTGCATAAATTTTGGAAATTGTTATTTAAATATTAAAGGATTTGTTATTTATTATGATTTGAAGAATAATTTCATTCACCAAAGTTAAAAGTAATAATAAAATTGGCACCCGAAAGAACTCACCTGTGATAAGATCTCAGGCCGTGGCAAATAAAAGATAAATTAAAATCAGAATTTGCACCTCCTTGTCTATGTTGGTTGTTGTCTCGAATATTCGAGATCTTCTAATATTACTGACACAAATGCTGTGTTTGACTATCCTGCTGAATTCTGTTATATTTTCTCATCTTTCATTCAACACCTTTGCTCCCATGTTTCACATTTTTTCTTGGTTGTACCGTACCGATGACGGCTAATGAGCCAGAAACATGCATGTCTGCGGTTACCACTCTTTTTAGTAGCCCCTTCTTCTATTTGCGTGCAATACCCACTAATCTATTCGTTGCTTATTTTTTTTTTGTGTTTGAGCATCGACATCTAGGTCATTGTGCTCGTCGATATATCATTGGGGTAATTTATATTTTATAAAATAAATTTGTGGACTTTAGATAAGTTATCACCTGGTTAAGCTCGTCATTTTGGTTTCTAAGAATGTTTTCGATCTGGGGTATTTTGAGGAATTGTCAGTGAAAATTGAAGGCTGCACAAGTAAATATATGTTTTGTTGTCAGTGGGATGCCGCACTTCTCACATCTAGGTTTGTTCTTTCCAAGGAGGAGGTGTAAATGGGTTAGGTTTGTGTGGCCTATCCTTAATCGGCTGAGGACGACTTGTTCACGCCTTGTAAGAGTTTTGGGGTAGAACCATTTTTGTACGCTCGGTTTAATGTGTCTTAATTGTCCGTCATATGTATTCCATCTGTTCTGCCATGCTTCGTAAATTTTATTCTTTATATCCGTTTTCATATCCAGGAAGGTGTTAGGTATGCCTTTGTCCACTGTTCCGCTTGTGGCTTTTTTTGCTACTAGATCAGCTTCAGTATTACCGGTAATATCGGTATGCCCAGGTATCCACATTATTGAAATAGTTCTTTGCATACTGTATAGATGGGCTGCTTATTGTTCATATGTCACGCACTATTCGTACATCTTGTTATATATATATATATATATATATATATATATATATATATATATATATATATATATATATATATATATATATTATTAACAATTGATATAATACTTACTTTTATTGTAGATGATTTAAATGTATATGTTTATAAATTTTGAATTTTTGTTTTAATTTTGGCTAGCTCAGTTTGTTTTTAATATTTGTTTAATAATTTATTTTAATTAGATTATTCGGGAGCATGAAATCCTTTTTCCCTTTGAGTCCTGGCAATTTATACTGATGTAATAGTTGAAATAAAAAGAAAACACATTATTTGAAATCAATTTAATTATCAATGCAATATTTATTTGATAAAATAATATGCGACGCCAATGGTTATATGTACCTATTTATTGATTTTAATAATATCATAAATGCGCATGCGTGAAAAAAATTAGTCATGCGCTTTAGCATGAAACGAACAATTATGATATGTAAGAAGCATCTATATTATACAACACAGTTTGTCAACGATGCACACAATTGAATGGTTCAACAATAAACATAAAATAATTTATATATATCATAGTTATATATGATACACATAGCTGTGGGAAGAAATTAATTATATACATGGATAGACAAATAGGAATTATATACAGATGGACATGGTTATAACATTATAAAATTTCAATCACCATATTTATGCGATTACAAGATGGCGTGATTAGCGTAAGTACATATTTTAATTTATATAAAGTTCGGCCTTTTATTAAAATTTAACGATTTATGCAATGAATACACTATATAAAGTCTGTTTCTTTCTTTTTTAGATCGATCATATTTTCAAAAGTTTGTCAATTTATAAAATTAAGTATTTAATTGGGATTTTGAGTTTTTACACTATTTATTGGCCAATAAATGATTTAACTACACTGACCTGTTGATCTTGAATTTGGAAGAAAGTCTCTGGATCCCAGGAACACCCACTGAATCTCCAAAAAAACCAAAATTGTTGAAAATTTCGCAATTTCTTGTCGGAAAACTTGTTACAATTAACTGTAAGTATTTCTAATATTATATTTAACAGTACTTTAGGAGTTTAAATGTCTTATACCGGGAATATCTTTAAATTTTTAGGAACACTATCCCACACACTCCTCGCTTCTTAACACCAGCTACCGTTCTCCTTAAGCGTCCCCTCGATTTTCAACTTTTTTAAACAACACAGTCTTTTGTTCTTTTCCAGATCACTATTCAAAAGTTTATTTATTGATTCACAGTTTGTTATGTCATCTTTTATAACCAATAAGATATTGTCTTTTGTAATCAGATAATTGAAACTTCAATCACTTATCAAAACAATTTCATACATACAAATACATTAAAATTGGTTATACTTAGATACACTTACATAGTACAACATTCAATATTATTATTGATAGTATATTCTTGTTACATTCATATCAATTATAAATATAAATTCTCTTATGTTATTTGTCTATATGTCATTATTTGTTTATCTATGAAATCTATTGGATTATATTCTATTCAATATTTATATTTGTTCTTATTCTTAAATTAATGATTATAATGAATTAACTATAGTAATATTTGTTTTCATTTCAGATGAACAGCTGTTATGATATGGAAATTATTCTTCGTCTTAGGCAACTTTATTAACACCATTACATTGGTTAGGCAATATCTATATTTTATGTTATCATTGATGTAATTCCTTATTTATTATATTGTTATAGGCTGTTATTTAATATATCTTTATTTGATATGTTGTTTAAATTAAGAAAAGTGTTTCCTTTTTACTTGTTTTCTTAAATTATGTTATTTTCATATATATTTCATACTAGTTACATATTATTATAATACGAATTCTCTTATTATCTAAGATATCTGGTTCAATATATATATATATATATATATATATATATATATATATATATATATATATACATATATATTTGGTATCAGGGAACACCATAACGAAAAACTGCATTGAAATTTTTCCGAAGTTGCGTCATGCTATTCTCTACAATATCCCTATTTCATTCTGAAATAAGCTTTCAACAATTGCACTAACAGATATATGAACAATGTATAGACACAATTTTTGAAACTGACTCTGCACTTCATCTGGAAAATTAAATATTTTAACAAAAAAATTAACATACGAAAAATGGTATGTAATAATCAGTAATAAGTAAATCAACAACATTATTACCCTATCTATGAATATAAATTTGCAAGTAGCTTGCCGCCTATAATTACCAAATTCGTTCCAATTGAAAACCAGTAGGTAATAATTATAAATTCAAATAAGTGTGGCTAATTTATTTTGAACAGGTCAAAACACCGAAGAAAAAATAAAAACGTGTCTATGGCTAGATAATAATTCAATTTTTGTTAACTGAACTGATTATGTATTTATATACTTCAGTTTTTTGCACAATCTTTGTTGATAGAATCTATTCGGCAAACGACAAAATGGTACTGATAAAACTATTTATTTATTTTCTCAATATTCTTCCCTCTATATCTTACACTCTCAAAACTGTTAAACAATTTCATATATTCATTCTATTTTGTAACAGATATCATAAAGCGACATTTTCATTCTATTTAAAGGCTACTGAATTCTTTCCAGAAGGTGTAATAAATGCAGTGCAAACTGCAAGTCACTGACTTAATTCGTTCGAAAGTAATCGCGATATGAAACAAATGATACAGTAAATAGGGAAGAAGGTAAATATTGTATTCATAATCAACAATCAATATCTCAATAAAATGTTCTCCACTTTCAATTTGGCAGCATTCAATTTTGTTGTAAGCTGCCTATATGGCATTACGCCATTTTTCATATGTTTCATTTCCCGTGAAAACCATTATTCTTTTTCTAATCTCATACAAAACGTAAGGTTTCGTTTTGAATACGTTATTTCTTTGTTATGCACATGAAATATATAAAAAAGATGAACAATCCTACTGGTCACTCAATTGTACCTCTCCTTCCAATCCACTTATCTTAAAAAGCCTCATTCAGGTAGTTCCCAAACAATGTGCGGAACCAAACTTTAATGAAATTATTATCAACAACCAGCCTTATTCCTAATTGCGGAAACGGAAACTTTTATCACTTAAATTTATTTGCGTTCTATCTTCCCGCATTCATCTAGGATTTATATCACTCTAATATCTGCAATTATGCTGATAAACGGCACCTTTTAGCAAAAAGGTTACTACATCAGAAAAAAAAATATTTCTTCTACGACTATTATAGAATGTCTATATTCCGACGTAATTTTTGATTATGGAATAGCTTCATTATAGCTCTAGGGTAACAATATTCATTCTCGCCCTTGCTACACCAGCTGCACTAGACAGAGTAGAAGTAGTGCAGAAATATCTGTCATGATGGAAAATAGTGACAGTGAACTATCAAACACATCTTCTGATTCTACTAAAGTTGTAACTTTGTAGCATTTTGGTCCATATATTCGATACGTACATGCTTGAATATTAAAAATAATATCGAAATCAACAAGTATCCTAAACTTATCGCATTTCTCAAGACACAGTCTGTGATATAAAGCGGAAAAATCCAAAACATTTACCGCTGAAGATATCAACAAATTTCTACAAGAAGCTTCCGATGAAGAATATCTGTTAAATAAGGTTAATTATACTTTATATTCTTTGTTATCAATTGTCTTAATTTTATTGTTTCAATAAGTTATGATCAATTTGAGTGTGTATTATTATACTTAGACGTCTGAATCGCAGGTATGGACCATTTTGAACAGATTTCTTTTTTCATATAGCTTTGTATGTGAAGCTATCAATAACCGGGTTATTAGGCCGTTACGTTACTTTCTGAACACACTGTATGAAAAAAATAATAGTTTCCTCTCTCGCATACTGAAATAAGTCAAACATAAAGTTCAACATCAATATAAAGCAATTTTTCTCTATTTTGAGTAATAATTAACACCAACAATAACCTAAGACAATACGTTACTCTAAATCAAATATTCAGTATATAAACATCAGTAAGTTTATCAAATGCACATTTATAATAATAAGAATCGCAAACGTATATGTATAATCTGCATGTGTACATAGAAGAGGGTGAAATCAAATTCTATTAACTAAACGGATCTCAATTGACTTGTGAAGGCTCCAACCCCTAATTTGCTCTAAACACCAGCTGATCTATATAATGGGGCCGTATTTGTTCAAATTAAATTTTCCCCGTTTGATCATTCACGATTATTTGATAACGAGGTTTAGTTGAACATACTCGTACGTTCATCCAATTCCATTAATGTATCTTAAAGGATGTGTGTTATTTTTTGTATGATCATTACACGGTTAAAACTTGTAACTACAAACGAATATCAAATGCCTGAATAATTTTTTTTCAAAATCAATATAATACTTGGAATTCTTGAAAATGTGAGAAATTTATTATGTAAAATGAATGAAAGACTTCTACTTTTTCCAAAGCTAAAGCAGTAGTGCCTTATTAACCCCATACGAGTGAAATTCGTCACTTTTTGACAGTGACTCACGGAACTTTACAGAATGAAGCAGCTTCACAGTAGAAATAAATGAATACATTTTTTTAGAAATGTGATAATAATGTATAAAGAAGAATTACGTTCACATATGGGAAAATGAACAAAAACTTCCTTTATTCTAGACCGTAGATGATCGCAATGAAAAAGAAGAAATAGTTAATTGCGTGTGTGGCAAGAGTGCGCAGCTTTTTTTTAAACCGTTATAAAAAAAATTTTCAAGTGAAATAAACTAAAGCAATTCTTATTTATGTACCAAGGCTGTAAAGTGATTCTTTTTTGGACGAGTGTGAAATTATAAGCGCGAGCGAGGCGAATAACAGGCGAGAGGCGAGTCCGATACAGACACTTTACTGACGTTAAAAAATTGTATTTCATGCATTTTATTATGACAAAGTAAACAAGCAGATATATAACAAATCTACTTATTATTATTTATTTTAAAAGTGAGTGTGCACCCTGAAGTATTATAAAAATTAATTCCTGAACTCGAAGGGGTTCCAACTGAAAACGTTGGAGGATTATAATATATGTTAAAAATGTAGAAATCTTATCTATTAGAATTGTCAATAGTTCCAACGACATTTCTAATGACATCTCTTGAATTTCAGGTGGCGAATCCATCAATCCTCTGTAGGTGTATCCACGTATCTTTTTCCACACAATAAGCAAAAATAATAATTCTCTTTAGACTCCATTTTTTTTTCATTTGCCTTAACTTTAGCAGTCTTGTCTAGGGTAGTTTCATTATTCTTTGTTTTTTTAGTAGTTAAAGCAACTTTGGTAGTACTCACTTTTCCTGTGTTAACTGTAGACGTCACTTCTTTTTGGCAATTTTTTCCTCCTCTTCTTGATTTTTTGTTTCTAACTCCAACTTAATAGGACTATTGGTAGCAATAATTGACTTCTCACATTTTCTTTCTCTATTTTCCACTGCTGCTTTAGGAAACGGTTGTATTGATAGTAGCGGTGCAAATTCATTTGATTTTAAATCTACAGCTACTGGAACAGCTGCTGGTGTAGTAACTGTTATTAAATCCAGGTCTGTTACAGCAGACGTACTTATTGTAGGCTCTGATGAAGCAAACGAAGTACTTGGTAAAGGCTCTGGTGCTGAATTTAAAGCTTATGTAGAAGCTCTATTCTGCGAGATATCTTGCTCAGATGACGTAGATGGAAGAAAAATACGCCAGGCGACTTATACGGTTCGATGTCTTAGTCCACTGCATCTACCCCTCCCATATTGGTATTATAGTGTTCAATGGCAGATGGTTTTTGAAGTAGTAGATTAGTAGACACTGATGCTGGTAACGATTTTTTTCAACAAATCCTGCTGTGAGCTTGGTGGACAACAGGTAAACATCTTTTTTGTCTATATATCTAATAATCTGAACATCATTTTTTCGTACAAAACAAGTTTGGAATTTGTTGAGACTTATTTCGGTTAGTTCTTTAGGAACTCCCCGATTGACCCGTATGGTACCAGTTACGTAAGTTTTTTTTGCAAGCAAAAACTCTGCTAGTCTCAGAGACATGTTCCAATTGTCGATAATTATCTCTCGACCTTGATCTAACAGTTGCTTGAACAAATAAACCACGATTCTTTCAGACAGTGACGGATGTTCTGATCCGTGAATATCCTCAACATTATATACGTCCTTTCCAAAATACATGGCAAAATTATATGTGTATCCCCGCAAATCAAGATGACTAGGACAAAGGCAAAACATTTTAATTCCAAAGCGTGCTCGTTTTGATTTAAGAAATTGTTTAAAGTGTAGTCGCCCTTTGTATAATACCAAACACTCGTCTATTACTACAGTTTCCCCAGGATCAACAAGGTTCATACAATTTTCTTTGACCCAAGCAAAAAACATAACCAAACGGGTAATGGGTTTCCCTGGTATGAAAGCTTGAGGGTTGCTAAATCTTAAAAACTTTGGAATGGCGAAAAACCTGTTTCTATTCATTACTTGTGAATCAAATATATTTGGACTAGAAAATAAAAAGGTTTTGTACCAATAGTCCCGTATACTCGGATATCGTTCTAGACCCATATATAAATTCAACGAAAGAAAAGTATACATCTCCGGAACTGTGACATCCTTCCAAATTATACCGTAGAATTTTTGAGTACCAATCTCTATGAGGTACCTTACTGCACGTTCATTCGTCCAATTACATATATGCTGAATTATATTTCTAGAGAGAAATGCCTCCAAACAATCTACAGGGTCTTTCATGTTCTCTAGTTCGATTGCGGGGTGAAAGCCTTCATAATCACCAGAAAAAGGCACTGTTGTTGTAGCTCTTTTATCCTAAAACTATATTAGATAAAAGATAAAATTAAAAAATATACATAGAAAAGATCAACATACCGAAAATGGATCTGCTACAACAGTAAAATTTCCCATGATTGTAGCTACATGATCTTCGTCTTCTGAAATACTCGATAAACTGTCGTCGCTTTCGCTATCCGTATCAGGACCACTAGGTAAATATTCGGATCCCGAATCCTCAAATTGTTCATCATCACTCACGTCGGACATCCGTACACGTAAAACACACAAAAAACTATCTAATACTGCAGCACTGCACCGTTGCAAATAACATTTTACACTGCAGACCGCCAAAAATATGGATGCGGACTATACATGCGTTTGACCTTGAATCAGCTAATCAAATTTAATTCCCCCATCTCAGTATCACATTCCAGGATATACTATTCAACTACGATATTATTCCAGCGTTTATTTCAAATATATCATTTGTTGTCACAAGTGGCAAACTGGGATATAGATCACTTTGAGCTTGTTGCCACATGTGGCAACATGGGCTTGAAGGGGTTAAAACAAACAAAAAAATTGTGTATACATAGAATAATCTTGAACAAACATTTTGGCCTTCTTGTTGGTATTAGTAACAATAATTTACAATTTCACAAATAGACGATTTAAAGACATCAAGAGCAACGTCCAAAGCACAAATAACGAGATTCAAAAATTGGGCAGATTCTCATTTAGAATGAACCGATGAAAATCAAATCATCAGTAGATTAGAAGTTCTGAAATTATATTTCGATAAATATTCAACAATTGAGGACAAAAGTGAGGAAAAAGAAAGTTCATCACAGGACAGAGATATCACAGAAAGTTCATATTTTGAAACGTATTTAAAACTTCAACATGTTTTAGAAAAAGTAAACTCACCAAGCGTAGCTTCTTCAAGTAAAACCAATAACAACACATCACGTCTAAAACTACCTGAAATTAAAATACCAATTTTTTCTGGAAATCCTTTGGAATACACATATTTTTTTAATTTATTTAATTCTTTAATAACTAACAATGTGCAAATGGGATCGGACACATTTATCAGGACAAGCACTGAAATTATTATAATCTTTACAAATCTCTGACAATAATTTCAGAGTTGCATTAGATCTGTTAGATATTAGATATAACAACAAGAGGCAAATTGTGGCTAATTATTTTCAACAATTATTGAATATACCTGACAATAAAAATAGTAATGTACAAGTTTTGAGGAATTTCATTTCGCAAACACAATCAAATTTTGAATCATTGCTTACATTAAATTATTCACCGAAAGAATTACTTGATGCTCTCATCTCACAAATCATTTCGCAGTAACTTGATCATCAAACTTGAAGAAAAATCAGATCCTACCAATTTAAGCACCCCCAATGATCTTTTTGAATTTTTAAACAGACGACGCATGGTTTTAGAAACGATTAGCGCAGAAACTCCTAAAACCACCGATCACAAATATCAACGTCCCCTTCTACCTCAAAACAAAACGTCACGGGTATCCTTTTTATCAACTAATGATGAACCAAATCAATCGCAAAAAAACCAACAATGACAAATTTGCACCTGTGCAATCTGTAATGAGTCATCACACAAAAGTCACTCATGTCCCAAATTTATAGCATTATCAATAAGTGATAGAAAAAATATCATTAAAAAAAATAGGTCATATTTTAACTATCTAGGAAGAAAACATAGTGTACAACAATGTTTAGCTACATCAAACTGTTAAATTTTTAATCAGCGGCATCATTCAGTACTTCATCAAAATAATGTTAGGAAGGATAACAAGTTTCCAGCGATTTTAAACGCCTTATTGCTAACTAATAAATTTATAACATGTATTTTTTTTAAATATTTCCAGACTAGCTTTCTAAGAACGTCTCGAACTAACAGTTTACTGAATAAAGGAGAATAATTGTTTTGTGAGCCTAGCAATTTAAAAAAATATATCTGACAACCTTGCTTTTTTATATCTTCACATTGACATTAGATATACTATAAAAGCTTTTTGTCTCTCAGAATTCTATTCATACTTTGAGGTACATCTTTACATTTATGGATAACAATTTTTTAAATGGAGAATATAAGTTTGAGTAAATTAATATCTTATGAATCTTATCTGGAAAACACTTACGTGTCGTTATTTGAAACCATACAGGACAACTTGAATCGACAGTGCCAAAGGGAAATTCATTAATTATTCTCAAAAGAGAAGCAGAAAATTTGAATTAACGGAAAATATAGTAGAGAAGCCTAAACGGGTTTTTAAAACTGTTTGTTGAGGATATGAATAATAAAATTATCTGGATATTTCAATGTAATTAATGCTATGCAATACAATAACATTATACTCATCACTTTTGAACAGGGTTAATATAATGACAAATCACGATGTTTTATACTGCACCAAATACATGAATTAAGATTTTTATTAGTGTTTTAAATGAAACTCACGGTTTCTAGTTAATTCCACAATATAATAAAAGTTATTGAAAATTCTAAAAAATTGACAATTGTTTCGATAAATCAATATCATCGTCAGAATGACAGAAGTTACATTTTATTTGATGCCTACCTGATGTTTAGTAATTATTTTTGGCTAGACCAAGAAGTGACCTAACTTGTGATTGACTTCATATATGTTTATAGAAAAAAAAGAAGATGTGATATTACAAATATTGAAGCTTAGATATTATTAGCCCTATGGTGATATCCTGGATATCATTTTTCCAATTAAGATCAGTATAACTGTGCAATGATATAGAAAACCAGGAAAACTATATCTGCTGATCTTTATAATTATCACTTAAGAAGACAGTTTATTAGTGGAGAACTCCCTAGATTTAACTGTTCATTGACGTATTGTGGGTTTCTTAAATGTCTTCTAGTTTCCAATTCTTCAAGGAAATCCAGTTCTTGTTTCTTTTCACAAATATGCAGCACTTCTAGTTTTGTGTTAGGAGTTCTCCACTAATAAACTGTCCTGGTTTTCTATATCATTGCACAGTTATACTGATCTTAATTGGAAAAATGATATCCAGGATATCACCATAGGGCTAATAATATCTAAGCTTCAATATTTGTAATATCACATCTTCTTTTTTTCTATAAACATATATTAAGTCAATCACAAGTTAGGTCACTTCTTGGTCTAGCCAAAAATAACTACTAAACATCAGGTAGGCATCAAATAAAATGTAACTTCTGTCATTCTGACGATGATATTGATTTATCGAAACAATTGTCAATTTCTTAGAATTTTCAATAACTTTTATTATATTGTGGAATTAACTAGAAACCGTGAGTTTCATTTAAAACACTAATATGAGCAGATTCCACGAAGTAAAGGTCGAGACAGTTAATTTCATTAAAATTTTTATGTTAAGTGAAGCTGACCTATATTTCGAATGTTTTTTCAGGCAGCGAAGAATTATTTTTGTATTTTATTAGCGCTACCAAAATGTTTACATCTTCTTGTACAATATTTTTGATTCGGTGAAATAATACTTTGCTCCAAATAATATGCGAACTCATGATATTAATAGTATTTCTTTGAATATGTGCACATATTTTTTTAAATACCATATATGTTTCCAAAGTAATCTGAAAGACTGCTGTAGGCGAATCGCTTTTCAATTGTAAGACGATTTCTTATAAACACGTGTGATAAGTCGTTAATGAGTTACAAGGCGTTGAAATGTATTTAATAAACGAGCTCTCACTGCTAGTGAAATTTATTTAGACCACACATACTTCTGTCATTAATGACGGTACTGGTTTTCAAAGCTAAGAAGAAAAAGTATGTTTATTCTTAGTGGCCTTTGAAATATTGATAATTACCTAAAAAATGACTCAAAAAATATCCAGCATATCCCGATAGGGCTAGTAATATATACGCTTAATATTTGTAATATAATATCTTCTTCTTTTTTCTATTAATATATATTAAGTCAATCAAAAGGTGGGCAACTTCTGGGTCTAGCTAAAAATAATTATTAAACATGAGGTAGGCATCACATGAAATGTAACTTACGTCCTTCTGACGATAATTGCAACATCGAAACAATTGTCAATTTCTTAGAATTTTGAACATTTTTTCAATATATTGTGGAATTATCTAGAAACTGATCGTTTCATTTAAAACAGTAATGGGTGAAAGGGCGAAAATACTTAAGAAATCTGTTAAACCTCATATGGACACATCTTTGTTGTACACTCTCTCCAAATTGTTAGAAAAACTAAGACTAACTTCAACACCAGACGATAAAGCTATCACACCATATCTTCAGTGTGGATTCAGGGTGAAAGATGCTGACACCTTCGAAGTAACATTGGATGAAACTATAATTTGTTCAGTCTCCTTGTCAGATATCTCAGCTGTCTATTTTGGAAATTCCTCCAGTAGGAAACCATACGGCAGTGACTTGAGGCCAATGCTGTATCTGTTTTTTATAAATGATGTTCCATTACCTCATAACATAGAAATGGTAATAATCACTGTTGATACAGCACTTATGGTTTCTAGGGAAAAATATTGACAATTTTACTAATAACCTGCAGGATGCTACTAACGATCTATGAAAATGACGCATTGAAATGAGCGAGGCGATAACAGCAGGGATGTCTTTAACCTATCGGGGGCACTGGGCACGTTGGAATGATGTGCCCCTATGACCATGATATTGCGTAATTTTTTTAAAATAGACTTTACTCTTTGATGCCCGTTGCTGAATGTGTACGGTTTACGATGTGACTTCTTTAATATTCAACAAACGATTTTATTATTTTCAATATTTAAATCCTGAATCCGATTCTGTTAACAATTGAAAAGCAAGTCGGTATTGTCGTACATAATTGTCGACTTATTTCTTCGTAATAAATATAGTTATAGGGTTTTAGGTGATAAATATCGGTTATCGCTTATTAATCAAGATATACATGGCCCTTATCGATCGTTGGGCAGTGGGCACGTGCCCAGTGGAAAAGAGGGTCCTGAATAACAGTAGGTTAAAGTCAATTTCATGTAAAAAACTGCAATAGGTCATCTCCTCATAATCTGCTCCACAAAAGTTAGAGAAGTTCATGAATATTGGATTTAGGTATGTTAAAAATTATGAGGTAACTGTTTTATCCACCCAGGTTTTGTCTGTACTATTATATTGAATGTTTTCTTGCTTGTCTGACTAGTTTTTGTGTTTCCAAGTTGATAGAAATAATAATACATCAGTTATCGGTTCCACATTATTCAGTCAACTGTGATTTAAAATTAAGATTTTTGTTTTGAATAGTGCCTAGACTTAAAATTACTGCGGATAAAGCTAATAGATCTATTGGTATGATTGAGGCGGGTAGTCTTCAAAGAGAAGTTGCGACGTGTTCTAAGTCATTGACAGTATCATTTTGCGGCTTTTCCGTAGATATCAAGCAACTAGAAATTTGAAAGAAAGACCTAGTACTGGGCAACCAAGGGTTACCACTCCCGCACAAGAGTGTTTTCCGACTGTATCTACCCGTAGAGAACCTGTGAGTACTTGTCGGATCATGCAAAAGCGTATTTTGAATGCTTCTCCTGTTTCAGTTTAATTGAAACAGTACGTCGAAGACTACACGCGGTTAACTTATGTTCACGACTACTTTTGAGAAGAGTTCCATTCATAGAAATTCATAGGCGTGCTAGATTGGCATGGGCTAATGAACATGTGAATCGGGATCAGGCTAGGGACACTGCAGACCATGCCATCTATAGAGCCTGTCGAGTAACTAAAATTGGTAGATAATTCGAAAAAACTAACGAAAACTGTAACGTCGTTAGTAATCAAATTTTGTTGATTTTTATTACTGCGTATGCGCGATGTCATATTGCTCATCCCCACAGGTTATCTGTTATATACTGTTATCGTTTCTTAGTTCAAGTGTTGAGGTTATTATGAGGTTTAGGTATTTTGGTATATTTTTTAATTGCTATAGTGTAATATTTATCCGTTGTTTCGTTGTTTTATGGTTATTAATTGAAAAGACAATGTCAAAGTGTATTCTGAAGGAGTCTAATAAGTGGTGTACTCGGTAAGTTTTATTCAAAAAATTTGAGCATTTTTCCTACCCTCTTTATGGGGTAATTTTAACAAATTTTACTTGAATAATGATGTAACATAAAATATTTCATGTCATTGTATGTAGCAGTTACATGGTTTGATGTTTTTTGACACCTGTTGTATGTTTTTCTCTTGACGACAGCATTGAGAATGGCCTAATGGCTGAAAACGCTTAGCTGGAATTTTAATAAAATTTCACACTCAGTACTCGTCTTTTCATTCACTCAATTTATATCTAGTGTGTACACCATACTCAGACAATTCCATTTTAAAATGTACCCATTGAAAAACAATAATTTGGGTTTTATTTCATGTTATAGCTATTCCCTCCACCAGCTATGGGATGGAAGGTATCAACCCCTTGCCGATTTTTATATATAGCCCATGGTATGACAATTTATGGGAAATGAAAGTGAGTATTGACTTTTGCTGGGGCATTACGTCTAAGTATTTGATCTAGCGGTAAACAAAATATCCAATAATGATAAAAAACAAATAAAAAAATAGTTAAAAACCAAAAAAATCAATAATTCCTAAGAAAATCGAAAACTCCAAAAAAAGTAATTCAAACAAACCAAAAAAATTTAAACATTCAAACATTTTTTGATATTTTTTTTGGCTTAGTACAAAAACATGTGTAAACTTATTATTTCAATAGTAAGCGCATTTTGTTTTCTTTTGTTGATATAAATTTTCAAACATATTTGTGTGTTTACTTATTTATTGTTGTTATTTTGTGTGTTTACTTGTAGAAGCTCAACCAGAAACGAGAAAGGACTTCCGCGAGACGGAGGGAGAGCCCTTAAGAAACATTTTAACAATCATAGACTGCCAGGAGCTGCAGAGTAACTTAAACTACCTTATGCGATGGTTTCATAAGAACGGAATGCTTTTAAATGTAGAAATATACGAATATGCAATATACTAGGTTTAAGCTTGTGACATGAACCAATTAATTACTTCCTGTAAAGAAATAAAGATTTGTTTTAAGTGGAAATGAAATGTTAGATATATTATTTTAAATTTTGTCCAGTCACAAGTGCTGTGTAGCACTGTTATATGTACTTACTTGGCACCTTGTATTTACAGAGCTGCGCAGTAGTTAACTTTTCCTTTAAAAGTATTTTAATTACTTTTGTTCTAACATTCACAGTAATTTTACTCAAATCTTTTCTTTCACTGAAATTTGCCAAAAATAGTAGTTAACTACTCATTGCTAACACTTTTTTTCAAATTTAAGTAAGTAGCAGTTATACTCCAGTAGTTTGTCCAGCTCTGTGTGTTTATAGGAGTATAATAATAAATAAATAAATTAATATAAACTTATCATATATAATTTTCTACTTTTATTTTGATTTAACATCATTTAAAAATCTAATGATACTCCAATCTAGAATGTATGTTTCTCAAATTATTTTTGTATAGGAATTTTTGTACATTATAGTTTATTTATTGTCATTCTGTTCATTAAGAAACTTACTTTGTGAAAGAAATTATTTGTTGTGTAATTTTATACCAAAATAAATAAACTGTTCAAATGATTATTGATTTATTTTTCCCAATTTAACCCTGTATGGTCCATCATTTGATATTTCATTTAATTTAACTCAACATCTAATCATTATTGAGTTAATGGAGTTAAATTGAATGAAATGTCAAATTATGTTATTTTTAAATAAAATAATTAGAATACAGTAAATTTGAATATACCGCCAAAACCTGTAATTACAGAAATCTTTTTAGCATCACTCAATTGTTCAGTCGACAGGCTCTTCAGAGGGCGCCACAGTCAGTGTCTCATCTGTGATCGGGATGATGAATGGAGCTCCGTATTGTTCACAAATGAGTCAAGGTGTGGACGGTTTTCTGATAGTCAGCGTATTCGTATATGGACTCTTCCTCGAGTACCCAGAAATCGAAGAACAGTGCAGGAAGTTCATCCGTTCAGAGGTGGAATTGTTGTTGTTTGAGGAGGCATTTGTTTTTATGCGCGTACATAATTGTTAGTCCTTAATGAAAACATGACTGAACATATCTACGTAAAACAAGTGACTAACAATGGTATACGTTTTATTAATGCTGCTAGTGGACCAACTTTCCTCTTTTAAGACTTTAATGCTCGACCGTATCGTGCAATAGTAGTCGAAGATGCTTTGGACTTCCATGGTATCCCGCATTTGGTACTGCCACGTCTATTCTCCGACCTTAATCTCATCAAGCATACTTAGAACCAGCTATAAAGAGCCTTGAATTTCCATCAACCACACCCACAGATACTTCAAGAACTTAGACAACTTTTACCCAGACTTTGGAGACAAATATTAACATATTTTATTTAATTCTTAATAAAATTAAAACGGTACAAACCCCAAATTGTTGTTTTTGTTCTTTCAAATTGCAAACGTATTGCGCAAAAGGTCATTCGATGATTCGATGATCTCAATCATTGGATGCTTAACTGCAGATATAATAGAGAAGCCATCAAGTACTTAGTCAACTCCTTATTAGCAAAGAAGATAGCTTTTTTCCCAAAATATAGTTTCTCTCTTGTATGTAAGATATCGAGAACCTATCAAAAAAGGTATTTTATGGGAATTCCTCAAACGCACCAAACGAAAAATATCATTCTGTAATAATTTTCTTCTGTTTTGTTTCAATGCATATATGAACATATGGATGATGTAGATTTGGTTCTTTCTGTTTGTTCTTTTGTAGCAAGTACCCATTATGCGTTGCCTTTTATGTATATCTTAACAAAGTCGCTATGACGGGCACCTTAGCATGCCTGTTTGTTCTACTTGTTTATCTTCTTTCATTTTCTCCAGAAGCTTTGAAGTTACGGGATGTGTGCATGAAAGATAGGGTGATTGTAATTCCATAGTAAATTAATTATAATATAATAATGAACTGTCGTGGCTAAATGTGGCACGACCCCAATGCCAAATGGCCAAACTGCCGAAATAAAAAGATCACACAAATGCTTATATAAAAGAAAAAAAAACATTCAATGTATCATTATAAACACTTGATGACCAAAAATCGTAATTGATTGAAACTCAATCTCAGAATGTATGAACTTCCTTAACTTTTGTGGAACAGTTTATTTCCAAATATAAAAATGCCATTTGTCAACAAAGCAACGTATTTTTGAATTTATCTAGATGGAGAATTACACCGGAAAGAGCATATTATATAGAGTACTATAGACATTAGTAAAAGAATCTTATCACTTAGTTTCAAATAAATTGTATATAAATATTAAATCCGTAGGTATGGATCTAAATTGTAGAGTACAACGTTGTGAAAATGTAACATAGTAAGATGTCGAGATGAATAGTAAATGTTAGCGAGACATTTTCCAGGAAGTACAGTAACAGTTAACATGACCACCAGAAAATCTCAGTATTACAAATCTTATTAGTAATATCTTAATATGAAAGGAAGATACTTTAGAACAATGAAATGTTAATTACACAAAATATTATTTTGTATACCTTATTTGGCTCTTTTTCCATATTTATGAAAAAATACACTTACAGAAGTTATATTTTTGTTTGGAGTGAATTAATTCAAATCAGACACCGAACTAAAAGTTTCAGAACGAAGACAACCACAATTGGAACTCCAGCGCCATCCAATTTCCCGAAACAGCATTAAAATTAGAATAGGTGGAAATCAGTCGGAGAAAAGGATGCAGGTTGTGATCTTGTCTGCGGTTGGCTCTATGAATACACCAATGATCAATGCTGTTAATAAAGCAAGCAAGCAACTCGGAGTTGATTAATTAAACATCGCATCGGTACGTGTGGCAAGCTTTCTCTTATAGATGGACTCATTTCGGTCGGTAGATCTTGCCCCAAAATGAAATTCGTTTGATGAAAGAGGGATGTAAATGAAACTTAATTGAATACGAGTGTAGTTTCATCAATAAATTAGTATCTCTAGTGCATTTGTGGCTTTTGATTTTATTGTATCCTAACTTGTATGCCTGGTATTTGTTGTGACTTTCTTTATTCGAAAATATATTTTAAGAACTACGAAAACAAACGCTTTTAGGCTAATTTTAGCAAATAATCTTGAGGTAGATTTTGAAAACATAATTGTTTCCAATGATTCGATAAATGCATTATTTTGATATAGATATGAAGGTAATATTTTTCGGGGTGCTTACACTGCACGTATATTAGTAATTACACGCAAAAGATCAATGGAAATTGTTGAAAGTGGACACAAGGTATCGCTAACTTGAAGAAAAAATGCGTTTCAAACGTGTTACTATTCTAAATATAACATCATGTATAAAGTAGCCTATACATATAAATAATATTATACGTGAAGTTTAAGTATGTTTTGTGTGGATTACCCCATATCTAACTTCTATTAAAAATTCATTTCAACACCTTCAAGTCAAAATAAGTAATATCGTGATGAGATGATTATTGATGAGGTCAAAAATATTTATAGTAAAATCGCAATCGGTCTTGAGTAATAAATCAGATTATATGGAACTTGCTCACCACAAGTGGACCAAACAAAATATGTTATTTTACCCTACCTGATGTAATGAATGTTGTGAAAACAAGAAATGTATTTGTGCTGACCGGTATTGTAGAAAGATAACAGTGACCGAGCCTTATCTCAATACTTTCTAGAGGTATAATAGGCGTAGGTTTAGGAACAGTATTGGGGGTTCGTAGGTATATATTGTTAATATTTATTGTATTGCTCAAGTTTTAAATTATGAAAATACGTAGATATCCATTTAAATAAGTGTGGTTTATAATGTTGACCGTTAAATTATGGCTCGAATTCTAAATAATACAATGTTATAATAGGTACTAATTGTAATTTGCTTACCAAATTAATATTAACAGGCCACTTGTAAATTGTTTTAAATAGTTCTTCCTTCATCTTAGTCTAGATTAGTAAGTGCAAATGTCTCTAAATCACTATCGGAATCACACTCGTCACTTGAGGAATCATTATTTATTGAAATTATTAATGGTGTCACTGTAATGTATGCATCTAATATTTTGTACAGATTCCACATGTTTTCTTCCTCTTTAATACATGATGGATTGCTTTTTGCCAATTTTCTTTAGTAACTTGTAATAGAGACCTGTCTAATAATGCTTGCACATCTTTTAGTTTGAATGTAGTATGATGTCGATCTATAAAACTTTTCACTTGTGCCAATATCAGTTCTATCGGATTTAATTGGCAGTGATATGGGGGAAGTCGCACTACGTCAATACCACGTTTTTTGCTAGTTCGTCCACTGCATATCGAGCAGAAGGCTTATTCAATTTTACAATTTGTAGAAGTTCTGGTTTGACTGATTTTTGAGGAAAATAATATTTTTGTCTGTTAGCCATTCAATGATCTCTTGTTTTCTCCATGACGTATTTGGCACCTTCTCAATGTGACTAGAATGGTAACTAGCGTTATCTAATACTATGACTGAACCTTTTGGTAATAGGTCAATAATCTGCATAGAATATTTCTCAAAAATGTCGGCGTTCATATCTTCATGGTAGTCTCCAGTTTTTTTTGATTGGAATATTAAAGAGGCACCATCTAAAAACCCATTATCACTGCCAATATGAGTTATGATTAGACGTCGTCCCTTACCGGATGGACTCTTCAATCCTGTAGATAATCCTTCCAAATAAGCCTGTCGTGAAGATTGAATGTTGGTATCCTGCTACATCTTACTGACAATGTAGCCTTCATTCACCCAGATGTCATCCAAGTAAAATATTGCTTTGCCTTCTGCACGTAATTTAAAAATTGTTCTTAGATATCTCCGTCTCCAACAAATAATTTTGTCAGTATCAATTAGAATCGCTTTTCTATCATATTTTGTCCATTTACATTTTAATTTCTGTAGCGTTTCCCATAGTTTAGTTCGGCCTATTTCAGGGAAATATGGATCTTTATTCAGTTCATCCGAAATTTTAGCTAGTGTTGGGATTCCTTTCCTAAAATAAAATTCGTGCACTTTTCTTCTTGTTGCGTTTTTAATTTCTAATATAATCGCTAATATACGATTTTGTTCATATTATACAGTGCATCACTAGGGCACATGCTGAATTTAGAATAATCTAAATGAAGCTTCTTTGTATAATATCTAGGGGACCTATAAATGTTCTGGAAGCACATTTCCAAGATAATAGGCCATACCTGAGATGGCTTTCACTTGACCGTAGTACAATGTACATTTAAATTTATAAAGCATATTCTCTAGTTTTTTTTTCTATAAAAAATATGTGAAGCCATTCTTATTCTCTAGAATTAAGAAATGCCAAATATGTTTTATTAAAATTTAGACTAATTCATGATACTACCAAAACTGCCATCTACGAATGTCAGTGAAACTTTGCGCCATGTACACGTCTCAAGTTACTCTAGAAAGAATAAAATTTCCATTTAATAAACAATTAAATTACCTAATCATATTCAAATCACAAAAAATTCTGAAATCACGTAAAATACCATGTCGTTTATTAAATTTATCCACCTTTTTCTACACTTACCGACTTAAAATTCGATCCATCCAAAATAATGATTTATTTAAAAATGCTCTTACTTTCAAATGGGGAAGTTGATTTATTTGAATTTTTTAGCAACTTTTAGATAAAATACCGTAGTTTTAAGATTATTATTCAGACATCTAAAAGTAATTCAGTATTCGCTGGATATACAGGGGGGAAAAGAAAACAATTTTTCCTCTACTTTTGACACACCCTGTAGGCTAATTCTGCTAGTAGATCTGCACACAATTAACTTTATCAAGAAGACTGATTTGTCTCCAACATTTTATTTTTTTATTTATCCCGATATCTTAATTTGTTTGTGAAATGTGACGCCAAATGATTTTTTAGATCAGTTTAAAATTAGTTGGAAAATAACTATGTATATGTATATGAAAATTTTATCTGAATAAATTTCAGTCAATAAATTGAGAATTATTTGGAAGAATGTTTCTTTGTAAGTATTAATTGAAAATAGAAAAAGGTGGATAAAAATCTTTGTGATTTAAATATGATTAGGTAATTTAATTGTTTATTAAATGGAAATTTTATTCTTTCTAGAGTAACTTGAGACGTGTACATGGTGCAAAGTTTTACTGACATCCGTAGATGGCAGTTTTGGTAGTATACATACATATTTAAAGAGTCCTTATTGACGATAATAGTTTTTCGATTGAAAATACTATAAAACAAAGGGTTCTAAAGATTAAAACTAACTTTGGATTGGTCTATGATTCTCGTTTTACAAATTTTATTTAATCGTGTCTGAACTACAACTTGTAAGATAACTGTATACAATATTAATAATACATATAACTGTTCATATATCACTCCAGTGTCTGGCGCATATCGCAGCATTTTCATTGCATGTCCGTAGGTCCCAGAGGGTAGGGATTGACATGTCAGAAGGTGTTCCATTGTCTGGAGTTCTCAGCATTCACATGCTTCCTCTTCCGCTTATCCCCACTTCAGAAGGTTAAACTTGCATCTCCCCATTTGGTATCGGAGTCGGTTGAGGGTTTTCCAGGTACCCCAGTCCAGGTCCAATCCTGAAGGAAATTTTTCTTTTGGATTCCAGGTTGGGATGTCATTGTCTGCTAAGTGCTGTTCCCATTTTGCCTCCTTGGTCGCTGTTTTAGAGGCTGTGAGAGGTTGTGCAAATTGCAAAAAGTTTCGCCTTGATTTTAATCTGGCTGCTACCAGTATATGTTGATACAAAGGATGTCTAGTGTCGTCGCATTGCCTACTTCGTTAGGCCATGGCTAATATTTCCATCCGTATTTGTGGTGGTGCAATTCCGGCTAGCATGTAGAGTTGGTCAAGGTTGGTGGGTTTTAGACATCCCGTTATTAATCTGTACGTGTCGTTCATGACGGAGTCCAGCCTATGGGCGTGTCTTGATCTCTCCCATACGGGGGATGCATATTCGGTTGCGGAGTAGCATAGCGCAAGTACCGAGAAACGGAGGACGTTAAGGTTTGTTCCCCAGCGAGCATTAGGCAATTTCCGGAGGATGCCGTTTCTGGTGTTGATTTTCGCCTTGGTTTTATCGATATGCTTTCTGTAGGTCAGACAGCGGTCTAATGTATCCTCTAGGTAAACTGGGTTTGAGCAATGTTGCAGTCTGACTGAGTTCCACTCTATTTGCAGTTCCCTTCTCGCCTGTCGGTTATTGGAGTGGAATAGGCATGTCTGCGTCGCTGGGTTCGGGCCGAGCTGGTTTGACCTACAATAGTCGCTCAGCCTTGATAGGGATTAGGTGATAGCTCCATCATTGGCATAGATAAAGCTCCTTGTTGTTAGGATGGTTGGTTGGTCGTTGGTTTTATAAATACAGACATCTTTATGAAATATTTTCGCCATTTTAAAAATAACGTGCAACCCACTAAGTAAAATCCTATACTTTTAATATTAGATTACCACACAGTAGTCAATTAACTTTAGCTGCTGTCTATTATTGTCGTGATAACGGCTTCTATTTACTTACTCTTCCACCACACAGTAGCCACCAAATACAACTTTTAGATCGTGGATTTTTTGGTCCACTAAAAGTAAAATTTGCTTACGAGTGTGACAAATGGTTAAGTGCTATTCCAGGACGGGTCATTGGACAAACGGAGCTAGCTCATCTGGGGCAATGAGGCTTTTCAGAAAGTTGCGACGGTTAATAATGCTTCTTCAGGTTTCAAAACTACCGGAATATGGCCTACCGATAAAAATATTTTTCAGAGGAATATTTCACAGCAGTTTCTGTGGCTGCGCCAGGAAAAATTACAGCTGGTTTAAGAAAATTGGCTTACATGTTGTACAGCGTATGGTTTTAAATGCCAAGGTGTTATATATACATACTAACGGCAAGGATATAAGTGTTTTGAAGTTTCATAATTGTTTGATTGACGACTTACTTGCAAAATATTCTCCAGCATATACAACTATGAAGCAGGAGAGAAAAAAACAAAAAAAAGGACAAAGACATGTTTTTGCTTCTTCTGCAAAAGAACATGGATCTCGCCGCAAACAAGGAACTTGCAGAGTTTGTTACCAACAACAGAAGAAAAGAACTTACACAGCTAATATGTGTGGTATTTGCCCTAACGCACCAATTTATTTATGTTCAGAGGCACATTTTGATGAATAACATGGCTACAATCAAGTTTGATAGACTCTATTTTTTGTTTTGCACGCCACTGTGTTTTTGTTTGCAATTTTTTCCATAGTGTTCAGAAAAATCTATTTAGTGTTCAAATTACTTACATGCTGGTACCCTTTATCCATCATTTATTTTTTACACACAAGATATGTCAAAAGAATAAATCATATTCTAATTTCACTTGCTACGCCACTGTTTTTTTTATAAATCTCTATTCTGTATAGTAGGAAGAAATGTATGATTTTCTATTTCAACATCATTTCATTCAGAAGAGTATACCTAGGATCAAAAGAATGTAATATCATATTTTATATTCACCTTCTACGCCACTGCTTGTTTTGTATGATTTATTTTTCTGTTCAGTAGGAAAAAGTATGTGCTTTTTCATTTCGATTGCATCATTTATAAAAATATACTATTTTTTTACATAGTCAGTTTTTTTTTCACTAATTTAAGCCCCCATAGTAACGCCACTGGATAAAATCACTAAATTCACTTTTAAGATAACTAGAAATACATTCCTAATATATCGTTACCATAATCAGTGGATTACAAATAAAATTGAAAAAACCTATTTTTCACGTCATCTGGGATATAGGGAGCGACTTAAAAAATTAACCTGGGCTTGAAGGGGTTAAAATAAAACAGTTTTAAGAGGTTTAAACACATATCAGTATCTGGAGATTTGGCGTTACTTGAATTTCTCTGATGATGCTCAATGCCAAGGATCCAGCAGTTCGTTTTCTCTGAATAAAACTTCGACTACGAAGTGAAGTTGTTGAATTTCTTAGGTCTATTTACCTAAGACTTGGAAGTTGATATTTTCTATGAGGAGGATGTCTTCCAGGGCGTGGAAGTTAATATTCGACGAAGAAGATGTCCACTGGAATGTTTGACTACTATTGCTGAATTTCTTGTACGTTAACTGCGACGACGATGTTCACGAACGATGAAACTAATTCTTCATCAACTAATCATCCAAAGCTCGAAGGACCAAAACAATTTTAGCGAATTAGTTGTAAAATTGTTGGATGCAAAGTGCAACTGCTCAAGGTGCTGGTTTGTTTATTTGATTAAAAATAGGAGATCTTCTTAAATGAATTGACTATGGACAACTCAACATTCTTTATTCCATAAACACCACAAAATCTCAGTACAGTGGAAATAGTGAGTATTTATTATCACTGTAATTGGTCACTAATAAATTTTACTTACACATACAGTACGAAATCAAGTATTTAAGGAATCTATGTTGAAATGTTAAAATAAAATATTCAAAACTTGCTGAAAATTCGTGTGTTAAACTTTGACAGGTGTAGTTGCATGGATAATTGATTATAACATTCGTCTCTCGTCGTGAATCTAGTGAGTTACTACGTGACTTGGACTAAAGAAAGGATAAAATGCGACACAGTTCATCCGACAAATGGTCTTGCGTAAATGTTTGGCCAATCAGAGACTTTATGCCGTTATGCAATATTTGATTTGATCTTTGAAGTTCTGTTAATTGAATGCGCATGAGAGAAAAAGGGATGTGTTTGTCTTAGTTAGTTTTTAATCTATTTTTTTTTGGAGATATCGTAGCATTATACGCAATAAGTATAACGCATTTTTTTAAGGCTTGATTTTTTAGATTTGAAATTAAATAGTAATATTTTAATTTTTCTGTTCAAATGGCTGTGGAATTAGAACACATGTAAAACGTATTATTTGTGTTAAATGTTCAATTGTTTGTTTACTATTCACAATCTAATTTGTTTTAGTTTGAAAAAGATCTAAATTTAAGACCGGAACCTCACCATTGTTTGCTAAAGTTTATTAAAATGTCATTCTAACCATTTAATAATGTTTTAATTGACTAAAACTCAAGAAAGCATTGTAATATATATATATATATATATATATATATATATATATATATATATATATATTAAACTAATTTTTAATTGTACTAATTTATATTTATTTTTATGAAGTTTGGATAATTATAATTTTATATGTTGAAATTTTGTTATGATGTGGCTAGCTCAGTATTTATAATTTTATATGTTTTGTAATGTATTATTATTTTATTCGGGAGTATGAAACTCTGTCTGCTCTTTGAGTCCTGGCATTTAAAGATATATTACCTTTATTTGAATAAAAATAAACATCTCACTTTTTAAACACATTTAATTTTAAAATAAAAAATTTTAATGCAATAATTATAATTTGCGACGCCTATGGTTATCTCAAACGAAATTATCAATTTTTATATTCTCTCCTGTGCGCATGCTTAAAATCCAGTCATGCGGACTTAAAGCGTGAAATGAACATAGTTTTTACAACAATGCGAGATGGAGCATCTGTGATTATTAGATACACATAATATTGTCAAATAAGAAATACTTAAATGGTTTAACACATAAAAGAATTTATGTGGAGAATATACATAGAAATATCACAAGTATGCTGTGGAAGAAATAGAATTAGAAGATTTATATATATATACAAGGAAATATTATAAGATTTATATACAAATGGACCTATTACATGAATATAAATTTAAGCATCATTCTTATGATGATAAAATGGCGTAAGTACTTATTTTTATTTATTTGCATTAGGCCTTTTTTTTAATGTTAAAGATTTATTTTATTAACTAACTAAATAAAGTCCGTTTTCTTTCTATTTTAGATCGATCATTGCCGTGAATGTTTATCAATTTTACGAAATTATGCACTTATTTGAGTTTTTTCTCTTATTATTGGCCAATAATATTTTAAATGAACACTGACCTGTTGCTCTGGAATTGGGATAATGCTTCTGGACCCAGGAATACTCCTCTGAAGCTCCAACACCAATTTTGGAGAAATTTGGCTGATTTTCGCAGTAAAACTGGATGTGATTATCTGTGAGTACTATCAGAATTGTTTATAGTAGTAATTGATAAGTTTTGTCAAGTTAATTTGGGAATTTCATGAATTTTCGGGAAGACTGCAACACAAGCTCCACGTATATCGACGCCAGCTTCCAACCCACTTACGCTTCCTTTCGATTCTCAACTTTTTTCAATATACAAATATTTTGTTTTTTTCCAGGTCACTATTTACAAAAGTTTGTTTCTTTACTTGTTGCTTGAAAATTTGATCTGTCACTTTGTTTATAACCAATCAAATATTGTCCTATGCAATCGAATTATTTAATTTAGTTTACTTAGTAGAAAAGTTCATACATATACTATTTCACATTATTAATCCACGTGTAGTGAGTCTTTTGAGTTTTTGTCGTACAAATAAATTAAAAATTGGTTATATACATAGATACATTTTAAATAGTTCAATATCTAATATTATTATTTATTGATTCTATGTTCATTTTACTGACAATATATCATTTTTCTTTATGGTATTAATAGTTTATCTATGAAAATCTATACTCCCTATTCTACTAAATATTTGTATTTGTTTTATAATTTAACTGCTTATATTTATAATTATCGTGACTTGACTATTCTAATAATTGTTCTATTTCAGATGAACAGCTGATTACATTATAGAAGATATTCATCGTCTTAGGCAACTTTATTTACTCCATTACATTTGTTATGCAATTTCTAAATTTTGTACTATTATTGAGGTAATTTATTTATTTATTAAATTATTATAGACTAATTATTTAATATATCTTTACTTGATATGCTTTTAATTAAGAAAAGTGTTTCCTTTTTAATTGTGTTTTCTTAAATTATATTATTTTCATATGTTTTCATATTAGCAACATATTCCTATAGAACTAATTCTCTTAATATCTATGATATCTGGTTCAATATATATATATATATATATATATATATATATATATATATATATATATATATATATATATGGGACTATCTCCCAAAGAAGTTAGAAAGTTCGCATACCAGTATGGTAAAGCTGCCGAAGCTAAAATGCCTAAAAGATTAAAAGATGGACAGACAATAAAATGGGAGGAGGAGATTGGTTCACTTCCTTCCTAAACAGTCAGTTTACGTTGTCTATTAGTTTTCTCGAAGCGACAAGCCAAGCCCGAGCATCGAGTTTTAATCGACAGAACGTTCAAAAGTTCTTCAACAATCTCCAAACAGTTTTGACTCGCTTAAATGTAGAGGGTGGAGACATTTGAAATATGGACGAGACAGGAGTGACAACTGTCCAAGCTTCTGAGAGGATTGTGGCACGTAAAGAGCTTAAGCAAATAGGACGGATTACATCAGCTGAACGAAAGTCCTTAGTAAAATCTTGATTCATGAATCGGTTGTTATTATTGTATGGTGGGATTCTAGAGGGAGGAATGACTTTTCTTTTTAAAAATTTATCAAGATTCAATTCAATGGTTTTTCCAGATCATATTGTTTTCAGAGACTCCCTATCAATTTACTATTTCCTCCTCGAACGCTACTGTCTCTCATTGAACATTTTACCTAGAACATTATTAACTAGTGCAGCGTTCATAACAAACTGCTGCTTGCGATGAAAGCTTTCAATGCATAATTAAAGTTCGGTCCTCAAAATTATTTTTATTCATAATTAAAATATCTACCTTCCAGTTTAAAATTACCTTTTGAAAACGATATGGCTAACTTCGAGCGTTTTCTTTCTTCTCCTTCCTAAGAATCTAATTAAATCGTCTTATTCAGAAATTAAGATATTTTCAACGGCTCTGTTAAGATCACAGTAATCTATTCATAGTTGAATACAGCAAAATACTTGTGTGTATTCATTTCTAGCGTTGATTTTTAGGTCAATATTAGTCAAAATATGATTTCAAAATTGTGAATGTTGTCTAATATCCACAACAACTGCCAACAATAGAGATGCCATAATATTGTTATTAACAAAGTTTTAGAGTTTGGCAAGCCATTATTGCATGTCAGGAGATGGACAAGGTCATGGCAGAATAAATAACACACAATATGTCTTGAATTTTATGTACTATTTCTTCAAGCAAAGAGTTGCTTATACATTTTTGTTTCGAAATGTTTTATCGTACGGTTCTTAATATTGCTGTGTCTTCGTAGACTTTAAAGGTAGGAAATACACCATACGTCTTACATAAAATGGTTGGTATCCTGTCTGTCCCTTGTCGAATGACATATGACAAGAGAGACACCTAACCTGGGAATAACGAGCGTGGTTGTAACTAGAAAAATAGGTTGAAACACGCTGAATTGAACAATAAAGGAATTCTCTTATAAGTGAACCCCGTGTTTCGATTCGATGTTAATACTGAAAAAATTATTGTCAGAGGAGAACTAAACTAAACAGCATGCAAGTCGGCACAAGCAGCAGAGCTGGCAGAAAAACAAGTTCGGAGTATGTCGGAGGTCGGGGGACTCAGTAATGTGAATGTGTTAAAAAAGCAGTATTATAAGGCCCAGAATACCAATGATAGTCGACAGTCCGGTGGTGAAGTAAGTGCATGTGATAAGTGCAGTAGAGTCCAACAAAAGAATAAGTGTCCAGCAAAAAAGTGCAAATATTTTACTTGTCATAGGTTTGGCCATGTGAAAGAGTATTGTCGTTCGTCTAAGCTAGGAGCATTGGAAGAAGTACCTCAATTATATGTGTCGAGTGATGCCACAGATTGCGAAGAAGTAAACAGTGATTTCCATAGTCTTAATCAGATCGTAAGTAATAATGTCATGCATGCACATTAGCATATCAAGGAAATGATAAAATGCCCTCATGTACCACTTCTTGGTTCGAATTTGGATTCTGTAGAACCCTAACATAGAGTTGAGATCTACTCCTCCCATATAAACACTATATACCGCAACACATTGTGGGTGATTTCTATATGACATGTTCTACAGAATCTGTTGACAGGGTATTTACAATTCTATTATCAAACCACGAGACAACGGATATGTCCACACCATCTACAATGGTCACTCCTTCAACATTTGCACATCTACCCTATTCTTTCTTAGCCGTTTCCTTGGGAAATTCGAAACTACGTACATGATTCCCTCTTACTGTCCCTAATAGGAAATATACCATTTTTGGTGAGGTATATTTGTAAAGGAATACTCGTAAACCAGTTATCGAAAAATAATTTGTAGTTCAGATTCCTGGGAATTGTTTCTGAAAGTTTAACAAAATTGCTGCTTGATCCTACGTCTGGTTGATTTTCTTCAAGAGTAGTAGTTCCACAAAATATCTAAATTTCAAGAAAATCCAGACACTCCGCTTAGAACAAAAGCCTTGTATCCCCACTTATAGGGTTTCTTGGGATTATATTGTTTGAGACTTGATCGCGCTTTTGTCTGGAGTATTTGTTCGCCGATGGTCATATACTCTTCTTTAGGAACAAGCAACAAAGAAATTTGTTCAGCAATGGTCGTATCTTGAACAGCTTATCATACCCTGGCTGCCCTTGGGGAACCTGGCATGTATGGTCATTGAAGTGAAGAATTCGTTTTATTTCTTGGAATCTACTGCAGGTCATAGCACGTGAGATGCAGGGAATATCCAACAAATTGTTTCAGTAGGACGCGGTTGAAGGGAGTTGAATAATTGACATATATATGCTAACACCACGAAAATGCGAAGATCCTCTTTGGTTAGACTGTTCAGCTATATACGTGAAAATTTTATCAGTGAAAAATGAATTGAAAAATTGAATAGGGTCGAATATCGTTCACTTAAGAGATAATGTGAGACAAAATCAATAATTTTCACAAAAAACTGTTATTTTTTGTGTTAAACGTATACGTTATTATCTTTAGATCATAATAACACAAACAAATCCTTATATCATAGTCAGAAATAAATGTTAAAAAACGGAAACGAAAACTCTTACTGATCGATAATATCCGCCTATGGTCGGCTGATATCGATCATACAGGAGGGTAATATCGATAAGTGTCTATTCGCATGCTTCACACGAATTCAGGTCTTCTGACTGATGCACCGCAGAAGAGACAGCATGTAGCCGATTCCCACATGATCTACACCGCTACCACAGTTCATCTGGTGCCCTAGTTTTCACGCATATTGCACATAAGTCGTTATTTTTCATAGGCTCCGCATCATGTTGTTGTTGTTTTAGATTTGCACTTGTTCTTTATTTGTTTTTCAGCTGCTGTTTTAAGTACTATCGATTTTTGAAATAAACTTATAGAAGCTTGTTCAACTTTCTTCTTGTCCCTCTTTTCTTCCTTCTCATTCAAAGATGCCTCCAGCGAAGTGGACGCTAGTATTTGGGATTTTTGCTTCCTTCTCTTAGGGCATGTTTTTTCTGTTAATCGGGATATCGGATGAAAGTCTTCAAAAAATGTGCACTTCAATTGGGCGGTCTTTTCTTCTCTCCATCATCGGCGGCCTTATCCTCGAAGGCTTCTGTTATTGCTGATGAAGACCTATCACTGGAAGATGTCCTTTGTTGACGCCTCTTTTTCTTTGATTGAGCACGTGGCTGCGTGTTACAATCTTCCAGTAGCGGTGTAACCGGACTCATATATATTTTATTATGTCTGCTTCGTACATACGATGGGTCTGGATCTCTACTTGCACCGATTTTCGGATCTAATTAAATTGTTTGCTCGGAAAACTCGTCCATTTCGCTCGCTTCTGTCTGAATATCGGAATTTGGTTCTTCTGGTATTTCAGTAAACTCTTCTTCTCCAAATACGTTTCTATTGAACAGAAAAATACCCGTATTTATAATCCGTTCAAAACTATTTTTGACGAGAGAATTTATAGGAGTGCAAGGAGGAGTGTGCGGCATGGTTGTCTAAAACAACTAACACATGCTCTTTCTTAGAAGCATTTACACATTTAGCGAAATGCTGTAATCATTCCAGGAATAAGGAATCAGTGATTCAACCTGATTTTGAGCAGTGGTAGATTGCATATATAGGTCAATTTTTTCCAGAGCGTTATTCATTTAAAAATAAACATGGAATGCCAGAAGTCCCCTGCAGCAAACAATGGTGTTTGTCTGACCCCTTTCGCCACTCGTAATCGCACCTAACTGTCTTCTGCCCTTTTCCGCCCAAATTCGATGAGGTTTATGCACTCCACGAATTCTAGTTTCATCTATGTTATAAATGCGCCTTGCAGGTAATTTATATTTTTCAAATACCAGTTCTAAATTGTCGTAAAATAGGTTCACATCCTTTCGATTAAATGCCATTACCCGGTCGAGACTCGTAGCTTCGGGTCGCCTTAAAGAGATTCGTAGATGTCGAACTACAAATGCACGCATCCAATATTTACCGCTGCTTTACTTTTCAAGAATTATGTCGTGAGTTTTCTTCATCGGCATATTCGAAAACAAGTTCTTTGATTTTAGTTGGTGTTAATCAATAGAACATGTTTGACAGTTGTAAAATGTGATTGGTCAGTTCTGTTTCCTGGTCGACAAGTTTTCTTACTAGGATATCTGTTTTTTAATTTGTCGCACAACGCAGCATATGGTAAGCCATTCAATTTTGCTGCCTTTCTAATGAACAGTGTCTGTTGATTAACCACCTTGACAGACCGCTGCATGTCTTTCTCTGACCATTCAGAGCGATTCGTCTTACGAGAATATTTTTTATAGGGCATATGCAAAGAATAAAATGCAATTGGAGTAAAATCAATCACATGCCGGTAATATCTATCATACTGGCCGATATTACCCGCCGCGAGCACGGCATTGCTTTAACATAAATATCTCCTAGCCTCAAAGAATTAAAATTGTCGTAAATACTACATAGAATACCTTGGGATACCATGCAACCGTTAGTGCTAAAGTGACTTAGGATTTCATAACAAAAAAACTGCACAAAAACAATTTGTGGACGTACACACTCGGCGTTACAATAAAACTACTCGTTGTTGGTGTTGATAATTTGCATCAACCTTAAGAGATGGCAGCACATATTGTATCATTTTATAGGTGTGTAGGATTGTGTAAAATTAGGATGATCGATATTAGACTCTGATCGATATTCGACTTATTTCCCCCAGGATCCTCAAGTTCATCTGTGAAAATTGGAACCGTATAATCCCCTTTGAAATTTACGAAGTATTCAGAAACGGATAGGAACCTATACTGCCAGGCAATTGTTTCTTCGGTTTGTTTGCATTGTGATTTCTTACATTTTTTGCTTGTCGATGTCGATGGTAAATTTGTACCACTATGCTGATCTCATAAAGATTGACATAATATGGAAAGGGGTATGTCGCAGCCAATTTCATTTTTGTTGATGATACCTTCTTCAGTTGATGAAACATTACTTTCAATATCTGATGACTCTAACAATACTGTAGAGTTATTGAGATTGATTTTTTCGTTCTTCGATGGTCCTCATCGGAAGGTAAATTTTCATCATCACTCCCATTAGTCATTGGCATTTGTACATTTCTAGTACCATAATTTTTTTTGCAATTCATCTGAATAAGAAAAGACCTTGCACAAAAATGTAATTTCTTTATGTCTTATTGTCCCAAATATGGCACAAGTAAACAAAGACAGTGTATGCCTCGTATTTATGTAAAAAAATGTTTTGCACGACATCAAAAGTGACACTAAACACTTACCTTTATGGAAATATTTTTTTCTACACAAAGTAGGTCAAAATCACAAAAAAAAATATTCAACTTACCACAGGCTAGCGGGTGTCGACAGCAAGCGGTACATTAAATTATGCAATACGATCACGCATTAGATGGTGGAGGGAATTGAGAGGTTAAAATGTAAAGAAGCGAGGGTGTCAAATATGGCACAACTTGCATTTAAATCTGAAACTGTTTGGGAACATAAAAATAAAATATTTTTGTATGTGTGCCAGGTGTGGCACAGTATGCGGTGAGGGGTTAACTAGTATATTACATTACGAGTGCGGAGAGTAACATTTTTCACACTAGTGGGAAGTATTGTCACGAGGCGCAAGCCGAGTGAGACACTCCCACGAGTGTGAAAAGGCACTTTCGCACAAGTAATGTACAATATTTTTCCTACGACCATGCGATAATAATTGTAACAAATAAGTATTGTTTAATGTGATGGTTTTTTTAAAAAAATGTTGACATCGGTGAGTGCGGAAATGAAATGAGTGAAATTCACTTTCCAACGAGTTATGTACACTATTTTTCCAACGGCCATAAATATTTAAAAAGTACCTTAGGTTTTTGTGTTCGCATATGGCACTAGAGTCAAATCATATCTAATAACAGTATAATGAAATAAAAACTAGAGTAACGAAACGAGAAACAAAACTAAGCACAAGCGATGTAAACTTATTGCAAGAATATAAAAATTAAACTCATGAAATCGATATTAAGTAAGTTATTTTTTTCTGGAGCAGCATAAAAATTAAACGTAAAATAAGAAAACCACGTTAACCGAATTCATACGAATCGTGTGATATGATATCACAGTAGGGTGATATCATAGCGCACGGTTCGCGTCACTATAATGATATGAGGAACTTTCCGCCAGATTTATTGAAATTGGCTGGGCATCGAGTACGACTTTTATGAAACTTGTTGAGTAAAATGGGTGGTCGTAGGAAAAATATTGTACATTACTTGTGCGAAAGTGTGAAAAATGTCACTTTCCGCACTCGTTACGTAATATACTATTACCACTTTAAAATATGTGTGCTATATAGATCAAGTGTATTGCCAGCTTGATATTTTCAATTGCAGTTTAGCCGAAATTAAATAGTTGGTGTTAGCTGATTAAATATTCAAATTGTTCATATTTATATAAACTTATTGTATATTTTGTAATTGTATTCCTTCTCTGTAATATGATTGGAAAACCTGTAGAACAGTGTAAAATAACATAAAATAAAGTACAAAGTTATGTTTGACAAATACATTTATAATGTTTAAAGAGACTCCCAATAATAATATTCATTTCTCCATTTCATTCATCAGTATTATGTATTTGGTGATTTTATTTTCGAAATTTCATGTTTACCATAACCGGTAATTTTAGTATTGTACCTTTTTCCATAAAAACTAAATAGACATTGATCTTCTGAATATTCTGTAATTTTGGAAAATATCTTTATGGGTTTAGGGTACATTTCATATCTTCCCATCTTCCACTGTTATTGTCGATACCTCATTTATGTAAATGTTGATTAAACTTTTATCTTATAAATCCGTAAGAAAGGTAATACAATGCAAACAAATTACCCCATATTTATCATTGTTTGGAGTCGTCAAAATACAACAAAAGCTTTTCACGGAGCTTTATAAACTAGTCTGATTAAGACAAGCGAAACGCACCCTTATTTGAGTAGAACCTAAATAGCGTTATGTAAAATTTCTTGTTGTTTCATTCAAGCAGGACGCACATAGGCTCACGCCGAGATCTTTCAAAAGGCTTGAAGGAGACAATATATCACCGAGCCAGTTAAAAGTAGGTAAGTCAAAAAAATTTTGATGTCTAGAAGTTACTAGTTAATTTAACATTTTCAATGACTATTGTTCAACTTTTCCCGTTTCATTTTTCTTATTAGGTATCTCGTCCTTCTCATGACACCATTTGTGTCTTTTCCTCTACGGTCTCTCCTTTTGTTTCTATGGGAGCTGTTAAGATTATTTAATTATATTATGTTAGTAAAAATACTTGTAGTACGAATTACCTTTAAATTCCCTCTATTTTATGTTTTAGATTAAAATAAGTTAACATTTTTCTGTCTTAATAGATTCAAGGAACTCATACTTGTTTCTTCTTATTTTATTGCGTCAGTCTACGGTCACATGTTTCCAGCTATATATTTATAAATTCTAGAATTTTGGTAATTAACAATGGGTGCATGTCCTGCGCCCACAACTAGGAGAGATGGATTGCATTTCGAATGTATATGTTCACTAGTAGGTAACTGAAATTTGGCTGTCAAACATTTAAACTATATTTTATAACTAATCTTTCTGTCTCACCCAGAAGCTTGAACTGGTAATAGGCTGCGATTCAAACTCTCACCATGTAAGCTGGGACAGCAAAGATATTAACACTAGAGGTAAGTCTTTTTATGATTATATAACTAACAAGAATCTTTGCATTCTAAATAGAGGTACTGAACCAACTTTTATTAACTCTCGTAGTCAAACGCGAATAGATATTACCCTATCTACTATTAATACTTCGAATAAAATCTCCGGCTGGCATGTATCCGACGATATTTCAATGTCGGACCACCGCTGGATAAAATTCGAAATAAAACTTGCGCTCACAACCTCCACAATGACTCGCGACCCCAGGAAAACGGATAGGACAAAATATGTCCACTGCTTGAAAGGGTATCTGCGAGGAGTCGAGGATGTGTTGCCCAACAATAAAGGAGATTTGGAAAGTTATCATGGAACAATTCGAAACTCCATCATTAATGCCTACAAGATGTCTTGCCCACTCACGCGGATCGATCTCGATGGAGCCTCCACTTCGTGGTGGTGCCATGAGATTAGCCAGCTCAGGGGGACGGCGAGGAAATCTTTCAATAAGGCAAAAAGAACAAAACTCAAAGAGGATTGGAACTCATACAAGTCTAACCTCAAAGAGTATAAAAAAGTCATCAGACAAAAGCAAAGAGAGGCATGGAGAATCTACTGCGAGGAAATCGAGGATTTCCCCCAAGCAGCTGGACTCCAAAAAGCCCTCTCAAAAGATCCCCACCGTCATATCGGTATACTAACCAGAGAGGATGGCTCTAAAACTGCCAACCTAAAGGAAAGTCTACAATTATTGATGTCACTTCTCTGACTCCAGAACCACAAATACGGCGGCCTGGGAGGATGAGGAGAATCACTACCCGACGGACGATGACTGGCGTTTATCACGACAGATCGTCGACGCGGACAGACTGAGGTGGGCCATCTTAGGCTTCTCCCCCTTTAAATCCCCGGGAACGGACGGCATTTATCCAGCCCTACTTCAGTGGGGCCTGGATGAACTAATGCCGCACCTGGTAGGAATCCTCAGATCCTCACTGGCACTGAGGTATATTCCAAAAGGTTGGAGAGAAGTCAAAGTTGTGTTCATACCAAAACCAGGAAGAATGGACTATTCCATCCCAAAAGCATATCGTCCCATTAGCCTCACATCGTTTACAATGAAGACTTTAGAGAGGCTGTGCGAACGATACATAAGAGATGTGGTGATAACACGAAATCCACTGCATCCAAATCAACATGCATACACTCCAGGGAGATCCACGGATTCAGCTCTTCATCTCGTGGCGGGCCGCATCGAGAAATCGTTGGAAAATAAGGAGTCCACCCTGGGTGTATTCATAGACATAGAAGGCGCATTTGATAGAACCACTTTTCCTAAAATAACAAATGCACTTTCTAATAAGAATATCCCCCAAACCATAAATGGCTGGATATATAACATGCTCTCAAAAAGAGCAATCAAAATCAGTGTAGATGATGTAACCATCAGAGGCTTGGTTGTAAAAGGTTGTCCACAGGGAGGGGTGCTCTCACCACTACTATGGAACATGGTCTTAGACTTCTTGGTCAGCCACCTCAATGATAACAACTACTACACAATAGTATACGCAGATGACTTAGTGATTCTGCTAACAGGAAGATTCGAGGAGACACTCTGCGCTTTAATGCAGGAGGCCCTCAATATCATAGAACAATGGTGCAGAGACCATTCGCTGTCAATAAATCCAAAAAAGACTGAGATGGTCCTCTTCACGAAAAAAGGAAGCTTGCAAAACATCAAGCCCCAAAGCTCCTAGATACCAAACTTAATTTCTCTTCAGAGGTGAAATATTTAGGGGTCACCTTTGACAATAAGTTAACATGGAACTCCCACTTAGAAAACAGAGTTAAAAAAGCATATATTTCTTATGAGCAGTGTCGTAGAACCATAGGCCGCACCTGGGGAATGTCACCTAAGGTTGCTGCCTGGATCTACACTGCCATCATCAGACCTATGCTAACGTACGGTGCGATTGCCTGGGGAGCTAAGGCAAACCAGCTGACAGTCGTCCGTAAACTGGACCAAATCCAAAGAACAGCATGCCTCAACACAACAGGAGGCATGAGAACCACACCAACAAGAGCTATGGAGGTAATCCTCGGTCTCACTCCCCTTGACATATACATCAAGGAGGTTGTTTTGATGACCATGGCACGTCTGCGCTCTACTGGTATACAACCTGATGAAGGATCCGGTAAACTGAGACGTAACTTGTGGCATGAGGCCCTCAGGGAGATCCCACTGCTGCATGCCAATACGGACTCGATTCCACCGCGATATGCCTTCAACAGGCCCTACAAGATAATCTTTAAAAACAACTCACAAGACCTATTGGAAGAAGGCGCAATCCGCATCTTCACAGATGGGTCTAAATCCAATGTAGGCTCAGGATGTGGTATTTTTTCCAGATCCCTGAATCTAAACATAAAATGGGCAATGGGCTGCAATGCAGGTGTTGCTCAAACAGAGCTCACTGCTATCTGCATCGCTGCTAAAGAGATTACCAAAAGGAAAACCACAGGTAATAATATATACATCCTTACGGACAGTAGACAAACACTACTAGCCCTGAACAGACCACGTATTACATCAGGCCTAGTACTAGAATGTCACATGGCCTTAATCGAAGCCTTCAACAACAACACGGTCACTTTAGGCTGGATAAAGGGCCATGAGAAATCGGAAGGAAACCGTATTGCAGACTCGCTAGCCAAGAAGGCAGCCTCCCAAAAACTCTTGGGACCTGGCACTTTCATTGGTCTATCGGCGTCAGCAACGGCCGACCTATTAAAGGAACACTCCCTTAATAAGTTTAAGGGTAGATGGGACGACGCAGAAGGCTGCAGGCTTGCCAAGGAACTGCTACAGTACCCGGACAGCAAAGTAGCCAAAAAATACGTGACTATGAACAGGCGGAACCTACGAACAATCACGGGAATTCTGACTGGTCACTGCCACCTACGAAAACACCTTCACAGACTGGGTTTATCTAACACCCCACGTTGTAGAGGATGTGAACATGAAGATGAGACTGTCGAACACATTCTTTGCGAATGTCAGACACTCTCTCAATTTAGGTTTCAAGTATTCGGCGAGTACAGGTTAACATACGCCAATATGAGGGAACTTAATTCAGGCGACGTTATCGCCTACTTCAAGGAAGTAGGCTGGATGACGAGCTAGAAGGAAGTTTTGAACCTCAGAAGGATGCACAATGGGCCAATTGTGGCCTAAGTGATGTGGGGCCACCCACCCTTCAAATCTTTACAGATACAGAACTAATCTTTCTGAGTTGACACAAATTGTTAAAAATTAATCTTCTTCAAGTATCTGGAGGTTTTTGAAACGAAATCTAGTGTTTTAAAATCATGCTTTACTATTTGACCACATTGTGCAGGGTACGTGGAGGGGTTTTCATGAACCGACTACAGGACTTGCTATGAATTCTCATCTTCTTCTATCGATGATTGGAAAATTCAGTGGCTATCGCTTTCAGACGATGATTTTCAGTTGATTCTTCAGTGATGTTATGTTCAAGTGAAGACATTGAGGGCGGTCCAGAGAATATCTAAACCGCTTTCAAATGAGCTGTGAAACTTATACTCACGTTTTTGTCCATTAGCATTCTCAATTCCATTTGCAATGCATAAGTCAAGACAGATTCTTTGTTAGCTCCAAAAACATTCTAATATTCTTTATAGTTTCAATAAAATGGATAAACAAGGTACAATGAAATGAAGATTTATTTGAATTCATATGAAATGTCTGTGATTAATTTAATACTCATTATAACAAGTCTCATATCGTAAAAGTCGTAAGTACACTTTTTACGCAAATTATGCAAATGCAAGACGTCGGGACTCTGCATTTTCTGGTAAATGTTATAATTGCGGAAAAATGCGTCACAAAAAAAGAAAACTGCCGATGTTTACAAGCTGGGAGTAAAATAAAAGGCAAAAATTTCAAATCACCAACACCTGAATGTACATTTTGCAAAAGGGCAGGGCACAATGTAAGTGACTGTTGGAGAAAGAATAGGAACCTAACGTTTTATGTGTTAATTTAAAACGGTGTACTATAATACCACAAGCCACAATTCAAGTTGATGATGGAACGTGATCCTTTTCATATTTAGTTGATAGTTGTCAATCATACACGAGCATGTAATTCGAAAAGTAAATGGCAATATGGTGCCTCATGAAATAACGCTCTCTGAACTTGGTAATGAGACTATTTCCAGTTTGGGAAAATGTGTTTTATTGGTGACTCTTCTAGAAACTACAGTCGATATCGATTTTCTTGTAGTATCTGATTTTACAATTCCTGGAGTTGATGCTCTCATAGGCTGGGATGTTATTAGTCGGCCAAAATTAGATATTATTCGTCGAAAACATGGCATAGACCGTTGACTTAGTACCAATATTCAAGTTATGATATGCCCATTTAATAAAATTGAAGTGTCAGAATTGGACGAGCAACAAAACATCGAATTGAATAATATTTTAGAAGAAGCAAGGAAAGCAGCATCTTCGTCAGTTACTACAGAAAAATTAAAAATACAATTAACACATGATATTCCTGTAGCTTTTCGACCCTGTCGCCTAGCTTATGCTGAACGAATCCGGTCAAAAATATAGTTAAAGATTTATTAAAAGAAGGAATTATAAGAGAAAGCATGTCACCGTATGCAAGTTTAATCGTATTAGTCCAGAAAGGGGATGTATATTTCAGATTATGTTGTTATTATAGGGCTATTAATAAAAAAACAGTCAGACAGATTTCCAATTCCAAATCTACATGATCAACTGGACGCTTTGGGAAAAGCAAGATATTTTACAACTTTGGATATGAAATCAGGTTTTTACCAAATCGAAGTAGAAGAAAATTCAAGAAAATATACCGCTTTTGTGACACCCGATGGCCAATATGAGTAATGTCGAATGCCATTTGGTTTTACCAATGCACCGTCTTGTTTTCAAGGAGCAATGAATAAGGCCTTGTATAACCTGAAAGATAATGTCCTCCAAGTCTATCTTGATGATGTAATGATAACATCACAAACCATAGAAGAAGGGCTTATTAATCTGAGAAAAGTTGTGGCAGCTCTTATAAATGCCGGACTCTCACTTAACTGGGAAAAATGTGTGTTTTTTGCGAAGAAGACAGTATATTTAGGAACGATAGTAGGGAATGGTGTAGTAAAGCCAGGCACACGTAAAGTAGAAGCCCTTGCTAAAGCGCAGCCTCCTTCTGACCTTAAAGGAGTTAGACAGTTTATGAGTTTGGCTGGATTTTTAGGAGATTTATTAAAGGCTCCTCCATACTGACTTATCCAATATCGCAGCTGTTACGAAAAAACGTTGCCTTCGAGTGGAGGGATGCGCTTGAGAATATTCGGAAGGAAATTATTAAAAAATTAACGACTGATCCCTACGGAACTTCACACTGATGCCAGTTCTTTATGAATAGCTGCAGCTTTAATGCAAAAACATGAGGATAGTGACTATCTAGTGGCGTACTTCAGCAGAAGAACGACAGAAATAGAATCAAAGTATCATTCTTATAATTTAGAGACTCTCGCCATTTTTGAAGGTGTAGAACATTTTAGGGTATATTTGTATGGTATTACGTTTGTTGAATTCACTGACTGTAATTCAGTAAGGGTTACAGCTTTGACAAAGGATCTGAATCCTAGAGTCGCAAGGTGGTGGATTAGACTAAAAGATTTTAATTTCAAAATTGAATATCATCGAGGCTGTAAAATGGGACATGTGGATTACATGAGTAGATCTTCAGTAGTTTTATCAACAGTAAAAACACAAGAGCTTTTTTTTTATCGGATAAATTTCTCTTTGCAACGAAACAGTTTTGCCAATCACTAATTTTACGAGAAAAACTGACATGATAAAATCGCGACACCGAAGGTGGAGCGATTTTATCTAATGTCAGTTTTTCGAGCAAATTTAGTGATTGGCAAAACTTTGAGTCAAAGAGGAATTTATCTAATAAAAGAAAAGCTCGAGTGTTTTTTGGCAAGATAAATTAACGACAGAATATATGGATGAACAACAACAATAATTGCGACTCATTGTCATTGTGTAAAAGTGACGTCCGCTTACTAGATATTGAGGAAGAGAAGTTTTTATCGCGATAAAAAAGGATGCACCTTTTTTATCGATGGCAAAGTGACAATAACATTTCCAGGTATATGACATTTTAACATTGGAGTTAATTTATCAGTAAGAAAGAAAACCGCAATTCCTAATAGAACTAAAACAATAAAATAGTTTCAGTGAGAAGATAGTTTTCGCAATCAACTCCACGAAAAATTACAAGATGGTTTCAAAATTAAGAATGGATAAATTTATTATGCCGTGCCATAAATTTACCAACTGAAATTAATGATGGATTACGATGTTTTGTTCCTATATTTGCAAGGCTAGTAATAATGAACCATGATGACGCTGCACATATCGGCTGGGATAAATCCATATCACGTCTGCAAAAAGAGCTATATTGGCCTTGAATGGGACAAACTTTAAAGAAATATATTAGGAATTGTCAAAGCTGCATCCTCAATAAGAGTCACACTGGCAAGAAAAGTGGATTGTACCAAATGGGCGAGAAGCCAACTGGTCCTTTCGAAGTTTGGTATAATGAGAACACTTTTCAACTTAATGAGAAGTGTTCTGACAAAAGAGAACAAAATTGGACCTCAGTTATACCCCAAATTGAGGCTGATTTGAATTAGACAGAGTGCAAAAGCACAGGCTACACTCCGAATTTGTTGATGTTTGGAAACAAAGATTGTTTGCCGGCTGAAAAAGTAATTTTGAATGGGGTATCACAAAACCCCACCGAAGATCTCTCGAAAATCATAGCAGAAGTAGCTGATCGCTCAGAAAAAGACACCAGGAGGTTAGCTTTAACTTTAAAAGATCACCAACAAAGCTGTTTCAAATTGGTGATAAAGTAGTAGATGCAAACACACAAGTTTCTGGAGGAAAGTTGAAACCGAAATTTCACGGTCCATATGTATGAAGTAATTAATTTACTTGACAATGAGAGACATGTGCTAAGAAGAGCAAATACCAGGAGAAACGTCACAAAAACAGTAGCACATGAACAACTGAGACAATGGTCCGAAGGCAGTCAAACCTTATAATCCTTAGTTTTTCAGAATTTTCAAAACTTGAATCTTAGATAGTTGAACATTTTCAAAACTTTAACTTTGAATGGTTGAGTATTTTCAAAGTTTGAACCTTAAAAGGATGAGCATTTTCAAAATTTCAACATTAAATGGTTGAACATTTACAAAACTTGAATCTTACATAGTTGAACATTTTCAAAACCTGAACCTTGAATGGTTGAGTATTTTCAAAACTTGAACATTAAATGGTTGAGAATTTTAAAAACTTGAATCTTAAATGGTTGAGTATTTTCAAAACTTGAACCTTAAATGGTTGAGCGTTTTCATAACATGAACCTTAAATAGTCAACATTTTCAAAAGTTGAACCTTAGATGGTCAAGTAACAAAATAAAAACAAAATGTAACAATTTGGATCTTCAATGGTTGAATATATCCTCTATTGAACTTCATATGATTGATAGTAACCTGATATTTTCTGTTAAGGAAGTTATGGCATCTTTGTTCTATTGTTTACGTTTAGAATTACTCTTTTTTATTATTGTTATACTTATTAAATGAACCAATAATTTTAAATTTGGAAATTATCAATGATTTTGAATGTTTATCATGTTTATGTTTGACAACCTCCCTTGTGCCTGGAGGCACATATTGCAGGATGGCCGTGTTAGAATAAATAATATTGTCTATCCCGTATAGGATGAATTGTAAAGACGTTATATTTAGACACGTGTGCCAATGGGCAATAAATTAGAAGTCTCGCCACACTGGTATGTCGATAACGTAAACGCAAGATCTTTTCTCTGAAATGGTTCAGGGTACCTGATACCAATTTTTATATTTCAATATAGAAAGAGCATATTATTATGAGTTAGTCTTAGAATTGTATTCATGTAATGAAGGTTCAATGAATAAAAGTGGTGTTTTTACGAACTTCGTTGTTTTATTTAAACGCCGATAAAATATAAACATATTCGAGAGTTCGACTGAATTGTTTATCGTTGGCTTTTTGGCTTTATGGAAAAATCGCATTGGAGGACATTAGCTGAAATTAACAATAATTGAATCACACCTACGCTGATCAAACACTTGTTTGGGTCGAACATTTTTTAATCGTAAACATAGGGCAATAAATTGTCTATGACGAACTTAAAATGTTGAAAATAAAAGGCAAAACATGTTGAATTGCGGAAGTAGCTGATATATCCTGTGATTTAAAATTTCCAACCCTTATATTGTTTACTGGTAATAGCTAAGCAACTCTCAAAATCGATGGCTTCGAGTTCGTGGCAGATAGCATAAAATTGCTTTTAATTTTCCGAAGTATGAGTTCTATAGTAATTGACATTGGTTGTAGTAAATTTACCCTACACTACTATCCTGATGTGACCACAATTTATGACTTTTCTTTATAGCAGAATACATTCATGTTTATATAGTTCTCAAAATTACAATAATAGTAAAACTCGACTTCCACTCTGTAGAAAACATACCAGAACTTAATAACAACGAGATTATAAATAGTGAATGGCGATGCTAATGACAATTCTAAGGACTTACACCAACATCTAGATAAGAGATTTGACGGATTACTTCGGATATCCAAGGCCGAGAAAACAGCTAGGACATGACTAGCAGTGAAGATACGAAGAAGAACAAAGAAAGGAGAGGAACCACTTACGAATGAGCCTGCTGATTCCCAGAAGATGAGTAGGATCTTGAGTAACGACAGTTTTAGCAAATAGATCCACTCTTTAAGGTCGCTTTTAGTCGTGATAAGGCGGCTAAGAATTTTTCCCTTTTAGAGGGTGTGAAATAACACACACCAACGAGAGCATCGAAACAGAAGAAAAAGGCGTTAATTGCATGGCACTACTCTGAACGAAAGAAGAAGATGAACGGACACTTCCTCGAAATCCAGGGAAATGGAAAAGTAACAGTACACAACAATTAAGATTGACGACCCCATCGAATCTGATGGGGGTGTTGGAAGTTCTTCGCGAAATACATCTTTTATTGAGGGATGTATACTGGAAGAGACGGACTTGGTAAAGTGTGGACGGTAATGAGAATCTTCAATCAATCAAATTATCAAGCGGTATTGGTGTGAAGTTGATATCTATTATTAGTTGCAAAGGAAAGTTGTGTGTCCAAACCAACTATATTTGTTTTCCATTGAAGTTTATTCAATTTTATGCGAATTGTCTGTTACAAAATCAAATCAAAAAAAGGATTTGTTCTCGAGCAAACTGAATCTTTTAAATTGAAAAATAATCTCATATATCCCATTTTAAACTTCAAACTAAGTTTTCCAATAATTTGGCAAGGTTTTTTAAATAGTGAATATTTTGAAAAGAAATTTAAATGGTCACTTCCAAAAAAATTTCTGATATGTCTCTGGTGATGCATTAGCCAAACAAGCAGTGTATAATATAACTAATGGACGACAACACTGATTGAAAAATTTCACAAAACACAAAACGCCTCCAAAAGAGAGAATATTATTGAATGAGAATCCACGCTTCGCTCTTTTCACTCGAAATATACCTCTACCAACTACAAACGTAGAGTATATGATGATAAATTCCATTTTTGTTTCTTCTGATGCAAATATTACATTTCAGTATATTGTTCGGTAGCTGGAGAAACAGCGTTTTGATCTAATGGTAATTTTCAAATTAAAATGTAGGATGCACAAGGACTGAATAAATTCATTTCGATTTTAAGAAAATCGAAAACAAATATTACAAAATGTTTTTTGTTACGTTATATAAAAAAATATCCACTATGGTGAAGATAATATATTCAAATCATTGATAATTTGAATTCTTGAAAGGAAGGAAGGAATGGAGGAAATGTTATGGAGACAAGGTGCATCGACATTTAGCACCTATCTGTGTGTAATTTTCTTTAAGGGTGTTTTAGAGTTTGTTGTATAAGCCGATTTCCTTAATATATTGAATTCGTTTTTTGGCTGAGGTTAAGTTTGGGGACATGATATCTTTGAAGGAATTTAATATGAGGATATTAATTATTTTACCTTGAAGCTTGTTTTATTGAAATTGGAGAAGCTCTGAAGGGGCAGTTTGGAGATGGATCGTATTTTAGTAGGAATCAGTGAGTAATATTGGAGTGACCAATAGCAGCAATTTAATTTGAAGTTGACTTTTCGTATCTAAGAAGTTATTAACTGTCTCAATCCTTACTTTGTGGAATCTACTCATATTACTGTTTTGAATGAAACTTACTGTTCCTAGTTAACTCCACAGTTTATTGAAAAATGTTGAAAATTCTGAAAAATTGGCAATTGTCTCGATTTTACCTAAATATCATCGTCAGAATGACAGAAGTTACATTTCATTTGATTCCTACCTGATGTTTAATTATTTTTGGCTGGTCCCAGAAGTGACCTATCTTGTGATTTACTTAATATTTGTTAATAGAAAAAAGGAGGTATAATATTACCAATATTAAAGCTTAGATATTATTAGCCCTATGGGGATATCCTGGATATAATTTTTCCCAATTAAGATCAGTATAACTGTGCAATGATATAGAAAACCAGGAAAACTATGTCTGCTGATCTTTACAATTATCAGTTAAGAAGACAGTTTAAAAGTGGAGAACTCCCTGATTTATCTGTTCATTGACGACTTCATATCGTGGGTTTCTAAAGTGTCTTCTAATTTCCAATTCCTCAAGGAAATCCAGTTCTTGCTTCTTATGACAAATATGTAGTACTTCTAGTTCTGTGTTAGGTGTCAATGAATGATTGGTGTTAAGTGGATGTCTGGCGTAATGGGATTTATCTGGTTGGTTTAATATGTACGCTCGTAAATGTCCATTGTATCGGATTTTAAAATTTCTAAGGGTCTGACCGAAATGGACAGCATTACATTCTGGACATTTAAATTTATATATACCAGATTTCTTTAATGGTGATATTTTTGTTTTTAGATTTAACAATTTTGTACTTATGTTACTTTCTGTTTTAAAAGAAATCATTGTATTTGTTGCTAACGTATTTCCTGCATATATAATGGTTTTATAAGTTTTTATTTCTTTAGTTTGTTAAGGAAATATTAGTTGTAATGCCACTTTTCCTCTTTTTTACTAATTAGTTTATTTATCATATGTAATGGGTAACCGTTGGATGTTGCTATTTGTTTAATTGTGTTAATCTCTCTATCAAAATTACATTTGTTCATAGGAACTGAAAATGCTCTATGTGTCATTAAATTATATGCCGCATGTTTATTGGATGGGATGGGATGGGATGATTGGAACTGTATGGAATAGTCACATCAGTGTGTGTTGGTTTTCGGTGAATCGAATAATCAAGTACATTAGTAACTCTGAATTTTTAAAGCAAGAAAATTTATTGAACTATTTTTTTCAACGTTTAATGTAAATTTAATTTTTGGGTGTAAATTATAAATGTGGTTAAAAAATATATCTAATTGTCGTTCACTACCCATAAAACAAGCTAATATGTCATCTACATATCTATACCAAAATAAAACATTTTTTGAAATATTACTTTCAAAGATTTTTCTTTCTAAACTGTCCATAAAAATGTTTGCCAAAATTGGCGATATAGGGCTTCCCATTGGTAAACCTTCATTTTGAATATATATCTTATTGTCAAAAGTGAAATAATTCTGATTAATACATACATTAAATAAATTAAGTATATCTGATTTAATTCCTGGATTAATATTTTTATCTTCTAGTAAATTTCTTACAAGTATTAGACATTCTTTAGGAGGAATTTTAGTGAACATATTGGTAACATCAAATGAAATAAGCTTAGAGCTATCTTGCAAGTTGAATGCTTTTAATTTTTTGATCAGTTCCATTGAATTTATAATTGAATATTCAGATGTATATGCGTAACTATTAAGTATATTGTTAAGTTTCTTTGCCAATATCTTATAAGAAACTACAGGTCTAATTGGTTTCGTTATTTTATGTAATTTAACGGTTCCATATAATTGTGGAGAATGAGGATTCTCATTTATGCTGGACCTCCTTTCGTAATCACTGAAAAGATAATTTGAATTATTATCAATACCTCTAACGTTATTAGAAAACTTTTTTGTTGTTAATAATGTACTTGATTATTCGATTCACCGAAAACCAACACACACTGATGTTACTATTCCATACAGTTTCAATCATCCCATGTCATATAAACTAGCGGCATATAATTCAATGATACATAGAGCATTTTCAGTTCCTATGAACAAACGTAATTTTGATAGAGAGATTAACACAATTAAACAAATAGCAACATCCAACGGTTACCCATTACATATGATAAATAAACTAACTAGTAAAAAAAAGGAAAAAGTGGCATTACAACTAATATTTCCTAAACAAACTAAAGAAATAAAAACTTATAAAACCATTACATATGCAGGAAATATTTCTAATGTTTCAAAGATGATATCTTTAGCAATAAATACAAGAATTTCTTTTGAAACAGAATGTAACATAAGTACAAAATTGTTAAATGTAAAAACAAAAATATCACCATTAAAGAAATCTGGTATATATAAACTTAAATGTCCAGAGAGAAGGGAATTAAAATCTTTTATAAAGAGAAAATGCGAAAAAAGGTTGAATCATCACGTAATAATATAAATTCATTTCATCTTTCATCACAATTGATATAATTCATACAAGGTGATTCACGAATATAGAAAAATAACGAATTTTGGTTTTTCGGACACCTTGTAGTAATAAATCCACCGAAAATGACAAAATTCTCGTGAAGAATGTTGTGTTTCATCGTATACAAGGTCGAGTGAAGTAAATTTGGAAAATTACGTATACTTTATTAAATAAAAACTTTGATTTTTTTCATCACCCTATATCTCGTAAGGGATTACGAAAAGGTAGCGATATTTTTCATGGGAAAACTCGAAATACTTTTATTCATAACATACAAAATTTTCAACGAAATCCTATAACGTGATTTTCATATACAAGGCGAACAATTTGTGAAAAAGTCCATATATTTTCACTATTTTGCGCTAATAAATTACCACTTGACTTTTATAGATTGTAGGTGTGGATCTTAGATGAGTAGACTAAACAATCAATTTGAAGTCTCCTGATGTGACTGAGAAGATACTTTTGTTAGATATTTATTCAAAACGTGAAAGTAAGGATTTCAGTGAAGTGGAATCAACATTATTTCAAAACATTTCCACGCCACCCCAGAGGCTTTTTTCTATAGTGATGTCCCCATTAGCCCTACTCCACTAGAAATATGAATAATTAACCAAACACAACTTGAACGGCCTTTACAGATGGCACACATATATCCCATGGCTATAATAAAGATGCCCGTCATGGGGGAGTCTCAAGATATCTACTAGGTAGGGAATGCAATATGTCCTATAAATATCCGTTGAATGTTACGATATAAAGACCATTCCAAGTGAATAAACCCTAGGCGCATATCAGTATGGATGTATGTCATAGGATACTAGTATTATCAGGTAATACGCATGAATCATATGTATTACAGATATACAGCAACCGCTGTCTCTTGTTGACATAACTATTATTATTATAAATATTCACGACAAATCAAATCGAAAATCTATAATTCCGTATATGTGAGAATCACAATCGAAAACTCCACGATTGAAGGAGTTTCAGCAAATCCTCTAGATTTTTCATTATCAGTTTTCATTCCCGTAGAAAGGAAAATACTATTGCAATTTTACTAAAACAAATCAGCTCAAGTTTGAGACCATTTAAAACATCTTTTATCTAATTTATCTACAGTAGGTATTCAAATAAGTACTTACATCAGTTGGGAAATTAAAATCATCAAACTTCTCCACTTCATTGCGTACTTTCTCTTACTCTTGTTTCATATCAGTCATTAATACATTCAAATAATTATACAAACAGTGCAAATCCATTTTTATTTTCTGCTCGCAAATGCAGCACACCAAGCTACGTATATGGCTAGTTTTTTTCGTTAATCTCTGTATATTGTTCATTTTGGTATCAACATTCTAATTTGTATATTGTTGCCTACCAGGAGGATTCTTACTTATATATAGGGAATGGTAGTGGGAACTCCCAGCTCATATTAGAAGTTCAAAGAATCTTATATATTTGATAAGTACCAGAGATATTGTGAGATGAGCCTGGGGATATAATTAGGTATGAGACTGAAAGAGATGTCTAATGAATGAATGTTCCGGATGTCTCCGAATTTCTTCCTGGGTGAAATATCTTGAGAATGTAGGGAGGATACTTAGAGACGAGACTTTGGTGAATGACCTATAGATGGAATCAGTTAGTATATATTCACACATATACATATACATTAATTGATAGAAGTTGAATGGGATTTGATACATCTTTCGGATATCCATATCCGCGGATATAGCGACTTGAATAGATATCCATAGGATATAATTTATTAATTGAGTTGGCACGAGCAATGGTTATGGCATATTACGACGACAACAGAATGAGGAAAATACTTGATGAATAACTGAATTTTTCCATAATCAATAAGTATTAAATACGAATAAGAAGATTTATATGAACATTCATAAATGAGAAAATAACAAACAGAATTAAATTATTTCTGGACCGATATCCATGTCCTCTGGAAGCATTCTATTTGCAGCATCTCCTATGAAATCTAAAAGACGATTTGATGGAAAATGTATGTTCTCTTGATATCTAGTGTACCCCAAATACCATATTACGCTACCAACATGCGCACAAGTTCCTATAGTCCTAGCACCGGATGTACACGTAAAATAATACCCCGAAATATGGAGCGCAGGATATTCTGGATTTTCGTCACCTCTTTCAGTAAAAACCACCCAGAGCATGTCTTTAGTAGCATTCCTGAACCGAGAAAATATTCTGAATCGTAGAAAATTGGGATGTAACTCATCGACTTCTAAAATGTTCTCTTTTTCACCATCTCTACGAATTGTATCTTCGATATATGACGCAGCCAAATGTTAATGATATGTTCTAGTAAGTGATTTTAAATATTCAATATGAAGGAGAGGGAACGATTGTACCTGAAATCGACCATTCCTAGTACGGAAGTTTTCAGCTTCAACTCGTGCCTGATCAATGTTGAAATTATCGGAATCAAGTAACATTTGTGTGGCCGTATTCAACGGTCCAGATTTATTTATCAAAGGATGGAATTTATTTATAAGAGCATCAGCAATCAGGTATTAATAATCACGTGACTTCGTATCATGTATTGCTGATATGGGTTGACGAAAAAATTTGAAAATTGACTAAAAATGTCCATTTCTAGCTTCTACAATCCATCTAGTAGTGGTTATTAAACGTGCCTGATTGTCTTCATTTGTCGTTAATTGCCTTTGATTCGGCGATAGAAATGGTGGATATAGTAATGCAAGCCAAGTTCTTGTAGACTATTGATTGAATCTCTATATCGTCTTCGTGAAACCATGTCTATGACTATTTTTTTCTTGAGATAGATTTTAATATTATTCAAATTACGAGATAAATTAGATTATGCAATAACGAACAAAGGAAAAATACTTGTTTCAACTGGGTATGTCCATAACTTGGACGTAACCAGTACGTTCGTATTGGGACGTCATGAAATGGACGTTTTCACTACTTCTTGAAAAGGTCCAGGACGTTCAGACCTAAATTGGACCTAAAATGGACGTCCCCCAGATGTCCTGTGCTATATGGGGCAAACGGATGTTACATAGAACATTTCTTGTTTCACTGTTTTTACTGATATTCTCGTATTATTAAAATTGCAGGTACTTTTATTTAGTTTACATTTTCAGAATCACAATTTGTTTGTAATTATTCCGTTCATTTAATAGTTTTGTACTGTTACGAAACAGCACACTGGTATAGTCCCTAAATCCGACTCTGTCTAAGCCAGGTATAAAAGTTAAAATTATGGCGGATACGCAGGCCTTTTTTTATAACTGTTTACGACTATCTTATCTAAACATTGTTTTTGTGACCGGTCTTATTAGAAAATGCCAGAAAACCAATTGTTTTTAAGTAAGCCGCAGTCCGTAATTTTCTAGTAAAAAAGGCATTAATATATATATATATATATATATATATATATATATATATATGGACCGATCAGCGGATAAGTGGAGTTGATAATTTGACATAGTAAGGTAAACAAGTGAATACGAGAATATAAATAAGTTGAGTGTTTATATAAATTAATTTAAGTGAATATACTGAGTATATATAAATTAAGCGTTAGTGATTAGTTTAGTGTTTATATAAATTAAGTAAGTGAACCTACCGTGTGTTTAAAATCTATCCCACCCGTTTGCTGTTTAAATAAATTAGAAAAACATTACATTGGTGTCAGAAGTGGGATAATATAAATAAATTGCTACGTAAAAATGGCCAAGAGACTATGTGACCTCAAAGTGGCGGAACTAAGAGCAGAACTGGAAGATCGTGAGTTGGAACCGTCCGGTAAAAAAAGTGAATTGGTAGAAAGACTTAAAGTGGCACTGGAAAATGACGGCTTTGATCCAGAAACCGTATTATTTACTGACGAGGCTTCCACCTTAATCTCGTCTATTTCAGCTAATATTTCTGCTAACATGGACGAGAAGATTTCTGCCATGGAAGAGAACATGGACGAGAAGATTTCTGCCATGGAAGAGAAGATTTCTGCTATGAAGAACGACATTTCTGCTAATATGGACGAGAAAATTTCTACTTTGAAGAACGATATATCTACGGATATCTTATTAATGAAAAACGACTTTGCCGCTGAGGTTGAAAATGAAATTTCGTCTCTAAAATCTGAAATCGAGAATAAGATTACAACGATAGACGAGAAAATCAAGGAGTTAGAGGAAAAGGTTGCCGATTTAAGAACGTGAGGCACGCCAGAGGAAGAAAAGAAGACCGAGCAAACGAAACCTTGTAAGCCAGAAACAGTATCTAAGTTTGAAGACACTGGCAGTTTTACCCGAGTCATGGCCCCAACGTTCAATGGAAAAATGTCGTGGACCAATTATGTGAAACAGTTTGAAGCAGCCGCTAGATTGAATAATTGGTCCGATAAGGGGAAGGCAGTGAACTTAACCATCGCGCTTCGCGGAGATGCCTTAGATGTACTTCAGACGATACCTTTGGAAGAAATGGACGACTTCGACCAGCTGAAGAAGAGGTTGGACATGCGATATGGTCATGAACGTCTAGAACATTTGTACCAATCTCAGCTGAAGAACCGAAGGCAGAAACGTGATGAATCCCTTCAAGAATATGAAGTGGACATTGCCCAACTAGTTCGATTTGCTTATCCGTCAGTACCAGAGAACATGTTGGAGTGTCTGGGCATACAGGCCTTCATTGATGGCTTACGTGACTCCGATATACAGAGGACGCTTAGTTTAGCCCATCCGAAAACATTAGTCGACGTATTGACAGCTGCTTTTGAATATGAAGCAGCAACAAAGGCTTCCGAGTATAACAAAATTAGGACCATCCAAGAAGAAGGTGACGAAGACAGATTTGACCAGTTCGTCAGTTTAATAAAAAGTATGATGGACAAGAAGCCGAGAAAGATCAGATGCTGGAATTGTGGCGAGCTAGGGAATGTACGTAGTTCGTGTAAGCGCCCCAAGTCTCCTGCAAACCAAGAACCCTAGTCACAGGAAAACTAGAACGGTTCGGCTACGAGGGGGCAGCACCGATCCATGATCGTTCCAAAGACCCTCTCATACTGATAGCTTCGCTCAGATGTCGCAACAACAGTGTATATGTAGATGGCGAAGTGAATGGCAAGAGATATACTCTGCTAGTAGACACCGGAGCAACCAGAACCATTATACGACCAGAAATAATAAACTCCAAGGAGAAGCTTTTACCAACGAGACTGCGACTGCGGACCGCCACAGGTGAAAGTGCCAACGTTCACGATGAGACACAAATCGAATTGGGAATTGGCGCAGAAAAGTTCACGCATACGGTAATCGTAGCTGACATTGAAGAAGACGTGATTCTGCGAATGGACGTAGTGAATATACATGGTTTCCAATTAGACTTCAGAAACAGAACCATTAAAGTGGGCTCCGATGAGGTATTCCTTCATCCGCATGAAGGCAGCGCGGTGTTGGCAGCTGTACAAGAAGATACCGTTCTACCTACACGAAGCGAAACCATGATAGTAGCACGGCTACAGGGAATCATGGAGGAAGGTACACCGGTTATGATGGAGCCAAGGAACCACGACGAAGAGGTTGGCAGAGGAGTACTATTTGGAAAAGGATTGGTTACGTCGGCGAAGAGGATCCCTGTACGATTGATAAACGTGAACGATTACCCAATTACCATCAAGAAGGAAACCAAGATTGGATACTGCGTACCAGTGACGTCTATAGTTCGCCAAACAACGAGCACTGACAATTCTAATGCCAGATTCGAACAGATGTTATCAGTTGCTGGTCAATCTTTGGATCGAGCTGAAAAAAAGAGAAAGATAGAATTTCTCTTTCAGTATCGAGACTTATTCGTACCAAAAGGATGAAAGACTGGCAGAACATCAGCCGTCAAACAAAAAATCGATACTGGTAATGCTAAGCCAATCAAAAATCATCTCGAAGACTTCCACGAGCAAAGAGAGAGGAAGCTGAAGTAATAATTCGAGAGATGGCAGAAGAAAAAGTAATAGAACCATATACTAGTCCATGGGTGTCTCCAGTAGTGCTCGTCAAGAAAAAGGATGGAACTACGAGATTCTGCGTGGATTATCGCCAACTTATCAACGTGACGAAGAAAGACAGCTATCCTCTGCCTCGAATTGACGATACGCTAGACACTTTGGCCGGCAGCAAACTGTTTTCCACCTTGGACCTGAAGTCTGGTTATTGGCAAGTGGAAATGGACCCAGAAGATAAAGAGAGGACTGCTTTTACCACCGGATCTGGATTATGGCAATTCAACGTCATGCCATTCGGGCTCTGTAATCCGCCTGCGACATTTGAAAGACTCATGGAAAATGTCTTGAGAGGGTTGTCTTGGAAGACATGCCTGGTGTATTTGGACGACATCGTAGTACTGGCAAAGACATTTGACGAACATCTGAAGAATTTGGAAGACGTATTCATACGACTCCAAGCTGCCCAGCTCATGGTAAACCCGAAGAAATGTGAGCTGTTCCAAAACCGAGTCAACTATCTAGGTCATATAGTGAGCAATGAAGGAGCGGCGGTGGATCCAGAGAAAATTGCTTCCATTCAGCAATGGCCGCAACCAACCGACAAACATCAAATTAGGAGTTTCCTTGGACTTTGCACGTATTATAGAAGATTTATCAGGAAATTTGGAGACATTGCCAAGCCTCTAACGCGACTTACAGAAGAAGCAAGAGCTTTCCAATGGGACGAAGACTGTCAAACGGCTTTTGAAACCTTGAAGAGGCATTTAACCTCGGCGCCGATATTAGGATATCCATTACCAGAGGGAGACTTTATTCTTGACACTGACGCTAGCAACGTAGGAATTGGAGGAGTGCTCTCACAGATTCAAGGAGGCCAAGAAATAGTGCTGGGATATTTCAGTAAAGTCCTCTCTAAACCAGAACGAAACTACTGCGTCACAAGAAGAGAGCTTTTGGCAGTATCTCTATGGTAGGAAGTTTTTAATCCGGACTGATCATGCAGCACTCAAGTGGTTGATGCAGTTCAAGAATCCCGAGGGCCAGATCGCTAGATGGATTGAACGACTTCAAGAGTATGATTTCAACATCAAGCATCGAGCTGGTGTGAGTCACCGAAATGCCGACTCCCTGTTCAGACGGCTGTGCCCAACTGCTCCCACTGCAATAAGGTGGAATCTAGGCAAGCTGCAGTTTTAAGAACTACTGTAGTCAACGAGGAATGGTCACCCACCAGGATCAGAGAAGATCAGGAGAATGATCCTCACCTGAAGATGATCCGCCAATGGAAGAAAGAAAATCGGCGACCTACCTGGCAAGAAATGTCAAAATTTTCACCGAAACTCTAGACGTATTGGGCCCAGTGGGACTCCCTTGTCCTGGAAGAAGGGCTGTTGAAAAGAGTCCTTGAAAACGATGATGGTTCTGAGATGAGGAGACAGCTAGTTATCCCGAGAACAAGAGTAGCTGAGGTACTGAAGAAGAAACACGACAGTCCATCGGGAGGTCATCTGGGAGTGAAGAAAACCCTTCAGCGAGTCCCTGAAAGGTTTTATTGGATGAACAGCTCCGACGATGTGAAGGACTGGTCTAAGAAATGTACGATTTGTGCTACGAGTAATGGTACACATCGCAAGAGAAAGGCACCCATAAAACAGTACAATGTTGAAAGCCCTTTCGAAAGGATTGCTTAAGGTATCGCTGGACCATTTCCGACGACAGAAAATGGTAGCAAATACATACTGGTTGTAATGGGTTATTTTACAAAGTGGGTGGAAATTTACGCGATCCCGAATCAAGACGCCACAACTGTAGCAGATGTATTGGTGAAAGAATTTATCAGCCAATATGGAGTGCCCTTGGAAGCCCACAGCGACCAAGGAAGAGATTTCGAAAGTCATCTATTCCAGGAGATTTGAGAGAAGCTGGGAATGAAGAAGACAAGGACAACAGCATTACATCCACAGTCATATGGAATGGTCGAGAGAATGAACAGGACTATTGGAAAATACCTGTCCAAAGTAGTATACAGCCATCAGAGAGATTGGGACCAGTATCTTTCCCTATTCGCATTGGCTTATCGATCTGCCGTCAATGAGTCCACGGGTGAAATACCGGCGAAAATCCTGTTTGGACGTGAAATGAGGCTTCCTTGTGACCTGGAATTTGGCTGTCGGCCTGGAGAAGATCTAGCAGGCGAAGACTACGTGATTCAATTGAGAAGAGGGCTGGACGATATTCATGAATTAGTTCGAACAAATCTTCAAGTTGCCAGCGACAGAATGAAAAGTCGGTACAACACGCAGTCCACAGAAGGCGGTTTAAAAGAAGGGGACAAAGTATGGTTACACAACCCGACGAGAAAGGATTTTCTCCAAAATTACAAAAATCCTGGGAAGGTCCATACTTAATCAAGAAAAGGATCAATGATGTTATATATCGCATGAGCAAGATCTCCAACGGAAAACCAAAAGTAGTTCACCAAAACCGACTAGCGTCATTCGAAGGAGATCATGACCTGGAGGAAGGAGTAAACCTTATTCGAAATGTGTCCGACCCTACCTTCGATGAATTTATGGGCACGTATGGAGGTACCGGGAAAGCTAGATATGGAGTCACTTCGGAACAACAACAAGATTTTTTCACTCTCCCGGAAGATTATTCACTGGCATACAACATCCCCACCCGTATCAAGAACGCACGAGGGTTGGCAACGGTCTTTCGAAAGAAATTCGGGCAATTAGAAAAACTTGAAGACCAGATTCCAGCCCCTGACAAGACACTGAAACTGAAACATAATTCGCGGAACGTCTTCTACGTGGTAACTAAAAATGAATTTCAAGATCGATCTACCTACCGCGATGTGTGGGAAGCACTTCGAAACCTACGAGACCATGTGTTGGAATCCAGCGTGAAGAAACTGGCTATGCCTAAAATAGCGAGTAACCAGTTGGATTGGCGAATCATCAGGAACATGGTAGAGATTATCTTGCAAGATACCGGTGTCCAGATATTAATTTGCAGCTACAACCCCCGTTATCAGTATCCGATAAAGACGGTGCCCTGCTATTTCCATAAGATTGGAATGTGTAGAAATGGGGCCAGTTGCCGATTCAAACATCCAGTCTCGGCTACAGAAAAGTTCCAGGAGGAACTTCCATTCAAGGAGGGGGTAATGTTACGAAACAGCACACTGTTATAGTCCCTAAATCCGACTCTGTCTAAGCCAGGTATAAAAGTTAAAATTATGGCGGATACGCAGGGCTTTTTTTATAACTGTTTACGACTATCTTATCTAAGCATTGCTTTTGTGACCAGTCTTATCTAGAAAATGCCAGAAATACAATTGTTTTTAAGTAAGCCGCAGTCCGGAATTTTCTAGTAAAAAAGGCATTAATATATATAATGGACCGATCAGCGGATAAATGGAGTTGATAATTTGACATCGTGAGATAAACAAGTGAATAAGTGAATATAAATCAGTTAAGTGTTTATTAGTTTAAGTGAATATACTGAGTATATATAAATTAAGTGTTAGTGATTAGTTTAGTGTTTAAATAAATTAAGTAAGTGAACCTACCGTGTGATTAGAATCTATCCCACCCGTTTGCTGTTTAAATAAATTAGAAAAACATTACAGTACTTTGTCGTTATTACGGATTGAATTTATCTTTGCGTATTAAATGCACTCCACTGGCCCAAAACATCGACGTAGTTATTACACATCAAAATTTAAAAAAGCATGTTTAACTTAAAATATCTCGAGAAATATTGACTTTATCGTTATGAGTAAATAGTACGTTCTTTACGTATTGGAGAATCGAAAAATTGTGCTAAAATTTCTATTACTCCGGTGGCGTAGAATTTGGGAACGATTATCCAGTATTTTACCCCTATAGTACGCCTCTGGTAGTGGCCAGAAACGTTTGTTTAATATAATTTACTAGGGTTCACAGTGTCTACACTTTCTGCCAAATATGAAATGGATACGTAAAACAGTTTTAAAGTACTAAGCACAAATCGTTTTTAAATTTTTAAACAAAACACCCTGTAACTCAGTAATCAGCTATATTTTATTTAGGTGTTTTGGGTTAAATCTCCATAACTTGAAGTCATGATTCTACTGTGAAATTATTTCCAATTAATAATGAATCACCCTGTATACATTTAGTCCGTTGTTTCTTTACCCATGCGTCATCAATAATATTCATACGAAATTGGTCGTCGAAACATTTTATACTAGATTATTTTGTTCTGTTTTTCACTATCAACAGAAAGAGTTACCACTAATTTTGTCGATTATGTTATCAAATAGGTATTAATGACGCATGGGTAAAGAAACACAACGGACCAACTGAAGGTATAGGGAATACAGACACTAAACGAATTGACTACATTCTAAAAATGTGATGAAATTCAGACTATTTTAATTAAAATAATACACTTATAAATAATTCAATGATTATTTAAAAAAATAATTATCCGTAATGCGGGATTTGATATGACATTCCTCATACCTTCTGATAATCATAAAATATATGTTTCTTGAATTATTATAGTAAAATCTGCAGTGGAACTGCAAATTGAAATATAACTTAGGCATATGTAATGAATGATATTATTTTAGGATACTAAGATGACGGAAAAATTGTATACTATACATTTTATGTTGTTTTATTGCGTACGAATAATGTGACTTACGTATAGGCAACACGTATTACAGACATTTATTTTATAACAGTTTACTTTTATTAATTGTGAAGTTAGTAGAGATATTTAGATAAATTTGAAGAAACAGTCTCATATTATCTAAGACTTTTAAAACTGCATTGTATATACGAAGTTATTCAATAATTCCATTTCAATTTTATTTTAGGGAATCATTTTTTTTTGGTGAATATAGTTTAGTAATTCATAGTATTCGTTAATCAAAAACAGTTAAGTTTCAATTCCGTGAGTGATTTTAATTCCACTGTACAATAGGTTTTGATGTCCGCAGTTATTTATAAAGTTTTACAATATTTAATCTATTTTAAAAAATTTTCCATAACATTTTCTTCGAACCATGCCCACGCAAACCTCAAATGGTCTCCTTCAACTTCAAGAAAATGTAGTTTAGATTCTTCATCCATTTTCTTCAATCCCAAGCGATCCTGAAATAAAAATTAAATTGTTAATATGAACTTAAACAAATGTATGCTTTTTAACTCAATTAAACTTGAAACTAATGGAACCATGTGATCAAAACTATATCATTCTAGTATGAAAACAGAATAAAAATTATACATTAAATAATATTTCAGCATGAAAGAATACATGTACAAATTCTTTTTTAGCGAAAAGAAAAATTCAAATGTTAAAAAAATTTTAATAATAGGATTGCCTGCTTGAACCTAGGAAAAAAGTATTCTGGTACTTAAACTAACGGAAAACAAAAATAAAGTGAGGCTTAAACCAAATTTCATCTTTCTGTTTCATGAAGCAACAGTACCTATATAACTTTTTTAAATGAAACTAACTGTTTCTAAATAATTCTACAATATATTGGAAGCTGGTAAAAATTCTAAAAAATTGACAATTGTTTCGATATTACCATCATTGTCAGAATGACAGATGTTACGTTTTATGTGATGCCTTCCTGATGCTTAATAATTATTTTTGGTTAGACCAAGAAGTGACATACCTTGTGATTGACTTAATATATGTGAATAGAAAAACAAAATATGATATTACAAATATTAAAGCTTATATATTATTAGCCCGATGGGGATATGCTGCATATATTTTTCCCATTTAAGATCAGTATAACTATGCAATTATATAGGAAAGATGGAAAACTACATCTGCTGATCTTTACAGTTTTAAAGTGGAGAGCTCCCTAGATTTATCTGTTCATCGACGACATCATATTATGGGTCTCTTAAGTGTCTTCAAATTTCTAATTCTTCAAGGAAATTTAGATACATGTATCTAAATCTATGATCATGTGGTCATAATATATTTCAAATGTCAGGCTAGCCAACCAAACAAATTATTTCTAGCAGCTCGTGGAAACTGACAGGGCGTAAACAGGTGTGTTGTGTTATAAGCCTAACGACTTTTCGTTATATTTTCAGGTAAGATTATTATTACATTTTGGTTGCAAAAACATATTTTATTACTGTAGTATGTTTTTATAATGATAATTGTACATTATTTTGAAGAAATAATTACTTTTTTATATTATTACCTCGAATTATTAGGGTGTCAGTATTACGGCCAACCGAAATAGCTATTCATGAATTGGGACAGGGGGTGTTCGAATTATGTTCATATTCCAATATTTTAAGTTATGTATCTTACATCTTTTTCTGATAAAAGGAGCATTGTATTCCACGTTCTTCGTTCATTATTGTAAATTAAAGTATGGTGTCCTAATTCTGACACGGGGTGTCATAATTACATCCAATGATGTCCGTTTTATGTACATGTAATGTTATTGTTGTTACAGAATGTCCTTAAAGGTGGATTTATAAAATCTGCTGTTCGTTATTCGTTATTCGTGATTCCCGCTACTCGAAAATAAAACATTGATATCACATACATTCGTTTATAAACCGTTGTTGTTGTGTTGTTCGTCGTTTCCACGTCGTTCGTGGTTGCTATCAAATAACCAAATTTTATATCTTGTTATTCGTGATTCGCAGTTCCACCAATGAAAACTGAAGTTAGTCCCACGGGACTTGATTTCTATCAATCATTTTAAAGTCTAAACTGACACTACCGTTTTTACGGTCAGTAAAGAGAGGCGCTACATTCAAATAAGCTACTGTTTATTGATGCATTTCGGCAGCATGAAATGACGTGACCCTTGTGACCAATCAAATTTCAAAAACGCCAACAACGAAAAACCGATATAAATTAGTCGACTCGGGAACAACTGTGAATAACGAATCGTCAGCAACTTGGAAAAGACGGCAAGCAACGAACAACGGGAACAACAGAGTTTATAAATCCACGTTAAAGAAAAATTGTAAATATTCATCAGACACACTAATATCCGCATTAGAAGCTATAAAAAATGGAATGGCTATTAAAGCTGCAAGTAGAGAATATAATATTCCCGAAACTACCCTTCACTGAAAATTTTATGGAAAGTGTCCTGTTGAGTGTAAAGCTGGAGCCCTTACAACTTTATCGAAAGAAGAAGAGGACACCCTAGCATAGTGGATAATACCGGTAGCTAAAGTAGGATTTCCGGTAACCAAGGAACAACTACTTGAAAGTGTTTAGTAATATCCAAAAAGTTGTAAGTGTGGTAAATACACAAACTCGATTTAAATTTGGTGCCTAAGAATTTAAACTTGGCGCCAAATAAGCCCCACCTAACATGCTGTGTGCTGTGCATTTGTTACTTTTAATGTATCCTGATTTAAAGATTCCACTGTCCAAAGGCTGCAATATATATATATATATATATATATATATATATATATATATATATATATATATATGCGTCATGTGCCCCGGAAGTTGCAGTAATATAATGCCATTGTTCCTAGCTAATTTTATAGCTTTCATGTTTTTTTAATGGGTGGGGTGTGACCATCTAGCAAAAGTATGCATTTTTCATTTTGACTTGGTTTAACAAATTTAATAAAATGATTAAGCCGTTTAACAAATAATTCTGTATTTATAACCACTTTCACTTGATTCCACAACGCTGTCAGGAGAAGCTCCATTATTAACCCTTTAACGGGTACTGGTACCAATAGATACCATTAATAGATACTATATTCCCACGACCGGTCAAGCAAATCTGTTTCTACAGTCACCAACCGTAGCATAGAATGCTCTTGAGGTAGCTATATACACCGAAGCCGCACATGTGCTTAGATTGGCGCCAATAACAATGTCGCGGTAGCATTGGTGTCCATTCACGCCTACTAATGATAGGGTGTTTTTATTACATTTCAGTAATTGGACTCAATAGGTAAGTTTTTTGTTGACAGTTATACAATTTTTCAAATTGTTAATTTGTCTTGTAATTATCTATAGATCTTTAAAACACTAACATAATTTTGAAATCTGATTATAACCTAAAAAACACACCTATATACTTTCTATCTCAGAAAGCTAGGTTTATTCATTTTGAAAAATTTAACACATCAGTTACGGAATCCATGCATAAATGTACAAGGTAATACATTCCAGTTGGTCCAGGGGTATTCCGCTAGGAAAATATTCACAAAAGTACAGTGGCGGGTTTACAATTTTGCAGGAACAATATAGCAAAATTGGAATGTGTAGTTTTGCTATGATGACATGGTGCTGAAGACAGGGGGCAAAGTTGAAATATGTAGTTTTGTTTTCACTGACGCTAATATGAGCGGTCGCAGATTTGTATCAGTTTCAGGAAATTATTGGTGAGACTCAGTTATGCCCAGATATCGACCTCAAGCCGAATTGCAGGAAGAAGATGCCAATTTGAGCGACATGGAATATTGTGCATCTGATTTTGATGGAGATGAAGATGAGGAAGATGCATTACACTATGATAGCTGTTCATCATCATGGACATCATCTTTGTCACCCGCTCGTGATATCTAGCCGTGTACTTCAACCGGTACAAATTTGAGAAAAAAGGTTCTCAGGAAATCCTTTCTAGCAGATAATGGTGGTAGCAGCGATGAATTGGATGACGACGATGCTGATCCTGATTACGTATTAGAAGATAATGATACTCGTCTGCCAAATAAGATTGCGAGGTTGTTTTCTCAAGGTGGCGAATCATCTTCCGGGGAGGAACGGGAAGATGAGGTGAAGGAGGAACGGGAAGATGAGGTGGAGGAGGAACGACAAGTTAAACTGGGATCTCCATAATTGATTTCACGAGTCAACTATCCTAAGAAGTCATTGAAGTGGTTCAAAGAAGGAGCACAAAATCTTAAATTCACAAGTTATATATTCAAAGAATATTCAAGTGTAAATGTTGAAGTTGATTCTTTCAAACCTATAGATTATTTTAGAGTTTATTTCGACGAGGAAATCTGTCAAAAAGTTATCGACGAATCAGATGTATATGCTATTCAAAACGGTACGCATCGGGGGTTGAATTCAGAAGAACTGCATGCGTTTCTAGGAGTGATAATGGGTTTCCACAGACTGGTCCAAAGATGAAAATTTTCATGTTGAAATTATTACAAAAGTGTTTACCTTGAAACGTTTCATGAAAATTGAAATTTCTTCGTTTCCTGCAAAAATTTTCATTTTGCGTTAGACCCATAGAACGGTGTTATATGCCACTGTTTATATCCTCACAAAGGTGATAGGTGCCAATTTTCATAATACACTTTATATATTCATTCAAAGATGGAGCCACCGTTAAGTACATGATCTATTTCCTAACAAAGGAGACAAGTGCTATTCGCCTTTCTGCTGTCAGTTCACAATAATTCGCGCTTTAGTGTTATTATTGTTGTTTGTTGTTTTGTTAAATATAATAATGACCGACCTTAATCTAAAAACTCGAAGAAGTAGAGGTAGTGGACGTTTTGGTGAAGAACAGAGGGTACTGAGAGAATCTGGCAAAGCCTACAAATCAAGGAAACTTGAGCAAATTCAGAAGAAAGTGGCGCCAAGTCAACAGGTTAGGTTAGAATAAACTGTTTATTAAAATCTTTATTAAATAAAATGTTTATTATTAGGTTTGTTGTAAATGCTAGTTTTCCTGTAAAAGCCTCAGTCTCTTCTGGTGGACCTCCTTATACGAAAAATTTTATAAGGAAACTTCAAAAGTTCAGGGTACGTATCTATCAAATCTTATACATCTAAAGACGTCGACATGGTAGTTATGAAAATCCTCAAGACAGCAAGCGTCAAACAACGGTGAGCTACACTATTCCAGACGAACGAGGAAATTTCGTTCAAGTGTGCAAAAAAAACTATTATGGACACTTTTGCTGTATCAAGAAGAAAAATCGATGGCTTAATTTCTAAAAAGAAAGCTGGTTATACTTTTTTTAGTGATAAGAGAACATGCCATAAAAAATCTAAATTTTCTGAAAATGATCGCAAAGCTATAAGAGCTCACATTAACTTAATACCTCGAGATATTGGACATTATACTCGCGCGAAGTCCGATAAGGAATATCTGAGCCCCGACCTAAATATAAACAGTCTTTTCAAAGCATTTAAAACACGCTATCCAGAAAGTGAGGTAACCTATAAGTTTTATTCATCAGTTTTCAAGAAAGACTTTCCTAAACTTTCATTTCGAAGGCCCAGAATGGACACATGTTATACCTGCGATAGGCTTCAATGTGAAATTCGTGCGAATACTGTGACAAGTAAAAAAGCTCAAATTAAATCAGATGTCCACCATACTAAAGCTGAGAGTTCTAGAGCTATTTTGAAAGAAAATACCATTCGCTCTCAACAACCAGGTAGTGATGTGTGTTGCTTATCTATGGATCTTGAGCAGGTGATATTTGTGCCAACCATGGTACATTCTGACATGTTCTATCTATCCCAACTTTCCTGTTTTAACTTTGGGATTCACGTCGGGGATACAAATCATGCCAGCATGTTTCTCTGGCACGAAGGATTTTCTAGAAGAGGGGCAAACGAGATCGCTTCTTGCCTTCTTCGTTTTTTAAATAGCGGTTTCACAAACAAAAAGTCGTTAATTCTTTGGTGCGACAACTGTGGCGGCCAAAATAAAAATAAATTTGTTCTGTTTACATTAATATTTTTGGTTTCCATTGGCTTGTTTGACTCAATAGAACAGCGATTCCTTGTGAGCTGCCATAGCTTTATGCCTTGCGATAGGGATTTTGCCTTAATCGAGAAGAGAAAAATATTAATGAAAGCATACATACCAGAAGATCTGATTGAAGTTATTCATTCAGCAAGGTACAACCCACCGTTAGAGGTAATAGATATGACCCAATTTTGTTTTTGGAGTATTAAGGAAGCAGCTGATTTTTATATTAATACTACTAAACTGCAAATTGGCCAAGCAACAGCAATACGCATTGATAAAACAAACCCGGCGATTGTGAAAACAAAGACCTTGCAGATTTTATTCCATGGAACAAAGTCAATGTTTTAAAAAAAGAAAAACTCTGAATGACATTAGAAAAGCCGAGCTACATGTAATTTCACCAGAAAACAAAATTTCTGAAAACAAAAGAAAAAGTCTTATGTCTATGATAGCTTATTTAACAAATCCATTGCACAAAAACTTTTATAATAACCTACTGGGAGTAAAAGAAGTGGCTCAAAATGGTGTTGGAAGTAGCAAATAAGTAAATAAGACGCTTTCTTAGTATTTTCGTATGTTATTTTGTATTGGCGCTTATCATGTTTCTATTTTTTTTTGGAAAAAGTCACTATTTGTTCAAAATATTCTTATATAACTGTTTTTTTTGTTGTAAGCTAGTTTTCCGTGTTGCTCTTTAGCTAAATTTTTAACAAATAAAAAATGAATCATTTATTTGTTGTTTTATTATAATTTTCTTAATTATCTCAAAATATAAATTTTGGCACTTGTCACCTTTGTTACTTCCACTCTTCAATTACTGTACACATTTTTGAAGTTTTAGTTAATTTTTTTTAGAAAGTGTATTATTATTTTAAATTTCGTGCAATAATCTTTAATTCTTGAATAAACCTTTTATTTACGGTAGTTATATATACCAGTGCCCAATTTGTGTTTTCAGTTGTCATTAACGCCCAGTGGTAGCAATATCTACCACGCTTGGCTGCCATACTGGTTTTCCAAAGAAATTTTCTAACATTTTTTCATGGATTCTGACCATCCTCCTAACACTATTCCCTATTGAGAAACAAATATTTCAGCCAAAAACAGTTCTGCCCCTTAAAGGGTTAAGTGCTGGATGCATACGTTGTCTTTTGAATATACACAGAGAAAACACGTCCAAATAAAAAAAGTTTCTAGAAAAAAATCGCTTGCTGTTAATAAATTTTTGTTAGTGATAGAAACATTATTCATCAGTAGTTGAAAAAAACAGATAGCTAGTTTTGTCCGTTAAAGCGATCGACAAACCTTAGTCACCAGGTAATTTGTACTTAATAAAAAAAGTTTCTAGAATTGAATCATTTACCCTTAACTATCTATCTTTTATCGTAAGTGAGCTCAATATTAATCTTTAGTTAACTAAGTATTTGGAATCACGTCTTCAACACATTCCGATAACACTCGGATTGCTCGGCTGACCGAAGTTGGTTTCAGACAAGAAATTACATCATTTAAAATTCGGGAAGACAGCAAACAAACAGCACGTGTGGAATGTAGTGAATGTCTGAACGATCTTTCTTTGTGTGGTGAGTGGTTTCTGGTTTCACTACAGATTAGAGTCTGTGGTTTCACTATTATGCGAAGCCTACAGTGGAATACAAGCAATGTAATTTCCTTTAATGAACATATATTTGCATATGAAGTTAAGATAACTGATAATCTATCTTGCTTTTCAGAGATTCACTTTTATTTTCAGATGGTCACTTTTAATGTACACTCTAATAGCAGACCTTACATCACTTTTTTCAAATATTTTCTTATTTTTTACGTAAGTTGAAACAAATCTTTATACACGGTGTCCCACGACGATTTAGATAAGCAATATCTCGGAACTGAACAGTAGTACAGAATTGTAATTTTGGGGCTCTATATTAGAACAGATTCTGCAGCTTTTCTTGTTATTATGTTACCAATTACCTTTTTGTACCTATATCACATTCGAATTTATTAATGGGACAACTTGTATATTTTTACATTTCTCTGTTACGATTCCAGCACACTTGTGGTGTAAAACGACTAATCTAAGAGCTACAGCTAATTAAAAATGTTTGTCGCATGATGGTTGAAACAAGCAATACCTCGGAAATTGGCAGTATATTTCGAATTTATATTGAATACAATAATAATGTTGCAGGATTGTATTTTAATCACAAATTTAAAATGAACTGTCTAGTTCTGAGAGATTGCTTGTCTTATTTGTCGAGTGACCAGCATTTTTAAGCAGCTGTACCTAATTAATCGTTTTAGACCACAAGTGTACTAGTTTGTTGGAATCGTGTTATCGAGAAAAACTTAAAAATGTAAAAATATGTAGGTGGTCCCATTAAGTTTGAATCTGATGTCACGTGAGCCAAAACAAAATTGTCATTGAGTAACATAATAACAAAAGAAAAGCTGCAGCATTTGTTTTATACCACCAAAATTACAATTCTGTACTACTGTCCAGTTCCGAGATACTGCTCGTCTAAATCGTATAATTACCATGTCCGTAATATAAGGATGATTAATAATCACTTTTTCGTTTGGTTTAGGAAAAATGAAAAATTTAAAATGTCTTACAGATTGCAGCCATCGATTAGAGAGATCTCTAAAACCAATTTTCAGATTTGAAATCATTTTGGATTTCAAGATTTCTCTAAGCGACGGTTTTATCAGCCGCACCCTGTATAGGATGTTTTTTTATATGAAAATGTTTCTTATTATTTTTATTTTGTATAATTTAAAAAAATTAATAATTTTAAAACTTACGTGTTCCTATATGATTTGTACTGTACTTAGACTGAAGACGTTCCTTATATTATTTTTAACTTTTATTTTCGTCTTTTTGGTTAATTTAAGAAAATTAATAAGTTTAAAACTTACATGTTTTTGTATTGCCGGTACTTAGACTGAAAACTAATTCCTTACTACTTTTGAGTTACGTTTATCAATTTTTTGTTAAGAAAAACTTGAATGTTTTTGTATGATTTGTATTATTGTACTTTGACTGAAAACGTTCCTTAGTATTTTTAACTTACTTTCATTTTTGGTTACTTTGAGAAAATTGTATATTTTGAAAAGTATTTTTTAATTACTTAAAAAAATACATATGTTAATTTTTTGTAAGTTTAAAATAAATGATTTTTTATAAACTTGCTGTTTTTTAACCCATTTCTGAGTGTTTCGCAAATATGGAAAACTAATGATGGAAAAAATCCAATCCAATCCAAATCTGTTCATTCATAATTATATTTTATAAAATACGTTTGACACACCTGGTATATGAAATTTAAACTTTGGATTAGTTTTCAGTACCGGGTGCCCACTTTAAATGCTTATAAATTCTAAACGGTGCAGAATAGAAATATGCGGTTTTTACTGAAATGTTTCATTTTAGTACAAGTTTTGGTCGAATAGATTGGATTTTTTCCATCGCTTCCGATTACGTCAAAACAAAAATGGCGGATTTTTACAATTTCCGTCAGTTGCTAACCGATTTTGAAGAGTTTCCATCGCTATATAGGTAAAGATCACTTATCAAACTACAAAAAATATACTGGTCGTTCCATTAACAAAGTCAATAAAAAAAATTGTCAAAAATTCGCCATTTCTGTAGTTTCGTAAACGAAAACGATAGAAAAAAATCAATCTATTCAAAGTAAACTTGTAGCTACTAAAATGAAACAAATCCGTGAAAACCGCATATTTCCCTCCTGAACCGTTTATAATTTATAGGCAGTTAAAATGGGGGAAATATAAGTGGATACTTTGTATGATTCTAAATGCCAAGATTTAGGTTAATAAATGAATCGATTACTGTAAATATACTTTTCAATTAGTCCTCATAACCTGTATTACTAAGGTAAATATACGTTTTATCTATTATAGGTTATAAAGTTACTAGAGATAAATAAATAAAGCACTAAGGATAGGTATACAATATGTCAGATTTAATAAACGTTATTATATTAAATAGCTAGTAGCAAGTTACCTAGGTCGATAACTGTAAGCGACTAAATAATTTACAGTGAATAAAATAGACTACTTGAAATATATCTATGATAAGTGATCTCTATATTAACTGTATATGTTTAATTTAAGCAATAAGGGTTTTTCTGTGGTAAATGAATAAGTCATTTGTCCCCTATTTAATCGATTTTTTTTTGCTACTGTAAGTGAATATTTGCTAATGGCTAGTGAATTTTTTTCTCTGTGTAAACATGGAGGGGCGGATGTAGATGCCCCCTGCGTTGCAACAACATATTAGTGATGGCTTAATGCCTCGTTCGCCACTTGCAACAAAACCAGCTTGATGTTTTCCTTTGAGAGCTAAAAGTTTTTGACACTTTTTTTTGTACCGTAGAAAAACCTGATTAGTCGAATTTAAAAATGTGAAAAGCGTCAATTCCATTTTCGCCAACAGTTTTTTCCAGTACATCAAAACAGTCTTGCACATGTTGTTAAATCCTTTACAGCGTGCCATCGAAATGTTTTCGGGAGGACGTAAAGCAAGGTTGTTGTGCTTGGATATAAAAGCATAGTACCATTTTTCACTAGCAATTTTGGCTTAGCTGCAACTATGTCATAAGCAAGCTTGTGTACATCTCTAATGGTAAGTACAAAAAGCAGTTCTTCGAATTTTAAAATATGGGGCTTCAGCTTGTGACGTAATTTCTTTCCTCAAAAGAATTACGGACGTCACTATGACACCCACGGCTTCTGTACTTCCTAGATTTCCTCGGGCGCCAGATTTTTGGGGTGGTTTACTCCACCGAACTCTCGAAAATACGGCGTCGAGAGTTACCAAGGTAGCCACAGATGGAGGTTCAGTAATTCCAGGGGTCTGTTGTTATTGACCTTGCCGGGATACGTAGTGTGAAAACAGGTTTTAATTGTTCACCCCGATCAGAAAATGAAACTACTCGCTATTGAAGAAATTATAAATTTTAATTTAACAAAAAAAAATGATTTTTACATAAATGAGCAATTAAACAAATTTTAGTGTTCTACAAAAATATCAGAATCTACTACTAAAGATCTACGTTATTAATAAAACCAAAAGCTGCCTGACACCAAGCAATAAATATTCTAGCTACTTTACAGCTGAGGCGGAAAATAACGTGCAGAATTCTACTAGTATGTAGCAGGTGAAAACAATACAAAGTTCCTAGTGATAATATGTCAAAATGCACAGAGCAAGCGTTATAGTTGCACTAACAGAGCATAATAAATCAATTCCTAGTATTCGTGTACTTGTTAAATAAAGCAGAAGGAAATAATCAATGAACTAGTCTCGGCTGCCGGTTTAATCTCAATAGCCACCGGAATTCCTTGGCGATTTCACTAAATTCAACTAAACTAGCTTTTACTAATCAACACAACGGCCTATCGTACGAAATCAAATATTCCAGATAAACAAAACTACCAGCAGAATCCGAAAACCTCCCCTTGGTATCCCTGTTCGGCAGCGAATACTGTTGAGATTATTTCGTATCCCTTAAATCAAATCTGCCTTAGAGGCCTCTCGAATTGATCCCTGCTCAGCAGCGAATCCAGACGAGATTTTTCTAAGCAACTGCAAATTAACTAAATTTTCTTAACAGTACAACGGCCTATTGGGCGGGATTAAATACTCAGATAAAATAGACTCTAAATGTTCTAAGGTTTCACTGACAATACAACAGCCTATTGTACGAAATCAAATTTCCAGATAAAATAGATTAACAGTAGAATCCTAAAACCTCTCCTTCGTACTCCTGCTCAGCAGCGAATACTTTTGAGATTATTTCGTATCCCTTAAATCAAATCTGCCTTAGAGACCTCTCGAATTGATCCCTGCTCAGCAGCGAATCCAGACGAGATTTTTCTAAGCAACTTCAAATGAACTAGATTTATTAACCGTACAGCGGCCTATTGTGCGGGATTAAATACTCAGATAAAATAGACTAAAATATTTTACTTCGGAATTGTACACAAATACTCTGAATTCAAACGTTAAAAAATAAAAGCGGCTAAGTGTTGCATGATAATAGTTATTCAAAGAACAATTGTTTATATCCACTTACCTGATCCACAAAAACCAGTCACAGTATTCGTTGCAAACAAAATGAATATACAGTCAAGAGAATGAAAAAAATTAGAGCCGAAAAGTTAAAACTTTAAAAGCCGAAAAAGAGAAGCGAACTAGACTAAAATTTAAAAGCCGGAAAAGGAAGAAAAAGCCTCCTTTCCTGGATGCTACGTCCTTTTATTAATTTCTCCGACCCCACTTACGAGCTCCCCTTCTTAAAATTTTGAAAAATGCACCCGTTGACTCGTCTTTTGTTTGATAATGGGACTTTTTCACCACGTCTAACTTGTTTCAAAAGATACATTTTCAATGTTGGATTGAGAATTTCATATTTAAGGCTATTAAAATCAATATTTCCGTTTTCATACTCTTTTATAGCATTTTTCATGTCCTCCGAGGGCCATTATCCATATTCTGAAAGAAAAAAAATAAATCTATCAAAATTGATTCATTCCAAGATAAATTTAGCTGTTCTTTGCCCCAGGAAAAACTCAGAATATTAAATGTCATCGGCTCCCTAAATCGTAGCGTACGATTAGGGAATCACCAACGTGGTACGATTTAGGAAACTCAATCAAAATAATAAATACAATTCTAACCCCAAATTTCAGTTCTAAAATTAAATTCAATTTTTGCAAAATTACAAGAACTTCTTAGGCTCCGCTACTAAAAAATATATGTATAAATATTACTTACCAATGAGATATATCCTTGCAAAAAATCAACAGAGTTAACATGTAAATGGCCGAATTCTTGTAACTTTCTTTTCCCGCTTAGCGAAATACAATCGCTGCAAAACGATTATACTATGCAACTGACACTAGTTAGACACTACAACAACGTCCGATAGATGTATAGTTTATCGCCTAATTTTAAAAATTTCAGTGGTACGATTTAGGCAACAGTACGATTTTGGCGACTTTACACACGTGATGTAAATTGTTCTTTCAAAAAAGTGTTAAATTATAAAAATTTTAGGAACAAACAAGAAAAGGGACTCCTGAATTTCAAATTTTCACTCACATCTGTGTACAATCTCGATTCTTGCAAACTCTCTGTTTCAACGGCTTGTCCTGGCTTGTAATATCCAAACCATTCGGTTTCTACAGGTTGAACCATACTGTCATTAATAAATTTAACCATCACGAAGTTTTCCAATGATTGAAGTCGTTTTATGTAATCCTGATTGATAGTTCTTTCATTGTTTATTTCTCCCAAGTAGGCACTATGGGATTTATAGGCCTCTTCATTGTTCGGATCGTGCCAATAAGTTGCTTGGACCAAGATATCTTGCACATATCTAAAAAAGAATAATGCAATGGCAAATATTAAGCGAGTGCTCATGTATCATATGAAAATCGCTTTGCATCAGTAAATTATGATATTATCATATATCTATAAACCACCCTATAATAAAATTTTTTGAATTTGTTTTGGTAAAAAGGATAAAATGGTGAGTTCTAAAATGAAGAAAAATTGTCGGTTATTAAATATTGTGATTGGCAATTATTGATCATCTAAATGATGAAACTTGGAGTAGGTTTTTACGAAAATGTTTCAAGAGAGATGTGTATTATTTACAGACAAGTGTGTAAGGAAGAGGCAGAGATTTTCTCAATTCAAAAATCGAGGTACTGTCATTATAGGAATGAATATATAGACTGTAATAGTTGAGGTGTTTCCTACCAGCTACATTCTATATAATTCTGAAACTTACTGATTATATGCGAATTCACTCAGTAGTTTCCTAAGATAATCGCAAATTTCCGAAGATAAGGCACCACATCTTGGTAAACCATAAACTCCTTGATGTTGAGCACCTAAAGTTATGAGGTTCTTTATTTTGATTGTTGGGCATCTTTGCACTAAGCCACGCCTAGAATGAAATTAAAATTATAATGAAATTGACTGTCTCGACCCTTACTTCGTGGAATATGCTCATATTAGTGTTTTTAAATGAAACTCAAGGTCTCTAGTTAATTCCACAATATAATACAAGTTATTGAAAATTCTAAGAAATTGACAATTGTTTCGATGATATTGATTTATCGAAACAATTGTCAATTTCTTAGAATTTTCAATAACTTGTATTATATTGTGGAATTAACTAGAGACCTTGAGTTTCATTTAAAAACACTAAAATTATAATGTTGCATATGAAAGTAGCTTATATTATAAACTCCATGAAGCAAGTATATCTCATTAGTTAGTTTTTGATTTTAACAACAATATTTCATGATAGCCTTCCTACTACAAGATTATATTGAAAAATCTAAATCAAAACACCGCAACGATAATGCTAGAAAAGTACCAATATATATTCCAGAATTGAAACCAATAGAATTATTTTGGATGCAAAGAAAATTATTCAAGCATTTTTAGAAGGAATTCATAATTGACTGGTGTTAAAATGAGCATAAATTAATCTTATTTTTAAAATTTTGGTTTTCGTATGACTTATTTTTTCGGTTAAAGCATCGTTTACTAACTGTTGCTTTGATATGCGTTTGATACAAGAAGTGCCACTAACTCAAATTCCTTAATACCATTATCAGCATAATTTTATATTTTATGAGTCTAATACTAATTGTGATTGGTATAGAGCTTAGCCGCTGTCCAAGAGACGTTGGTGTAAATCAATCATTTCGTTTGGGCAATAGCGAATTAGTGGCGATTCAATACCAACTCGCATTTATGGTTACGATTACACAGTATTAGTACATAGTTACTACAAATTGGTAACGAGAACGAAATAACAACCAATAAACCAATTTTAGAGTTAAGTTTACTGTTGTGACGGTGCATTTCCATGATACAGTGTAGTTCTCGGTTACTCATTCAGAATTTTACTGTTAACTTTGAATAATTTCATATTGTTTTTCTTCATATTGTACGAAGGAACAAAATTACCGAATATTAAGAAGTGTTCCATACCACGTTAGAACTATTTTTAATTTACTATTGATAAAGTCACGGGCATATGTTAAAGGTGCAATTACTCGTAGTAGTAATTGGATTGATAGACACTTAGATTCAGCATTAAATGCATTTGTTCTTGAATAAAGAATTAAGAAACTAGATGAAAATTTAGTTAAATATTCTGACTTTCAACATGAAATTCAAAATTTCAATTCGGATAATTCTGACACTGAAGATAGTATTGTTGAAAACATTGTTTGTAATATGATAAGTTACGAGAAAAAAATCATTCACTTCAGGCCCTCAGGCCAATATACTACAACAATCCACTAGATCTGAAAATTGCCCGAATTTAGGAGTTAAACTTCCTCAAATCTCAATTTCACTCTTTTCAGGTGAATACCAAAAATGGATTTCTTTTTCACTGCTGTTTTACTCTCTGATTAGGAACAATAGGAATTTGACTGATATCCAAAAGTTTATCTATTTGAAGTTTTATCTCCGCGGAGAACCTCTAAGGTTGATAGAGTCTTTACAATTGAGCAATGACAATTTTCAAATAGCATTACATATTTATCAAAAAAGATATGACAATAATTTAATTATCATAAATTCGCAATTAAATGACATAGTTGATTTTCCTGTTTTAATAAAAGGAACGGCTCAGTCAATTAGAGATTTCAAAGTTACAGTAGAGAAAAATGTAGAGTCCTTAAAAAATTTGAAATGTCCAAGAGTCCTTAAAAAATTTGAAATGTCCAGTAGAACATTGGGATATAATTACAAATACAAATAAAAATAGGTAAAAAAACTTTTTAAGTTAAACGGTTTCATGTTAAACATACATTGCAATGTTTAAGATAAATGTACTAAAAACCAAAAAATAATAAAATAGATACAGTCGTGGGAATTATAAACACTAGACTAGACTAAAATAAAACCGTGGGGCACGTCAATTGTCTACAATCGTTGATTAAAATTTTTGTTTTGTAATGTTACACTATAATTAGGCAGTTGTTCAACCGACAACGATGGACGTGTGATAAGTAGGGCTAGAATGTGGAAACAAGCTAGCAAGCTCGATTATAAGCGAGTTTTAGGGTTTCATAGTGGTGAGCGAGTAGTACTTTTATCATATGTTTTGTCGATTAAAGACAAACTACGAGCAGTGAAACGATTCCTCGCCAGCCAGCAGTGTGAATGTCCAATGATAAACTAGTTGAAACATCTCTTTTATTTACATGGAGTGTATAACTATTGGAATTTCCATGAGCAAGAAAATAGTGAGTAATTTCCTCACCGTCTGCGGGCCAACTGCCTAACGACGAATTAAACGATTCTTCTATCGCACATTAAGTCGATAATTTGTAGACAATTGACGTGCCCCACGGTTTTATTTTAGTCTAGTCTATGCATATGTTTATAATTCCCACGACTGTATCTATTTTATTATTATTTGGTTTTTAGTACATTTATCTTAAACATTGCAATGTATGTTTAACATAAAACCGTTTAACTTAAAAAGTTTTTTTACCTATTTTTATTTTTTGGTTTTTAGTTTTTATTTATATTTTTTTTACCATTTTGTTCCCACGAGTAATGGACATTTAAACGGTCGACCCCCCCAGAGGTCCAATAAAGGGGCAAGCCTATGTACAACAAGATGCGCCTGAGTCTTGAGGGGAAAACGCTAACGACATATCATTTTTATCCACCCTAATGCTATACAGTTCTCGGCGCGTTTTAACCTTTCACCTTAACTTGGGTGGTGTACCGCTAACGACGTATCATTTTTGCCACCCTAACGCCACACAGTCCTCAACACGATACAAAATCTTGACTTGGGTGGTGGATTCAGGCTGGATTAATCAGATACCTAAATTACAGATTCAATTTCTAAATTTAAATCTTATTATTATACGCCATTTAGTGGCTGCGCCCATCTTAAATATTGAGGTTGTATAGTGCACTGTATTCTTCTTGTCAAGCCCTTTTATTTGTTGATACCCATATTGGTGGGATTGATAAAAAATTGTTATCAGCCATTTGGTAGCGGCGGCCATCTTAGATTTCAATTTTGCATAGTAAATTGTATTCTACTTGTTGAGACCTTTCATTTGATACCCATGTTGATGGGATTGATAAAACCTACGTTATCCGTCATTTTGTAGAGGCCGTTATCTTGGATTTTAATTTTATATAGTATATTGTATTCTACTGGTTGAGCACTTTCATTTGATACCCATATTGATGGGATTGATAAAACCTACGTTATCCGCCATTTTGTAGCGGCAGCCATCTTGGATTTAAATTTTTTATAGTATATTGTATTCTGCTTGTTGAGCCCTTTCATTTGATACCCATGTTGATGGGATTGATAAAACCTACGTTATCCGCCATTTTGTAGCGGCCGCCATCTTGGATCTCAATTTTTTATAGTATATTGTATTCTGCTTGTTGAGCCCTTTCATTTGATACCCATATTGATGGGATTAATAAAACATAAATTATCCGCCATTTTGTAGCGGCGGCCATCTTGAATTTATAATGATAATGAATAAACATAATTGTATTGTCACCAAAATCCAAAGTGTATACAAAATTTCAGATTAATCGGTTGACAGGAAGAGGGTGAAATTTGAATTACTAAATTTGACTCAAGAATAAATAAAACAAACGGGGTGAGCTAAATAAAACCGTTTAAAAAATATTATCAGTCAAACAGTCACAGATGTTCTTCCTACTTCAGATGAGTTTTTTACCATATTGGATTCCTATGCAAGTATGTTAGAATCATTAAGTACTAATTCATTCCAAAATAAAGAATCTTCTCCTAAGCAAGTCAAAATGGTTTCTCTCCATACACAAGATTTCAACAACATAAAATGATGGAGGTGCAAAACTTCTAGCCATGATCTATATTCTTGTTCCGACTTCTCCAAAATAACAAAGAAAAGATTCATGTCTTTAGAAAAAAGACTTAATTTAAATCCCCACCTGTTCCAAAACTATAAATCTTTTATAGACGAATATATAGCCCTTGGCCATGCCAAATATATTCCTTTTCCGGATGAACCCAAAATTGAGACTACATATTTTCTCCCTCATCATTGTGTACTCAGAGATGATCACCAAACCACAAAACTAAGAGTTGTTTTTGATGCGTTAAGTAAAAGATCTTCGACTGTGTCCCTTAATGACATTTCACTAAAATGTTACTAAGTCCAACTTGATTTATATGACATTTTATGTAGATTTAGACAATACCGTTATGCGATTACTGCTGACATTCAAAAGATGTACAGACAAGTATTAACCAATCCTGAACAAAATTTTCTTCAGAACATTCTTTGGCGACAATCCCCTGCAGATCCCCTTCAGTACATTGAGTAGCAAACAGTTACTTACAATACAAACTGTGCACCCTTCCTAGCAACTCGAGCTCTTAATAAATTGGCGCGTACATCAGAGAAAATGTTTCCCGCTGCATATGATGCACTGTTGCATCAAACTTATGTTGATGATACTCTGTATGGTGGTGAGACTATTGCGGAGCTAAAGATGTCATACGATCAGCTGAATTCACTTCTTATTTCCGCAGGGTTTCAACTTCATAATTGGAACTTAAATTTGTACAAGTTTAGAAAAATTCATTGTCCAAATGAAGATACTACAAACCCTAACATTTCAATAGCGAATGTTTCCAATAAAGCTCTGGGAGTCTCCTGGAATAACGTAACAGATAAATTCCTGATTTCTAGTCCTTATTCCTTCGCGCTTTCCATAATTGCTCAAATCTTCGATCCGCTAGGTTTCATAGGTCCAGTAATGGTGACTGGAAAAAAATTCATGCAGAGATTGTGGTTAGCAAATCTTAAAAGTAAACTTCTAACTGACTGGAGTAACTTTATAAACACATTACCTGATTTACAAAAGTTAAAAATTCCACGTTCATTGTTACTAGATAAACAAATTGTTCTAGTCCAACTTTATGGATTTGCAGACACGAGTATTAAGGCATATGCTACCTCTATATATTTCCGTGCTGTATATTTAGACAACTCTGTTTCTAGTAACCTTGTGACTTCGAAGTCAAGAGTAGCCCCAATTAAAACCATAACTCTTCCAAGATTAGAGTTATGTGCCATGATGATATTAGTTAATTTAACTAGAACGATAATAGACATTTCTCAACACAAATTAAAGTTTTCTTCCGTAAACCTTTGGACCGACTCCCAGATAGCTTTGTACTGGATTCAATCCCATCCATCCAAATGGACAACTTTTGTAAACAATAAAGTGTCACAAATTTAATCACTATCTTCTAATTGGAAATGGAAACATGTAAAATCGAGTGAAAATACCGCTGACATTTTATCTCGCGGAGTTCTTGCTTCAAAATTGATCGTTACCAAACTTTGGTGGCATAGACCACCTTTCTTGCTCGATGTGAATTGGAAATACGTAAATACATCAACAACTATTGTGGTTGATGCCCCGGAACAAACAAAAAATGTGATGTATACATCATCGGTTTCTAATGCCCAAAATCAGTTTTGGCAAACTTATTTTCAAATATTTTCTAACATTAATCGATTAATTGATTCCATATGTTACATGTTCAAATTCATTACAAGTTCAAAAAATCGTTCTGAATTTCAACTGATCCTTCGAGCGTTCTAGAGAATGCTTTTGAATTCATTTTAAAACAGACCCAGCTTTCCGTATTTTCGAAATACATTTCTGAAATTGAGATGAACGGAACATTTTCTGACAAAAACATTCTTCGGTTAAATCTAATGTTAAATTAAAAGGGTATATCCTATGCGTTGGAGGAAGATTGCAAAATGCACCTATTCCTGATTCTCAGAAACATCCAATTTTGCTTCCATCCAAGAATCACGTAGTAACTATAATGCTTCGACATGAACACATACGACTTGGTCATGCTGGAGCTCACACAGTTTTGTCAAATTTTCGATTAAAGTATTGGCCTCTTGATGGCTTAAAGCAAGTCAAAAGAGTGATACACAATTGCATAATATGCCCCAGGTTTAATGCCAAATCTGCACAGCAGATAATGACTAAGCTTCCACTAGTCAGAGTTTCTCAGTCACGACCTTTCGAAAAGGTAGGAATCGATTTCGGAGGTCCCTACATAATTAAATCTACCCGATAGAAAAAAGCCCAAACAACAAAGTGCTGGATTGCTGTATTTGTGTGCATGGCTACAAAAGCTGTACACATTGAATTCGCTTCTGCCTTGTCGGTCGAGGCATTTCTCCTCACCCTTAAACGGTTTATTGCAAGCTAGAAGAGGTAATCCCAGTGTGATATACAGTGACCAAGGAACTCATTTTCTTGGGGTCAGGAACCAAAAAGGATTATATAATTCTTTTTAAAAGCCCGATATTGAGAAAAACATTGCTTCCTTTGCTGCTTCAACCCGCATTCAGTGGAAATTCATACCTCCAAATAGCCCTCATTGAGGAGGATTATGGGATGCGATAAAAAGCACAAAAGCCTATCTTCAACGAATTATTGGAGACTCTACGTTATCATATGAAAAATTAAGCACTATTCTTAACAAAATTGAGGCGGTCCTAAATTCCAGGCCTCTCTGTCCTTTGTCTAATGATCATTTGGACATAATTGTCTCATTTCAGGTCACTTTCTCATAGGTACCAGTATGACTGCCTATCCTGAAGTCAATCCGACCGACATACCAGAAAATAGACTTTCATTTTGGCAAAAGTGTGCCAAAATCCAGCAACATTTTTGGAAAAGATGGCATATGAAGTATTTAAACAGGCTCCAAAACCGACCAAAATAGTTAAGTCCTTGTAAAAACTTACAAATTAATGAACTAGTTCTTCTTAAGGAAGATAATGTTCCACCACTTAGGTGGCCTTGTGCTCGAATATTATAAATTTTTTTTGGTTCAGATAACAAGGTGAGTTCTGTAAAAGTCAAAACATCTGACTCAATCATCACCAGACCAATAGCCAAAATTTGTCCTTTGCCGATTAATCATTCGAGTATGAATTGAATCTAATTATGTTTGTTAATCTTTGTGCAACATGTTTGATTTACTTCGGCGTTATGATTTCTTTTTTTGTGGTATACAGTTTGTTTTACGTTAGTGCTATTTATAGTCTTCGTTTGCTTATGGCGTTTGTTCAAGCACTTTCTTCTATAATGTGAAGTACCTTAATTATTGGATAATCGCTGCATCTGTGATTGGCTCCAGGTAATACACCTAACCACAGTATTGAATTTAAGTTTTTTTGTTTTTGTTTTATAATTCATTGAAGTCAGCTGCTTTAACGGGGGGAGTATGTTATAAAACAGTTTATAACATTTTAGTTCATTCAATTACCAGTACCAGGTCTCTATCAGTAGTGCCCGCGTTCTTTTGATTATATATAGTGTGCTTAAAAAAATAAGACATTTCGGCGACAAGTGTAACAGTCACTGTCATCCATTTTAAAAAAAATTCCTTTTTTGATTGTAAAAATTTAAAAAATACTCGCAGTGCAGTGAATTGTCACCTGTTTCATAAAGGTAATTAATTTTTGTAAATTTAAGAGAGATACGGGATAAACGAATGCAATCAGACGCATATTTTTTATATTGTTATGCATGTACTTGTTGAAATACAGATCAAAAATATGTATCAACAATTTATTTCCACTACATTGAGGGAGCTGGGAAGGATTGCTGTCGTTCCAGTGCCGGTTTCTTACATCCATTCATATCGAAGGATTTGTATACAAGTAACGGCGCTTACACAATGCTGCGTTTCAACTGTTTTATCGCCAAGCAGAGGAACTTGGCGGGATATTGCACTACCGGCAGCTCCATTTCAAGGGCGTTTAAGAGAAGTACTAGGTTCGTTTGGTCTTGCCCCGGATACGATCTTGCCCCGACGCACCTTATAGTAGTATAAGCTCTTATTATATTCATCTTATTCCTTCTTTTCAATTTTTCTTCCTACTCTTTCTCCTCTCTTCTTTTTTGTCTACAGCTTCGCAGCTCGCAAGTGGATCTCTACATCCTCTCTTGATCAATAAGTGGCTACCCTCCAGAGTCCAGACCATTGACGGCTCAAGAGAACTGCTGATATCGCTGAGAGCTGTACATCCCAAGTCTCTCCAAGATAAGTCCTTAACTTATTTTCGATATAAATATAAAATTGGATTGGAAATTTTTATTGTTAGACTGATTTTTATTCGTATTGTATTGTTAATACATGATTTATGAGAATTTATTTTGGAGTTAAAAAAATCCATTTTTCCCGAAATTTTTGTTATTGATTCACCTTATCCTAATTGAGGTAATAAAAAATTATTACTATTATGGTCTTCCGCTGTCATTAGGGTTGCCCTAATCTTAACTAAAGAATTATTAAGGTTAGCTAAGGTTACCAGTGGATATATTAACCATTATGTAATTAACTTTTACCCAAAAGCTTGTTTGTTACTAGCGTTCTTGAGAGAAATATAAGGGGACAAAATTATCAAAGACTACAACAAGTTATTACTAAAATATAATTTTCACAGTATACAAAAAAAACTATCCAAATAATATCGTAGGTCTACTCGTTATTCATAGTCCCAAAAAAAATATCAAACTAGATTCTTTTGAGAAATTCTGGAGTACAAAAATAAATAAATAATCGCTGCTTATATAAGGCGTTATCGCCGATGATTACCCGTGCTAAATAAAAGAATTACAGTGATTAAACTATATCTGGAGAAAAATAATTAAGAACTATACCTCAGGGAATAATATGGGGCTCTTTGTATTATTATTTTCTTGGTCATATATTTAAGTCAAATCTGTGAATAGGCGCCACCGAATTTTAGAAACTATAATGCTGAAGGTGATCGTAAAAAAAACGTTATCGTAGTAGCCAAAACGCGGAAAATATATGTACACAACTAACGTATAAGTAAATAAATAAATAGTCCAACTACTACAGGCCAATCGTTTATTGCGAATAAAGAAATCGGCAATACGAAGCTCCCGTTACAAGTAAACACAAAAGGAAATAAGTCAAATATCGATTACCAATACAAAAATATTGTAGGTATAAAACAAAAGAGTAATCGATTTAGTAGCAGTTATAGCGTGGTAAGATCATACGAGCTTTACATGTATGTACCCTGTATCTATAAGTATCACAAGTCGAATAATTATCTAAACCATTATAAATACCACACTTATCAACGCTTTGATGTGGGATTCCAGCCCAAATCAAGCCGCAAATGTTTAATTGTACTAATATATAAATTAACAAGAGTAGATATAACTAATATAAAATCACTTAATAATTACGAGTGATAATGAGAATCATAAAACGATAATATAAGTCTTTATTGAGAGGTGATTCAGCAAAACGAAATTCTCTGTTATACTTAGCTGGATGGCACGTTTTGGGTTCCAACCAAACGTCCACAAGGTCACAATCGGGAGTAGAATTTTTGCTAGTATGTAGCAGGTCGAACCAGGTGTGAAATCGAGTACAAAATCCAATCTCGATAATCAAGAGACTCCAAAATAAATCCCAAAATAGACGGGAATATATAACGTAGAAGTAGGAAACCAAAAATAAAAGCCCTACAACAGGGAGAGAAAATAATCAATCTCACCATCTACAAAGTTGTAATTTGTGAAAACTAAAAATAACTCACCTCAATTTATCAATGTGGGTTCTCAAAATTCCAATATCTAGCCACGTGGAATTAATCAATCAAAAGCCTCCACCAATAGGCTTACAAAATGGCGAATTCCTGCAGATGTTGAAAGAAGTTGATTCGATCTTAGTGAATCGTGGTTCCAGTGCAAAATAATATCACTTAACGGCGGAAAATCGACTTCCAAACGAATTGCTTCCTCAAAATAGTCGGATTTCCAAACAATTTGTGCAAATTCTATCCCCCAATTAGGGTAAATGAGAATGAAACCAAGGAAATAACTCGCACAAAACACCGAACCCTTTTCGTTCCTCCACCCATACAATACACACCTTCCTTCTCGTCATTTCCAAAGAAAAGATGGCTTCGAAACCAATGATACAAACCATATCAAAAGTTTTTAAAATTCGAAATATCCAAAAGTCCGTTAATAAAAACTATTAAAATCTAGGCTTCAAATTATTCCAGTTGGTAAACATGTATTTCTCGAGCACAATGGAGAAACAAAAGAAGTACGTCCAAATTTCCTACATTCTCCTTCCTTATGGTCGCTTTAATAAATAATTATACATGTTGTGAAAGGCAAAACCGTTCTTGTAGCGAAGTAATTTCGGCGAGTCGGAGACTAATACCAGCCGTGTAGAAGGGATACGAGTTTTACCGATCACCGAAGCATTTTTAGATTTATTAACTATACCGAGTGTGTAACGTGAATTTCGTTCACCACTCATAATATTTCTCGTCGATGAAAGAGTAACGTAAATTTCGTTTACCCTTCGTAACATCGAATAATACTTCTGGTCGACGCTTGTCGAGCTTTAAGTTTTCGGAAGAGTTCATCTCATTTGGATATATAAGCCAATGCACGCTGAGGTTCGGTCTCATATTCTATACACTTTTCTTTCGAAAATTCCCAAAACCAATAAAAATCTTAAATTACGAATATTTCATTATATTCCTCCTCAATATCGGAGACATTACAAATTCAGTTAACAACACCCTTTTACATTAAATAACTTCAATAATTCCGACACCTAGCCAGGTCAACTCATATATCTATGTATCGGCAACGATACATGGCTCGTCTTCAACATTTAAGCTCCAATCCCAGACACTTTTTATCATACCATCTCCACGCACCTTTAAGCTTCGCTGCTTCCAAACATCATCCCCTACACACCCCAACACAAACAAACCTCCTCTTACCTTCTAGCGAAAAGCCCATTCAATTCCCTCAAAATTCTATACACCTTTAAAAACACATTTTCCTAGACACTTCTTAAACAAATTTTTATTAGACACTCTTTCTACCCCCAACTCAATTTCTCGATCAGCGCGCACAAAACCACCCAACACACCCCCAACCCAGCCCTGAAGAGGAAACAAATCCTATACCAGGGCACCACAAGAAAAGTTCAACTTCACCCAAATACTCCACTCAACAGAAGTCTCCCACGAACTTCTCTCTCTCTCTTGAGGTTCGGTCCTTATTCAATTACTTATTATCGAGTTCAACATCTTATCGTATCGAAGTGCATTTCAATGAAATGGTAAGTTTTCGCTTAAAATGTATAATATTTCTCCGCTAATCCTTTATCACATGGTACTTAATAGTTCCCAATCAATTTTTATTTAAAACATTCAGTACTAGAGATATTATGTCGATTTCGTTTTTGTAATATATATTTTGTTCTGATTCTTCATACATTTTTTGTACCAATGGAATTCTACGTTGAAAACCATTAAAATAAAATTAATTGAATTCGTAACTTTTCTTACGATTTTTTATTATGCTTTTATATATAAAATCTCTATTAAAATATTGATACAGGAAACATGAACCACGTGTTCTGTTTTTTTTTATATTTTTTATACCAATGGAATTCTACGTTGAAACGCCATTAAAATAAAGTTAAATAAATTATAACTTTCCTTATGATTTTTATTGTGCTTTTTATTTATGAAATGAATGAATTTTCTTAAAATATTGTAAAATACAGGATATATGAACCACGTTGTTTGATATTATTTCATAATTTTTGTACACCTGTTACTTGTACCTACGGCAATTTCAATCTCCATATATCCTGCATTTTACTGAATTCAAGAACTATATCTGATTCAAGTGTATTTTCTAGCACTTTGCCTTACCGGCCTAAACTTTCCGTACCGGCCTAAACATTCCGTACCGGCCTAAAGTCATCTTACTAGACTAAGCCTTCGTAGCGACAGAAACATTTTTTTTTTTTGGATGAATTCTACCTGCTGGGACCACAGCTCTCTGCAAAACCGAAGGGATTGAACGTAGCACAGCGAGATGATTGGTTCCAGATCCATTTTTCACGTCATCCAGATCATCATTGGAAAGAAAAACCAAAGAAACTACTAACGTCCATAATCTTTGACAACTATAGATTATTTCCAACGAATGTTCATATAATATCAACTTAATAGTTTGTACTAATGTAAATTATAACTTTGTAAAATATTTAATTCTTGGCTAAACTTTAGTTTCCTTCAGAATCTAAATTTTTTTTATTTGTATTTTACTTTCAGTTCTAGTTTGTTTTTCTAAACTCATAAATTAAATTGTCAAATTTGATAACATTTTTTTTCTTAAACTTTTCAGTCAAATTATAATTTTTTTTATCAATAAAACCATTTGTAAATAAATTTTCAATTTTCATCTGTTATTCAATAAAACTACTTGTAAATTTTAAACAATTTTGTTCATATTTTTTATATAACCTTCCAACTTCTTGCGTTGCTGACTGAGATTAGTTGATGTTAGGTAACTTATAGACTAGTAGGACTCAGGGTGGCGCCCACTTATCTTTCCGTCTCGTTACGTAAAAATAAGTAGGATTACCCGAGAACCGGTAAGACCTATCCATGGGTCTCTACTAGTATATAACCCACGCCTGAGTAGCTCTCCGACGAGGTGGCCGTTACAGTGTCCCAAAATATTAAATAGTCCACAACAGTCAATAAAAGAATGCATATTAAGAAAAAAAGTTAAGACGAACTATAATTACCTACAGGAAATAAATGTGCAATGTTATTTTTATTATCCACTGGGATTTATTAAAATACCAATTTAAAATTTGTTTAATAATTCTTAAATTATTGAATGTTTTTAAGAAATAATGTAAGTAAGAATTTTATTCTAAATTCAGACTATAACACTTATTATGGTCTTGAGCTGTCATTAGGGTTGCCCTAATCTTAACTAAAGAATTATTAAGGTTAGCTAATGTTACCAGTGGATATATTAACCATTATGTAATTAACCTTTACCCAAAAAGTCGATTGTTACTAATGTTCTTGAGAGAAAATATAAGGTGACAAAATTATCAAAGACTACAACAAGTTATTACTAATATATAATTTTCACAGTATACAAAAAAACTATCCGAATAATATCGTAGGTCTACTCGTTATTCATAGTCCCAAAAAAAAATATCTAACTAGATTCTTTTGAGAAATACTGGAGTACAAAAATAAATAAATAATCGCTGCTTATATAAGGCGTTATCGCGTTATCGTTATTACTAATACTTACAAGAATTGTCCTCCTTGGGAGAATCCAATGGCATTAAACCCATTTGATAAAGCAGGATCAGCACTGAGTGTCTCGCAAGTTTCGTTAAGTTGATCTAAAGGGTCTTTAAAAAAACCGTTCTCAACATCTTCGATGATATTGTTTCCAATTTCAATAGAGTGAATGTAGACACCTCCTAATGATTCGTTCAATTTCTTTTGAAAAGCTCCCAAACTAAATGAGAAACAGCAGCTGTCACCTAGAAGAAAATTTTTTTTTGTTGAGGATCGATCAAAATTAGACATTAGACATTAGACATTAGACAGTGGGTACAGCTTGTATGTGGATTATTTGAAATCAATAATTTATGATACTATTGGAATAGATGATCGCACATTATTTTCGTATGGCCCAATTCCACATTTCTATCAATTGATCAATTTCATACAGAATTAAATATTAAATTTGAAATTGTTTAAAAAATATTTTTTTCACAAAATTCATTCACAATGAGAGCCCAGAACGTCACGGTATTTATAAAGATAGAGGATACAAAAAAAAACATTTTATCTAATATTATTGAAACAGAATAAAAAGTAATGAAAACAACTCTCTGACTCATGTTGAAGATTGTTAGGACAAAGAAAGAACGGCAAGCATACCTTTCTATTCTAATTAGAGTATGTGGTTAATGATATTATAAATCCAAGTAGATTGAAAATAAATTTACTACTTCCGTATACAACCACAAACAATTTTAATAATATATAATAAATACATTTTGTTTAATTTTCAAATTACGATCTTGTCATCATAGTTATCCATTTTTCAATTTATCTAGCATCTCGTTCTTTTGGTTTTAGGTAAGTCGTGAAGAGTATTTTATTTCAAAAAGCTTTTTCATATCTAAAATAATATCACAGTCGTTTCCGGTTTGCCAGTAAGTCCATCGTTGAAAGCAACGAAAATAGCAACAGATAACAATACCACTAGAATAAATCACATACCAATTGAGAGTGGCGTGCGACAAGAATATATTTCACGTTAATTGTTCAAACTGATAGAATATTAGAGGAATGAATGAATATATCGTCGCCGTTACTTCAATATGTCGTATGTCAAAAAAGTGGATTTTTCAGGATTTAAAAAAAACTGTTTTATTTATAACGCCAATATTTTTCCTAAATGATATTTACGTGATAGTAATTAATTTTTTACACATTTTAAAGCCATCTTTGAATATTTTGGTAATTAGTTAAAAGGCATATGTGTAATTTCACATTGGACATTTTGTTACTAATATTTGGTTACAAATACTGACATACGACTTCTATTCTAGAATTGTGAAAGGAATAAAAAACTTTTTTATTGAACAATAAAAAATTAAACATTAACATCAGTCTTCGAAAATACATCACAAAAAAATTGAACTCTACAAAAAAAATACTGAATACTTTTTTTGCGATAAAACTAATAACAATTAAACTTAATAATGAAGAATTTTTTATGAATTGTTAAAAACAGTTCAGGAATAAATATTTACGAAACTATTTATGGACTAAATTTTCATAAAACATCCTGCAATCCCGTGGGATAAACTATTTTAATTCTTGTGAAGGTACAGTTTCGCTGGTGCGATTGCGACTAATCGCAAACGAATGCTTCAATGATATTGTATGTTTACGGTGTCGCTCATGCGTTCCGATTGAACGCGACTGTGATCGAGTCGCAGCCGTTGCGTGCCGACTGCTAGACAGACAGACAGACCAGTCAAGTCGCAGTCGCAAGGGAAAATGGCTCGTTTTTCAGCGAACAACGACGAAATGGTACCCTCCCGCTCTTGTTAAATTATGAAAAATATTTGTTTATTTTTGGTTAGGGTCATACTCATAATAAGGAAGTCCTTTTTTTTCCAAATATTCTTCTCGCAATAAATTATGCAAGCAACAAGCTGCCATTATCATATCGTCGCATACCTCTGGTTTAATTGATATATGTGTGTAAAATACACGGAATACCTGAGAAAGCAAACCAAAAGCGTTTTCACTAACTCTTCGTGCTCTACTCAATCTGTAATTGAATAAGGCTTTTGACCTATCAGAAGCAGCTGTTGCTTTATTAAACGGTTCCATAATATTTTTATGTAAACGAAATGCTTCATCCCCGACAATTATATGTGGCAATACTGTATTTGTATTAGGCAATAAATGGTCTGACGGGAAAAACACTGGGAGTGTAGTAATATTTTTTTGCCAAGAGCGGATTTATTGATTATGGAACTGTCACCTTCTTTCCCATACGATCCCAGATCCAAAACGATGAACTAACATAACTATAGAGAAATAGTCCTTATAATTGAGATATAAAGATCCGAATTTTGCAGGTGAAAAAAAGTCTAATGTGTTTGCCGTCGATGGCTCCAACACAGTTGGGAAAATTCCATCGTTTCCAAAATTCAACTGCATTTCTTATTAAACTCTCTTTCGTAGGCGAAGGAATGAAAATAGGCATCAGGTTCGTACATAAAGCTGATAGAGTTTCTTTAATAATACTGCCGATATAACTGTGTGAGATCCGAAAAGAAAATGCAAGAGATCTAAAAGATTCTCCGGTAGCCATATACCTGAAACGAAAATAAATGAATTTTTGAATACCTAATGTTCCATAAAATTAAGTTCTAATTTGATTATTCAAAGTTAACGCAATGAATTTTAAAAGACCACGCTATGACTGTTTATTCTTATTTGCAGTAGAGGATTGCAAGAAACGATGGCAAAATATAAATGATACGTATTTCAGGCATACGAAAAAACTGAAATTAGGAACTGGTTCCTCTTCGTGCGATAAACCAATTAAATGGACACTTTACAATCGTCTTGCCTTTCTTTCTAACGTCGAACACGAACGAACTTCAAAAAGCACTTTGGTGGATGAAAGTCGAAAAGACGATTTATTTGACAGTCACCATGAAACCGAATCTGCACATGAGGATGAATCTACATGGGATGATTCCGAATTCGACGTTCACCCGCCGACTCCTCGCACAAAATCTATCGGAAAAAAGTCATCTGAAGACCTAGATAGTTCAACTTGTGATAGTCGTTGTTCTACACGTATGCAAATCAACGAAAGAAAATCGAAAACTCGAAAATTACAGACTTCTTCTTTATCAGAATTTCATGAAAGAGCTCAAAAGCGTATGGATCTCATTGAAGTCATACACAAAAATAGTCAGAAAGCAGAGAAAGAAGACGATGTAGATTTATTCATGAAAAGTGTCTCCATGTCTGTTAAAAAACTTCCACGTGCTCTTATAAATTAAGCAAAACTTGCAATTTCAACTCTCGTAGGTAACTTGGAGCAAAAAGCAGCTACTTATGTTCCTCCTCCAGTTTCTGGAAGAATCTCGACTCCATTGCACTTATGTAACTCAAACCCTACTTTCTCCTCTTCTTTCACATAAAAACAAAACAATGCACATATCCTCAATCCCGCTTCAACATCCATTGAACCAAGTAACTCGTTAAGTTCCTTTTTCTATTCGTACAACCTTGAACATTCCAATCCATCACACAATACTCCATTAACATATCAAAATATTCCTGGGAACGATTCAAACTTGCAATAGAAGTAGCTAAGTTATAAGTTAGCCATTTGGTTTTTTATTATTACTATTAGAATGTTCTTTTATTTGTATAAGTACAGAATACTATTTATGTTTCCATTTATCTTACGTAGAACCAAAGTATATTTAAAATAAAAGATATTTTCAATCTACCAATTATTATTTTCATATTACTTACCTTAATGTTAATGCTAACTTTTCCTTTGCACTAATCGGAAATTTCACGAAATTTGTTCCAGGTTTCGTTATGTCATTTTCTATTAGTGTCAAAACAAAATTCATCTGTTCAGGATTTAATCGAAAAAATTCACTAAATTTCTTTTCATCTTCTTTTAAATGGGCATTTATAAGAAGATTAAAACAGCCTTCTTCTGCACGTCTCCGGAATATTTCATGTGTCTTGCATCTTTTTCGAAATAGTCTGTGTTGTAATGAATATTCATCATCTTCCTCTTCTTCTAACAAGACAAGAGTCAGTTGATCGACGTCACCCATCCTACCTCTCTTGCCTTCTATAATTTTAAAACTGTTTCTGTCGCAGTTCTAGACGTTTCACCGAAACACTACCATTCGCAATCGCAGTTGTATGAATCGCACCAGCGAAACCATATAAGTCGTAGTCGCAATCGCAGTCGCAGTCGCAGTCGCAGTCGCAGTCGCAGTCGCAGTCGCAGTCGCAGTCGCAGTCGCAGTCGCAGTCGCAGTCGCAGTCGCAGTCGCAGTCGCAGTCGCAGTCGCAGTCGCAGTCGCAGTCGCAGTCGCAGTCGCAGTCGCAGTCGCAGTCGCAGTCGCAGTCGCAGTCGCAGTCGCAGTCGCAGTCGCAATCGCAGTCGCAATCGCAATCGCAGTCGCAATCGCACCAGCGAAACCGTACCTTAAATGACTGAATTTGGATGCTTCAATCGGGCAAGGCCCATCATAAAGAGGAGATCTAGCTTCATTATTTACTGTAGGTAACCGCTTTGGACGATTAGGTAAGTCTTTCCATGAATCAGAAAATATTCATTTAAATCGAATAGTGCCTTCTGTAAGGCACAGATATCTGTAAGAACAGGATCACCTGTTTTTATTTCCATGACGGATGCTGCTGTAATATTCAAGTTCAAATTTATAGAAGTCTGAAAATGACAAGGATATAGCTCCATATGGAGAAAGATTTTGTCTTGCTCCTGTTTGGCAAATAATCGCTGGGGAGGTAGATTTTCCTAGTTTTCTTTCAATAGAACTATGGACATAGTCCACCTCCATTTGAGTATGACCCACTTCAAGGTATTTTTGTTCTATTGTAATACCGAATGTTTTTGACAATTCCAGTAAGGTATTAGACAACTTAACATTTCGATTTTGATAGCAGCATCCGTCACTCCAAATCACAATTTTTTTTGGTTTATTTGTTTGTATTTCAAAATTTTGTTGCTATATATGCAAATACATCACTCTCAAGACCGCCTTCACCTTCGTGCCATACGTAACATGTAACCTTCTTATTTCTCATATTATAATAAGTCAAATTGTGGACTTTTACTTGGGTCTTATAATAATTGGTTGCTGCATTAAATCTAGGTGCAAGTAACACGGCTTGGAGATCTACTGTATAAGATAATATCGTTTCATCATTTTTGTCCATTTCCTTCTCATTACATGATTCTTCATTTTTATTAATGTGTGAGTGGTAAATTTCTTCCGTCACAGTCTCATTCTTGAATGCCGAGCAAGTATTGCATTGATTATTTTTAGGGCACCATATTTCTAAATTTAGTTTTTTAAAAACTTTTATGAATATTGTCCATGAAGCTCCTTTTTCATTTTCTTCTTTGCATCTTTCTTCATATACCCTCTGTATATGCCTATAGCTATCCCATATTGTTGTTGACGCCCTACATTAACATGACTCTACCTTCTGCAGAATTTGTAACATTGCTTTCTCCTTCAACAACATCTTCAGGTCCCATAGTCGTATCCTCAGATGTTTCCTCCAAAACCCAATTTCAAACTGTTTTTTCACCAATACTAACTGTAGCTAAAATTTTTTCTTGCAGACAACTTTTTTTGTTTTTTCCTTCTACATCATTTGCTATTGAATAATATCTGAAGCTGACGTTTTTCCTGCTTGTATCTGTAGTATTTTTTCGTCTATGTTTAGGAACAATTGGTAATACTTGTCCTCGGATAAATTGTTTTTTGCGTCCCATGTTGGCAAATCCCAGAAAGAATTAAACACTTGTTTTCTCTGATTATCTGTTAGTTCAGAACATTGAAAATTCTGTAGTGGCCCACCCTTCATATTTTTTACTGTGTGACCAGTACATTTTAATACCATAGATCGTTCTTGCCTAGATGACGTTTGATAATATTTTCCATCAATATTTTTTTTCAAATCCTGTGTAATATTTGCCGTGCAGTCTTAAATCAGCATTTCTTGCCCTCTTTCACAACTTAGAATTGCCTTGTCCTTTACTTTTTCTTTTCCCGCCTTCACGTCCATATATCTCAGCTTGATTTGCATCAGGTTTTTGTACGTTTCCATGGGCTGTTGTACTACTAGCATGTTCTGATGGTTTGTAGTCAGATCCTGAATCCTCCAGCCATTTTCCATTTATAGATCCGTCAGAATTTATTTCTTGCAAATCGTCTCGTGTTTCAAGACTCGCAGAAAGGGGTTCCTCTATTTGTATTAAAGAAGTATTATTTGACAACGTTACAAACTTAGATTTCTCAATTTGTTCTTTTTAATTTCTACTTTTTCTGTAATTGTTGGTCTATTCTCATCTACTAGTTCTATAGTTTATTTACGATAAAAGGACAATGATGTCATTTTTAGTTACTTTCCTGCTTATCAGAATAAATATTAATTCACCAACCGTGAATACAATTTATCCTCAACAGCCTAGGTAATTTACAGCTAACGGGTTGGCAGAACTTCAAGACGTTGTCAAATCAACTTGTAAAATTCCCCAGTTTGTTTTTACGTTTATTGACATTCGATCATCGTCTAATCTTTACAAGTTTTTCTGGTGCTTTTAAATTAGTTGCTTCTTTAAGATTAAAAAAACAGTTATTTTCATAACTAATTATTTAAGCAAATCTGCAGTGTGTGGTTAATAAAATGCCGAAGCAGCTGAACAGAAAATGTCAAGAGATGGTAACATCTTTATTGAGCTATTTTGAACGAGAATGCCGAAATGGGGGCTCGCTTCTCCCGCTTACTGCTGTAATAGTATTCGCTATTTGTATTCATCATTATTAATATTATTGTTACATATTTAAATGTAAATGATTAAATGTTTTTAATGTTAGGTTAGGTTAATTAAACTTGATAATATATTATTTTTTCATAAATTGAAGTAATTATATTGTAGAGAGTTGTAAAAGCTTTACAACTTAGCGTTACCACTGTTAACCGTATTGTCGCCAAGCATAATGGAGGTGAACAGCCTAAAAGCCCACCTAAAAAGAAACAACGCATGAAACCTACAGTTGAAATTGATAACTTTGATCAAAATGCTTTCCGAAATGTTATATACGAAATGTATGGAAACAGTGAGTATATTGAATTTACTGTTTTATTTTATTCACAATTAACTAACACAATATTTTTTCAGAGGAACACAATTTTAAGAGACAAACTCATGGAGCGTGAACTTTTTAATGGTTGTTTAACATCACTCTGCAAGATAGTGAAATATATTGGATTCAAATACCAAAAAGATTATCCTCGTCGTAGTTCAATGGAGTTGCCACATATTGCATTAAAACGTGTACATTTTATACATGAATATGTCAAGATAAAAAGGGAAGGTTTATATCAATTTGTGTTTTTGGATGAGACTTGGAAATTCAAAGACGGTACTGTTGGACGTTCTTGGCAAGATTCTAATCATTCTAATTTATGATGTACTAACATTCCTCCCATTTTAAGACCTTTTCAAATATTTACTAGTCAAACTATTTTATTTAAATCTATATAATTATTAATAGTTGTTTTGAGCTATGCAGTATATCTAGGAAACCTAGTAGTAATTTGTTATTTCCTTATTGTAGGTATATAGTATTGCATGCTGGTTCCTCTTCTGGATTTATTCCTGGAGCAGGGCTGGTTTTTGCTTCCAAAAAACAAGATGGTGATTACCACGGTGAAATGAACCGAGAAATTTTTTTGCATTGGTTTGAATACCAGCTTTTAGTGAACTTGGAAGAACCTACCACAATTGTAATGGATAATGCAAATTATCACAATACAGTGATCAATAAAGTACCAACAACAGCTACCAAAAAGGCTGATATACAGAACTGGTTTGATACAAAACGATATTCCTTTTGAAAATATTTTCCACAAAACCCAATTATTGAATTTAGTACAACGGTAAGTTGATATAAACATTTTTCAATATATTATGGTAATACTTAGATAACTTATTTTGTTTAAACATATACGCATTTTTGTAGGAATAAACCACCAACAGTATATGAAGCAGACATATTATCTGAAAAATATGGTCACAAAGTGCTTCGACTTCCCCCTTACCACTATATGTTCAACCCAATTGAACATATTTGGGGCATAGTTAAAAATTCTGATAGAGATCATGTGGGAACTGATGGTTCTTCAACAGAACAAGCAATAGGTGTATGGAGAAAGTCTTTAGAAAAAGTGACTCCTGATATTTGGTCAAAGACAGTAGAGCACATTGAAAAAATTATACAAGATGGGTGGGATAGAGAAGTAGTATTTGATAGACAGGATGTGCCTTCACTTATTATTAATTTTGACAGTGACGATGAAGATAGTGATGATTTTATAGTGGAGTAGTGAAAATCTTTTGTTTTATTTTTTGTATATTTTTGTCCAATTTGCTTTATTTCCACCGTTTCAAAATCACTAATAACTATTATTAAATTAATTAGGTACAGTTATTTTATGATACACAAATTAAAACAACGGCCACAGTATCTCTACATAAATAATACTGATAAAATGGGAGAATTTTTATTTTTATATCTTGTAACAAAATTTTATTTTGTGTATCTATATTTTTCTTTTCCATTCTATTTTCATTATAATAAATATAATAGATATTGTATAAACAAACAATATTTAAATTTGCATGAAGATGATTACAGCTTGTATTGATTCCTTTTAGCGTAAACCCATGCAGTGCTCTTGAAGATGGTTCTATAGAGCATAGAATAATGTATAAGGACCTACAGTTCGTTATTTAACCCTCTTCTATGTAAAATAATCAAATGATAATTCGAATATAGAATGATTGGTTACAGTTTCTTGTATCTTATCTATAGTTTTTCATGAATAAATATTTATATTAAATTAATCAAGCCTATCATACAAGCCATTTATTTTTAAATAAAAAAACTACAGCTTGGCAACATCACAATATACTGTCTTCATTATTTATGCTATTTAGACTATCTATTAATTGAACACCTGTATTTACTTCAGATGTAGACAAACGGCTACTGTATTCTTACTGCTTGGACATCTGCAGTATACGGTCGGTTCTTTCATTTCCGGAAAACATGATGCAATCAAAACTGGAATGAAATTTGTAAGTGCAAATTCTCCTATGTCGTACATTAATGTCATATAAAGCAAAATATCCTATCTCAAAGAAATTTTTCTTTGAAACCTAAGTTTTTAATATTCACATATACTTAATAGATTAAATCTAATCAGAAATATACTTAATTACAATAATTAATCACTTTCAATGCAAAATTGAAGAACAAGTCCGCTTCAAAAAATTTAAATTTTTAGGTTAGATTTGTTAACTTATGATTTTGTAGAATAATAGATACTAATTCAGTAAATTATCTTAAGTTTTTAAATATTTAAGAATCAAATAAACAGCAACTTAAACTAATTCAAATTTTCCTCTAATAACGATAAGGAAGGTCCATACTTAATCAAGAAAAGGATCAATGATGTTATATATCGCATAAGCAAGATCCCAACGGAAAACCAAAAGTAGTTCACCAAAACCGTCTAGCGCCATTCGAAGGAGACCATGACCTGGAGGAAGGAGTAAACCTTATTCGAGATGTGTCTGACCCTACCTTCGAGGAATTTATGGGCACGTATGGAGGTACCGGGAAAGCTAGATATGGAGTCACTTCGGAGCAACAACAAGATTTGTTCACTCTCCCGGAAGATTATTCACTGGCATACAACATCCCCGCCCGTATCAAGAACGCACGAGGGTTGGCAACCGTCTTTTGAAAGAAGTTCGGGCAATTAGAAAAACTTGAAGACCAGATTCCAGCCCCTGGCAAGACACTGAAACAGAAACATAATTCGCGGTACGTCTTCTACGTGGTAACTAAGAATGAATTTCAAGATCGATCTACCTACCGCGATGTGTGGGAAGCACTTCGACACCTCCGAGACCATGTGTTAGAATCCAGCGTGAAGAAACTGGCTATGCCTAAGATAGCGAGTAACCAGTTGGATTGGCGAGTTATCAGAAACATGGTAGAGGTTATCTTTCACGATACCGATGTCCAGATATTAGTTTGCAGCTACAACCCCCGTAATCAGTATCCGATGAAGACCGTGCACTGTTATTTCCATAAGATCAGAAAATGTAGAAATGGGGCTAGTTGCCGATTCAAACATCCAGTCTCGGCTACACAAAAGTTCCACGAGGAACTTCCATTTAAGGAGGGGGTAATGTTACGAAAAAGCACACTGGTATAGTCCCTAAATCCGACTGTGTCTAAGCCAGGTATAAAAGTTAAAATTATAGCGGATACGCACTGTTTTTATATAACTGTTTACGACTACCTTATCTAAACATTGTTTTTGTGACCAGACTTATCTAGAAAAGGCCAGAGCCAATTGTTTTTGTGTGTGTAAGCCGCAGTCCGGAATTTTCTAGTAAAAAGGGCATTAATATAAATAAGAACCGATTAGCGGAGGAGTTAGTTGGTAAAGTGATCTCGTGAAATAAATACACCGAAATAGCAAACAGTAAATAAGTGAATATAAATTATAGTGTTCATATAAATTAGTATAAGTGAATATACTGAGTATATATAAATTAAGTGTTAGTGATTAGTTTAGTGTTTGAATAAATTAGTAAGTAGCCATACCGTGTGTTTAAAATTTATCCCACCCGTTCACGTTTTAAATAAATAAGGAAAATATTACAGTATGTAGTCAAAACGCAGATAAACTAACACAAACCACATGTAAACAGAACGTAGATTGATATAAGAGTAATTGCAACAACCAAAACAACAGATATAGCGATATATACGACCGGGTTGAGGGAGGAGAGAGAACAGGGTGAAGAGGGCTGTTTGGAATTTGGATGGTTAGAAATGGGCAGTCTATGTATAACCGTGATACCAAAACGGGTAAATTTAGATAGTTACAGTATCACTGAGTTTTATTATAATATTACCTTTTTTAATCTTACAAAGCAGCGGGGGGATTTTTCTTTTTTAAAATCAGTTGGAACTATTTGTCGGTATAGTTAAAATTATTATACGTCATGGGAAAACTTAAAAAACGAAATAGGGATCGTTCATCCTGTCGTCGACAAGTGTTAGTGAAAGTTCGAATTCGAGTTCCCATAACAGATGAAGGAGAAAACGGACAATAAAACGGTAAAGAAATGAAATAAGTAAACTAAAGGGGCGTACCACTATCATTCGAGCAGGAGACGAATTTTTAGTGCCGATTTTTGACCCAAACCGGAATAATGTGATTGTGATTGTTATCTCTAAGGTTTACCAGTGCATCACAAGGCACATCCTGTCGTATGCTTTTTTGAAATCAACATTTCCTGGTTTAGCAATGTTCTTCTCTACATGTTGCGTCACCGTAAAAAGATAATAAATTATGGATTTGTTGCTCTCAATCTCCCTGCGTTCATTTCGATACAATCGTCTATTCGTTTTCGTCCTAACATAAAGAGTGAAATATCAAATTTGCATAAAAAAACCAGTAAAAATGTAAATCAGTTTCAGCTAACGTCGATATCATGGTACAAATAATAAATTAGATCAAATTATTCATTAAAGTATTATTACGGTAATATGTAGGAGTCGTTTAAGGTGTATATGAGACACTAGTACTCTTTAGGATGCTGGAGCCGGGTCCACATCAGTACATATACACGTTGTTCGTCGCGATTCCTCGGAATACAGCTGCAACAGTAACGGGCAAGCCACTGGTAACACAGACAAGGCATTCGTGGTGGGAACGAAGCATGGGGATTACCCTAGGGTCATCCTAAATGCAGAGCAGCTTCCCACCCTGACACTATGGTGGAATAGTTGTGTCTGAGTAACGAGAAGATGATCTACTTCTTAGGCATTCATTTCTGCTGTAGAATGATCCTTGTGAACTGTGGATTCCAAGTATCGGCAAACTGGCTCATGAGTTCAGAGCCGGAATTAAACTTTGGGAAGCATCCGAATTGGTGCTCAAAGTAGGGACGACATCCTAAAGCCGGTCACTCTAACGGTGTTCAGCCAAATAATCCATGACATGAAATTGAAGAAGATCCTCCAACTTGTCGAGGTTCAGAAATCCAGTGTCCCTACTAAGGCTTGGAAGATTCTGAACTCAAAAAAAGGAAATGGAACTATCCTCACGATTGGGATCGATCACCAATCTGGGAAAGCTCTGAAGGCAGGAGGTTACGCGCTAAACTTCCATTTTGGGCGTATCCATGTCTCGGGACTGGGAAAAAAGAGAAGTCCGCGGAGGATCCAAAGGACATGGAGATACCCGTCACATCTGGAGAGTCTGAAAAAATGGAAAAAGCTTGACCTTGGGTCAGCCTGAGATCTCCTCCGGTTCTGGGGATGTGTAGTTCACCTCTGCATACCAGGAAACGGGGTCAAGGGCCTGACTCGAGGTCAAGAAACCTGCTCGAACTCAGGGGAAAATATTGCAATGGTGGACGAGGGGGGAGAGGGAGAGATGGAGGAGGGAGATGAGTAGAGGCTGAATAATTGGCATCTCCCATCCATAGCAATTAACCTTCACATTTACGAATATAGCGCAGGTTAACCTGTATCAAGCAAAGGGAGTTTCAACCGTAATTGCAAGGTTGTTGGCAAAACTACAACTGGGCATTGTACTGATCGAAGAACCATGGATAAACAAAGAAGGCCACATCAACGGTTTGGCATGTAAAGATTCCAAATTGATTTATGATCAGAAGCAAGTATCTCCGCGTGCCTGTGTAATCATAAGAAACAACATAAATTATATATGTGTTTCAGAATACGTGTCATGGGATCTTGTTCCAATCATAGTTCACCTCATCATTGTAGGTATCGACCGAGACATAGTCATTGCCTCTCCCTACTTCGCTGGAAACGGGCCGATTACACCACAAGATAAATTACAAGAGCTGCAAGAGCAGACGGCTCCATATTATAATTGGTTGTGATACCAACGCACACAATAGGTGAGTGTTTATTAGAATATCTCTTAGCAAATAACCTTGACATCTTAAACGTGGGACAAGCTCCACTTTTGTCACGAAAGGAAGATAAGAGATCCTGGACGTAACAATAGTTATAATATTGCTGATAGGAAAAATGTAAAAGATTGGAGGGTGACGAATGAGCTATCAGTTTCCGACCATAGGATCATCGAATTTAGGATAGAGGGAGATACCACCTTAATTCCTTTAATCTTAGAAATATGGATTGGTCTCCATACAAGATCAATCTGGACGACAATTTGGAACAGGTCGCAGTAAATGAGGTAAATCACCAGCACTACGATCTGGAACAAAGAGTCAAACATATCAGTGATGCAATAATGGAAGTTTTTAATTCCAACTGCCTATTGTCAAAAGCTCGATCAGACAAAGATGCTCCTTGGTGGAATGAGAACCTCAGGAAAGAGGCCCGTCGGCTCTTGATTAGCGCGTGGCGGAAATTGGAATGGGTACACTGAGAAGATTACTCACAATAAAGGCCAAAAGGCTTAACTGACTCACACAGCGGTCAGACTACTAAAGGGAAGGGAACTAAGCCCACAATGTCGCTGAAAAAGCCAGACGGATCATACACGGAAGGTGAAGATGAACGATCGATTTTTCTTCTTAGAACCCACTATCCATGAAGTGAACCTACAACAAGCACTTACACCAAAAAAGCCCGCAAAGAGGATTGGTACATTGCTAAGAAAATATTTACCAGACAACAGTTGGAGTGGGCAATAATTACCTCACAACCATATAAATCACCAGGAGTGGTTAGAATATTTCCAGCACTCCTGCAGCAACGGATAGAGTAGATTCTCACTCACCTGCTGAAGATTACAAGAAGCAGTCTAGCAGTGGGTCCAATACAAGGAAAATGGAGAAGGGCAAGGGTAACCTTCATACCAAAAATAGGGAAAATAGATGGGACTGATCCCAGATCTTTTATACCCATCTGCCTAACATCGTTCCTATTTAAAACGATGGAGAAAGTAGTCGATAACTGCATAAGAACGGAGAATCTGGAGAATATACCACTTCATAAATGTGAGCATGTCTACAGAGCGGGACGATCAACGGATACTGCATTGCTGAATATGTCAGGGGCCTTTGACAACACAACTCATGTCTCTGCCAGATAAGTACTAAAAAGAAGAGGAGCAAATTAAGCTATCGTAAAGTGAATGTATGATTTGTTGAAGACGAGGATGGCTGAGACACGGGTGGGGAATCAAATCACATCAGTTAAAGCCACTCACGGGGCTCCTCAAGGGGGAGTGATATATCGACTTCTATGGAGCGTCGTAGTAGATAAGGTGCAATACAGGCTAACGGAGCTTGGCTTTGTATGTATTGGCTATACAGATAACATAGTTCTAATAGTCAGAGGCAAGTTCGAGGGTATCTAGTGTGATTTATTACAAAAGGGACTCATAATTATTGAGCAATGGTGCTCGTCAGTGGGGCTAAATATTAACCTAAACAAGACCACAGCAATTCCATTACCCGGAAACACTTCCAGCTATTAAACCCCTATCTTTAAACGGAGAAATCATAGAATGCAAATATGAAGTTAAGTATCTAGGAATAACCCTAGACAGCAAACTTCTGTGGAGTAAGCATGTTGAAATAACTGCTAGTAAACTAATAAATGCTTTGATCACGTGCAGAAGTCTAGCTGGGGGTATAACCAAAAACTAACTAGGGCACTTGATATCATTATAGATCACATACCACCACATTAGGTAATTGAAAAATCAGCCCAAGAGGCAATTCTTAGAATATCTAGGTTTGGTTCAGGTAATGAGACAATAAAAAATCGGAGAGCATGGTCATCTCAGTCAAAATACATCTCATCAGCTAATGTTCCCAGTGCCAAAATGATCAAGAAAGTGAGTATCGAATAGAATTTCACTACGATGGTTCATTCTCATAGTCCAGCAGTTATCAAAGCATTGAGCTCCCAGGTCATTGACTCAAAGTTGGTATGGGAGTGCCGAAGAAAACTTGATGAAACAGACAAGAATAACAGGATCTCTTTATTTTAGGTTCCTGGCCTCTCGGGAATCACAGGCTAATACACTTGTTAGGAAAGAAGCACGAACGCCTTTTATTGACGCGAAGCCTTCGTGTGGTGTACGAAAATGCTCTTATAAGAAAGAGTTTCGGAAGAAGGAGAATACCGAAGGAGAAGCACTCTAGCGGTACCTAGCAAGGCTGGAAAACTCCAAAAAGTTCCTGCGAAGCTTTAACATCGCTATATCCAAAAGTTATTTAGATTTTAGAAAAAAATAAGCTACATTTCCTCACTGGCTTCCTTACAGGGCATTGCCGCCTTAGGAAGCACCTAATGAGAATAGGTCTAGCAGAAATTGACGAGTGTAGATTATGTGGGGAGGATGAAAAAACTCCGGATAACCTAGTTCTGGAATACCTTGCCACTGTAAGCCAACGCAAAAAACGATTCGGACAAGAAACTTACAAGAGTGAGGATCTAACCTCCTTGAAGCCCCAATACTTGTGTTCATTAGAACTCTGAAATTATAAGGCGAGCTGTAGTCATAGCGAGAACAGCTAGGATAGGGGGGCACAATAAACCTTAGGTTTTGGTCCATTGTAACCCCGTTAAAATCTAATCTAGGAGGATAGAACCATGAAAAATGGGGTAAAAAATGTTTTGTGGCGTAGGTGATTCTAATTTTAAATCTAATTATTGTTTCCAATTATAAACAACTTTTCTAAATACATTTTTCTGATAAAGTCGAAAATTAGGGTAGTCTAATATTGATCAAAATTACTATTTTATGCTCTTCCCTGTACACTGCTTGAAAATTTAGAATTTGGACAACAAAAACGCCATTTTTCTGCAATGCACCAACTTTTATCAAGAATAAATTTTTTCAACAAATTAATAATAAAAAAGTTTTCCATATGGTGCAGACTCACTGTATATGGAAACAAGGAAAAGGAGAATACACAGAACCCGAAATTACATAAATAAGGCAACAGAATAAAAAATATTACGGAAATTGGAAAAAATACAATCGGTATATATTTTTCAATCTTTTCTACCATTTTATTCCAAGGAATTTGAAATAATCTAATTGCAAATGGAATTTAGAGTTTTATCTATTCAAATAATATTTTTCAAACTGATTATTCTTTTCACGATTTTATTGATTGAATTAATTTGCGGATAATGAATTCCGTGATAAAAGCGTAGAATAAGTATGCATAAAATACAGTTATTTCTTACATCAAAAGATTTTAATCTTAATTATTTTATTTTTATAGGATTCAACGAAAAACTATGTTATCTCTCATTATTATATCTTCTATTATTTTACATATTGCAGACATCTGTTGTGCTATCATTTTTGTAACATGTTTTTAAAAAGTATTGGAACTGTTCCAATAGAACCGAGTACATAAAAAAATAATATACGTCACAAGATCAATTATAACTTATATTTGTACATAACAATTCCTCAATACAATATCAATTTAATTTTGATATTGGATTCGAACTGTGAAGCTAAACATTTTTAAAACTATTTCACCTTTCTTATACTCTCGTTACAAATAATTTTCCAAAATGAAAGTATATCAGTCTTAAAGAAATATTATGGAAGTAATATGTCATAGACAGATACAAAGCCATTCTTAACGAGTGATCATTCATCATGATGAATTAGCAAAAAATTGACATCGAAGCCCATGTCGGTTGGAGAAGGAGACTTTTTAACAGTTGTATTCAGTGCGTACATTGCGTGATTTCAATAATCAGTTATTTGGTTCAAAAAATAGAATGTACGGGAAATGATGAAACAAGAAAACATGGTTGAAATAAAAAAAACAAACAGGTATAAGCGTACAAGTTTCTTGTTGGTAATAAGCAGAAGAGGTTTTTCTGGAAATTAAGACACTTTGCGATTGCTTCGCATGAGGTTTAAAAATCACTTCCTAAAGAAAAACTCGAGAGCTAAGGAATAAAAGAGATTCATATGGGCATAAACAATTTGAGAAATGATGAAATGAAATTAGGGTAATTTGCAATTGCATTTTAATTCTTCTAATTTGAGAGTTACTGTTATTAATTATCGCTATTATTCAGAAATAGTATTATTGTTATAGTTGAGCTGAATTATAACTACTGTGGGAATAATGTACAATATGGACAAAGCATGTGAAGTTGTACTTAATTATGAAAGTATTGGATAGTGCTGATAAAGTTATTCTGAGAAAAAAGTATACGATTTTTTTCCAAAATATCTGCACTCGAACTACATTCCAAAAACTCTTGAAGCATCTGAAATTTGAAAGTAAAATGCGAGTACAAAGTAATTTATTGATAGATAGAAGAATGTGATATGGAGATGGAATATATAAAAAAAATGGATAGATTGATAAGCCTTCTTAGATGGTTTCTGCAACGAACTGTATGTGTGATTTTCATTTTGACTGCAAAATCTCTAAATAAATACTGAAGATAAGTATGTACGGCACAAGTAATCAAAGTTGAAAATGTGATATGAAAACTGTTAAATTAATAGTTGTTTCTCCAATATTGGCATCGTCAAAGTGTCTGAAATTATTGCATGAAAATTAATAGGAACATCAAAAATTCTGTACATCATGTTTTCAAGGAACAACTACAATTCGTTTGCTTCTTATAAATATATTTGGAGTATGTTTTGGATCGTCACATGATTATTATTATTTTTGCAATGAATATTTTATACTTGTCTAGAGGTACTAAAACTGTTTGCAATAAAAAATATAGGGTAGTATGACGTTATTAATTTTGGACTCCATTTCGAAATAATTTTTTGAAATATATACGAAACAGAATACAAAATAGAAGCAGAATGAGGTAATTTTATTTGAACATTAGTATAAACCACGAGTTCCGAATGTGGTTCAGAGGTGGACCTCAGGGGTTCACGGAAAACTTGACGGGGATCTAGCTTGCCGTGAACAAAAATGGGGGTTCACAAGTTGTAAGTGGGGTCTACGAAAACTTATCTGGTTTAACAACAAAAATGTTGGCTTGGCTTTACCCATAAACAGTTAGCTCTAATTTTCTTTTCAAAACCAATTCCTGTCTTAATTTCTTTGTATAGTATAGTGTATTTAAAGTAGTTTAGCGGCTGTTACTTGTTAACACTTGCATTTTAGATATTCAGTACAACGTGAGCCAAACGAGTGAATAGCGCCTCGCTGCCGCCGCCGTCGTTCGTCCGCGGCGCTTGTTCAGACATGCAAATAATAAAATAGGACTTGAACTGGACTTGTTTGATTATTCACTAATATAAGTGCGAATCACAAGTACAAACTTAATTCATTTGGTTCCGGAATTTTTTTAATGAAAAGTATAAATGTCATGAGTGATTTTTTTAAAGAAAAATCGATTCCATTTACAAACGGTGGCAGCAGATAGAGCTCTTGCCGTGTTCAGGCGATATCGTGGTTTTAGAAGCCATCTTATCATTATACCTGGAGCGACAGAAATTCAATGTGTCATTTACCGACAACACTTGGTAGCTAAAAATTTGAGTTATAGATTGCACCAATCAATTCAATATGAGATTAAAGCAATTAAAAAAATAAGAAGCAATGCGTGTAATATCCGTTTATTAGCACAAACGTGCGACGAAAATTATGAAGATTTCCAGCGATTGCTCTGAAGTACGCTGATTGTCGAAAGGTGCATGTTTAACAAGATTTTAGTCACTTTTCTAATACGTTCTAGGGTTTTTGGATAGTATAGATCTAGATTTAAAAGAAAACCTAATCAAATGAAAAGCAGACATCGCGTATTTGACACATTTGTTCAAAACATTTAATGACATGACATATAAATTCCCTGCATGATGACTTCAAAAGTAGATTTTAAAATGTTCTTAGGATGGAAATATCCCCATGGATTAAAAATCCATTTGTTGACAAACATTTTAGCCACAACTTGTTTATTTTTCTGTTGAACGATCTGCTTAAAAAAACTTTCAAACACGTTTTTTTCTATTGTCTCTTATATGAACATGGACAATATAATGAACGGTTGTACTACTGTGTTAAAAAGTACGGGAATTGGTTAAAATGACTAAAACGACAATTTCCAATCATAATACAGGATAATTAGACCCCAAACCTTTGAAATATGGTTGTGTCGTAACGTAGATTAGATATTGGTTGGAATTTCTCGGACATCATCTAAGAAAAGAAAATATGAAGGTCCGCCAGCTGAAAAAGTTGTGCTATTTTCCGATATTTCTTAATATAACTCTTTAAATATGTAAGATAGAGAAAAAAGGTATACTTACGAATTTGTTCTTTATGAAATTCTCTACAAGATAGAATTAGTTTAAATGCGATATATTCAATTTTTTCGTTGAGAAATGGCGATAAATGCAAAAAAAGTAGCTAAAAACCGGTTATTTTGAAGCATTTGTTTCGCAGATAAGAAATCATCCAATCACGCTATAAATTGGGATTTAAGAACCTTATTATAGTATAAAACAATATGCCAAAGGCCGATTAAATTGGCCTGATAGTTTTTACATGAATTAATTGTTAATTAATTTCCGCGAAAAAATTAACGTCATTTTTGCGTTCATGCCAGGCTTACATTTTTGAGTTCTAATAGGCGCTGATTCTTTTACAACTACTTAGACCTCTAAACTATAACACAAAATAGTTATGATGAACACTTTTTAAGTTTTTATCATTTTTTTACGCGATTTTCAAAGGTTGAAAAATTTCGTCTTATAAATAATTAATTTTTGAAGCGAATTTGGATACCGAAGAAAAATACTCAAAGTACCTAAAAAAAGTTCTTGGAAATACGCTCCTTTTAAAAAAAATGCGTTTAATTTGGCCAAATAGGCGAAGAGATAATAAACGTCAAAGATCGAGAGTGTTTGCAGTATAACTATTAATGTTGTAACAATAAAAAAATGCCAGCAGATAGATTTTTCCGAGAAGTTTTTGTATGTGCTTTGAGTTATAACATCGCCCTTTTGCATGAAGTAGAGGAGGCGGGGGGAAGTTGTTGTAAAATTTACCCCGGAAATTTTCCGAAAGGGCAACAAACCTCAGGTCAGAAAAATAAGGACATAAACAATATAAATATATTTGCACTTACGCTTCTTCGAAGAAAATTAGAGCTAACTGTTTATGAGTAAAGCCAAGCCAACATTTTTGTTTTTAAGCCAGATAAGTTTTCGTGGACCCCACTTACAACTTGTGAAGCCCCATTTTTTTCACGGCAAGTTAGTTCCCCGTCAAGTTTTCCGTGAACCCCTGGGGTCCACCTCTGAACCACATTGGGAACTCGTGGTTTATACTAATGTTCAAATAAAATTACCTCATTTTGCTTCTGTTTTGTATTCTGTTCCGTATATATTTCAAAAAATTATTTCGAAATGGAGTCCAAAATTAATAATAACGTCAATCTACCCTATATTTTTTATTGCAAACAGTTTTAGTACCTCTAGACAAGTGTAAAATATTTATTGCAAAAATAACTTGTTTACCGACGTCATTAAAACGGAAGCGAATTCATTTAAATGATTTGCTTTGTGTGCTATTTCTCGTTATAAATCAGACGTGAAAAATTAGAGATTAATAAATTGAGTTATTTTCTAAACCAAAAGTGTATCATAACAAAGATTAATATACAGCTGATAAAAATTTTGTTTTCAGAAAGAACATGCTCATATTTATTTTCACTGTTGTTCTGTAGACAAAATATAAATTATTCATCCAAAAGTATTGTTTACTTTCTTTTTAATGATTTGGATTTTTCCAAAACAAAAAACTGAACTGATTAAACAAATATATTTGTCATTATAAGGAATGCACATTGTGCTACAATCTATATTTTGTTCCAATTTAAATTTTAATGATGAAGATAAAATAAACACGCAAATAAATATATTCCACACAATAGCATGAATTCGGATAACACTATGATCTTAGTGGCTCCCAAAATGTCTTGAAATGGCACAAAAGTACCATCCTAAGCAACCTTTACACTGCAGTTTTACGAACCCCTTCTGAGTAATTTAAATAGTCTTGATAAAGATTGGATATAAATCTAAATTGTATGCTTCTCTTGGTTTTCCTGTTAGGACGTACTTCATCTTATCTAAAATAATTGGGGCTGTGATCGACCTTCCGATAGCTAGTTGAGAGAAAATTGATTGTATCACGCGAATGAATAATCTTTATGAGATTAGTAACTAAGCCCTTGTCTTACCTTGCGTACCTGATCTGCGGTCTTCTAGGTGGATGCAGAAGTCTGAGTCCCCCTTCTTTCAGGTAGATTGGAGACACCACATACACAACACAAAGTCTCGTTATAACCTCTCGATTCGACTTCAGCTTAACAATTCAATTTATCGTTCCTGCTTCTCGTCGACTTCAACAGACAGCGTGTTTTCCGCACGACAAGGGCCGAGAAGTTACGAAGCAAATTATATGTAAAGACAATTGATAAAAAAAAGAAATAACTTGGTCACCAACAATTCGCAGTAAGTGAGATTTAACGGATTTGACACCCCTCTCCCCTAAACCGCCAAAGTGAGTAGACTAGGGTGGGTTAAAATGCCACGCGATAGATTCCTGCTTGGCAGCGGATTTGAGGAATACGTCAATTTTTCGAGCAGCACATACGAAATTGCTCTCACAATAACTGTAAATATCACTACAGCGTCCTCGTCGTGATAGAAATTACCGTAAAGCTGCCAAAAATGCATCTGCTGAGAGCTCAGATACCAATTCTAAATGAATGGCTGTAGAAGTGAAGCACACAAATAAACACAGATAAGCCTTCAGGACTTTGGCCCCACGGACCTTACTTAAAGTAATGTTAAATGGGCCGGCATAATCCACATCAACATGAAAAAAATGTTTTACTTGAGTAACGTGAGCTGATGGCAAGACGCCCATTATAGGTTGAACAAATTTAGGATTGGTCTTCCAGTATTGAAGGCACTTACCCAAAATACGACGAATCGAACATTTAAATCATAAGATTCAGAATTGTTGGGACAGAAGAAACTGCGCAGATTGAACTCCTGCATGAATATATTTAAGATGATATGATTCGATGAGTAAATCAGTAAAACGGCCATGCTCTTATTGTCTCGAAGCATCTTAATTTCTGCAGAAAACGACAACTCCTGCGTACGTTTTACTAGAACTAACAACGCCAGATGCAGCTCATATGAGTTTAGCCCACCTGTTCATTTGTTATTTGGTTTGCAAGAATTATAAATGTAGCGAAGAACATAACCTGAAATTCGAGCAAGCTTAAACAAGGAGGAATGTTGCGAAATTAACGAGTCAAGAAGACTCACTGCGGGTATCACGTGAAATGTTAATTGACGCTCTTCTTCAGAAACACTAGAAGATGTGTTAAAATTAGGTTGGAGAAGCTCATTCCATGGCGGACAGGTACATTTAAGAAAATATGGTCCCGCTCACCATAAGGTGCAAGTGAGTAACTCTGAGGGTAATAAGCCGCGAGAACCTACATCTGCGGGGTTGCTCTCTGATCTGACATAGAACCAAGAAGAAGAGGGAAGTTTATCGTGGATGAAAGACACTCTGTTATTAACGAAAGTCTTCCAGCGATGCGGAGAGGACTTAATCCAAGATAATACAACCTGCGAGTTAGACCATTCAACAATTTTATCAAAATGAATGTAAGTTTCAAAGGTGTTGCGAAGAAAGGAAACTAGGCTAGCCACTAATACAGAAACACAACGCTCTATCCTGAGCAAAGTGATCCTTATCAATGGAGCCACTTTGGATTTGGATGCAACAAAATGTGTGAAACATTCTCCCGTTCGAGTATAAGCAAGAATATACGCTACGGCGCAGTACCCCATCTCGCTGGTGTCTCCAAAACCATGTAATTAAAAACTCCGTATGTTCCCATGACAAAAGGTGCGGGGAAGACTCAGGTACGGAAGAGTTGCGAAATCTGTGGAGTAAAATTTCCACAGACGAATAATCTTTTCTGGCGGGGGTTGATCCCAATCTAACTTATAAGTCCGAATACGCTGAATCAAGTGTTTTAAAACGAAAGTGACCGGAGAACGAAACCCAAGTGGGTCGAAAATTCTAGCTAAATGAGATAATAGGCTTCGTTTTGTACAATTACCATCAAAGGGTTGTACGGAGAAGAAGAAACTATCTGAACTTGTGCTCCACCCTACACCCAATATTTCAAGTGAAGTATCTTCGTCAAAGGACAACGAGCTAGTATACAAATGTGATGGCGGTAAATGAGCGATCAGAGAAGGCTAGTTACTAGACCATTTACGTAATTCAAATCCTCCCCTTTCAAGAAGATCAACGGATTGTTGCTGAAGTAACTTGGCCTATTCAAAAGATGAGCTATCTGTAACAATATCATCCACATATATGTATCAGAACGAAGAGCCTGTGAAGCCAAAGTATAAGTAGAACCTTCTGCCTCCGCGAACTGTAAAAGGTTGCGGAAGGCTAAATAAGGAGCAGAAGTAGTTCCATAAGTAACAGTTTTCAGTCGAAAGTCTTGGAGAGGTTCGGAAGGAGAAAATCTCCACACTATTCGCTGATATTGGCAACATTCACTAGTATTTGACGAAACATCATCTTTATATCTACAATAGTTGCAAATCTTTGAAAACGAAAATGTAACAGGATTGTGGCAATATCTCTTTGTAACATAGGACCAGGAAGAAGATGATCATTTAATTATAGCTGATTGGGGCATCTGGCCGATGCGTTGAAGACCACTCTATGTTTTGTGCTGACATTCTCGGGCTTCAGAACGCAGTGATTAGGAATGTAATATGTTTGGGATGAAGTCGTCAAGACGTCGACAGGCTCCATGTGACTCAACTCAACATATTCTTTCATAAAAGAAGAGTTGTGTTCATACACAAGAGGATTCCTTAAAAGACGTCTTTCCAATGAGTGAAATTGATTAACAGCCAAAGATCGAGTGTCAGAAAAGGAGGGATCACCATTTCTAAAGGAAAGTGGAACAATGAATCTTCCTGCGGGATCTCTTTGACATGTCTCTACAAACTTCCTCTCACAGTAAACGTCATTGGGAGAACGGGTAACGACGTCTGGAACACTTTATATATCCCAAAATCTTTTTACAGACTCCTCAAGACTTGAAGTGTCATCAATTTGGCAAAAGAGAGAAGTATAATTAGTTTGAATATTCTGATCAATCTTTTCAGTTAGAACATATCCAAACACGGTATTGATGACATCCGGTTGACCAGCACTTCCGGCAATACGACCATTCAGCAATATTTGAGAAACGAAGAATATCTAATTAAATGTTTGAAATATGTGACCTTGTTTATGAGATATATGTTTAAGTGGTAAGTTTGTGCAAATATTTGGTAAGACTATAGCATCAATGGTAAAAACTAGATGGTTTTGATGAATTGGACGAAGGGAAAGAACAACTCCACCAGCTGTAGTAAGTAACAGTTTTCATCGAATCCAAGCCATTTATTTGTATTTAGAATTTGTTTGAACTCAAACCTAAACGATTCACTGCCTTTGACGTTATAAATGACATCATACTTCCTGAATCGAGGAGACAACGCAGAGGCTGATAATCTCCAAAATTATCTAAAACCTCCACCATTGCCGTGGACAACAGAACGCTAGAGAGGCGGGACAAAGCAGAAGCGTGAAGTGCGGGTACTGATTGCAGTGCGGGACTAGATTGAGTTGCGATGTCATCACTTATATCAGTTGAAATTGTATGATTAGTAGTATTATTCACTGTGGTACTAGAAGTACGAAAGTTTGCATTATTGATTTCATCATCAGGTGATTTTAAAAAATGCAAAAGAGTATGATGACTCTGTTTGCACTTATGACAAGAATTTTGAGATCTACATTGTCTAAAGCTATGTGCAGGACTTAAACAATTAACACAAAGTTTATTTTGTTCAACAAATTGATATCTTTCTTTTGGATTATTTTTTAAAAATTCTGAACATCTTTACAAAGCGTGATTAGCCTTTGAAAGATAATATTTCAAATTATATTTGCCACTAGATTGATTCATTTGCAACAAAAAATGAAGTAGCGGTATGCTGAGGCAGTTTGGAAGCAGGTTTAACTCTTGGTTTGTGAATTGAAGAATTATTATGATTAACATATTCCAATGCCTCCACCTGGCGCGTTATAAAATTGAATAAATCTTTATAAGTGGGGAATTCGTCGTCTGATTGAGTAGAAGTATGGTTTAGCTCAAATTGTGAAACTAAAGAAAATGGTAATCGCTTTAAAATCATGTGAACAAGAATGAAATCCCATTTATCGACAGGGAAATCGAAGGTTTTTAAAGCTTCCAAATGGTCATCAAAGGTTGACAACAAGCGTCGTAACTTTGTTGGATCATCCAAAATGAGTTTTCGGTAGTTATCCGAAACCGTACAATGCGTTATGGTAATTTTTCTAGTGTTATTATACCGTTTACGCAATGCAGCATAAGCAAGATCATAGTTATGTTCGGTCATTTGAAAATGTTTAATGACAAGAAATACCGAATTTTGAACGGATGATCTCAAATATTTAAACTTTCCAATTTTACTGAGCTTGCTATTGCTGTGAATCAATGCGTCGAACATGTCAATAAATGACGGAAACTCAGAAATATCACCATTAAAGGTAGGCAAATTGATGTTTGACATGGCAACATTGCCATGACTATTAATAGGGACAGGCGTTGTGTTTACCGGGAATTCCGTAGAAGTGATCAATTTATAATAAATTTCTCGAATTTGTAACAAATTAGCCTAAAATGTTTTTCGAATTAAATCTTCTGAATCAAAAGCCTCTTGCCCTTCACCTAATAAACTAATAACTGCATTATGGCTTCTAAAGAACTCGTCCTTAATTGAATTGACATCCTCATAATTCACTCTCAGACTAGTGACAAAGTTCACATCCTCAATAGCGCGTTTAGCAATCTGCAAAACTTCATTCAAACGACGAATGTCTACCAATCTATAATTGGTGTATTTAAATAATTAATCTGAAGACATTTTATCAATAAATTCAAATATTTTTTAATATATAATGTTGATTAAAAATAGTATTTAGCCTGAGCCCGTTCTACTGGTGCTATACTAATGAAGGAGAAAATTGATATTATTTAAGTATAAAAGAATGAAACGCGTTTTTAATTGAATGTTAATAAATAAAGGTGAATGACCTCTAATAAAATGAAAAATTATCGATTTTGAAAGTCAAAATTGAAGTACGACAACTTTTTGCGCTGTACTAATGAAACAACAACAAAACCTGAATGAGAACTACTTTATGTTGTGCGTATAACTTATTGTTGAAATACATAATGAAAAGAAAAATATAAATATCAATAACAGTAATCAAGGGTGCGATAATGATTATCCGGCTCGAAATCCAAAAATGTAAAATAATTGGAGCTGTGATCGCCCTTAGGCCTTCCGATAGCTAGTTGAGAGAAAATGGATAGTATCACGCGAATGACTAACCCCTTGTCTTACCTTGCGTGCCTGATCTACGGTCTTCAAGGTGGATGCAGAAGTCTGGGACCCCCTTCTTTCAGGTAGATTGGAGACACCACATACACGAAGTCTCGGTATAACCTCTCGATTCGACTTCAGCTTAACAATTCAATTTATCGTTCCTGCTTCTTGTCGACTTCAGCAGACAGCTCGTTTTTCGCACGACAAGGACCGAGAAGTTACGAAGAAGCAAATTATATTTAAGGACAATTGAAAAAAAGGGGATAAAAGAATGATAATAGAAAAAAAAAGAAAGACAATTATATACACAACACAAAGTAGCGGGGATGCGACAACTAGGTAGCTTAGAAAATATGAATATAAATAAATTTTCACACACGGGATGGTGAAAGGATGCCAATAACTGTTTTCTTGGGGTGCAGTACACATGCATCTTAACCCATTGAGGGATGGAAATAATTAAAACAATTGATTTGAGTGCTCATCACAAATAACACGTCACGGAGTTTAGCCAAGAGTATTGAACTTTATCGATGACACAAGTAACCAATGGAGGCGCATCTAATAATTTCGGAGATGAAAATCCTTGAGATACTTGAAGCCCGAAGAGAAAAAAAGCAATCACTGAATAGATGTACAAACCAAGTATGTGAGAGCGGCAGGCTAGATGGTCAAAGATGTGGGATACCAGAACAAGAAAAGATCGCAAAATTCAGTATACGCACAAAGAAAATAGAAGTTGTTGAAAGCCTTCCGTTGTCCACAAATGACATATAAACAAGAGAAACTGAGTTATTTTGGATTAAGCGTCGGCCGACTTCATTGAAGGCAAGGGAATCTTCTTGTTACACCTGCTTAAACAACATTACATGAGAATGGCTCTGCGAGATTGAAAAAATTGTGAGGATGTTGACCTGTTATTTTCCAAAATTTGTAGACATGACGAAAGTGTGAAAAGAAGGTGGAAATATAAATAGAGTAAAGTGACGTGAAGTACTAAGAACCCATTATTTGAAAAGCTCGCATAAAGGAATTGTCAAAATCCTTTTTGTCGCAATTGGTACAACTATCCTCCTCATTTATTCCATATTTCTTAAAGTTCGTTTGAAGCGTATTTGGCGAATTTTTACAATTGATAAAAATATCGAATCGGTCTGAAATTTTGTATATATTGCATGTGAGGAGCATGAATCAGTGTATAGACTTTATCAAAAAGGTGCGTGTGAGTGAGACAATGTACTCATAAACAGAGGTGTGATGGAAGAATTGCTTAGTCCTAGTCCAACATCAAGCTCTTCAACTAAACTCGAGATCCCTCCAAAAAAATAATTGGTGACTGGAAGTCGTCGTATCAGCGGAAGCTGACTGCTGAAATTTCTTCATCCCATAAATGGACATTTAAAATTATTGGGACTATTTATATCTGATTCATTTTACCGGTAAAAATGTTGTTTTATAAGTTGTAATATGTACTCCGTATTCACAAAAATTTAATAATGTTGACTATACAAACAACTGAAAACCTCGATCAAACAAAATAAAACTGTTCAAACCAATGAGTGTCATAAATATTGTTTTGCTTCTTTTTCTTAACCATAAAATATGTTTGATATTATTAGCAACACATGCATCATTTAGACATAAAATGCATATTTATGGTATATCAATGTCATTTGAAGAACATTTTGCTTTGAAATATTGGTCATCATTATATTTATATATAAAATTCGAGAATTTCAGCAAAAAAGGAAGAGTGGACTCTCACCGGAAAAATTCCAAGCTTTCGGGGGCTGGGGGTTATCCCCATAATCATGGAAACGAAAATGAAAAACAAAAGATAAATCGTAAATCGATTGAGAGGATCAATATGTGGAAATTAAATAAAAGGTGCACACTTAGATTCCATTGTGATAGAATTAATTATAGTACGAAGAATCAACAATGTGGACTAGTTAGGAAAGGAATATCGCACAATTATATCACAATCATGGGCAAGAATGTCGAAATATAACACCATTTCTTTTCTCAGCCACACGAAGTGTTTAACTGTTGCTAGCCGGTACGGCAAAAGGTATCGTTTTCCTACTAAAAGGGATGGACTACGTGTGTTGGAGAAAATAAATGGTGTTATATATCAACAGTCTTGCCCATGATTGTGGTATAATTGTGCGACATTCCTTTTCCAATTAGTCCACTTTGTTGATTCTTCAGACTATAATTAATTCTACCACAATGATCTAACCTCAACTTAGAGGTAAGTGTGCACCTTTTATTTAATTGCCACATATTGATCCTCTAAATCGATTTAAGATTTATTTGTTGTTATTCATGGTTCATGATGGGGATAACTGTCCCCGAAAGCTTGAAATTTTTCCTATAATAGTCTACTCTGCCTTTTTGTGCTGCAATTCCCCAATATTCTCGAGTTTTATTCCTGTCAGCAACGATTATGCTTATATATATATATATATATATATATATATATATATATACAGGGTGTTTCCTAAGTAATCTAAAATATTCATCACTCCATTTTAAGACGAAAAATTCTTATAAACATGTGTGATAAGTCTTGTCGTTAATGAGATACAGGGTGTTGAATTGTTTTATTATTTCAAGTTTGATGTTTTATAACTCGGTTTGTAATACCGTTGGAAAAGTGCCGTATTTGTTTATGATTGTACTTACACCCCTGTTTCGATTTTAACTAATTTCATTGTTTCCAATTCATAAACGTAGCCGCTACGATTTTTTTAACAGTGGCTAAATTTTTTTATTAAAAATCACCCTATAAAAATTCGTAGCGGCTACGTTTATGAATTGGGTAGAATGAAATTCATAAAAATCGAAAAAGGGAGGGAACACAATCACAAAAAAATACGGCACTTTTGAATCGGCATTACTCATGGATAATGTCTTGAGAGGGTTATCTTGGAAGGCATGTCTGGTCTATTTGGACGACATCGTAGTAATGGGCAAGACATTTGACGAACACCTGAAGAATTTGGAAGACGTATTCAAACGACTCCAAGCTGCCCAGCTCATGTTAAACCCGAAGAAATGTCAGCTGTTCCAAAACCGAGTCAACTATCTAGGTTATACAGTGAGCAATGAAGGAGTGGCGGTGGATCCAGAGAAAATTGCTTCAATTCGGCAACAGCCGCAACCAACCGACAAACATCAAATTAGGAGTTTTCTTGGACTTTGCACGTATTATAGAAGATTTATCAGGAAGTTTGGAGATATTGCCAATCCTCTAACTCAACTTACAGAAGTAGCAAGAGATTTCCAATGGGACGAAGACTGTCAAACGGCTTTTGAAACCTTGAAGAGGCATTTGAACTCGGCGTTGATATTAGGATTTCCATTACCAGAGGGAGACTTTATTCTTGACACTGACGCAAGCAACGTAGGAATTGGCGGAGTGTTCTCACAGATCCAAAGAAAGAGTGCTGGGATATTTCAGTAAAGTCCTCGCCAAACCAGAACGAAACTACTGCGTCACAAGAAGAGAACTTTTGGCGGTAGTGAAGTCCGTGGAACACTTTTACCAGTATCTCTATGGTAGGAAGTTTTTAATCAGGACTGATCATGCAGCACTCAAGTGGTTGATGCAGTTCAAGAGTACGATTTCAACATCGAGATGGTGTGAGTCATCGGAGTGCCGACTCCCTGTCCAGACGGCCGTGCCCAACAGACTGTTCCCACTGCAACAAGGCGGAATCTAGGGAAGCTGCAGTTTCAAGAACTACTCTAGTCAATGAAGAATGGTCACCCACCAGGATCAGAGAAGATCTGGAGAATGATCCTTGCCTAAAGAAGATTCGACAGTGGAAGGAAGAAAATCGGCGACCTACCTAGCAAGAAGTGTCAATATTTTCACCGAAACTGAAGGCGTATTGGGCTCAGTGGGACTCCCTTGTTCTGGAAGAAGGTCTGTTGAAGAGAGTCCTTGAAAACGATGATGGTTCCGAGTTGAGGAGACAGCTAGTTATCCCTAGAACGAGAGTAGCTGAGTTACTGAAGAAGATACAAGACAGTCCATCGGGAGGTCATCTGGGAGTGAGGAAAACCCTTCAGCGAGTCCGTGAAAGGTTTTATTGGATGAACAGCTCCGACGATGTAGGAAATGTACGACTTGTGCTACGAGTAATGGGCCACATCGCAAGAGAAAGGCACCTATGAAACAATATAATGTTGGAAGCCCTTTCGAAAGGATTGCTTTAGATATGGCTGGACCATTCCTGACCTGACGACAGAAAATTGTAGCAAATACATACTGGTCGTAATGGATTATTTCACAAAGTGGGTGGAAATTTACGCTATCCCGAACCAAGACGCCACAACTGTCGGTCGCGGATGTATTTGTGAAAGAATTTATCAGCCGATATGGAGTGCCATTGGAAGTTCACACTGACCAGGGAAGAAATTTCGAAAGCCATCTATTCCAGGACATTTGCGAGAATCTGGGAATGAAGAAGACCAGGACAATAGCATTACATCCACAGTCAGATGGAATGGTCGAGAGAATGAACAGGACTATTGGAAAAACCTGTCCAAAGTAGTTTCCAGCCATCAGAGAGATTGGGACCAGTTTATCTCTCTATCCGCTTATCGATCTGCCGTCAATGAGCCACGGGTGAAACACCTGCGAAAATCCTGTTTGGACGTGAAATGAGGCTTTCTTGTGATCTGGAATTTGGCTGTCGACCTGGAGAAGATCTAGCAGAAGAAGACTACGTGATCCAATTGAGAAGAAGGCTGGACGATATTCATGAATTACTTCGAACAAATCTTCAAGTTGCCAGTGACAGAATGAAAAGTCGGTAAGATACGCAGGCCACAGAAGGTGGTTCTAAAGAAGGGGACAAAGTATGGTTACACAAGCCGACGAGGAGAAAAGGATTTTCTCCAAAATTACAAAAATCCTGGGAAGGTCCATACTTAATCAAGAAAAGGATCACTGATCTTATATATCGCATAAGCAAGATCCCCAACGGAAAACCAAAAGTAGTTCACCAAAACCGACTAGCGCCATTGACCATGACCTAGTGAAAGGAGTAAACCATTTTCGAGATGTGTCCGACCCTACCTTCGATGAATTTATGGGAGCGTATGAAGGTACCGGGAAAGCTAGGATATGGAGTCACCTCAGAACAACAACAAGATTTGATCACTCTCCCGGAAGATTATTCACTGGCATACAACATCCCCGCCCCTCTCAAGAATGCACGAGGGTTGGCATTCGTCTTTCGAAAGAAGTTCGGGCAATTAGAAAAACTTGAAGACCGGATTCCAGCCCCTGGCAAGACACTGAAACTGAACATAATTCGCGGTACGTCTTCTACGTGGTAACTAAAAATTAATTTCAAGAACGATCTTCCTACCGCGATGTGTGGGAAGCACTTCGAAACCTCCGAGACCATGTGTTAGAATCCAGCGTGAAGAAACTGGCTATGCCTAAGATAGCGAGTAACCAGTTGGATGGTCGAGTTATCAGGAACATGGTAGAGATTATCTTTCGAGATACCGGTGTCCAGATATTAATCTGCAGCTACAACCCCCGTTATCAGTATCCGATTTCCATAAGATCGGAAAGTGTAGAAATGGGGCCAGTTGCCGATTCAAACATTCAGTCTCGGATACACAAAAGTTCCAGCAGGAACTTCCATTTAAGCACAGGGTAATGTGTCGAAACAGCACACTGGTATAGTTCCTGAATCCGACTCTATCTAAGCCATGTATGAAAGTTAAAATTATGGCGGATTCGCAGGGATTTCTTAGAATTGTTTGCGATTGTGACTATCTTATCTAGACATTATGTTTGTGACCTGTCTTATATATAAAATGCGAGAGCCAATTGTTTTTGTGTAAGCCGCAATCCAGAATTATCTAGTAAAAAAGGCACTCATATATATAGAGGACCGACCAGCGGAGAAGTTCAGTTGAGTTGATAAAGTGATCTCGACAAATAAACAAGAATACACTGAAATCGCGAACAGTAAAGTGTTGATATAAATTAATAATTAAGGTTGTGTGTATATAAATTAACTTTAAGTGAATAGTTAAGTGTATATGAATTGAGTGTTAGTGAGCAGTTTAGTGTTTAAATAAATTCGCAAGTAGCCATACCGTGTGAATATATATATGTATATGTATATCTTGAGGATCAAGTTGGTTCAGTATACCATTCTGTTTTTATGTTATTGTTGATTTTATATCGTGACATCAAAATGTGAAATCCTTTACATTTTGTAACTTCTGTCATTCTGACGATGATATATTTATATCGAAACAATTGTCTATTTTTTTAGAATTTTTAAGATTTTCGTATTAAATAGTAGAGTGGAATTATTTAGAAATAACTATTTTCATTTATAACGGTAATCACTCTTTATTTGCATCAAAGGAGATGAGATTAGTTTTATTTAATTGAAAACCTGAGTAAAACTTTGAAAAGTGAGATAAACTATTTCTTTTTGTTCTCAATCGAAACAATTCTCTGCAGACTGATACTGGCGAGTTTTAGCCTTCACGAATACTTGTAGTGTACCGTACCATAAGATTAATGGAAGTATTAGAATATACAATGGTAGTGAATGCACAATAATTTCTGAAAGGTCAAAACATAAAAAATGATGATCTGTATCTATTTCCTATTAACATTTTAATAATGGTGACATAAATTTTTAATTAAAAATATATGTATTTACTTTCCTGGCTATAATATGCCATGGTAAATATTGAATCACATTTTCTTCAAATATAGTGACGGTGAAGATTAACATGAATTTATTTTTTAAATAAGGGAAATGTTTTATAGAACGAATTTCTTACCGAAACCCATATCATTGCTTTTATGTACCGACTATGTATGTTTACATGAAATTAATCTGCTAAGGTTATAGTGAATCATTCTATGTTAGGTTTTTTATTATCAGCGTTACTCATTTCTTAGTATTCGCATATAATATTTTTAATGAATGTCTTTTATTTGAACAAAATTTGATTCAACAACACAACCGACATCATCGAACATAACCTATAAATATATTAACTTACCCATTCCGTGCCATAAAACAATAGGGGTATTTTCACTTGAAACGCCATTAGATAAGACAATGCTTAGTAAAAAGAAGCAAAGAGTATTCATCTCGATATATTACTTTAGTCTGAATTAAACGAACAATTTAATGTCAACAAGTATGTAGGTACTTATAATGAGAACGTTTGCGCAGTCTCTATGTCAAGTGCTTGAAGAGAATTTTGAATGTTTATTCATTCGATTCATTATTTAATCAGAGGCGGGTAAAGAGCACTGTTTTGCACTTTTATATAATGTAATCTCAAATATTAGCGAACAAATGATCTGATTAAATTGATTACATACTTATTGTGTACTTCATTATAGATCGGGTCGATATAAGTGCAAATCTAATGAAAAATATATCGGAAGGAAAAAATTTTGTTCACAATATTACTTCTTAGGGTCTATGCACACAGCATATTTTTAACGCACCACCGACGCAAAGTTTTACGAACGTACACTTCAAATGCGCGTTGAAAGTTCATCTGCGTCGCATTTGTGTATGAATTGTCGGAGAAAGAGTTGGGAATATGACATCCGATTGCCGTTTGAAATTATTTTCCATCTTTTATGTTTGACAATGATTGTAAAAGTTGTGTTAAAATGACCACTTAATTTTGTTTTGCTCTTGAATGGGTCTATGTAATAAAGGATCTTATTTTTTCTTTTTCGTTATTTACAATCGGGAACAAAATTAGCCCAAGCAGTGTTGTTTCGACCGACTCCATTTTACTACTGTTGAAGAATCCGGTGAAAGCGTAGATATTACTTTTCCGCCCATCCCTACCTAATCTGCGAGAAAACTATTGATTTACCCCAAAAAAAGTTTAGTATTTTTTTGAGTTATTTTTACGTTTTTCAGCAAGAATAACAAGAGAACCCGTTTTAAGAAAAAAAAATACTGTATGTATGTCGTCGTCGTTGTCGTCGGCCACTTTTCAAAACATGTCTTGTTAGCACGATACAGCCTCCGAGTGCAACAAGTTAACAATTTCATGATTGAATATTGTTCAGGACATCTCACAGGTGAATTTATTGATTGTCAGCTCACCAGAGTCAACACAACGTGTGCTATGGTACTTGAAGAAGGACATTTTTATAATTTTTGGAGAAATGTTCAGTTTGTTAGCACGATACAGCCTTTTGGTTTATACAAGTGTTATACCCTATATAATAGTTGACAGTTAAGTCCGCTGAGCCCGTTTCTGTCTACTGTCGGTTTCTGTAACCAAGTCATATGGATAGATAGTACTCGAATGTCAAGTAGTGGATATTTCTGGTGCTGTCATTACTTTTTCATATAATCTGATATACAGTAATAAAGTATATAATGTTGACATCAAAATAGTCAGTCTCTCCCCTTTTAGTTATAACAAAGTGCCGACGAGGATAAAAACTATTAAAACAAAAAGAAAAGCACCAAATCCTATGCATACCGTAAATATACTCCGAGATACGTCGAATCATGCAGTCCGAAGATCTAAAGGCAATATTGTCCAGAATAGCTGAAGCTTTACGCCAAAACGGAGAAATTCTCCAGTCTATGAAGTCGAACCAGTCAATTCAACCAAACGTCAATGTGGTGTCAAATTTCGAATACTTCGACAACAGTAAGTCAATATCGCAAGCGTCTCAAACATTGGTTCAATTTAAAAGGAATTAAGGACAATAAGGAATTGTGGGTAGAGAACTATTACTCCATATAGGTCCTCAGCTACATACCGTGATATGTTCACTTACTACACCAGCAGATCCTGCTACAATAACCTATGACACTCTTGTCAAGCTATTGGAAGATCATCTATGTCCAGCCCCGAATATAATCGTACAACATCGCTTCTTATCAAGAAATCAAAAAGAATGGGAGACGATTAGCCAATATTCAACAGAACTGCGTCAATTAGCGTCTACATGTTGCTAATCTGGTCTTACGAGCTAGTTCATCCGGAGGCTAAAGGACAATTGAATCCGGGAAAAGCTTTTACAACTAGCGGAGGCAACATACGAAAAAGTGGTCGAATCAGCACTAGCATATGAAACATCAAAAATCGATTGTCGAGAAATGTCAAATCAATGTTTGCCAAACGTGCGCGTTCACGTTCTGAAAATAGAGAATCGACGAACCGTTTTCAATGTTTTTGTCCAAGTGATAGCTCTCCATCACAGACTCGTCAAAATTCGCGAATAAACTTTAAAGCACTTGGAATCGAGCGGAACTGTCTTCGATGTTCTAGAACAAATCATAGGTCGAATAATTGGCAAGTGCCTCGTGAAAAATTACGTGGTAGTGCCTGTTCAAAAACAGGTCACGTCAAAAAGGTTTGTTTGTCGTATTTAATGAAGAGACAAGTAGATTCTAAAGTAAAAAATGTCGAATTAGATCCTGAAGAGATAGCCGAATCAAACTTTTTAGATGATCTTGTAGATTTGAATAAAATATATGACATTTTCTCGTCTCATCTGGAACTTTCGACAAAAGATGCGGCAAAAATTTTTCACATCGGTATGTTTGAATTAGGAACATTATCAAAAGTTTGAAGTTGATTCAGGATCGGCATTCACCTTACTTCCGTTTCGTGATTTTGCCAAATTGAATTTCAAAGGTGACGTTAAACAGACTGATGTACGATTTCATTCATACACCCACGGTATTTTTAAACCGATTGGTTGTGCTGTTATTTTTGTCAAATACGAGGTCCAAACGTCAGATGAATTATTATTTGTGGTACCTGACCATCTCAGTCCGATCTTAGGTAGAGTATGGATACGTCGATTGAATATTGATCTCAAGCGTCTAGATATGTCAAAAGATAATACTGCATCTGTTAAATCTGTCAATTCCTTGGAAAGGACCCCTGAGTCAATAATGGAAGAATTTGCCGACATTTTCGAACAAAATGTATTCAAAATTTTACGTGCTCATTAAAACTGAAGAAAAATGCCAGGCCAGTCTTCTTGAAAGCCAGAGACATTCCTATCGCACTTCGCGATGCAGTCGATAAAGAATTGGACGAATTAATTTCGAACGATATAATATATCACGCGAATCATTCGGATTGGGGTTCACCGTTGGTTCCAATTCCAAAAGCAAATGGCGAGATCCGCTTAAAAGTTGATTATAAAGTCGCTGTAAACAAACAGCTACACGACGCACATTTTCCTATTCCACGAATCGCTGATGCTGTGAATAACCTTCGAGATACCAGTGTGTTTTGTACACTCGATCTATACAAAGCCTACCTTCACGTTGAAGTCGATAAACAAAATCAAATTATTCAGACAATGTCAACACATCGAAGATTCTTCGCCATGAAACGGAATAAAGTCTGCACCATCTGAATTCCATCGCATTATACATCAAATACTATCCGGATTGAAAGGTGCTATAGCATATTTTGACGATATCATCATATACGGGTCTAATAAAGAATATTGTTTGTCAAATCTAATCAATTGTCTACGCCTACGGCAATATGATCTGTACCTCAACCGTGAAAAATATTAATTTTTCAAGACGTCAATTACATACTTTGGATATGTTATCGAGCACCGCAGCGTCAAGAAATGTCCTGTGAAAGTTCGTGCAATTGTAGATGCTCCACCGCCAAGTGATACTGCAAAAGTACGAAGATTTTTGGGAATTACCACTTACTACGCCAAATTTATTCCAAATTTTTCATCCCTGACATTTCCTCTAAGGTGTCTGCTCCGCAAAAATACAAAGTTAAAATGGACCAAATCGTGTCAAAAATCGTTCCGTCGACTTAAGAAAGGAATTGCCAGCGATCGTGTTTTAATGCCGTTCAACCCAGATTTGCCACTTATACTCAGTTGTGATGCTAGCCCTGTAGGCATAGGTGCTGTCTTATCACATGTCGTAAATGGTCAGGAACGACCAGTAGCTTTCGCCTAGAGATCACTAACAGTAGCCGAAGGAAATTATAGTCAATTGGACCGCTAAGCTTTAGCGATTATATACGGAGTCAATAAATTTTACATGTTTCCATTTGCGAGAAAAATTCACTCTAGTCACATACAATAGACCTTTAAGTCGAATATTTCACCAGAATGCTAAACTGCCAATTCTTTCTGTTTGAAGACACCTACGTTACGCCTCAATTCTTAGCAGATTTGAAATTATAGTCAATTGGACCGCTAAGCTTTAGCGATTATATACGGAGTCAATAAATTTTACATGTTTCCATTTGCGAGAAAAATTCACTCTAGTCACATACAATAGACCTTTAAGTCGAATATTTCACCAGAATGCTAAACTGCCAATTCTTTCTGTTTGAAGACACCTACGTTACGCCTCAATTCTTAGCAGATTTGATTATGTTATCAAACACAAAAAAGCAGAAGAAACCGCCCATGTAGATTATTTTTCGCGAGCTCCATATAATAATATTGACTTTGTACCTAAGTTGGACAATCCTCCTAATGTACCTCAGGCTAGGCCAATAGAGGTATTTTGGTGAATACTATCGAGGAAAGTGTACGATAAAGGATGGGAAGCTACAAATGAAGATCAATTGCGGCGTCGCATCTTCCAAAAGATTAGAGAAATAGAACCTGCTCTTGTCCAAAGGAAGATGGGACAAGTCCGAAGAAAATTACGACTCATTGAGGATAACGGGCCACTATCCATAATGTAATTCGTAATTATTTTTCGTTATTAGTGTTGTTAATTGTTGCCACATGTGCTTTTACAATTAAAAAAGTTTGGAAAAATTTATTAGCATTTAAAAATTTTCCAAAATTTTAGGACCATACGTTATATGTACCACGTGAGAAGGTCTTATTTCGAATGTTCCTACAGTGTACGACTTGTGCAGATACTTTTCTAAACCATTTTTGTGCTTATCACACTTCTGACACTATTTTCAATTTTGTTGAAATTCGTTTACAAAAGGGATATTTCCTATAGTTTGTGGGAAGTTTGTTGTCGCCTGCCTACTTTAGACATTTCTTCAAATGTAAGGCTTCAAAAATATTTATTGCATTTTAGTATTCTGTAATGAGTTTTTAATGTATCATCTACTCGTGAATCTACAAATCGATACGAGCTTCTCACGTTATTTGGTGAAAAATCGTTATTCAAGGTGCCAATGTGGATGTTAAAGGTACTGTTTGTCACGACTATGGATGAGATAATTAGAAAATATACTGCTCATATCAATGTAGGAAATATCAACTTGAGAAATGTCACAATATTAGAAGCAGATGACTTATCTACTACGAAGTGCAGGGAGAATTACAAAACAAAATAAACCCTAGAAAATGAATACTATTAACAATAAAATCAAGTCTCAATTTCACAGATCGTACAAAACTACACAACTATTTTTCTCAAGTTCCTATGGAAAAATTTAAATCATTTGAATGACCGTTTGTTTTTTAAGAATTTTTGAATCTACCTACAGGTCATATAAATGAAAACTTTCAACGAAATCATGAATGAAAACTTCTGGAAGATTATAAACGTTCGTTTTAGATATACATGTAACATTATACATAGTCATGTCTAAAGTTTCAAATATACTTATAAAACGTCAGCGAATACGACGTGTGCGAAACATTTGAAAAAAGCCCTAATCATTCTCATTTTTATAAGCAACGCAACATAAATTTCTGGCTTTTGTTACATTTTTTACAGGAATAAAAAGTCAGACTTAACAAAACAGCAAATACTGGAATTGCCTGCAACTGGTTTGTGTTGTAAAGTGGCTGGTTCGTGTGCTGGCTGTATGGGTTTCGAATCATGTTTGTCATACTGAATTGAGTAGTACTCGGAGAGGACATTGCCCTAAATTTCTTCAGCACGCCAATTATTTCAGCTTTCGCCTCCAATTTCAAACCTTCTGAAATGTTTGTCAAATCCTTGTGGAGGGACAAAAGAAAATATTTATCATCATCACAATCATCAATGTTTGTATTAATTCTTTTTTCAACGCGCTGAGACAATGTGTCTATAAGTTTATCTTCTGAAGACTGGACTGACTTTCTTTTTCTTTTTTGCGGAGAACTTTTTGGTGGTCCACTATTTTCTTCGTCATCATTAATTTGAGAATATGTATCCGTTAAGCTGTTCGATGTCTGGGCCCTGGCTTCTGCTAATGGTAGTAGAAAAGACAGTTGATGGAAAAATACATACTGCCTCATCCTGGAGGCTGCGGAACCACTCTTTGTTGAATTGTTTTTTTTCACTTCTCTGTTAAAACCATCCCTTAACGTCTTCCACTTACGTTGTAATGTCTTGGTTGAAAAAAAAATATAACCTTAGTAATACTAAAAACAAAATCGAAGTGGTTACAGAATAAACTAGAATATTTTGTCGAATGACAGTTTTTTCTTGTTTTAGGTATTTGGCAACTGGATGTTCATTTGTCGACATGGAGTATTCATACAGATGTGGATCTACAACAATAGGTAAAATAGTTCGAGATGTTTGTCAACAAATTTGGATAAATTTAAAAGAGATGTGCATACCGCAGCCCACGGAAGAAAAATGGCTAAGCATTGCAAACGAATTTGAAACACGAGCAAACTTCCCTAACTGCATTGGTGCCATAGATGGAAAGCACATCAGAATTATCAAGCCAACAGGCAGCGGCTCTTTATACTTCAATTACAAAAAAATATTTTTCTTTTATTTTACTAGCTATTTGTGACTCGAATTATATGTTTACATTCGTGGATATAGGCTCCTATGGTAGACACTGCGATGCATCTATTTTCGAAGAAAGCGCTTTCTACAAAAATCTACAGCAAAACACACTTAATATTCCATGTGGCCGACGAATCCAGGACGGAGAAAATTTATTGCCATATGTATTTGTTGGTGATGAAGCTTTTGGTCTATCTAAAAATTTATTGCGCCCATACGGAGGAAACAACCTTAGTATTACTAAAAAAATTTTTAACTATCGTCTTTCCCGTGCTAGGAGGTATATTGAGTGCTCGTTTGGAATACTTGCAAATAAATGGAGGATCTTTCATAGACCAATTAATGTATGTGTTGATTTCGCCGCGGATATTGTAAAAGCTTGTTGTATACTTCACAATTTCGTTCGTGAAAGAGATGGTTACCGATTTGAAGATACTTTGACACTGCCGGAATCTTTGCAAGATTTAGAAGGAAACACTGTCCAAATTCGCCAGGGTGGGCGATATTTAAATTCTATTCGGGATCAATTTGCTGAATATTTTATAAGTGATGAGGGAAAACTCGAATGGCAGTTACGTAAAATTTAAATCTAAATAAAATAGTATACTTGACATTATATAGTTAAGCATTATGATAATAATTGAATTATAATGTGCTATCACTTTTATTTACATTTAATATCTAACTTTATCTGCCGTAAAAAAATATTCATTGGCCAATTTATAAGGAAAATCCGTGTATACAAAATCTTGTAAACATTTATTATATACAATAAAAATGAAAAACTTACCGATATCGTTTTTATCCTTCATCGATTTCTCACCAAAATTTGCTGTAAACTTCTCGCATATGCTAGCCCATGCATTATTTTTTTCGATTTTATTGCTGTAGGATTCGCATTTATAATCCCATATGCATGGATAATTTTGAATTTCACTAATAAATGTATCGGTGTCGAATATATTGTCCATACTTCAAAACGTCCTCTTGCTGCACTCGTCGAGGTTCAAATGACGTCGAAGACGACGGCGCAACGCGGTTCGTACGACCACAAGTTTGTGGTTTGTGTACGGCGGCAGCAGCGGCGACCACTCGGCGGAGATCGACTGCAAGTGGACTGCATATGCCAGTGAACGCTCGTGTACGTATAGTACAGTATTTCTTATGGGCGGCTTGAGTTCGCCGGAACGCGACGGCAATTTTGTGGTTGGGCCGACCGCAACATATGGCTCGTGTACGGGGTCTCTTACACATACAAGATGAACCGGGACTTTGATTAACTAGTTATAACAAATTGAGCTACTCATTGAGTTTTTTTTCTGCAGTATAGCGACTAAAAGATGCTTTCTAAAAATAATGGAATCACACACATAGAAAGTCAACAAAGGAGCAGACAAACCGGTTGATTACACAGTAAAAAACTTTAGCCATTTCTAATATGAGTTAGACGCAAATAACGTTGATGATGCCCCGTTAGGTTAGATGGGGGTAATCGAAGCTTCTTCCTGAAATTCATACTCTTGGCGGTGCATTTTGGGAGTATATGTATACTGATCAGAATGATTCGGCTAACACTACAAAGTACCGAAAATTAACTAAGAATAAATAACGGTGTGTCAGAGAAATTCATCGTCACTGAAGGCGTAAGACAAGGCGATCCACTGTCATCTATTCTTTTTAGTCTGTTATTGGAAAAAGTAATTCAAGATGCAGGCATAAATAGGTCTGGACTTAAATATCATAATAGACATCAATGTTTAGCATTTGCAGATGACATAGCAGTATTAGCGAGAAGTAAAGAGGAAATAAGACAGGTATTAAAAAATATTGCAGAAAAAGCAGAAAAAAAGGGCTCTATATCAATGAACTGAAAACAAAATACATGGGATGGACAGATCGAGACTTTATAATAGGGAATTATTTAACAGTAGAAACAGCCAAAGGAAAGATATATAAATTTGAAGAAATAGATCGATTCGAGTACCTTGGAACAATAATCACACGAAAACCCAATATAGGGGAGGTAATCCAAAACAGAAAAATGCGTGGCAATAATTGCATTTAAGCCTTGAATAGATTATTGAAAAGCAAAAATATATCAAGGAGTGCGAAAGTCAGGATTTACAAGACTGTGATTAGGTCTATAGTTACATATGCCTTAGAAACTTGGACATTAAACCAGAAAGAACAAGGAATGCTACAAATATGGGAAAGAAAGCTATTGAGGAAGATATTTGGGGGAAAATTACAAGATGGAATATGGATGAGGAGGACAAACAAAGAGCTCGAAGAATTATATAAAAATCCGTGTATTATTGGAATGATAAAATCTAAAAGACTAAGATGGTTAGGACAGATAGAAAGAATAGGAACAGGAAGGCTACCGAAAATATTGATATATAGTTCTATAGGAGGAAGGCGAAGGAGAGGTACACCCATAACAAGATGGAAAGCGGATGTTGAAGAGGACCTACGAAGACTTAATATCAGAAATTGGAAAAGTAAGACAAATGACAAGATGGGATGGAGGCAAGTCGTCAACCAAGCCATGGAAGGGTTAAGTTATTAATGTGCAAATTGGAAATAGGTGCAGAGCACAAGAAATTTTGGAACGAACCGAAGTAGTGGGCATTCGGATAGTCTGTGCGAAAGTGGCAATTGAACTTAGTAGATTGTCGCAGAAGAGTTTCGTATGGAACTCCGAGCACCCACCGCTAGTGTTGAAACATCAGCCATGGACCTACACGGTCTGTAGTGCTAGTATACATACATATATGTATGCTGCTCAGCAGATACACAAGTACCTTTATTTATGTATTTGAAACTACATAGTATACGGTGCCTTAACTGCCAAAAGTGGGCTCATTTTTTATGTGCGGATAATGATCCCTTGTATGTTTGCAAGAACTGTGTGTCCGAATATTCTAAGAAATCTTTTATCTATAATCTATACGATCAACTTAGTTTTTTCCTTAATTAGATTACATTTTTAAGTATTTTCATTAGTTACATACTGTGAGTTTTGTTTATTTCTCGACCATATTAGTTTTTGTTTTAAAATGTCTTTATTTACAATAGTTTAACATTGATTATTTATAATTGTATACAAGATAGTATGGTAACGCCGATGTTTTGTCAATCTTGGTACAATCGTTCGTCTAGGGGTATGTATATGGCACCTTGCGTTTCTGCATTATCCATTTATTTTGACTCATTAACTTCCTATGTCCCGTATTCACAAATATGACTCAAGCTCGACTAGTAAATCCCTGAAAAGCAGCTGAAAAACAGGGTTTCAAATCGAACAGTGTGATTAAGTTATGTGAGTAAGCAACATGACAGATGCTTCTTATGATATATTATAGGATATGTGTGTTGAATTTTTTTAGGGTGATCAGAGGTAGCTGGTACCTTTGATTCGAAGTCTTTGGTTGTTGGAAATTAAACAACTAGTTATGTGAACAGATTACCATGCAGAAGCCTACACCCACTATCACGGTTGTCTTCTGCGCGAGTGTTTCGCGAAGATTTTTGGGTAAACAATGATTATAAACATTTTCGGATATTTTTGTTATAAAGTCCTTGATAGTGGGTATATCTGCTTGTTTATGTAACCATGTATTTTTTCGAAGTTTGGGGTAAACTGTTTTGTGAGGTATTGCCTTGCGTAGGCACTTATTTTGCACCACCTGCAGTGTATGAAAATTGTGTTATGTGGCAGTGTAGTAGGCCGGTGCGGCGGTCTAATAATTTGTCTATATATTATCAGTTTGTTGTGTGGTGAGAGACAACTTTTCTTACATATCAGCAGGTTCAATTTACTCATTGCCATCTTCGCTTTTTGTACTTGTTTCATAATATGTGAATTGGCTGCACTGTGTAGCCAAGGTACTTTAAAGTGCTACTGGGAGAGATAATTTGCCCATCTACACGCAGCTGAGATTGTAAAGAGCTATTGTTCCTCCCCATCCTCCTGAGTAACAAGTACTCTGTTTTGGAGGGGTTGATAGTGAGTTTATTGTCCCTCATGTGTTATCAAGTTATGGTGACTCCAGGTTCGAAGTTAGAATCTTCAATGAAAAGTTCTGAACCAACCTTTAGAGCATGATTCCAACTTCGGCATAATTCTGGCCTCTATGACCAAATAATCATAGATTGTTGTATAGGAAATAGCTTCACCTACAATCTTGTAAAAAGAAAGGCCATGTAGCATCAATATGTATCAATAGTTTACTGAAGAAGACTCCTAATGTTCATAACTTAGAATGTGAATCAGATTACTCCGAAGATTTTTCAATTAACCAAATCATTGCCATATTCACGGAAACTTCTGTTAACTTGTATGAACCGAAGATGTTACTCCAGCTCAATATTAATGGAAAACTATGGGAGTCCCGTAACTATTCTATCACAAAAATATTTTGGAAAACTCAATCTGGTAAAACAACTGCAGAAAACAAATGTTTCATTCAGATCATACTCTAAACATATATTTAAACCACTTGGTGTTGCTCAAGTTGAAGTTTCATATAGAGCGGAAGATTTCACGAGATATTTATATGTTGTTCCTGACTATGATAGTGCTATAGTTGGAAGAAGAGGGATTCGAGCATCAAATGTCAATCCTCAAGACTTGGACTCCAGTTAACGTCAATATCAACGTCAATGTCAGAGGATATTTCAAGATTTGAATCAATGCCAACTTGAATATCTAAATCAACGTCAATCAATACAAGAATTGCTGAATTATTTTCACGATGTTTTTCCACCAACACTAGGCAAAATACCAAAATGCTCTACAAGATAAGTTGATAAAGAAATAGATAGTTTGGAAGAATAAGAAATTATTGAAAAGTTGGATTGTTTAGAATCGGGCACCCCTCTAGTAATCATTCCAAAAAGTGATGCAAAAATCAGAGTATGAGCAGATTACAAAGTAACTGTCAATTATCAACTTTAAAACAACCGATATCCCATTACAAAAATCGAAGACATTTTTAACAAAATGAAAAATGGCAAATTTTTCTGCACCGTTGATATATATAAGGCATACCTTCATCTTCCAGTAGTTAAGTCCACTTGAAGGCGTTGAGGGTCGGCCAGAGCTAGACAAATCTCTTACCAATATCGACCGCTTGAAATGTAGTGAATCATTGATTTGCATGACCTTTCGATAAAGTTAATTGACCGGAAAACTCACATAACATTCGCACTTGAAATGAACTATAAAAATGGAGCAATGCAATCCAACTAAATTAGTGATGACGCTTGAACTCCGCGTGGGTAGAGAGAACGGTTGTGCCAACTTAGAGACAAAAAGATGATTGATAATCCGTTACTGGGTTTTTTAAATGATCAAATTTCGGTATTCCTTTGACTGCATGTAATTGGATAAGTTTAAACATTCTATATCTCAAAATCACTTAAAGATGAGTTTTTTGTACGGATTTGTCAAGAATAAGTTGTCTTATTCCGAATTTTCAAGTTGGGATCTGCATGAATGGTACATATCCAAAAAGTTGTTTCCGCCAGTTTTATCTCATTTTTTCGTGAGCCTGCTGCTGTAATAATTATTAAAGTTTTCCACTCAAACGAAATTTTCTCTATTTATAAGGTCACCGTCACAATAGTGCTTCAATCATTTTTCACATTCTTTTACTGCCATTCTTAGATCTATCAATATTACGTTCATAATATATAATTTCATGCCTGGTAGTGTAGATAGCTTGATTTCTTTTTCTCTTGTAGTCTTCCCATCCTTCTCGTTTTTCGTCATTTGTGTTACGAAAAATCACGTACACTCTTTTTTGTTGGTCCATGGAACTGAAGGTCTACAGTGATTTTTACTAGAGGACATATCATATCAATACTATTTGCTATATTGGCGATAAAAAAATTATCGGCAACAGTCGCTGTAGTTTCCCAACCATTTATTTGAAACCGCTCGATATCATGATCCGATAATTTGGGAAAATCCCTTGGTACTTGAAACAAGTTAAATTTGTTGGTTATAACCCAGTCAATAAATGTAGAAGTATTTTTACTTACTCTTGTAGGAATTTTAATCGTTTGAGTGAAGCCTGCATATTTAATAACATTTTTCAAATCTTTGGACATACCTGCATCATTTAAATTATTAAAGAATCTCAAAAAATCATCTTTACTGCAATTTGCAGAGCGGTAAATAGATCCAAAGGCAATAGTTTTGCCATTTTTATTAGTTTTCAGTAACATAACCCAGTAATTAAACGTAACTGCTGTTATTTGTATAATCAAATAATTTGTATCATCTCTTGTATACATTATGCAACAACCAGTGGGTCAACTATCTGTTTCTACCAAAGTATCCAATATATCGTTCACTATATATTAGATCATCGGAACTCACTTACCTAGATGTTCATACAATCGGTAACTTTTCCTGCCATAAAATTCGAACTATTATAAGTGATTTAAAACCTCTGCAAACGTTTCCAAAGTAAAATTATAATTACTTACATTTTTTGGAATATATTTTTTTACAATGTGTAGATCCACATCAGTAATTTTGGCTTCTTAAGGAAAATGTTTCATAATATTACTGACTAAAATATTTTCATCTTCTAATTCCATGTTTTGAAAAATAAGAACTAACAATTTAGGTTTAAATTGTTTAGGTGATTCGGTTTTGAAATCCCCTGGAGTTCACTGACTGCTATGTGTTGTAATTTTTTGCAAGATTCTTTATTTTCGAAATGGAACAAAATTACCCCATAATTGAAATAAGCAGAAAAAATTATATAGATAGTATATTGATTTTTGATTTTTTTCTTCCATTTTTCAGTAAGAAAAATAATATTTTCAACTATATTAAGATATTGAACATAGTTTTAACGTTTTTATTAGTTACACTTAATTTAAACCAAAAAGAATTTTTTGCATAACTTATTCATCCTCCAAACTTAATGACGTATACTTCTTCACGTTCATAATTTCAGCCGCTTTTGATCTTTTGAAGAATTCTTCTATTGTCACTAGCTTTCATAAGATGTTTGTTGATAAAGATATCATAAACTCAATTATTCTCAAGTTACTCCTTTTATAAAACCTAACAAGTTACGCCCTTTACCAAGTCTAAAAACAATCCTACATTCGTTTACTTCAGGAATATTTTATTACGTACAAAAACAACAACTAAGTCGAATTCAACTCTCTATGAAATATTTTAATATCCCTCAAATTTACGTTGAAGAGTGAAGTTCGCCTTTCCTGGTCTTTGGGAAAGAAATAAAAATTGTAATAATGTAGTTGAAACATTAAAATAGACTGCCTAATATTTAGATGTTAAATATTTCTATGTTTCTAATATATATATTGGCCCGGTATAGATGAACACATTGAAAATGTATGTAAAAGTTGCATTTATTCTTCACAGAACAAATCAGCACCACCTAAGCAAACATTAACACCGTGGAAAATAGAAGAAAAACCCTGGAGTCGTGTACATTCCGATTTGTTGGAATTGGACGGGAAGAAATACGTGTTAGTTCTAACCGATTCATACAGCAAATGGTGTTGTTTTATGTTTTATTAAATGCACTGCACGATACTGTAAAAATTAGTTTTTATTTTAATAAGACAAGCATATGCGTACATACATATATTTGACAACTGACAACTTACTACTACGATACAGAATTTTTTAACTTCATGTACAACACAGTGTAGCCAAGCGTTTCATATTCTCAGCATGTTGTCGATTACTCCTTCAACATACCCTCCTAATCAAAGCATGCTTGAATAAAAACAAAAACTTTTTTCTTCTAGAATTCTTAAATGCCGACAGGTGCCTTTTTTACATATTAATAAACGATTTTATTTTTAAAATACTCAAATTTACCACGTTTCAAAGGTTTTGAAAAACGTCCGCAATTTGTTTGCCTGAAGGACAATAATTTATCTCCAGAAGTCCATCTTTAACTTTCTCCGTAATAAATTTGTATCTAACGTCTATGTGTTTGCAACGTTTATTTAATACACCAGTTTTTATTAGGGACATAGCGCTTTGATTGTCAATATTTAAATTAATTCTTACTCTTTGTCCAGTTAGTTCATGTATCACTTCACTTAAGTACAAAAGTTCCTTTGTACATTCTGCTGCCGCTACAAATTCTGCTTCTGTTGAGGAAGTTGTGACCAGTGGCTGTCGTCTAGAACACCATGCTACTAGTCCACCACCATAGAAGATAATATATCCTGTTGTGCTTCGTCTCGTTTCGACATCTTCAGCAAAGTCAGAATCACAATAAGCTTCAATAGTGTTTAGGTTAGAGTCACTTTTGAATATTATGCCGGTTTCAATTGTTCCACTTAAATACCGTAAACAACGTTTAATGTTTCTTACCGAGGAGTCACATGGGTTTTCAACCAATCTGCTGCAATAATTAACTGCGAACGTTAAATCTGGACGGGTACGGTTGCTTAGATAGAGCTTCCCACAGCTTCTCTAAAAGGATATTTTATGTTACAGTTTTGATTGATGTCCGGAGTCTCATATTTTTCTAGTGGAGTTACTACACTTTTTGAATTTAACATGTTAAATCGTTCAAGGATTTGTTGGAAATAGTTTTCTTGATTTAATTTTAAGCCGTCCCGCACTTTTTCAAATTTGATACCTAAAAACGAACTTAGGCTTCTATAAGCAGTCACGTCAAATTCCCTTATTAGTTTTTTTAATTAGATTTTTAATTTTTGAAGAATCACTGCTTGTAATATAGGCATCATCCACGTATATGGCTAATATTAAGTCTTTAGTGTCGTTGATAAAGATGCACTGTTCAGAGTTTAACTGAGTTAGTCCATTTTGTTTTAAAAAATTCGTGAAAACTTGATTACATATCATCGGGGCTTGTTTGAGACCGTAAAGGGATCTTCGTAATTTACAAACTTCATTTTGTTCATTGTGTCCTTCAGGTACTTCCATCAAAATATTTTCATCTAGTTTTCCATGAAGAAATGCCGTCTTTACATCGAACCCAATATAGTCCCAGTTTTTTATTGTGGTTATGGCTAAGATTATTCTCAACGTTGTTATATTCACAACTGGACTAAATATTTCGTTATAGTCGACAGTATGTTTTTGTTCGCATCCTCTTATGACCAAGCGAGCTTTAAATCTACCATCACTTTTTATTTTAAATATCCATTTGTTACTTAGGACTTTTTGTGTGCCTATTTCATTTTTATCAATGAGAATCCATGATCCATTTTATTCATGTGCATCTTTTTTTTCTTTTATTGCTCGGACCCAATTTTCTTTATCTTTTCCTGTAGTGGATTCTCGTCGAGTTCGTAGTTTTCTTCTAGATATCTTGGTTTGGCACCAAAATTTTTTCTTTTTGATTTTCTTATTCCTTGTTCTCCATCTTCAACATCATTTTCCTCTTCAATATCCTCCTCCTTGTTACTTTTTTCTTGTTCTCGATTTTTATTACTTTCTTTGTTATCATCATTTTCATAATCTTCAAATATCTGGATTTTCATTTTATTTTTGGATTCCTCATTGAATTCCACATCTCAATGTATTTCGATTTTTCTTTCCTCTTTGTTCCAGAGCCGATATCCATTGTTTGTGTATCCTATCATCAGAAGTTTCTTATTTTTCTTGTCTAATTTTGAGGTTTTTTGTAAGTTTTTGGCATAAGCATCTAAGCCAAATATCCGTAGATTATTTAGTTTTGGTGGTCTACCCTCCCACTTTTCATAAGAAGTACAATTTAATGATTCAGTTGGAGATCTGTTGTGTAGGTATGCTGCTACTCGAAGGGCTTCACCCCACATTTCTTTATCTTGTTCTGATTTAATTATTAAGGATCTGGTTTTATCTAGTAAGGTACGATTGAGTCTCTCCGCTTTTCCATTAAGTTGTGGAGAATATGCTGGAGTGTAGTCAAGGACAGTACCTCGGTTTTTCATGTATTCTTTTAACCGTTTACTTATATATTCTCCACCATTGTCTGATCTAAACTTATGAACTTTTATATTAAATTTAGTTTCAACCATGCTAAAGTATTCTATTATTAAGTCTGGTACTTCACTTTTATGTTCCAGTAAAAATATCATGCATAAATCAGAATAGTCATCTAGGAACGTTAAAAAAGACCTTTTACTGTCCCAGGTTTCTGTATCTAAAGAACAAACATCAGAATGTATGATTTCTGGTTTTCTAGTAGCTTTAGTACGGGCTTTGTTAAATGGTTTTCTTACTTGTTTAGATTCTGTACACGTTTCACAAAATTGTTCTAAGTGTTTTATGTCATTTTTAGTTAAGTGCATACCTGTGGACATTCCTCGTAGCTTTTTCATATTTTCAACATTTAAATGTGCCAATCTTCGGTGCCATACCTTCTCTTCTGGTTTTTTTGTTATTGATATTAAGGCGTTTTCTTCATTTTATTGTGTCATATCTCGTCGTCTTTCATTGTGGTTATTATTTGCGTTATTTTGCATATTACTTTGTTGATTTTTATTTCTGAAAAACAGTTCTTTTCAGCATCGTTATTTTTTTTACATATACTGCAGAACATTGATTTGCTACCTTGTCTGTTTGCATTACCATCATTATTTGAATTATTATTTTTATGTTTCAATTTACACTGAAATTTTAGATGGATGGCCTGTTTTATTGCAGTTGTAACATCTTTTTTCATTAGTTACAAATGCTACTTCCTTTTCTTCAAATGTGTCTCTCATTCTACCTTCTTCAATTAGTAGTCTCGAGAAAAGGTTTGTTATATTTTTGTCACTTTTGCTTGTTGATTCCCAGGTACTTACAAAATATTTATATTTTTCTGGTAATGCTGTTAGGACTTTAGACATGACCATTTCATCTTCAATTTCACATTTTAGACCCTTAAGTTTATGTACCAGATTTTGAATATCACTTATAAATACAGATATGTTGTCATTTTTCTTATAGGTATAGCTGAAAAATTCTTGCATTAGCTTACATTTTAATTGTTCTGTACCTCCTTCATACAGCTATGTTAATAACATATCCTTACTGTTTGTTCAATCCATAATGTGTGTTAAGCAATTCATGTCTATAGTTGCGGTTATTATTCTTTGTGCTTTAGCATCCTTTTGTGTATTTGTATCACGATCTTCAACACTAGTCGGTATTCCGTTTGTAACTATATCCAGTAGTCCATATGCTTTTAAAGTTATTTCAACTTGCAACTTCCATAACCGGAAATTTTCTTTGTTTGTTAGTTTCGTAATTTCACCTAATGTTTCAAAGCTCATTTTTGTAGCCATTTTTATGATCACCACTGTCTATTAATTTTCTTTTATACAGTATTTGTTTTATGATTTTAGTTTTTAGTTAACCACGTGTTCACTATGTACGCCGGTTTTATTTTAGAGTTCTCGTTTTAATGTTTTAATCCGATGTAAAATATGTATATGGGCCCATAACCTGTTGTTTCATGTTTTATTAAATGCACTGCACGTTACTGTAAAAATTAGTTTTTATTTTAATAAGACAAGCATATGTGTACATACATATTTTTGACAACTGACTACTTACTACTACGATACAGAGATTTTTAACTTCATGTACAACACAGTGTAACCAAGCGTTTCATATTCTCAGCATGTTGTCGATGACTCCTTCAACAAATGGTTGGAAGCATTTGTTTTGCAAAATATTACATCCCAGGAAGTAGAAGAAAAGATCAAACAAACATGTGCAACATTTGGACTAATGAAAACCATTGTAACCGATAATGGAAGACAATTTGTAGGCAGGATTTCTTTAGAAGAAATAGAATTAAACGTATTACTTTTCCACCAGACCATCCACAATCAAACGGATTTGCCGAAAATACAGTAAAGACATTTAAGAAAAATGTCAAAGCAAGACTAGGGGACAGTAGAAATAAAAATAGAAGCCTAAATATGATTATTTCTGAATTTATGTTTTCTTATAGGATAACAAAACACCGTTCACCTCAAGAAACACCAGCATCTTTAATGTTTTACATAGAAATAAGAACCAGAATGGACATTTTGAGAGAAAATCGCAAACTAGACAGTAGGGAAAAGGGAACAGTCAGAAAAAGTCAAAGACACATTGAAGAACCAGAAAAAGGCTCAGGAAAGACAAATTAAAAACTTTAAAGGGAAGAAAATAGAAGGTACTAGTTGCAGACTATCGGCTCACAAACAAAAGGAAATGGACAAAAGCGGTAATCGACAATAAAATCGGAAAAACAACCTATTTGTGTTGTTTGAAAGATGGAAAGTTGTGAAAAAGACACATCAACCATATTTTAAAGCGAGAAACCAACAGAATTTTGAAGGGAGAAGAGAATGATGAGGATAAAGTAGAACAACAGAGTACGAACAAAAACATCAGAGAAAAATATAACTATGCATAGACATAATGATGGTTCTGATAGAAAATTGCTTCTTCTCGGGTGAGACAAACTGTTTGCGAACAAATACATGAAACAACTTCTTTGACAGGTGATGACGACAACGTCGTAAATACTTCTCGAGCATTACCCTATACGGTTGGCCAGGAGATCGATCATCTGAATTCTCGATAAAATCACAACACCTTTGTTAGGTCAACCGTCACACTCTAGCAGTCATACTAAAGGTATCCCTAATGACAGTTCGGAGCAACTGTCAAGGGAAGAAGAAGACATCTTCAGTCGAGAAGAATATTTCAAGAAAATCACGATCACTGAATAAAAGACAGATTATATTACCAAACAAATTTAGAGACTATATCCTAGGATGTGACTAAATATTATTTATTCATGTATTTCTTTTAGTATAAGTATATTTGACTAGATACCTGTGATATGATCTAGGTACATTTTATTTTATAGTACATGTTATTAATTTTCAAATGTTGACAACGTATGATTTTTATTCATTTGTATTTTTAGATGTTTTACATTGGTGGGAAATCCCAGTTGAATATGAGCGTGTGCAAAATAATTTTACTGAATTTCAATTTTAATAATTTGCTTGAATTTCAATTCAAATTACAAAATTAACATTTTAAATAACTTAATTTGGCAATTTAATTTAGGTTAAATCAGTACATAAGAAAGTACCTAGAATAAAATTTGAATATTCAAGGTTTTAAAATATAAAAACATTATTGTTATTATCTGTCATGTTAGTCATGTAATTGTTGCTGTTGTGTTCTCATAAATTGTTGTAGGCAAATGGAATAACAAAGGGGGTGTGACATCTGGTATATAACTTGTATATTGACAAGACAATCAGTATAGCAGCACACGAACATGTCCCACCACCCGAGGACGAATCGGCACTTGAACCGCTACACAAGCGAGGACACTCGATGTTTCTCCGCCATGTTAAAGAACAAAATAATAATGTGAGTCTCGGGTATGGAATAAATGTATCAGTTCTTCCAATTGTGTTTCCATTTTATCAAGTGATATAAAGTAAAGTAACGAGACACCATAGTAATCAACGTCTCCCTGCTTAATGACCATTTTCTAGTAGCCCTGAATCCGCTCACAAGGTTTATAACGAGAAAACCTACTAACCCTCTCAGTGCTCGTTATAGATATGCGGGTTGTCTCACGTGGTACAACCCGTGCTCGCTAGTCGACTAGCTTCGAGTCGAAGAAGGGGTGGATTCTTCAAAAAAAATTATTTTCAGAAAGGGCGCCAGAGAAGTTTTGGTGAGCACCCAAGACTTCTTAAGTTAGCCCACAAATCCTCAGTGGGTTAACAACACTCACTACACACTCCAAAGGTTAAACTGATAGGTAAATTATCATAAGAAAATAAAAGTCAGCATGTGTTCCCTGATTGAAGTTTTAATTAATCACTTTGGACCAAAGGTCTCTTTTCAAAATATTTATTACAATTTTACAACTACAATGTCCCAAATAATGTCTGAACTCAGCTGAAGGTTGTAGAATCAGAATATAGTTAGGCTGAAGGCCGGATTCTACATAAATCTCAAATCGCAAACTAAATTATCAGTTACAAAGAAATCGCAGCTTAAATAAATAACTGACAAGCAGGTTCTATAAACTCTGAGCAGAGCTGAAGGCTTCAAACTCAGGGTGCAGAAGAGCTGAGGGCCCCAAACTACACCGATGTATCAATTCTACAATTATAGAGACACGACCAAATGGTTCATGTACAATTTCTCAAAATACTATGATAATATATACCAAAAATTACCAATGTTACAATTACACGTGTTCACACTTCCGCAATTTATACGAATATGAATATAAATATAAATATATGCATAAGCATAAAATTTAAATAGCAAACGAGCTCAGCGTTGCTTAAAGAAAATATAAATCGAAATTATGTACGGCGCAAAATTATTTACATAAAATCGTCAGAGTTTAGAAACTCCACTAAATAACGCAGTACCCAGGTACGTACCGTAGTATCCTAGCGTTCAGAGCCAACAGCCCAATATTTTAAACTATAAAGCAAATTATTACAATTTTATATACAAAGTTAAAATAAATTTATACTAATTGCCGCAAAAAGTGAGAAATAAAAAACTTAACATGAAAAAAAAATATGAAATGTGACGGTTAAAGGTGAATGTACAAATGTAAGAAGAGTAAAAAAAGGAAAACTGTTCACTTATCCTGCTTCCGGACCCAGAACAGCAACTGAAGTCGCTCCAGCTCTCCTGGAACGGGTCTCACTGACTCATTAATCTCCAATCAGTGAATTAATATCCACATAAAAAACCCCTTGATAATGAATCCTACTAACTAACGCCGTCTACGGAAATTTACCATGTGCTACCAAATTCCACCAATTCTACTGGTATCCTTAGTCATAGGCCCTTCTAGACCAGTAGATTAAAGGGGCAGAGCTGCCAGCTGTTGACTTGAGCCGAATTTTCTTCCCCTGCGTAGGAATTGTCAGGTTTTCCGTAAAATACGTTATGGCTCCCAGAGCACATGCAAGAATTTTTACATTAGAAATGTGTGTTTACACCTTGACGGCAAATGGAGGACTGAATTATAACTTCGTACACTCAGCGCTCTCTAAATTCTCTCCGTCAACAAGCTTGCCAATCGTTAAACCTCCGACAACTCGGCGAATTTTTCACGTCACAGGTTCTCCTTGCCAGATTCTTGTATTCCATCCATCAATTTATTCAACAGTGCAGGGAACGTATCTTTTTGTAAACCAACTATGCGAAATATGCCACATCCAATTGTTGAGCTATATGTGTGGCATTAGGGGGAAGACAAACAAATCTCATGTCATTTGCAACAGCGAGCTCTACTGCCTCCTCAGAGAAATGGCTGGCTAAATTGTCTCCAAATAACAATTTAGCTCCTGGCTGGTGTTTCACGTAAGGTAGAAAAATACTTTGGAACCAGTCGACAAAAGTTACAGAGTCAAACCAACCATGAGAAGTGCGGTTGTACCTGCATTTTTCTGGACCACATTCTGTCCAAGAGCTCCACATATTTTCGGATTTATATACACCATACAAGGGAAGTAATTCTCCTTTCACGTATCCACAAAACATTAGTGATATATTTGATTTGGAATGAGGCATAACCCTTTCTGGGTACTTCACTCCTCTTTTAAAGAAACACTTTATTGAACTAGGCTTGTCGCTGAAATTAGTCTCGTCAAAATTATAAATATTTTCGAAAGAAACGCATTCTAGTGACTTTCCAAGAATAATATAGGTGTCACTTACTTCTTTGCACAAAGCAGCGTGAGTCGGATTTATATTTTGGGTGAAATTTACTCTCTCGACCCTTACTTTATGGAGTTTACTCATATTACTGTTTCAAATGAAACTAACTGTTTAATTCTTAAATTTTTAACATTTTACCAATATATTATGTATATATAGAAACAGTTTCAATTAAAACAGTATATTTTGGATTTTTATAAAACATGTTTGATTATTGTGTCTTTCAAAGAAACTTCTTATCCAATCTTTGCCAGACAACGTATTTTTAAACCTTGCGGTTTTCCCCATTTTGTTAAAATGTAACTGTAAAATGTGGTGTAAGTTATCATTGCTAATCGGATGTCCCTATTCGGCAGTTTTTAGAAGTGTTTTAACAATGACATTTTCTTCACCTAATGTTTAAGTGATAACTTCATTTAATTTCAACCAAAGCCTGTTCCAGCACTTCTTTGGAGTAATCCTTGTAACGTCTTGCACCTAACTGTCTGGTATAAACTCGCATTGTTACTAACTCCTAAAAATTCTGTTAACCCTTTCACTGGCACTAGTAGTAAAAAATGCAGGAAAAATATTTTAATAGATTCGCCAATTTTATTTAGGATCAATTATTATAATTTAAATGTAAAAATAACAATTATACCCCCCCCCCTTCAGTTTTTGAGACATGTACCTCCAGAGGGACAAATCCAGTTTACGCATTCCAAGTAAAATATTGTTTCGCATTGTAACAATGATTTTATTATTCAAAACACTAGTACATACAGTAATTATTTATTATAAAATTTTTTAAAACAGTTTCTATCTTTCAGGAAACATTTATGCACCTGGCACTTGGTGCAGTAAACATGTGTTCTTTCTTTACACCCTTCAAATTTACAACGTGAGTTGTTCTTATTACTATCATATTCTGGAATATGGTGATATCCATCATATCTAGAATCCTTTACTGGTCTAGACTCTTTTTTGTTTCTTGCGGATGTACTGGGGAGATCGTCAACGGAAGGTTCCGTAAAAGGCCTGCCCCTTTTTGGAGGTTTTTTCGTAAGTATGAGGTGTTCAGCCACACACTGTCGGAAGCCTAGTAAATCAAGAATTTGTTGTTTTGGAACACCCAAATTTATGGCTTTCTTCTTGTATTCTAACCATGAATTTGCTAAAGCCAGATCTACGGCATGGAAAATCAGCCTTATTGTCCATTTTCTGGACCGAACGTAGGAGCGGTAGATACTCAGCAGAAAATCATGTTTATCTACCCCTCCCATACTGCTGTTGTACCTCCGCACTGCTTCTGGACTAGGCACTTCAATGTATTCTTTTTTTTGTTTTATCCCATCTTCTACAGATGCCTTGCTCTCCAATTCCAACAAAATTTGACGCTTGGACGACCGATTTATTGTCGTACCATTTTGTAATTATTATGCCATCCTTACTGATACACTCAGCTGAAGTTCCTCTCCCTTCCTTCTTCATATCCTTATCACTGGGTAGATTTGGACGATGGAAACAATTCGATCTAATTGTGCCCACTGCAAATATTGACTTTGAATAAGGGTATTGAAATAAGTTATAAGAACTAAAATATTTATCAAAAAATAAGCCGTGATTGGGTTCAGTAATTCGATCAGAAAGCTGCATAACTATAGCAGCTGACGCGCCAAAGTGCATATAATGTGGTTTCATTTCTGTAGTTGATCCCTGGTATATCAAGAAATCATACACTATACCACTCTCTCCAGCTAACACGTACAATTTCACGCCCCATTTTTTTGGTTTATTCTTGATGTATTGCTTGATATTCAAGCGTCCTTTGAAAGGGATTATTTGTTCATCAACACAAAGACTGCGTTCTAGTGGCAGTTCTTGGTATCTTCTCCGTAGTGCATCATATATACATCGCACTTTCCACAACCTATCTGTATTAGTAGCTTCCCTACGAGTTACATAAAGTAAACGCAAAGTACGTCTCAGTTTATAAAATCTTTTCAAAACCATATTATCTTCTATGATTGGATTACCACATGCACTACTCCAATACATTTCAACTCTGGGGAATTGTAAATTTCCCATAATTATATGCATTCCAATAAATTTCTTCACCTCCTCTATATTTGTTGGGGGAAATCTTGGTGTATTTTACTGAACAGCATACAGATTCGTCATATTCACCATTTGTTCAAACACACTGTTTGGAATGTACCGAAGAAAAATATCCACTGGGTTAGGCAACTCAACTACATGTTCAGTTGAGTTATTTCCATTATGCCACCTGACAACTCTGGTTTGATACTGTGCACGTGCCATCCAGATTTTCGTTTTTAGTTAGATTGTACTGCTCATAAAAATTGTCAACAGCATCCGAGCCATTATTTTTTGATACCATCGCGAAAGGTCCTAATTCCGCGGTTTGAAGATCCTGGACTTGCCGTTGACAATCCTTGTTCCATTGTAGACGTTCCTGGTCCCGGCGCCGATGACTCTGCTATACCATCAAAGCCCCCATCACTCGCTTTCACTCCCGCTCTCCAGATCATCAGCCGGTCCATCTTCATCTATAAAGTCTGAATGCTGATTATCTATGCCTGACTCATCCCACCCCAAATCATCGTCAGATAAAACGGCGATATACGATAAATCGTCATTTTCTAAAAACTGCAACATTTCCTCTTCTGTGAGGGCATTTCGTTTTCGAAAAGACATTTTCTGGAACAAACACAATTTTAGCCATACTGGCAAATATTATTTAGATGAATTTCTACCAACGACTATTTTCGTCGAAGTGCGTTTGTCCTTGTGGAGGTACATGCTTTTTGAAACGTATGTTTTAGTGTTTATAAAAAACTTTTCGTAACTGAATGAATTATACAGTTCGATGTAGTTTTTGTACTCACCAGGAAAATAAAAATAACGTAGATATGACAGTTCCACTTTATGAAAACAATTATTATGACAGCTAAGTTGCACTCAATCGCTACAACGCTATTACACGACTGCTTAAAATTAAATGCATGACATCGAACTTACGAACCTAGAGCGCGCTACTCGCATATGCTGTATGTCGTGGGTGTACCCTACACGGTACAAAAGCAGCAACGTTGAACTTTATTGTAAATTTGGTCATTTGATGCTGTTGAAACTGATGTACCTGGGTAGGGACAATTCCAGTGAAAGGGTTAAATTAATAGTTGTAACTGGTCAAAATGTAATTATATTAGATCAGATAGTGGTTGATGTATTGTATTAAGATACAACCGGAATATTACCGTTGGTTATTTTAAAAAAGTAGTAACAAGTTTGTACTATTATTAGGACGTAATTGGTTACCTTTTATGAACCAAAATTGGAATCATGTAATAGATGCCAAAGTCATTGTTGAGTTTGATGAAGTAAGTGTCATTAAGTGTGGTAAGTCCTATAAGTCAAGTCATTGAGTCCGTCAAGTCTAGTCCTCATCTCATCAGTAAAACTCAATCAGAGTACATACTGAAAGTAAATAATTGCTTCAAAATATAAAAAGTCAGTTTGAAAGTAGTTTTTTTAAATAATAGTAATAAATATTTTGAAGCAGATATAAAGTTAAAGGCAGGTGCAAAACCTATATTTCAAAGAGCATAATATGAAATGCCATATGCAGTAAAGGATAAAGATAAAGTAGTTGAACTAATGAAAATGGTGACATCGGGTATTATTTCCAAGGTACAAAGTAGTAGTTGGGCAAGTTTTTCTGAAATTCGTATATGTGTAGATTTTAAAAAAATCTTTAAATATAGTAATAGATACCGATCATTGTATTTTATCATTACCCAATGATATTTTTGAAAATCTCAGTAATAGTAGTAGTTTTACTGTTTTGGATTTAAAGAATGCATATCAACAAATCTTAATAAGTGATCCATCTAAAGATTACTATTAACACACATTTAGGGTTGTTTAGATTCAGTCGTTCAACTTATGGCTTATAGCAGGGTTGTCAAAAGTTAGTTGTTACTTAGATGATATATTTATCCACGGTTAGTATATATCTGAATGTTAGAATAATGTAGTTCAGTTGGTGAACAGACTTAAAGAATTTAATGTAAGAATAATAAAAAACATTAGGTCTTTTAGACCTAGCGTTCAATTTTTAGGGCACGTTGTTGATGCGCAAGGAATTCACCCAACCAATGAGAAAATTGAATATATCCAAAATGCACCGGCACCTGAAAATATTACACAATTGAAATAATATTTAGGATTCTTAAATTACTGTGGAAAGTTTGTACCTATGCTATCTACAAAATTAAAGACACTTTATAAATTATGTAAATCTGAAACTCCATTTGTCTGGACTATATTTTCAGCTAAGTAAAATTTTTATTACATCTGAGGATCTACTTACCTTTGATGACCCCAACTTACCTATTTATATAACCTGTGATTCAATTGGTCTGAGGTAGGAGCTGTATTATGCCATCGAATTAGTGGCGAAGAAAGACTTGTTCGTTTTGCATCAGCAACCTTATGAAAGCAGCGAAACAGTACTCAAATTTGGAAAAGGAAGATTTAGCTATAATTTTTGGAGTCAATAAATTTAATAAATATATATTTACAAGAAAATTTGGTTTGGTTAGTGATCATGAACCTTTAACATGTATTTTTAGTACCCATAAAGGAGTACCTGTATAACTAGATGGGCCATAACACTATCAGGGTATGACTATGATATTGAATATAGAAAAGGAACACTGATACTTAATGCAGATGGATTATTTCGTTTGCCCGTACTTGTGGACACTAAAACTGCAGCTGAAATTTATTCTTTTAATTTGTCAAATAACCTTTCCTTATCTGCAGGTGCTGTAGCATTTGCTACTCAACATATGGTACTTAGTAAAGTACTTGATTTAACTTCAAAACGAAGGCCGCATTCAGTCTCTGATGAGAAGTTGAAACCATTTTGACTTAGAAGGCATGAACTTCCTGTAGAATCTAATTGCATTTTAGTGGGTAGCAAGGTTTTGATTCCTAGTGCATTATACAACAAATTTTGAGTTTTTTTAATTAAGAACATTTAGGTATAATTAGATCAAAAATGTTGTTGAGAAGCTATTGCTGGTGGATAGGTATTATAAAGAAGAAGCGACGCTAAAACTGCACATTTAGTAATGTGACCACCGGTTTGAGCGTCAAAATCTGAGCTTCGAGCGTCACGTAAAATTAAAAATCGTCTTTTATTTGACACTTCTCAAAAATTACTACGTTGCCAAATGTTATTTTAGCAAAGAATCCAAACATTTACATGTCACTACGAAGAGTAGTCAAGAATACCACCGATCAGCATCCATTCGCACCTAGACCGATCGCATCGATGCTTATACGTGACTTTGCGAACGATCTTGAGAATAGTGTCACATCAACTAATAAGGATGATTCACATTATCAGACATGAAACGGCACGGCAAGGACCGACAAAGTCCCGACTGTTGCGACGGAAATTCACATTATACGATAAATATTCGACATATCGACGGGTTCTTTGTAATAAATTAAACAAAATTAGAAGATACAAAGTGTAAAACGCTCGTGATGAAGATGATGAAGCCGTAAAGAAGAAAAAAGAACGATTGTGGGTGAATAAAATGTTACGAAAACCTAAATATGAAGGAGAATATCATACTTTATATAAATAACTGGTAGACGTCGAAAGAAAATGTTAACAACATTTTTGCCCATATTACTTCTTTCCTGGTCGCACTATGCTTATTATGTGACATGTCGTACAGTTCCTTATATTCAAGTACAAATTCAATTAATTTTTCATTACCCATTTTATTATTTAAATACAAATCCTCAAACTTCACTGAAACCCTCGAAAAATAAAAGTGAACTATTCACACTACAGGTACAGACACGAAAAACATTCTTGTTAAGAATGTGGGTCCGCTCCGCGGCTGCTTTTACGTGTCGTTGCCGTGTCGTTGTCGGTTAGAGTGTACATCCATATTTATTTTTCTGAGAAGAATGGTTTGTCGTGTCTTTGTTCGTCCTTGCCATGCCATTACATGTCTGATAATGTGACAACACGGAGCATATCTGAGAGTAGTTCGATGATTAGTTGTTCTTCATCGCCGCTCCAAAAAAAACAGATTTGGAAGAATTATAAAACCGCCGTCCAGGCTAGATTTATATGTACTGTGCTCATCCCTAACCAGTAATTCATAATCGAATTTATGATGCCAACATCAATTTGTAGGCCAAGTGGGGTACGACGCAAGACGAGAATCGACGAGGTTGATGATCGCCTGAGAAAAGACTTTACAGAATAGGGTATATCATATGTTACGACGTCGTGTTTAGATAACTGTTACTGTACATACAACTGCTACGCTAAGGTTTCCTTGAATGAAAAAAGACTTATCAAAAGTAAAACACAGTTGCATCATATTCATTCGAAACTTGGAGTTGCAGTATTCATCATAATGGACTACAACCAGTATTGCGTTTATTATCTGTATTAATATGTAAAAAGTCAAAATAATTTAAATAATAATTGAATATATCCTGATACATTTGAAATGTTATTCAAATATTGGTTATTTTCAATAGCATGCGTTTGCAGCAAACTCCAAATAAACTAAATTTGGCAAAAGTAGATATAATACTACTTTATCCTGCTGATTTTTGCTTAGAATGTGAAAAGATGTTGGCTAAAAGAATAATGTAAACAGTTATATCTTCTCTATTCATATATCAATGGTACTGTACTGTTTTTATAAATTAATTAGGAGGAGGGTATGTCCATGTGTTTATATTATACGGGGCGTGACACGTCAATGTCAACGTAAGGTAACCTCAGATTGGTAAAATATAAGTCCTCGTGTTTCAGACATTAAAACGGTTTATATTGTAATTTTGTTTTAATATATAATAATTATCATGGAAGTCGTCTACGCGATCGGCTCCACGTTTTGTTGTAGTTCATATGGTAAACGTATATGAGGGTAGATATTAACCATTTCAATTTTCATCGCTGCACCTGTTTTTTCAAGTGTAGTTACATTGGCCTTGGTATTTGATTGTTCCGTGTATCCTGGAAATTTTTTTTCGAAGGTATCTGTTCATTAATGTTAGGGCTAGATTACGGTGAGCTCCTACTCTGCGGTGTTCGTATTAGTAATATGGTTTCAGTCTTTAATGATTTAATAGGGGGTTTATTGCAATATTTTGATGTTTTTAAACCAGTGTTTGTTACGCTTGCAATATTGTTATTAAACAAGCACCATCTGCATACATACAAGAATTGTGGTGATGATGGAAATTCATGTGTAAAAATTGTTGATTATAAATAGGTTATAAACCCTGACATATTGGATATGATCAGTTTGTTTATCAATCCTGCGAGGCATATGGAATCAAAGTATTTTAGTTTATCTATTGTACCCATAATTGATGCGTTTTATCCCCAAAACCATTTCTGATAAAATTGTTTGTAATAACGACAAGTTTTAAAATAGTTTTTTGATATTATTTTATTATACAAATAATAACAGTACAATTCAATACATGACACGTTCTTGTTTATTTTGTCAACCTTGTCATTTGTCTTATATTTCGTACAGCCGCGTTCCAATATATGACTGTCAAGTTAAATAATTTCAGATTCCTGCCACATGGTTATCACTAATAATATATTACGTAAGAAGCATTTTTCGCATGAATGGAAAAGTTACGCATGAAGCCAAGTAGCGGCGAGTGCGTACCTCCGTGAGTGCGCAACTCCGTGAGTGCGCAACTCCGTGAGTGCATAACTCCCCAACTCGCAAAGTTGTTTTATAACTTTTGGCTTATATAACAATTTTATTTTAATATTGATTTATTGTTGCTTTCAGGAATGCAACTTATTATATAAAGGTTCCATAAGAGCAAGTTTAGCATTTTGTAACAAAATTGTTTTATAAATTTATCACAAAAACATTTTGACAATAAAATTATATAATATTTATAAAGCAAGTTTATATGTGTTATGTAAGGGTTTCATAATACATTTATTGTTTATAAAAGTTAGTTGTTTTATAACACTTTTTCAAGGGAGTTTGGTAGCATTTATAAATCAGGTATAAATACATTATAAAACTATTGTTAGAAAAACTTTTAGTAGCTTATAAAATAATGTAAATAAAATAATTATTAGAATGGAAGCTGTCATATAGTCATATAGCTTTTAACAAATAACTATTAAATGTACTAGATTTGGCTTGGCAGTTTTAGGATAACAAACCGCGTATAAACTCTATGAAAATGTCGGGATTAAGGGAGTGGAAGAAAATCAAAAGGAGTGGAGAGTTTCGGACAAAAATAAAGAAAGAGTTCGAAAATATTATATATTTCTTTTAGAGCACTATATTATAACATATTTTACTTCACTTTAAAATTTTAAAAAGTTAATTCAAAAAGTAAAGAAGAAACAAATAAAATAAATGTAGGTTTATATCACTCATATGAAAGTGACTCATACACTCTAGTTTCACTTTCCATATTGTAATATAATAACCAAAATATTCTATAACAAAAATTCTTACCAAACAGTCAGCTGCTGTATTATTGAATTATCCATTTGTGACAAAACTGTTGTAGGTCTTTTTTTTCGTCGTCTTGATTTGACTCTCAACTTCTGTTTCGGCCAGATCTATGTCGGCTTCATCCAACATTCTTGATAATTCTTTCTCGGTCACCTCGTCATTAATTAGGTTATTTCGATTCAATTTACATTGCATTGTTAACCATCAAACCCCAGGAGAAGAATTGGCGTCTAAAACCAATATATCAGCAACATTTTTTGGCCATACCAATTATATTTCTCAAGCAGCAAGAACAATCGCACTATGCAAATAAATATTACAGTTATGTTAATTCAACATCACATTGTGATAATGTTCTTCCTTTTTTTCTCTTGTTTTCATCACATGCACATCTATACAACCGCTTATGCCCAGCTTGTGGCTATTAACTTTTGTGACGTTTCAACTTAACTTCTCAGCGATGTTAAAGCGCTGCCTTTTTACATTACTGAGATGTTACTAGAACTTACTCAAAAGGAAGTCTTTATAACGAACTGAAAACAACATTTCGGTTACATTATGAAATGCCTTTTAACATCTTGTCGATGTTAATGCAATGTCTAAAAAATAAAATCTTATCAATGATCTAAATGCGACATTTCAAAAATAATACAGTGTATTCTCTTAGATGTTGTATGGACATTACTTAAACCTCTAAATAAAATACCTCAAACATTCTAGATGACATCCTATAGATGTTTCTGTTCCTAATCAGCGAATACACGGTGAACAACTAAGAACGCCGGCTGTTGGCCATATTTCAAAAAATAGTCATGGTACGACTTTAAAAAAATACCTTCAGTAAAATGACCCTGAAAAATCGCTGGAAAATATTTTTGAGTTCCTAAAATATCTGCTATGGGGTGGAATGAACACTTAAAAACATAATACTGTGATTCTCTCCAAAAAATACACACTAAAGGTATCCTAGAAATACAATTTTTGATATATTGATCAGATTATGAAAATACGTAGTTAGGGACTCTTTGTCCTTATTCTTCAAGTGAGGGGCTGGAGAAGATTCAACCTAAAAAACAAATGTCATAACACTCTTTTGTTTTCTAATCGATATCAATGTTTTCGGCGTCATTTAAAAGAGTTTTTCCTCTTTAATAAGATATGCTGAACAAAAATAACAAAATTGTACAATTTTGTCAACGCTATGTGAAAAAGTCGACAATTTTCCCATTTTTCTCGGAAATTTCAAATGTAATGAGGCATTTTTTAAATTCTGATGAAAAGGGGTTAAAAAAATGAATCTATTCCAAGATTTACGATATTAGATATAAAAATTAAAAGAGTGCTTCAATTTACATTTGAAATTTCCGAGTGGATACAAAATCATCTAATTTTGTTATCAATCTTATTAAACAGAAAAACTCTTTTAAATTCAGCTAAAATCATTAATATCGGTTAAAAAACGAAAAAGTTATAAATTTGTTCATAAGTTTGAAGCTTCCCCACCCATTATTTGAAGAATAATGGTAAAAAATCTCCTTAATTAAATGTTTTCATAATCTCATCAAGATTTCAAAAATTGTATTTTTAGGACACCTTTAGTTTGTTTTTTTGGAGTATTATGTTTTCGAGTGTTCATTCCACCCCTAGCGAATATTTTAGAGACTGCAAAATATTTTCCAGCAATTTTTCAGGATCACTTACCTAAAGGTAATTTTTTTGAAAGTTGTACCATGATTCTTTTCTGAGATGTGGCCTACAGTCGTTCTTAATTGTTCACCCTGTACATTTAAAATAAAATAGCAAAAAAAGCAATAAAGGATTTAAAACGTTTATTCACTATTGATGAACAGTACAGTAAATTTGAAAAAAACAGGTAGAAAATTAGCAAAAAAATATTTTGTCCAGGAATCCAACCTAAACAAAAATAAAATTGTGTAAGCATATTATATAACAAGTGTGGAAAGTTGAAACTATTGAACGCATTCAGTGAAAGCAAGAAATAAAAAGGGTATATTAATCTGTAGTTGTCATAACATAACTTACTTTGAAACTGAATTAATAAAGTTTAACGGGTACACATATATTACAGGTAGTTTAGAAAAAATTTATTAGAATAGTTTTTTAATAATATTTAAACTAATAAAAATCTTACACCATAAAGATTTTATGAAACATTACGTTAAATCAACAGAAATCCAATCTGATTAAAGAAAATTCTATCGTTTACTTAAGTTTTCTTTTTCTCACGCAAGAGTCGCTGTTACGAGTGCCTCAACCATTCCATAACGTACACTCCAAAATCCTTATCTGTGAAACATTCAAAGATGTTCTGAACAGCAGCTAATAAAAGAAATAATTTAGATCAAATTGTGCCCATGGAGACCTTTGATCGATCATCATAAACTTCAGCCAATTGACTGGGACCTATTTTCCATAAGATACATGCGGGGCTCTTCAAAGAAATAATAACATATTTTATTTCGAGAAGTGACTTTTCTTGATTTACCTTCTATTACATGCCTCACTCCGTTTGGCAGGTACATTCAAGTGTGCCATGAAATTTTTTACTTCTCTTCTGTCTAAAATAATATACTATTCTCATCTTGTTATTTTCAGCCTGGAACATATTGTATATTAACATCGTGGAATTGTAACTTAATGAAAACTAAGCATTACTAATACATTGTATACAAAAAGAACTACTTATGAAGAAGATATATGAACACATTATCAAGTTAAATGAGTTTATAACCAATTGTAACCAATTGAGTATCCAATAGCTGTGTTTCTACAATTATAAATAATTGAATGCTGTTTGTTGACTGGAGCATTCAGTGTCATAAGTTACATATTCTTCAACTAGACTAATATAGGTACCATTGTAAGGGAACCCTACAGCTTATATATTGTATTCAGTGTATTTTCAAATGGAAATGAACTTTTTAACAGAAATTTCTGTTTTTAAAGTCTTAAACAGTCTCTAATTGTTTACAAGAATTGTAAGTATTAATGTTAAAATTTTCTAAACCTGCAAAACTATATTGATTGCCATGACTACTACTACAAAAACTAGAACTAGAGATACTTGATTCAATATTTTTTGTACTGTTTAATACAATGTCTGTATCAGACTATCTGAAATAGTTACTTCCCTTTTCATACTTACCAACTATCTGTTTATTATTTTATTTATGTAAGTAGCTTCTGAAACATCTTGAACATTGAAAAGATTTTCTTCTAGATTAAAATCTCTCCCAGCATATGATCATGGTTTATTATTAATAATAATATCTACCCTATTGCAATATTGAGTTTTTTATAGGGTATAATGCATATCTAGGATTTGAAATATTGTGAATCGTTTTTAAAATATAGATATTAACTAAAATATTTTAAAAGTGGAAAAACCCTTATTTGGTAAACTCTATTATACATATAATGTTAGTGTACAATTCCGCCACCTGGAATTTCAATGTACAATAGCCGATTAAAGTATTGAATGAGTATTAAGTTTTAATAATTATGATTTTGGAATAGGCAATTACCGATAACAACTGTTATTCGTCCATTATAACAAGAATTATAACTAAGTATAGAAACTGTAGCTAGGTAGGAGCTAACGAAAATGAAGACCACTTCATTCAAGTACTTTTTCTTGCAAAAAATGTGCTTTCTGCAAATAAAATATAATACAAAACTGAAAACCACCCGCCATTTCATGCTTGTCATTTGTTTCCACCAGATAACTACTGTTTGTTTCGTTCGCCAGTTCCTCTTCTGTTTTCTTCTTTTTTTATGTCACTGTGATGTTTAATATGAGATATTAGTAAGAGGTTTATGAACTAACATCGTACAGACGTAATCGTAGGAAGTTACTGAAAATTATTTCGAAAGATGTAAAAGTAACTACAACATGTGATCATCTTAGCAACATGTTAATTTGTAATACTACAGTAACGTTCCGTATGTGACATTAGTGAGAAGTATACAAATTAACATCGTATGAATGTTTCCTATAGGAAGTTGCTAAAAAGAAGTTCATAGGATGTGTATGTAACTGCAAATTCAAGTATTATTGTGTACATCAAAAATATGTTTTATTTACATGACATGGATGTTAATAGAGTTGGTAATAAAATTAAGACATCTAGGCGATATCTTATTAACGTTTTAAATAAACATCACGAAAAGTCTCTAAAAAGAACATCACAAAAAAGACTTGTTATGTTTCTTGTTTAGTGGAATACTTGAAATATCTAACCTCTTTCGGTAGTTTGAACGATTTTGAACAGTCTAAAACCACGAGAACAAGAATAATTAAAAGTAACCTAACATTTACGAATGTAAACTAAACTATAGCAAACTACAAAAAAGTAAATAATTCACTCCATATTATAAAACAAGTCTTGAATGCAAATATTTGAAATAATACCTAATTGTACGAATAAAATCACGTACCTGACGGAGTAACGTAATATGTACTTTCATAATTCTGATGGCGCCATCCACCAAATAATAAATAACAAATTTATAGGTTAGAAGTTGGAAGTAATATTAAAAACGTTTTATAAGTGCAAAAATGGGCACAATGTTTGCTTGAAATTAAGTTGGTTGATCTTTTTATAAAATGACTTTAACGCGAAAGAAGGTGATTTATTTTATAAACTAACTGTCTCAACCCTTACTTTGTGGAATCTACTCATATTGGTGTTTTAAATGAAACTTACTGTTTCTAGCTAGAAACAGTAAGTTTCATTTAAAACACTATTTAATAAAATTCTTGACCAGGGTTGACATTTCAAGTAATAATAATTAGAATGCACAAGATTTATTAATTCAAAATTGTAAACCTGCGTATTTCTTATAATGAAAGTGTTTTAATAAAAATTGTCTGCTAATATTCAACATGAAAAGTGGCCCTATACCAAAATCTTGGAATAGAATTATCACCAATTTACAAAAACCTATGTATTTAAAGGAAAATGTGTATGCACACATGGAAAATATGAGCTTTAAAATGGTGCTACAATTTTGATTAAATGGAAAATTTCTTTATTCTCAGGGTTTTCGGCTTGAAGGGGTAGGTATACAAATGTTTGTTTTCTTTAAACGTTGATAAATTTGCAGAATTTAACAATTTTAGTTCTGTTAATTGTTACAAAAGGCTCGAGAGAACTCAATTGATTTCAATCCCGTTTCATACGAGACGTAGGACGTGCGCCACGTCGTATGCACGCTAGAAAATTGGCTGGCATTGAGTTAAGGAGGTCCAGGAGTGCTGTCATTTTTGGCCAAAATTCGGTCTCATTAACTATAGCAAAATTGCATCAAGAAGGATTTATTTCTTGTTATCTCCATCAGATTCTTGAGAAAGTAATAATGCGAGTAGGGCTAAGAAGAGACATACGTCTGGGATGTTATTCGCCATATTTCAATATTGGCTTTATTCAAGCCTGACATTCCTTTATTCAAGCTATCATCCTTTTCTATCTCATCTACAAATACTAATGACGTATGCCTTGATGAGACTAAGTATGTACATAGCTTTGACAGATCACAAAGTTCTCAGTAACTCTTTCATCCTCTTAAATGTAACTTTTCAGATGAGATGAGCGTACATATGTATGAATACATTTTGGAGGTGAATATTTAAGGACAGATGCTGTTTCCAGCGGCTTGTATCCCTTCGTTTAGCCGTATTTACACTTTGAAATGTTATAGAAATATATAATCCTATTAAATTTGTTTATCAATTCCCTTTTATTCATTATATTTTTTAAATAAGGTACTGTTTTGTAGAGTTCTTTTGAAAATGGAGTATATTTTAAAAGAATTTTAAAATTATCACAAATGCTGGAAAATCATTTTATAAAACCTACTTTGTCCACTAAACTGTTTTATTACTGGCAGCTATGTTAATAATCAGATATAAATGAAATTTTAATAATATTTGTAAAGATTAAAATATATTTCACTATTTCAAATAGTTTTATGTGAAAATAACATCGGTAAAAACACATTTAGAAGAAAACAACTAGTAATTTCAAATATTACTACTAAAACTTATATTTTTAATTTTTTAACTTCTAAAATTATTAGAAAAACTTGATAAAATTGGAGCGCATGAAAAATTCACTACCTTTCCACCATATGAATCACACAAAAATTTGTTGCGCATAAAATTTTTCTTTTTGTCTGAAACTAATAATACATGCACAAAAATCAAATTTAAGTTACAACAGTCGGACATTTTGATTTTCTTCCTAAAGTTGGTGCTGTTCATATGTGCATTTATTTATTATCAGCAGCAACTCTGCAATATAATTATTTGAAAACAATTTACCTTTTTACAAAGATATTAATAAAACAAAGTTGATTTTTTAATATGGCTACAATAGCAATAATGTGGCATGTCATAAAATATATACTCGTATACAATATTTATATAACTATTATATAAGTATCGTTATAATAAAATTTAAGAAATTTTCTAGCACATTTATTAAACATTATATTTTATAAAACAATATATTGTAATTTTATAAACATTGTATATCTGTTTTATAGTAGTCGCTATAGCACTAATAAAATATATTATATAAACAAAATGTTTTATAAATTGTGCCCATTTTGTGTTTACAGATATTTTATAAACATTTTAAAAACGTTTCTGAAACTAACATTGTTTTATAATATTTATCGCCAAAACATTTCTACGACTATTATAAAATAGCAAATTGTTAGTTGAGTCCGTGAGTGCGTAACTCCGTGAGTGCGTAACCCTGTGATTGCATCACTCCGTGAGTTCATAACTCCGTGAGCGCGTAACTCCTTGAGTGCGTAACTCCGTGATTGCGTAACTCCATGAGTACGTAACTCTGTGAGTGCGTAAAATGCGTTACAGCACGTGTTATGTGCTATATTTTACCTACAACCTACTTGTACCTGTATTAATAATCATATTCCATCAATTTTTGGTACAAATGTTTACGCCCTAGTTAATTTTAATGATTTGACGGCTTATACCATATGTATGTTTGTTTACTAATATTATGATACATTCAGATAGCTAGAAGAAGCGGGTTGAAGGAAGGAATAAATTGTTATATAATTCCAGATAACTCTTAATATGCGATTTACTTTACACCCATGCGTTTTATTTTACCGTGTGTTATATACATCTTACATTGAATGCCGACTGTGTATTTTGACCACATACTTGGGTGGTCTTAGGTAAATACAGTTATGATATATATTTAGAGAGAGAGAGACATAAGCTTTATTGTCATGAAATTTTTTTACAATTTATGGACAAAGCGACATAATTTGAAAATATAAAACATATTAAAAAAAATATAGAAAATATTGACTATACTAACAGTACAAAATATAATATATAAAATAGAAATTTAAATTAATAATTATAATACAATGTCAGCATCGTACATCATACCAAATATTGAACTACGCCAATGTAACTCAAAAGTCTATGGTAAATTTCAGTGTAGTAAGTGAAGAGAGTGTAAACAATAGTAAACATTGGATACTGAATTTTCTCTCCCCCCTTCTCAATTTAAATGTCGAAACAAAAATAAACATTTGAATTGTTAAATAACAAACATTCAGACATATTTTCATTTGTTGGAATGTATTGTAACATAATTTTTTTTCTCGGACAAAAGTTTTTTATAAAATGATATTTTATGTTTTCAAAGTTTTTAATTAGTGAAATAGTATTTAAATTATTAATTTTCAACACAACTGATTCATAAACTTTCAATTCACTCAAAATACCTTAAAGGTTTAAGTTCATGTGAAGCGATACCAGCTGAGATATATTCAGCTTCCATCGATTATTGAGTAGCACACGATTGTTTCCTGGAATACCATGCTATTGAGATTCCAGCATGGAAACATATGAAATCACTTACACTTTTCCTGATTTCTCGGTCTCCTCCCCAATTAGCATTACAGAAGGCCATTAACTCCTGCATATTCCCCTTGAATTGTAAGTCATATTCTCTGGTATGATTTAGATAACGTAAGATTCGCTTACCAGCTTCCCATGTACTAATTCTTGGTTTAACCAAAAATCTACTCAAGCAACACTGTAAGAAATGTCTGGCCTGCTTACTAAAGAAAGGTACATTAAACTGGATAATAATCTTCGGCAAGGAACAATACTTTGATGACTTGAGAATTAACTTCTATTGGTGTTGCTACTTCTCTTGTTTCAGCCATTGAAAATTCCTCTAGTAACCTTGTTATCATTCTAGTTTGTGATACCATACCCAGAAAAGTTTTTACTTCTGTCATATCTTTAATGTTAAATAAATTTCGCAAGTCTCTTAGTAGTTCTTGAACTTGGGTTTCTGGTCCTGTAATCAGACCATCATACATAAATAATACCAGGTAAACATCATCTTTAGTATACAAATATTAGTCGTAATAAGAACGTTTAAAATTTAGTTGTTTCATAACTTTGTTGAATTTTATGTTCCAACACATCGGAGCATTTCTCAATCCATATAGTGCTCGATTAAGTTTCAGATATTTTGTATCTGTTTTCAAACCTTCCGGTGGCTTTATGAAAACTTCATTGTTCATAACCCCATTCAAAAATGCTGGTTTGGAGCGATTTGGTGTATACTCCACCCTTCTTGTACTGAAACTAATAAAAAGGATCATATTATTCATAATCTACAGACTGGAGCATAACTATATTCATCATCAGTGTTACAAGGCACTTGTAAACCTTTTGCAACCAATCGGGCTTTCTTTAATCCATCTTCTTTAGTTTTAAATAGGCACCTGGTGTCAATAGCACCCTGACCAACAGGCAGTTATGCAGGTTTCTAGTTTTTCGTGAGAGATTAACTCTTTATCTACTGCTTGCTGCCAATCTGCTTGCTTCCTTATATGTTTTTGGGTCCTGGTCTACTTTGGTCAGCAAACAGTAGGCTATGTATATTTCGCAATCTTCCAGATTTTGAGGTACCCAGTATCACAGTTCTAACGGATCTTGTCACAATTCTTCATTTTCATTACAAATACGTGAAGAGTCTTCAAAATTTGACAACTCCTCATTACCTCCCTCATTCTCATGTATACTTTCTTTGACTTTCTCGGATTATTCTCTAATCATTTGTTATGGCTAATTCTTCGTGGTTTTATTTTATATTCCATGATTCTTTCATCTACTTGTACAGTAGAAACGCTGACTATTTTACAACACGTGACTGATACGACATCAACCATATGCATCTTAATCAAAACAGACGACAAACGCTTGTATTGAGTTTCGCTCTTTTACTGATATTAGAAGAAGACAGTACCAACATGGTATGTGTTGAATAATATCGTCAACTAAGTCACGTGATGGAAAAGCTTCACCGTTTCCACTGTACATCCCTAGATCTTATCACTATTCGTTTTTCTGGAAGCCATAGTGGATAACCTCCACCACACTCTTTTGTCTTCTCTTTTGTCTAGTTTGTTTTGCTTTGGCAACATTGTGTACAATGCACGAATTCTAAATACTTTTATCTTACCCAAGTCACTTTTTCCATGAAAAATTTTTGCAGGTGTTTGACTATTAGGTAGATTTTTGGTAGTTAATTGATTCAGTTGGCATATTCTATCACTTTCATCTGAAACAGTTCCATTCTCTCTCAGCTCTCGGACGACTGAGTCAAACGTCACAAAATGGTCTAATTTTTACCCAGATTGAGATTTTGGATTTATGAGCCTTTTCCAATTTGGTAATTTGGTAAAAGAACACGATCTGGCAAATACAGCTTTTATAGCTTCAACTTGTTGATCTGCACTTTTGCATTCTTTGACAATGTCCAAATGTTTATCAGACAGTGCAACATTGATATTATTACCACAGAATACAATCCACCAGCCCAATAAGAAACGAAGCTTGTGCTATTTTAGAATTCATTTTCTAAGTGTGCGTGTCTGAGTCAGAGTCGGTTATCTGTCAATGTAATGTGATTTTATTGTTTACATGTTTACCAAAGAATATTCTTTGCTGTACGGTTTTTCCTTATTTACAATATAATGTATATATTTTGTTTGTGTTTTCAATTGTTTAAAAAACTATTATATTAGTTATAGCGCCAAGAACTTGTGCAGTTCGTGGGTGTCATACAAGAGATGGAGACGGTACAATTATGTTTAGATTTCCTAAAGATCCTGTAAGGTAAGAGGAATTGTTTCCATATGCAATAAACTATAGATATATATTTCATTTTTTTAAATATGTTATTCTTCCATTGCACCTATACATTGTAAGTTGTGTGAATCTATGTTTTGACTGTTAACATTCCTCTGCCTGTGTCTTTGATAACATAAATAATAACAATAATAATACAATCAATGAATACACTACAATAAGCGTCACTGCTGATGAGTTCAGCTTGAATATGTTGAATAATAATACACAATATTCAATATAAATTGGTAGTAGTTTATTTCTTTTATACACATTTGATAAATAAAAATATAAGTATACTTACTTACCTTTATTTACATTTTAGAGCACAGTTATGGCTGGATGCATGTAACCGTGGTGATTTGTTTGAAAAAACCCTAGATTATTTATTTAACAATTATGAGTTATGTCAACTCCACTTTAAGGATAAATTTACTTCCAAAACCGGACGTAAAAAGTACCTATGTCTTTAAGCTGTACTTACAATATTCCCATGGTTGAAACGCAAGGGCCATGTTACATTGAGCGATCCACCAACAAAAATAGCTATTCAGTCTGGTAAATATTAAATTAAAGTAAACATTACAATCAGTTGTTATTGATATTTATTTTTGCCACCTTAGTGCAGAATTTATTATAACTTTCCGACAGGATTCATTAATACCTTATTGGCATTTTGTTTATTTGTTTATTACAATTATTTTAATATTTACAGATACTATGCCGTTTGAGCCAGTGGGACATTCGTCTCAAGCCGCCACAAGACATATGGGTGATGCTTCTCCATCACTTGGTAAATATAATCATCATTTAGATTCACTTCTGTATGATAATATGCATCAAAATATATGGCTTTCTTATAATTAGATTGCATTTAGCCTATCTGTGAATCACCATATGCTTTGTATTTAAACAACTGTATATAATTTCAATCCAAATGTTATGTATTCATTAGAGTGTAGAGTGACAAATCTAAGAATGGTTGACATCTTTTGAACCGATTGAATGGAATTGCTGTTTATGACAATTATTTTTATAATTACAGATACCATGCCGTTTGAGCAAGTGGAACATTCGTCTCAAGCCGCCACAAGACCACAAGACATATTGGTGATGCTTCTCCATCTCTTGGTAAATATAATCATCATTTAGGTTCACTTCTGTAAGATAATATGCATCAAAATAGATGGCTTTCTTATAATTAGATTGCATTTAGCCTAACTGTTTTGTTTTTCTTATATAATACTATTTTTTTATGGTTTTGTTAAAATGGAAAAATGTTCGATTATTCATTCCAAGTTCACTTGCTATCAATGTAAGAAAATGTTCCTACTGGTCTTCAGAAAATAGACACTGAAAATGTGATGGATGAATAAAACAACACGTTGTCTATAATAAAGCCTGTGCATATAGTCTTCCTCTATTTTCTTTTTTTGCTTCAGATAATCGATCTTCTAATAAAAAATAATAAAAATTCTTATTGAGATGGAGGAACTCGTACATTTCCCTAAAGCCAGTCATAACCACTAATTTCATCTTGCTTTTCCGCGGTGTCCAGAACTTGAGAAAGCAGGAGTTTGAGTGGAAGTTGTTAGAGAATTTTAAAGAGTAAGCTGTTTCTAATGGGTGCCTACAACAGAAGTTTCATGTGGAGCAGAAACTTTTTATATGTTTAGGCTCTAAAAAGTAACAGTACTTTGATTATGGGTTAGGCAAGCATAATATAATGCTCTGGTTTGACTAAATAACATTATAAAATACACATACCTAACATCGTCCTTGGGGATAGTAACAAAACTCATCCCTTCTCCAGTTTTGGAGGATAATCCACGACATAAGCAAACTAATTCTCCTTTACAATCGATCACAAAAAATGAGCTAGTGCCACAAGAAGTACTATATTATGTCTACGAATTTGAATTAACACTCAAATTCCTACTGTAAATTCTTACTTTGTATTCACCCTGTATATCTATATTACTATATTATGTGTGTCTAAGTTATATCGTAATATTAATAGGAGGGATTACCAGAAAAACAGCATAAACTGTTCAACCAGAAAAAAACACAAACTATGATAATATTTCAAAAACGCAACAAAACTTCGATAACTATGTAGAAAAGTTTACTGTTGTTACTTTTTTATAACTTCTTTGTCACATACATCAGTAGATTTTCTGTTGTGAAATATTTAATTCAGAATCTGGTGAAGTGTAACTTTTAAATATATCAATTATAAAAATTTTGTATTCAAGTACCATACTTATTGTAATTTTATATCATCATTTACTGAAATTCTTTCTATTGTAAACTGGTATTCTAAATATGGGCAACGGTCAGTAGCGCGCAGCGGTCAGAAATGTTTTCAGGTAGTTGAAATTCTATGGGTCAATAGCGCGCGGTATACAATCGGTAAACCGGTCAATTGCGCGAACGGTTCCTTTATAGAAATATGCTCGTCTTAAACAATTTTTTTAACACGTAACATGCCATAGGAAAACACCTGAAAAGAAAACTATATAAAATAGTGATTATAAGATATATTTTTTTTATTTTTTTGCAAAATTAAAACAAACACTTTTAATTAAATTAAATCTTTCAATATGGTTATTTACATATAAATTAATTAAATTTGTTACATAATCTTTGCGTTTTTTATACCTAATATTATTACAAGCTTTAGGCAAATGTACACTATTTATTTTAATATATGTATTAATTTGTACATCTTTTAAAACATTAATAAATTTAAAAATATCTGGATGCGCTACATAAAAACTGGAGTTAAAATGACTGTGGAATGATTCACAAGCATTTGTTGTACGTTCTTGATCACTATTACAAGAAGCCCACATTTTTGGAGGAAAAACGGAATCATCAGATATATAATTATCAACTAAATAATCAGCATATTCAATTAGTTTAGCATTCTGAGGTATATCTGAGTAAAGGTCTTCTACAAAACAATCCCCTACTTCGTTAGGATTTAGAAATAATAATCCAAAAGTGTAATGCAACCAAAGACCTATTGCTGAATTAGAATCCCTGTACTCAGATACCAACCCAAGATTTTGAATTTTACGATACCAGGACTGGGTCAAATGAAACCTACATCCTATTATATTTATGTCTGGCCAAATTTTCTTAACTCCAACGTGTATCGCTTTTTCAAAATCACTAACGATTTCTTTGGGCTCAAACCTTAAATTTATACTAGCACAATAACTTTTTAAAAGCTTAAATGCCTCAAAGTAAGTATTAGATTGTTTGTTTGGCAGTAAAATAAATACTAAAGGTATATAATGTCCGTTTTCTACTGTATGTATCGTAAATAACTGAGTTAAAAATTTCGGGCAATAACTGAAAGTTCCGTCTACATAAATTTTAGGTCGTGAACACAGATACTGTAAATTTGTTTGACAGGAAAATATTATTACATTTAAGTTCGTGTTATTTACCAATAAAAATTCTTCGTCCTTATTTGTTTTAATAACAATAGATTCTAGAGCTTCTTGGAGGTCTTCTAATGATTGAGGTAAAACGGGCAAAACGCTTCGTCTTGATCGATATACACTTTTTCTTATATTATCAAGGTCCCGTGTTGTGAGATTCACTTCTGCGGGAGCTTCTTTAAGCTCAGTATTGATGATCTTAGAAGGTCTTTGCGATATGTCTTCTACAGCCTTCCTTTTAATTCCGTTTTGTAATTTCTGTGAAACAACATTAAAATATATAAATAATATATATCTACTATAATTTTTGAGGTTTATAAGAGTGAGTATTTTTGAAAAATAACAAATTTAAGAAATTAGATGAATATCCGAAATATTTAACTTATACGAATAAAATTAATCATATTATATTATATACGTAGGTCGAGTAGTGAGCCATTATTAACCGAGGAGTTGTACTAATATTTTAAAATTTTATTTAATTAGATTTTGATAAAGGCAGAAATGATGCTAATTTCAAATAAGTTTTTATAATTTTATCATACCAATTAAGTGTACCTACTAGTGCTGAATTTGCGAGTTTGATTTTGTTTAGAATTAGAAATAAGAGTTTCTGTTTATATTTCATTGAAAATATAAAAAAAGTTCATTATTTACCTAGGGAGAGAAATATTATTTCTCATTCGAGCTTTGGAGTTAATAATGACGATTTCTAAGGTTAGTAGTAAGAAATATAATTATTAAACACTTACCTTAACGTGTAAATTTTCATCAAATGCGTGACTGTGATTGTCTTTTTGCTGTAACAACACCTCTTCTGATTTATCCACAGAAATCGAAGCTGGACATCCTCGCTTTGTACAGCGATATGAAACACCTAATATAGTTTCTCTATCTTTGCGAAAAGTATAACTTTTAACTATTAATAATTTTTTTCCGCGCTCACTTAACATGGTCTCCATTTCGGTATCTTTACACGTAAACTTCTTCTGAATAATGTAAGTGAGTAAATGTAATTTAATGTGTACAATCATAAGACTGAAAGACCCCTTGGTATTAGGGACAGGTACTAATATCATGTCTGCGCGCAATCGACCTGTCCCTTTTAGAACCCTCTTATAATCTGTAAGGATTAAACTGACCGCTGCGCGCTATCGGAATACACCCCTAAATATATAATTTATATTATTGTATTGGTTTTTATACTCACTCTATCCTACATACAGCGCTACTTAAATACATACTTACACATATAATTTCGATAATATAGAAAATAAAAATCATTTGGTTGAACAATATCTCGTTATTTTTAATAATGGATGGAACTCCAAAAACAGAAGCTAAAACTTTATGCATGAAGAAATGCTAAAGTATATTTTTCACATTGTTTTTTTAGCTGTTAAATTAACTTTAACAATTCATAAATTAAGTTTAACAGTCCTATTGTGAAAATTATACTTTGGTAGCGACCAAGCTTCTATATTGGAAAGGACAAACAAACGACATTATTTCATACATCAAAGAATGTGTTGTTTGTGAAAGAACTCAAAAAGCAAACACACAATTAACAGTTCTTAATAGAGAAGTATCAGAGTTACTATGGCAAATTGTTGCCTCAGATATATTTCATTTCAAAGGACACGAATATATCTGTATTATAGACAGCTATTCAGGTTACGTTGATTTTAAGTTAATTGAAAAATCTACATCAAAGCAAGTCATCGAACAGTTCAAAGAATTGTTTTCTACACGTGGTCACCCAGAGAAATTAGAAAGTGACAATGGCTCCCGTTTTTCATCAAAAGAGTTCAAAGAATAGAAAAATCTATGGGGCATTGAGCATCAGACAAGTAGTCCTCACCATAGCAGATGAAATGGTCTTGCAGAAAAAAGTGTGAGCATAGCGAAAAATATTCTAAGAAAATGAAATATAGATCAAAGTTGTATGTCACTTTTGAATTATATAAACACACCCAGAACTAACTTAGGTTAACCTAATCAGCGGAGATTGACCAAATCAACAAACCCTATATCGAAGGATAATCTTAAACCTAAAATACTCACCAAAGTTTCCAATGAATTAAAAAGACAAAGGAAGAAACAAATATCATACAGTAATGCTAACAAAAAGGTTATAAAAATAAACGGTTTTAAAGATTAAAACTAACTTTTCCGCATCTGTGAGATGCCCTGAATAATATTTTATCATAAAATTGTCACTTGTATACACTTCGGGGGATGTATCGTGTTAACAAACCGAAATTTCTCGAAAAGTAACCAAAAATGCAGTATATCTGGATTTATAGGACCCGCTGTATTCGCTATAGTCAACTGAAAATCAATAGGGTACATCTGTGAGACACCCTGAAAAATATCCAATTATAAATTTGGCTACTTGTATACACAACGGAGGCTGTATCGTACTAAACAAATTTCTCCAAAAAGGACAAAAATGTGGCACTTCAAGTACCATAGCACTCGTTCTACTAGCTCTGGTGAGCTAAAAATCACCAAAGTTCACCTATAACACGTTCTGAACAATATTCAATCATAGAATGGGTCACTTGTATATACGCTGGATGCTGTATCGTGCTAACAAACTAAAAATTCTCCAAAAATTTGGTACCTCAACACTCGTTTTACTGGCTTTAGTGAGCTGAATCTCAATAGGTTTCATCTTCAAGACGCCCTGAATAATATCCTATCATAAAATTGGTCACTTGTATATGCTCCGGAGGCTGTATCGTGCAAACAAACTGAAATTTCTCCAAAAATGACAAAAATGTCGTACTTAAAGTACTATAGCACCTGTTGTTGTACTGGCTATGTTGAGCTGAAAATCAATAGGGTTCATCTGTGAGATGTTCTGAATGATATTCAATCATGAAATTGGTGACTTTTCTCACTCCGGAGGCTGTATCGTGCTAAAAAACTGAAATTTCTCAAAAAATGACAAAAATGTCGTAATTCAAGTACCATAGCATCCTATGTACTGGTTATTGTGAGCTGAAAATCAATAGGGTTCATCTGTGAGATGTCCTGAACAATATTCAATCATAAAATTGGTGATTTGTTGCATTCCGGAGGCTGTATCGTACTAACAAGACAGATAACGAAAAGTGGCCGACGACAACGACGACATACACACAGGATTTTACTTTTCCGCCCAACCTATCTAATATGCGAGAAAAGTATTGGTTTACCCCAACAAAAGTTGGAATTTTGAAAAAATTTGTTTAATTATTTTCACGTTTTTCATCATTAACAACACGAAAAAACGGTTTTTAGAAAAAAAATCCTGTGTGTATGTCGTCTTCGTCGTCGTCGTTGTCGTCGGCCACTTTTATTTACATGTCTTGTTAGCACGATACAGCCTCCGAAGTGCAATGAATCACCAATTTTATGATTGAATATTGATAAGGACATGTCACAGATGAACCCTATTGATTTTCAGCTCACCAGAGCCAGTACAAGAGGTGCTACAGTACTTTAAGTAAGATATTTTTGTCATTTTTGGAGAAGTTTCAGTTTGTTAGCACGATACAGCCTGCGAAGTATATACAAGTGACCAATTTTATGATGGGATATTATTCAGAGCGTCTCAAAGATGAACCCTGTTGTTATTCAGCTTACTAAAGCCAGTACAACGGGTGCTATGGTACTTAAAGTAACAATTTTATGATAGAATATTATTCAAGGCCATAGATGCGGAAAAGTTAGTTTTAATCTTTTAAACCGTTTATTTTTTCTAGAAACCATTTTTTCGTGTTGTTCTTGATGAAAAACGTTAAAATAGACCGAAAAAGCTATGACGTCATAAACATAGCAGCTGACAGTTACTGAGGGAAAACAAATATTTGTTTACGTTCATTTTACGTTTGTAATATGCTTAAACATGGCTATTGTTAATTTGTCGAGCATTGCGGAGCAGTTTTATAATGAAATTAAAGTGCTAAAGAAATATGGAGACAGTTTAAACAGTGGATATGTCGTAGATATAGAGTGTATGATGGAAATTTAGAAGCGAAGCAATGAGGCATAATTACTTGATAGTCACTGCAGTGTCACTTTACAAATGAAAAAACGAATAAACTTTAAACATATTACAATGGTCAAGACAAGACATAAGTTAAATAATTGATTTGTTTTCCCTCAGTGGCCATGTTCTGACGTCACACTTTTTCGGTCTATAACTCAACATTTTATTTTAAATTTCAACTTTTTTGTGGGTAAACCAATACTTTTCTCGCATATTAGATAGGTTGGGCGGAAAAGTAATAAAGTGAAAGTAGGTGACAGAATAAGATTTAAAACTGCTCACAGACAATGTGAAGGACAAGTTCAAGCAAAGGTAGAAGAAAATCCAATATCTGTTATTATAAGAAGTGATGCTGGAAAGTTATATAGACGAAATACAGAAGTACTACATAAGACCGAATCAAATATGACTAAAGAAAAATAAGTTGTAGTTCTACCTAATCTTGAAATAAATAACACACCTTTAGCAGAACATCACTCAGAACCTGAAACTATCGGAGAGAGAAATGTTCCAATAGAAAATCAAAAGAATTACGTTACAAGGTCGAGAAGATTAGTTAAACTAGTGAAGAGGTTCAATCTTTAGATTTTATTATTTCGTTGAAAATTTTATATTTTAATGTTATATATTATTTAGTTTATGCTTTGAATAGCGGATGTAACATTGAGATTATTACTTCAATGCACGTTGACAATTAATGTCATAAAAAAACATACTTGCCATAAAATCTCGTAATCTTTATTTTAAATAATAAATAACATTACAGTCACCCTTGACATTTGTCATATATTTCGTACAATCGCATTCCGATATCATCAAGACGTCTATAAATTACTTTATCAATCATCATTGCTTTATTCACACAAACCTCAAATTTTGACGAATGGCCGACATCCATTCTTATTTGGACCCTAGGTATAATACATGTGCATCATAAGATGAACTTAGGAACGTGGGGAAATATTTGAATAAAAAGCAGATGGTCTTGTTCATAAATATATTTTATATAAAAACAAAGTCATGGTTATCACTAATCAGTCATGTTTTAATAATAAACTATTTACATGTTCGTCGTTGCTTCATGATTGATAAGCGTTGTTAAAGTGGTGTAACTAAGATTCGAGGTTATTTATACACAATCTTTGAGAAGTTTACAAGCTGATTGTGGTTAATTATGGATGTTAGTTCTTACTTACCAAGCTTTATCATTTAGAATTCACTTTTATCATCACTTGTTTTGTTATTCATTTTATGATTGTGGCGTTATCCAAAACGCTTGTATACTTCCCAAAAATTCAACTCTGCGTACGATAAACATTCCGTACCTACTGTCTGTACATTAATTTATACAATTACAGTATCGATATTAATGCAACCTATTCATTCAAAGAGAGATACAAATTCCGTTACAGTGTCAGATTGTTTTGTTCAGATAGCCATTATGGAATAATCTTTCCATTCTTCGGGTATACACGATTTATCATTGGCTAATAGTCTTTGTTTGTGCTTGAAATATGTTTTGTTAGGGACACCTTTGGAACAAACGCTTCTCAGTTGCTCCTCTTCGGATGCAGAATAGATCTGGTAGACGTCCATGTAACACACAGGTTTTCCATTCGTGGATGTGGTGGTATAGAGGTGAATAAAATGTCGTTTATCGTTGCCATCACCTTGTGATAGACACTTGGACCGTTCACTGCAACAAAAGAAAAGCCATTATGAATTTTGTAATGTGAGAACTAATTTAAAAAATGTTCCTTTGATGACAAGGAAAATTTAATGATACTATCAATCTCTGCTGGCAATATATAACTTTTTCGTGAAGATGCATTTTTAGTCATTCTTTTGGAAACAAAATTTTTGCTAATTTCTTTTGGAAACAAAATGTTTGCTAATATTTGTACGCTATAACATTTTACTTTGTAATTTCAACTTTACCATAGCTGGCTTACGGATGAGTTTCATGTCAAATCTTGACTGCCAACATTGTCATATGGATGTCACCCATACACCAATTTTATTGTACTCGCTGGCTTGTGGGGTCTGTGGTTGATGGTACCCCTGTATAATCGCTCGCGTCAAAAGCGCCCTAACATAAGCGTTACCGAGAACTGTGCTTTCGACAACTGCGCTCCCCGACAAAAGCGCTCCAGATAATAAAAAATTTGTATTTTTGAGTTATGGTTAAGAATATAAAAAAATATTATTTTTAATTTATATTTATTTTTTATCACTTATAATTGCACAAGTGGTTTGTATTTTATCGGGTAAATTTGGGTTGTTTAATGAGAAACTGTTTCCTAGCAATTTGACGAGAATAACTGTAAACTATTAAAAACACGACACCTAAGGTGGAGTGTTTTTAGGTTGACAGTTATTCGAGTCAAATTGCTAAAGGAAACAGTTTAGAATTTGAACAACACAAATTTACCCAATATCAATACAAACCTCGAGTGTAATTCGGCAGGACAATTTAATGAATGAGAAATTTGGAAACATATCAATGCAAACTTTATTTATGAAACATTAAAAATAAACACATTTTTATTTTAATGTACAATTTGACTAATTTCGGTGTTCGTAGACACACCGAATCGACTCATTGTTAGTTCTTGAAAATTCAATAAGTTATTGACAAACATGCCAAACTATTTATTCTGGTAACCAACACCGCGATCATTGATGAACAAATGAATAAGTGAAAAAACCACTAGTGTATTTGTCGCTGTAAAAGTTAAAGCTAACTTTTGCCGCTGTCAAAGTGACAATTGCACTGTGGCATATGCGATTTTTATACATGAGTTAAATTGCCAGCTGAAAAGATAATATGTAAATAATATTTAAAGTATTATTATTAAAAGTCTGTATTTCCTATGTACGTATACATAAAAAACAGATTTCGGTAACAAATTGTGTTTTAAAAAATTCCAATAATCAAAATATATAAATTGAAAAATATGGCAGGGTAATTTTTTCGTTAGAAATGAAAGTCAAAAATGTATCCCATAAAATTATTCAATTTGTCAAAAAATCATATTAATTATACCAATAAAATAAAACATCATAAAACGTATAAAATTCAAAATTTTAAAAATGTACTCATAACTAATGTCACAAAAATGCAGTAGGGTATAACAAATACCTAAAAACTAATAAATATATCTTATAATAATAAATGTTACAGATAAAATATACAATAAATGCCTAACGTCAAAAAAAATTGTTATTACTTATTACAAATACAAATTATAAAATAATATATAAAATATTAAAAGAAATAACTATAAATGTAGAGGATAAACATATTCTCTAATTATATACAATTCAAAATTATGAGATAGTTCTTGTAAATAATTAATATGGTCCATTCTATTAGAATTTTGCAGTAATTTTCATTCGCCTATTCATTAGCACATATTTACTTTTAGAAGCTTCTGTTTGCCGAAATCCAGAATCAAATCGATCTAACTTAATTTGCACCTGATGCTATTCCGTTTTAAAATATTCAATAATTTTACAGATGGATGGTGGCAGTCGATTGTCTGTTGGAAAGCTCTATGCCATCATTCTATAGATTTATTGGATCTTGGTAAATCAGTAATAACTCTATCATAATTATTTCACACATCGATGGAAAAAAATGGTTCCAATCTGCGATTACTTCTTAATCTACCGATGTATGTATCTTCCCAATAACTTATTATGTCGACCATTTCCTGTGGACATTGGTCAACTAAGATTTCGAATGCAGCTACAACATTGTCACGGGGCACAAAAATTAACGATAAGATCAATTTTGTGTTCATGTACACCTGTTAAGTTCTTGAAGTTTGCGTCCTAAGTTCTGACCCAAATGAAAAAACAACTCGGCAATAAATGTTCGCCGAATACTGTAGATACTGCATTATGGATTACTTTTTAAAGTCATAACACTCAGTAGTTATAAACTGTCTTTCATGTCGATTAATTTTCGAAAAACATGAGCATATGATGCTTCCCGTTTATCTTACATCAAAATATAAAATAATGATAAGGCACTATGTTTCACCAGTGCATGAACAGTGAACACTTGGTAAAATATTATTGGGGAAACTTTAAATGTTCCATCAACAAACCAATGACGATGATTTAACAAAGTGTTGAAATTGTTTTCTGTTCCAAATATGAACATTCGGTTAGGATCTTTGTTGCCAGAGTCCCATAAAAGAAAATTTTCGTTTCTACCCGTTGTCCTTAACATTTCGGGAATAGTAATTTCCGCAACAGTACTTAGATTCGTGTACGGTGGATGTTCAATATTCCTCTGCGATGAACAATATTCAGGTAAATAAACAGCAGCTTCTTCAGAAATATGAGTGGCAACTTGATTTATAATTTATCTCAGTTTTTCGACGGTATTTTCTGCAGATTGTCGAATAGAGCTTACATATTTCAGTGCTTCATTTTTTGCCGGATTTGGTGTATGGGAATGATCAGTAACGTTTTCGCCATTTAGCAACCTTATTCGACCATGACAGTATTTTAGAGAACATCTCCATGAAACAGAACGCACTTTTGCCACTATTTAGCAATACTCCTTTTTTTCTGGGACGTTACTTTTTCCATTCTTACTAAAAAGGGTTCAAAAATAAAACTAACTACTGTAACACTGAAATTGCCATATTTATGTATTAAAGTAGAAGGGATGTGAAGCTTAATTTTAGTCAAACATTATCTATAATTCCTTAAAAGAGACACCAATTACGGTACCTATTGTTAAGCTCAACGGATTATTAACATTAGAAAAATATCATTAAGTTTATTGGCCGTGTCTAAATATACTCTTATTGTTGAAAGCACATTAGTATAATATCATATAATATAAATTTTCTGGTTTTGAGCTTTATTATACCTTGAAAATTCTTATTATATTGTCTGAGAGGTAATCTCTTTATAGCTTAATACCCTTAACTACTAAATGCAGGTAATATTAAGAATTTAAAATCTTTACAAATAATATTAATTCGTTTGCACCCTAAGGCACATAAATTAAAAGATTCCAATAATATTAAATTGTTTCCAGACTAAGTATTAGAATTTAGCTGGTTTACAAATAAAAAAATCTCAGAACTCGTCAGAATGCAATTAGGAGAATGACTCTATTTTAGATATATAAAGGGGAACAGGTAGAATTCATAACCATACATAACTAAGGCATTAATATAGGTAGATTTATGTGAATATTATTATTATATACGTGATTCACCTCCCTATAAACAAGTAAATATAACAACTCCTGGCTATAACCGACTTATAATAAATATCTTTGAAAACAAAAGGAAAACATTTAAAGAAACTATTCTTAAGAATAAGTACATACATCTTTTCAGTGACTTCATAACATGTGGACAAGGTTGTATATGTATTCGTACATATGGATAATATGTATTAATAAATATTATGAAGAATAATAAAAAGTAGATATAAAGGATTTTTAAGTTTATTTATTTATTCCATTAAAATAACCAGCAGGCGAACGCCCAGATTCAGGCCAAGTTTATAATCATAATATAAATAATCATATGAAAACATAAGTTTTTAATTGTTTATTATCTGGAGCTCTTTTGTCGGGAAGCGCAGTTGTCGGGAAGCGCAATTGTCGAGGCGCTTATGCCGGGGTGCTTTTGACGGGACACCGTGGTCTTATAGTAGTATATATTCAAATTTAAGTGACCATTCAAAAAATCTGAACCACATAAGCAGTTATTGAATAAGTTACTATATTTGGAGGGATAATATAAAATACTATCCATAATAAAACAACACGGCCCCCTTTTTTCTCAACCGAGTTGTTTCTATTATCACCCAAGATAAATAATCCAAACAACGAATAAACGGTTTTAAAGATTAAAACTAAATTTTCCGCATCTTTGGCCCCGAACAATATTCCATCATAAAATTGTTACTTGTATACGCTTCGGGGGATATATCGTGCTAACAAACCGAAATTTCTCCAAAAATTTAGTATATCTGGATTTATAGGACCCGCTGTACTCGCTCTAGTCAACTGAAAATCAATAGGGTACATCTATCAGACACCTTGAACAATATTCAATCATAAAATTGATCAATCGTATACTCTCTGGGGCCTGTATCGTGTTAACAAACTGAAACTTCTCCAAAAATGACAAAAATATCGTACTTATTAAAGTACTGTAGCACCTGTTGTATTGGCTCTGGTGAGCTGAAAATTAATAGGGTTTATCAGAGAGATCTCCTGAATAATACTCAATCATAAAATTGATGACTTGTTGAACTCCGGAGGCCGTATCGTGTTAACAAACTGATATTTCTCAAAAAATTACAAAATGTCGTACTTCAAGTACCGTAGCACCCGTTGTACTGGCTCTGGTGAGCTGAAAATCAATACGGTTCATCTGTGACATATCCTTAACAATATTCCATCATAAAATTGGTGACTTATTGCACTCCTGAGGCTATATCGTGCTAACAAGACATATAAGGAAAAGTGGCCGACGACAACGACGACGACGACGACATACACACAGGATTTTTTTTCTAAAAACCATTTTTTCGTGTTGTTGTTGATGGAAAACGTAAAAATGACTCAAAAAAAATTTCAAGATTCCAACTTTTTTTGGGGTTTACTTTTCTCACATATTAGATAGGTTGGGCGGAAAAATAAAACTATAAAGGATATAGGGCCGGGACTCGGAGTTAACATTGACAGAGTTTCAAGTCTATTTCTGATAAAATGAACTGCAACTGATTGTGTTTTTTTTATCAAGTATACCATGACATGATCATATTCTATTAGCACAAGACATTTTGGAATTCAGCTTATGTTAAGATATTTCAAATGATACTGTGGCTGATATTAATTCAGAGTGACCCTTTGGAAAGAACTCTAGGAAAATTTATTTGTGTCTTTGGCTCCCTAGTTCACTTCAATTAAGGAATAATCCAACGTTATTTGATAAGATCCAAATAGGAAAAAGCTGTAACAAAGTACTATGGAGATTGGATAGGCTTCAAGAGTATATCTGAACAGAACGAATTGTACCATACACTAAATAAAAGGTACGAATGTGAGCGAATATATAAACTATGGGCAAGGTGTTACAGTTTTTCAACTTTTCATATTTCTCCAGTTGTTTCCTTTTATCTTTGTATGCAAAACTAGCTCAATTATTCTCTTTTTTGATGTATTGATTTGGAAAACCCTTCATATTTCCGTTACTTTTTTTAAATGAAACTAACAGTTTCTAAATAATTCCACAATATAATGAAAACATGTTAAAAATTCTGAAAAAATTGACGATAGTTTCGATATTCAATTTCATCGTCAGAATGATGTTTAATATCGAAACAAGTGAAAACTGTTAGATTCATTTAAAAAAGTATCATGAGTAGATTTCTTGTAGTAAGGGTCGAAACAGTAAACTTTCTATTCCCAATAATTGCCAGATGACGTAATATAACATTCCCAGGATATAATAAATTAACATACATTTTCAGTGAATCAATTAATAATACTGAGTGGAAAAGCAGGTCAAACAATCTGTTATATTTCCTCGGTATATGTAGTTTACCAAAACTTGTTTTGAATCATATTCTATAATATTTCTACCTTATCTCACACTTCCGGTGTATTTCAAATATAAAATTCATTATGTACGTCACTTAATGGTGTTTTTACAATATTTTTATTATATTTGCTTTTAACGACGCAACATTTAAAACAAGCAATAACAGTTCATTACAGGTTGGAAAATTTTATCTGCGTTCCGCGATGTACAGATAAAGAACTGAATCCATTGATATAGCAGACACGTGTTCACTCCCGTAAGACATACTAGCAATTTAATTATTTTCAAAATCACGAGAATGACGTTCCTCAAATATATTTAATTACAGAATAACAACAGCAAGTTCTAATTTATAGAGATAATTAGAATGATGATAACATGAATTGAGACACTATTAAGATTTTGTTACCATTACCAACCGTAGTCTTTGAATGCATGGTCTCCCGTACATTGAAGTTTATTGCTTCACGGTGATTTACTAGAAATTTGGTAATTTGAACATTAAAAATAGAAAACTTAATATTTCTTATGTATTATTCATCAGCTTGTAAGAAATTAAATAGAAACTGGTGATAATTTATATTCAATTACAACTTTATAAAATATATACAGGGTGTTTGTGTATTCGGCCGACAACGCTCTACCATAGAGATATCTCAATAAATGATTCATTTTGATATAGGAATACGAACCGTTACGGGGTCTAGTTGCTGAGATTTAGGGTGTTCATATTTTAAATAAAAATCAAAAATTTGCCATAAATCTAGAACGCCTTTAAATTTTTTTTCCAAATTTGGTGACCAATATGCTCATTAATAAAGTAATATTTTGACATAAACAAACTTTGGAAAAATGTAACCAGTGGCGCGCTGTCAGGGTTAGCTGTCACTTTTATTCCCCTATTTTTTACGCCACTGGAGCAAATTCTTTTTTTAATTTTGTTTTGAAATGCCTGATTATTTTTAGTTAAACAACTAATAACCTTTTATGGAGCTAAAATGAACGGTGTTGTAGAAATTTGCCCCTAAACAAAAGCCTGCAAACATGTAAGTAATTTACAAATTAATTAATTATTCATTTAATTTCGAATAATGATTAAGCGTACGTAGTTCAAAACAAATACAAGTTATTCATAATCTCAATTTCAAACAAAAATGTATTACAATAATAACAAAATTGGCAACGAAAATAAAAATAATAAAAGCACATATTAGATTTAAACAACACTGTACTACAACAATAACAAAATTGACAAAGTTACAGTAGTTGTTCAAACTGTTGGCGGCTTACTTCAATACACTTCTTACACCGTTTTGTTATTGAAAAACGTGTCTTTGAGAATAAATCTTGATGGGATCGAATGATTTCTGCCGCAGCTTGAATTCTAGCTATTAGATCTTGTTCAGATTCGATTATTGTTTCGTACACAAAGGATTCAGCCACATATAAAAAACCGATAGGATTTCAGTCAGGTAATCTTGAAGGCCAACAATTGGGTCCACCCCGACCAATCCATTTTTCTCTAAAACGTCTGTTTAAGTAATTTCTTGCCGCTGCAGCAAAATGAGCAGATACCCCATCGTGTTGAAACCACATGTGTTGTCTAATATTTACCGGTTCATTCTCCAACAATTCATCCAACATTTCTTCCAGAAAGCGCGTTTAAATTGCTCAATTTAACTTATTTGTCAAAATGTAAGGCCCGATTAAGCAATCTCCAATAATACGCACCCAGACATTAACCGAATATTTATGCTGAAATCCCCTTTCACGAACAAAGTGCAGATTTTCTTCATCCCAAACGTGACTATTTCTAGAGTTGAAAACTTTTTCCCTAGTAAATCTAGCCTCGTCGGTATACAACACATATTTTGGAAAATTTCGATTTTCACGACACTTTTATAAATACCAGTTTGAAAATTCCATACGCACCTGACAATCTCTAGGTTCTAATGCTTGATCACTGGCCAATTTGTATGGATGTAACACTTGTTCTTTCAAAACTTTCCATACAGTAGAATGGTCCACTCTTAAAGTGCGACCTACAGTTCGAGTACTTAAAGATGGCCTTTCAAAAAGATTATTTAAGATTTCCTCTTCCAGATGCACAGTCCTTGTTTTACGTTGCTTTCCAGCATTATTACTTTTAATTAACAAGTTTCCGGTTTCTTACAGCCTTATATCAATACCTGAAAATGTAGAATGATGTGGAAATCGACGATTGCGAAATCTTTGTTGGTATAAACGAGCTGCCAATCCACACTTTTTTCGAGCTTCCGCGTAAATCATTAACATATTGGTCAACTCTTCAAATGAAAAATTCATTTTATAACAGCAAAATAATGTAAAAACGAATTTAGAAGTCTATGATCTAATCTACCAAGATCATGTCAAATCCACAAAGTGTCACGAACTATCGAAAATATGACACGTGCCTACTAGATTATAATTTAGAAATATTAAGTAGTATTTAATTACCTGCAGACTTTTGTTTAGAGGCAAATTTCTGCAACACCGTTCATTTTAGCACCATAAAAGGTTATTATTTTTTTAACTAAAAATAATCAGGCAATTTAAAACAAAATTGAAAAAAGAATTTGCTCCAGTGACGTAAAAAATAGGGGGGAGAAAGTGGCAACTAGCCCGCCACTGGTTCAATTTTTCCAAAGTTTGTTAATTATTACCTTATTACCATATCGGTCACCAAATTTGAAAAAAAAATTGAAGGCGTTCTTGATTTATGGCAAATTTTTTATTTTGATTTAAAATTTTGAACACCCTATATCTCAGCAACTAGGCCCCGTGAGGGCCCACAGAGACATCTCATTTATTGAGATCTATCTGTGGTAGAGCGTTGTCGGTCGAATATAGAAACACCCTGTATATATCAACCAGTATCGTACATTTCACTGTCATACTATAAAAATAAAAACATCTTCGTCGTCGCAAACGTCGTTAAGATTGATATAATCATTTCACTGACATGTGTCAATCTCCATAAATATAATTTAATATCTGTAGCCCGAAAAACAGTTAATTTTTGTTCAAAATAGTCAAACAACTAAAAAAAATGTTTAGTTAACTTGGATTGTAAATGAAAATATTTTCATCTTACTGAGGAATAGATCATTTCTGAGTTCACCTAACTAGGAAAACTTTTCTCAAATTTACCTAGAAATGAGATTTCAAGAAATATGGTTATAAGTGAGACCAAAGGACAAGACAATTGATAATTGGGATGTTTAGAGCAGATTAGAAGCACGCCATATAAAACAATACCAGAAATAAGAGAAATAGTAACCAAAAGCAAGAAATAAATAAAAAGAAAATAAGAAACTAAACAAATTAGAAACAGGGGGAGAAGAGACACCAGTAATTATGTTTCTATTCTCTTCGAGTAACTTATGGTCCTGTGGAGCGTATGAGATGCGCGAGCTTCTTAGAATAAAGAATATTGATATTTAATGTACTTAATTATACCAAACCAAAATGTGACTGTTAGAATGAGGTACATTTTCAAAACCACATTGTCCTACAAAGTAAAGAATCAAGATGTATAAACTATTAGTACCCCTGAAAATATTGCCACGCACAAGGTATCAGAATTATCTGTTACGTTTTAAACAAAACAAACAGTTTTCCTTTTCATTAGTGCAGAATGACCTTGACAGGGCAAACACGATTAGCACAATTACATATTGAAATTCACATAAAAAAATAAGAAAAACCTTATTGTACTCTTAAGTAGTCCCATTGTTTGCAAATGCTCTGTCTATTATGTGTATACAATTTCGTGACATCACCTATTGATTCATACATTTCATCATATCATGAATAATTTACTAAGCAAATTTATTTGTAATCGGATATATCGAATCCTCAGGATTTGTTCCTGGGTGTAAAACAGAAAAAAATCAAGATATTAGTAACACACTAATAATGGAAAAATTTTAAAACATAAAAATATGATTTTAGGGATAAAATATCACAATGGATTTCAAGAAAAAAAAAACCTACTAGTAAATATGATTACTTCAACAATAATAACAATATAATAACAAAATGTATTGATATATTGATACAGTTACTTTATTTAAATTTTAAAAAAATAATTTATTTATATATGTTGCAATACTTTTGGTATACTCATTGATGTTTCAGTTTCAGATGACATTTACACATAGTATATTGAATAATAGACAAGTCATGTTATAATATAAAGAAACATTCCAAATTAAGAGCAGATGTTACTGTAGATATTTATTAATAATAAAAGAGAACAAATCTCATTTTATATAGAAATTATGCACGGTAAATAACAGATCAGGAGGAAAATTGTTTTTTTAAAAAAAAGGAGAAATTTGTAACAAAAAGATAATTTAATTTTGTTGATTGGGAAAAGAGATTGAGTATGATTACACATCCCGAACGGAGAACATCTAAAAATTAAAGAGTTCTCCAAATATATTCGAAAAGTTATAATTAGTATTTAAAAAGTGTTAGTATTAATATAAATTGTTATTCGGTACCCAACCATCATAAATTCAGTGCGTGTTTTAAAAAGTTATTTCTAATCCTAATAGTGAAAGTTCCTGAATTCTGAATAATATTTAGAATTGTTCCAGACTGCAGACTCCATAATCCAGACTATTGGTGAGTCGGTACCAAAGTAATTACCATCTTAATTAATGCATTATTTATACGAGATACATCAGTCCTTTAAATATTAATCATAGATGCATCTAATATTCGATATATCAATTTTGAGTTCAAAATAAAAAAAAGGAAATTTAAGTATACGTATTAAATAATTATATTTGGAGACACTATATTGAACAAAATTAGGACTTTGCCCGGGTGTTTGACATTTGTAAAATCAATAGGCAATTCGAACATTAATTTTCCATTTCGATAAATTTATAAAATTACTTAAAGAGGGTATTATGTATTCTATTTCTTAATTTACTTAATTTCAATTTGTATTAGTATAGATAAGATGTTGCAATTGTTGAAAAAGGAAAACTAAGGTTTATTTTGTGATTTGTTAATTTGGCACATTTGAATTGAACTTACTGTAAAAGGTAATTTTGTGAAAGATTTGGAATTATTTTATAAAATAAATTTACATAACTCAATCATGAAAATTTTAATTTGACAATGACATTTTTTTTGATTAGTGGTGACAGACATATTATTAAATATAGTAGATAAATATCAGAACGTAATTAAATAGTCTGTATAATTGAAAGTATACAGTTAACGATACTACTGGGTAGATAATCCAAAACAAGAATAATAATTAACATTTGATTTGAACAATACTTTAAAATTATATAAATTATTTTGATAACGAATTGAACTCACTCTGCGAAAAGAGTATAATAATACTTCATAATTGAATAAATTCATCTTTCGATAAAAAATTATTGATAGCCGGAAATTATTTTGACCATAAGTGTCAGTTTTAAATAATATAAAATACGTGTGGTTAAGCCGCATGTACAATATTGTTGCATCCAACGTAGGGCACGAATTATAATAAGGCTTATAAAAATATTTCAAATAAAATGAAGAGAAGAATGACATCAAGGGATGGAAAGCAAGTAGGAATAAAAAATGGATCTGATGAAAAAAGGGAAGAAATGAGTCATGGAAGAGGAGATTTTCAGATACAATATTTAGAACAGGGAGGACAAAGATCGGAAGGAAATTTGACAGGAGAAGAAGATGAAGAACAACAAGAGGATAGGATATACAAAAGACACAAGAAAAATCAAATAGAGATGATCAATTAATGCAATTTTTGATTAGTTGAATGGAAAAATGGACAACATGAGTGGATATTTAAATGGAAAAATAGACAGCATGCGGGGAGATTTAAATGGAAAAATAGACAGCCTGCGAGAAGATATGAATAGTATGGAAAATAATATGAAAAGTTTGAGTGGAGATTTAAATGGAAAATTGAATAAGATGAATGGAAATATGAATGATTTAACGGGAAACATAAACAGATTAGAAAAGAAAGTAGAATAAGTAAAAATGGAATCCTTAAATGAAATTAAGGAAATTAGGGATGAAAACGAGCAATTTAGGAAACAAATGGCCGAGGTGAAAGTAGATATGGAAAAACAAAATAATAATTTGAAAATAGAAATCCAAGAAAATGGAATTAAAATTAGAGAAGAATTTGAAACACGGGTACTAGCACTCAGTTCAGGAATTAGATAGATGTCTTGAGGAAAATTTATCTGGAGCAACTCAAACGGATTTAAATAAACAAAATGAGAATATAACTAAAGAAATACAATTTATGAAAATACAAGCACAGACAACTGAGGAAGTGGTGGATATGAATTTACAGGAACTAGGAAGTGAGGAAGTTATGCAAATTTATAAAGAAAATATTTATTGGATAATAAAAGACTTAGATGGTGGTATATCAAGACAAACAATGACATTTGATAAAATAAGTAATAACAGGGGCAAATAATTGAATTGAGAATTGGAAGAAATGAATGAAATATTAAAAGAAACTATGGAAGAAATAGAAGATAACCTAAGACAAAATGGAGGACGAATAATTCATACAGAAAATTTTGAGATAAGAGTAAAACTGGATAGAAATATGGATAGAATTGATCCAGAATTTTTTATTAAAATAATTGAAAATGGAATGAATGGAAGTGAGATTATGATGGAGAAGAAAATAATAAAAAATAAAATGATATGGAAGAATTTGAAACGCAAATTTCTATTCATTTCTGGAAAGAAAGTAAAAAAATAAGAATATATTATGAAAAAAGTGAAATATGGGGTGAAGTTTTTAAAAAGAACATAGAGGAAAATCTAAAGAAATTTAGGAAACGACAAGAGAATCAAACAGTAAGAGAAGAGAATAAGAAGAAGTTTAGGAAAAGAAAATTGAATAATAAGACAGGAGTATAGGAAATAAATATAGAAAACGAAAAAGGAATTGCATGGTAAGGAAAGAAAATGGATGAAGTAAAAATAGGAAATTTAATGGAGATTAAGGAAGTTGGGAAGCAAAATGAGGAAATGGAGAAATGAAAATTCCTAAGGTATCTTTAACCGGTGTTAATAATAGTATATTATGTGAAGTGAATAAAGTATATATCACAGATTTACAATTGGAATAAACCATATTAAATTGTCAACTACTAGGTATCCCAAATCTTAATGTAGATGTTATAATAGGGAATGATGTATTAGAAAAATATGAAGCAGTTATCAATTATGAAGAAAAGAAAATACGGTTAAATGGAAAATGGATGCGATTAAAAGTAATAGAGTAAGAAGAGGAATAAAAAATAAGTTAATGTAAAAATAAAAATTTAAAAGATGAAAATGAAAAATTGAAATATGAAAGAGAAGATGTGAAAATGAATGGTAATAGGATAGATTATAATGAAGAATATTTTGAATGTATAAATGAATATCATAATCCGTAGATCAGTGTATTACAACATAATGCAGTCTAACCTCACTTCGAAATCTTCCTGATGATGAGGCCAATCATCCTCGAAAGCTTGGACATTTTCCGTTAAGAGTACACTTTTCCTTTTTCTTGCTGCAATTCCCCAATATTCACCAGTTTTATATATATATATATATATATATATATATATATATATATATATATATCATATATAAAATGAATATAATCTCATAAAATACGAGGTGTCTATATGAAACATAAATTTCGATTTTCCACAACACCTGCTTTTAGACGAAGTTTCAATAATTTCGACGTATTGGCCTGACCGTTCTTCGAGGGGAAAAACAATTACATTCCTGGCTAATACCACGCAGAAGATTGAATTACATCCCCTTCGAAAACCGTGACGTCGATCGGCCATTTTGCTGATACGTACATCTGTGGTGATTCGCAACTGATAGCGGAAGGGAGTACACTGTCGCGTTTTGACCTTCTTGGGTCTCTTCAAGAGTGCCGTAATGCCTTGCAGTTCAGAGACTCTGAACTCAGTAGATAGCATAATATTTTTCGAATTTTCTAATTAATATTGAATCCCTTAAAAAATTATTTTGTATAACTTTCTAGCTTTTGACTCAGCACGTACGTTCCGAAAATTATGCGCGGGTACCTACTTTCAGCGTTAAATTATTAATAATGAAGATAGAGATCCGGGACTTTTATCGGAAATATCCTCCTCTGTAAGAACTCTTTTTTTTAACTTCTTAAATATTAACAGTTCATGAAATATGGGCGAAAAACAAAATGTCGTTTTTTCTCATCTTAATTTGTTTATAACTTTTGCAATTTTTTATCTGCTAGTAAATGTTTTTCTACGACTATTATAGAATGTCTATATTTCGACGAAGTTTTTGATTATGGTACAGCTTCATTCTAGCCCTAGGGCAAGAATATTCATTCTCGCCCTTGGTATGGAATGAATACTTGTGACGCCCTCTAAATATGCATAAAAAATCCTCTAAAGTGAAAGTAAAATAGCTAATACGGTCATTGAATATTAATTATTAGAGCAAAAAGTGCCGCAGAAGTATATTTTGTGGCACTGTTTAAGAAGAAAATGGTAAACGCTATTTAGCAACAATTGTCAACTGTCATAAACGTCGATTGTCAAAGTTGTATAATTATCTATTTTTTAATTTTTAGGTTAAAATTGTTTAATACTTCATAAAAAGTAAGTAAATTTATATAATTTTATTCAAATCATAACCATTACATGGCTTCATTCCTTTTCAGTGTTTGATACTGACAGCAGTGATGATTCCACAACTATCTAGAAATTAAGGAGTTAGCAATTCAAAATATGTTGTTTTGTTTTTTATTTGATAGTCTCGTAGAAAAAGTATACTCTAAATCACGGGCGGAATTCAAAATTTTACAATCATAGAATCGTGTAGAATTTTGTTTATTCCACCCTTGATATAGAATATACTATTTCGATACATTTTTCTAGACTAAATTCCGAATCCAATGAGCTATCCCACATATTTTTAGGAGCTTTATCTCTATTTTTTACGAATCTCGACTTGTCGACTAGACTACAATTCTCATACACATTCATCGGACATTATTGTGGGTTTAATGTGAAATATAATAGAATTTCAAAATTTATTCAGAACAATATTTCGTAAAAACAAAATGAAAATACATTTGTTTCTACAAAAACAATGAAAAAATAAAAAAACTTATCATTATCTGAACGTAAACACGATTTACAGTTGAAATAGATATACGAATCTATAAATATTATCCCGTTTCTTACAGTTGACAAGCAGAATTAGCCTTGTACTTGAAGATATTGTCTCATTCAATTTCTTTCATTTCCTCATTTCTATTTCCGTCTGTATTTGTGACGTGGAACATTCAATATTACTTCAATTTAAAATGTATTTATAATCTAAAAATAATCGTAAATTTGTAGTAAATTATAAATAGTAAATTCTATCAGACATTGATTGATTTCTTATTAATTTCTTTTTCCTATAATCCGCTGACACTTTTGATAAATATTGACCGCAACCAAAATTAACAAAAAACTTCTGTTTATATTGTAATCACCGTGCTATGTTGTATTGAAGTTCAATCAAACAGATACGTAATCCTTCTTTTCAGCTGATTTTATATTCTTGTTGAATCGTGATAACATCCACTATGATAATTATTTACTGCAATTCTATACACAGCCAGTATTTATCGAACTTTTTTCCAACAATTGGTTACTATTGAGTTATATACTCACTACCTGCGAATTATGGTCCGGATTATGTTACATTTGGAATATGGTTTTGTAAAATAATATCAAATAGCAATATCAATTTCCCAATTATTCTTTTTAGAATAGTATCCAACAAGCAAGTCGAAAAGTCTATTCACAGAGAAAATGATATAAAAAACCAATCAGAATACTCTTTCATGTACCATGAAATAATAAGACAGTCATACACACACAGCTAGATAAAGCTATATGCACCTGGAATCTCATATAACAGTTACTACAAACGATGTAGGTGATGGTAGTAATATTATTATTTTTGTAGTAGAAATTGTAATGTCCAAAAAATAAAATCGTCAAATAGAATCATTATCACATCATCGGATAAAAACGAGAACTATTTCAATACATCTGAAATAGTTTGTAGTATATTGTAATCCAATTTTAAATTTTGTAGTAGGAAAATTAGTCCCTGAAAACTTATTCTATGTTTTTAGGGACTACTATTCTTACTACAAAATTTAAAATTGTACTACAATATATTACAAACGTTTGTAGATGTATATAAGCAGTTTTCGTTTTTTTCTGATGAAGTGATAGTAGTTTAGATGTAAATTTCATTTTTGGGGCATTGTAATATATCTACAGCCAGAATAAAAATGCTACTACAATTACCTACATCGGTTGTCGTAAGTGTGAGGTTAAAATGAGATTATTTTTGATCAGATTATTCGATTATTTCATGTTTTCAGGCACTAATATTCTTTCTACAAAATTTAAAACGTATTACAATGTATTACCAACGATTTTAGATGTATTATAGTAGTTTTTAGTTTTCATCCGATGATTTATTAATATTCCTATTTTTCGTGTGGTGCAATTTCTACTACAAAAATAAAAATGCTACTACAATTACCTACATCGTTTGTAGAGAGTGTGAGGTTAAAATAAGATTATTTTTTTGTCGTTTTTTCGATTATTTTAAGTTTTCAGGGACTGATATTCTTAAATTGAATAGATGAGGCTTTTACTTGATGAAGATCCATACTGAACGATGAAATAAAACAATATAGTTTGTTTAAATCTTCATTTATTTGAACTAATGTTCAATTTAAACTTGTTGACGCGTTTCACTAACACAGTAGCTTTGTCAAAACGAATGAAGGTAAAATATAAAAATTTCTTAATATATACAGTGCTAAATCTATTTACTAAGGTTAACAATGGTTTTAAAAGAAATTACCTGGAAATTCATTCACTACAAACATTCCTATGCTATCTTCTAGGTAAAGAGGTTCAATAAAGGGGACTGATTGATATCTATTTGGTCGTTAAGGAGATTACCTGAATATTTATTTTTGTTAATCTCTAGGGCCTCTAATAAATTTAAACTGAAGGATTTACCGACTACATGGAGAATTTCAAAATTTGGGTCGAAAATGTGTTGGTTTTCTAATAAATGATTTGAATAGTTAGAATCTAATTTTTTGTTGTCATAGCTACGTTTGTGTTCCGAAATTCTAGTTTTAAAATTTCTAAAAGTTCTACCGATATAAATTTTATCACAATTGTCATTACCACATTTTAATTTATAAACTCCTGATTTGTTTAATTTTGAAGATTTAGATTTATTATTTTTAATGAATTTGGATAAATTGTGATCAGTTTTGAAGGAAATATTCATGTCTAAAGTTTCTAAAAATGATTTAATTTTTAAGGATGGTGTTCCAAAGTATGTTAAGCTTTTAAATTGTCTATTATTTTTATCTGAAGGGAATACTTGTTCTAAAGTCTGTTTTTTTATCTTTTTATTTATGATATTGTCAATTAAATTTGGATCGTAATTATTATTAACTGCTATTTGTTTTATGATATTTAATTCTTTGGTATAATTATTAATATTTAATGGGACTGTGAAGAGTCTGTGTATAATACTATTGAAAGCTGCTAGTTTATGACTGAATGGGTGGACCGAACTATTATGAATTGTAATATCTGTATGTGATGGTTTATGAAATATAGAAAAATCATGTTTATTATTTATATTTGAAATTGTAAGGTCTAGAAAGTTTATAGACTTATTTTGTTCAAGTTCTACGGTAAATTTGATATTATTGTGAATCGAGTTTATGTAAGTAATGAAGCTCTCTAATTGTCTATTTGTACCGATGAAGCTAGCTAAAATGTCGTCCACATATCGGTGCTAGTACATAAATTTTTTACTAAGGGGGTGTTCATGAATTATTTTTCCTATATTATCTATGAAAATTTCTGCTAGTAGGGGGCTGAGAGGGTTGCCCATAATCAAACCATCTTTACTGCTATAAACCTCTCCATTGAAATGAAAATAATTTTGATTCAAACACACTTTTAATAAAGTGATGATATCAGAGTGAATTATAGGATTAACATTATTGTATGTGAGCAAGTTATCAACAAGAGTTATAGTTTCTTTAGGAGGTATACTAGGAAATAGTTTTGTTACATCGAACTATATGAATTTAGAATTATGTATTATATCTTGAATATTATTAATTAATTTCGTTGAGTTTTTAACTGAAAATCGAGGTATGAATGAACAATATTTAGAAATGACATCTTTGAAATTTTGAATGAAGGTGCTGTGAAATAAGAAACAACTGGCCTGATTGGGTACCCCTCTTTATGGAGTTTAATTATCTTACTACAGAATTTAAAAGTGTACTTCAATATACTATAAACCATTTTAGATGTATCAAAATAGTTTTAGTTTTTATTTCAGTATTTGTTTATGGTTTAATTGACGATTATTTTTCGGTCATTACAATTTCTACTACAAAGCTAAAAATGCTAGTACGATTATCTACATCATTTGTAGTGAGTGTGAGGTTAAAATGAGATTATTTTTTTATCGGTGTATTCAATTATTTTAACTTTTCAGAGACTAATATTCTTACTACATCCTCCTAGGAGCTGTAAGACCTTCTCGTTGGTGGAGTGGCTGAGTAACTTAACGACATCTCATTGATAAACCCTATTGATTTTTAGCTCACCAGATCCAATATAACAGGTGCTACAGTACTTTAAGTACGATATTTTTGTCATTTTTGGAAAAGTATCAGTTTGTTAGCACTACACAGTCTCCGGAGTATATACAAGTGACCAATTTTATGATTGGATGTTATTCAGAGCGTCTCAAAGATGAACCCTATTGATAGTCAGCTCCTCACTAATGCCAGTACAACGGGTGCTATGGTACTTGAAGTACCAAATATTTGTCATTTTTGGAGAATTTTCAGTTTGTTAGCACGATACAGCCTCCAGAGAGTATACTATTGATCAATTTTATGATTGAATACTGTTCAAGGTGTCTCACAGATGTACACTATTGATTTTCAGTTAACTGTCCCTCTTTTTTAGAGTTCAGGATCTTCCAAGCCCCAGTAGCGAGGTTGGAGTTCTGAACCTCGACAAGTTGGCGGATATTCTCCAATTTGATGTTGTGGCTTCTTCGGAAGAACACCTCGTTATTGTGATCGGCTTTGGGATGTCCTCTCCACTTAGAGCCACCAATGCGAGTCCTTCCCAAGAGTTTAACTTTGGCGCTGACCTCATCAGCCAGTCTGCCGATTCTTGGGACCCCCAGTGCACCAGTATCATTCCACAACGGAAATGGATACATGAGAAGTGGATCCCCTTCTCCTTGCTCTAGCACAGCTCTTCCACCATAGTGTCTTCCAGGGTGGAGAGCTGCTCTACTTTCAGGGTGACCTCAATATAATCCTTGGGCATTATTCCCACCCTGAAAACCTTTTCTGTTTTAACAGCTGCTGCGTAACCCGTGGCTTACCCGGTCACCGTTGCAGCTGTTTTTGGTTTTTTACTAAGAGGTCGCTGCGGGGAGTGATATGCTCCGGGCCTCTTTTCAGCTTTACCTTCCCCATTGGTGGTTCTTTCGAGGGGATTGAGCGCTGAATAACCTGCTTCCTGGCCTCTTCAGGGGATATTCCCTGATTGAGGAAAATCATACGATAACTTCCTTGCACATTCAGGATTCAAGCCGTGATGCATCCATGGTTTGGAAGTATTCGCTTAATATTTCTTCTTCTTTCATAGAAAATATTTGGTTTACAGTATAATTTGGTACTAACATGGTTCTCCTTGTAAGACAGTTGAATTCCAATCAAATTCATATCTTCTTTCCTTAATTTTTTAGCAAAATAATTATGAACGTACTGAGGCCACCCCTTTTGAGATTTACATAGGAGTGACCACTGTATCTACAGTGAATGGTGGCCACTGTACCATCAGTCACGCCTTCAAATTAAAAATAGCTTACAGAAAAGTAATGAAAAGGGTGCAGGAAATTATATGTCAAAAGATACTTACATATATTGGCTAGCCTTTGCTACGGGCTTTACTTTTTTTCTCAATGAAAATACTAAAATATTACACAAATACTTTCCCGAAATATGTTTACAATGCGTGCTAGATTTTGAGGATAGGCAATTACCCAAGGACACTGCAACTAACATCATGAATAGAAACAGTAATTCATTACAACCTTATTATCTAGATAGCGCGACACACTCTTTGTAAATAAAAATTCTGTGTTGCGTGGTTATAGTTCCAGACTCCCCCCCTACTACAGTATACTACAAACGATTATAGATGTTTTAAAGTAGTTTTCGTTTTTATCTGATGATGTCTTAGTGGTTTAATGGATGATTTAATTTAAGGGGTATTACAATTTCTACTACAAAACTAAAAATGCAACTACAAATACCTACATCGTTTGTAATACGTGTCAGTGTAGTGAACACAGTCATCGAAGAAGGTCGCCTGCAAGGAGAAGCCGAAACGGAAAACCTGGTCACTGATACAAACCAGGTATTTCCAGAAGCACTTGCCGCCGGACTCGACTACAAACTGAGATTCTAATCTCAACTTGTCCTTTATAGGACAATCTCGTTTATGAAAATCGGCTCTTTATAGAGCCTTTCTATTTATGAAATCCCGTTCTTTCTAGAGCGGATTTTATTTATGAAAAGTGCTTAAATCAACTAGTGACAAATAGTGTACAAGACAAACCAGCCAGAAGGCCATACCATCCAGCCAATGGAGGACGAAATTCACAGGTGAATATAAACACTAACCTGCGGACAAAAGGGTCAGGAAACCTTTAACCGGGGAGGAAACTCCCTCCGGCAGTGAGTCCGCTGCCGGCTTCTGTCCGTATCCCCGAAAACTAACAACGAAGCAACCTTCTGCTTCGTCCTCTCCTACCCAACCAACAATGTCTACTTCAACACGCTCCCCAATCCAAACCCGAAGCCAAAAGGTGCCATCGATCTCTTCTCACGAAGAGTTCCCTCCGATGGTATCAAAACCAGCCCCCGACTATGCATCCTTGTATGCAGACCAACTCAAAGAGATGGCCGCACTCCGGGCCCAAAACCAAGCCCTCATGGAGAGAATTGACAAATTGACGGATCTCATCCAAAACCCACCATCCAACACAAAATCACCAACCAACCCTCCCAAATCACCAACCCGCTCTCGATGCTCCTCCAGGTCCCGCTCCGTCCATTCCGCTCGAACCCACCAATCCGTCCTCTCAATCCATTCATCCCCACGAACCAACCACCAACCTACCGACCTTCAACAACAAGAAGGGGACTTCACTCTCTTGGGAACCAAACGCAAGAGAGACCGAAGACTCCCCACGCCACCACCCCCAACCTCTCAACAACATCAACCGACCCGACAACAGCAAACACCTCGACAATCACCAACTCAGACCCAACAATCCAGACAACCTCGACAGCCACAAACAGACCCCAACATACAAACACTCAACATTCGAAACCTCCCCGCCAAATACGTCTCTCAGCGAGAACTTTTCAACTTGCTCAACACCAATGAGCTGCTGAGAGGCGAAATTCAATACTTGAAGGCCAACTCAAACAGGACCGCACTCCTCAAAATCAGGTCCGACTACCCTCACGAAGCTCTCGCAAAGAGACTTCGCAACACTCTCGGTGACGACCAAGTCACCATTATCCGCCTCAGCCCCACCCGCCAAGACCGCTACCACTCCAAGACTCGCAAGCCGACTTTTTCCTTTGTCTGCAGAAATGTAGATACCACCATCCCTGACAAAGAATTCGAGGACATCCTCGAAGACCTCAACTTCCCCGCCACCAGGTCCTGGCGCATAATGTCCCGCCGCCATGGCAAAATCACCTCCATGTTTCGGATTCTTACCGAGTCCGAACAAGCCTACCACATCGCCTTAACAAGGGGCATCCGATTCCACGGCCTCTCTCATCCATGCGAGGCCTCCAACCGCTCCGACCCACTACCCGCAGTATCAAATACTGCAACAGGTGCTCCAGCACAGGCCACCTCGCAGAAACATGCAGATCCAAGCCTGTCTGCCCCTCCTGCGGAGCGACTGACCACAAGCCCAACAACTGCCCTAAGGCAGACAACCCATCCTGCAAAAATTGCGGCGGTCCACACCCCGCCTTCCACTCTCGGTGCCCCAAGCGGCTGGAAGCACCGAAATCCGCCCAAGAAATCGCACCTGTTACATTAGACAAACCACAGGCCCTTTTCGACTTGACCACCGACTCCAAGATCTTAATCGAGATCTTGGCAACAACAATTATGAACGCCGTCCCGACTAGCCGTGGCCTAGTCGCCGAAACGCTTTCACACCTCGTCCCCTCCTTCTACGGGTACAATTGTACCGTAACAAGTGGCGCCGGCAACCGCGTCCACTTTGCATTCACACACTCTTTTAAAAAACCCCCCTCGCTTCACTGGCTACACCACCTTCCACCTAGACAGGAATTTCTACTGTCATGGCAACGGACTTCTCGTCCGAAACGGACTCCCAGCATCACAACATCCACTCCCTGTACTTCTGTCCCAACAGAACTTGGACTGCATAGCCATCGACATATCGTGGAACAATACCACGACGACTTTCTTTTCTTATTACAAACATCCCAACCAACCATTATCAATCGACCTTCTCGAATATGCAGCCTCACTTCCACGAGCCATAATAATGGGTGACTTAAACTCACGCAACACCCTTTTCGGAGATACGCACTCCAACCTCAGCGGCAGACTACTCGCCGACCAACTTGTCTCACTTCCCATCTTACCGATAAGAAATAATAATCCAACCCTATTAAGTCACCTTGGCTCCTCCATAGTCGATCATATAATCTGCAGAGACAGATTAATCACTCTCGTGGACGACGAATGCTTTATAGGCGACCCCATCACCTCCGACCATGATCCACTACTGGTCAAAACCGCACTACACAACCCCATACCACCACCAGCAACAAATTTCACCTTTCGCGATTTCAAAAAAGCCGATTGGAATTCCTTTGCTAATCACGTCTCTACTAATTTACCACCACCCGTCATTCATCAGAATACTGATGACATAGATAATCACGCAGAAGAATTCCAATCCCTCTTAATCGATGCGCAAGACATCGCCGTCCCACTCACCACCGTACACACCAATTTTCATGCACTTCCGCAAAGAATTTTGCAAAAGATACGTCAGAAAAGACAGTTATACAGGTTATACGTCCGCACTCGAGATCCTGCAGTCAAAACACAATGGAACCGTCTCAACGCCCAGGTCCGACAAGAAATCAATGCTGAAAAGCAGAGAAAATGGAAGGCCGAAACAGCCGGACTGGACTTCAGACAAGGGCGCGTGTTTTGGCAAAAATTCAACCGCCTCGTCGGTCTCAAGAGAAAGGTTGAATCACATCTCGAAGTGCAAGGACAGAAGATCCACACATCCGAAGACAAAGCCACCGCCTTCAAAAATAACCTACAAACTGTCTTTTCACCACTCGATAACCCCCAATTTCTTAGGGACTTTGCCGTCGAAACCGACCTCATGACTCGAAATATTACTCGAAGTCCACATATACACATCCCACCTGATGAGAACTCTCCGCTTCTTTCACCATTCACCATCGAAGGAGTTCAGCTGGCGTGCCGAGCGGGGAGAAACAGTGCCCCAGGGCACGACGGAATCTCGAGGCAGGCACTAAAAAACCTGCCAGAAGAGATCTTCCCTCCGCTCTGCGCCCTGCTGAACGCCTGCCTTGCTTTTTCTTATTTTCCTCGTTGTTGGAAATCTGCCAACGTAGTTCTCATCCCCAAACCCGGCAAAGACCCCACAAAGCCTGAATCTTACCGCCCTATTTCATTAATCAGCGTCCTAGGTAAAGTCTTTGAACGCTTGTTGAAAGAACGAATCTGGGACTTCTGCACTGAAAATAATATAATTCCGGCATTTCAATTCGGATTCAGGCCGGGCCACTCTTGTCAGAACGCCACCACCAGTCTTCAAACAATCGTCACCCGAGCTTTAAATCAACGACGCTGTTCTGCCGCCATCCTCATGGACGTTCAGAAGGCCTTCGATCAAGTTTGGCACGCCGGACTAGTGAGAAAGCTACTGAGCATCCGATTGCCCAACCAAATTGTCAAATTAATATTTTCTTACCTCACCGACCGATCGATCAGCGTCAAAGTTGGTTACAGCATATCCGACCCTTTTACACCTCAAACTGGCGTTCCGCAGGGCTCGATACTTGCTCCTCTACTATATATCATTTATACGTATGATACACCTGTCCCACGACATCCTCGTGATAACGTCCAACTATATGCGGATGATACCGCACTAATCATTTCTGCCACAGATATTCGCTCTCTCAACATTCGATCCCAAAATCTACTGACCCAATTTTCTAATTGGTGCAGGAAATGGCGGGTGACTCTTAATCCTCAAAAAACACAAGCCATCGTCTTCCAACACCCTGATACCAGGAGCGAACGACTTCTTCCTACAAACTTCCGCCTCATGCTCTGGGGTGATCGACTCGAAATCCGTAGGGAAGTCGTCTATTTGGGAGTGAAATTCACTTACACTCTCAACTGGACGCCCGACCTAATGGACACTTTAAATAAAGTCCGACGGAGAGTTAATCTTCTCAAGGCGCTCGGCGGCACATTCGGACGCACACACCCTACCACCCTACTTCATACGTATAAAACATATATCCGTCCAATAATCGACTATAGAGCAAACGTCTATTGCACCCTCCCCAACCATCTTGCTAAACGACTTCGAACTTGTGAGCAGTCAATCCTTAGATACTGCCGATACAAGGCTCCATACTCGCCCACCAACACAGTATATGTCAATATAGACATCGAGCCCCTTCTACCACGCCTTAATAACCTACAAGCCCGATACGTTAGTCGTACCATCGAATCGGGCAGCGAAATCGCCAAAAACACCCTTCTCACACCGTGGGTCGCCAATAGACGACGACTCGGTAGGTACCCTCAGAGGAAGCTCCCATTTCCTCCGTTGCGCCTGCTAGCCACGGCTTACGACGACCTCCCCGACGAATAAATCGACTACCTCGACAGCTCCCCAATCTCTCTACGATAATCGTAAAAACTCACTATTTCCCACAACATTCTAGGTCATTAATTCTCTTCTCAACAACCTCCGCAACAAGTCCAAAACCATCATAATAAAATCTCAACAAATCCCAAAATCTCACACTCCCATATTTGTTCAACACTTTGAACTAACCCTATAGTTATTGCCGCCCCCACACCACCCACGTCGGTGTTGCAGGTTTTTGCGGTTTTCCTGTACACTCTGTGAATTGATCACTAGCCAAATGGACCGACGATCGACGCACCTGCATTTTTAGATTTAAAATTGTTATTATTCCACCGACCATCGAAAACATTCCCAAACCACCGAAGGCACGTCACCGCAACTTTCTACCAAACTTCAACAAAATACTAAATTCCATACACTTTTGAAAAATGTCTCCTATACACCTTTCACAAAACAAAAATCCAAAAAGTAAAAATCTTCAGTACCCCTAATACTTCGCTCTCAAATACCCGGAGACATTTAAGAATTTTCAAAATCAATAAATAAATAACATTCAATTTCATAATTCCTGACACCTAGCCAGTCCAACGCATATATCTATGCATCGGCAACGATACATGGTTCGTCTTCAACACTTACACTCCCATCCTAGACACTTTTTGTCAAATCATTTACGCACACTTCTGGGCTTCGCTGCTTCCAGAGACCAACCCCCAATTCACCCCAACGCAGCACAACCCTCCAGTCACCTTCTGGCGAAAAGCCCACCCAACAACTCTTATCCTAGACACTTCTAAACAATTTTCCTAGACACTTTTAAAAATTTTCCTACTACACACTTTTAAACCCCAACCTAATTTCTCGGTCAACGCGCACTAAACCACCCAACACTCCCCCAACACAGCCCTGAAGAGGAAACCTATCCTATACCAGGGCGGCATTAAGAAAACGACAAATCAACCAAGAAAACCCCAACCCACCCCAAACTCATTCACGAATCTCTCTCTCTCTCTCTCTCTCTCGTAATACGTGTGAGGTTAAAATGAGATTATTTTTTATGAGTTTATTGTATTATTTTATGTTCTCAGGGACTACTATTCTTACTATTAAATTTAGAATTGTATGTACTATAAACGATGTTAGATGTATTTAAGTAGTTTTCGTTTTTATCTGATGATGTGTTAATGGTTTAATTCACGATTTTAATTTCGGGTATTACAATTTATAACTCGGGTTCCGGGTTCATACAGCTGTTAGAGAAATTACGTTTGTCTACACTATCTGTTACCCTGTAGTAGTAGATAATGGTGATGATGAGACGTTATCGCTGGTTTGCAATTATTTTGAATTTGACCTTATCACTGTTCCGAATATCGAACACCGGGAATGATTCTCGACTAAAAGTAAGTATGTTGAGTTATCCTGACCATTACCTATTGCATTAATGCAAGGTAGCGAAACTCATTTTCTCTGGGATATGGACGGCAAATTTTCGATGTGTGTGCGAGTTATCTCCATAACCAAATATTTGTAGAATTGTTACTCTGAGAATTTCTGTTAAATAAGCAATTGCCCTGATATGCAGCTAATAAAATTCAAACGACTATAAGAGTGACCACTACTGGTATACAGTTTCACAACATTTTATCAGTTACTGGTAATTTTTATCTTTTAATACTAGGGAAAAGGAAGACTGGATTGATTTTTGCTTACTTTTTTATTAATAATATCCACCTAAATAGGAAATTAGTATTGATTGTATGGAATTTCCATAATAATTTATTAATTATTATTTCCCAAACAGTTGACGGAAGTTATGAGATATTTTATGTCTACTAATTTTATAACGATAAAAAATTCAGTATACTGAGTGTTGTATTCCAAATAAACAAGTTATTTTTCTCGGTTCATAACAACCAAAAATTTTCTTTGAAGATAATGCGAAATAACTAAATCGGCGTATATGTGATTTTTTTCGAGCATGCCCCCATTTATTTATTATCGAATTTATTTCATTTGGTCATTACACACATTATTATTTGTTCTTTTTTGCAATTCACATTTTATTAAAATTGCTGCACTAGATTTCAATTGATTGTGACTCCATTTAAGTATATTTATTTATAACTTTAGCTATTGAGAGGTTGAACGGACGACTTTCAGTATTACACCGTCCTACACGGACATGTGATTAATAGCTTCAATAACGAATAAATTAATAAAATGGCGTAGCATTAAAATCAATATTTTTCTGTAGATATTTCAAGGAAGTTTTGCGATTTTTTTTTCAGTGGGTGAACACCTAATATAACCTAACTATCTAATTAAACTCGAAATCTAATTTCGGAATTTTTTTGGCGAAGTCACACAAATATCATATATTTAAAAATGTCAGGTATTTTTGCTCTCACAATCCAGTATTTTGGCAACGCGTAAAAATAAATTCAAAACAAAATTGCGGAATTGAGTTCAACCAAATTATTGATGATAAAAAGTGCAATTGAAGTAAAAATTTGGAAATATCCACTATTAGTACCAAGCAAAATGTTTACATATTAATTATTTATAAAGAAACAGAGTCGTAATAAAATTTATCCTATCTCGTATGACATTCGATAAAGAAGTCATGCTTGAACAATAATATCCTTGGCATTACGCAACAAATTAAAAACTGATGACAAAGAAGTAATCGGAAACTACCAGAGAGAATTTAGATTCGGCAAATCAACAGTAGACCAGATCTTCCCAATAAAAAGCATTCAAAACAAATATCTAAAAACAAAATATCGACTTACACTTGCTCAAACAGGCCTACGACACAATTAAAAGAGGCTCTTGTATAACTGTGAATACCAATAAAACTATTTATTTCGCTCATCATGAAATGGACCATTCACACACCACCATTTTTTGAATGAAATCTGTTTACTTAATAATTGATTACATCCCAAGACCCGTTAAACCCACAGTATACCCCACTTAGTAATGAAAGTTGAATATACAAAATAGGAATATGTTGGGTTGGGTTGGGTTGAATTGGTCTGGTTTGGGTTGGGTTTTGTTGGTTTTTTTTGCGTTAGGTTAAGTTAGGTTATTTTAGGCTTGGTTAGGTTAGATTAGGTTAGGTTCATGCTTTAGATGTGGACAGGCAGGTCATGAGAGTAAGGCATGCCAGGAAGAGGCAAAATGTGTTCTCTGTGTAGAGAGTCATAGGATTGGTACTATGGAGTGCCCTAGATTTAAGTCGACCCTACATAAAGCAAGGACAAAGGAAAGGCACGGCGGCACCCACACAGAGATGGGAGGGCACACCGGCCCGCTACCTGCATACACGGAAGACGACGTCCCCCCTGTATGTAGTAATGAACGCTTAGGAGATGAGGCAAACAAAATCACGACGCCTGCCAGTTAATGGCTGAAGCCTCAACTCGACATTCGCAATTATAAAAATAAATGTGGGTGGGGAGCGAGTCGCCTACGACCTCTTATTCGCTATGGCATCACAAAAGTCCGCGGATTTGATGGTGGTCTGCGAACCAAATCAAAAAATTACGAACCTGGGAAAATGGATAACCGATGCAAATGTAGATGTGGCAGTCCACCTCAAGGGCAATAAAGTAGGAGTCAACAATTGTAAAAAAGGGAAGGGCGACATCGTAATAAGTCTAGAAAATTTTTCTATAATCCCATGTTATATTCCACCAAACGTTATCCTGAGCAGATATACGGAGATTGTAGATGAGATATTCACACACCTCTCCCAGATCAGGCATAGGACAATTGTCCTGAACGTCATAAACGCTAAATGGCCGTTATGAGGATCTCCAGTACGCGATAACAGAGGGGACATAAAGAGTGAACGAATAGCTCAGCATGATCTGATTTGACTAAGCGATGGCACCCCGACTGTCGTTAGAGTAAATAGCTGCTCACACATTGACGTCACGCTGATCACCAAAGATCTATATACCTAAGAAAGTGGTAAGGGGAAAACCCAAGGACTACGAGAACAAACCACACAGCCACAGAAAATCCATAGGCGAAACACTTGAGGATCTTAACGACAACAGCAGGATCGAATATGAAATGAAAGCTCTGGGGAAAACCGCTAAGAAAACTGTTAACGATAGAGGCACATATCCCTACTGGTGGACACCCGAGGTAGCATTGGCTAGAAAGGAGGCCATAGCGGCAAAGTACTAACCAGGGCGAACAGGATCGGCACTCATGTGGAACAATCAAAATCCACTTTTAAACTAAAAAGAAACAAGCGGAAAAAGGCAATAGGCCAAGAAAAAATTATGGTTGGAATTGATTAACAAGTTAGACAATGATATATGGGGAGATGGGTACAATATCGCTATGAAGGGATTCGCACCATTCAAACTTTCCAAGGCAAAGCAGTGGGAAGCAGCTGAGGCCCTTTTCCCAAATAAATACCCAGGAGAATTCTCCCCCACCCCTACCACCAACCCGCCAGAACTGACCGACGAGGAGCTAACGGAAACTGCAAATAAAATAGTCAAAGGGAAAGTCCCAGGGCCAACCCAATCACGCATGAGACGGCGATTATTGCAGTACAGCAGGAACCAACGTTATTTCTGAATTTTCTCAACGAACGAAAAAGGGAAAATCTGCGGAACAAGCCACCTCATATAGGCCAATATGCCTGCTTAGCTACGTCGGGAAATTATACGAAAGTATAATTAAGATCAGGATGGAGAAAGAACTGGAGGCTAGGGACTGCATCTCCGAAAACCGGATTGGTTTTCGCAAGGGGCGCTCGACTATCATGGCTGCATAGCTCCTAACAAATAAAATCAGAGATTGCAAGAAACACTGGGGTGTAGTGATAGCAGTGGATATTAAGAATGCGTTCAACTCGGCATCATGTCCACACATAGTCAATACCGCAGGAAGGAAAAATTTGTCCACGTATTTAGTCAACCTAATAAAAGCCTATCTCGCAGACCGGGAAGTACTCGTGACGTCGGGGGAGAAAATGAGGCTAACTGCAGGTGTACCACAGGGTTCGGTACTGGGTCCAACCCTCTCGAACATATTATACGACGACCTTTTGAGGATGAAAACCAGTAAAGGCGTATCTATGGTGGCATTTGCGGGTGACCTAGCCATATTTGTAGAAAGCGATAACTCGTATCATTTGACCCAGACTGTCAATCAAACTCTTGCGAATGTCCAACAGTGGATGGAACACAATAGCCTAGAACTTTCGGAGGCAAAGACAGAATGTGTTATATTTAAAGGCTCCAGGGACAGGAGTTTTATTCAATTCAGCCTTAACAACACAATTACCACAACTACGAATAGCTTTAAGTATCTTGACATCCACCTAGACCATCGTTTGCGGTTCACGCAGCATGTCACACAAATATGCATTAAGGCTGAAGCAAGACTAGCAGCACTTTCAAAAATCCTTCCCAACATCGGAGGCCCTAGCACCCCAAAGAGAAGGGTATTCCTGGGAGTAGTCAATTCAATCCTCCTATATGGAGCCCCCATCTGGAATATAGCACTGAACTTCTCCAGTGAGAGAAATAAACTCACCAAGATTCAGAGAAGGGCACTGACACGCGTAGCATGTGCATACAAATCAGTCTCCAGCCAGGCTATACAGGTTGTCGGCGGCGAGGTCCCCATACATCTGTTGGGGTACGATCGAGCAAGAATACACGACACTGATGAACCCATGATGTGCAAGCCACATGAAAGTGACAGAACGATACGATTATGGCAAGAGGAATGGGATAACTCGACAAAGGGAAAATTGACACGAGAATTATTACTAAACCTCTACAAATGGGTGAACTGTTCTTATCGAATCGTGAACTTCCACAACACACAGTTTTTAACAGGACATGGTAGTTTTAAAAGCTATACCCACAAGCTTGGCAAGGACGATAACACTACTTGTGACTATTGGCAGGCTCAGTTGGACGATCCCAGGCATACCATGTTTGATTGTCCGAGATTCCACCACAAAAGAACGGCCCTACACCTCAGAATAGGAACCCCACTGACCGTAGATAATTTCTTGGACGAACTAGTCAGCACGAGGGACAAATATCAAATTATTTTAAGCCATGTAACTGAAATAATGTTTACCAAGGAGAAAGACGAGCGGATCAGACAGACCAGATAGGCAAGTAAATAGTTATAGACACCTCTACACAAAAACCGCGCGCAACTGACGATATGCTTCCAGGCGGTACCGGGGGCGCTGCGGTGACGACGGGGTGGAATGTTTCGTGAGTAGGTCCATCAGGAGAGTCTCACATTGCGAAGCGGTGGCAGATAATCAAGGTTGCTTGGCTCCGCTTCGCGTCCGTAAATGCATTTCAAACACCCCGTACATTTTGACGATGATCGGCCGGCACGGCGGTGAAGGCTGTACTGTCGCCACAGCGGTGACGGTCGATCACTGACAAAAAAAAGGTCAGGTTGGGTTAGGTTAGGTTAGATTTGGTTTTTAGGTTCATCATATTTGAAAAATAGAAATTAAAAAACAAAGAAGATCAGATATGAAATGGGCGTAATATTTGTCCTAGTCGTCTCTGGTAGTTCAGATCGTGATTTGCTGTCGATTGATACCCATTTACCAACTAACACTGTAAAAACTCATACCTCTATATTGCTACGCTTTTCCGAGTTTTGTAAGATAAAAGGCGATAAAAGGCTACCATTCCAAGGAACATACCAAAGTTGACGAATTGGCTGTAATATTGAAATGCCGGTGTTCCAATATGCGGAAGAAAGGCGGAACAGAATATAAAGAAGGAGTGGTGAAGACAGCATATAGAATCCGAATTAAGAAAGGAAAAATAACTAACCGATTTGCAGCAGTTAGTAAGCTGGCTAAAAGTAGAGTTCAAGAACAGCCAATAATCAAAATCACAGGATTAAACTACGCATATTCTATTAAACCATATTCAAAATGGATCCTACTAATTATCTGGATATTATCAACTAAATGAGAAACATGCATGATAATAAAACTGCCAACAATCCATCTTCATCTGCCGAATCGTCTTTATTAAATACCAATGTCTCATCTATATAAATGGCAATGAGAAATAAATATTTATAACCTACACAAATTCCAAGTTTTATTACAATTGTACGGATAAAAAGCATAAGTGATTATTTTCTCTATTTCTCTTAATTATAACCAAAAATATTAAATTCAGTATTTATTGTTCGTCGAAAAAACATTACAAATTGTCAAATTTGATTATCAATAAAATTATTTATTGTTGGTTTTAATCTAAGTTATTCAGGAAATAATCTAGCCTTATAACCCTCGACCTATAAATTTAAGTAGATTAAACTGTCGAAATATTTTTGCGTGATTTTGCTTTTTTCCAAATAGTTTCATGCAAAATGTTGCTCAAAATATTTCGACAGTTTAATCGATTAAATTCATAGGTCTTGGGATGTAATATATGATTAAACTTACAAAAATGACACTGTTAAACATAAAAAATAGAATTTCATTAGAAGGATGCATTTTAGCCAATTTCTGACAGAGAGGTCTAAAGCAAGGAGACCCATCCAGTAATTATGAAATAGTAAAATCCAAAGAACCGGGTTAATTTACCACCATCAAGAATTATGCATTGCGTACGCTGACGATATCGTAGCAAGATCAAGGATGCTATGAAAAACAATGTTTGGAAAGTTTGAAGAGGAGCCAAAAAGATTTGGTTTATTATGAAGCTACAACCAAATATAAGCAAAAGCGAACAGATGAAACACAAGGACATTTCATTATACAGGCCCGAATCAGAGAAAACAATATTGAAAAATTTTTTTATTGGCTTTGACACTCGTCATTCGGCCAGTCATAACAGGGACAAACTATTAATATATAAAAAAAATATTCACCTCACTCACACCTATCCAATTCTAAGAGACAATATTGAAAATGTTGAAGAGTTCGAGTGTTTGTAAGTGACCTTTACAAATAAAGTCAAGAAGAACACGAAATAGACAAAAGAATGGTAAATTGAGCTAAGCATTAGGATAGCTATAAAAAATCTTAACCGCAAAAGAAATCTCAGGGTCAAAGGTTAGAATCTACGACACTACCATACTTCCAATAACACTGTATGCATTTGAAACTGGGGTTATGACAGCAGAACAAAGAAAGCTATAAATTTGGGAAAAGAAAGAAGAAGAAGAAAAATATTTGAAGAAGTACGGAACACCTCAAATAACTAGACAGGTCTGAGCACAAAGAGCCCGATATCTGGGACACATTCATACTGCGAATGCCAGACGATCTATGTAGCAGGATAGGCCTATTCACTGCAGAAAGTATTAAAAAGAAACGAGGAAGACCCAGAAAAACTGTTATAAGAAGTACAAAATGATTCGAAGAAAATAAATATAAAAGATTGGAAGAATGTGCCACAAACAGGAAATGGTGGAAACAGATAGTAGGAAAAGATAGAAGGCAAGGGCTTGCAAGTCCTGTAGCGCTATGTATGTTAGGCAATCAAGCTCCCGCAGCTAAACGTCAACAGTAGACTTGAAACAATTGCTCGAGCTCTAGTCAATGAAGTTGAATCGGTTAAACTTTGACAAGGATGCGGTTGTTCAAGCGTAGACTTATTACATTAGCTCTGCCGAAGAATCTGCTTTAAATAACTCTCGCGAATCGTCGAGTCATAACTCATAATGAAGCAATCAGAATCCGGAAGTTTCTCATCTCTAATTAATGCTTCCCACATATACCTTCGGTTTGCTATACATGATCGTTATTCTCTTCCACTAATATTTCTTATGACTTCCAGATAAACTTCTTGAATTCCACCATTTTCTTCATTATCATTCTTTATTTATCTTCCAATTACTCACTATCTAGACCAAAATATAAAACCGTTTTTTATCTCTTATCACGAGATTTGATGGTGTATTTTGTCAATATGGCATATCATTTATCAAACTCAAATCGAACAAAAAATATTTATTTAAAATTTTTATCGTGACTTGAAATACCCACAAAATTAATCACCAAATTTCCTTGACCGATATCACTTTCCGCATATAATGAAACTGCTTCGACGTATTGTTGAATGTTTTCAAACATTTTATTTAGAACAAAAGATGAAGTTCAAAAGGTATAATATCTACACATTTTTTCTTTTTTATATCAGCCTGTTAAATGGCATTCCACTAAAACATATTTTCTTACTTTCCAATCCTGTTAGATTGGATTTGATACAATACAGAATCTAACCTGCATTCTTATCACTATATTTGTAATCGTTACCTCTCTATATTCACTCTAACTTTGATTAACTTCCTCAAACATTTTGTTATTTACTAAGATATTTGTAGAAAACATATTGAGTAGCAAAGTATAAGAAATTATGGAGCCTGGGAATCAAGTCTATACACATTATTATGTGTTCCTTGTTTATTCGTTTATAGAAGATTTAACTAATTCTAACGTTTTTGCTGCTTTTTAATTCTGTTAAACCAGCTTTGATATACGACAGAACATCAACTTGTATTCTTCGTATTACTATTTCTGTAATTATCATTTCACTATAATCCCTCTATCTAATAAACTCACGGAACTTAATTTAAAATATTCTTCTAAGGATAAAGATAATTTTTTTCTCGAAAAATTTCATTTGTAACAAGTGGAATCATATTTATACTTTTTTATTCACCGAATAAACAAACGAAGCCTATTTCTTAACTGATTTTCAGGAATAGTACTGTCAAAAGTTTTCCTCCAATTCGTTACCCCAATATCTTCATTTACTTCGTCTTCCCATCTAATTTTCGGTCATCCTCTCGGTCTACTGTTTATTAGCTTCAGTACCATAAAGACACACGGGGCCAGTACCCATCCTCAGGACCGACAATTTCTCTCACATTTGAGAACAGCTTAGAGCACATACAATTTAAGATGAAATATGTTGCAAGAATGAAAACTACTGGACGATTTGACAGTGATTTGTGGCCCAATATAATACAGAAATTAAATATTAAAAGAATGTGCTTAGGAGGATTGTTGCAGTAGTGAAATTGTTAGCTTCAAGAGGTCTTGCTTTCCGTGGTGATAATGAGACATTGGAATCGCAAAATAATGCTAATCGCATAAAAAACTGCGGAAATCTAGGAAAAGAAAGTGCATCATATTCATCTACAAATATTTTGTAATAAATTCATTAATTTAATGGGACGGCAATTCTTAAAAACAATTTTCGAAGAAGCAAAATACTACTTTATTAGCGTAAATTATACGCCGGTTCTGTCCCACGTTGTCCAACTCACTTTCATCTTTAGATACGAAGAAGTCGGTCAGCCTATTGAGATTTTTGCAATTTTTGTCTATTGATGAACATAATGCGCAATATATAGCAGATACAATTTTAAACATTTTTGAATTGATATCCCCATAAAAGAATGTCACGGGCAGAGCTACGACAATGGATCAAATATGCCTGGAAAGTACTCTGATGTTCATTCAAGAATAAAAGAACTATGCGAATATGCGATTTACGTCCCATGTGTGACACATTGGATAAATTTAGTGTTTCAGGCTGTTGAGTGTGTTACTGAAGCAGTAGCATTCTTTCAATTTGTACAAGAATTGTACAATTTTTTCTCAGCTTCGACCAAATTATGGAAAATTTTGACAGAGCATTTAAGTGAACATGTAGAACCCTGAAGCCTCTTTCGGAAACAAGACGGTTTTCACGTGCCAATATATTAATAATTTGCAAAATTGTTATTTACATATTTCTGAAACATTGTCTTTTATCGCAAGTGACATCAAGCAAACAGGAGACACTAGGAACGAAGCCCAAAGCCTAGCTAAAGAAAAATAGAGAAATTCGAGACTGCTCTTTCAATCTAATCTAATAATTCGAACGCTTATATATTTTGAATCGAGTATTGAAGAATAATTGTAAAACCATTTTTGACAGTTGTTTTTATAGTTATACAGCTACAGCCCTGATAGTGCTCAGTAGATATACTCGTACTACTGGCATTGACAGATATGTACTTGCAAATATTTTCTGTTTGCTAGGCAGCAGCAAATTAATTTGTGAGTTCTGACAGCTAGTTTGATAGTTCAATATAATTATAACCATATCAATGTTCAGTAGATATACTGCTGATATTGACAGAGCTATACTTGCAAATATTTGCTGTTTGTGTTCGGCAACAAATTAATTTGTCAATTCTGACATCTGTTTTCACAATTTTTCTTTAATACTCGATTCAATATATATATAAGCGTTCGAAGTATTTACATCATTCAATTCGAATGTTTATTTTGAATTCCTACCAATTCTAAAAATTTATAATTTTTTACTTCTTTCTATTGTTTTCTGCTTTAACTGTTACCAACTAATTAGTAACAAATTCAGGTTAATTTTCCCGCTTTCTCCTGACAAACAATATGACAACGACAGCTTGCTGTTAAGTTGGCATTGTCCTTATTTTTTTCAAAACGGTTTGAGTAACAAAATTGGTTTTACCCCAACAAATTAGTATAAAAAGCAGCAAATTTCTTCCTATTACTTTTCCGTCCAACCTATCCAACATGCCAGAAAAGTATTGGTTTACGCCAAAAAAAGTTGGAATTTTGGATTTTTTTAGTTACTTTTACGTTTTTCAGCAAGATACAGCATGCGGAGTGGAAAAGTCATCAATTTAATAATTGAATATTGTTCAAAACATCTCACAGATGAACTTTATTGATTTTCAGCTCACCAGAGCCAGTACAACGGGTGCAATGGTACTTGAAGTACGACATTTTTGTAATTTTTGGAGAAATTTCAGTTTGTTAACATGATACAGCCTCCAGAGTGTATACAAGGGACCAATTTTCTAATTGGATATTGTTCAGGGTGTCTCACAGATGAACCCTATTGATTTTAAGCTCACTAGAGCGAGTACAACGGGTCTTATAAATCCAGATATACTACATTTTTGGTTTGTCAGCACGGTACAAACTCAGAAGTGACAATTTTATGATAGAATATTGTTCAGGGCGTCTCAGAGATGCGGAAAAATTAGTTATAATCCGTAAAACCTTTTATTTTAGATTTGATTCTGATGTGTTGATAAGGCCTAGCTTAATGGACGTCAATGGATAATACAAGGAGCCACGATCTGTCTACAATACATCTACAGGAATGAAGAATTGCCAAAATATAAGCCGGAAGCATACTTTTGAAATGTATCTCTATTTTTCTGAAATATGATAATCGGGAATGTCCACATTTATAAAGTTTTGTTTTAGCAAAAACAAAAGTAAAAATAAACGGTTTTAAAGATTAAAACTAACTTTTCCGCATCTGTGGCCCTGAACAATATTGTATCATAAAATTATTACTTGTATACACTTCGGGGGATGTATCGTGCTAACAAACCGAAATTTCTCCAAAAATAACCAAAAATTTAGTATATCTGGATTTATAGGACCCTCTGTACTCGCTCTAGTCAACTGAAAATCAATAGGGTACATCTATGAGACCCCTTGAACAATATTCAATCATAAAATTCATCAATCGTATACTCTCTGGAGTCTGTATCCTGCTAACAAACTGAACAATCTCCAAAAATGACAAAAATTTGGTACTTCAACTACCATAACACCCGTTGTACTGGCTTTAGTGAGCTGAATATCAATAGAGTTCATCTTTGAGACGTTCTAAATGATATACAATCACAAAATTGGTCACTTATATATACTCCGGAAGCTGTATCGTTCGAACTGAAACTACTCCAAAAATGACAAAAATATCGTACTTAAAGTATTGTAGCACCTGTTGCATTGGCTCTGGTGAGCTGAAAATCAATAGGGTTCATCAGTAAGATGTCCTGAATAATATTCAATCATAAAATTGGTGACTTGTTGAAATCCGGAGGCTGTATCGTGCTAACAATCTGAAAAATCTCCAAAAATGACAAAAATTTGGTACTTCAAGTACCATAGCACCCGTTGTACTGGCTTTAGTGAGCTGAATATGAATAGGGTTCATCTTTGAGATATTTTGAATGATTACCAATTATAAAATTGGTCACGTATATATTCCGGAGGCTGTATCGTGCTAACAAACTAAAACTTCTCCAAAAATTACAAAAATATCGTACCTAAAGTACTGTAGCACCTGTTGTATTGGCTCTGGTGAGCTTCAATTATAAAATTGGTGACTTGTTGAACTCCGGAGGCTGTATCGTGCTCACAAACTGAAATTTCTCAAAAAAAGACAAAATGTCGTACTTCAAGTACCATAGCACCAGTTGTATTGGCTCTGTTGAGCAGGAAATCAATGAAGTTCATCTGTGTCATGTCCTTAACAATATTTCATCATAAAATCGGAGACATATTGCAATCCGGAGGCTGTATCGTGCTAACAAGACATGTAAGGAAAAGTGGCCGACGACAAAGACGACGACGACATACACACAGAATTTTTTTTCTAAAAACCATTTTTTTCGTGTTGTTGTTGATGGAAAACATAAAAATAACTCAAAAAAAAATTTCATAATTCCAACTTTTTTTTGGGGTAAACCAATACTTTTCTCGCATATTAGATAGGTTGGGCGGAAAAGTATATTAGGTCATCTGTTGCCGTATGTGCTTTATTTCGAATAAATTTGTAAAAATGTGAAAATTAATTCTAATATTTCAGAGGCTAGTTTATTGGAATACAATCATCATATTTAATATGATTTTAATAGCATTTTTGAAAATTTGCTATAATCAAAATTGCTGGTACACGAGCCACGTGGACCCAATTTTTTTATATACCAAAATGAACCGTTTGTCCGTTAGAAAAGTTCAAAGTTTACATAAAACAACACATTTTCGTACTCTGTTCAAAAATGAGTGAAACAAAGTAAAGAAATTTGACAAAAGTGTTACCCTCTTTTCGTTAGTTAAAGAAACCCAAAAGAAATTGTTGAAGGGTTAAAACCACCCTCACACCCTGACATTTTTATCAGAACTTTCTTAGGATGGTAATACGGTCGTAAAATTTTTTTAATGAGAATATTGATTAATTATCTTCATTTTGTCACTGTAAAAATTTCGTATTCCGCATAGTTCCGAAGGAAAAAAATACTGGATAGATATTCCTAGTAAAAGTTTAATAAAATGAAACGAAAATAATTAAATCACATTTCTCGCTAAAAAAAATTTGAGAACCTTATTACGGCCCCTAAGAAAGTTGTGGAAAAAATGTCATGGTGTGAGAGTGGTTTTAACCCTTCCACAATTTCGTTTGGTTTTCCTTGATTACCGAAAGGATAGTAGTCCTCTAAAATGCCCTTCTGTCAAATTTCATTAAAATTTGTTTCTCTCGTTTCTGAACAGCGAACAAAAATCTGTTTTTTGTGTAAAATTTAAACCCTTCTGACAGGCAAACGGTACAATTTGGTATATATAAATAAATTGGGTCCAATCATCTTATTTTCACCTCTATTACATGTGGTAGCTCTGTGTCACACCAATTTTGGAACACCCTGTATACCTTCACATTATCTTTTTCCAATATATTCCGAGGCATCCGATGTAGTAAATAAGTAGAAACTGAAAGTTATTTATTTTTGTTATCGTTTTATTTGGTCACCAATTCGGTTAAATTCGAACACTTATTTTATCACTATTAGGGGTCATCGGGTTTAGAATGACGAAACATTGGATATATGGATATGTCCAGGAATGAACGACACGAAAAAATTCGAATGAAAGTGATTTTTGATTTTTAGCTCAAAGAATATAAGTGGTTTTACGTAAACTAGCTTAGTTAACAAAAGCATGAATTACATCTCCATCATAATCTTTTGAAAAATGACATTTGTACCTAAATATTGGTATCCAGATCTCAATAACATGGTAAAAAGTCACACTTTGTAGTGAAAAAATTAATTCAACTAACATGACAATTATTAATAATCAATATCCAAGTTCCAATTGCAAACATGTATAAAATAAAAAATGCCACAAGTGTGCGACTTCAAAAATTCGTATACCAAAATTTAAAATCAATACAATATTTAGCTGTTGTTGGCGAAAGCGAAACCAAAAAACCTCCAAACAATTCCCGATATCAAGTTCTAGAAGAAAAATATTTAATTGAGTCTGTAGACAAGAAATTTAATTTAATTGATTAGAATACCTATTGAATGTAAATGTATTTGTTGAACTTCATCTTCCACAACCACGCTGTTTTCAAATTTATACTGATTCCAAACGATCATTAATAAAGAATTCGTTAAATTTTAAAAATCAAGAAAAAACTGCTTACATCTTTTTCTCTGGGCACAAACTCTTGTAAATGACATAACCGATCCACAAAATTTGCAAAATTATACCGTCCATCACTTTCACCAAAAAATTCATTTCGATTTACATCTACACAATTTGACACAATAAGAAATTCTTTCGGTGGCTCCAGGGCAAAATTCAAAAAAACTAACACTAAAAATATTGACAGTTTATCAATGTTTGTGTTTCGTTCGCGATCTAAGGTAAGAATGAGTTTGACAGCAGCTACGATGATTATTTAAATCGGACTAACAAGCGCAGATTGTGGTTTTAGTACATATCTGATTGTGTTGCTAACACCATTTCACACCAACAAGTTTTAGTACGTGGGCCGACAGCGAGTATACACAAACTGCGTGTGTAGTAAAAGTTAATAGGGGTAATAGAATATAAATTAAATCTGATAAACATCTATTAGTGGAAAATATGTGGAGATAAACGGCCAATAACAACCATTGGCGTTCGAGTTAGTATTTAAGTAGGAAATTGTCACTTGAAGATGAGGATCATTTGAGGAAAATATTCATAGAAATCTTAGAATTCCTACGAGTGCAGGATGCGATTTTTTCTACAGCCTCAAAGAAATTAGAAATTTGAACATTTTAATTTTTTTTTTTTACAACTTCACAAATTTAAAGAATACAAGTGGCATCGAAGATCCCTCACCGGAAATTATCTAGGCATCGATGATTCCCCTAATGGAAAAATGTTAATTCTCCATATAAATATATGTGGTGTGGGGAAGTGCCCGCTATTAACCATTTAATGAACTGCTGAGCTTGTGGAAAATGTGCCATTACTCACGCCTGAGCATATCGGAATAAGTCCATTCTATAATCGCTGTAGCGTATTCTACAGAGAGAAATTTTAAAGTTTTCTATTCACGCTAAGTTCGGCCCAACACACCAAAAGATGTAGTGGCTGAAAACTCGTAGAACTGAAACACCTAAACCAAATATAACTCAACCACTCAACCTGGTTGTATTGACGCTCTGCCGCCGCCGAAAAGAAGCAAATAATTTTTCTCAAATTCTGACCACTACTTATTTCAACAGAGAACCTGATACACAAAATCTAAAGGACATCCCTAGCCTTTCTAGTCAACTTACAGAAGTAGGTACTACTTGTTAAAAAGATAACATCTAATATTGAGAGAACGAGTCCACATAAAACAAAATTTGATATCTTCTTAAATTTTAATTGACTTTTCCGTTAACTGAATGATATTGTGTGACATCTAGGGAGGTAGGTGGAAAACTTGACATTAATAAATCCGATATCCTCAATTTCCTTTTCTGTAATTTTAAAAAAATGTTTAACTAAAACTATTATAATCAGTGTCTCAACATTCATAAACCTGATATCTTCTTCCTCAGCCAGAACAAGTGAATAATTGTTTTAAAATTGAGTTATTTGTAATATCCTAAAATAGTGATTATAGCCTACAGTAGAAACGGTGATGCTTTTCCATCAAGTGACTTAGTTGACGACATTATTCAACACATACTATGTTGATACAGTCTTCTTCTAATAACAGAAAAAGAGCGAAACTCAATACAAGAGTGTGTCGTATCGTTTGGATTGAGATGCATATGGTTGATGTCGTATCAGTCACGTGATGGAAATCTTTGTTATTGTATACCCAAAGGAGAACATAAAGTAAACAGAGGGTAGGAGTAGCAACCAACTGATAACTATCCATATAACTATTTCCTAATAGTTATTTATGCAACAAGGGTATAGTTGGCGTAAAACATATTGTGTAGCAATAGGTTTGTTCTCACACGAGTTTCAAACCATCAGAAACAGTCAGGATTCTGCGCAATCCATTTCTCCGCGTTCATACATAAGTTTCCGATTGTTTGAAAACAGCTGGACGATGTTCACACAGGTTTCTCTGATGGTTTTCCAACTGTCCAACGTCCAGCTGTTTTCAAACAATCAGAAACTTATGTATGAACGCGGAGAAATGGATTGCGCAGAATTCTGACTGTTTCTGATGGTTTGTGACTCGTGTGAGAACAAACCCAATGTAATTGTATATCCCCTTTAAGTTATGTTGAGGAGCTAAACTCTGAGATGTATTAATATTTTGTTTACTTTTACCAATACCTATATTTTATTTCATGTTACGTAATCGTTGAAAGGGCGTTCGGTTTAATTGGGATACCAAACGTGAACTGAGCCCTTTTTGTATCCCATTCGATTTTTTATGGACAAAACTGATTTCTATGAAAAAAACACAAAAATAGACATTTTATAGCAATGAATAAAACAATTCTTCAAAAATAAATATTGTGTCTAAATCCTGTTTGTCACTACTGTGTAATTATAGAAAAGAAACCAATTTTGTATTTTGGTACAAGAATTTATTGTTAGCAGAACGTTTTCAGTTCAATGATAAACCATCATTAGTGCCCCATGGTGTAAACCAAATCCTCACAATTAGAAGAAACATAAAACAAACTAAAGTATAGTGCTATCTAATTAAAATAATAATAAAAACACACAAAACCCATTGTACAATGGATGAATTCCTAAAATAGGCAATACAATTTTTGAACTCAATCCAACATTTATGAATAAAAAAAAATGTATTCCCTATTTTCGGGATTCATCCATTGCTCAATGGGTTTTGTGTGTTTTTTATTATTATTCTAATTAGATAGTGACTGTTTCAAGTACTATATTTTAATTCGTTTTATGTTTCTTCTAATTGTGAGGATTTGGTATACACCCTGGCCATGGGGCACTGATGATGGTTTATCATTGAACTGAAACCGCTCTGCTAACAATAAATTCTTGTACCAAAATACAAAATTAGTTTTTCTCTGGTATACTCAGCTGATTTCACTCATTTGCTACTATGTAAGTAACATGAAAAATATATTAAACTTAATTAATTTTCTTCTTCCAAAAATGCTATTAATCCTTCTCACATATCGTCTACTTCACTATCACTATCGTCTTGTACACCAATAATAAATTTATTTCCTCCATTGATGTGGACTTGTCAAATATTCTTTTACTCATCTTCGATTTTGATTACTTTTTTAATCTCTGTTTTAATTGTGCCCAAATTAACTCGATGGGATTGAAAATACAAAAATAAGGAGGAAGTCTCATTATAGAGTGTCCATGTTTTTCAGCAGTACTCTCTAGGGCGTATAATTTCTTAAATTTCTTTGTCTGCAAAGCTTCAATCAGTTGTTGTTTTGTATAAGAATCTTCAACGTAGAAATTATTATCTATTAAAAAATTTTGTAGCTCAGTGTTCCTGTAGTTTTTATTTTATATTGTGTTGAGCTGTCGTGAACGATAAGAAGCGTTGTCAATAACTACAACACTATTTGGCTCTAAGTTTGAGATCAATGTAAATTCAAACCATGTTCTTATGATAGTCAACGTTACAATCTTCCATTTTTTTCCACATATTTTTAAGGCATTTGAAACCCATCCCTCATTTCCACCGCAATGCACAATAATAAGTCTGGATCCTTTGTTTGTAGGCATTGTTGGTATACAAATGTTTGAGCCATCAGTCCATCCTTTTTTAACCGTGTCGTGTGTATCATAGCAAGTTTCATCCCAATAGAAAATTTGCCGGTTTCCTTCTCTATACTTAGTTAATTGTTCCAAGCATGTATACCGCATATGCACTATTCTTCTGCTTTCCATGACTGTTTGACGTTTATTAATCGTTTTGAATTTGAATCCCAATTTTTTTAATCCAGTTTTCAATAGTTTTCTTACAGGCATTTACATTACGGCCGAACTACGGCTGAACTCGATATTTCTCAATGACGCCACATTGTAAATATTTAATTTCTATCTAAAAATATAATTGCTATACTTACCCAAATTCCTCAGAAAATACTACACTCTTTCTTGATGTCAGACTACCAACTAAAATGTGAACACTTGTGTTAGTATATAAAATGCACACACAGATATTAGTTATAGTTCAGTCAAAGATGTGAATAATAATAATAAGTTATTTGGAATTTATATTTATAATTCTTCTTTATAAATCGAGATATAAGGTAGTATTAATTGTCTGGTGTTATTTTTAAGATATTGCTAAATATAAATTGGTTAATATTGTTTAAAGGAATGTGGTTTGTTCTATACATTAACGCTAATTATCTTAAAAAGTAGGATGGCGCTCCATAATTGCGGGTTAAAAATAGTCGATAAATGTATTTAATAATTTTTAAATATATTTTAACGATTACTAGTTGAAATTATAATAATAAATGAATTTGTCATCAACTGAGCATTTTAAATTATAATATTGACTGGACTATGACGATATCCTCGTACTTCAGTCAAAGGAGAGCCGATAGCTTAAAGTTCGCACTAAATCTCTTACGCCAACAATACTAAGTATATAGATTCTCTAAGGGCGACAGTCTTACAAAGCCGAGGGACTATGTCATACTAGTTCGTTTTGAATAATAAATATATTTTTTTAAATTTAATTTGATTTACCAATTTTTACCTGCGACATTACCTTGACATTATTATTGTCTGTATTTTTGTTGCTGGTAAAATACGTGTCAAAATGTTTAAAGTGTCATAGTCAAAAATCAAAAATGGAACAAGATTTTGAAATTCCCGAAGAAATTGCAAAAGAGGCTGAAAGGCAACGCAAAACTGTTGTAAATAGTAATCCAATCATTACATATTACTCTTTATGTTTAGTTTTGTGGTTTAAGCTTATGACTTGTGGCATCTCAATTCTGTGTCACTTGTCAAAAAAGTCATAAAATAAAAATGCCCTAATGTTCTTTAGTTGATTTTTTATTTTGGAGTATTTAATAATTAATAATACAAAGTAATGTTGTGTAAGATGTTTATATGCAATGGTGAAACGCAATCAACAACAAAAACTTGTTACCGAGAAAATCCAGAGACTCATACGGCAAAGAATATGACCAATTTTTTAAGTGGATGTTAGAAAATACTGTAAAAAATATTAACGAAACTGTGCGGTTGGGGTACTTTAGCGATCCATGCGAATAAACTTCCCCGAGTTCTCTGTGGGCAAAATATGGAATGGAAAATAAGAATATTTGTAATTTTCACAAATTATGCGAGTGCTTAAAGCAAAGGTCAAAAAAAGTCAGTGTGTTAACTAGAGAAAATATCCTAAAATTTATTCATGAGGCACCAAATGAAACGTTTTTAATGGACAAGGTCGCATTTTTATTTGGTGGATGTCAGCGCAAGAACTGGTAAATATGCTAGCCACACATATAGAAGATCAGTATTTGCTGTAACGGTGTCATACATAAAAACTGACAAAAAACAAGTTTTCACCATTGTTGATGAAGACGAAATGAGTTTGAAACTTATAAGAGATTTCTTCACGACCACATAGCTGCTCAGAAAAAAGACTATTTTTAAGCTACAGATAAGGCTGCTGAACTGTACAACCTGTTGGAAAAAACACATTTGGGAAAATTCCCTGTATTATTGCAAAATATTTGGATTTGAACAACCCCGAAAAGTACACTGGTCATTGTTTACGTCGAACGTCGGCTACCCTTTTAGCAGAAGTTGGAGCAACTATGACTACGCTGAAGCGCTTTGGTGGATGGAAGAGTACCACAGTTGCTGAGGGATATTTAGAGGACAACATATCCTCAAAAAATGAGGTTTCAAGGATTTTAGCAGCCGTACCATCTTACAGAAACTAGAGAACCAGACAATGAATCGTGAGTCAACCTTAGCTACATTGAATTTAACTATCAGCGAGACCTTCCAGTATTGCCAATACTATGTAAATACAACCAAATAATCTAAAAACGTAAATTTATATTTTCTTAATAAAGAATAAGTTGATTGAAAACTGTTTTTTGCGCTTTAATAACCGCACGAGCCATAATGTGTACTTTTTGCCCACACGGGCGTGTACTATAAAGAACCTGCTCTGATATAACTTATAGAAGGTATTTGAACAAAAATAACAAGCTTCATTTACGTAACCACTTTGTTATGCTAAACCTTTTAAGAGGGGGCTGATCCCATCGCTCCGCCCCTGACCCACTTACAATAAAAAATGGGAAAGAATTTTTATTTTTCAATATAATCTCCATCAAGGTTAACACATTTTCGCATCGATGTTCTAGCATTTCTAATGCGTCTCGAGAGAAAGATTGTTCAACCTCTGCATACCATTGATTTACCGCACATGATTTCATTATCCAAATAAAATCGTTTACCACGCAATTGTTTGTAAGTTATGGAAATATCCGGTAATCACTGGCGATCAAATCTGGAGAATATGGTGGAACTAATTCGAAGCCTGCCTGAGCTATTGCGGCTGTTGCAATGGCGAACTTGCGACTGGGTGCGTTATCCTAAAGCAAGAGAACACCTTTGCGCAATTTCCCCTGGCGTTTTTCTTTTATCGCCCCACGTAATTTTGGTACTAAATTGCCACAATAAGCACCTGTAATTGTGGATCAATTTTGCAGGTAATCTACTGAAATTACGCCTTCAGCTGCTCAAAATACGGTTAGCATGAGTTTCCCTGCCGAAGGTTGCATCTTGAACTTTTACAGTGGTGGTGATCCTCTATGTTTCCACTCCTTACTCTGCCTTTTGTTTTCTACATCATAGTGATGGATCCATGACTCATCCATTGTTACTAATGTTGCAAAAAAATTTCTTTGTCTTGTCTATACTGCATTAAAAGACGAGTGCAAATGTCTTCTAGAGTTTGCTTGTGTGGTCTGTTAAGGAGGGAACGCATTAGACGGTCGCGAGCTGAGCTGGTCGCTGACTTAGCCAAAGCAGTCGCATTTGGCATTTGCACACAATCCTGCTCGCGCTCTTCATTTTAATTTAGAAAATTAGTTCTGTGGAAGAGGTCTTTTTATTGGCTCATCTGTTTGAAGCAGAAGCAAACAAGTAGAAGGTGAATTTCAAACTTTATTTAAACAATTATTACTGGACGAACGGCGATTTTTTCAGTACTTTCGTACGTCATCTGTTTAGTATAATGAGCTACTAGGTATTATTCACGGAGACATTCAGCTGAAAAATACAAAATTCAGACGCTGCATACCACCTGTAGAAAGACTGGCTGGTTGTATAAGATAAGCATAAAATTTTTTTTTATTTAATTTTACTTATAAACTGAGCGACGTTTTCAGTTTCCCAATAAAACAAATAAATAATATTACAAAAATACTAAAATATGTCTTTACATCCGTTTTATTTATATTAAGGGACAAAAATAAGATTAATTCTAAAAGGGAGAACGTGAAACAATATTTATAGATTACTTGGACAAAGATTAAAATTAGTAAGATTAATTCTCAAGTAGAGAACGTAAAACTTAATACTGATTGCTTGGCTCTCCTGAAGACCTTTCTTGATAACTGAACATTTCAAGTTGACTCGATTTGAGGTTCGAACTTAGTTCAATCTCATTTATTATTTGGTATACCCTACCTTTAACAAGAGCTTGCTGATATGGTGTGAATTTTTTAACAATTTCACCCATACTTATAAAAATGTGTATTACTGGATCTTCCTTCCAATTCTGCGTCTTTTTCTGGCGAGTTTTGCTTTGCTAAATAATTTTGAAGCACACTTGCTACAGAAACATCTTTTTGTAGGTAAGGTTTTGGTCTAGCATGTGTACGTTTTCCTGCTGTAGGAGTGATAGAAGGGGTGGAAGACACGTTATTTACTGATGGAGATAGTAACGGAGATGATAACGTTTCTGGCTCAATCACATTTGAAATTTCTTCTTCAATGTTTTCCTCCACAGCTTATATCGAGAAGACGCTACTAACCCTTAGTGCTCGCTATAGATGTGCGGGTTGTCTCACGTGGTACAACCCATGCTCGCCAGTCGACTAGCTTCGAGTCGAAGAAGGGGTGGATTCTTCAAAAAGGTTTTCAAAAAGGGCGCCAGAGAAGTTTTGGCAAGCACCCAAGACTCCTTAAGTTAGCCCACAACTCTTCAGTGGGTTAACAACACTAACTACACACTCCAAAGGTTAAACTGATAGGTAAGTTATTATAAAGAAAATAAAAGTCAGCAAATATATCCTGATTGAAGTTTTTGATTATTCACTTTGGACCATAGCTGTCTTTTCAAAGTATTTATTACAAGTTTACAACAAAAATGTCCCAAATAATATCTGGACTCAGCTGAAGGCTGAAGGCCGGAATCTACATAAAAACTTACATCGCAAACTAAATTATCAGTTACAATGAAGTCACAGCTTAAATAAATAACTGACAAGCAGGTTCTATAAACTCTGACCAGAGCTGAAGGCTTCAAACTCAGGGTGCAGAAGAGCTGAGGGCCCCAAACTACACCGATGTCTCAAATCTACAATTACAGGGAAACGACCAAATGGTTCATGTACAATTTCTCAAAATACAATGAAAAATTACCAATGTCACAGTTACATGGGTTCACACTCCCGCAATTTATACCAATATGAATATAAATATAAATAAATGCATAAGCAGAAAATTTAAATAGCAAACGAGCTTAGCGTTGCTAAAAGAAAATTTAAATCGAAATTAGGTACGGCGCAAATTATTTACATAAAATCGTCAGAGCTCGAAAACTTAACTAAATAACGCAGTGCCTAGGTACGTACCGTAGTATCCTAGCGTTCAGAGCCAACAGCCCAATATTTTAAACTATGAAGCAAATCATTACAATTTTAAATACAAAGTGAAAAGTGAATTTATACTAATTGCCGCAAAAAGAGAGTAATAAAAACTTTACATAAAAAAAATTGTGAAATGTGACGGATAAAGGTTAATGTACAAATATATGAAGAATAAAAAGCAAAACTGTTCACTTATCATTCTTCCGGACCCAGAACAGCAACTGAAGTCGCTCCAGAATATTCCATCTCTTTTGGAACTGGTCTCACTGACTCCTTAAGCTTCAATCAGCGAATTAACATCCACATAAAAAAACCTAAAATAGAGAAACGAATTAGCCTCTTCTTTTTTACCTTTTTACCCCGGTCAAATTTTCGACGTCCCCCCGTAATATCCCATTATACTGACTATATTATCATCACCCGAAATTCGCAAATATTCATACATCTTGACTTTTAACTGTATAAAAGCCATTTACACTGAGAATAGAAACTATATTACTGGTTTTTTTCCGCTTAGCAAAAAAACTACGATATCAGAAAAACCCATAATATAAAAACTACGTCGCTGGACACATCCCTGAATAATATTCAGCCCCCTAATATATTCTTATTTCAAAAAAATGTACAAAACGAAAATGAACTGATAAGAATTTGTGAAATGTATCAAACTATTTCATGAAATCTAGATTACAAACTCCAATAAACTACGATTCAAAGCTAAAATTCCTACGTTAATCTACCTATAGAACTGTTAATTTCGGGAAAGTATTTTCAACCATTTACCTTGATAATTAATCCTACTAACAAACGCCGTCTACAGAAATTTACCACGTGTTTCCTAATTCCACCAATTCTACTGGTATCCTTTGGTCATCGGCACCACCTGGACCAGTAGATTATCGGGTCAGACCTGCCAGCTGTTAACTTAAGCGATATTTTCTTCCCCTGCGTAGAATTTATCAGGATTTTCCGTGAAAGAACGTTATGGCTCCCAGAGCACATGCAAAATTTAACACTAGAAATGTGTGTTTACACGTTGACGGCACATGGAGCACTGAATACTTCGCGCAGTCAGCGCTCTGAAATCTCCCCGTCGACAAGCTTGCCAATATTAAACCTCCAACAGCTCGGCGAATTTTTTGCGTTACAAGCTTCTTCAGAATCTTGCGATTGTTCATCTATATTGGAAATAGTCCTGGAAATAATATAAAGGAATTAGGAAATGCTATTAACCTAATCTAGTCAAATTCATGGGCACGAAACTACCACACATGTTTTTACCCATTAGTATGTGGAAGCTAAAAATTGGTACTTACTCTTCGTTGATATGTTGTCTTAACAAACTCATTTGTTCCTCAAATCGCCATTTTTTGTGTTGGCTGATGCATGGCCACTGCGCTTCTCACTTCGTTTCTTTAGAGCTCTCCGATACATCGCTCTTAGTGCAGCCCATCTCTTTTTAACACTTTTGACTAGAATAAAAGGTTATTATTGGCAATTTGTGTTATTTGGTGTACTCTAATTTGTGTTTTTTCTCAGGTACTTGGCAACGGGAGACACTTTTAAAACAATAGGAAATAGCTATAGACTGGGATACACAACAGTTAAAAAAATAGTAATATCCACGTGTAAAGCAATGTGCAACAAACATCTCCCATTAGTGATGCCCACACCAACCAAGGCAATATGGGAAGAAAGCGAAAAACATCTTAGAACTTTCTGGAATTTTCCCAACTGCGTAGGCGCATTAGACGGCAAATATGTAGTTATTCAAGCACCAAAAAAAGTGGGTCTCTATACTTCAATTACAAAAAAAGTTTTTCTTTTGTTTTATTAGTAGATTGGTTGGTACAGACTACAAGTTCATTGCTGTGGATATAGGCAGTTATGGAAAAAATAGCAATGGGAGAATTTTCTCACGGTCTACTTTGGGAAAAGTTCTAAACAACAATACTTTAAATATACCAGATGCTAAGATTCTTCCTGGTATGCAAGAACCTTTCCCACATGTTATAAAAACAATATTTGTTGCAATGAATATTAGGGAAAAATTTACAAACTACTTTAATTCACCTTAACGTTCAGTACACTGGAAAATTGATAATGTGTCTGCAGGTCGTCAAGAAAATGTTTTAAATATCATATAAATCTTGCAAAAGTAATAAATATTAAATACTGCTTACCTATTTGTTTGTTTTGAACACTGCCTCCTAACCAGCAATTGTCTTTTCTTTGTTGATTGGCATATTTTTTATCAGCAGGACCATATAATTCCGCAGATTTTTCAACTAATACGTATAATCAACTTTTCATCATCCATATTGCACTACTTGAGAACTATTCGCACCCAACAACAATAAAACGAATATAAACAGCGTCAGTGGTGACGAATTTTGCCGATTTAGTTCGATTGTAAACGATTCATAGAAATAGCGTGGTACGCGATCATCAAAAATGCGTGCAGTAGACGTTCCCGAGCTCGTCTCGATCGCAACGCGGTCTCCCGAGATTCTTTTGAAAGGATCGTAGAAGAGCACGTCGCGAATAAGCGTAGCCCTTCGACGCCGAGTGCAAATGCATGCATTATAAAACATGGGAAATATCTTCACTCAACGGGGTCGAGACAATCTCAGGACACGATGCGTCGGGACAGCGACTGCCTAATGCGTTCCTCCTTTAACGTTCGTGGTACCCATCTGGCAGACAATGTTTTCATGCTCAGTTCGGCAGTAAGTATATTATGTACCACATGGTATGAGAGACCGCTATCTTCAACTATTTGTCTAATAGTCACACTTAACACGAGATCATGGACTTTTTTAACATTTTCGTGTGTGGTAGCGATTGTGGGTGCTCCACCTGCATGTTCGTCTGTACTAAATTGTCTACCACATTCAAACTCGCTCAACCATCTTTTCACTATATCATATGATACTGCAGATTCCCCTAATGTATCCACAAAATCTTTGTTACTTTGTGTTGGGGTCAACTCTTTTAAACGCAAGTATTTAATCACCACGCGTTTGCTCGACACGATCCATTTTGATACTGAGATGTGACTCTCGAATTCGGGCTTCTCTAGGTATGCTTCAACAGGATCAGACTTGTCGGTTTCTAGCGTGAGTCTATACATAATAGTATTTAAATTAAACTCACTGTTTTCACAATATAATAAAAATTATTGAAAATTCTAAAAAATTGACAATTGTTTCGATAAATCAATATCATCGTCATTCTAGCGTCATTCTGACGATGATATTGATTTATCGAAACAATTGCCAATTTTTTAGAATTTTCAATAATTGTTATTATATTGTCTAGAAGCTAGAAACAGTGAGTTTCATTTAAAACACTAATATGAGTAGATTCCACGAAGTAAGGGTTGAGACAGTTAATTTCTATACATAATAGGTTACAATGTGACATGATGATAAACACTTGTTTTGATTTATAAATTGATCAGGGGTGGAACAAAGTGATCACTTAACCCTTTATAGGGCAAAAGGGTGGGACATGTTTTATTTTAATTTGGATTTGTGAAAACGTTTATATGGTACTATGAAACAATAAATATGCAAAGAAAACGTGAGTTTTTATTATACTTTTCAAAAAAAAATGGTGGGAAATAATTCTCCCAAAGACCGTTAAGGGTCTTAGGAAGTATGTCAAGAGCAGTGGGACAATAATTTCCTGCCTGACTACAAATGTATTTTTTATTGATAATTATCAACATTTCATATAAAAATTAAAGTTTATAATGTCAAAATAAAATAGAACGCAAACGTAACGATATAATCCTAAAATAACGTAAGAATAAAAATTTACTACATATTTTGAAAAGTTATTTTCCATGAAATTTACCGATACAACCTTTACATAATCCAGCATTACAAGTTTTACAAATCAGATTACTTCTTTTCTCTTTTGTCTTAGTGCTTCAAAGAGCACATCGTCTGTATTTTTTTTGTAATTCTGGCATATGGGCACCTGCATCTTGTAGTCTAATATTGTTTTGTACAGTTGGAAACCCATCTGGATGATTCCGTTTCCTCCCAAAAGCGTTGCCAGGAGTGAGACCAGTTCGTTTGCTGTTGCTATACGTCCCTAGAAAGCAACTCATTCTATTTTTTAATATTATAAAATATACATAAATAAGTTACCTATTAGCTCATTAGCCAAACGTGATCGGAACTGTAAATGACTCATCGGCTTTTGATTTTTTTTCTTCATTGTTTCCCTGTATAGAATGAAAGCGTTGACAATAGCGGATTCAAACAGATAATGAAATATTTTAATCCACCACCGTCTTGATTTTTGAGATATGGAGTAGTGTGACCACGGGCTTAGGATCCATGGATTACTAATCGGATATTCGGTTTGACTCCTTTACTGTGATCGCCATGTTGTGCTAATTTTAAGTTGGCCGGCCTGAGTCACGTGATTTGTACAGGACCGGTTTAAACAATGAAGCAAAAATCATTTGTGTTACACTTGATAAGATAAGAAAATATGAAACGGTGAGAGAAAAAAGTATTACTTTATTAGTTACACTAGTTGTTTCATATTGTGTATCTACCTAAGTTGAGATTATGGAAAACCAAATATAATTTTTTTAAATCGTGTACGAGGATTTTAAAAAATATGAATTGTTTGCAAGAATAAAGTGCTTTTATTTTTGAAAATAACAGTAAAATTCTTATTCAAATAAAAGAACGGTTAATTTTAATTTCAATCAATAAATACAATACGGAAATATGAAAATATGCTACAATAACAAAAAGAGAAAAATATGTAAAACAAGAAACAATTGACACATGCATTAAACGTATGTATAAAACAGAAGTGAAAACCTAAATTATAGTATAGATCACAAAAAAAAAGCAAATAAAGTACGAGGAGTGATAACACATCAAACCAGCAATAAAAGATTTATGCTCTAAAGTGGAAGCTCCAGCGAATGTTTTTTAAACTTGCAGGTGGACACATCAAAAATTAAAATTGCATCTACAGAATTTGCTAATATAAGTGTCCTAGGTAGAAAAGTATTCATTGCATAGTTGTACCTATGAAATACGACATGAAACGTTTGTACTTGCCTAAAAAGACGCGAAGGGACAACTAAATATATTTTAGAGACACGCTTGGGACTATCACAAATACCATTTACTATGTTGAACAGCTGTATCAGATCCCTTTGCCTTCTGCAAACCTACAGAGTAGGAATGTTTAAAAAACTTTCTAAGAAATCATAACAAAGGTAAATGTGCATCTTAAAGGCAATGTATCTTAAAAACTTGTGCTGAACAGCTTCAAGATTAGCTTTATATGTAATATAATGAGAAGACCATACTGGTGAACAATGATCAAGATAAGTACTGACCAGTGAGCAATATAGAGATATAATAGCAGTGATGTTAGTAAAATCAGAAGTGGTTCTCTTTATAAAACCCAACATCTTCATAGATTTTTGAACAACAGCGGTAACATGAGACTTATAATTAAGTGTGGAGTCCAATATAACACCCAAGTCCTTAGTTTGAGAGAAGCACATTTTAGAGTTTCATTAGTAATATTATAATCAAAAGCTATTGGGCGGTGTATTCCATGAAAGCGCATTACATGACATTTGGATGCATTTAGATTCATACCATTAGGTGTACACCAATTTGATAGACTATCTAAATCAGATAGAGCATCATACCTGCCACTAATCACCCTAAAACATTTCAGGTTATCAGCAAATAACAAGGCTTTGCTACCTCGAAAACAATGCATTATATCATTAATAAATATGTTAAATAATAATGGTCCTAGATGAGACCCTTGGGGAACTCCAGAGGTTACTGGAAAAGTATGAAAATAGTAATGAGTAACTCTGACCATTTGTAAATTATTCGTAAGATAATCACTTAGCCATTGTAATATAAGACCGTCAACACAAAAAAAAATTTTATGTAGCATGAGCTCATTATTAACCCTGTCAAAAGCTTTAGAGAAATCAGTGTACACAGAATCAGTCTGCAGACCACCTTCCAAACCATCAGACAAAAAGTCAACATATGTGAGTAAACCCAATTCTGCAGACCTTATACAAGTGAAGCCAAATGTTGTGATGTCATAATACTCGAACAGTCATACGTGAGATAATCTGAAATAATACTCTCAAAGACTTTGGGAATTATGCTAAGGATTGATATAGGACGATAGTTTGAGATGTTTGATTTTCTACCCAATCTATACACTGGAGTGACGTATGAAGTTTTCCAAAGATCTGGAAATTCGCCTGTAACAAGAGACTTATTAAATATATGAAAGAGCAGACGAGATGAAAGGAAGCTAAATTCCCTAAGAATGGAAGGTATACCGTCAGGACCGGGGCGCTTTTTAACATCAAGTTTAGATAACTTTGCATAGATGTTCGAAATTTCAATATAATAAGTGGATAAATTTGCAATTGAAGAAACCTGAACACCCCGCACAGCCAGATGTTGATTTGAATAAACTGATAAGAAATATTTAGCAAATAGATTTGCAATATCATTCCCATTACCAGCAGTATGGTCTCCAAGAGTCATTTCAGAAGGTATAGTGTTATTCACACTCCTACTGTTTACAAACTTCCAAAAAAACTTAACTATCTGTAACACAAATAAAGAAAATTTATGTTTTAGTTCGGTTAATAATCTATTCAAGGATTTTATTTTAAGTTTTGGCCTCCCGCTCGTTTTTCTGCAAATTTTTAGTTTGTTTCTGCATACTCTTAATTGCCTCTTCAATGAGTGAATCTTCTCTCTCAATTTTCTATTGGTATCTTCAGTGGAAGGTTTGCTGAAATTAGTACATTTCTTTAGACTAGTTAAACTTTGGTACTAAGGCATTATATGAATGGTAGCAAAATTTATATAAATAAAATACATATTACATTTTGTTTTTAAAGAAAATTTGATATTAAACTTACCTATACGGATAAAAGAATTGTACCATCCGTACTATATCAGAAGAATGAGCAGATGGAGACGAGTCTGAATCACTCCTTTTTATTGGAGAAAGTTTTGTCGGAGATTATGGTGAACTACTTTGTGGTGAATCAACACTTTCCAGCTTGCTGTTACAATTAAAAAAAGATTTTTTGATTCTTTGTGAGTACTAAGTAAAAATTAACATACCATGTAGGTGGAGGTGAGCTAGGTAAATAACTTTTCTCCATGTGATCTACTTCAAATCATTGAGGTAGTTTTAGGGTTGGAATTGACCCTATTCTTAAACGTTTCCGTTCGCCTGCCACTTCAAAATTGGTTTGTCCAAAATGTTCGGAGCACACCTTTCATAGGCAATATTATAAGCTGGATCTTTTCCAAGTGCTACCAACCAGGACCTTTTAAGCGTATTGTCACTGGGAAATCTACAAAGTGGAGAAAAAGGCAAATGTAAATTAACTTACAAAAAAAATCATATAACTCACTTATGAAATGTTACACCCTCTTTCAAACGAGAAATGTAAGTAGCGTTAGAGCAACCTCGTACAAAACAGGAAGGCATTTTAGCACAGTTTATAGCTAGTCTCCTAGAGTTCTAGATCTTACAAATAACACTATACTATTAACTACCTTACTAAAATAACACTACTTATAAAATGTAATCAACCACTATTAATATGTAATAAATAGGAATATAAAATATAATCCAAAAGTTAACACACAAATATCAAACTTGCGCTTAACTCAATAAAATACAATGCGAAATGTGACCTCATTCCACTCCTGACGCTGTCACAAATCAGTCAAATCACATTGCAACAACGGAACAAAGGAAACAGAAATTGACAGAACGAAAATTTCGCGTCAGTTCATCCAGCTAAATTCTAATTGGTTAATTAATTCTATTATGCTGTCAATTATTTCGCGCAACCAATCAACGTTCCATTCTCAATATAAAGAAAACTCATATGAACTATAGCTTCTTAATACCAACTTAAAAATAGCACAACATGGCGGCAATGTGTAGGCAAAGTGAGGGGTCATTTCGGATGTATGGGAAACATATACTATTAGAAGTCCATGGATCCTAAGTCCGTGAGTGGGACATGTATTGATCGAATTTATCCACCCCTTCCATATATGCATTGTAATCTGCTACGGCTTTTGGACATTCAATTGTTTTACGAATACCTTGAGCATTTTTCCTTTTTATTGTAGACATCTCAGAAGGTTCGTGCATGTTACTTACTACAGTCACCGGTTTTCAAACCATCTGTTGATACTAATATCTCCAGATTGCACAAATTCAGTTTCCCTTTTAGAGTATTCTTTATCTTTTTTGAACATATTTTTTGGATAATGTTTTTTGTCAGTACGGAATGTGCCACAAGCAAACAATTTTTTTTCAAGTAATTCTCTTATCAGCTGAATACTACTGAAGAAATTGGCAAAAAACAAACAGTACGCTAATCCTTCAAAGCTTTGAGAAAGAAATTTGACTACATTTTCTCCCAATGATTTCGTCGTAGACCCCTCACTAGCTTTTCCAGTGTATACATCAAATGCTAGCATAGTCCAATAGGACGATGATATTAATTTATCCAAACAATTGTAAATTTTTTAGAATTTTCAATAACTTTCATTATATTGTGGAATTAACTAGAAACCGTGAGTTTCATTTAAAACACTAATTTTTTATGTCATTTTCTCTGACAACAGCTTACTTCTTTCAATTATCAATGTTATTTGTAAAGTAATCAGTGTATAAAACAAATACAAAAATCATACTTAAGTTTGTTTTCCTAAATATTGTTTATTCTTGCGAAATTTTACACAACAATGCTCTTTTACCAGAAAAAACTGTAATCTCACTGTGCACTAACGGTCAAAAGGGATGATAATTTCCCACCTACTAACAAAGTACCCACGTGTTCTTTATCCACACTACAGTGACTATATACCAAACAGTGGCGACAATAGGGTAACCCGTTTTTGATTGGCTCGCACTTTGACAGCCATATTGAGGCTAAAATCTCTTTGTTTACGTTTGGTGTATACGAACTTTCTTATAGTGCTTGTTATATTTGTGATTAGAATTATTGGTTTTGAGCTTTTTTGGTGAATATTCAGTGAAAAAAAGGCGTTTTGCCTTTAGACAATTGAAAGACTTTTACTTGGACTTATAAATAATCTTATTTCGAATCGTGATCTTTGGTAAGCTAGCTTGCTTAACCCTAGAAATTGTATACTATTTATCAACTTTCCATTTTTTCTTGATAATAACATTTAAAATGCCGGGCTGTGTTGCATGTTTCTAGAGATCCATCTTGAAGAAAAGAATGGCTTATTAAAACTAGAAGATATCATTGGACTCCAACAGACTATTCGTGTTTATGTGAGAAGCCTTTGTTTTTCGACTTCTAATTGTTATATCCAATTTAAAATTATTGTTTGTCGTTATTGAGATAAAATTAAATGCAAGATTTTGTTTAAGATTCATTTTGCTCCCGAAATGTGGGAACGACCTCGTGTAGATGGCAAGAAAATTTTAAAGTCAAATGCTGTTCCTACAATATTTTCCTTTATGGAACCAAAACCTAAAAGGAAACCCCCAGTTCCAAGGAAATTTAATTCTCCAAAAAAACCTAAACGTTTGTCGGGTTAAGTAGATATCTGTTGGTAATTACAACAGATCCCCACATAATAATGAAGAAACTCTTAGTTTTTGCACTATTAAATATGTTTTGTTGCAATTATAGTTTAATAATTTGTTCTAGGTGAAAATTTAGCTCTAGATGAGACTGCCAGAGGAATTACCAGAACCATCTACTTCAAATTTAGCTTTGGATCTAGAATCAGGTCAACAATTGTCGATATCTAAAAGCAAATTGAGTGAAGACAGTTTATGTACAGCTCTCTCGCCCTTAATATCAGGAATTGATCCAATGAGTGAAATAGCTCAGTTTTACAACTTAAATTAAACAGGTACAAGAAGTTTTGTGGAAGAGAAAAACGTAGAGCTTATCGATACAAAAAAATTGTAAGAGCCACACGAAAGAAGCTAATAAAAAAAGAGAAGAAACTCCCAATTCTTCGGACTGTGAACTACTAAAGCAAATATTCAACGAAGATCAAATACCAGCTTTAAAGAATAAATAAAATGGAAAAACAACAAAACTAATGAAGTGAACCAACAACACCGTTACAAGTTCTTTAAAATTAAAATTTAGTTGTGGTAGTAGTGGATATACTGAACTAATAAAACAAGGATACCCTCTCCCATCAACCAGAACTTTACAGAGAAAACTCCAGAACTTGAAGTTTGATTCAGGTTTTCTGAATGAGGTGTGTTTATTTTTAGAATTGAAAGTGGAGCAATTTTCAACTCATGAAAAGGATTCCAGGAAAAACATATGATACCTCCTAGAATAAATATTTTAGAGATGTTACACTCCCTGAACATTCAGGCTTGGCGACACACATCTGAGTGTTTATGCTGGGAGGCTTTACAGGACGTTGGAAACGGGATGTGGCCTATTACTTCACCAGTGACTCTGTCAACGGAGCTGTCATGAAGAATATAATATATATATATATATATATATATATATATATATATATATATATATATATATATATATATATTATTAAAAAGCTGAACAGCTTAATTTGAATATTTTAAGTATTACATCAGACATGGGTCCTTGTAATTAAGCTTTGTGGAAAGCTTGGGATATTAAAGCTGGAAAGTACAGTCCTATAAATTGCAAGATTCTGCACCCATTAAATAATGACAAAAATGTATATGCCTTTGCAGGTGTTTCTCACATATTTAAAAATATTGAATCTATGTTAGTGACAAATAAAATCATCCAGTTACCAAATAATATTGTTCTAAAGTATGGACTACCCTCTAACATGTTCATGTCCAGTCATATCTCAGACATATTAAATGATCAGAAAGATAATTTTTTTTGAACTTGCACCGAAACTCTCAGAAGAAGATCTCCTTCCGACACATTTTTCTCAAATGAAAGTGTCAACTTCAACTAATGTTGTTAGTCACTCAATTAGTAGCGCTCTCAAATTTTTGACTGAACAACTCAATAAACCAGAATATTTAACAACAGCATGGTTTATTTAGCAAGTAGAATAATGGTTTGATTCAATGACTTCGAGACATCCTTCTTGTGCTCTAAGCAAATTTAGATTGACATTTATAAAGAAACTAGCCTGTTTGGAAGGGTTTATAAGTTTATTTTCAGATATATTGGTTGACTACAAAAAATTTGGAAACTTTCACAAACGGGTGTTCTAATCTCAACACAATCAATGTTAGAACTAAGTCAGAATTATAGGAACAAAAAAATGTTCAATTAATTTTAACTAGCCGATTTTCTCAAGACTGCCTTGAAAATTTATTTAGCGTGTTGCGAAGCAAACAAATAGTGCCGAATGCGGTACAAGTTAGAAATAACTTGAAATTAATATCTGTATCACAGTATTTAAAAAGCGGAAGTACCAGTAATTACGAAGAAGATGAACGAGAGTTTCTTGGGGGATTTTTGGATTATCTTAAGGCCTTAAATACAGTTTATGATGAAGTAAAGCTTCCAAGTGAATTAAAGACTCCCTCATACAATTTAAATTTCAACGAACTAAATTAGTTACATAATATTTCAGGATATATTTTAAAAAGTATTGTGAAAACTTCAAAAACTTGTATTGCCTGTGTAGGTGCATCAGTTTCAAAAACAAAACTCTCAATCAAAAGGTTTAAAGAAAAATAGCTTTTTTTGTTACCTGAAGGGTTTTTTATTATTTTTTAGAAATGGAACGCGTTTTCATAAAATATTTAGATATTAGAAGTAGAAGAAGGTTGATTTAGATATTGTTTCACCCCAGAATATAGACATAAAAGAATTTTTTGTAAAGGAAATGTCGAAAATACATTTCAATTCACCAAATTGTCACCAACTTAAAAGCAAAATAATTAAAAGATTCACTGTTTTCAGGTTGAAAATTAGTTATAAAAAATTTAAATCCGCCTCAAAAAAATAAAGTAGTAAGTCATTAGCAGGCAACTTGTTATGAAATAAAAAAAGCTTTCCATAATTATCAAATAAAATCAATAAAAAACAAATTACACATCAGAAATTATATTTATATCAGTTTTTATAGTTTATAATCCTGACGATGCAAATGTAATTTAGGAAACCGATCGAGTAATATATGTTATATTTCTGTTGTTAAATTTGTTATTAATAAATTTTATTTGATAACTAACTGAATATATGGTTGTATTTGAAGATAATAACAGTTGTACCTATAGCAATATAATTTTTTTCATGATTTGTCCCCCATCATACTTTACAAGCAATTTATATTTATTATTTTTTTGTATCGATATTTTTCCTTATACTAGTATAATTAGGTAAAAAAATAAAAATTGTTTGTTTTATTCAAAGATACCCATTACCTATCAAAATCTAAGAGATGTAATGTAAATTTTTAATGTATTTATGTTCCAGATTTGATATTCTTATTTGCCTCAATATGGTGGAAGCGGTGGGGTTTAGTTGCATTGTCGCCACTGTCTCGTATATAGTCACTGTAATCCACACAAATTCAAAGCGCTCTCTAGTTGAAAGGTACTTAATTACTATTCGAGCGAGGGCATACTGATGCTAAAAAACTGTTTTGAGTACATTTGAGTGAATCACATATGGTGAGAAATTATTCTCCCAATAACCTATAAAGGGTTAAGTCCCAATGCAGTCTAAAAAACATAGAACAAACATGAATATAATATCAGAAGAATAATATAATTTCAACCTCTGTACCTATACTTCTTAATATTATAAGAAGTTGACCTTGATAAGTATTCTGAATAATATGAGATTGCTTCAACAAATTGTCAAACTATGACATAATTTGTTATTTAAAACCATATTATAGAGCTTGCCAATACTATTTTTTGAACGTCTCTTACATATAGTTGTTCTGTGCAGGCCACTGGGAAACTACACTATTCATTAGAACCCAACAGTGAATTGTAGAGTGGTGATTCACACAGGTCTTTGAGAATAATGTGTAATTGAATATTAACTCGAAAATATTTCTGTAGGCGGAATCGAACCTGTGTCAGCCGATCTAAAGTCAAGTGATATATCTGATGTATCATTTCAACTCGGGCAGAGATATTGCAAATTTAGCTATAAGCCCGACATTATAATAATTAGGTATAGGGAACGTTATATGGAAAATATTCGTCATTCATAAACATAATAGAGGGTGATCAATTTGAAAAATTTCATTATATTTCCAGAAATACTAAAAATTTGACAACAATGTAAATATCAGCCGTATTACAAAACACTTACAAACCACAATTTATAAGAATCGTGCAAACCGTTTCCGAGATAATTGAGGCGTTCCATACTTTAAACTCATTAAACCTGTATGATTCATAATAATTAGGAATTTTTGTTAAAAATTCCAAACTAGCAATTTAATTTTTTTCCATTTCAAAGTACTTTCTAACTGCGACGATTAAAATTAAATGAAACTGAATAATAACTCCAATAACAATTGTGATTAGCTCCCCCAAGCTCATTGAAATAAAGCTTTTCTCATTATTATCGGTCATGGAGTCAGTCATAATGTAGGTAATTTGAAAAAATACAGAAAAAAGAATTTAACTAAAGCTGCACATATTTTCAGTTTTTTTTCCCATGGAAAACTGGTCGCGCGCGCGAATTGCGAAAGGTCGAACCGGCGCGCATTTTTCACAATATGTCCATAACTGTTCACTCAATTTTTTCATTTGCAAATTGTGTATGTATTCCTGATAGTATACCTATTTAAACACGTATCATTTCATAATAATGTGGATAATGATTTTAATTATTGAAGCTAGGATTTCCGTGTCAGATACTAAAGCAGATTGATATCGCGAGCGATGCGAGCGCGCCGGTTCGACGTTTCGCAATTTTCGCGCGCGAATTGCGAAACGTCGAACTGGCGCGCATTTTTCACAATATGTCCGTAACTGTTCACTCAATTTTTGCATTTGCAAATTGTTTATGTATTCCTAATAGTATACCTATTTGAGCACGTATTATTTCATAATAATGTGGCTAATCATTTGAATGACTGAAGATTGGATTTCCGTTTGAAATACTAAAGCAGATTGATATCGTGAACGAAGCGAGCGCGCTGGTTCCACGTTTCGCAATTCGCGCACATCTTATATTCCGCGGTAACAAGTTCACATTTTAGAGCCTATTTAAAAATTCCTCATCGTTTAAATTGATAATTGAATTCAGTTGGAAAACATTTTCGACTTCCATTTTGACTACGGTCAAAATACTATCATTTGTTTTTCACTTGCGATTACTAACAACCAATCCTATCCCAATAAAAAAATTCAACAATATAATAACACTTTTATCAAGAAACATAAACGAAGGAAAGTACATTTGGAAATAACGTCGGCATCGTTCCGGGTGTGTATTGTCGTTAAAGAGAAAGGAATAATTTAGCGCAGGCTCAGATTACTATAGCTGCAACCCACGATACACACATACTATATCGATCGTGGCTGCAGCCGTGCACAAGAATAGATTATCGATGATTTTGCCTATAAACCTTTCAAAACAAATTGATAATGTATGAAAATCGATTTATAATCTGTTGTTCATTGTTGATTCTCTGGTCCAGCCGAAAAGTGTGTTTTAATCTCTTTGATTTAATGTAACGTATAAAACAAATCTAAGATAAACAGTACATTCTAAGGATATATATTATTTCAATTTTAATTATTAAGTATAGATGCAAATACTTTTATATTTTTATAATATATTCATATATCTATTACAACACAAAATTAACTCAACTGAAAGAAAATAAACACCATTTAACAACGCCGCTGAAACTCACATGATGACAGACAAGCATCCTAGTTTGTGACCCTGGCTACCTAGACATAAGATTTTAGTATGTGACTTTATAACCTATAAGTGCCAAGTGAAAATAATTATACCTAAGAATATTTTTTTAAATTGGCAAAATTTAAGTATTTTTTTCCGGATTTTTTGACTTTTGTGAAACAGTTCAAAATAATAACCTTTAAAATTTAAAGTGAGAATATTGATCGTAAAATAGCATTAACTAGTGTTGAAAAAGTACCATTTTTCGAACTAAATTCGTGATTTTTAAAGTCATTACTGAATGATTCAGCGAAATTTTTGTTTTAATCTGCTGTATTTAAGGTAAGCTATCAAACAAAATTAAAATTGATATAAAATTCCGAGGGTTGCGAAGTGCACCTGAAACCAATACTTGAAACTGAGTTCTTGCTTATATTGTAAAATGCCGCAGTTTGCCTCACGACCACCCACCGTCTATTTTTGCGATTACTCTACCTTTCGTCACTGAATTTATATGCATCATCATTACTTTCGAATTTGGAATTGTCTGACAGATGTCAAGTATTCAATGTTGACATATGACATATTCATAAGACAAATTCAAGCAGCTAGAATTAGAAAAAAATCTTCTATAAGAGTTGTCCCATTTTTATTGGCCGCATGGTTTTAACAAGATTCTATCAACCAACTGAAGCGATGATAATAAGGTGGAGCGTATTGGTTTAATAAGACCGAAGTAATATTGAACAGAGCCTCATAAAGCCTACTATGAAAAAATACTCAAATTTACTGAAAAATTATCCTGATCAATTGAACATTAATAAAAGAAACAACGTAAATTAGAATTATTGCAAAAAATATAGTTTTTTTCAAGCATTTTTACTTGCGTCTGTAAATGAATTGCAGAGGATACGTGTCCTGAAAACACTTGTACCTAGTTTAGTGCATGTAGTTAGTAACCACTTAGAGATAGTGGAGTACAAACTTGAGAGAATCGAGTTCGAATAGATCAAGGTTCTATATATGACCTGTAATCTATATAATATCATCTCGAACATTTTCATGTAAATTTCCTGAATAGCGATTATATAGAAAGACTGTTATTAAGTGACTCTTTATTTAGAAGTTGTATAAGTTACATGAAAAAGTAGGACAAGATAAAAAAACTGCGAAAAAATTGTCGAAAATAATGGACAATTTTTAATAATGAACTTACAATAAAATAAACGAATCAGTGGTTTTTTTATTAAAAATTTTTTTCGACAATGAGTGCTTTATTTCGCAACATAGTCTTCTCTCAGCTTGATACATTTGTTCCAGAGCTTTTCCCAATTTTTATATATAAAGAGTTTTCTCACGGTCCTCAAAATAAGTACTAGCTGTGAGAAACTAAGCCTGGAAAATATGCTGGGGGGATAGTAGTTCGTTCCATCAAGGTGACTTGATGGAACAGCATTTTATCTTGTCAAATCATTCGTCGCTGCTCAAATCAAAATCGAATCTGTCCATGTCTGACTGTTATTTGGTGGTGACCGTTTCACCTTTTTATGGGAAACACTGTTACTGGCACACCAAAAAATAGTCATAAACTTATTGTCCAACTTGTTGGCTTCCTTTGGCACATGTTGACCTAGAGAAATTGACAACATTGATCATTTTTTGGTATATAGTTGATCCCAGCAATGAAACGATGCAGACACTCATTCAGATTGCTATTAAAGATCACTAAACTTAATTAGAATAATCTCAGGGCTAAGCTCATGACAAATATCATGGCGCGAATAGTATTTGTACGTCTAAATATTCATATAAAATATGATGTAATTACTGAGTTGAGATGAGCCTTTCACCCCTCAGGCACTTTCGTTATGCCCTGTTGTTACGTGGATTTTATCGACTATTACTTGATGAAGACTACTTTTAGTCTACATGACCCATGTGTGACCATAACGCAACTCAATAAAGCATTTTTTAACAATTGAATTTAATAGTACAGGATCTCTATAGTATAGATCCTCTTTTAGATTCGTTAATGGTTTTTTCCACAAAACTCGTTTTTATTGACATTCATGAGATTGTTGCGGTGTTGCGTTTAAAACAGCTAGGCGAGAATTTCAAAAGTAAAACATATTATACCATTTGGGTATTCTGAAGGAAATGAAAATTTAGTTTAAAGAAGGCATCAACAAAGTAACGGACGTCAAAAAACAGGCAACACGACAAAAATGGAAGTTTTCAGGACATGGGATTGTAAAAGAAGAGGAGAAAGATCACAAATGAGCAGATGATCTGAAAAAACATGTTGACACATGATGAATGATAGAAAAGGACATGTCTTAAAATGGACAGATTGAGGCTGTATAGATAGATATAGAAGGAATAATATCATTCAATAGTTTTAATGATACCAAATACAAAATGTTACCTACACGGAGTGATGCTTTAAACAATATCTGGAAATGTTACAGTCACAAGATGTATCGCTTTTTTCAGTTTTCTTTTATATACGGGTGTAAGAAAAAATTTAAACATATATCTTGGGGCCAAAAATAACTCGATTGAGTCTAACTTTTCTCAGTACAAATGAGCATCCAAGAAAAAGTTACGACCCTTTGGAGTTACCAAATTCAAATTTATTTTCTTCAACATTTTGAGAAACAATCTATATTTTGTAATGAAAATTGATAAATGGTTTTCTGTGATTAGAGCATCTTTCAGAACATTACGGAATGATTGCACCCTGTGAAAATTTTATGGGAGTTAAGATTCTCTAAGCTGTCCCAATTTTTCGTGTACGCTACAATTTGATTATTATTGTGGCACCATAAATGGAACTCATTATTTCTGCAACTTTTTAGCTCCTACAAAAACTTGGTAATAAGCATTGAAGATCCATTTGAGAACAATGGAATCCAAGATGCGAATTGCAGTATGGAATGTAAGAAGTCTCTTTGCGACAGGAAAGATCAACATCATGATACAAGAGGCGGAAAGTTTGTAGGTAAACATTATGAGAGTAAGTGAAGTACGATGGCCTAACAACAGAATTCATGAATATCCAGAAATAACGTTTTGCTATGCAGGCAACACATACGATGACACTCAACACAGAATACACCAGATGTGTTAATATTTCCACTCCTGTCGCGGAAACGTAAACATAATCCAGGTATATATGCCGACTGCAGATAAAGGAGTGATATCAACTTGGTGTTGGATGATTTTAATTCTAAAATCGTCGAAGACAGAAGAGATAATTTGGTGGGAAACTTTGGCTTAGGTGAGGCAAATGAATGCGGAGACAGATGTTACGAGTTCAGTCAAACTCACTCACTTGTGGTACGCAACACTTGGTTCAAGCTACCGAAAAGAAGGCTGTAACACCTGTACTTCGGCTGCTGATACGACAGGTAATCTCGAGCGAAACCAGAGAGACTATATTTTGATAAATAGTAGATTTAGAAACTACGTGAAAAGAGCAACAGCCTACCACTGTGCGAACATAGATTCGGATCACAACCTACTAATAGCCAAATCTCCCAAGAAAGCTGTGAAGCCAACTACCATTGATGTAGTTGAATCCCGGACACTAAAGACGAATACGTTGAAACGTGGATACTACGATAGATTCTAAAAATTCCCTGGACTGCAAGAATGACCAACGACGAAGTGTTAAGTAGAGCGCAGACAAATCATAAGCTCATCATAGTAGTAAAACGTAGGAAGGTGGCGTATCTAGGGCACCTTATACGTGAAGAAAAATACTTCCTTCTCAGAAGGAAGGCAAGATAGATGACCGACAAGGAGTGGGCAGGAAACATATGTCCTAGCTACGTAACATTCGCGACTGGACCGATGCCCGGGCTACGGGAGAACTCTTCAGACTGACCGAAGACAGAGATGTGTTTTCCCAAGTGACTGCCAACGTCAAATAGCTGATAAGGCACTTGAAGAAGAAACTATTGTCGCTACAGATACAATTAGATATTGGTGTAGAAAATAAATTGAAGTTTCTACCTGAAAACCGTAACAGATTCCTAGATGCCGGGGTTGTTATAGATTTCGGAAGAAGAGAAATTTTTTATTAGTTCTAACCATAGTGAAATAGAGAAGTTCTTGTCGGAAACTATGATCGAGTTGACCCGATCATGATCTGAATGTTCGGAAAGTAATCCGGATCACGTTCACTTACGTTCGTAAAGTGAATGAACTGAGAGGATCAATTTACTGTTTTAAATGAAACTTACTGTTTCTACGTAATTCCACAATATATTGAAAACATTTTAAAAACTCTAAGAAAATTGACAATTGTTTCCGTATAAATAACATCGTCAGAATGACATAAGTTACATTTCATTTGATGCCTCTCTGATGTTTAATAATTATTTTGGTTAGACCAAGAAGGGACATACCTAGTGATTGAATTAATATATGTTAATAGAAAAAAGAAGAAGAATGATATTACAAGTATTAAAGCTTAGATATTATTAGCCCTATGGAGATATTCTGGATACCTTTTTCCAATTAGGATCATTATAACTGTGCAATGATATAGAAAACCAAGAAAACTATATCTGCTGATCATTACAATTATCACTTAAGAAGACAGTGTAAAAGTGGAGAACTCCCTAAATTTATCTGTTCATTGACAACTTGATATTGTGGGTTTCTTGAGTGTCTTCTATTTTCTAATTCTTCATGGAAATCCAGTTCTTATTTCTTATCACAAATATGTAGTACTTCTAGTTATGTGTTAGGTGTCAAGTAGATGTTTTGCGTAGTGGAACTTATCTGGATGTTTTAATCTATATGCTCGTAAATGTTCACTGTATCTGATATCAAAATGTCTAAGGGTTTGACCCAAATAGACAGCATTACATCCTCGACATTTAAGTTTATATATACCAGACTTCTTTAATGGTGATATTTTTGTTTTTACATTTAACAATTTTGTACTCACCTTATTTTCTGTTTTAAAAGAAATCGTTTTATTTCTAGCTATAGATATTATCTTTGAAATATTATTAGAAATATTACCTGCATATGTGATGGATTCATAATTTTTTATTTCGTTAGTTTGTTCAGGAAATATTAGTTTTAATGCCACTTTTTCATCTCTTTTATTAATCAATTTATTTATCATATGTAATGGATAATCGTTGGATGTTGCTATTTGTTTAATTGTATTAATTTCTCTATCAAAATTTTATTTGTTCATGGGAACTGAAAAAGCTCTATGTATCATCGAATTATATGCTGCTAATTTATGTGACATGGGATGATTTGAACTATATGGAATAGTCACATCAGTGTGTATTGGTTTTCTGTAAATTCAATAATCAAGTACATTATTGACTCTTTGAATTTTTAAATCCAGAAAATTGAATTGAGTTATTTTCTTCAACTTCTAATGTAAATTTAATTGTTGGGTGAAAATTATTAATGAGGTTGAAAAATATACCTAATTGTCGTTACTACCTATAAGTTTCATTGAAAACAGTGGAATGAGTAGATTCCACGAAGTAAGGGGCGAGGCAGTTAATTTTATGAGCGGATCATAATCATATGTTTGGATTCTTTCTACCCTAGTAAACTGGTGGGTAAATGTGATCAGCTGATGGACTGATTCGTTTCTTTTTGTTTTATTTACCCTAAACACGTAATTGGCAGATTGCTGAGGCTTCGGATTTTTTTCATTTTGGCTTTTCGATATAAAAATGGGTAGCTTACTGGTATTAAAAATCTGTTTTTGTTCTATTCAACCCAAAAAGTTATTAATTCTTAAACCACGCAGTCGGCAGGATGCTGAGGCTTGCGGTTTTTGTAATTTTTCCTTATTGATATTAAAATTTAGTGTAAATTACGAGTGAAAATCAACGTATAGCTTTACAAAAGGAGCATGGAGAGAAGTACATGGAAAAGTACAAGAAAAATTAACGCACGAAACTAAAGTGATAAAAATACAAGGTTTTTGTAGGTCAAATTTTAAGTTTGACATTTCCACAGAAAACAGAACGTGTCGTGCGGAAACTCTGGTAAAAATCTCGTTCTGGGTTAGGATCCGCAATCAACTGATAGGTGTTCTATCTGATCCAGGATTACCGAAAAGCCCTAGAAGGTTGTATGCACACATTTTAGATAAACGAGTAGAACTGTTGGTTAGACTTTGGGATGTTGAAACGCTTGTCCTTAACGATTCACGTTTTTACGATTAAAATTTAAGAAATAGTTTGTACGTGAGTTTTAATAAATTTCATTTAATTATAAAATATTATTCTTATAATCATCATAAATGGGATATATCTAACCTGTTCAGTTCCCAGTAAAAACTTGTTACTCAAATATTAGTGAATCAGTTAATTTAGTATGGGGAAAAGAAAGCATTCAACCAAAGATCGCTCATCACGTAGCCGTCGTTCGCCATGCATCACTAGTTCGTCGTCGTCTTCATCCTCAAATGATATAGACTTGAAAAGATCTTTTAGGAAATTACGAGAGGAAGATAATCAGCTTCGTAACAAGCCATCGACTTACGGTTTATTAAGGAGACGAATGCCTTTTCCTCTTATTCGGCTCAAAGAAAAATTACATGGTTATAGAAAAATGGATACAACATGTAGATAAACTAGCAGAATGGTATCACGACATGGGAGAGAATATGACGGAACCATTTCGTGAGTCCATTCCATTTTCTAAGATATAAGTTAATCCGCGATGCCGCTAATTATGAAACTAATTACAAGTTAGCAAATTAATTTTGGCAGTTGACGATGAGCGAGGAAGCCATACATCTTGACAACGTTGTAAACGCATTTACCAAGAAGAGCAGACGACGTACATTCCGCATGCGAAGTTGTGAGACTGCTGATACGTACGATGGTAACACAATGTATTGAATTTCGATTTAAAAATAATAAATTGTGGCATTTATATAGTGCTATATAAAATCGAGTTTACAAAACAAAATAACATTAATGTGTTCTTTATTAATAATTAAATGAATAAGGAAATAAAAACTATTAGATTTTTCTACGAAAATTGGGGTTTTTTGTACAGACATAATTATTTATTGCTTCAAAAACTATATGGGGAATTCTATAACTACCCTTTATTATTTTATGTGATGTGAATCATAAATAATAAATAGATTCCAAGAGACCTAAACTTTTACCTTTACTTCAAATGAATGTCTTTTTAGTGGTCCGTTCATAATTTTCGTCATTGAGGTTTATTTGTATATAAATTGGAAGTCAGGTAGATTTTGTAGATAAAGCGTACAATATGATAAGAATTGTTAAACGACTTTCTAAATTTAACAATGGCCAACAATTTTTCCTATTTATTCGTAGTAATAGTTAATAACATACCTGCCTGTTAAGCTTTCTAAAATTGTTATTCTTAATAATGTGTAGTAGAAAATAATGTAAAAATTCGGGTTTATACATAAAATTTGAAAAACAAATTGGGGAAATCGCTTTTAGAGATGGTCTAATAAGTATGCTAATAATATTAATAAAATATAAAAGCTTTTTCGTGATAGATATTTCTACTTTCATATGTAGATTTTTGGATTTTTTGCAAATATTTACTATGAAATTAGAACATCCCTTCACACTTTTTACAGAGTTAGGACTGGCAAAACAAAAAAATCTTGGTTCTGGGTGCCGTCAATTATTGTTTATTTAGAACTATGTACAGATGTGCTACAAATATTATATGACTCTATTGGAATTCGTCTCTAATATCTACAATTTTATAACACCCATTTACATTTTTACATTTGTTGTGTTTCATGTATTCAGTCATACCACCTACAAGCAAACACTATAATGAAAAATATGTTTTAGATGTACAGGGATCATCAACAGTAAAATAATTATGTGCATCTACAAATGATTCTTCAAATTCACTTTCTATATCAACTTCATCATCCTCGCTATCTCCGTCTTCGGCCAAATTAATAATAATATAATCTACAACAGTATCTAAAAGTGGTTCATTGTTCATAAATTCATCTTCAATCTTTTTTACTTGGTCACATCTAACTTTCCAATCATTTGCAGAAAATGTGTCAAAAATTTCATTACAGAATTCTTTAACCTTCGTAAAATTGAAGGTAACATTTCGTTTGGCCACATATTCTTTAAGTGCCGCCCAAACACTTTGCCTTAAAACTTGCAATCCATGTCGGATAAACAATTTATCAATTTCATACGTTTTATATTGTGGTTTGTACATTTTTGCTACGTTATAAACATCTAGTTTTAACATTAGTTCACTGTAATATATGTTTCAGAAATCCAGTTTTCTAATTGTTGTTTAGTCCAAGCAGTCACAAGTAATTTTTCATTTAGAACATTGTGACATGGGGCGTTATCAATTACCACCACCGTGTTTTTTGGTAGGTTTGGAATACGTTTTTCTTGTACCCACTTCTCATAATCTTTGTACGTCATTCCATTATGATAATCTCCTCTTTTTAACTGGGAGTTACACATAATACCAGCATTAGGTACAAAACCATATTCACTTCCTGCATGCACAATTATGAGCCTATTACCTTTTGAAACGGGTTTTCTTAATCCTTCGTTACTCTTGTCGCTCCATCCTTTGAGGTGCGTGTGACATGAATAAATGTATGTTACATCCATATAAATGATATGATTGTTCTGTTCTCTGCACTTTTTTATATTTCACAAATACAGTAGGTGTAAATGTCTGATTTCGTGGCGTTCCATTAACAATGTTCTGTTGTTTTTCATGTTGGTCCAAAGAAAACCCAAAGAATGTATTTGTTTCCGCAGAGATTCGCGACTTCCTGCGAAATCATAACTATCTGCAAAGGTTTGGTGTACATTTCTTAACGTAGTTACTTTTTTCTCGGATATGTGATAATTTATTATGCAGCTTCTAAGCATAGTTTTGTCGAATTGATCCATACGGATACTGGACGTTCTTTGTTTTTTAGTAGGCACATCAGTGTCAGCATTACTTCCTGCCAGAGCGTCTTTTTTAAAAAGGGAAAACGTTCTTTGGCTAACTTTCGTAGCAGCTGAAACTCGTTCAATGACCTGACAATAAAATAAGTCGATATAAATGTTGTATTAAAAGTTTTGCTCATGTGTATTTTCATGCAAATAAAATGAGGAAGAAGTTAAATTTGTTTTCAGTGACCGTTCTATGAAGTAAAAATTTTTGTCGTGGTTTTCGGCCATTTAAAAGAAGTATCAAATTTAAAAATACTATAATACGTTTCAGTTAATTAGATTAGATCTTTAGATTTTAGTTCAAACATATTTTAATATGACCAAACCGCAATTGTAACTGAAATCGAAAGATGGTTCAAAACAAATAATAAAACCGAAACGTAATAGAGATAGGTATGAAATGAGTATAATAATTATAATTATAAGCTAAAAATCCCATTACATTTAAATAGGTATCTTACACAAAATAAACATGTGCCCTTTTATATACTCCTGTAGACAGAAACAGATTAGTTATTTATGCAACAAATGCATAAAGTGGTGCTTTTTTTCACGAATGGAACAATTGACGCATGAGCCGCAGTGATGCAAAAACCAAAAAATGTCTCATTTAGGTTGCTCTAAACGGACTAAAATTGACAAATGAGTGCATAAAATTGACACATGAGTGCTTACCCTAATGTCACTTTTTTAAATCGTTTAACAAATAATCCATTTAAAAAATTAACTATCGAGTGTAAATTTGTTAAATAATTACTTTGGTTTAACAATTTTATTGCAATAATTAAAACTTACCTTTGTTAATGGAATTGTTCGCTTGCCGTTGTTTGCCTCTTCGGTCATGAAATTTAAAACGTTCATAATTATTTCACGACACTGCTCACTCAACTTTCTATGAACAACTTTACTTTCTAGAGTCGCCATAACAAGTTAGTATTGCACAACCCCGGTAATCACACTTTTCCCTGAACTGTACTGTCGAAACAAAGCATACGAATTCTGCCAGCGAAGTGAGCTCTTTCAATCCGCATACGTCTTTGTATGCTCAGAATTAGGAGGACTATTGTTTTCAAAAACTATGTAAATTAAGATCTTTACAGCTTAAAATATTCGATGAATGTCTTACAGATGCTATAATTGGTGGCATAGATACGAAAATATTTCACGTACTGTTAGATCTGCACGACACAATACGATATAATGATGTAAATGCCTTTTATGCATATTTGAATACTATGGGCTATATGCCGAATAAGTCCAAACCTGATAACTCATTTAAGACTAATTTTCATGGCCCTACTTTTTCTAAAAGTAACATTAATCAAGCTAAGTCGAATATTCCACGTAGCAAATTAGGCAAAACGAATTTACCAGAGAAAAAACATATTTCTAGCTATAATTGTGGGTTAACCAGTCATTTTTTAGATTGTAGATAAACCGAGATTAGAATAACGGAAATGTAACAATTTAGGACATTTGCGAGAAAAATGTCCTTTCTAAAATAGCAGAAATGAGAAAACTTGTTACTTAATACGCGAACTTGTATGAATTGTGCTTATTACAAAAAACTGTTATATTACATACAGGTAACATCCAACAGTATTACTTTCTCACACATTATATTTGTCTCTAGCAACTAAGGAAATGAATTTTTATTAGTAAGAAAGGTTCTGTATTTTGAAGCCTGAACGTAATAAAAAATCAAGAGATATTGTAAAAGCACTAGTGAACTCAATTCATCTTTCAGGATAGGCAAGTCGTACCGTAGGCGATAGAAGAACAGCATTTACCGCCACCTCATTCAATGAATTTTGTAACAAGTATGGCAAACACTTTCTTAATGCCGTAGCTACGCCAGGAACTAACGGGCAATGTGAAAGATAGAATAAAACAATTAGCGCATTAGCAACTTCTGCCGTAGAGAAGGAACCTGAAAAATGGTATAATTTCGTTAAACAGATTCAATGTTCGTTCAATATCAGTGTAAAAAAAACTATCAACGCAAGGCCAACGGAATATTTAGTAGGCGAAAAATCTAATAAGGATGGAAAGCATGGATTTTGAATCAGTTCCGGATATAAGTTGAAAGATTAGACCTAGATTAGCTACTTAAGAACATATCTACTCATATTACAGAGGATCAACGGAGACATAAATAAAGATACCACAAAACTAGGAAAGTAGAAGCGAACTCGTTTTGGTACGCATCACGAGTGAATGTACAACTGGATCTAGCAAGAAGCTGGTGAACGAAGCAGATGGATGGTGGTCTACCCAGATCACTTAAAAAGATGCATCAATTTTGCAAAAAGGACATCAACGGATCTCTGAGCAACGGGACTGTTTTCGCAAAAAGGAGATCAACGGATCTCTGACCGAAAGGTCGATTTCCAGATCAACGAATCTCTGGTTTGACAAGTTTCACGAGATGATGTATAGATCGACGGATCCATAAACCTAATGGGCTGGCAACTTATTTTGATTTAGTTACAGATCCGTATCCGCTGAGGACAGACTGGAGCTCAGGATGCCCGAATGTAGAAAATAAATTGAAGGTTCTACCTGGAAACCGTAACAGATCCTGAATGCCGGAGTTGTTATCGCTTTCGGAAGAAGGAACAATTTTTATTACTTTTAACCATATCTAGTGAAATAGAAGGTTCTATGCACAAATTTTGGATAAACGAGTAGAGTTATTAGTCAGACTTCGCAATGATAAAACGATTGTACTTATGACTTACGTTTTTACAATTGAAATTTAATAAATAGTTTGTAAGTTAGTGTTAATAATACTATTTAATATTATAATAGGAATGTTGACTGTTTCCAAATTAAAACATTATTTCAACATGAGATATACGACTAAAAAACAAAAGAGTTCTCCTTATTTTGAAGCCAGTTAATTAATGTTTAATAAATAACATTTAAATAAATCAGTCTCGAGCCATGTGACATTGAACACCAATCAGAGTTTATGACGTCAACTGTTCTTATTTTCTAAGTAATTCAATGAAAATTAGCTAGTTTATTGTTTTATCTTTGAAAACTAATACAAACATAACTGAGAGTGGATTAATTAAAGCATACAGTTCGAATTTGCCTAGAATTGACTATTTTACATTGGCAAATTTATTCGCAACAAACAGTAACGTCTGTTCTGCTAAATTCCGAACTGAGAAGACCTCCATGTAAGTTATATACCAATAACTATCATGCATTTCTGTAGTCAATAATCATTAATAAGATCATTCGGTAATAAAACGAGTACAATCATTCATTATCCTAATTTTTAGCGTAAAAATTAAAAAAAAAATTTTCTTTGAAAACTTTATAAATATTAACTTATAAAAGAAAAAGAAACAAAAATTATTACTAAAACTTACATCGAAATGATCTTCACAAAAATACATTTTAGATTGTATAGTAACAAGTGCCGACAATCTACTTTTATTTACCGAACGTGGGACGAGAATAAATAGCTTTTCGGGTGTTTTTATTGTAGTAGTCGCACAATGAACCACCGTACAATATTTATAAAACTTTGAATTCCCCTTTTATAACACTAGGTATTACGAAAACAACTTCATTGACATCTCACTGGTATTTGTGAGCAAGTATTGGCTTTCTCGCGGGAAATTTGAAAGGATATTTAAAATACATCATTATGAGGAATTTAGTCATATTAAAAAAATAATAGATATTTGTGACTGCATTAGACACTAATACACGGCTAAAAACACATTCCCCAAAATAGTCAACATCCCTATTCTTACATCTGAACAAAATTATTGCATAAATAAAAAAACAGACTTAAATAAACTTAGTGTTCTCTATTCCCATCTTTTAGATTTTAAAAAAAGAGCACTACATTCATAATAATCTTTAATTTTGTGAAAAATAAATCAAAATTATAGTAATTTAAAATCTAATAGTTTCTTTGATGTCACATTGTTTTTTGAGTTTTTCGTTGATTTATGTTTAAAAGCATTTATGATAAAAATTTACAACTTTACCAAAATTCTCTATAGATTTTATGTATTTACCAGTTGATTTTATTTTAATTAATGATAACATTCCCCAAAACATTTTTAGCCCTGGAAAATGAATAAAAGTTATTCGAAAGATCGGAAATAAACATCTAAAACTACTCTGGTGTTTCATTGCCACATCCCCACCGATATATCCGTTACAAATAAGTTGGCAAATATATTTCTTCGAATTATATATATATATATATATATATATATATATATATATATATACAAATTGAAAAATATCTTTTTGGGGATTTTCAATTTGTGTTCTAATTGATCAGCAACGATCACGGCGTTTTTGGCTTTTCAGCTATATATATATATATATATATATATATATATATATATATATCACTTATACCTTCTTTTAATTCTAATTGCCCCGCGTTGGAAGCCAAATTATAATTCTTTTATAGTTGCTCCACGTTGGGTGATAAATTATAATATATCGAATCCTTTAATTGTAATTTAATAGTTTATATATGAATATAACGATATACAATATTATTTCTCGACATTTTCACAATTTGTGATTGTAGCGACACTCTTGTACACACACCTTTAGTAGCGTACGTAACCTAATTTACTTTTGACAGTAGTTGTCAAACAATGCCCGGCCAAGATAAATATTAACTTCTGGATTTAGAAAGATAAATTAATTCACAATATACTTAATCACTCTAGTCTCAGGGTGGGATCAAAAATTTTTAAATAATAATAATTCAAACTTTGTAATTTTCAAATATTATTCCAATCAAATATTATTCTATATTCCGAATCTCGAGTAACTGTTTTTTTATATAGGTAATACAAGGCACTTGAATTATTTTATGACATTTACAAATTGATTGTCACTGGAAATTAAGCAAATGTCACTGATTAAATCAAAATTAATATAGCATGCAAAATGTTAAATACGTTGAAAATAGATACTGAATAAATACCACAGTGAGTTGGAATCAAAATTATATATTATATACTCAAATAACAAATTATAAAAGTTTTATTATTTCCCAAAATATTGTAAACGGAACAAAGATAATAATTTCTACCAATCTTAATATTACTACAACCTATACTAAAACTCGACTAATCATAAATTTTGTATGCAAAAGTTCAACTCGTTTAATATACCCTTGACGTATATCAATGTCACATAACGCAAATTTGTCTTCAAATTGTCTATTCAAAATTTTTCACTTGATGTAAGATCTTTTATGTATAACGGTAATTTGGTTTAGCTAATATTATTATTCTATAGATGCATCTATTTTCGAAATGTATTTAAAAGGCCTGTTAATTCTCGAGAAATAATTTTAAACTGGAGTGGACTCACCAAATAGGACAGAAAAACCCGTACGTACTCTAAATGTATTTAGAATTCTGCAAAACTTTCTAAATATCTGATTTAGAAACTGGAACCACTTACACTTGATACGATGCAATTCTTCTATGAATTATGCACGCACTGGCTTTACAAAGTATGGCTTTATAACCTGATTGTATAGTTATAATTTTTATTAAATTCTCAACAAAATTTGAGACAACTCTAATCTCGATGATGTCTCTTGGGGGTTTCAAATTCAACTAACTAAACGTTTCAAATAAATAAAATCTCTTCTCCTGTGGTTACGAGAAATTCCCTGTTTTAAAAAAAATACTGATCTATGTTTCCCTATAACAAAGAGAGATATAATAGACAACGAATAGATTGATGGGTATTGCACGCAAATAGAAGAAGGGGCTACTTCTATTTGCGTGCAATACCCACCAATCTATTCGTTGTCTATTGTTCATATGTCACGCACTATTCGTAGATCTTGTTGTTATATATATATATTTATATCTAGATGTGTTTTTAGTTGTTCTCTTTTACTCATACCTCATACTTTTCGATAGTATTGCATAGTTTGAACTGTTTTATCATTTTGTTTACAAACTATATACTGCAGATTACGGAGATTAAATTGTCCATGTTGAAAAATTAATGGTGTTTATGAGATACTTTCATTTCCAGTTTGTAAACGTTATATTTCTCATTAATTTTGTTATGAGTAATTTGTTAAAAATAAGGAAACGTGCAATTTTACTGATCGTTTTAAAACAACAGCTAAATGTTGTTTATGTGTCTTATACATAAATATTAGTTTTTGAATATACACTTATTATTAATTCATTTGTAGTAGTTTGAAATAACTGTTTTGTAAATTTAACGTTATCGCACATATTTAACTCATGAATAGATAATGACTGCACAATTATTTTAAAATTAAAGCCAATTCAATATAATTTATGTACTATCATTTTCATATTACAGGTTGAGTAAATTAGTGGAATTATGATGATCTGTTTATCATTAAATCGCCATCGTTATAGGAGTAACTCTATTATTCCAAGAAATACGGTTAACTTGTTGCCGGTAATCATATGTTTTGCCATTTATTGTATTAATTGCCTATTTGACTAATTTTTCAAAATTGTTTTAAATTATTCTTTATTACATAATAAGCAATCTACATAAATATTTCCGGGAGGTCTAGTGTATTATCAAAAGCAAATTAATGTTAAAGTTCAAGTCTTCAAAACCACGATAAAAATGATATTTTTGTAATGGCGCTGGTCACGTTACACTTGTGACGTCACAGGCGTGTAAGCATGTTCACATAATCCACAGATAATAAACATAACAGAAACAAAACAGCGCAGCTGCAAAGAATTCCATTATATTTCTTCAACTTTGTTGGATAGAATGGTGTGCAGTACGGTAGTGTACAGATACGACTATAAAAAGTCCAAACAAACTACATGCTTCTGTTCCAAGAATCCCACAAGACAAAAGATGTGGTTAAAATTAGCTGAAGAGACCCAGAAAGTATTTTAATGCGTTCAAATGTAGAAGTCGCCTGCGTATAGATTTGTAGCGCTGAAGCATCCCACGATATATACAATATGTCTATAGAGCAGCCCCAATGCATCGAGATCAAGCACAGAGTGGCTTCGTATTATTTGGCAAAACTGTAGCCTTGATATAATAATAGGTAGAATCCTTTCAGAGCCGGTGCGTCCTGTATATTGTGTATAGATCGGGTTCGAAATGACTTCCAGCAATTTTAAATACGTATCAGTTTTTCTTTTGAGAGAGGAGAATGAAACACATATTCTAGTAATGGACACCGAACTACAAACATTTTCATTTAATTTTCCCTCACTTCTAATTATTTTGAAGTAGTCGTCGCTAGCTATTAGTGAAGCATCTCACATTTTTTCGTCTTATTCATCAAACGATATCTATCAGACTGCTGAGGCCTAGAAGCCTACACTAATTACTAAATCATAATCAATCTTAATTAACTTAATTTCAGTTGTGATCATTAAACAAAATCCTCAATCAAATTCAACATGTCTACCTTCGCGTTGCATACATAACCTTTTCCTAGACGAAATTTTTCTTCGAATATTCTGTAACATACGAGGGGATAATTAACGCTACGCAATCTCTTATATACTGTTTTAAATTGTTTCTGTCTCTGAAAGGCCTGACCTTGTAAACACTATTTTTAAATACATTTGTGGAGTTCCTTTCGTAATGACGAAGTTCGGCAAGTTTCCGCTTGAACCGAATATGACAGTCAGATGTTTAAATACCAGAAATGTTCATCCCATTTACCCATAAAAATCACCAAATTTCAAATGAACCGCTCATTTAACAACAAATTAGTGGCCTGGATAGTAATTTCGTGGGCAAGGTATATGTATGTTTATTTGGAATATGTACTATACTATATTTTTTGTATGAGTTTCAATAAATATTTTCTATGTCTATTCTGTCTAAAACGTACAATAAAGAACTTTATTAATGATACTGATCTGAAAACTTGTACACAGCCATGATGGATTCCTCACTACTCAACGAACTATTTTCAGGATGGCGATACTTCCGGTTATACTGGTAGTAGAGATGAACTTCGTTAATTCAATAGGAAGAATAATAATCTTTTGATATGATCTTCACTAGCGTTACACCAAGTCTAGCAATTTTAGTGAATTTTTCAAAATTTTCAAGTTGACACTTTTTATTTGAAATCCAATTTCAAAATTTTTCTTCAACATTCAGAGCCTTACCTTACCTGGGATCGAATTATTCAAAAGAATAAAAAAATCCTTCATCAGCCTCACCCGGCTCAATGGTGCATCTTAGTATAAAGGTAAGTTGATTTCAATCTCAATCGTCCTATTTTGAGCTTCAGTTCACTCTGTAGGATTAATTGTATATTGTTCTGGGACACCCTGTATACAGAAATCATACCACAGTAGAAACATTTGCAAATGTTTAAGTTTGCATTTATCGAACAACCTGTATATTGGAACAAAGCTTTCATTTTTCACTGCACTGTTTGGAACCGTTGGTGTAGTAATAAATAGACTAGAGTTTTCTCTAGTGTATTCATAACTTTCATTGCTCTCTACAACCTTTACTCAAGACATTTTTTTCTTAGATTAAATAAGGATGCAGCTATCGTCCATCCAGTAATCGTTGATACACCTTGTATATGCCAGAGAGAGTTTCACCGTCTCTGAAATTTGTATTACATTTTTGTGAAATTCAATATTCTAGGTCAACAACTAATAACACACCTAGTAATCTGGTTGCATTTAGGTTTTCGGAATTTTTACAAAAAAAGTTGAACTGAAGTAGAAAAATATACCAATTCGAAAATTAACCTGCAAATTGAGTAGTAGTTTTACTTCACCTCGTGGTTCCAATTAATTTTCCCTTCGTTTTCAGAAATTCAGAATTCTACTGATTCTCTAGTTTCTTTTGTGGCCAGCATTCTCCATTTTTATCGTTAGTAGTGTGATATTTTGTCTCAAAATCTGATTTGAATGAATTGTAGAACGAAAATATGATTTTTCAATTAATAACGGTAGATCTTCTGCAATAACTAACATCCTCCGCACTGTCAACAATGGTATCATAAAATTAAAACTACAAAAATGACAGGAAACCAAATGGAAAGCATCACCTTCAATGTTAAAAGCTTTAAATAACAAGAAGTGACGTCGGCATCATTGCCAGGATGATATTTTGCAAGAAATCTGCATATAGAGATGCCAAAATATACCGGTTGCATTTAGGTTTTCGGAATTTTTACAAAAAAAGTTGAACTGAAGTAGAAAAATATACCAATTCGAAAATTAACCTGCAAATTGAGTAGTAGTTTTACTTCACCTCGTGGTTCCAATTAATTTTCCCTTCGTTTTCAGAAATTCAGAATTCTACTGATTCTCTAGTTTCTTTTGTGGCCAGCATTCTTCATTTTTATCGTTAGTAGTGTGATATTTTGTCTCAAAATCTGATTTGAATGAATTGTAGAACGAAAATATGATTTTTCAATTAATAACGGTAGATCTTCTGCAATAACTAACATCCTCCGCACTGTCAACAATGGTATCATAAAATTAAAACTACAAAAATGACAGGAAACCAAATGGAAAGCATCACCTTCAATGTTAAAAGCTTTAAATAACAAGAAGTAACGTCGGCAACATTGCCAGGATGACATTTTGCAAGAAATCTGCATATAGAGACGCCAAAATATACCGTTTTTCGATATGTATACTAAGTGATGTCAACATGTGCGTTAGATGTATACAGTTGGTTCGGTGAATATTTTCCCATGCGTCATTAATATCTGATAATATAACCGACATACTTTTTAAGTCGTATCTCTTTCTATTAATAGTGAAGAACAGAACAAAATAATTTGACATTTGTCGGTTATGTTATCAGATATTAATGACGCATGGGAAAAGATTCACCGGACCAACTATAATAAATATATAGGTGTGCTACTATAACGCCGCGTACGGATACCCTGTGAATCTTGGTGTTTAGGTTTATACAAAAAACGACAGAAGACCGCAAGTTTATACGAAAAATCTGATATGAAAGTTTCGGATGAAGAGAAGTGAATTCCCAAACAAGTTGGGAAAAATCAGACAGGAAGACAATTTTTAAAGAGAGTAATCAGATTATGTACTTCATTGTATGCTTTCAAAAACAATTCCAAAGTAATGAAAGTTAGCCTCTAATGATTATATATTTTATAACATCAAAATACGAACACGACTAGAGAAAATTTATTTTTAATTTGGATTGACACCCACTGATGTCCTGGGTCCTAATATATATTCCTGTGATATATAACGTATAAATCTTTCACAATGGCATTGACCTTCTCTACTATTAGGTTCTATACATTTTTTGTCTGCGTCATTGTATCCATCATTTTATTAGACGTGATAAATGTTAACTTCTAAAATTAACATCATCCGGCTGGTGGTCTTAGTTTTAGAGTCTAGCCCACGGACTAATGATTTTATTTTTATCTTCACTGCCAGCACATTATACATGAAAATAATATCTACTTCGGTACGAGTGTACTCAAGTTTTTATTATACAACCTTGAAAATGACTAGTTATTTCATATTAGTTTTACCGTAGCTGTATCCAATCATAATACCGATAATAGCAACAGGTAGATAATTAAAATATAATTCGTCTATTAAGAATACATTAATAATTTCTTTTTTTTTAATGTCTTCATGTGACTAATTTATAAAGTGAAAGTTAGGTATATCGAATAGTAAACGTACAAGATAAAATATTTTTTGGGCAGGAATGATTGTGTTCTGTCTTCCTGTTTATTTTACTTGAAGTCTGGATTGTTGTTTGCGACCAATATCTCTATTAACCTGGTTACGTCAAGCATAACTATATTTTCAGGTATTACCTATTTCCCAGATTTTTTGGTTTGTTTTTACTAAAAACTACTATGATTTATTACGAAGTTGTTTGTTTGTTAGTTCAATTATTAATTATATAATGAGACAAAATTTGGAGATATTAAGTAAAAATTATTTTCACTTTCCTAATGTTTAAATCAATATTATCACTGTAGTTGCCTATTCGTGTTTTTAATTTATAATTATGACTATTATATAAGCTACAATGATCCAAAATTATTTGATGAAGCAAGGGTACATTGTCAGGTTGGACACGGAATCAATATTATTCAAATAGTTGTGAGAATGTTTTAAATGAAACTCAATGTTTCTAGCTAATTCCACAATACAATGAAAAATGTTGAAAATTCTAAAAAATTGACAATTGTTCCGATAACTGAATATCATCGTCAGAATGACAGAAGTTACATTTTATTTGATGCCTACCTGATGTTTAGTAGTTATTTTTGGCTAGACCAAGAAGTGACCTACCTTGTGATTGACCTAATATATGTTCATAGAAAAAAAGAAGAAGATGTGATATTACAAATACTGAAGCTTAGATATTATTACCCCTATGGTGATTATCTTTTAAGTGATCACCAAAAGAGGTCCATCATAAATAAGAATCCTCATTGTTCCCAATTATATGGAACCGTTGAATTACATAAAATAACGAAACCAATTAGACCTGTAGTTTCTTATGTTAATACTCCTAATAATATATTGGCAAAGAAGCTTAACAATATACTTGATAGTTACGGATATGTATCTAAATACTCAATTAGAAATTCAATAGAACTAATCAAAAAATTAAAAGCATTCAACTTACAAAATAACTCTAAGCTTATTCCATTTGACGTTACTAATATGTTCACTAGAATTGCTCCTAAAAAATGTGTAATACTTGTAAGAAAATAACTAGAAGATAAAAATATTAATTCAGAAATAATATCAGATATACTTAATTTATTTGATGTATCTATTAATCAGAATTATTTCACTTTTAACAATAACATATATTTTCAAAATGAAGGTTTACCAATGGGAAGCCCTATATCACCTATTTTGGCAAACAGTTTTATGAACAATTTAGAAAGAAAAATCTTTGAAAGTAATATTTCAAAAAATGTTTTATTTTAGTATAGATATGTAGATGACATATTAGCTAGTTTTATAGGTAGTGAACGACAATTAGATATATTTTTCAACTACATTAATAATTTACACCCAAAAATTAAATTTACATTAGAAAATAACTCAATCAATTTTCTTGATTTGAAAATTCAAAGAGTTAATAATGTACTTGATTATTCAATTGAGCGTAACAATTCCATATAGTTCCAATCACCCCATGTCACATAAACTAGCGGCATATAATTCAATGATATATAGAGCATTTTCAGTTCCTATGAACAAATGTAATTTTGATAGTGAGATTAATACAATTATACAAATAGCAACATCCAACGGTTATCCATTACACATGATAGATAATCTAATTAATAAAAAAGAGGGAAAAGTGGCATTACAACTAATATTTCCTAAACACACTGAAGAAATGAAAACTTATAAAACAATCACATATGCAGGAAATATTTCTAATAATATTTCAAAAATAATATCTTTAGCAACGATTACAACAATTTCTTTTAAAACAGAATGTGACGTAAGTACAGAATTGTTAAATGTAAAAACAAAAATACCACTATTAAAGAAGTCAGGTATATATAAACTCAAATGTCCAGAATGTAATGCTGTCTATTTGGGTCAGACCCTTAGGAATTTTGAAATACGATACAGTGAGCACTTACGAGCTTACAGATTAAAACAACCAGATTAATCTCACTACGCAAAACATCTACTTGACACCAATCATTCATTGACACCTAACACAAAACTAGAAGTACTGCATATTTGTGAAAAGAAACAAGAACTGGATTTCCTTGAAGCGTTGGAAATTAGAAGACACTTGAGAAACCCACAATATGAAGTCGTCAATGAACAGATAAATCTAGGTAGTTCTCCACTAATAAACTATCTTCTTAAGTGATAATTGTAAAGATCAGCAGATATAGTTTTCCTGGTTTTCTATATCATTGCACAGTTATATTGATCTTAATTGGAAAAATGATATCCAGGATATCACCATAGGGCTAATAATATCTAAGCTTCAATATTTGTAATATCACATCTTCTTCTTTTTTCTATTAACATATATTAAGTCAATCAAAAGGTAGGTCACTTCTTGGTCTAGCCAAAAATAACTACTAAACATCAGGTAGGCATCAAATTAATTGTAACTTCTGTCATTCTGACGATGACATTCAGTTATCGAAACAATTGTCAATTTTTTAGATTTTTTTCATTATAGTGTGGAATTAGCTGGAAACATTGAGTTTCATTTAAAACACTAATATGAGTAGATTCCACGAAGTAAGGGTCAAGACAGTTAATTTTATTAAATAGTTGTAAGCTGATACTTTCGCAATCACAAATGTGGGTAATATGTTGTTCATATAAAAAGAGGCTATAAAGTAACGGATAAATTCACTTTCTTCGTAATTACGAATGCGAATGTAAATTCATGAAATTACACTTATAAATCATTCGTGTCCCAACAACCCCATTAATGTAATAGCTATTCATTTAAAAAAATTGGACGAGAAAGAGTAGCGTATATATAAGCCATATTGGACTTTTAAATTTTTGTACATTAATACTCTAGAAAAAAGTAGGTACGTACCTAACTTCATTTTACAACAATCTGTAGTATAGAATCAAATAATAACGATTAATTATTTTATTAACTATCTTTGTGTCTAAAGGGATGTCAGGATATTTTTGTGATTATTTCAAACACAGACAATGGTCCAATGATAATTTGACTATTGAACCAATCATTTTTGTCGTGGATAAAAATTCACTTCTTGTTAGTGATTAAAATGTTTCTTTCCTTTTGTCACATTTGACAGTTCATTTTATAATTGATTGCAAATGCCTTTATATGCGATGGATATAAGTAACGCTTTCGTTAATATTCTTGTAGGTTCTCGTACTATTTTCAAAAGACGACACAGATAGATAACATTTTATTTCTATTTTGTACTGACATTGACAGCCAGTTTAAATTTCAGAAAAGCCAGACTTGAAAATTTAAAAACGTTAGGTATTTACGGAAACCTAACCTAAATCAAGTACTAGTTCTTAAAATCACGTGACGGGTTGTTACTCGGCTCTGGAGGTATCCGAAAGCATTTTATTTTTCGTTCGGGAACCGGGTCCGCATCAGTAGATATGTACGTAGTTCGTCGCTGTTTGTCGGGATATTTATTGATGTGGAGGGGGTGAAGTACCAACCCGCCGCGTCTCGAGGTAGCGGATAGGAGAAGGGCCTCTGAGATGATTTTATATGAGGCCGAGGTCTGCGGGGAAATACCTGAGTCTCGTTGTGTCTAAAAACTCAACTGGCAGCCCTCGAATACCCTGCAGCGGACCAACTTTACCTGTCCCAGCTGTAGTATCGTGGCTAAGGGATTGCACACAGGGTTACGATGCCGGGTGGAACTTCGAGCTTACCTCGAAATCACATGTTATACCAATGTCTCCTGGTTGTCTGTGGTCAAGTCTCGCGGCTTTACTGCCTGGACCAAGAGGAGACAACCTCATTAAAAACCTAAAGTTAAGGTGGGAAACCAGGCCGAAGAATGCGTGGCTATATAGAAGAATAGTCCTTACTGGTTTTGACCTTGGAGCGCCGGGGGGAACTCCATTGTATTGAACCCCTTACCTCTGCATGCGGGGCTCTGCAGCGGTGGACCGAAATGACCATAGCTATTCGTGGAATCACTTATGAAAAAAGAAAGAAAAAGCAAGACTTTCACAAAGTTCGTATGTCGTTCGACCTCCCAAAGCCGGGAGAACCGGGCGACATAGACGACTCACTGAGAAAAGGTCTCAGTGGAGCAGGGGTGCGTAAATACCTGCGACTTCTCAATCAGGGAATTTCCCCTGAAGAGGCCAGGAAGCAGGTAATTCAGCGCCCAACCCCCCCGAAGGAACCACCAACGGGGAAGACAACGCTTAAAAGAGGTCCGGAGCATATTACTCCTCCGCTGCGGCCTCTAAGCAAGAAATCAATAACAGCTGCAACGGTAACCGGGCAAGACACTGGCTACGCAGCAGCTGTCAAAACAGAGAACGCTTTTAGGGTGGGAATAATGCCCAAGGATTATCCTGGGGTCATCCTGAAAGCAGAGCAGCTCTCCACATTGGAAGACACTCTGGTGGAAGAGCTGTGTTAGAGCAAAGAGAAGGGAATCCACTTCTCAGGCATCAATTTCCGTTGTGGAATGATACTGGTGGACTGTGGGTCACAAGAATCGGCAGACTGGCTCATGAGGTTAGCGCCGAAACTAAACTCTTAAATTTCAAATTGATTAATGTTCATAGGCAAGTATCTCCGCGTGCCTGTGTATTAATAAGAAATAACATAAAATATATTTGTGTTTCAGAATACGTGTCACGGGACCTTGTTCCAATCATGGTTCACCTCAACATTGGGGGTATCGACCGAGACATCGTCATAGCCTCTGCCTACTTCGCTGGAGACGGACCGATGGCACCGCCAGAAGAAGTACAAAAGCTAGTTAGACACTGCAATAGCAGACGGCTCACAATCACAATTGATTGTGATGCCAACGCACCTAATACAGTGTGGGAAAGCACTACCAACAACGCAAAAGGTGAGTGTTTATTAGAATACCTCTTAGCAAATAACCTTGAGACCTGAAACGTGAGGACAACCCCCACTTTTGTCACGACAGCAAGAGAAGAGGTACTGGACGTAACAATTGTTGATGTTGCTGCTGCAGCAAAAATGTGAAAGACTGGAGGGTGATGAGCGAGCCATCACTTTCCGACCATAGGTTCATCGAATTTGGGATGGAGGGAAATACCACCTCGATTCCTACTATCCGAAATCCTAGGAATACTGATTGGCCTCTTTACAAGACCAATCTGAAGGACAATTTGGAACACGTCGAAGTGGATGGGGTAAATCACCCGCAATACGACCTGGAACAAAGAGTCGATCAGTTCAGTGAGACAATAATGGAAGCTTTTCATTCCAGTTGCCCACTCTCAAAAGATCGTTCAGAAAAGAATGCTCCTTGGTGGAATGAGAACCTGTCAAATCTCAGAAAAGAGGTCCATCGGCTCTTTAATAGAGCCAAACGTGACGGTAATTGGCAGGGGTACACTGAGAAGCTTACTCAGTACAATGAAGAGATTAGGCTTCATTTTCAAGCCTTTAGCGATAAGATCACTTCCACTCACACAGCCACCAGACTACAAAAGGTCATGGCAGATGGGGGAACTAACCCCACAATGTCGCTGAAAAAGCCAGACGGATCATACACGGAAGGTGAAGAGGCACGATCGATTATTTTTCTTAGAGCCCACCTCCCAGGTAGTGAACCAGCAACAAGCACCGAAATAGCAATGAACTACACCAAAAAATCCCGCAAGGAAGATTGGGACATTGCTAAGAAAATATTTACCAGACAACGGTTGGAATTGGCAATAAGTACGTTTCAACCATATAAATCACCAGGAGTGGGATGGAATCTTTCCAGCACTCCCACAGCAAGGTATAGAGGAGATTCTTTCTCACCTGCTGAAGATTACAATAATCAGTCTAGCAGTGGGTCTAATACCTAGAAAATGAAGAAGGGCAAGGGTAACCTTCATACCAAAAATAGGGAAAAAAGATGGGACAGATCCCCGATCTTTTAGACCCATCTGTCTAACATCGTTTCTACTCGAATCGATGGAGAAAGTAGTGAATAATTACGTAAGAACAGAGAATCTGGAGAATATACCACTTCATAAATGTCAGCATGCCCACAGAGCGGGTCGATCAACTGAGACGGCTCTTTATCAGCTGACCGAAGTCATCCAGAGAACTCTGAACAACAAAGAAATCGCAATGTGCGCATTCCTGGATATATCAGGGCCCTTTGACAACACAACTCATGTGTCTGTCAAAGAAGCACTAAAAAGGCGAGGAGTGAATGAAACCATTGTAAAATGGATGTATGAGTTGTTGACAATGAGGATAGCTGATACACCGGGGGAGAATCAAACCACCTCAGGTAAAGCCACTCGGGGGACACCTCAAGGGAGAGTGATATCTCCCCTTCTATGGAGCCTCGTAGTAGATGAGTTGCTCTACAGGCTAACGGAGCTTGGCTTCGAATGTATGGGTTACGCCGATGACATTGTTTCAATAGTCAGAGGCAAGTTCGAGAGCACCTAGTGTGATTTATTACAAAAGGGCCTCAGAATCATTGAGCAATGGTGCTTGTCAGTGGGGCTAAACATTAACCCAAGCAAGACCATAGTAATTCCATTTACCCGGAAAAGAACACTTCCAGCCATGAAACCCATAAATTAGGGAACAAGGCATTGGTACCAAGACAGTATCGTTGCCGATTCCGTCAACATCAAAACAGAGTGAAAACCAGCAGACAAAGGGCGTTAAGCGAGCTGTGTCAGTCAGGAGCACCCCTGAAGAAAAAAAGAAAATAGGGCCAAATGTACTGGTGACATCTAGTACTACTAGTGGTATCAAGTACAATGTGGCCCTTAAAGGGATCAAGGCAGCTGTGGTTCCTAAAAACTTCACACAGGCAACTGTCTCGGAAGATCAGGTAAGGACTATCAAAGAGAACCGGACCAAAATGATCGACGAGGTGCAGAAGGCGCCCAGGTTTGAAGTCAGTCGATTTATGGACAGCTACTACTGGCTGATATGTGCCAATGAGGAGTTGTCCAACATAACGAGGGACTATTTGGCAAGTAAAGCAAACTGGAAGCTCATTAAAAGTGACGAACTTTCAAAACAGCAACGAGTCCTCGCCCTGCTTCCAGAAAATAAAATTGTTTGCCTGCCAATACCGTTACAACCAAACAGACTGTTTAGTCTCAATTTGAACAATTTTGCCAAGCTCAAATTAAAAGAAGATGTTTCTGTAGCGCAGTTGTCAAACATTTTAGAAGACTGGGCTGTAAACATGAGGAAATTAGGCAGTGATGATTACAAGGAATATTTTGTGAAGTCTATTTGGTACATTACAGCCAAAATTATTCAAGAAGATTACTTTACAAAGTATAACAGAAGCTTTAATCCTTTCGAACACATGAAATTTGAAAGTGCTGGGTATGCAAAAAGAAAGCAGTTACAAAAACAACAAACTAAAAGGCGTCAAAGCGCTTTCGCAAGATAAATCTGAAATGGAACAAGTGGTAGATGACTGTAATGAGAAGACACCTGAAGGTCTACAGCTTAAATTTTTTCATTGGGTTTTTTCGTACGGATTTGCCTGGAGAGAACGCGAAGGTACCAACTGTTTGGCACATTATTCCAAACTAGAAAATAAAAAATTAGGGAAAATTAAAAGGACGATTAGAATCCAATCCTGTATTTGCACAAACATGCGAGGAAGGCAACAAAAAACTTTCTGATTCTAAGTGGCTAATTCCTGATACCTCAAATCCAAGTAGATGTCTTCTGCAAATTTTCAATGAACTGAAAAAAAAAGGAAGAAAATATCATCGCGGATAGATTATTTTTACCGCCAAATTCATTTTGGCAAGCGAATCAAGGGAGATGGTACAAAAAATGCCTAGTTAGCAAAAACGAAATATCTACATGATTAAAGAAGTCCACCGAAGAAATTAGTTTAGACACCAAGAAAGGAAATATTACTAACCATTCGAGTATTTTTCCCATTTGGCCGAAGCAGGAATTCAAGAACAAGAGCTTATTAAAATAATGGCATATTAGACTTCTTCCTCTATTAAATCGTATCTTCAGATCAGCAAGTAACAAACAGCATAAAGGAATAATAGATAAAATGCGTCAAACTGATTTCACAGCTACTATTTCTGGCACTACCTGCAGGGTGAGTACAAGCAACATGGCTTCTTCATCGGAGAGTACCTTTGTAGGACCCGTGATCAAACAAAGTTCATCGCTAATTTTAGATAATTGTACTTTTTATAACAGTTTTAATAAATAATAAAATATTGTCGTTGTTTGTTGTTGTTTTTTTGTTCTGGAAATAATCTCAACAAATATAACTCGACATTGTTTTTTTCAAGCGGATAATTTTTCATTTATCTAGTTTTTGTTTTTGATAAATTTACTCATAGAAATTGGATATTTTTGTTTAAAGATTAGCGCCCGACAGGAGAACAAAATTGTACAATTCAAATTCCTAAATTTATCACCAAAAGATTTTTGTGAAATAAAATAATTTATCCGAATAAAAAGAAAGGTCTTGTTGTATTATTACTGACAAAGAATTTACATAGTAATTGGAATGGGTGATAAAACACGAATGCATATTTAATAAGAAGTATCTCGACCGTCACATTTCCCAAACTACGGTTAGTAGAGTGAGTAAAAAAATTCCCTCAATTTGTAACTGTCAATGATCGACAAATGATTGGATGCAGTGAACCCTCTATAACTGGGATCTCAAAGATCCTAGAGAGACTATTCATTTATCCAGTTTCCCAACTTGAGAGGCTTAGAAGGACATTTGCCTTAGGGGAGGGTGGGCCACATTGAGACAATTTTTACTTTTTTGGGAATAGAATTGGCAACTTTAATTTTTTTGCTACAGTTACGTATGCTTCATAATCTTTCATCTTAATGCACACATTTTTTGAGTAAATTATTAACACAATATTATAATTGTTTCTGTTATAGTCGAATTTAAAAAATTTGATTTTGTCTCAAGGTAGCCCACGAAGTGGGCCACATTGAGACAAGATAAAAACAAAACAAAAAAGCAATAAACAAACGTTTATCTAAAAATATTACACAATTATGTGGAAAAAACAATCAAATAAAATATATCTGAGGTTCTAACATCAAAAGGTACTAACGGATATCGATGCCATCAAAAGATACACCAAAGTTTATAAAAGACTGCTGCCGTTTTGTGCTGCCCACTTTACTATTTGCTGTAAGCAAACATTTCATGTCAGTTTTCTTTACATACGCAACATCCTCAACAGCGGGAAAAATAAAGGAGTTTTTTTGTTTGATACTATGCCTCAAAAAACTAACTTTAAAATCATCCTCAATTTTTTCAATAATTTTACCCACAAAGAAAACAGACTTTTTGTCATGAAACTCAATCAAAACGTAGGAGTTGACAACAGGTTTCAAATTTTCTTGACTTTGATTCATTTCTAAATCATTGAAAGATTCTGCGTCTGAAGAATCTGAAGTAAATGAATTATTGTCACTTTCAGATGACGACAAAGTTTTTTGATTTGGTTTAACTCCAGGCGAATCTGTTACTGTTCTCTTCGTTCCTTTGGCCTTTTTAAGTGACTCTGATCGCTTCTTCTCCATAAACTTCTTTTCTATTTCTAACTTCTCAGGTGTATCAGTTGCGATCATACTCTTACCCCTCTTTCTTGGTTTAGATGTTTTTCTCGGCTTTGCTTTTGGATACCCAAATAGTTCTTCTGGTGTTTTAAAATTCGTAGTTGCTGAAATATTTTTTTCAGCTGTTCCATTTGAAAGTCCAGTGTCTGCATTGCTCGCATGTGCTTCTAAAACGCCAGTGTCTGGATTGCCTGCATGTGTTCCAACAGTTACTTCCTGTTGGCTTTCTCTTAAAGGCTCCTCTCTGTCGGTAACGCTACTCATTAAAAAATCGTCATCTCCAAAAACGTGGCGATCAAATGGCACAATGCCACATTTTTTGAAACCTGCTTTAATGTTATTAGGGGTCATAGATTTGTCAAAGGCATGTCCAACGCATTCGGCAATCTGGAATAGTGTAACTGGAATTCCAGGATTTGTCATCATCCAGGAGTCTAACGCACTGTTATAATATGTTTTAAATGGACCAAACACTGATACGTCCAATGGCTGTAATTTGTTAGAACAATGGGGAGGCAGTGTTAAAATAACAACCCCATTGTCTTTGGCCAGGTTTAGGGTTTCAACTGAAAGATGACTTTCATGATTATCAAGCAATAATAAAGTTGGATTTGACGTTGAACTGCCAGAATGAAAAATGAAGTGTTCAATAACAGATACGAAAAGCTCAGAATTCATCCATCCCGATGGAGTAGCAAGGCCTAAAGTTCCTGATGGAGCTCCGTGTAACATGTGAGGCTTAAAGTTGACCCTCGGAAAAATCATTGCTGGGGGCAACGAAACTCCTAGAAGAGACATAGCTACGGTTAGGAAAAAGAATCGATTTATTCAAATGAAACTACTCACCTGCTGCGCTAATAATGCAGCATGTGGTAATCAAAATTCCACGTTCTCCACTGGTCACCTTGTTTATTTGCTTGACTCCCTTTTTTGCTAAAATTCTTGAGGATTTTTGGACAGTGGTTGTCGCCGTCTCGTCCAAATTATAAATACGCGTTCCACTTGCAAACCCATTGTAGCGCTTCATGACATCTTCTAAATTGCGAAAAAACTGCTCGACGTTATTGCGGTTGAATGAGGTAACTCTAGAAAGGCTGCAGCCTTCAGGTTGCCTAATGCTCAATTCTGGATGCCGTTTTATAAACCCCTGTAACCAATCCACTCCTGCTGATTTCTTCTCTATCCAACTATATGGGATCTGAATTTTATTATGGATGGCAAGTTCATAAGCTAGCTTTCGCACATCTTTTGTAGATCTGCCGTAGCACATTTGGCTACATTTAATAATGAAACCCTTCAGAATAGTTTCCTGTTCTTCGGAAAACACTCTCCGGGTATCGTAATGAGGGCGGTAGGATACATTTTCTTCATTACCTTCACTATTTCTTGTTTTCCTAACGTATCTCGCCAATGTTTGATGTTTCACGTTGTTTTTCTCCGCTGCCTTCCTTAAGCTTAATTTGTGTTTAATAACATCTTGGACAGCCCTTTTCATTGATTCGGCACTGAAAAGGCCTTTTTCAGATTTTCTCTTTCGTCCTCGTGACATACCTTGAACAAAATATTTTTTTTCGACAAAACTCGTTGCATATGGGCCACCATGAGACACGTCTCAAGGTGGCCCGAAATTCATGTCTCATTGTGGCCCATTGTAGGTCTTAGTTACAAACAGCAATATTTTCGTAAAACGTGAAAAAATCTACTAGTAATACACATAAACAATGAAATTAATATTCACCTGTTCTAATGAACACCTCAGACCAATAAAGAACTATATTGGGAACCACTGATGAGGTACTGAACTCACAGCAACAAAAAATTTCACTATGGCGAAAATAAATCGAGGCCGGTAAAAAATTCGGGAACGCACGTGCGGCTTCTTCGGCAACAGAAATAAGACTAACATGCCTGCCACTTGATGTTTCTGTGAATAGCGACAAAATGTGCCGCGTTTTTTTTAAATAATAACGATTGTCTCATGGTGAACGTGTCTCATGGTGGCCCACCCTCCCCTATTTATAAAGGTTCCACTAAGAGAGACGAAATGTATCGTTTTTCAATTTGAAGCAGTGGAAATGTTAATTAAAAATTATGCGAATTTTATGTTACGTTACTTATGCCGTAAGAAAATCAGTCCACATCTGATCTGATTTGTTTTGGACACTTGAATGGAAATCCTTCGGGCCATATAATTGATTTTGTATTCAAATTCGCACCATTTACTAAGTACTATAACCACTTTAATTAGATGCACTCAGAATTAATCAATATTGAATTTATTAATCTTCTGATTCAAAATTTCAAAGAATTAATAATGTTGTCACGTGAACTTCCCCCAGCCTTCGGACTCCGCTCAGGTTGTGAATTCGGCCTTAGTTACACTATTTTTTATTACCTCCATTGGGATAAGGTGATTCAATAACAAAAATTTCGGGGAAAATGGGTTTATTTAACACAAACATAAATTCACATAAACAATAGGTATATTCACAATACAATACGAATAAAAATCAGTCTAACAATAAAAATGTCCAACTCAAGATTTTATATCTATCGAAAATAAGTTTAAGGACTTATCTTGGTAAAACTCGGTATGTACAGCTCTCAGCGATAGCAGCGGGTTCTTGAGCAGACTGGTCTGATTTCTAGACTATCCGGGTGGTTGGCGAGTTCTGGATCAGCTTAGTTGTCCACTTACGGCCTGCAGAGCAGCGAAACATGAGATCACCGCACACAAAATGTATCTAAAGACTAAAGAGGTAATTATTTCCTTCTAATCGAGCGAAACGATATAGGAATCAGAGACCGTTCGACTGGGATTGGTTGTTTAAATAGGAACTTGAGAATATAAAAACGGTCATTTGACGAGATATTAAAATATGGAAGTAAATAATTTTGAATTAGAGGTGGGAGTAGCTGAAGAATACGTAACGTTCCTAAATAACTACTGAAAAATTGAAACATGCCACGATGACATGTTACAATGTACTTGATTATTCAATTAACAGATAACAAACACACACTTATGTGACTATACCATATGATTCCAATCATCTCATGTCACACAAATTAGCAGCATACAATTCGATGCTATTTGTTCATGGGAACTTAAAATGCTTTTTGTATCATTTTTATAGAGAATTTAAACAAATAACCACATACAATGGTTATCCGTCGCATATGATATATAAATTACTTAAAAAAAGAGATAATAGTGGCATTACAACTAATATTTCCTAAACAAACTAAAGCAATACAAAATTACAAAACCATCACATATGTTGCTAAGATTTCTAATACTATTCCAAAAATTGTGTCTTTAGAAAAAAATACATCAATTTCTTTTAAATCAGAAAATAATGTAAATGGAAAATTGTTAAATGTAAAAACAAAAATATCCCTATTAAAAAAGTCTGGTATATATAAACTTAAATGTCCAGAAAATATTTGTCATCAGACACAATGAACACTTATGAGCATACAGATTAAAACAACCAGATAAATCCCGTTACGCAAAACATCTACTTGACACCAAACTTTTATTAACACCTAACACAGAACTAGAAGTACTACATATTTGTGATAAGAAACAAAACTGGATTTCCTTGAACTAGAAAATCGATGACACTTAATTGACCCACAGTATGAAGTCGACAAATGAACAGATACATCTAGGGGGTTCTCCATTAACAAACTGTCTTCTTAATTAATAATTGTAAAGATAAGCAAATAATAGTTTTCCTTGGTTTCCTATATCGTTGCACAGTTTTACTGATCTTAAATGGGAAAACAGATATCCAGGATATCCCCATAGAGCTAAAATATCTAAGCATTAATACCTGTAATATGATATTGTTTTATGTCTTTTAAATGAAAATACTATTAAAATGAACTTGGATTAAATCTTTATTTTATAAGACTCTTTACATGTGTCTTATTTATGTCAAAAGTCTATTTTTTCTTTCGACATTTATGATGACAAATGCTCGGTTTAAAGGTTGATTTACACTAACCAGATATATTCTTCTTTTTGCTATTCATATATGTTCAATCAATTACAAGATAGGTCACTTCTTGGTCTAGCCAAAAATAATTATTAAACATGATATGAGCTTATGTCATTCGACGATGATATTTTTATATCGCAGCAATTGTCAATTTTTTTGAATTTTTATCATTTTTTGAATATATTGTCGAATTATTTATAGACAGTTAAATTCATTTATAACAGTAATAATCACATATTGATATATTTTGTAATTACATCTAGTTATTTTCCATGTCGTATTGTTCAAAATTAATAGTTTCATAAAATTGTTATTTTCTCTTTAATTAGCTCATTGCGTCGAACATTTTATATTTATTAGTCACTACGTACGACGAAAATATCTTAAGTAAAACAGTAAACAAATATGTTTTTCGTATCAACTTTGAATAAAAGAGGCAGTTCAATTACTCATACTGAGAGGTATTAAAACGTTTATGTATTGGCATAAATATAAAAAAATCCCAATGGCACAGGACCAATTGGATAGACTATTTTGTTAGCAACCTTAAATTACAGAATGTAATGAAATAACTATGTGAAAGATTTACTTAATATCTTACTTTTGTTGCTAGGTATTCATCATCAGATGCTTCAGTTAAAAAGTTATTGATATCTTCGCTAGAAACACTTTTTGCTCTCTTGGGCTGAAAACCTCATTTTCGTTTTAATAATCCTCTTAATTTTTCATAGTCTTCTAAATTTAAACCTCGATGTAAGGTGATCGTACTTCTAAGCGTTGAATAATAGGTCCATAGCGTTGAAGATTTATATTTTGCGGATATCTCAGTAAAGTATACTAACAAAGTCGATTCAGAAAAAGAAGTGGATTTATTTCCCTTTTGCCAGTTCAAAAAAAATTCATAGGCCATATTATACACTTTCCTTGACTTTTCCGGCAATCAATTTAATGAGGCAACTTCAGCAACTTCTCTAATTTCTGGTGGTGTTAAATAAAAGTAATTTTCATTTTCTATATCCATTTTTAGTTGGTTTTTCTAACAAAATTTAACACAAAATATCAAAACACTGAGAAATCTATGCACACAAACAATATTGTTGACAGGTTTTAGTCAAATTGATTTTGATTCAAAAGCTACTTCGATTTATGAATTGTTACGGAGTACATGGTATATTAAGAAACATCTACACGACATGAAAATTCAAAGTAGCTGATGGGTCAGTGTAGATGCTCCCTTCCATCCAAGCGTGGGTCCTAGGTTCCAATCTGTTGTGGGAAGATTCATGATTTTGAATTTTTTTGATGTACAGAACTGATTTGAAAATTAGTGGTTTACACGATAGAATTTTAGAAAACGATCTTTTGTAGCAAAACAATATATTATAGATAAATTAAGGGATCATCGGACAGCAGTGTTTAATCATTCATTAATCACTGCTGTGATAGATGGGTATTATTAGGGTCGAGCAAACAGTTGTATAATGGGTACAATATACAACAGTCGTAAATAAGAATGATTATAAAGTTTAAAATGGATACAGATTACCAGATAATAATTTTCAATCGTTATTTATCTACTACAAAGGTCCCCAAACTATTTCATATATATGTCTTTGCGTGATCTGGAATATTTGGCTTTCGACGTGAATACAGATGTAATACATATATCTTTTCGGACATATTTATAATAATTTTCAATTGTCTCCGAATACACTAACACGCATAAGAACTGTCCTCAAAATATCATTTCATGTTCTCAATAAAAAACCAATAAAAACCTCCGTGGGACACTACAGCAAACGATAGAAGAAGTTATTGTATCGAATTTTTTTAGATGTCCCCATAGTAAACATTGCGTATAACGACGTGTCCTCGAATTATCTATCTTATATGTATGTCTTTTTGTGGACTTCCAGATATTTTTTCATCATCAAAATTTGCATATCATGTCGCTCAAAATGGAATATAGTATGTAAGTAATTAAGAGTAGTTAACAAGTTTGACTTTGATACAGATTACCGGAATACTAATTGTCAATCGTTATTAATCTACTATAAAGGTCCCCAAACTATTTCATATATATATATATATATATATATATATATATATATATATATATATCTTCGCGTGATCTGTGATATTTCGCTTTCCACGTGAATACAGGTTTAATCAAAATTTGTAAAATTAGAGTATTTCAACGTTTTTTAGAGAAAATGCAGCTATTGAATTCATATATCGTTTCGGACATATTATTAATAATTTTGAATTGTCACCGAACACCCGAACGCGCATAAGAACTGTCCTCATAATATCATTTCATGTACCTATATCCAGGTATTATTTTACAAATTTATCTAATTTCTGTATATAAATAATTTAGTGATAAATTCTCAATCAGTGTTTAATAAAAAACATACTTTGAGACACTACAGCAAACTATAGAAGGAGTTATTGTATCGAAATTTTTAAGATGACCCCATACTAAGCATTGCGGATAACAACGTGTCCTCGAACTATCTATTTTATATGTTTGCTTCGTTGTGGACTACCAGATTTTTTTATAGATATAGAGTGTTTCAAGTAATTAACAGTAGTTAACAAGATTGAATTTGATACAGATTACCGGATTACTAATTTCCAATCGTTATTAATCTACTATAAAGGTCCCCAAACAATTTTATATATATATATATATATATATATATATATATATATATATATATATGTCTTCCCGTGATCTGGGATATGTCGCTTTCGACGTGAATACCGATTTAATCAAAATTTGTAAAATTCGATTATTTGAACGTTTTTTATAGGAAACGCAGCGATTGACTCCATTTATCGTTTCGGACATATTATTAATAATTTGATACAGATTACGGGATTAATAATTTTCAATCGTTATTAATCTACTACAAAGGTCCCCAAACTATTTCATATACAGGGTGGCCCTCAAGTAATTGTACATAGATGTATAGTAGATTTCTGACTTTAAAATATTACGATTTAAGCCAACTTGCTTTCATAAAATGTTGCTAAGGAATATACAGTATGTTAAAGGTTAAATTGTAAACATTTTTTTTGCAATAACTTCAACGTTTTTGGATATGTATACATAAAAATTTGGAAATAGGGGTTTCTGGACACGAAAAATCATAATTTGGTACCTACTTAGATGTAATTTGTAGAGGGCGCTACATAGGCCACATTTGTGGCATCAATGTGCCCCAAATTTTTTTGCTGTTTAAGTTAGCGATATTTTTGTAAAATAATATCAAAGCCACGTTATTTTAATAGAAAAAAGTATACTTGTTACTAACCTTAAAACTTAACGGTTTACGATATAATCGCACTTTGGGGATCTGCTGCATGATTGTTATTGAATACATTTAGAAAGCAAATTTTAAAAAAAAGTAAGCTAAATAACAATATAACTTCAATTGTGTCACATTAAATGTTCCATACGTCTTACATTCTCGTCGATGCATTTATCTACACGTTCCATAAAAGATCGTCTCATATTTAACAAGATCTGGATCAAAAAAGCCCGCTGCTCTATTTATTCCTTCCCAAAGTAATAATTATTCATTTCGGAAACTATTAACGTAGTAGGCTGACGTCACGAATGATTTTGACAGCAAAGGATTCGATTTGTTTCAATATTATATAAGTCTTGTAATATTTAGTTTGCATTTTTTGGCTAATTTAAAAAAACGCGGAAAATGCCGAGGTATAATAATTATTCTAATACAGATATGAGAGATATGGTTGCTATTTACTTTACTTTAATGGGCGTGCTGTGAAACGAGAATATTTGAGAAGATATCAAAATAGGCAGCAACCTAACCAACAAACATTCAAAAATCTATTTAAGAATTTAGGCGAAAGTGGTTCGTTTCGTCCTAAGCGTGATAACTTAGGCCGACCAAGAATAATTACGCCTGATAAAGATGACGAAATAACAGTTCGCATTGAAGATGATCCTCAAGTTAGTACACGGCGTTTATCTGCTGCTTTAGAAATCAGTAAAACTTCTATTTTAAATAGACTACACCTCGAGAAGTATCACCCATACCATTTTACTTCGGTGCAAAATTTATTGCCAGCAGATCTACCGGTAAGATACCAATTCGCAAGTGCTATCCGAAACAGGCAAAATCTTGATTACACCTTCGTCGACAGAATATTATTTACCGACGAAGCTACCTTCAACCGCCGTGGTATTTTTAATTCAAGGAACAATCATCTTTGGGCTATTGAAAATTCCCATAATAAACGAGTAAGCCATTTCTAATATGAATTCAAAATAAACGTATGGTATGGTATCCTTGGTAACAATTTCTTAGGACTATACGAGTTACCTCGTAATTTGAATGGTGATAACTACTTACTTTTTTGCAAAATTATTTCATTAATCTATTGGAAGAATTGCCACTGAATATAAGAAAAGATATGTAGTTCATGCAAGATGGTGCACCGCCACATTATACGAGAGCAGTCAAAACATATTTAAATATCAAATTTCCTGAACGCTGGATTGGTCGTGGTAGCCATTTTCCTTGGCCAGCACGTAGTCCACTTGAATCCTCTCGATTTCGGTGTATGGGGTGCAATGAAAGAACTTGTTTATAAGGATCCCATAAATACCAGCGACCAACTTTGGGAAGAAATAAATAGAGCAGCGGGATTTTTTGATCCAATGATGTTGTTTAATATGAGACGATCTTTTATGGAACGTGTAGATAAATGCATCGACGAGAATGGAGGACATATCGAACATTTAATGTGACACAATTGAAGCTATAATGTTATTTAGCTTATTTTTTTTAAATTGTTTTCTAAATGCTTTCAATAATAATCATGCAGCTGATCCCTAAAATGCGATTATATCGTAAACCGTTAAGTTTTAAGGTTAATAACAAGTATGCTTTTTTTTCTATTGAAATAACGTGGCTTTAATATTATTTTACAAAAATGCCGCTAACTTAAACAGCAAAAAAATTTAGGGCACATTGATGTCACAAATGTGGCCTATGTAGCGCCCTCTACAAATTACATCGAAATAGGTACCAGATTATGATTTTTCGTGCCCAGAAACCTCTATTTCCAAATTTTTATGTATACATATCCAAAAACGTTGAAGTTATTGCAAAAGATAAATTTTAAAATTTAACCTTTAACATCCTGTATATTCCTTATTAGCAACATTTTATTAAAGCAAGTTGGTTTAAATCGTAATATCAGGTCAGGAATCACTATACTTCTTTGTACAATTACTTAAGGACCACCCTGTATATGTCTTCGCGTGATTTGTGATATTTCACTTTCGACATGAATACAGGTTCAATCAAAATGTGTAAAATTCGATTATTTGAACGTTTTTTAGAGAAAATGCAGCTATCGTTTCAGACATAATAATAATAATTTTGAATTGTCACCGAACACCCGAATGCGCATAAGAACTGTCCTCATAATATCATTTCATGTATATCCAGATGATATTGTACAAATTCATCTACCTTCTGTATATTAATGATTTATTGATAAGTTCTCAATAAAAAACCAATAAAAACATCCGTGGGGCACTATAGCAAACGATAGAAGAAGTTATTGTATCGAAATTTAGATATCCCCATAGTAAACATTGCGTATAACGACGTGTCCTCGAATTATCTATCTTATATGTATGTCTCTTTGTGGACTTCCAGATATTTTTTCATCGTCAAAATTTGCATATCATGTCGCTCAAAATGGAATATAGTATGTAAGTAATTAAGAGTAGTTAACAAGTTTGAGTTTGATACAGATTACCGGATTACTAATTGTCAATCGGTATTAATCTACTATAAAGGTCCTCAAACTATTTCATATATATGTCTTCGCATGATCTGGGATATTTCGCTTTCGACGTGAATGCCGATTTAATCAAAATTTGTAAAATTCGATTATTTGAACGTTCTTTATAGAAAATGCAGCAATTGATTCCATGTATCGTTTCGGACATGTTATTAATAATTTTGAATTGTCACCGAACAACCGAACGCGCATAAGAACTGTCCCAGTATATAATTTCATGTATATCCCGATGTCAACTTACAAAATTATCTACCTTCTGTATATAGATGATTTATTAATAAACTCGCAATCAGCATATAATATTATATTGCATAAGACTCTTGTCCTAAATGTATACTTAGCATATGTAAACATCATGTACGTTTTATCGTATATGATAAGAACGTTTCTTCAATATAGACAATATATTATTAAAATATCACAAATCTCAGTATCTTATCACAGTACAGGTTACATACATTAGGTATAATTATTAAATGAATGTCAATTGAAAATGTTCTCAAAGTACATCGACAATATATTAGAAAATGAACAATTGTTCAATCAAATGTGTAGATTGAGGGCATAACTTGTAATAATTTTATTTTTCTTAATCCAAAGAAACTTGCAAAGGGTGACCACATCATTTTGTAGCAGGTTGAATTAAATGTCCTCAATCTATAAAATATATTATCAAAATAACCTGAATCTCCACATTATATCAACATTTCAAGCTTCTATTTCTCCAAGAAATTGCATACGATTATTCTATTCTCAAAGTATACATTGCGTTTATAAACATCGGACAATTCTACCATGTATTATGGAGACATTAGTTATAACGTATAGTATGGGAACATGTTCTCAAAATATACACTGAATCGCAGTGTCCTCAATTTATACGTTAGGTTGAAAATTCCTTTTTTCTTGAAAAGTTTTCTTAGAAAATCATTGTCTCAAGTCATATCGTGATGCTGGGACATTGGTGCACGATACTCAACAATAAAAATGCAGTGTCCCAAACTATACGTTGGACATATACACACACACACACACACACACATATGTATATATATATATATATATATATATATATATATATATATGTGTGTGTGTGTGTGTGCTGGAACGGAGGGTGATTTTGGCATCTAGGAACACCAAAACAAAAAACTGCATTTAAATTCGCGTCATGCTACTCTCTACAATAGCCCTATTTCATTCTGAAATAAACCTAAAATATTAATTATCTACGTTCAAAGTTTTAACGGAAATCTTTGGTTTCATTTTTTGAACCGTAGTATCATACAGTAAATTGTTTCAAAAACGTAGATTGTGTCGGAAAATAGAACATGTTCTATTTCTAGGTCAAGGGCATGCGCAGTTGGGATATATCATAACGCCCTGTAGCCTAACATAGTTGAATGTTCACAGTTTCACGTTTGTCAACGTTTATGTGTTAACTTCATTTATAACAATAAATTAATCAATAGTAATCAATAATTCACACACCACACAGATACCACCATTTTTGACACCTCACTAGGATCATAGAACATTACATTTAGCCTTTAACATAGACGATACTGACTTTTTTACCGTGAGAAAAACGATGTACTGCGCAGAATCACGAACTATTTCTTGAACAATATAATGTACAGTGTAATACAGAATAAATTTACTGCCAAATCATTTGTTCTTCCAGATCTTGTACAAGAAATTGAATCAAATCTTGTACAAGAAATTGTGTAGTCTAAAAAAAGCTTTGAGAGCTGTTCCTCTTATAGATAGGTTCAGTTTTTATTAATACTTCTAAATAGATTTTATAGAATTTTTATTGTATCATCCACAATAAATTCCATAATTTGAATTCAAAGTACATGTTTTTTTCCAGTTGATTAGAATATTCTCAAAACCACTCCTAATGTCTAAGCTCCATTTCAAATGTAATTTCTTTGCGTTGATAGCACTGAATAGTTGCATATTTATTTTGACTAATAGCCAAACACTGAGTAACAAGCTGTACTGTAACGAAAACTGCGCTCGTTTTTTATTAAATGAAGATACTGTTTCGTTGCATCGGTCTTCAATTAGATATAGACAAAATCTTGTTACAAACTGTGAACGCACCTTAATTTGGAAATTGCTCTGCAAAATCGAAATCAATCTTATAATTTCTTTTCATTAATGATTATTGTGAAGCACTTCCTGTTAATTCAAATCACCACAACCACAATTCAGACATTTTATTTTTACGTCCAATCCTATCTAATATGCGAGAAAAGTACTAGTTTATTTTTTTTGAATTATTTTCCAGTTTATCAGCCAGAAAAATGCGAAAAAAGGTTTCAGAAAAAAAATCCTGTGTTTATTTCACCTTTATTGTCGTCGGCCACTTTCGGTAATGTGTCTTGTTGGCACGATACATCCTTCGAAATGCAACAAGTTACCAATTTTATGATTGCGTAGAGGTTGGCAAATTAATTTTGGCAGTTGACGATGCACGAGAAGGCCATACAACTTGACAACGTTGTAAACGCAGTTACCGGGAAGAGCAGGCGACGTACATTCCGCATGCAAAATTTTAATGGTTGTGAGGCTGCTAATACGTACAAGGGTAACACACTATTTTCAATTTGGATTTAAAAATAATAAATTGTGGCACATGTATAATGCTATATAAAATCGAGTTTAAAAAACAAAATAACATTAATGTATTCTTTATTTTTAATTAAATGAATAAGGAAATAAAAACCATTAGACTTTTCTACAAAAATTGGGTTATTTTTGTACAGACACAATTATTTATTGCTTCAAGAACCATACGAGGAATTCTATAATTACCCTTTATTATTTTTTGTGATGTAAATAATACATAATAAATAGATTCCAAGAGACATAAACTTTTACCTTTACTTCAAATTAATGTCTTTTAAGTGGTTCTTTCATAATATTCATCATTGAGGTTTATTTGTATATAAATTGGATGTCAGGTAGATTTTGTATATAAAGCGTACAATATGATAAGGATTGTTAAACGATTTTCTAAATTTAACAATGGCCAACAATTTTTCCTATCTGTTCGTAGTAATAGATAATGGCATACCTACATGTTAAGCTTTCTAAAATTATTATTCTTAATAATATGTAGCAGATAATAATGTAAAAATTCGGGTTAATACATAAAATTTGAAAAACAAATTGGGGAAATCGCCTTTAGAGATGGTCTAATAAGTATACTGATAATATAAATGAAATATTAAAGCTTTTTGTGGTAGATATTTCTACTTTCATATGTGAACTTTTGGGGTTTTTGCAAATATTTACTATGAAATTAGAACATCCCTTCACACTTTTTACAGAGTTAGGACTGGCAAAACAAAAAAATCATGGTTCTGGGTGCCGTCAATTATTGTTTATTTAGAACTATGTACAGATGTGCTACAAATATTATATTACTCTAGTGGAATTCGTCTCTAATATCTACAATTTTTTAACACATATTTACATTTGTTGCGTTTATTTCATTCAGTCATACCACCTACAAACAAACACTATAATGAAAAATATGTTTTAGATGTACAGGGATCATTAACAGTAAAATAATTATGTGCATCTACAAATGATTCTTCAAAATCACTTCCTATATCAACTTCATCATCCTCGCCATTTTTGTCTTCCGCCAAATTATTAATAATATTATCTACAACAGTATCTAAAAGTGGTTCATTGTTCATAAATTCATCTTCAATCTTTTTTACATGGTCACATCTAACTTTGCATTATTTGCGGAAAATGTGTCAAAAAATTCATTACAGAATTCTTCCACCTTTGTAAAATGTAACATTTCGTTTGGCCATATATTTTTTAAGTGAAAATTGTCAAGCTGTGTGCACGTTCCAATGTAATTGGATGGAGAAAAGGTAAGTATTTCGTGCAGAATTTCAATTTATAAAATTATAGCAAAGCGCTTTCGACAAATAATGTCATCATCAGTGCGTACCTGTAAGTAAGTAACATTGAATTGAATTTCGGAAATTATGATAATGAGAACGTTGAAAATTGAAAAAATTACTCACTCGTCAGGTGTACAAGAACAAAACCAAAAAATACGATGTGTCCAGAGGACCATGTAAATATTTAAAAAAGGGACATCATAAGAACAACATTTTAAAAATATACTTATACCAGGATTATCCTGGATAAAAGTTTTAAAAAGCGAGACACATGTCTGCTGAAACTTAGTCCACTATAAAACTAAAGAAACAAATGAAAATTGACATTGTGTCGAAAGCTGACAATGAAGTTTGGCATAGAACATGACAGAATTCTTTAACTTTTGTAAAATTGAAGGTAACATTTCGTTTGGCCACATATTCGTCAAGTGCCGCCCAAACACTTCCGATCGGATATAAGTCCAGGTAATAAGGGGGTAGATTTAAAACTTGCAATCCATGTCGAATAAACAATTCATCAATTTTATAAGTTTTATATTGCGGTTTGTAAATTTTTTCATCGTTATAAAGATCCGGTTTTAACATTTGTTCACTGTACTATATGTTTCTTTCCGATAGCCAGTATTTTAATTGTTGTTTAGTACAAGCAGTCGTAGGTAATTTTTCATTTGGAACATTGTGATATGAGGCGTTATCAATTACCACAACAACGTTTTTTGGTAGGTTTGGAATACGTTTTTCTTGTACCTACTCCTCGTAATTTTCGTACGCCATTTCATTATGATAATCTACTGTTTTTGACTGGGAGTTCCACATAATACCAGCATTAGGTACAAAACCATTTTCACTTCCTGCATGCACAATGATGAGCCTATTACCCTTTGAAACGTGTTTTTTAATCTTTCGTTACTCTTGTCGCTCCATCCTTTAAGGTGCGTGTGACATGAATAAATATATGTTTCATCCATATAAATGATAGGTTTGTTCGGTTCTCTGCACTTTTCTATGTTTCTTATAGTAGGCGTGAATATCTGATTTCGTGACGTTCCATCAACAAACTTCTGTTGTTTTTCATGTTGGTCCAACGAAAACCCAAATAATGTATCTGTTTCCGCAGAGATTCGCGACTTCCTGCGAACCATAACTTTCTGCAAAGGTTTGGTGTACATTTCTTAACGTTGGTACATTTTTCTCGGATATGTGATAATTTATTATGCACTTTCTAAGCACAGCTTTGTAGAATTGATCCGTACGTATACTGGACGTTCTTTGTTTTTTAGTAGGCATATCAGTGTCAGCATTACTTCCTGTCAAAGCTTCTTTTTTAATACGGGAAAGCGTTCTTTCGCTAACTTTCGTAGCAGCAGAAACCTGACAAAATAAGTCGATATAAAAGTTTTACTCATGTGTATTTTTATACAAATAGTGAGGAAGTAGTTAAATTTGTTTTCAGTGACCGTTCTTTGAAATAAAAATTATTGTCGTGGTTTTCGGCCATTTAAAAGAAGTAATAAATTCAAAAATATATTACGTTTCAGTTCATTAATTGTTTCAAACGATCTTTAGATTTTAGTTCAAACATATTTTAATATGACCAAACCGCAATTGTAACTGTAATCGGGAGATCGTTCAAAACAAATAGTAAAACCGAAACGTAATAGAGATAGGTATGAAATGAGTATAATAATTATAAGCAAAATATAATTTAAATAGGCATCTTACACAAAATAAACATTCGTCTTTTATTTACGCCTGTAGACAAAAACAGAATAGGTATTTATGCAACAAGTGCATAAAGTGGTGCTTTTATTCACGAATGGAAAAGTTGACGCATGACCTGCAAATATGCAAAAACCAAAAAATGTCTCATTTAGGTTGTTCTAAATGGACTAAAAATGGCGTTGATTTGTTTGTCATGATGACATAACGGTGCATAAAATTGAGACATGAGTGCATAAAATTGACAAATGAGTGCATAAAATAACATGTCACTTTTTTAAATCGTTTAACAAATAAATATTTCATGTACGAAAATCGATTTAAAAAAATTACTCTCGAGTGTAAATTTGTTAAGTAATTACTTTGGTTTAAAAATTTCATTGCAATGATTAAAACTTACCTTTGTTAATGGAATTGTTGACTTGCCATTGTTTGCCTCTTCGGTCATGAAATTTAAAACGTTCATAATTATTTCACGACACTGCTAACTCAACTTTTTATGTACAACTTTACTTTCTGCAGTCGCCATCACAAGTTAGTATTACACAACCCCGGTAATCGCACTTTTCTCTAAACTGTACTGTCGAAACGAAGCTTACGAATTCTGCCTGCGAACTGAGCTCTTGCAATTCGCATACGTCTTTGCTACGGCGCATCGGACGTTACCAAACTTCCTGTTACCACCAACTTACTTTTTGTTACCTGTTGTTCGGTTTGTAGCGGCTACTCAGTTATAGAGCATCTCAGGTGGAATTCTTTGCCAGCTAAATAACGATTTAGGAGTAGGTCTTACCGGTTCGCGGGTAATACTACTTTATTTTATGATAAATTTTAAATATTTATTTATAAAGAAATGAAATAATTTGTAGAAAAAGAACAAAAAATAAGTTAAATTAAGATACGATAAGAAATGAGATATTTGTAGAGAAAGAAAAAGATAAGTTAAATGAAGTTAAATTAAGATACGATAAGCGGGCGCCACCTAGAACATTATCAGGTTTGTAGTTGGTACACATCCACATCAATAAACCTTGTGAAGAGGGTTGGAAGGTATATAAATATGAACCAAGTTATAAAATTTACAAATGTGATTTAATAAATTAAAAATTATACGTTAACAAACGACAAGTTTCAATTATAAAAATGAATTTCTTTAAAAAAATATCAAAGTTGAAACAAAGATTGACAATATTGAAGTAAATTTTATAAAGTACAAGATCAAAGTCAAAAAATGTTATAATGAAAATAATTAAAGTTGAAATATAAGGTTAACAGTCATAAAATTAATTTTACAAAAAATTATCTAAGTTGATGAAGAAATACAAAAGTTAGAGTTGAAGTGTACAAAAAATTAATGGTAGTTTAAATGAATACTATAAATTTTGAAACTATTATTATGAAATTTCAACGGCGATAATTTGAAGATAAAACAGGACAAGCAATTTATAGTTGATAACTTTACTTCCCTTGAGTTTTCTGATGTTCCCTGCTGTTCGGGAAGTCAACCAGTGTAGCTCGTCCGGTGGTCAAATTTAAGTCATCTACTATATTATTTCATATAAAATTGGATAATTTTGTCCATTCCCAAAATGCTAAAAATTACAATTGTGTGAGAAACTGAATAAATTGTAATTTAATAAAATTCAGGATTTCTAAAATGTAATTCCGAAATACAAGTGAAGGAAAGTATTATTTTAAGAACGTGGTTCATACATTTAGAATCATCATGTATTTTACTATATGAACGATACAAGGTATAATAAATCATCAAGGGAGTCATCAAAGTCTTCCGAATAGTCATTCATAGTGGTTGACGCCAATATAAATGCGGTATTATTATCTAGAAAAGGTGATCCGATTTCACTAGAAGTGGATGCCAATTGTTCAGTATTTAGGAATCCCTAGTGGATGACCTTGATGTACTTATAGACCCTATAATTGTTGAATATACCATGTAAACCAACCCATATTAGAAATTAATTGCTCACCAACATCAAGATCATCATCGGCGTCCGAATCCCCCCCCCCCCCTATATCGGAGTTTCCAGCTTGCTCATTTGTAATTTCCAACAAAAGTAATTCTACCTCTGCATTAGATAACCCTCGTTTTGGAATAATAATTCAGAAGTAGAAAAATATTGTTAACATCATAATATATCTTAAAATACAAATAAGTTATATTAGGACCCCCGAGTAAAGTTCAGTTGCAATATTATCCCAGCCGATTGATAAGCAAATCTATTTCTTGAGATTTTTTGTAGTATATACTATGTAAGTTCATGTTATAATAAAATTTTGTCAAAAAATTTATAGAAAAAGCAAAAAAACGAATTACTATTTGTATGATGCAATAGCAAACCTAATTTCTTATGTCATTTTCTCTGCCAACAGGTTACTTCATTCAATTATCAATGTTATTTGTAAAATAATGAGTGTATAAAACGAATACAAAAACATACTTACGTTTGTTTTCCAAAATATTGTTTATGCTTGCGAAATTTTACACAACAATGCTCTTTTACCAGAAAAAACTGTAATTTCACTGTGCACTAACGGTCAAAGGAATAATTCCCCACCTACTGACAAAGTACCCTCGTGTTCTTTATCCACACAAATTCAATGCGCCCTCTAGTTGAAAGGTACTTAATTACTATTCGAGCGAGGGCATGCTGAAGCTAGAAAACTGTTTTGAGTTGATTTGAGTGAATCACATATGGTGGGAAATTATTCTCCTAATAACCTATAAAGGATTAACTATGTGAAGTGCGGAGGGCAACATAACTCTAAATTATGCAAAAAGCTCAAGGACGCGCCTGCATGATGCGTATTATGTGGAGAATACATTCTGCAAATTATAGGGGCTGTAGAGTACATAAAGAATCAGTCGCTTCAAAACATCAAATCATGCGTGCAAACCAACAGACACAATTCCAACCTAATGTAAGAAATCTCAAATACTGAAATACAACTAACAACATTTTTAAATGAATTTAAGGCCATGTTCTCCCAGCTGATAAGCCAAAACTGCATGATACTGAATCTGCTAACGACAGTTATTGGAAAATTACATTCATAAATATACTTAAAACAGCGACTTGGAACGCCAATGGCTTGCTCAATCGTAAGCAAGAAATAATAACGTTCTTAAATATAAACAAGGTCGATGTTTCGGAATTTCATTTCACTGACAGGATAACTTGCAGTATTCCATTATATAATACTTACAGTACCTTCTCATGGAACTGCTCACGTGGGCTTTGTAATAATTATCCTCAAATCCAAATCACACGTTGAGCTTTCAAAATATCAAACTGAAAAAACTCAAACAATAAGTATTAAAATAAGAGCCTTGTCTTAGGACTTCAAAGTTACTGCTTTGTACAGTCCCCTCGACCTGCTATTACAACGGAAGAATATAAAGATTTATTTCACACGTTCGGAAATAGATTCATTATCGGCGGAGACTGAAATGGCAAGCAAACGGACTGGGGTTCACGAATTACCACCACAAAAGGTAGAAATCTAATACGTGCAACCAACGATAACGTCTATAATCAATTAACAAATGGAGTACCTACTTATTGGCCAATGAAGCCACGGGACCACCCATACTAGAAGCATAAGTCATATGTGCACTCTCAGCACTAAAAAACAAAAAATCACCTGGCTCAGATAACATATACGCTGAAGTGCTGAAAATATTAAACAGTAAAGCGCTGTGCAGACTTCTTAACAACGTACAGGGTGGACAAAGTTCGATATATCCGTTATCATAGAAGACATAGAATAAAGTTGTATATGAAAATTGTAGACATCTGTACACTTCACATTTCAAAAATATTTTCATTTGTACTGGGTGTTCCCTATCACCAGGGTGAAACAAACATACCTTTTTTTGAATGAGACACCCTACATATCATTTCAGATTCAGAATGGGCCTCCCTCCCCCATACTCACAATGTACAGTTTCATATAAGTATATAGGGTATCTCAGAAGTTATGCCCAATTGTACATGAAAATCGTTGTGAGTTCAACGCCTTGTGTAGTCCAAACGAAACAATTTAACATCAATATTTTGCAGACGTAACATTTTAATATTGGTCCAGATTCATGATATTCTGCTATTTTTGTATATTACAACACCTGAATACAGGGCCAAGAGTCGAACACATAATTTTCTCTATTTTCTCAAATGAACCACCCCGTATTTTATTTAAAAAAGTTAAAAGACACCTTATAAGCTTTTATTTTATCAGGCATTCCATATAACTAAAATCATTAATTTCTGAGATATTGTCAATTTAATTACAAAAAGTTGAAAAAATAATGTATTGAATGAAGTAAGGTACAGAAAAGTGACAGTAAGACCAATTCTTTCACAAAAATAACAAAACATTAGTTAAAGGTCAACAGTAAATTGATAATTAATTGGCCACCCAAATCGTCAATATTACTTTGCAGTCGATCTTTAAAAGATCGACTATCATTTCTCAACGTTACTGGGTATGGTGAAACAAATACTCTGACTCTCAGGGTAAAAATTATAAAAGAAAATGAAAAAATTAAAAGAGAGTAGGTTCTTTCCAAACTGACAATGAGATTGGAGATAACAGAGCCAGTTCTCAGGGCTCAGTTATCTGAAAGAAGTTAATTAAAGAGGAAAAAAAAGTGAAAAAGAAAGAGAGATAAAAAAACTAAGAAACAGTAAAGTGAAGTCAATAAAAGGGCGCCACTAATTTTGTTCCTAAACAAAATTAGAAAAAAATCAACCTCAATTATCAGTCAACTCTTACCTGCTGTGCTCTGCTAGTTTTAGAAAATACTTATAAAAAAAATGTGCTGAAGGCAATTTCTCAGGTCTTCCTGTATAATAAATAAAACAACTGACTACAAATATGTATAAATATAATGAACAATAAAAATTAATCGTGTTACATAATTTAACATAAGTGGTTAGTAATTGTGAGTATGTGTGAAGAAAATGTAATTTAAACCTAAAACGAACTGTAAAAATATAATTGGTGAAGCCATACAATATAAATTACTTAGCTTGAAGTAAAAAGTCGAAGGCAGTTATCCAAGAAATCTTCATTGGTTACATAAATCTCTGTATATTTTACAGTTGAATAGCTAGGCCATAAATAGGCTCTCATGGAAAGACCATTTCTTGTAAGACAATACAAATTGGCGACAAATCTATAGCTAACTTCTTCAGTCGGGTAATTTTGGTAGAATTTACCCACAGAATTAATCTGTTCCTGGCGTTTCCGCAGTAATCCCTGCGAAATTATTCTAAGAACAAGTTTTATATTAAACGAGCTGAATATTTAAAACTTTTTTTCGGAATTTCTGCGACTACCATTCTCTCCAAAAAGGTATCCAATAATCACGCATTCCGAAATTCTATTCAGGATTTTTTTTGCTGAATATCTATACTGGTTTATTCCACCAACATTTAAATAGTTGTTTTAAAATATTGGCTAGGAAGACGTGTGGTATATTCCACCAATAAATTTAACATTCGTAGCTGAATTATTTATTTAAAACACTATTAGAAATGTTGACTGCTAAGTTAACGTTTCAATGGGTATTCAGATGATTGTGCATTAAAGCAGTGTGGTGTACCGGAGCTCAATCATATACATTCCACATTATTTGCCGAATGTTCAGCGGAACAATTTCCAACAGTATTGGTAAATGATTTTCTAGAAAGTCTAAATAAATTAGACCATTCATTTTTCAATCGAAAAAATGTGGTCCAATTACGTGGTCTCCAATTATACCACCCCAAACATTCACTGACCACCTACTTCGACTTCGACTTGATGTGAGATAGGGATTATTTGTGGAATAGTAATGGAAATTATGTCTATTCATGGTACCGTTCTTATGAAACGTTGCTTCATCTCCAAAAAGGACAAAATCAAAGAAATCTATCTGATTATGTATTTGTTGTTGAGCTCACTCGCAAGAAGCAAGTCTTCGCGGAAAGTCATCGTCGAGTAACTCTTGACATAACTGAATCCGGTATGGATGCATCTTGTTTTTATGCAGTATTCTTCGGACGGACGTTACACTGATATCCTGTTGGCGCGAAATTTCACGGGTACTAACATAAGGATTGTCCGCAACTACCAGCATACGGAGTAGAAACCTGGTCACTAAAAACTCCCTGGATAAAACATGTAACCAACGAGCAAGTCTTACAGAGAGCAAACACCGACCGACAAGTGCTAGACATCGTAAAACAACGAAAAACATTCTACCTAGGACATATTTTCAGAGGCCATAGGTCCAACCTACTAAAAGTCATACTAATGGGAAAAATCGAGGGAAAAGAGCACTAGGACGAAAACAACACTCTTGGCTGCGCAATATCCAGAACTGGTGAAACATCGCTGATGCCGCCACGAGTTTCAGAAGAGCCGAGCAAGGAAGACTTTATATTGTACAGTGAACACAACGCCAACGCGCTAAGAAGCGTACGGCACCAGAATCAAAAGTACAGTCTGTTGGGGTAGACATGACAGCAGTGACAATCTAGTATGTGACTTGACGACAGGCATTGACTGCATGTAATGATTTATAAAAAATGATTGAACTGAACTCCAATATTATTAAATAATTTACTTAGAATGTATAACAACGGAAAAGTTTTGTAACGAACTCGTGAATTAAAATGACGATTAACAATCTCGAACATTAACAAGCTCGCTCCGCCCGCTCGATAAATAATCTCTATTGTTAATCGTCCTTAATAATACACTTGTTCGTTAACTATAAATACATGTTAATATCTCAAAATCGCTTAAGATTGGGTATAGTGAAGTGAACATAAAGTGCCCTTATTTTCGGCCTTAGAATTAAGTAAAAGAATAAGAATATAGAGAAATGAAGATATTTGACATTTTTGAACTTGAACTTTACTACCCCGTATACAAAAAAGAAGTTTTCGATATGTCAACAATGACCTTGATCGTCCTACCAATCAACCCGACAATATGTTTTTTATTTGGTATTGGGGATGCTCACACAGAATTTTCAACTGTCAATTGTTTATTAAAAATATTAATATCTCGATAAGTATAAGTTTTGCTATAGGGTATTCAACACAAAGTGACATTGAAATTTAATGTAGAATCCGAAAAGTTAATAAAGTATAGAGTGTTATATTTGAAATAAGCAAAGTGTCGTTCACTTCCAGTATAACCGGAAGTGGCATATCTGTCATAATATTTTCAATAAATTTTCCGTAACCTGTTATGCATCTATACCAATTTGTATCAAAATCGTGTATGTAGATTCTAATATATAGATAGTTTAAACTCGTCGTAAAACAACATCCTGTATTGCCAAACAAACCAGATTAGTTAGAAACAGCCACTTTTGTAAGTACCCCAGAATAAAATATTTCTTCATTATCAAGGAACTTACCATTTAGATATCAATGAAGGTTTGTTCAGCAGTGATTTATATTCACTGTCATGATTATTTAATTTACAGGACGTTATTTTAACGGCAGACTACGTTTAAAGATAATAACAAGTGTCACAGTCATTAAATATTGTGTCGAAAATTATTACATATTTCCAAATCCCCATAAGTGTCGATGATTGACTAATTTTGGTTTAAAGCGCATTAATGCTTATGGAGATTAAAGGTTAATTAGTTAAGCATATCCATATAATGGTCAGGGTTAATCCATGTTAATTTATTCAAGGTGAGATAAGATTGTTTATTTTAGGAGCCTAATAAACATATTACGTAACATATAGAAAAACAGGCGAAAATAAAAGTAAGAATCGAAATTATGATAAAAGTGTCAGGGTAAGTGAATTTAAAACATAACATATTCTTCAAGGTTGAATTTTAACGTATATTCTAAAATTCCTATAACGAAGAATTAGTCGAAGTAATCTGAAACAAGGGTACTTATCTCGATAACATAAACAAACCAATATTGGGGCCGATGAGATTTTGTAAAAGTCACGTCCCCAAATTCTTAAACATTTCCGTGGTTGTTATAGCATCTTACGCTGTATATCACATAAGAAATAAAGACCAAAATTGGTTATAACACCCCTTTTCATAGTTCCCGGTTTCTTGATGAGAAGGCATATCATTATTAAATCTAACAGAGTAGAGTTCAGTCTAATCAGAGAAAAGTGTGGTGATTGTAAAAGTTTATTAAGAACAAGCTTCAGTAAAATAGGTGAGTTTGTCACAGAGTAACCTTTTCATACTTTGTAATAATTATTATTTGTGAGTTTTTCACAGAGTAACCTTTTCCATAGATTGTAATAATTTTGATATATTGTTTTGATAAGCTATTATAACTTAAACTAATTCATATTTGACCTTTTATGTTGACAAATCTATATATTTATACATATATTTATATACAATAAGTGTTTGACAATTTATGAATTTGACATCTGAGTTTACAAACAATACATTAATTTGAGGTACGTCGCGAGTTTGCCCTTCGTACTTCGCTAGTTGAAAGGAGTGGATACTTTGCGAGTTTGCCCCTAGTATCTTAGTGAAGGCCTATAACACTGTTTATCATGATACATACTCCGGACTAGCAATTGTTCTGCTCTTAGAGGGGTATTTCGCGAGTTTGCCCTTAATACCTATGACCTGAGAGACGTTTGAACTATCTTATGTATTATTTGTACATTTCTTTTAAATATATTATTCTGATTAGGTTCTGGTTTTAATAATGAACCATAAATATACGGGATTGATATATTAGACTTTTGTGACAGTTAATTTTATTGTTGTTGCTTAATTTTCCAAATCTCTTATGAACTGGTTACTCAGGATTTTGTTTCCTTTTCAGATGTGTCATCTCGAGAGAGCGCTTTTCCTGACAAACGCCCCATTTTTATTTTACATTTTAATAGTTTATTTAATGGTTAGTTAATTTATAATCGTAACGATTTTATTTTTATTGCTAATATTTTATTTTGTTTACTTTAGTATATTTTATTTTTATTATCCTCGGTCTAATTATTTTTACATACATACATAACTCCCTTATAATTTTTCAGAAGTGGGATGATTATCTAATTAGAGTGATCATAATAATTACCACAATGATCAAAAAAAATAATACAAATTGCAATAAATTATATTCATTTACCAATATTTTACAACATTTAAAACAAAATTCAATTTAATTTCTTTGCACTCTTAATCGAGATGACACACATAAATAGAACCGATTATATGTATTACTTTCTTTCTTATCAGGAATCTGTGTACAATGAATACTCGACGAGGACATAAACGACAGCTGACATTAGAGGCGGCTTCTATTAGTTCTCAAACAAGTTCTTCGCAGTATACCGACACTGATAGGAGTATCGATCGTTTAACGGCAATAATAACTACCCTTGTTGAGTCCAATGCGCAACAACATGGAAAATATAACGTCCCTGTTATGCGTGGAGATATGGTACCCGTTTTTAATCCGGAAGAACAAGATTTGACTGTCAACGATTGGACTTCCAAAGTAGATGAATTTAAGGACGTTTTTGGGTGGTCCGAAGAAGCGACAATTTATTTCGCAATGTCAAAACTTAAAGGTATGGCAGAGGTGTGGTACAAAGGTCTGTCCAGTATTAAATTCTCGTGGGAGGAATGGAAAGATAAATTGACACAAAGTTTTCCTAGTAAACGTAATTTTTATGCGGATCTACAGGAAATGATGAGAAGAACGAAACGCAACGATGAAAATTATTGCAAATATTTTTACGAAAAATCAGCTCTTCTTAGTAAATGCGAAATATCAGGAGAAAGAGCAGTTTCTTGCATCATTGGAGGAATTTTCGACAACGTGGTTAAAACTGGGGCTATGGCTGGTAATCACATATCACCGGAGTCTTTATATGGTTACCTTTGCAGTTTGGATTTAGGACCAAGCACTTCGAAAAGAATGGATCATTCTAGAAATATGCAGAAACGTAAACCTGGTTATTTTAAGGGTCATAATAAACACTTTAAAAATTCTGTCACGTTAACGTGTTTTACTTGCCATAAGCCAGGACACATCAAACCATTGTCAAGAAAGAAATCGCAACCAAAACAAAAATACCGAAAAACGTTGTCAATTTTGCAGAAATGTTGGTCATTTGGAAGAACATTGCTTTATCAAAAAGAGATCTGAGAAAGCAAAGCAAACCATCTGACAATTAAGAGATACACAAAACCAAAAATTTTACAAAAGTATTTTCATTAATCAAACACCGTCTTTAGCGTATATCGATTTAGTAAGCTCTTGCACAACCATTCAGTTACAAGAAGTCTCCAGACTAGCCTTAAATGTAGACACTACCAATAATATTATGTTGCATGGTTATGGAAACGGGCGTACTCTTACATTAGGTTCAACATCATTTAAAATAAAAGTTGATGAAGTGGAAGCTGATATATCAGCATATGTGGTTCCTAATATTGCACAAGAAGTACCAATTTTGTTGGGAAGGAATTTTACAGAAATGCCCGACATACTTATTATTAAGGATGATATTACGTTAAAATTCCTTCACAAAACTATAGCAGAGTTTAGTAGCCTAGAAGTAGAACCGAATAACAACAAAGTTGAACTACGAATTTCGGACAACTCTACTTTGTTGCCAAATCATTGGGGACATGTGCAAGTCCACAGTGACTCATATGAAGGCGATCTTTACGTTGCCGCTAAAGTGCGACCACAAGAAGGTCAAGAATATTGCATTCCTTACACTGTAGTAATAATAAGAAAGGGTGAACCTACTATAGTGCCATGTATAAGTTTAGCAGATAAGGAGATAGAATTTAGGAAAAATAGGATTATCGTTAGAGCTTTTAAGTGTATAGAAGAGAAGGATCCGGAAGAACATGTCATGAAAATACATGAAGGTATCGACGAGCCTTTACTGGAGGAGGAAATTGTGGTTGGGCCTGTCACTACCAAAGACAAACAGAATTTAATCAAATTGTTGAAGAAATATAGAGATTGTTTTGCATTAACAACTCAAGAACTTGGATGCTCGAAAACCGCCAAAATGGTAATTAAGTTGAGTGAAGAAAAACCATTTTCGTACTGACCTTATCGTATGTCAAGAGCAGAACAGAACTTGGTTAAAGGAATAGTTGACGAACACTTGGAAAATCAAATAATACGAGAATCCGATTCAGAATATTCATCACCCGTCCTTTTGGTAAAAAAGAAAAATGGTGAGCAAAGGTTGTGTATTGATTATCGTAAATTGAACACTCTTTGTATTAAGGACAGCCACCCATTGCCACATATAGACGACCAAATCGACAAACTTCAAGCTGGACATTACTTTATCAGCCTCGACTTAAAATTCGGCTATCATCAGATACCTCTAGACGAAGCATCAAAACATTATACTGCTTTTGTAACGCCGGAAGGACAATACGAATACAACAGAGTTCCTTTTGGGTTAAGCAAGGCACCACGAGTTTTTCAGAGGTTAATGACACGAATACTCAGACCAATACAGAGAAATTCCGCACTCTACTTGGATGACGTATTGTTGTTTGGACCAACGATAGACGATGTTCTACAAGTTCTTGAACAAACACTAGAAATTTTCAAGCAAGAAGGTTTAACATTAAACCTCAAGAAATGTAACTTTTTGAAGACATCTGTCACATATCTTGGGAACGAAATTGAACAAGGGACAGTAAAACCTGGACTTGAAAAGATAAAGGCAGTCGAACAATTTCCTACACCAAAAACAATCCACCAAATACGTCAGTTCCTGGGACTTACCGGCTATTTCCGGCATTTCGTTAAAAACTATGCCATTATTGTAAAACCCTTAACAAATTTGACAAGAATGAATGTGATGTGGATATGGGGAGAAAAACAAGAAAAAGCTTTCCGAGAGTTGCAAGAGATTCTAGTGACTCGTCCAGTCTTAAGCCTATTTAATTCCGAAGCTGCCACTGAACTACACACCGACGCAAGCCAAGTTGGATTAGCTGTTCCAAAGGCAAAAATATGAACGTCTGCACCCTATAGCGTATTATAGTCGTCAAACGTCGGATACAGAGCAAAAATATCATTCCTTCGAATTGGAAACTTTGGCTGTTGTCGAAAGCCTTAGGAAATTTCGAAGCTATCTACTTGGAATTTCTTTTACTGTTGTCACGGATTGTAATTCTCTCAAAGCTGCAAGCAGGAAAAAGAATCTTTTACCACGAATAGCGAGATGGTGGCTTGAACTTCAAGAATTTACATTTGAAGTCCAATATCGCCCAGGACAACGAATGGGTCACGTAGACGCACTAAGTCGTAATCCAACTGCCAACGATGGGACTGAAGAGGAGTGTGAAGTAATCTTACATATTCAAGAAGCCGACTGGGTTCTGACAGGTCAGTTAACAGACGACAAAATAAAAGAGATACATAAGATACTCTCAAAACCTCCAGAGACGGACAATGAGAAGAATATCTACAAAAATTACTGTTTGCGAGATGGGAGAGTATATAGGATCACAGCTCGAGGAATACTTTGGGTTGTTCCAAGAGGAATGAGGCAGCGCATTTTAAAAGCAGCTCACGACGATTTTGGGCATTTCGGAGTGGAAAAAACGCTACACAGGCTGTGTGAGAGTTATTGGTTTCCACGTATGAAGAAATATGTAGAGCAGTACATATCTTGCTGTATACCATGTTTATACAATAAAAGAAATCATGGAAAGAAGGAGGGATTCTTACATCCAATACCGAAAGGAGATATACCATTAAATATTTTCCATGTGGATCATCTAGGTCCATTTCCAAAATCCAAAAGAAACAATCAATATTTAATTGTTGGAATAGATGCATTCACCATATTTGTCTTCTTACGAGCAGCAATAAGCACCCAAACCAAATACGTAATCGACTATTTCAAGGATATCTTCGCTACCTATGGAGTTCCAAAGATATTAGTGTCTGATCAAGGAAGCTCATTCACTTCCAAGAAATTCAAATCTTTCTGTCGCCAAAACAACATCAGACACGTGCTGAACGCTGTAGCTACTCCCAGGGCAAACGGCCAAGTGGAACGTCTAAACAGTACGATTCTTAGCGCGTTACTACCGTCTATAGCCGAAGAAGAATTATGGGACGAGCAAGTACGATCTGTACAATTTTCTATCAATAAAGTGGTCAATAAGAGCACTGGAAAAACACCTAGTCAACTACTTTTCGGTTTCACTCCAAGAAGTTTCTCATTGGATACAACTCTTAAAGATGAAATTAATACCATTGCTACATTATTTGAAGACCTAATTGGGGAGCGCGAGCAAGCCGCAAATAAAATTAGAGCTGCGCAAGTTGAACAAAACAAACATTTTGATAAAAAAAGAAAGAAACCAAAATGTTACAAGGAAGGCGATCTAGTTGTTATTTTAAAACAAGACATTTCAACTGGGACCAGTCGAAAACTGAATGTCCCATATAGTGGGCCAATGATTGTTAAGACCGTTTTACCAAATGATCGATACATTGTCAAAGATATGGACAAATCTTATCGCACAAGAAAAGCATCGACCTATGAAAGAACTGTAGCCGTTGACCGTATGCGTCGATGGTGTCCATCAGGAGGCATTTCGGATACTACCGACAGCGAAAGTGGAGAAGACGGAGTCGTTCTGACTTCGGATAATGACAGTGACTCTCCAGGGGCCTAAGGTATCTCGGGACGAGATATTTGCAGGATGGCCGAACTGTCAGGGTAAGTGAATTTAAAATATAACATATTCTTCAAGGTTGAATTTTAACGTATATTCTAAAATTCCTATAACGAAGAATTAGTCGAAGTAATCTGAAACAAGGGTACTTATCTCGATAACATAAACAAACCAATATTGGGGCCGATGAGATTTTGTAAAAGTCACGTCCCCAAATTCTTAAACATTTCCGTGGTTGTTATAGCATCTTACGCTGTATATCACATAAGAAATAAAGACCAAAATTGGTTATAACACCCCTTTTCATAGTTCCCGGTTTCTTGATGAGAAGGCATATCATTATTAAATCTAACAGAGTAGAGTTCAGTCTAATCAGAGAAAAGTGTGGTGATTGTAAAAGTTTATTAAGAACACGCTTCAGTAAAATAGGTGAGTTTGTCACAGAGTAACCTTTTCATACTTTGTAATAATTATTATTTGTGAGTTTTTCACAGAGTAACCTTTTCCATAGATTGTAATAATTTTGATATATTGTTTTGATAAGCTATTATAACTTAAACTAATTCATATTTGACCTTTTATGTTGACAAATCTATATATTTATAAATATATTTATATACAATAAGTGTTTGACAATTTATGAATTTGATATCTGAGTTTACAAACAATACATTAATTTGAGGTACGTCGCGAGTTTGCCCTTCGTACTTCGCTAGTTGAAAGGAGTGGATACTTTGCGAGTTTGCCCCTAGTATCTTAGTGAAGGCCTATAACACTGTTTATCATGATAAATACTCCGGACTAGCAATTGTTGTGCTCTTAGAGTGGTATTTCGCGAGTTTGCCTTTAATACCTATGACCTGAGAGACGTTTGAACTATCTTATGTATTATTTGTACATTTCTTTTAAACATATTATTCTGATTAGGTTCTGGTTTTAATAATGAACCATAAATATACGGGATTGATATATTAGACTTTTGTGACAGTTAATTTTATTGTTGTTGCTTAATTTTCCAAATCTCTTATGAACTGGTTACTCAGGATTTTGTTTCCTTTTCTGATGTGTCATCTCGAGAGAGCGCTTTTCCTGACAAACGCCCCATCTTTATTTTACGTTTTAATAGTTTATTTAATGGTTAGTTAATTTATAATCGTAATGATTTTATTTTTATTGCTATTATTTTATTTTGTTTACTTTAGTATATTTTATTTTTATTATCCTCGGTCTAATTATTTTTACATACATACATAACTCCCTTATAAAAGTAAAGTTCGTTTAAAAATAAATAACTTCGATTTATTTAATTATGTTTATTCTAAGAATGTTGGATCTAACATTTCAACCAGTTCATAAATCAAGTGTTTTTGCTTTTGACTTCACAAGAAAGCAGCGTAATAGTAATAGTAATACATACTTGATTCCTAACAGTATATACAGTTCACTTGGACATAAGCCCAAAAGCAGAATTGTCAATTTGTTTAGAGATTAAAGTGTATACGTTATGAGCAATGAGAGAATACAAATAATATATTGCACTTATTAACGAAAAACATGCAGACTTCATATTTTTATTCAAGAAACGACTAATATATTAATACAAACAGGCATAGAATACTAACGAAAGTCGGTTCGTCGTTATGTGTTCTTATATTCACAAAAGAATTTTTTTTCGAAAAATGGTGTAGTTTGTAGAATGGTAAGAAAGTATTCCAAATATACCCATTACAGCTTAAGGGAATGGAGAAGCTGCAGAGCTTTGAGACGAAAATATTTTGTGAATAGACGTGACACCATAATGGAGTTTACGCTGTCACGTTAAAAAATTAGAGCCAATTATGGGTCTAATATTGAAAACTGTTCAAACCCAGTAAAGTTCATAATAAAAGTATTAGTCTGGTGTGCGAATTCAGAGGCTAAATTTACAACACGTTTTGTAGGCAAAGTTCGGAGACATGCTGTATATGTTTATACTCAAACATGTTTATCAAAAATACTTGCTTCATCAATATTTGTCATCAAAGGGATGAAATCATATTTTGACCCAATTTATTCACTTGTTATTCTGCCAGATGAAATCAAGACTTGCTAGAGCAATATGAAGGTATTTATGTAGATAGACCCCGTTAAAGCCGAACCATCGTGTCAAAAGGCTTACGAAAAATGTTTGTAATGTTCGAAATAAACATCATTTGTGGGCAAGACATTAAATTGTAACTGAAAAAACTTTGTAAATATGTGTGATTGCTGGTATATATACGTTGGACTGAGAAACTACAGTCACAGATAACCCTCAGATAGATGAGACACTGATTGTGGCGCCATCTAAAGAGCCTGTCGAGTAAATAATTGAGTGATGTTGAAAAGATTTCTGTAATTTTAGGTTTTGGCGGTATATTCAAATTTACTGTATTTTAATTATTTTATTTCACAATAATCATTGGTAGTCCATCATTTAACATTTCATTCAATTTAACTCAACATATGTTGAGTTGAATTAAATAAAATATCAAATGATGGATCATAAATGGTTAATTGAATTGAAAAAATAAAACAGTAACCATATAAACAGTTTATTTATTTTGGCATAAAAATACAAATATTTATGATTGATAAGTTTATATCAATTTATTATTACACTCGTATAAACACACAGAGCTGGACAAACTGCTGGAGTATAACTGCTACTTACTTAATCAAAAAAAGTGATAGCAATGAGTTGTTAACTACTATTTTTGGGAACTTTCTGTGAAAGAAAACATTTGAGTATAATTACTGCGAATGTTAGAACAAAAGTAATTAAAATATTTTTATAGGAAAAGTTGTTAAATACTGCCCAGCTCTGTAAATACAAGGTGCCAAGTAATTACATATAAGAGTGCTAAACAGCACTTGTGACTGTACAACATTTAAAATAATATATCTAACATTTCGTTTCCACTTAAAACACATCTTAATTTCTTTACTGGAAGTATTAAATAGGTTTATATCACAAGCCCAAACCTAGTATATTGCATATTTGTATATTTCTTCATTTAAAAGCATTCCGTTCTTATGAAACCATCGCATAAGGCAGTTTAAGTTACTCTGCAGCTCCTGGCAGTCTATGATTGTTAAAATGTTTCTTAAGGGCTCTTAAAAATCCCACCGTCTCATGGAAGTCCTTTCTCGTTTCTGGTTGAGGTTCTACATGTAAACACACAAAATAACTACAATAAATAAGTAAACACACAAATATGTTTGAAAATTCATGTCAACAAAAGAGAACAAAATGCGCTTACTATCGAAATAATAAGTTTACACATGTTTTTGTACTAAGCCAAAAAAATATCAAAAAATGTTTGAATGTATACATTTGTTTGGTTTTTTTGAATTCCTTTTTGGAGCTTTCGATTGTTTTAGGAATTCTTGATTTTTAACTATTTTTTTATTTTTTGTCTTTATTGGATATTTTGGATTTTTGGTTACCGCTAGACCAAATACTTAGACGTAATGCCTCAACAAAAGTTAATACTCACTTTCATTTCCCATAAATTGTCACACCATGGGCTATATATGAAAATCGGTAAGGGTCAATACCTTCCATCCCATAGCTGGTAGAGGGAATATAGCTATAACATAAAATAAAACCCAGATTATTATTTTTTCAATGGATACATTTTAAAATGGAATTGTCTGAGTATGGTGTACAAACTAGATATAAATTGAGTGAATGAAAAGACGAGTACTGAGTGTGAAATTTGATTATAATTCCAGCTAAGCGCTTTCAGCCATTAGGTCATTCTCAAAGCTGTCGACAAGAGAAAAACATACAACAGGTACAATGTACACACAATGAAATAAAATGTTTGATGTTACATCATTATTTAAGTAAAATTTGTTAAAATAACCCTATAAAGAGGGTGTGCACACATATCATTTAGTTGGTAATTTCAAACGTTTCGTTATGTGAATTACAATTGTACACGCTCTTTATAGAGTAATTTTAACAAATTTTAGTTAAATAATCATGTAACATCAAACATTTTATTTCATTGTATGTAGCAGTTACAGGGTTTGATGTTTTTTGACACCTTCTGTATATTTTTTTCTTGACGAGAGCTTTCAGAATGGTCTAATGGCTGAAAAAGCACTTACCTGAATTTTAAGAAAATTACACACTCAGTACTCGTCTTTTCGTTCACTCAAAATACATTTTAAAATGTCCAAAATTATAGTATGCTACATTGAACACAATAAAACTTATCATCAAGTTTTATTAATTTCCACTCATATGGGAAGGCAAATCAAACTGTCTTAATAACCTCTCTTCGTCTTTCTCAAATCTAAAGAAACACTGTTTTTGAAAATGAAGGGATCATATCTTCCATCGTTTCCTGGTCGACAAATTTACTGATTTATGCACTGCTTTTCAGCCATATTAATTTTATCTTCCTGGGTTGGTGGTTAACATCAACATATTTATTAAAAGTATCGATATACTGGGCGAATAAGTTACAAAATCCGAAATTAATATTTATCATGCTGGCTGATTAGTGGAGAGCTGATTTTTTATAGGATGTCTTGGATTTTATATAAGTACATACGATTTATGTAGTTCATGAAACCTACGTAATATTTAGTCTACTGACACTACTACTACTACTAAAACTTTTAAAATTACACTTTCTCAACCGATTATATTAGAACGATTTTTTTTGGATAGGCTATAGATTGTAAATAGAAGATTCCCACACAGCTTGAAGGTCGACGTTTCGGTAAATATATTACTATCATCAGGGCAACACATCAAATGGAATCCGTGTCATATTAAAAGTAGAAAATAGAAATATCCGTAATGGACATCAAAAATAAAATTGAAACACATATAGGGACTAGAAACGTAAAAACACAGACGAACTTTAGAAAAGTTCTAACTGGAACCTAATTAGTGGCTGGTCCTTCACATCAGCAGTTATTAACAAATAAGTAAAAGAGAACTACTAAAATAATAATGATTCATTGCTTCTGAAACACATGTTTACATCAGTGAGTACAAGGGAGATATATATTATTCATATGACAAATCTTGATTTACAGTTCATCCGTTTCGGAATCTGAGCTGTCGTCACCAGTATTTATTATCACTGGTTCAATATGTATGTTCACCAAATTGTGTTCTCGATTATTTTTTCGGTATGCCTAACAAAATTATCCCAAACATTTGCACTGCAATTTTCCAATGCTTCTTACCACATACTCAAGACCCTTCCATCACCGTATCCGTCTCTGCCAATATACTTATTATAATATGTGTTGCAGTGGTCCCAAATAAGCTCAAAAGCATTAAATTCGCAATGGTAGCGCGGTATCTTTAAGACTTCATGACCATTTTTCGGAACAATTCATCAACGACATATACATTTTATTTCCTGTTCATTTTAGCAATTTGTAATAGTTCAGGTCTTGAGAGGTTTTTATTAAAATCAACATCATTGGCTTTTAACCAAGTGATAATTTCATATTTTTTTGACGAAGTGGAAGGTTGCTTTTCTGCTAGTACACTATGATAAGGCGCATTGTCCATTACAATTAACGACGGTTCTTCTAAATTTAGAATTAACTGTGTCGCAACCCACTTTGTAAGTATGTCACTGTGGTAATCTGACGACGATGATTTAGAGGAAAACACTAAACTGGCATCTTCCATGAATCCTTTGGATGAACCAGCGTGAACAATAATAAAACGTTTACCGTCGTAACCTCCTGATTTACGTACACTTATAACATTACTGCCCTGCCAAGAAGTTAATTTGGTTCCTTTGGCATATACCCATGTTTCATCTTAAAATATAATTTGTCTTGAAAATACACTATCACGCTTTTCTATATATTTTCGAAGAAAGCATGCTCTTTGGCTAGCAGTATTTCTTCGTTCTATTAATGCTCTTCTGTTGTCTTCCTTTTAATATTTAAATTCCAAATGTTTCAATAGCATCAATAAAGAGGTATTTCCAACAGAAAGAATTTCTATAAAAAGATAAAAAGTTTTAAATTATCATTATCTCCAACAAAACAAAAGATTTTTTTTATATTTACTTCATACTAAATTTGAACCTCGGATTAACAAATAAAATAGATATGTTTGTTTTGACTTTTTCCTGCCCAAACATTGGGTTACATTCTAAGCTCACTTGCGGGACACTTCCACTGCTTTGCCATAATTACAAATCCTCTTTAGACGTTTCATTGAAAATTTCTCATAGTAATTTCTACTTTGAGTTGCAGCTTTTAAAATTAATTAATAATACTCGAATTTTATTTAATAAAAGAATTAAACAAGAATTTGTTGTATCCTTAGATACCTTTATGGTTATAACTAAAAGTGGCAACATTGCTCAAGATTTCAGTACGTGGTAATTTGTCAATATTAATCTATTTAGTAGTTTTGTCATTGCTTAATCACCATATAAAGAGAGATGCAAATATCGTCAGACCATCGACGATCATTTTAAATACGCCGTAGTATTGTAGTAAATAATGTAAAACGTGGTTTGTTTATACGAGCGTCATTACGACTAGAGAGTAAACATTTAGTTCTTTCGTTTTGATGTGTTTTTCATGACTTTTAAGTGTGAAAATAAACTTTTAAGTTAATTAATTTGATATTTTTGGATTATCATGGTTCGTCGGTGCCAAGTTTGTCAGAAAAACAGCCGAAATTATCAATGCCCCATGTATCTACTGTTATATTTTATTTTGCGCACCGTGTTTTTTGTAGAATATACTTACGAACACGTGTGTGTTTTTACGTTATTCGATATTATATTATCATTCTAATGAAATGGTTACGACCGGGGGTGAAGGGTGAAGAGAGCTATTTGGGATTTGTATGTGTAAAAATGTTTAGTCTAGATATAACCACAAGACGGAAGGGAATAAAGTTAGATAGTTACAGTAACACAGAGTTTCATTATAATATTTAACCTTTTTCCAATCTTACACTACAATACCATCCCCACTTTTTGTAATTCATTTATTATTTCACTACTGGCGTTTAGTATTGTTGGTCGCAAAAATAAACGTGTTTATGAATGAATAGCCCTCTCTATGTTTATTATTACTCTAAGATTTGAACACACGGTTTTGATATTCAGATTTTTTATTATTTGTACCAAGTAATGTATTGCACAGCCCCGTATATGTGACATCAAAAAATTTAGAAGCTATAACTTATCACATTTAAATTAAAAATATGCACAACATTCTGTATTTTGAAACTTTACCATCAATAAGAAGTGAAATAAGCATTGTAATATTCCCGTCTCACGGTGATATGAAAATAGTACGAGAGATGGCGACCAAGATTTTTGCCTCATAGCGGCTCGGCAAAAACCGCACTGAATCGATAGATTATATGACCCTGTACCCAGAAATGCGATTTTCAGACATTTAGCGCGTAGCGTATGATCTGAGCGCATTTTCAAAAATGTCAACAAATCGGAACTAAGTGACTCATAGCAGCCCGTCTGATTTCCGGAATGTAGTTAGATAATAGCCCTGAGATACCAATAACACAGTTTTCAGACACCAAGATTGTAGCGCGTACCCAGGAGATCAATAAAAAAAATGAGCCAAAAAAAAAGAATTACCGCAGCCCGTCTGAAAATGATTTTTATAGGTTAAGTCGGGTCAATTGATGTGGAAAGATCAATTTTCAGACAAAAAACATGTCGCCTTACATTTTTATAGCATTTCGAACATGTCAACAAATCTGACCTAAGTGACTCATAGCAATCTGTCTGAAATTCGTCGTCAATGATTGAATACGTTCCCCAGATGTGGAAAAAAATTATATCAGACAAATTGAATGTAGCATGTAATATTCCCGATTGCATCTTTCGGATGAGCTGACGTCGAAGTATTATTTTCCGTCGAACTATCACCAACGTTTTCCGTCGAGCTATCTATAACGTTCTCCTAAGAAACAGTAAAATTCTTAGGAATTGTCACGACTGTAAAATTTTTATATCACACTGAGTGGTATCCATGTTCGGCATCAACAGTTCGTGGCAATACGATGTTGGAGTAAATTGATTTTCTCCTCGATGGCTTTGTGCTCCGATAATCGGCCAATTCGTGCACTTTTTAAGGTTGTCCCCTGTGAATGTTTTTGTTGGCACATTTGTTGTTTTTTGCAAAACACACACCGTGGATTCGACATCTTCTAACATATTTTGCACTACTGGATATCACCGTTGAAACACGCGTCATTACACCGGTCAAAACAGAACAGCCATATTGTACGCAGCAGCTGTGGTGAAGCAAGAGACAGGGACGTAACACATAATTGGCCGTTCTTGACACAGGAGCGTAACAAGAGCCGGAGTATTTGCCGGGCGACTCCGGCACATTTTTTCGTTATAGGCGACACTCAAAATTTCTGAAAACCGTATTTTCGTATTTTGGGCATCCACACGAATGATTTAAAACAAAAATGAGCCGAGCTGCTATGAGTCACTTAGGTCAGATTTGTTGACATTTTTGAAAATACACTCAGGTCAAACGCTACGCACAAAATGTCTGAAAACACAAATTTTAGTGATAAAATAACAAAATCTATGTACATTTTCAATATCAGACGGTCTGTTATACGACAGTCGACCACTTTTTTTTACACAGCAGAAATGGCCCCCCGCGAAGATGCTACACTTCTGAGTATTACTAGTGACCAGTCGGCTCTAGGGTCATCCAATCTATCGATTTTACACGGTTTTAGCCGGGCGGCTATGAAACATGGTTTTGGTCGTCATCTCTCGCATGCCCTGCGATCTTTTATAGCCACTGCTAAACTGCATTTTTAACGCCATCTATTCGCTTGGAAGGTTACTAATGAACTTTACTTTACTGATTGCTGTAATACCGTCAAAGTAATACATCAAAATGTCAGGAGTAAAACAATAACAAATGGATCAGTATATTAGAGTTTTATTGTATTTGTCATTTTTTGAAGGGGAATAATTTTTTAACTTGTAGATGACTTTACTGCAGCACAAAGAAAAGCCAAAAAGGTTTTGGGTCCGGTGAACTATAGGGAGACACGAATTTTTGACTGATTTTGCGAAAAATCAATAGTACTCTCCTATTTTGAAGATTATCCGTCGAAAAATTTGCGGGTTATACACAATTTACAGAGAAAAATCCAAAAAAATATTTTTTTTCGTCACGTAAACCATCACTTTTGGATTGAATATTTTATACAAAAAACAGTTTAAATGTATCGCACTGTACAGGAAAGTGATCAACAATATATATTCTCACAAATTATAATGAAATTTCAGTTAGTTTGCTGATAGTATAATTTAAATTAACACTTTTATAAATATATATAATTGTAAGACAACAAATTTGTATGTGATAATTTTAATGACAGAATTGACAGATACCTTTTTGTGAAACGTAATGCGTAACCAAAACCATAAATCTAAATATGAAGTCTCTAACATTTTCTTTTCATCATTCAGTGCGAATGAGAACATTTTAAATTTGTTAGGTCATTATAAAAAATAAAATTGTTTGAACCATTTAATTATAAATTAATATCACGTTTGGTTCTCTTTATTTTATACTTTATAATATACCAATATACCATGAAACCCAAACTTGAACATTTATATCAGTAGGGGTGCGTTCACAAACCAACGTCTTGAGTGTAAGAGTTATACTTAGGTACAAAGTGACCGTTCATTAAACATTTAACATATATCTCACACTCTGTAATACAGCGTTCATAAACGCACCACGGGAATCGCCGAAAGTGTACTCTTAGTTACCCGCTCAAGATCGAGGAAATTATTACCCTGACATGCGTAATTCGTATTACACAAATGTTCTTGTTTATAGAGGTTAATGCGTTAGTAATTGTTATTCTGTGGGTTGAGGTTAGCTATAAGTTTCCATCAGCAGAATATTTTCAAATTCCATTGGTAATAATGTTAAAGGTTGAAACACTCCACAATCCCTGTTTTCCGCAACCAACGTGAAATAATTTCAATGTCAAAATCAAATTTGGACAGTGTCGACCTACAAATAGGTAGGGCGCGCGCTCTAATCGTTCAAGTTGGTTTCTCCCTAGGTTTCTACCCGGCGTTTGACTGACATGTTACCCTGTCAGAGTTCTCTCCTCACCTCGCCAATATATTATGAATGCAGTCTAGCGTATATATACAGATATGCAACCAACAAAACAGAATATGATACTTTGTAGCATGGTTGCCAGCTGTAATTGACTACTTGAGAATCATGGTATTTTTTACATTATTATTAGATGCGAAATCAAATATCATTCAAGAAGGGGAAGGGAATATAATCATTGGATTCATCCTTCGCGCACATCAGGTTATTCAAGAAGGGGAAGGGAATATAATCATTGGATTCACCCTTCCCCTTCTTGAATAACCTAATAGGGGAAGGGCGAATGCATGCATGTTACAAAGTATTGGATATTTTTCATGAAGGGGAAGGATGAATGCAATGATTATATTTCATTGTCCTTCTTCAAATACTCAATATAAATATATCATCATATATAAATGTGTTTATAATTTCATTTATTTTCTTGAGTTTAGGTCAAATTCATTCAATCAAGATATATTTTAATCAAATATTTGATTTCGCATCTTGATAATAATGTAAAAAATACCATGATTCTCAAGTAGTCGATTACAGCTGGCAACCATGCTACAAAGTATCGTATTTTGTTTTGTTGGTTGCATATCTGTATATATACGCTAGACTGCTAGAGTGCATTCATAATATATTGGCGAGGTGAGGAGAGAACTCTGACAGGGTAACATGTCAGTCAAACGCCGGGTAGAAACCTAGGGAGAAACCAACTTGAACGATTAGAGCGCGCCCTACCTATTTGTAGGTCGATACTGTCCAAATTTGATTTAGACATTGAAATTATTTTACGTTGGTTGCGTAAAACAGGAATTGTCGAGTGTTTTAACCTTTAACATTATTACCAATGGAATTTGAAAATATTCTGCTGATGGAAACTTATAGCTAACCTCAACGCATTAACCTCTATAAACATGAACATTTGTGTAATACGAATTACGCATGTCAGGGTAATAATTTCCTCGATCTCGAGTGGGTAACTAAGAGTACACTTTCGGCGATCCCCGTGGTGCGTTTATGAGCGCTGTGTTACAGAGTGTGAGATATATATTAAATGTTTTATGAACGGTCACTTTGTACCTAAGTATAACTCTTACACTCAAGACGTTGGTTTGTGAACGCACCCCTACTGATATAAATGTTCAAGTTTTGGTTTCATGGTATATTATAAAGTATAAAATGAAGAGAACCAAACGTGATATACATTTAAAATTAAATGGTTCAAACAATTTTATTTTTTATAATGAACTAACAAATTTAAAATGTTCTCATTCGCATTGAATGATGAAACGAAAATGTTAGAGAATACATATTTAGATTTATGGTTTTGGTTATGCATTACGTTTCACGGAAAGGTATCTGTCAATTCTGTCATTAAAACTATCACATACAAATTTGTTGTCTTACAATTATATATATTTATAAAAGTGTTAATTTAAATTATACTATCAGCAAACTAACTGAAATTTCATTATAATTTGTGAGAATATATATTGTTGATCACTTTCCTGTACAGTGCGATACATTTAAACTGTTTTTTGTATAAAATATTCAATCCAAAAGTGATGGTTTACGTGACGAAAAAAAATATTTTTTTGGATTTTTCTCTGTAAATTGTGTATAACCCGCAAATTTTTCGACGGATAATCTTCAAAATAGGTGAGTACTATTGATTTTTCGCAAAATCAGTCAAAAATTCGTGTCTCCCTATAGTTCACCGGACCCAAGGTTTTAATTACAACAGACCTTTCGTCTAGTTCCGATATTTACAAAGGACGGGGATAAAGGATACGGAAAAAAATACAAGGTATGTCCCATCACTCTATATAGTTCTGATTCAGACAAGAGTCTCTCGTTAAATCGTAACATTTATCCTGTTTTTAAACCTACACCACAAACAAATTGTTAGTATTTAAAGAAATTAATAAGAATGTTTTGTGCAAATAATATATTTTTCAGTATTGTATAAAAAATCGGGGAATTATAAATCGGGTAGTACTTCTCCAGAGATTCAAGTGGAATCTATTGCCGAAACTATGAGGTCTGAAGCTGAAGGAATTTCCCTTGAGAATAAAGAATCAAATGATATGGCGAGATTTGCTGTTCCTAGAGGTAATTTGTTTCTTAAGTTAAATCATAATTTATAATAACCTAAAGTTTGCATATTAAATTTGACCTTTAGTATAGAAATACTTAATTTTATAATGTACCTTTTTAAATTTTTTTTAGAGTCAAAACCTTGTGGCAGTAGAATCAGATGAACACTTCACAAAAGAGATAAATCATCACCACAAATAGATACACTTGATGATCAAGGTGACTAAACTATATAATTTTAAATAATTTTTATATTTAATCATATTTTAAATTTATTTTAGAATTTAAAAGGTTGATGATAAATCAAATATCTCAATTAAATTTAGAAATCAACACTTTAATTGAAAGCGTTGGCACTCTCTTGAAGACACAAAGAATTCCGAGTAACCTGCAAGTAACATCGTTTGAAAATAATGTGAAAAAGTTATATGAAAAAATTCCAGTAATTCGACATTCGACGCATATTTTTAAAATCCAAATTCAACGTACTCGATCAAATACTGTCCCTAGTATTGCAAACCGACATTACAGATCATTTCTCAACAATACTACAGATAGTACTGGAAAAGACCAAATGCGCCAAGGAACGAGGAATAGTGAAATACATAAATGAAACAAAACTTGAAAATACAATCAGACAAAAATCTTGGGATTTCTTATACTTGAATCCAGATCCTAACTATGCAACAAATACTTTCATTGAAACACTTCAAAAATAAATAGACGACTGTACATATACAAAAAAATGTAAGAGGAAAAACACGAAAATCGCCTCTTGGATGACAAATACACTACAAAATACACAATGTATATCGGAAAAAAATTGGTGTTTGAAAAATATTGGAATCCATTATATTGTATCATATGTGTAATATTTGTTAGCACATGCTATTATCAATAAATTATTCTTATCTTAAGTTTGAGAAGAAAATAAAGAAAATCACCTGTACTATTTTATAAACAAAATTTTATATTAAATTTTTGAAACTATTTGTCGACATTCGTATTTTAATAAACTATCCTGGTTAATAAAAACGGATAAAAGCTTTAAATACCTTTTTGAAAGAACCTATCCTACTTTTAAGCCAAAATAAAATAACAGGTTGTTTCAAAAAGTGTTTAATTTGTGTGACTGTTTTTATTTGTTCATTTAAGAGAAAACAATATAGGCATAATTTAATAAACCTTTAGTATTTGCTTAGCTTGCCATCTAGTAGTAGCTAGTAATGGCGCACTCGACAAAACTTTGTGACTTCGGACTCAGTACAGGAGATTCCATTCTTCCCAGTATTGAAAGTATTTATCTATGAGAAGCGTAAGTATCAATGACAACTTTTTAGTTTTTAAATTGTATATTTTCATTGTGAACCAATGTCTTATTTGGTTTTTTCTGCAAAATTTATTTATATATTCATATATACATTGTATCCTTTTTTTTGTAGTAATAATATAATAATAACATTTTATGATTTCAAAGTGCACCAATAAAAAAATAGCGTAAAGTATCCGTGGATAACTGGTCTTTCAAACACTTGCTCTATTTCAAGCACTCCGGCTGCGCCGTCGTGCTCGAAAAATCGCGCGTGTTTGAAATACCTCTTTATCCACTTATACTTTAATATACTATTTCAATTCAAAATGGTTGTCAAAAAATTTTTAGGAACAATTTGAAAACCATAGAGATATTCTGCGATATATAGGAAATGTTTAACAGATAGGAGTGAACTAGTAACTACATATTAATTCCTTGTACTCGTGTTTGAATTTTCTTATTGAAAAGTAATGAGATATGAGTGAAGAAAGGGGGAAAGCTTTCAACGAGATTTTGAAGAACGAAACGAGGGATTTTGGATTCAATATAAATTCAAGAATGTATAGAAAGAAAAGTTTATTGTCTTCGCACAAAGTTTTTCTCAATTAATAAATACTTCTAACAGATTTTTTTTAATTTTTGCTCTGGATCACTACATAAATAATAATTAACAGCTTTAAGCCAGTGTATAACAATTGAGAGAAATTTGATCAAATCTAACGAATACCATCATCATTTTTATAGATGGGTTCCCTTTTTTCAAATGGACATAGTTGTGATAGTAACTATCGAAGAGTACAAAAACTATCGGGAGAGCGAGCGAATCGAGACTTGCTTGAATATGGATAGGCCGTTTTTTGATGGTGTGAGAGCCACTCTCGCATCTCAACAACAGTTTGAATTGGAAGAGTGCTCGCAGCGGGTATTTAATACGAAGTGAAATTTAGCTGTAGTGTCCCTAACTTAGTTAAACCTCAATATATAGAGTGAAGCTGACACCCCCCCCCCCAATGATAATTTTCAAAAGAATAAGTGGCATCGGAATCCACTTCTAATGCACTCATTTGCATTTCCCTAAGCCAAAAACATTGGAAAATTGCCAAAATTATGGCAAACCATAGTGAAAAAGGTCCCGGAAAGTTATGGAGAGAGTAGAAAGTGTCTGTTCATCGGTCGTTTGAAGCAAAATCCTTTTTTTTTGTAAAGTGAGTAGTTTTAGTACGCTAGCAGGAAAATTGTTGTAAACCTAATATGCGCGTAAGGTGTCCGTTTTCACTGCCTTGATGAAGTACTATAAAATGACAGAAGTCACAATTACGACTAGCAACGCCTACGTAAATCTTTCAAACAATATTGGTGCTTGGGGTTTATTCAATTGAACTCTTTACAACATATCCATTTTAAAACGTTTGCTGCGGAGGTATATATTCTTGCTATTGCTCTCGCAGTTTTCAATGACGCCGTACCTGAAGATGCCAATGAGAGGAATATACAAACTCCTAGCTATATAAAAAAAGTTATAGCCTTTTTCTTGAAATACATTCTCCAAAAATAAGTGAATAAGTAACATTTTGATATATATCTATGTATATATATATATACATATATATATATATATATATATATATATATATATATATATAACATAGAGTGAAAACTGCAACACCCTGCATACAGAATTATTAATAATAGACTATATATTTCAAGCAATTAAAATTTTTGGAATTTGATTTTTTTTTAAAAAATGATCTAAAAAGGAGACAATCTGTACTATTTACTATTCAATAGAGAAAGCATATAAAGGATCTAACTGTATGATTATAGGGAAGAATTAAAACAAGCTTTATAAGAATATAGGTGACATAAAAACAACTTCCATATTTAAAAGAGAGAATTTTAAAACGTTTGTTGCATATGAATGAAATAATAATAACCCATTATTCTTATTGTCAGAGTAAATTAATATTGTGATTTGTTTTAAAGAAGTGAATATTAGGGTTTGAAGGAAGTTTTAAAAGAGATTATATAAGTATTTAAAATATGTGAATGTAAGAAGTAAAATGGAAAACATTAACTCTATGGAATATGACATTTGTCGAACGATTTGACATTTTGAATAAATAATTTAGAAAACAAGAACTGTCATTTAGTAAATTTATTGAAATACAAATTAAGGAAGAAATATATGAGTTATAATCGTTTAAGAGGCTCAAAACAGAATGTTTTAAAATGATGGATGGACAATCTACTATTAGAAATGAAATCTTTCAAATAAGAATTTGATAACCAATTTTGATTGGTGGAATCCTTTTAAGATATATTTATCAGCGACAAGTAGGTTGCTAATAATAATAAAAAAAAATTGAATGGGAACAGTTTGTTGATTATACAGTCTATTGACTAAGTACTTTTTTTTCGGGTAGAAATTTGGAAGAAGCAACATCTTTAGAAGAAAAATTTTGAAACTTTAAAAAAAAACAATAACTTGGCATTCTAAATTTGAGAAAGAAATACATTATACTTAAAAGCTAGAGTAATATATTTAAAGCAAGCAGAAGTACACATTATAGGAAATTGGTAATTATATTTGAATACTAACCATAAAATTTATAGGTGTAATTAAGTAAAATATTGTATGGTGGAACGGTGTCTCCCCCATACCTTTTAGAAAGCTTTGGATTATATGATTTGATTAAAATGTATTGATGTGGACGAAGTATAGCACTGTTTCTGGATATTATGCAAGCTGGACAAATGGTATGGAATTTTCCAAGAGGTAACCTAAAACAAAATAAGAAACATTTATTGATGTGCATTATTTGAACTATACAGTGAAAAAAGGTATTTAAAACTATTTAATTATATAAAAGGAAGTTAGAGTAAACTTACCCATTTAGTGCAAAGAATTGAACTTTGATGTTAAACAGACGCTTATGAGTTTTATCTTCCGCCATTTTCCTATCATAGACGTTTATATAACGGATTTCGTATTATAAGATTTGTGTTAAAAGTTGCCTATTTTGAATTAGATATAGAAATTGTACTTCATTTGAGTGGATGACTTTATTTGAATGAATGATCATAATAGAAAATAGTTTTTCATTAATGTATATCCTTGTAAAAGAATAATGTATTTGTTCCTATAGCATTAAAATAACGTTTTTCTATTTGAAGAACATTGTGAAATTGTTTTCTTGAGACTTTTCATTTATCTATGGTGATTGCTCCATCTAGTTTAAACATTTGGTAGCTTTAAACTGACATCTATGAACTGTGGAGAGGTTCAGCATTAAACACAGGACCGTCTTTAGAATTTCTTTGGAAACAATAATAAAGCAAGTATATTTTGACAAACAAAATTTTTATTGAAAGATAGGAATAGTATTTGAATTTCGGCGCTCATACTAGAAATTGAAATTTTTTTTGTTTTTCTACATCTGAACCCTACTCTGAGATAAAAGAGTTTCTCATGCAAAGAAATAATTATTTTACAAATAAATCTTAAATTTTAAAATACACCGGGCAAATAAAAATTAAATATCAACTCAACTAAACTAAAAATAATAATTCATAGTATTTAAACTTTTTAAACATTCTCTCTCTCCCCAAATAACATATCACAATAACTTGTCAGCCCAACGTAGGGAAAATTAGAAAGAATATATTTATGTCTATTTGAACATTAAAATTTCTCTCACCCTATTCATATCACTATAACATATATATATATATATATATATATATATATATATATATATATATATATATATATATATATATATATAATACAGCTCCTTCATTTGAAAACTAAAATAATTCATTTATTTATGTTGTAATACTTTTGGTATGCCCATTATTGTATACGATATTCAAAATTTTTGTTTTAGACAGTATATGTCAAATTTGGCATGATTTAGTTTCAGATTACATTTACACAGAGTATATTGACTAATAGACAAGTCATGTCATGAAATATTCCAAATTAAGAGCAGATGTTTTATCAAGACAAATAAGAAAACAAATTTAGTTTTTTTATAAAATAGCAGGAATGAGTAAGCAAAAGTTTTCTTGTTGATTGAAGTAAGAGTGGGAGTCTAATTACATCTTCCCAACGGTGTACATCTAAAAAGTTAAAGAGTTCCCCGAACACACTTGAATTATTATAAATTCAGTGCGTGTTGTAAAAAAATTATTCGTAATCCGGAAAGTGAAGATCCTGAATTCTGAATAATATTCAAAATTGTTCTAGACTGATGTGCCCTAATCCAGAATATTGGTGAGTCTATACCAAACTATTACCAGCGTAAATAATGCATTATTTCTACGAGACACATCATGCCTTTCCATATTAAATATAGGTGCATCTAAAATAATTCTATATATAAATTTTGAATTAAAAAATGAAATGGAAATTTAAGCATACATAATAAATAATCATAATTGGAGAGACTAAATTGAACAAAATTAGGACTGTGATCGGGTGTTTGACATTTGCAAATTCAATTGACAATCGAAAATTATTTGAATAGTTCAATACATTTATAAAATTTCATAAAATGGTTTTCTGTATTCTAGTTCGTAATTTACTTAATTTTAATGTGTAGTAGTATAGATAAAGTATTGTAATTGTTAAAAAGGAAAGCTAAAGTTGATTTTGTAATTTGTTAGTTTGACACATACACATAATTAAATTGAACTTACTGTAAAAAGTAATTTTGTGAAAGATTTTGTATTATTTTGTAAAATAAATTTACTTCATTCAATTACAAGAAATCTTAATTTGACAGTGACATATTTTTTATTTCAATAAAAAGCTATAACTAATTTTATATAGCTAGTGGTTCGTTTATTCCTCTCATTGACAACTCCAGCTACGACGTCATTAAAAACTGCGAGATTAATATACAAGAGCATACAACGTGAGATCCTCCTCAAAAAACGATTTAAAATGGATATTCTGTAGAGAGTTCAATTGAATAAACCCTAAGCTCCAATTGTTTGCAAGGGGTGGTTAGTCGAAATTGTGTCTTCTGTCATTTTATAGTACTTCATCAAGGCAGTGCAAACGGGTACCTTACGCGCATATTAGGTTTACATCATTTTTCCTGCTAGCATACGAAAACTACTCACTTTACAAAAAAAAAGGATTTTTTTCAAGCGATCGATGAACAGACACTTTCTACTCTCTCCATTTATTCCCGGGCCCTTTTTCACTAAGGTTTGCCATCATTTTGTCAATTTTCCAATTTTTTTGGCTTAGGGGAAGCATATACTTTCTATATTTGGAGGAAGGGAAGATTTTGTTTTTGTTGGTGGGACATACGCGTGCATTAGAAGTGGACTCCACTACCCTAAATTTTTTTTCGGATTATATCTTTGGGGATGGGCAACTTCACTTTAAATAATGAGGTTTAACTAACTAGAGGTAAGGGAGACTTTGTTTTTGTTAGTGGTGCATATGAGTGCATTAGAAGTGGATTCAGATGTCACTTTTTTCTTTTGAAAATTATCATTGGGGGGGGGCAACTTCACTCTATATATTGAAGTTTAATTAGGTAAGGGGAGGAGGGATTTTCTTTTTCTTAGTAGTGCATATGAGTGCATTCGAAGTGGATTCCAATGCTACTTAATTTTTTGAAAATTATCATTGGGTGGGGGGGAAACTTCACTCTGAATAATGCGATACTACTAACTGAGGGGAGGGGTGCAAAGTATTATTTCGGTGAAGCATTATGGTGCATTACAAGCGATTGACGATGCAAAGTACTAAATTTGAAAATTCCAATTGGAAGGGGCACTAGCAAGTATTTGACCCCCCCCCACCCCCATAAACTGTGGTCTCTCGGGAAATGTGGTGCAAATAAAAACATTCATGGAGCATATTGGTGCATTACGATTATATCTGTTTTCGTTGAAAATTTCGATTGGAGCTCAATAAAAACAGTTTTTAGAAACCTAAAATAACATTTTAAGAAACTAATTATTCGTCTTAAATTAAATAAAATTATTTTAAATTGCATTATTTATTACACATTATCACGTGACAGCGAACACCAATCAGAGCGCAATGACATCACTGCACTAACACGTTGATTTATTTCTCATAACCAAGTAAAAATATGAACTATTTTTCTTCATAATTTGTTAGAATAACTATAATATTATACGATTTTTATCCCAATGGAGACAGTATCCATACATAAAAAAATAGTTGTAACTTACCGAATATTGATTTTATGATGGTGCAAGTTTCTTTGCTAGAAACATGGATTTTTGTGCAGTGGTGAAAAATGTCAAAATGTCTGTAAGCGCCTATAATTTTACATTGATATATTTTATTACAAATGGGAGAAATGCCTTACACATTTCATATACTCTTTTATCATATTTAGAACTACTTATCATCTATATTAACGAAATAAAACTTTTTTTTCGTATTCATACAAGGTCTATCTTTAAAATAAAAGCAATTCCAAAAATTACTCAACGTCCCTATTGCAGTCTATACGCGAATCCATGGTTTAACCCTACACGTCCTTTTAACTTTTTATTTTTGTTTCTTTTTTAGCAAAATTATGTGACATACCATGATGACAGCAAGTTTTTATTATTAAAATTTAGACAAGCTGCTCATATCAACTCCCGAAATTGAAAATCTCAAGTAGACACCCACCTTAAGAAGTCCAATTATTACTAATGAAATTACTAGAAAATTGACAATTATTTAATTGAACTTGGAAATTTCATTTCATTTAGCTCTAATTGATTATGTTGAATTTCTCAATAATTAAACGGTTTATGCACGCGCGTTGTATATGTTAATATTATGTTACATGGTTCACTACCCACTTGGTAAAAAACCAGTCTCACAATGACTAGACTTTTCAGTACACGTGCACCAAATATGATATTCGAGTTAAATTTAGATGACCCTGTTATAAAATCGTTTATTAATATAAGAAACAATCAAAAATTAATTGTTGCATGAAGGTTGTTTTGAGTTAATCATCCGAATCAAAATTTTCATCGGCTGGTTGACGAACGGAAAGCACTTGTACGAATTCTTAGTACTTTTATTTCCTGATTTTTTTCTATACTGATCCAAAAACATTCAACTAAATTGAATGTTTTTGTACTGATTGCTTTTTGTTTAGAAACTGTTGACAGGGAACCTGATGACGCTTCTAATTTAAAGTTTGTAAATGTTAAGGTTGAGATAAAAATGGAATCGGTACAAACATTCAGTACGTCTCAACATGCTAATGTCGATTCACCCGTTTCAGACAATTTTGTATACAGGAAGTCGAAAGATTAAGGGCCAGCTTTACCACCTTTTGATAAGTGTTGAATAGTTTAAACGTAAGTTTTGTCCTTTCTTACTTTAGGTCAAATGACAAAGACAAAATTTGTGAATAAGCTATCCGACACTTACCAGAATGTGGTGAAACTGGTCTTTAAATATTATTACAAACTATCATGTCCTCTATGCTACAAATGTAGCCGGTTATGGAGTAGTTCATTGCTTTGAATGCCTAGGATCCGTATGCGCATCGCCATGGCGCGAAACTTTACAGCGAATGTCACTCGTATATGGAAAGACACGTCAATTATAGTTAAAACTAAACTCAGGCTTCTGAGGACCCTCATACTCCCTATATCAACATATGCGTCAGAGACTTGGACAGTGAAAATGGCAGACCGCCGCAGGATTTATGCTCTAGAGATGCGGTGCAATAGGAGAATGCTCCGAATACCGTGGACAGCACACCGCACCATTGACAACTAGGAATCAAAACCAGACTATCCACTCATGGTCAACCCACAGTATTTAAAATACTTTAGACACATTGCCAGATGATCAGAGGCATTGGAAAAACTGATCATAGAGGGGAAGGTTGAGGGCCGCAGACCAAGGGGATGCTCACTGTCACTCAAGACGCAAAACATCATGCCCAAAATAGAGACTCCTAGAGGCAAGTCATTGATAAACTCAATACATGATGTTACACTTCGATGGGTTCACGGATGACGAACGAACGATGCGAAATCCACAATATTTCTATTTTTTTTCTTAACAATGAGATGTTGGTAACTATTTGTAACATATTATATAAATCGGTGAATCAAAGTTTTAGTTAGATATGAATAATTATGCGTAGTATCTAGTAGACTTAATAAACTTTTGAACTACTTAGTTATTTGAAGACTAACGACCGCTAACCTTTTTATCGTATTCCAATATCCACATCGTGGGAGTAGTTTTTACCCTACTAGGTAATGTATTAAAATTGCCGGGGATCAATCAATGGAACCCAAAATATATTTTATTCATAGAAATTGACTGTCTCGACTTTTACTTCGTGGAATATGCTCATATTAGTGTTTTTAAATGAAACTCACGGTCTCTAGTTAATTCCACAATATAATAAAAGTTATTGAAAATTCTAAAAAATTGACAATTTTTTAGAATTTTCAATAATTTTTATTATATTGTGGAATTAACTAGAGACCGTGAGTTTCATTTAAAAACACTATTATTCATAGAAATTTATTGTATTGCCTTCTGTTTATCTTTTCTTTTATTAATCTTTATTGGTTTTTTTATTTATACCGGGTATTGAACGCATGCCTCCTTATTTTTGAGGTTATTTCTCTTGATATAATAATAACATCGTCCGCATATGCGACTGTCCGGCAAATTTTTCTAATAATTAACCTATTGAGTTTGCGATCATTTCTTTCATCACCATATTGAAGAGTATAGTCGACAATTCGCCTCCTTGTCTTATGCCCAGGTTAATATCAAACTAAGTTAGATATTCTATTTCCTCTTGATGCTCATCTAAAGTCCAAGTGAAGTTTGTATAATACATTAGCATACTGATTTTATCTTCCAGTAGTCCTCCAATCGTGAGTGTTATAATTAATTTGTATACTGTATCAGTTAAGGATATATCTTTGAAGTTACTGAAATAGATGGAGATTCCATTATTTGATTTGGAAATATTTATACCCATGATAAGTTTATTTCAATTTATTTATTTTTATTACACTCGTATAAACACACAGAGCTGGACAAACTACTGGAGTATAACTGCTACTTACTTAATTTAAAAAAGTGTTAGCAATGAGTAGTTAACTACTATTTTTGGCAACTTTCTGTGAAAGAAAACATTTGAGTATAATTACTGTGAATGTTAGAACAAAAGTAATTAAAATATTTTTAAAGGAAAAGTTGTTAAATACTGCCCAGCTCTGTAAATACAAGGTGCCAAGTAATTAGATATAAGTGTGCTAAACAGCACTCGTGACTGTACAAAATTTGGAATAATATATCTAACATTTCATTTCCACTTAAAACACATCTTTATTTATTTACTGGAAGTATGAAATAGGTTTATATTACAAGCTTAAACCTAGTATATTGCATATACGTATATTTCTACATTTGAAAGCATTCCGTTCCATCGCATAAGGCAGTTTAAGTTACTCTGCAGCTCCTGGCAGTCTATGATTGTTAAACTGTTTCTCAAGGGCTCTTAAAAATCCCACCGTCTCGTGGAAGTCCTTTCTCGTTTCTGGTTGAGGTTCTACAAGTAAACACACAAAATAACAACAATAAATAAGTAAACACACAAATATGTTTGAAAACTTATATCAACAAAAGAAAACACAATGCGCTTACTATTGAAATAATAAGTTTACACATGTTTTTGTACTAAGCCAAAAAAAATATAAAAAAATGTTTGAATGTTTAAATTATTTTGATTTTTTTAAATTCCTTTTTTGAAGCTTTCGATTTTTTTAGGAATTCTTGATTTTTTTTGGTTTTTAACTATTTTTTTTTCATTTTTTTTATTTTTTGTCTTTATTGGATATTTTGGATTTTTGGTTACCGTTAGTCCAAATACTTAGACGTAATGCCTCAACAAAAGTTAATACTCACTTTCATTTCCCATAAATTGTCATACCATGGGCTATATATGAAAATCGGCAAGGGGTCAATACCTTCCATCCCATAGCTGGTGGAGGGAATATAGCTATAACATAAAATAAAACCCAGATAATTATTTCTTCAATGGATACATTTTAAAATGGAATTGTCTGAGTATGGTGTACACACTAGATATAAATTGAGTGAATGAAAAGACGAGTACTGAGTGTGAAATTTTATTGAATCAGCTAAGCGCTTTCAGTCATTAGGCCATTCTGAAAGCTCTCGTCAAGAAAAAAATATACAACAGGTGTCAAAAAACATCAAACCCTGTAACTGCTACATACAATGAAATAAAATGTTTGATGTTATATCATTATTCAAGTAAAAGTTGTTAAAATTACCCTATAAAGAGGGTGTACACAAATATCTTTTAGTTGATAATTTCAAATCAGACGTTTCATTATGTGAATTACATTTGTACACGCTCTTTATAGAGTGATTTTAACTAATTTCACTTAAATAATGATGTAATATCAAACATTTTATTCCATTGTATGTAGCAGTTACAGGGTTTGATGTTTTTTGACACCTGTTATATATTTTTTTCTTGACGAGAGCTTTCAGAATGGCCTAATGGCTGAAAGCGCTTAGCTGGAATTTTAATAAAATTACACACTCACTACTCGTCTTTTCATTCACTCAATTTACATTTTAAAATGTCCAAAATTATAGAATGCTATATTGAATACAATAAAACTAACCATCAATTTTTGGTAATTTCCACTCATATGGGAAGGCAAATCAAACTGTCTTAATAACCTCCCTTCATCTTTCTCAAATCTGAAGAAACATTGTTTTTGAAACTGAGGGGATCATATCCTCCATCGTTTCCTCGTCGACAAATTTAATGATTTATTACCACTGCTTTCCAGCCATAGTAATTATATCTTCCTGGGTTGGAAGAACAAAACTATATAAAGAAATATTTACTTTATTATTGCAGCAATTTTTAGTTTAGCTTATGTAAAAATCATCGTAAAATTCTCGATTTAATTAGTAAAAATTCTGTGTTTTATAATAATGAAGATAATGGTTGTTAATTGTGAAAGAAAAAATGCTCAAATTTTTTTAATAAAACTTACCGAGTACACCACTTATTAAACTCATTCAGAATACACTTTGACATTGTCTTTTCAATTAATAACAATGGAGCAACGAAACAACAGATAAATATTATACTATAGCAATTAAAAAATACACCAAAATACCGAAATCTTATAATAACCTCAACACTTGAACTAAGAAACGATAACAGAATATAACATGTGGGGACGAGCAATATGATATCGCGCATACGCAGTAATAAAAATCAATAAAATTTGATAACTAACGACGTTACAGTTTTCGTTAATTTTTTGGAATTATATTTGCGCCGCACGACGTAAATCCTTCGATATTTGTAATTACGTGCTCATTAAAGAAAGGTAATTGAATATGAAAAATAAGAAATTTTACACAAACAAAAATCTTATGACGGTCAACACCGTCATCCAAACCTTATTATGAGCCCTATGTAATTCTCGTAACAATTGCTCCCGAAATTTAGGAGGTATAATAACTTTATATCCCCACATTAAAATATCATTGTCTATACTAAGATATAAAGATCTTCGAGAAATCGGTTTCAATTAATCTGCTATATCTATTGGTCACCCATCTCTGACATATCGATAAATCGTACTGAGAATTATATTTACCCGAATTTCTGTTTTTATATCCGAAGAACTAACATGAATATTATTCTCATCTAAAAATTTACGTAATTTAGTTCGGTTTCTGAATTTTCAGTTATCTTTAATGGAATGCGCGAAAGACCCCCTCCGCTCCATTTTCCGAACCCTTAATATGTTCAAAAGTGTACTTGAATATATTTAGAATTAAAGCCCATTTTACTTTTCCGCCCAACCTATTTAATATGCGAGAAAAGTATTGGTTTACTCACAAAAAGTTTTGAAAAAAAAATTTGAGTTATTTTTACGTTTCTCATCAAGAACAACACGAAAAAATGATTTTTTGAAAAAAAAATCCTGTGTGTATGTCGTCGTTGTCGTCGGCCACTTTTCGTTACATGTCTTATTAGTACGATACAGTGGGGGGCTTCATTGACCCACTCATTATAAACCTAACCTAACCTAGTACGATACAGCCTCCGGAGTGCAACAAATCTGCAATTTTATGATTGAATATTGTTCAGGACATCTCACAGATGAACCCTATTCATTTTCAGCTCACCACAGCCAGTACAGCAGGTGCTATAGTACTTTAAGTAAGATATTTTTGTCATTTTTGGAGAAATTTCACAGCCTCCGGAGTATATATAAGTGACCAACTTTATGATTGGATATTATTCAGAGCTCATTAACGCTAGTACAACAAGTGCTATGGTACTTGAAGTACCAAATTTTTGTCATTTTTGGAGAGTTTTCAGTTTGTTAGCACGATACAGCCTCCAGCGTGTATACAAGTGACTTATTTTATGATTGAATATTGTTCAGGGCACCTTATAGATGAATTTTATTGATTTTTAGCTTACCAGAGCTAGTACAACGGGTGCTATGGTACCTGAAGTGCCACATTTTTGTCCTTTATTGAGACATTTCGGGATTAGTATGATACAGCGTCCGGAGTGTATACAAGTGACAATTTTATTATAGAATATTAATCAGGGCATCTCACAGATGCGGAAAAGTTAGCTTTAATCTTTAAAACCGTTTATTTTTAGTCGTTCTGTGGCCATCTGCGGTAACCTTTGCTTTCGCCGAATAGCGCCATAAGAGGCTTATGGTAAGAATATTAAATAAAATGTTTCCTTATTAAGTATTGGTACACATTTTTTAACTTCCCGAACATGGCTAACGCCTCTTTGTGTTGGTTTAATACTCGAGAAGCAAAACTTATAGGTTTTTCCGTACCATCACTGTCAACATGTAGAAGAACCGCTCCTTAACCAATCTGAGATATGTCACAGACTAGTTTTAAGGTGACTTCCGGATCAAAATGCTCGAGGCTAATATTTAAGCAAATAAACTATTTTGATTTTAAGAAAGCTTTCTCAAATTCTGAAAACCACTTAAAACTTGTCCCATCAGTAACTTATATAATGGATCCATAACCAAAGATAAATTTGGAGTAAAATGGCGATAATAATTTACTAATCTCGTGTAGGCTCTGATCTCTGAAATGGCTTATTGCCATTCCATCACCGCTTTAATTTTACCGGGATCTTTGTGTAACCCGACCTTGTTATTGATAGGGCCCAAATATTTAATTTCGGTTAAAAACTGGCATTTCTAGTTTAGTTAAGTGTTCATCCCTGACGAGAATATCGTTTAAAACGTTCATTACTCCCGGAGTACCTAACAAAACCTCTTCCAACATGCCGGGTTAGTGACATAAGGTAATCTATTTGGTTTATAAATTCCTCCGAGAGTACTCCAACATAACAATTTCTTCGTGTAGGGGAGACCGGGGATGGTTGGTACACTTTTTAGAAAAAAAATCTTACCTTCACTGTATAAGAATATGAAAAATAACCGACAAAAATTGGACACTTCCTAAGTATTGTTTGAATCCATTGTGTAGTGAACCAACCTGTCCCTCTTTTGGGGTTGGTTGGCTCAGACTAAGGGGTAGGTTGGCACATGATAAACAATAATAAAGAACTATACAGAAACTATTTTATTAACCCATATTTAGCAAAGAAAAGTTTACTTCGAACTTAAACATTGACTGAAGTATCATTTCATGTAGGATCATTTTAATGTCATTGCAATGTACGATAGATATGTCCTCTATGACAGGAAATGTGAAGGATCCACTAACTTTTTCACTTTTACGCAAAAATAAGACCTCCCATTCCTTGTCAACGTCCCCTTAGCCAATAATTGTTTCAATAAAATATTTTTCCTTTGAGCGGGTATTTTCTATGTCTAGAAATTTCACCAACACAAAATCATATTTTTTAGAATTTCTCTGCAACTCTTCAAAATTATCAGGGTCAACATTCGCCCAGTCTAAGTCTTCGTCATCGCTGTTAGTTCCAGAATCCCAGTCGTCACCAGTTGTTTTTTCAGTTTTTATGTTCTCTTTATTTTTGTTTTGTTTTATTTTATGTGCTTTTTTTATTTTCTCGCAATGATCGGCTTCTTTTTGCTTCAGTCTTCTGTTGTTCCAGTACGTCCTTTATAGGGGTGTCAGTCAGTATAGCAGTTGATCTGCTCTTTCTACCTTTTTTTCTGTATTATTCGTTGGTGCAGCTTTAGGAAAAGGTCTGATGTTCTCTAAAAGCGACATAACAGGGCTGTTAGGCTTTGAAAGAATTTTTCCCCAAACTGATTAATTGGGAACGGTCGTTCAGGTGTCCGTTCTTCTTGTTTTGGCTGATCAGAATAATTTTTTTAGGATCTGACTGGTTAGATGTGCCTTCATTTGTATTTATCTGGTCAGATGTGCTTTCTTTTGAATCTGGTCTATCAGAAGTTCCTTGTTTTGGATCCCTTCGATCTGTTACCTTGCTATGTAAGAATTCAGATTTATCGAAAATTAATCAGTTGAAGGGAAAAATGCCTGATACTCTGAAACCATTTATAATATTCATCTGCGTAGCTGCCAAAGGAAGTGATGTATTTACGATACCAGAAATATCATAAATTGTCATTGTAGAACCTGCATGATTCCTCATCCAGGCATCACATGCTGTATTAAAAGAAATTTTCAAAGGACCATATACGCTTCTATCCAGTGGTTGTAATTTGTGGCTGCAATGAGGTGGAAATGACAAAACGCAGACTCCGTTATCTTTTAAAAAATTTAAAGCATCTATGGATAAATGTGAGTCATGATTATCCAACAACAACAAAACTGGATGATCTTTTGAGCATCTGAAATTTCTAACAAAATGTTTAACAAACTTAAAAAATTGATCTTCTTGCATCCATCCAGAAGGATTGGCCACAAATCACCTACTTCTATAGATGTTTCACGCAGATGGATCAAGGTCAAGCTATTTTATTAGTATGTGTTTCAGATAAGCAGATGGAAGCACCATTGAATTTTAGTAGTATTGTAAAATTTCCTGTTTTATCCACTCACCGCTGCCAAATGTCAATAATTTTGATTTATATACCACAAATCGAGGTGATTTGTGTTTATAACTGTGTTATAACGCTTCATAGTTTTATTTTACCAGTTTTCGTTTTCAAATGATATAAAGTCAGTTTTGAGTGATAAATTTCAATTTTTAAATAATAGTGTGTGTCAGGTTTTATGATGCCACGTTATATGAAATGATGTGTGCCTAATTGCACACCAACATCTAAACATCTAATTTTAGACATATATTTCCAAATCCAAATAAAGACTCCCAAAAATTCAAGGCAATGCAATAAACTGTTATCAATTGAAGACAATGGAGCCGTTAGTTATATATCAAGCAAAGAGAAAATGCCATAAACATTTTGAAGTGAAATACACTACAGCTTGGCCCAATAGATTGTATTCAACTGCTAGTCCATCCTTATTTTTACCTGGTAAGAGAAAAATGCAGTGAACAAATATTAATAAACGTGTGATTTCTTTTAAAAACGTCAGACCTACATTATGTATCACTGGTAAATTATTTTTTTTAAACTGCAGTTATGTAACTTGAAAATACACACACTCATGGGCCTTTGTTATTGCCTTGCAGTGGTATGTATTTCTATTATATAATTAAAACAAAAATCAGTAAGTTTATATTATAAACTTTAATAACATGGCTACACAATTTTATGTCTCTGATTTATTTTAATGCAATTGTAGCTTGTTGCAGTAACAATAGTAGCCAAACTTTCATCATTTTACTGTTGAAAATATTTTGTTGTATCTACATGTACTTTGTACATTGTCCCTATTTTGTGAATATACTTTTTTCAATAAATGGTTTAATAACATATGTTTCTTATTTTGGTCCTTCTGTAAACAGTCAATTGCCAAAAAACTGTTAATTTCTTTAAGTATTGCTCAGTAAATGACTTGATTTTTTAAAAAGTCTAATATATTTATCTACAATGATAAATTGTTTGGCAATTCTATCGAATTTACAAGATATTAGCTCCGTTAATGATTGGCAAACAATTGAGTGTGCACAATATAGTAGACTTTCTAGTAAAACCTGTCATTGACTTACAATAAACAAGGATCTTCAAACCAACAGTAAAGATATTCGCAATTTAAATTTAGCGCCGATTCTTCTTTCCCTAGTAGCGACCTAAGGAACGATTTACCCATTAGTTAACTGTGTTTCAGTTCTATAGGTGGCGCTAGTTTTTGTCATTTCAAGAAAGCATTGTCGTGAACTATCTGTAGAGTAGGTGATTTGTGGGATTGGCGGAACCGGCACTTCCAGCAGGTGCTCCGTTTAAAAAATGGTATTTAAAATTGACTCGTGGAAAAACCAAAAACGGAGGAGTCGAGTTACCTATTGCTGAAACAGATATTGCCATAGTTACCAGTGTCCCCCTTTCAGCAGAGGTGATTCTGCCAATTTGTTTAAAGCCTTTCCGGGCAACAACACAGTCCGGTTTTTGAACTGTGGTGATACCAGTTTCGTCCATGTTCCAAATATCGCTTTTTTTAAGTATAACTCAATTCTTCCTCATCAGCGGTTGAAAAAATCTAAAAACAACACAAATTAAAAACATTAAAAAATGAAGGTTGTTTTTTATACCTTTCTATTTGGTTTGTAGCCAATAATCTGATCAAATTCAGTTTTTCATCAGGAATTTTAGCGCAATACCTTGCAAGAGAACTGAACGGAATATCATATTTAGTAGCAGTAGCCCTTCTTTTCTCGTATTTAACCTCCTTAATTGCCCTTAACACAATATCTGGGGGTTTACTAGCTTTCGCAGGTTTTTGTTTCGGATTTCTCACCATTTTTATAAAAAAGACAGGAGATCTAAAACTTGGTGTATAACGGCGGCCAAACTTCCCCAAAGCTCATGTGCCAATAATCCCCACAGTGTTTCACAATATCTAATATGTCATTATTTGATACTTGTGCTAACTTTTATAAAAACCATAAAATGACATGAAAGCTTATATCCTAAGCTTACAAAACCATATATAAAACATTTGGAAAAATCATTAGTTCTTACACAAAAATAATTTTATTCACTACAATTTTATTTACTCCTACAACGTCATATCATAAAATTATTTACCGAACTTATAATACCACAACCACGTTCACCAGCGTTTCACGGCTGACTGAACAGCACTTCAGTCGACTAACATACTGTGTAAAGTCGTACTCTAGCGGCATGTTACAGAAATAATGACAGTGTGCCAACCAACCCCTGTACTCAACTATCCCCGGTCTCCCCTACTCCGTTAACTCTAACTGGTTATAAGCGTTGGACGAATCTAACGTTGTAAAATCTTCGCCGCCTTGTAGCGCTGCAAAAAGTTCCTCAACGCGAGGAAGAGGATGCTTAAAATATTAAATTACTTTATTTACAGTTGCCTTGTAGTCTGCACAGACCCGTATTTTACTATTGTCCTTAACCACTAGTACCAACGGAGTAGCCCTATCAGCATTCTCAACAATTTCGACTACCACTCTTTTCTCTAAGTCATCAAGCTCCTTAATTAAAATCTCTTTAAAAAAAAGGCACTGTACGTGGTTTGCAATAAATACGTTTACAACTGGGGTCAACCTTTAACTCAAACACATAATAAAATTATCAAAATGGTGGTACCTACCCATTGTTTTGTCAAAAATTTTGTTTGAAGATAGTAGGTTAATTGAAAACTTCAACTTAATTTGCTCTGACCTTATATCAGAATTATTGAGAATTGTTTTTTGTTTGTCGATACTGACTTATCTATTACAGGAATTTGGTGATAAGCCAAATTTTTTGATGTTTATTTATGTAATATTTTCTTGCAACTATTAAAAACGTAATCGATTGATCAGAACCGTATCGACTAATGAATTAAGGAGAATTCAATGATGAAGTTATAAATCGAAAACACTTTTTTGTTTATAGATATTACAAAAATATATGTACTATAACGTAACCAGTTATCATCTGATGACAAGTACAGGATGATTAATTAAAGCTGATTTCCGGCCGTTTCTCACAAACAGTATGCCTCATAAATTCGAGAGCCAAAAAAGGCTCAATTTTCCGTAGGTCTATTATTCAGAGAATATAATTGCATTTTTTATTAAAATATACTCTAATTGTTAAAAAATTAGAAACTACTGTATTAGGACTATGAAACAATTAGTTTGTGATTTTTTGAAATTTTTCATAATTAGGTACAGTTATTCCATTAATTTCTGTGAAGAGAAAACAACACTCTCAATTCAGGTACTAGTCAATCAAGCTAGAGCAGTTGAAGTTCGACTCAGTTACGTAGTGCCAAGGCTACGGTTGTTCACTTTACAATTCAAAATGACACGGATAATTCTTTACTTAAATTAACACTGGCCACGGATGCATTCATTTTACTATGACATAGTTTACATTGAAGCTTAGGATGAACTAATACCCATCAAAATAGGAAAAATAGTCAATATCTTTGCAGCCACTAAATAACCGTTCGCGATTTTGTAATAAGTAACTATTTGTATTTCTGTATGCTGGTTACAGTCATAACATTGCATTCGATATTTTCCTGAAAAATCATAATTGGACCTAGATATTACGTGAGGCGCTCTAGTTTCCTGTTGAAAGATAAAATGTGTTGTCATTTGTTCCTGTAACCTACTTTAATTTCTCTTCAAACTAAGCCTAGATTAGATCATATTAGATTTTAACGGGGCTACAATGCACTGAAACCTAAGTTTTATTTAACCACCTCCCCCCCCCAACAGAGCTGTTCTCGCTACTACTACAGCTCGCCTTCCAATTTCAGCGTTCTAAGTAGTAGTAGTAGTATTTCGGGCGGCTTCAACTCCTCACTCTTACAAGTTTCTTGTCCAAAGAATTTCTTGCGTTGGGTTGCAACGGCGAGGGATTCTAGAACTAGGTGATCCGGAGTTTCATCCTCCTCCTCTCAGAATATACACTTGTCAATTTCTGCTAGACCTATTCTCATTAGGTGTTTCCTAACGCGATAGTGTCTTGTTATAATGCCCGTGAGGAGATGTAGCTTATTTTTACTGAGATCCAAATATTAATTGGATCCAGCAGAGTCAAAGTTTTCCGCAGCAACTGTTTGGAATGTTCCAGCCCGGGAAGGAACCGCCAGGGTGCTTCTCTTTCGGTTCCCTCTTTCTTCCGAAATTCTTTGTTATATGAGCATTTTCCTACACCACAGAAAGGCTCCGGGCTAATAAAGGGCGTTTGTGCTCATTTCCATGCATGTATATTGACCTCTTCATTTCCCATGATTCCCGAATGGCCAGTAACCCAGAGTAAAGAGACCCTGTTATTCTTGCCTAATTCATCAAGTTTTCTTCGACACTCCCATGCCAACTTTGAGTCAATGACATGGGAGCTCAATGCTTAGATAGCTCCTTGACTATCAGAATGGATCGATATGCCACAATTCTGATAGTTTCTTTCTAGGCTCATTTCCACGCATCATTCGATCGCAGGTATTTCTGCCTAAAAAACGCTCGGGAAGGAACCTAACGATATGAGTATCTGGTGCTAGGTCCAAATACTCCAGCGTCTGCTCCAGTGGTGGTTTTTGAACCATATGTATACAATCTAATGGTTTTTTCTTTGAGAGTTTGGTTGGTGTATTCCCTTTCTCAGTCTCTCCTCTTATTTAGCATCGTAGTGAAATTATTTTCGATACTTACTTTCTTGATCATTTTGTTACTGGGAAGATTCACTCATGAGATGTATTCTGTTAGAGAGGACCAGGCTCCCTGATTTTTAATACTCTCATTGCCTGAACCTTCCTTAGATATTCTAAGAATTGCCTCTTGGGCAGATCTTTCTATCACCAGATGTAGAGGTGCGAGATCTGTAATGATCTCAAGTGCCCTAGTTGGACACGTTCTCATAGCTCCAGTGATGCACACACAGGCAAGCCTTTGAACTTTGTCAAGGGTCTTCCTCGTGCTGTACTAACTTGATCTAGTATGTCAAACTATTGCCCCATACGTAATTGCTGGTCTCACAATCATTGCGTACATCCATCGCAGTATTTTTGGGTTACAGCCCCAACTCTTACCAGCTAGATTTCTGCATGCCATCAAAGCTCTTATTGCTATACTAGCAGTTATTTCAACATCCTTATTCCACAGAAGCTTACTGTCTAGGGTTATCCCTAGATATTTAACCTCTGATTTCCATTCTATGATTTCCCCGTTTAAAGATAGGGATTTCTTGGCAGGAAGTGCTCCTCTCCGGGTAAATGGAATTACTATTTTCTTAGTTGGGTTAATATTTAGTCCCACTGACAAGCACCATTGTTCAATAATTCTGAAGCACTTTTGTAATAAATCGCATAAAGTGTCTCTGACTATTAGAACTATCTCCTCAGCATAGCCTATACATTCGAAGCCAAGCTCCTTTAGCCTGTAAAGCGACTCATCTACCACGAGGCTCCATGAAAGCGGAGATATCACTCCCCCTTGAGGTGTCCCGCGAGTGGCTTTAACTTAGGTGGTTTGATTCCCCACCTGTATCTCATCTATCCCCGTCGTCAAGAAATCATACGAGTATATCCATTTTACAATGGTTTCATTTACTATTAGCGTCGAGACAGTTAATTTCGTTTCATTCACTCCTCGCCTTCTTAGTACTTCTTTGACAGACACATGTGCTGTGTTATCAAAGGCCCCAGATATATCTAGGAATGCGCACATTGCGATTTCTTTGTTGTTATCTGGATGACTTAAGTCAGCTGACACAGAGCCGTTTCAGTTGATCGACCCGCTCAGTAGGCATGCTGACATTTATGAAGTGGTATATTCTCCAGGTTCTCCGTTCTCATGTAGTTATCCACTACTTTCTCCACCATCGTTTTAAGTAGTTTAAGTAGAAACGATGTTAGACAGATGGGTCTAAAAGATCGGGGCCACTCCCATTAGACCCACTGCTAGACTGCTTCTTGTAATCTTCAGCAGGTGAGGAAGAATCTCCTCTATCCCTTGCTGCAGGAGTGCTGGAAATATTTCATCCACTCCTGGTGATTTATATGGTTGAAAGGTACTTATTTCCCATTCCAACCGTTGTCTGGTAAATCTTTTCTTAGCGATATCCCAATCTTCCTTGCGGGATTTTTTGGTGTGATTTATTGCTTTATCAGTGCTTGTTGCTGGTTCACTACCTGGAAAGTGGGTTCTCAGAAGAAGAATCGATCGTTCCACTTCACCTTCCGTGTATGATCCGTCTGGCTTCTTCAGCGATATTGTGGGGTTAGTTGCCCCATTTGCCATGACCTTTTGTAGTCTGGCAGCTGTGTGAGTGGAAGTTATTTTTTCACAAAAGGCTTAAAAATTAAGCCTTTTTGCCCTCCTTATCTCTTTATTGTACTGAGTAAGCTTTTCAGTGTACCCCTGCCAATTACAGTCACGTTTGTCCCTATCAAAGAGCCGACGGGCCTCTTTTCTGAGATTTGACAGTTTCTCATTCCACTAAGGAGCATACTTTTCTGAATGAGCTTTTGACAGTGGGCAACTGGAATGGAAGGCTTCCATTATTGCCTCACTGATCATCTGTTCCACTCCTTGTTCCAGGTGGTGGTGCGGGTGATTTACCCCATTTACATCGACGTGTTACAAATTGTCCTTCAGATTGGCCGTGTAGAGCGATCAATCAGTATTTCTAGGATTTTGGATTGTAGAAATCGAGGTAGTATCTCCCTCTATCCTATATTCGATGATCCTATGGTCGGAAAGTGATGGCTCGCTCATCACCCTCCAATCTTCTACATTTTCCTAGCAGCAACATTAACAATTGTTACGTCCAGGACCTCTTCTTTTGCTCCTGTGACAAAAGTGGGGATTTGTCCCCACGTTTGAGGTCTCAAGGTTATTTGCTAAGAGATATTCTGATAAACACTCACCTTTGGCGTTGTTGTTAGTGCTTCTTCACACGGTATTGTGTGCGTTGGCATCACAATCAATTATGATTGGCAGCCGTCTACTATTGCAGTGTCTCACTAGCTCTTGTACTTCTTCTGGCGGTGTCATCGGCCCATCTCCAGCGAAGTAGGCAGAGGCAATGCCGATGTCTCGGTCGATACCCCCAATGTTAAGTTGAACCATGATTTGAACAAGGTCCCGTGACACGTAATCTGAAACACATATATATTTTATGTTATTTCTTATGATTACACAGGCACGCGGAGATACTTGCCTTTGATCATAAATCAATTTAGAATCCTTGCATTCCAAACCTTTGATTTGGCCTTCTTTGTTGATCCATGGTCCTTGGATCACTACAATATCCAGTTGTAGTTTAGCGAACAACCTCGCACTCACGGCTGAAGCTCCCTTCGCGTGATGCAGGTTAATCTTAGCTACATTCGTGAACGTGAATTATTATGGATGAGAGAGGCCGAGTTACTCAGCCTCTATTCATCCCCCTCCTTTATCTCTCCCTGACCCTCCTCGACCACCATGGCAGTATTTTCCACCACTCCCAGGCTGCTCCGCCCAGTTACCCGAGATGCAGAGGTGATCTCCTCATCCCTAGTCACCCCAGCAGAGCCAGAGGAGATCTCGGGCTGACCCTAGATTAAGCTTTCGTCTTTTTCCATTTTTCCAGAGGTTCGGGATGTGACGGGTATCTCCGTGTCCTTTGGATCCTCCGTGGGGTTCTCTTTTTTCCCAGCCCCGAGACAGGCTACGCCCAAAACGGAAGTTTAGCGCGTAACCTCCTGCCTTCAGAGCCTTCCCAGATTGGTGATCAATTCCAATCGTGAGGATAGTTTCCTATTCCTTTTTTTTCAGTTCAGTTCAGGACCTTCCAAGCCCCAGTAGTGAGGTTGGAGTGCTGAACCTCCAATTTCATGTCGTGGCTTCTTGGGAAGAACACTGTTATGGTGACCGGCTTTGGGATGACGAGCCACCAATTCGGGTCCTTCCCCATAGTTTAAATTCTGCGCTGACCTCATGAGCCCGTCTGCCGATTCTTGGGACCCATAGTCCACCAGTATCATTCCACAATAGAAATGGATACCCGAGAAGTGGATTCCCTTCTCTTCGCTCTGGCACATCTCTTCAACCAGAGAGTCTTCCAGGGTGGAGAGCTGCTCAGCTTTCAGGATGACCGCAGGATGATCCTTGGGCATTATCCCCACCCTGAAAGCCTTCTCTGTTTTAACAGCTGCTGCATAACCAGTGGCTTGCCCGGCTACCGTTATATTCTAAAAATTAATCTAGAAAACTCGAGAACGTTTACAATTGCGCATCTAGAGAAGTCCATAGAAAAATCGTGACAGTTCTAGCATTTTATAAATCTTATGTCGGTTAACCTAACCTACAACCAAACTTCAGTATGACAAATATGACACAAAAATGATAAAATAAGAATACAGAACACACACAAATCACTCATAGAATTAATAAAAGGCTGAACAGTTCTGACACTGCCATATTCGTGACAATATTTTTATAATAAATATTTTTTTGGTTTTAAAAATGTGTTAATGTCTTGATAGATGTTCTAATTTAACCTTTCAAGTCTGTATCTAATCAGAAATTTTGGATTACTTTAGATACTTAACAATATTTAATAGATTTTAGATAATAGGTTAGTTCCAACCTCCAGTAATTTACAGTAACATTACTAACAGACATGCGCAGTTAAAAAAATCGTTCCAACCAAAAATTACTGGTTCAGAACTTCCGATTACTTTCAGGTCTCTGTTCCATCTCGTTTGCGGACCAGTAAAATTACCGTTCAAGCGATTCTTGCTGGTTGGCGAGTACTGAAAGTTTTGAAATTAGGATACACGCGCAATGGTAACATTTTTGTTTTAAACTGTCAAATTTGTTTGTTATGGAAAGTGTAAATAGGTTATGGAAGTGGGTTTTTAATTTTTTAACTGTTTTCTCCGGCGACTGTTTCTTCCTTCAATTGTGATTGTCTATATAGGAAAGGCAGGGGAAAAAGGAATCCGAAACGCCAGAAGGTAATACCTATATTTTTTGCACCTCGTTAATTTTAATGAATATTCTTTTTTTGTACAAGTGGGATTGGAAGAATTAATTGTTGTTTGGTCAAGAGATAATGAGGGTAAAAGCACTTCAAGTATGGCCGTGGCAGGCGGTGGTGAGAGTGAAAAGTCTCCTTTTTTCTGGACTGCAAATTATACAAAAATATTACTTGATTTCTACAAGAAATATAGAGAAATGGTCGGTTCAATGAAGGTAAGAAACTTAAAGGCGTTATGAAAACTAATTTCAAAACAAATGCCAGGGATCCTTAATACTAATATTTCCAAAAAAAGTGGAAAATAGGTGGAAAGTTCTTGAAGGAAACTATAAGAAATACGTTGATAACAATAATGCAACTGGTCTTGACAGAAAGTATTTTGAATTTGCAGCTGAGTTGGAAGAGGCTTATGGAAACAAAAGAAATATCGAACAAATTTTCTTTCGAATGATTCGAACCTACGTTTTGCTATTAAAAGAGAATCTCCAAGTTTTTTGTGAGCATTCGATTCTATGAACGGAACGTTAAAACATGAGTATTTTTGGACGAAAAAGCGGTTAACGAGGTGGTCGAAATATGTGACATGTTTAATGAAAGTTCTGAATTATCATCAATTGAAGATGTGCTAGAAGAACTAGGTTGAGGATTATCGGCTACAGCTTGATGTACAGCAGTACGTGACAGTTCCAGATGTAACAAAGTGTGATGCTTCTTTGCACAAATAGTACATTTTTTGACAGAGAGAGAGAGAGAGAGAGAGAGAGAGAGAGAGAGAGAGAGAGAAGATCGGATGGAATATTTATTTCCAAGACAATTAGAACACGAAGATTTAAGATTTTGACTTTACAAATTTGTGCCTATCTTCAGGAACTAGAGCTGTAAAGTTGGGACAATTATATATGTTATGGAAGTTGTTCTTCCAAAATATACAGTACCTAGCATTTTGTGCGAAATTCGACTGGTTGGACCTTTGGTTGGAGTGAGTATTAGGTGCAGTGTTCGTATGTATTGGGAACTTTTGCTGAGGTGTAAACTTTGGTTTACTATTTTTAATATGGGACGTTGCCTTAGTTTCTGCATGGGACATGGGGGAAGTGACATTTTCCAAAATTGTGCGTTTCCAATCTAAAAAATCTAGGAATTTGTTTATTGGAAGGAGAGAACATATTTCGCAACTTTCTTCAAAGGTACGTTTACTCTGTAATGAAAATATTATTAAATTCCCAAATAATACTTACGATATATTGAAATGTTTTAAACGTTCCAGCAAAACGCGCGTGTTTGTAGCAAATTTTTGCAACTTAACATGATCACATTTTATCGAAGACTCTGGCTCAAGTATGTGACAAAAAACTAGATGCAAGTATAATTTGTTATTAGTATACCTCTTGTTTATTAATTCAATAGCTGTGGTAAAGTTTTCGCCGCATACCTGAATATGTTCGGTGATTTTTAAAGCATCTCCCTTTAAAAAGTTTTTGAGGTAGGAAAGTTTTTGGCTATCACTAGAGATTTGTGCGTTGTTAATAATTAAAATGTTGAACAAATCGAAAAATGATGCGTATTCAAAGAGATTAGAGCCATCAAACGTGGGTATGCTAATTTCAGGCAAACGCACATTATTTTGGGTGGTTTTAGAAGAGCAACTTGGAATTGAGGTTCGTGAAGTTCAATTAAGCTTTTCAAGAGAAGACTGAAGTTGCGATAATGTGCCGAAATATTTATTTTCAGTGTCTTCGCGGTTTTCGGAATCTAATTCTTGCGAGGAGTCGGAATAATACTCAATATTACCTTGGGCATCTAAATATTTGCTAGAACTATCTGTTAGCAGACCGATTCTATTGACTACCTGATTTTTATCATTTAATGAGTCGACATTGGCCGGGAACCAATTTGTGACGCGAGTTATGCTACTTTTAGCTACAGATCTAGCATTTTTATATTCTTTGAGATCCGTGCTCATGTTAAGAGGGGCCTCACGTTTTAGGAACCTGAACACAGTTGGCACCCGTGACTTGCAACAAAGTTTTGGTCATTTTGTAAACAACAAATCTAAAGAACGCAGTGAAATTATGTGTAGAAATTTTAACACAATATAACTTGGACCTTTGTTTTGGGGATCAGGTATTTTGGTTAAGTTTTATATTGTTATAAAAAAAATATAAGCCATTAAGTGATGGTGTGTTTTTGACAGTATTGACAATTTGTGGTCACCAATTTGGACGCCAAAACCTGATTCCTAAAAGGAAGCCCAGAGAATTCGATTCTGAAAATATGAAATTTCAAATTATTGTATTTTGTGAGATTTGTTGCACGCAAATGTTTCCAAACGAACAACTTTTTACTTTAGCTCAACCGTTTCACCGTCTTGAGGATGGCGCTTTATAGAACTTCAATGACAGATGACGACGGTCAAAACATAAACAAATAATATTATCACTTTCTCTATGGGTGAAATGTTGTTGTCATATGTTTTGTGTCTATAAAAATATCCCAAATTTATAGTTTAGTGTGTATTGTATTCTCGCAAATTAGATGGGTTGGACGGAAAAGAAATAATGCCAATAATATATTATATAAAAACAAAAACAAATATTTTCCATTCAGGTGATCAAACATATGTGTATCTTTCATTTTATAGATGGAAAAAAGAGAATGAGCCAACTATTTTTTTGTACAATGAAGGAAAAATGTTTCTGTTCCAATCTCCACAACACACATGATCAATCTTTGCAAACAATGTAGAAGCAAACTTGTACATGTTTGGTTTTATACTGTATATATCGATCTCCCCACAATATATATACGTTATTTGTCATAACAGATCTTTCGCTTTACATTTTTTATTAGTTGTTATAGTTGCTTTGTAAGTTTTTTTAAACGTTTGCTATTTTAAATTGAGATTCCTCACTGTACCTTACTTTCTATTAAATGTAAAGCATTGTAATACAAGTAAATATAATAAAGAAATTTGGAAACTTATTGTTTATATTATTTTTTAGATAAAATTAAATATATTTACACATGTAGTTGAAAAGAGCCTACATGTCAAATAAAATTTGAAAGCAATTAACAGAAACTCTGAAACTGATACAAATATGGTGAGAGTGAGGCAAATTTGTGACACGACGTTCTGTGTTTTCAGACTAAATGGCCTATTTTCAATCATGTAAATTTGCAACTTTTCTGAAATTTAATTTTCTTAGCATGAAACAATCAAAAATTTATAATTATGGAAGCATTTTATTATGTTAATATAAATGGTACAAATTTTGAAATGTAGAATGTTTTTAAAATATGTATATTTTTCTTCTATTGTTGATTTCTAGCAATTCCCACAATGCTGTCACTTGGTATCCATATTATTAAATAGCACATGTCCTTTCATGCAATATGTAATGCACCTTGTATCAGGTGATAATAGTTATATTTTCCAATTATCACTATTATATTTTCATCAAAATGGATTATGTAATTCTTGCCTTTTGAGACCGGTTTTAATTTTTCTTCATTCAGATACTTGAAAGGTCACGTCACTTCAATTAAGCATTTTTCGCTAACAAACGCATATTATCATTAAAACATGGTTTCAAGAGAATGTTGAAAGATGTTTTGATGAAATTGACTGTCTCGACCCTTACTTCGTGGAATATGCTCATATTAGTGTTTTTAAATGAAACTCACGGTCTCTAGTTAATTCCACAATGTAATAAAAGTTATTGAAAATTTTAAAAAAATTGTCAATTTTTTAGAATTTTCAATAACTTTTATTATATTGTGGAATTAACTAGAGACCGTGAGTTTCATTTAAAAACACTAAGATGTTTTGATGATAGTAGAACAAACAATCAGTATTATTTATATAAGAGTTTCTCAATAATCAAATAATCCAGTAAACATAACCTCAAACATAGCTTTTAAAATAACAAAATACGGATTGCAGGATAATTTATATTATCATAACTATAATTTTTGATATCGAGTCGACGATTACTTAGTTTTTAACAATTTATTCCCTATAAAAACATTTATGAAACGCTTAAATAATAAAAAATCTACACTCAAATGTCAATACTTATGTCAGCAAGTTTTGTTTGGATGCAACCTAAAAAACAGAGATAAGGTTTCTGTGTTCACAAAAAGTTGAAATATTTGAAAGCAAAACATGCGAATATCTGGTCCAGAGATGCGTTTTTTTGAACCGTTAAGAGTGGAAAAACAGAGGGAGAAAATATGTTGAATAAGTAAAAAGCCGATTCAGTACTACTATTGACATCTATCGTAAATATTTTGAACCAAATAATTACTAGATAAGTAACTAGTTTGTGTAGGTTTTTAGGTTTATATACCTGTGAGGAGGCCTCTCTTAAATATCAAACAGGCTAAACAACAAACGAGGATAATTTGGTATTGCCAAAAACTTTTTACCACCGTTTATGCTAATATAACTAAAACATACAATGAATGAGAATCGAGAGACAATACCGCAAAATAGTTAAATCAGTTTATTAAACGCTTTGCACTTTACACAAAAGTTATAAATACCTGTAAGTTTTCAAATCGTTGACACACCTTGAACTATTTGGCGGCAATCCGGAAGATTTACCACTGTAGATGCGGCGAAGGAAAAATCCGTGCCAGTCTTAAAACCAAAAGTGTTGTGGCGACGAAGAGAATCCAGGTGATCCCGAAGATGAGACGAAGAGAGAATTCAGAGGTGTAGACACGATGCGATGAGGAAATGTGACGAGAGTTCTGTAGTTTCCAAAGTATTAATTAATTCCGGTGTCTATAACAACCGCTAATTGAAGGACCAATGTTAATTAATTCCGGTTTCTATAACATCCGGCTCGAAGGTCCATTTATTACGTATTGCAGGTACATAAAAATCTAAGTCGGACACTATTAATATATTTACAGAACTATACACAAAGTTCTTTTTATAAACTTATTATAATGTTACACTCTTTTTTTTCGTTGCGATAATATGCTACCAATAACTTAGACGCGCCTAATAATTTAGTTGCTGAGAGATAGTGGAAATAAAACAATTGCGTTACTTCAATAAATTACTGAGATACAACTGAGCTTAACCGATTCACGATACATTTAAGACTGTCGTTTGAGATGAGGTATTTTTCAGGAGAAGACTCGTAAGCCCCCCTCGAACTAGAAATGCGAAAATCCACTTTTTCTGGAATGCCTAAAATCGGTCATGCGTGCAAATTATACAGGAAATATTCAATAGATATTTGCTACTCAAAACCCTTCTCAGATAACGCCATCAATAAAATCAAATAGATATTTTTACAAGTAGCTTATTGAAGATTTTATTAGTAAGGATAGTTTTCGACCATAAAAGTTTGAAACTTCAGAAGAATTTAAAATGCATAACAAAAGTTATTCAGCGCGGACAATCGTTTTCGGAATACCGAAGAGGTAGTAATTTCTTTAATTCAGAACAAATGTTTTGTAAATTCTATTCAACATATAATTTTACAGTTCGAATCATCATTTCGAACTGTAAGATGGGGCAGTCAAAGTAAAAGGCAATAGTACGCGCATGTAAAATGCATTGAAGAAAAAAGGCTCTACGCTCATGAATAATACCAAGGGAACTAAAAATTAACAGACCTCCTAGTCTGAATATAGAAGATTTATAGGCAAACCGCCAGCATACTAATACATTTCTTTGTATAAGGAACCTATCAGTACACATTCTCATTCCATACTCAATATTAGATTTAATTACAGAACTAATTTTTATTCAACCGGTTTGTACATTATCAATAAAAAGAAAATTAACGTCACTGTCTCAAAAACTCATAATTACCGTTTTCAAAATAATTATAGGAAAACTTTTTAATCAACTTTGTTATTAACAAGACAAAAAAAATAGTATTTTAAGATTTTTATGATTTTTATTGAATTTGTTCTAAAACTGAACAAATAATCATATCCATGGCAAATATTAACTTTGACGTAATCTATTTAAAAAAATTTAATCATTCCACTATTGCAATATTGACACTAGCTATATTCAACAAAACTGCAGTATCATGTTTTAGAATCAGAGACTTATCTTGCCATTCCTCCGCCCTTGGCAAAAATCCGTACTACCTTCTCCCCGCCCCAAAAAAAACGAAACTTCCCTTTACGTGCAACCACAATTTACATCCACTTGTACAGTGATACAGTATCATAAATTTTTTGAAACAATTGTAGTAACATTGCTTACGATTGAATTTTTCATTCATATTACCACACTTTAAAATTTATATAGGACAGGGTTTAGAAGGCAATAGGTAACAACGAAGAAGGTAATTTTGATACATTATTCACTTCACTTACTACTCATCTCATTACTTGGGGTTGGCTGTCTTTGCTCATTGTTGCACTGCTTGAACTACTGCTTGCTGCTTTTGCATATATGTTAGCTTAGGTTATGGGATGGTGGGCAAATTCAGCTATCGGTTGTCTGCTTCCACATTAGCACCGCTGGTAATGGGAATAACAGGATCATTTTTGGTGCTGTTATTCTTTGACTAAATGACATCTCGACGGTTTTTCGGCTTAATCCTAAGGTGTGCGTATCCGTGCCGAGGGGATGTATGACAGTGAGCCTATAATCTGTCACTAACGGAATCTTCGAGATACTAGGCGCCCTCTCGTCGTAACGGTAATGCAGAGCTCTGCCGTGATGGACATATTTTCCCTATCTACTCGTGGGACTATTATGGAAGAAGTAACAAAAGTAAAAAAAATTAAAAATACAGAGGAGATGGAAGTCGACCTATCGGCTCCAACTGACCTCCCTGTAACTTCCGACCAGGAACGAGAACTACTCAGTTCCCCAACTTTTGAGAGTAAACCTAGGAAACTAGGTGGTACTGCCAGCAAGCGACTCAGTCGTCTCTTCAAGAGAGGTACCTTACCAATCCGCCTTGCACAAAATTCTAGAGCAGCGGAAGCGGGATCAATTGCAAGAGAGGAAACATTCTCCCTCTGTGGTTGGTGCCAGCTAGCGTTTACGCTCTAACGATAACTCACACGAACAAGAGGCAAAAAAGCCCTGCTCGGATGAATCAGTGGTAGCGTCAGTTGAAATTGACTTACAAATGCCCTCTTATGGGCAGGCTGTATCCGGCATCAAGGTGGGAATTTTACACCTTGAACATCCGACAACATCTATAACGACCAAACAAAACGGAATCTCTTCAGTATGCCATTATGGCCGCTGTAGAGAATATTCCAAAAGGTGGTCCACAAGTGTAGTTCCAGATCTATACTTTCCGGTCTAGATGGTTACAGGCCACCTGTGTAGATCAGGAGAGTATCTCGTGGTTGACTGGCGTAGTCAATATTCTTCAACCATGGGATGGTGCCTCCCGAAAGTGCGTCTCAGGCGACCAACTATCAAAGCCACACGTCTGTGTGGCTTATATACCTGACGAAGGCAGTCGTAAACTAACTTCTGAACATGTCCTTACTAGACTGAGGAAAATGAACCACGATCTGTTAACCCTGGAGTGGACTGTTCTGCACAAGGTAATAACAGGCTCTGGTCAAACATGGACCTTCGCCATTGACGATAGATCTATGGCCGCGTTGTAAGGGATCGGCTTTAAACCATACTTGGGTTTTGGACAGTTTGTTTTCTACCCTAAAACACGATCGTCCCAACTGGCATCAAAACCGAGAAAAGTCATGGCCCGGGGCCGAGATAAAAACCTCCTGCGGCAGTGAGGAGAACCGACTCTCTGTACAAAAATAGGGGGAGTGTACCGCCGGCACGTAGCCAGGGTACCAGCTATCCAAAAGGGAAAGCTGGTTTCCCCAAAAAGAAGACTGGCAATGTCTCTTCGAGGGAACTTAAAAAAGGGACTGGACCTGCTGTCCTGAAATCGAAGACCAGTATGAGACACAATATATTCTTACGAATCGCAGTGAAGGACCTTACAGACCCACTCACTACAAACATAACCTAACCTAACCTATCTCATAAATTCAACAGAAAAAAATTAATATAGTAAATTTCACGTGCTGTAATTTAAGGAAATTTATTTATGTCATCGTCAAAGTTAAGTTTTCAAGCTGTTTCCTACCCAATAGATAAGATTGCTATATTGGTCAGGCGTGCTTAGCCAGTCCTCGACCGTAAGAGTGAGGATCAAACCTCCTTGAAGCCGTCACAAATAATAGTGTTAATTAGAACTTTGGAACTGGAATTAGAGCTGTAGTAGTAGCGCTGATAGGAGAGGCACAATAAACCTTAGATTTCAGTGCATTTTAACCCCGTTAAAATCTAATCTACTATTATGACAGTTTGGGAGTTGAGATAGCAGAAACAATGTGTCTAATTGGAAGTGTGACTGAAAACAAACGTGGCAGACCATCAACCAGTCAAGTTGAAGATTGAATAAACGCTAAAGGTCACAGTGGCCGTTGCAAATTATGCTCCTCCAAAATAACGTCCGTATGGATGAATCTGCGTACTGGATCAAGTATGACATATCTCGCGAAAGGTTTACTCACCTGAAATGTGATAAATATGGTGTACACTTGTATTTGACCAAAGACAAGAACTGTTTCACTGATTTACATTTGAACCAAATTTTATTGAATGTCAATAATGTTGCTGATTTGCCAAAATTAGAATATATTTTTTAGTTTTGTTGCAGTTGACGTTCCTACTTTACTTACGCAACAGTTAGAAATACCAAAAATAATTTAATTGTTAAATTTTTTAAATTCATGAAATGAAGGTTTGACATTTATCAATTATCCAAAATGGAAGCAATTGATTCCTTTTAACAAATGAAACAAAGCACTTAGTCAAATATATTTATCAATCTTACTTTTTTGCATTAAAATAATTAAAAATTTACAATAATCCAAACAGTCATTACCAATATTTATGTATGATTTTTCGGAATATTCAACAAATTAATCTAATCCTGATAATAGTGGTTTATGTTGAGGACTGTCTAAACATAAAGAAGATAACAATGCCCAATTGTCCATATCGTCGTAGTTCGGTTCGTTTGGAATGTCGTTGGTAATATCGGGCAAAAGAAGTTCGGAATTACTGATGTGATCATTTTTCTCGTTAGGTTTTGAAAGATCCGTTATCAATTGATCATTATTAATATTTAACATTTCTTCCGCATCTTCTACTATTCTTTCATCTTCTTCAATATCCTGAAATATAAATTTATAGATGAAGAGCTACATTTGATATTATCAATGCTCGTTCTTATTAACAATGTGAAATTAATTTTCGAGAGGTAATTTTTCTGTTAAAGAACCCGTTGAAATAACAACAATAAAGGGGATATAGCGTGTTCTAGTAAACTATTCCATATTTTAAATCCCTGCTCAAAACTCTGTGAGCAGACTTCTAGTTTACTGAGGCAATAGAACACCTATTTTTTATTTATTATCCCCCTAATTCAGTCTCTTCAATCACTACTACGAAACTAAAACGTCGATAGTAATATTCGATACCCCAGTTGAAAATATACAATTCCATCCATACTTAAACATTTACCTGCGGTAATGGTGTTGTCGACTTATATTGGAAGGCAGTATTCGTTAAATCCACTTCTACTGGAAATAGAGCTGGTCCTTCAAAAAGCTCAAGTGTTTTAGTATGTAGCTCTGCTAATCCGTTGATTATTTTAACTAAATGACCCCCTAAAGATTGTATATGTTTGTTGTCTAACAATTCCATTTTCACTAATACATCTGCTCTTAATTTTGCAAACCTACTTCGTGCTAATTGACGACATCGAAGAATCAACCTGAAAATTACATAATAAAATGATTCAAGATAACATGTATCAGATATTCTGTTGTTTTCTGTTGAAGTGGCATAGGAATAGACAATAATCTAAGTCATGAAAACTTCCATCATATTCAAATTCTCTGTATCTGAAATATACATTCAAACATTTTACTTTTCCGCCCAACCTATCTAATATGCGAGAAAAGTATTGGTTTACCCCAAAAAAAGTTGGAAATTTGAAATTTTTTTTGAGCTGTTTTTACGTTTTCCATCAACAACAACCCAAAAAACGGTTTTTAGAAAAAAAATCCTGTGTGTATGTCGTTGTCGTCGTCGTTGTCGTCGGCCACTTTTCGTTACATGTCTTGTTAGCACAATACAGCCTCCGGAGTGCAATAAGTCACCAATTTTATGATTGAATATTGTTCAGGGTTCAAGGAATCCAGATATATTACATTTTTGGTTATTTTTGGACAAATTTCGGTTTGTTAGCACGATACATCCCCCGAAGTATATATAAGTGACAATTTTATGATAGAATATTATTCAGGGCCACAGATGCGGAAAAGTTAGTTTCAATCTTTAAAACCGTTTATTTTGAATTAATACCTGCATGTCCAATGATACAACTATAGACTGGATTTTCTCAAAGAATAGCATCGTACGAATGAATCCTAGGAAAGGATAGAATATATTTTTATTGATGTTATTATAAATGTTGTCTCTATTTCCCAATTTTCAAATGAAATCTGTTTTCTGTTTGAGATCAAGTCCCATTTAGATAAAATAACGAAATTGATACTCAAATTTACTGCTTCTTTATCCGGTAAGTCAGCAATTTCATATCATGTGATATTTTTTTTTCTAGACTGAGCAAGTGTTGTCATATGTTGATGGTATCGACAAAAATTTAGTTGGAATGAATATTATGTTTATTATAATTTTGTAAGCAGAACAATACCGATTTCAAATCCGACATTATGATGTAGTCTTTAAGGTTGGGACTATTCTCAAAAAATACATGGATGGTCACCAGTTCAGCAGTGATTACACAATAATCAGAATGTAACTTGAACATATCTAACATTGTTGTGAACGTTAATAGAACTGAAACACCAGAAGGTATATACATTAGCATTTGTTGTGTAATATTTTTTCTACCATTTTGATTACATGACAACTGCTTCATTTGTCTCCTGCTTTTGAAAGTAAAGCATATTCCCAAATTATAGCAAATAACGGGACAACAGACTTCAGAATCTTCTCTTCTTGTACTTTGGTCCAGGCTTATTTTCAAGCCCTGATGATTTTACCAGTGTCATGTTCTTTGTAAGTGAGCATCTACTAGGCCAATATTTAAAGTAATTTTATATTCCTTACCTATATTCATAATTTCCAGTTTCCACTCTATATAAAGGTTCTTGTAAAGCAGCATAACTACATTCTTCGTCGTCCATTTCCTTTACTTTCAAGCAGTACGCCAAATATTCAAATTTTGCATCAGCGTATTTTTTAACTGTAAGTCTTGTATCTGGAATGGCTTTATACAAATATGTTCCGACATCTGACAATACCTACGACAATTTTATCGTCATAGTCTTAACAAATTTAGGAGATGTATTATTCAAGAATCACAAAACGTATAGACAATATATATTATGGAACATAGAGAAAATAACTAACGAATGGGAGACGGCAATATGCCCGGCATACAAAAATGTTGAGTATCATATTGAAGAATATTAAATCGGCTCTCGTTGTAGATATCTATAATTAACCAGCTATTACCATTCGTGAAAATCCATAGGAAATAACATAATACGATATCGTAGAATACCAGATCCTCATCAGCTGGAAGCATGCAAACAACATCCATAGGGATATTTTACATTATGTTATGGAAGAGATGAAGATACCAATGAAGTCAATGAATCTGGTAAAAGATACGATAAATAATTCAAAAGTCGAAATATAACAAAAACCTTTGAACAACGTCTCCGACAGGACGACGTAAAAGCACAGTACCGTTTCAATATTGCTCATTCGACGAATGGAAATAGATGGTAACGGTACATTCATAACTGAAGAAGCCCAAATTATTGCCTATGCGGATTATATCAATATCTATCGAAAGAACGAAAAGTGAGAGCAAATTATGAAAAATTTGAAGAGAAGGAACAAAACCTAGGATTGGAAGTAAATACTGCATAAGCGATGGTAAGAACAATTTTACTCGGAATATAATATAATAGATTATGTTAAAATGCAACGCTTTAGACGGGCAACAGATCTAGCCATTCTGAACCTCAAAGAATGCCAAAGAAGGTCTTCATCGCAAAAAATAGAAACCAAAGACGTTCAAGAATATAATTGCAAGGTAATATACAGAAAGATAGTAGATATTTTCTAAATTTTTCAAGCATGTTGTATTAAAATATTGAATGATAGATTTATATCAAGGGCCTGAAGAAAACGGTGATTAGATACGTACCGGTTTCACTTTCTTAACCATCTCTAAGCCAACTTTTTCGATATTTCGATGCTGTTCCCCGAATAGTCTAAACGCTTCACTAGCGCGAGCTTGAGGCTCTCTCACGGCTATACCGGAAAATACGTCACCCATAGCTTTAATGGCCTGCTGCAGATCCATTTGAGCCTGAAAATGAGAGAAAACTACTTAGCAGTTTACTTCACTACAAAGACAGATCTTAAATGTTATTATTCTGCTTAAGGAAGAAATTGAAAGATAGAGAAAAAGTCGAATTTAGAAGAAGTAACGATATATACTCTCCCTTTCCTATATTCATCTTAGTAGTAACATTTTATGCTTCGTGTTCTTTTCATGTAGAATTGTCATCGTGGACATACGAAGGAACTGTGATGTTCATCGTCTTTTTCTATATAGCAGTACTCACTCTGCGGTTCAATTTCCCAATTTTCTTCAAAATGATCTGGAGTAACTGTGTTGAATACTAAGTTTTTTCTCCGTGTTTCCTTTTTATCTAATTATCCGATTAATATATCAATTCTAGTACTAAGTGAAACGAAGAAAAAAGGTAAAGTATGTTCGCAACTAACAACAAAGCATACATTATATTATTCAGGAGTAAAACCAGAACAAAGGGCAAAAAAGGGTGTAGAAATAATCGTTACAGAAGAAATAAAACAAAAGGTAATACAATTTAAGGCAGTCGACTCGATAATAATAGTTATTAGTATAAAATTAGAAGAAATAATCAATTTTATACAAATATATGGGCCAGTAGAAGGAACGGCAGAGGAAGAAATTTTAGACTTTTATATTCGATTGCAAAGAGTATGAGATGAAGTAAGGGAGGAAACCGAAAAGACAATAATAATGAGAGATTCGAATAGGAGGGTAGGAAATGATTACAATAGAGGAATGGGTTGTATGGGAAAACACGGAGAAGAAACAAATAACAGAAATGGACTAAAAATGATAGATTTTTGCAGAATGAATGATCTAATAATAGGAAATACGACGTGGGAACAACAACTAAATGATAAATATACATTTGTGGCAGAAGGAAGCAACGCTAAAAGCCTGATAGGGTACATAACATATACACAAAACCTAACAGAAGTAATGCAAAAAATTGGAACAAAGAAAGAAGCAGAAATTGGATCTAACCACAGATTAGTAGTGACAACTTGTCTAGTAAAATTACTCAAGAAAGAACTACAGTAAACTAGCAACACATAAACTTAAAAATAAAGATATCCAGAAAAAATACCAAAATGAGACGAACAATGAATTCGTTAAACTAGAAAAAGAAAAAACAGATTGGACACTTGAAGGACGCTATTAACAGCAACAGAGAAGATATGTGGAAAAATTAAATATAATAAGAATATAAAAAGGACTAACTGGTGGAATAACGAAATTAAAATAGCGATTAAAGAAAAGAAAACGGCATGGAAAAAATATATCACATCAAAATCACATGTGGACAAAGAAGAATGTGACAGAAAGAAAACTCTTGTAAAAAGAGCCGTCAAAAAATCGAAACATGACTCATGGAAAAAATTCGGAGAAGAAATAACAGATCTACATAAGATGGAAAACAGGAAATTTTGAACAATAAGAAAAAGTTTGAGAGGAAATAAATATAAAGATATTAGAGCAATAAAAAATCGACAAGCCCAAGTACAAACGGAAATGGAAGAAGTATTGAAAACATGGAGAGAATACTATACAGAGCCATTCCATACATTAACACCGGAAGAGACTATAACAACAGCAGAAGAGGAAATCGACCAACTACAACGAATCCATAAAGAAAAGATAGATCAAGTAATACAAAAAATCAAAATAGGCAAGGCTAACGGAGAAGTTGAGATTGCGCCAGAGATCATTAAATAGTTAGGAGAAATAGGAAAAGAATGGATATGGAATGAATGCAAAGAAGCATGGGTACAACAAAAAATTTCAAGGGAATGGGAAAATAACTTAATAGTACCCATCTATAAAAAGGGAGAACAGACACTATGTGAAAAATACAGAGCAATATGTTTGACCCAAACTAGCTATAAAGTGTACACAAAAATAATAGAAAAAAGATTAAGAGAATATGTATAACCAAAATTGGGAGATGAACAGGGAGCTTTTAGACCTGAAAGACAAACAAATGATAATATCTATATACTAAGGAATATAACCGAAACAAAAATAGAAGAAGGAGAAGAAATGTACCTTACATTTATAGATCTAAAAGTAGCCTTTGATACCGTATATAGAAGAGAAGTATGGAGAGCCCTGGAGGAAATGGAAGTACCACCCAACTTAATAAATATAATTAGAAGTGTATACGAGACAGAGTCAAGGTACAGATTGCAGGACAAAGGTCTGAAGAATTCAAAATGTGTAAGGGAATAAAACAAGGAGACAGTTTAAGCACACTACTGTTTATAAGAATCATGGATAAGATTGGGAGACGAATCAAAGAAAAATATGAGCAGCTAAATACTACAATTGGACACAGAAGTTTAGAACCAATAAAAATGAGTATTCTACTATATACAGATGATGTGGTTTTAGTGGCGAATACAAAGAAAAAAATGCAAAAACTAGTGAATATTTGGACTAAAGCAGAGAACATGAATATGGAGGTGAACATAAATAAAACAAAAGTGATAATAAATGAAAAACAACCAGGTAATCAAAATAATAGAGATATTAAATGCAAAAACCAGACTCTAGAAAGAGTAACATTTGAATATTTAGGAAGTATAGTAACAGAAGATAGAAAAATAGGTGCAGAAATAACAAACAGAGCAAATAAATCCACAAAAATATACTATTCTCTAAATCAAACAATTCTTGGACATAAAGATATAGACTTAGAAGTAAAAATGAAAATTCATATTATGATAACAGTTCCTACAATAATATACGCAAGTGAAAATTTGACTGTGCGAAAAAAGGACGAAACTAAAATAAATGCCATAGAAATGAAGCATCTAAGAAGAATTGCAGGGAAAACTAAATGGGATAGGATTAGAAATGACGTCATTAAAGAGACAACTAAACAGGAACCGATAACTGGTAAACTAAAAAAGAGACAACTTAGCTGTTATGGTCATATGGTAAGAATTGAAACAAATAGATTAACTTGGAAAATAATGGAGATTGGAAAACCAATAAAAAAATAAAGGGGTAGGCCTAGAAGGAAATGGTTTGGCCAAATACAAGAGATAGGTTTAGAAAAAGGGAAGACCATAGCAGAAATGAAAAATCTGGCAAGAGACAGAAAGGCATGGAAGAAATGGGTACAGGTCAGGGAATCCACATCCGACGCCTGAAAGGGCAAAAGGATTTAGAAAAGAAGAAGAAGATATATCAATTTCACTCTGATTCCCCAATCTTCACTTCTCTCATGTACAGTTTTTTATTTTTTGCCTCTAGATCTATTGGTGTCAGATCGGCAATTACTTCCATCGTGTATGCGCTACATACTCGAAGTTCTCATCACTGCATGAATACCATTCTCATTCCACATCTTTGTTGCCTCAAGACGTCAAACCATACTTCCTCGCCATGCATCATATTGGTCTTTATTGTTCTATACGCAGTTTATGTTCCGAGAGAAATGTGCAACTTATTTTGACTATAAGTCGATACAACTTTCCGCTAGTCTGATGCCTTGATTATGTGGAATCAAAAGATCAACTTCCCATTTTATACTACAGATAAGTCTGTTTTGATGTTCTGATAGTCTACAATCACCTAAATCTCGCTATTGACTTGTTTTGGGATAATAGTATAATCTTGGGTTTCGGAATTTGCTAGAGAGATCAGAACTCCATCTAATCAAACTACCGCCTCATCGTATTGTTTAACTTGAGCTGTTCGTATATAAATAATAAAAATTGTTGATTAGGTAAATGATACATCGTCGGAAACTTGAATAACATTTATAATTGTTTATCTGAATCTAACAAAATCTAATAGCACATTGAACTAAGAATAATCAAATATTTGAATTAGTAATTGTCAGGAAGATCAAAGTTACATTTATTAATCTCAAAAGATTTTTATGTACACACATGATTTATGAAGATGATGATAGTGACCAGATTTAAGCGTGCATAAATATATAAAACGCGAGGTTACTGGTAATATAGAGATAAGGAATAGGGACAAGGTGATATGTTCGTCGTTCGTCACTTTACATGGTAACGTCAAATACAAAATACGCTGAGCGTCAGAGAAAACGAGCACACCCGAAATATCCAAGTGTTTATCAAAGTTTTTGAATACCCCTAATTTGTAATGACATAAAACGAGTTAATATGTAAATTGCAAAGCCACACAAACCCTTGAACACTAGAAATGAGGATATCCCAATAAACTATATTTACACGGTAAATACGTGTCTGCTGAGACCGTGTTTCAATGAGTAGTTGACGTATCTTAGTACCACACATGGTATCATATAGCACATTATAATCCATCCAGTGGATGAAAAATATTATCGAAAAGCTGTCCAGATAGTGACATTGCTGAGAAATAGAATCGATCAACGAAATATTGCAAGACCATTGAACGTAGGTATGTATTTCAACGGTGCAAAGAAGATGATGCGATTAACTGTTATCATCGAATGTACAATACGGGCGATAAAAAGAAAACTACAGCCAAGAACAATCGCGTACTTACACTTACTATATTGAGGGATCAACATAAAATCGGTAGAATGATCCAAGGCAGCCTTCAGCAAATGCAGAAACTACAGTCACAGCGTTTCAACTGCTCGAAGACGGTTAAGGAAAAGTAATTAAAGAGATTTCCGTCCAGTAAAACAACCCTGGTTGATGCAGCTGAGCGAAGACTGTTTTTTGCCCGCCAACACATCAATTGGACTATGAAGGACTGAGAGAACGAATGATTGCATAATGTGTCTTCGATAAATATGGTCTAAACAAGGTATACAGTCTACAGAGCAGCTAGCGAACGCTATGCTATCTATACTTGGACAATTCAAGTTGATTTTGGAGCGAGAGGCAATGTTTGGGCCAAGAATTTAGTTTAATGTCTACACGGATCTCGTTCTAATTGAAAGAAGCGCATTAACCGCACAACGATACTTGTTAATTCAAGATAACTGTTCGAATGATATTCGAACTGAATTCATCTATTCAAATAATTTCTGCGCGCAAAACTCTATTAGTTACAACTCTAAAAATCGGCCCACATTTTGACATGAGCGCGAAGTTTGTCCCCCCTTTGGTGGCACTCTTAGCAGCCGTTTGATGATCGAAAAAGGTATGGTGGTGGTAATGGTTGCTTATGGCCACCCGGCTTGTTAAAATTACTTAAAATTACTTATTGTTGTATTTCGCAGTATAATAATTGTTGAGAGTAGACGTACATGTTCCGATTCATACTTAAATTACTTTTGTTAAAAACAAATTGTAGATAATTTAATTATTAATAACATTGCTCTCTTTACCAATCTTGATAAAGTTTATGGTTTTTTAGATAAATGATAAATAATGATTCAGGACACAGAGAGGCCGATGCAGCGCATGAGTTAGAGAGAGACGGCGATACTTAAAGGTAGCGACGCATACTTGTGAGCGCGCGAAATTAACAATTAAAAAACAGGTATAAACAATGACATTTTCCTAAATCTCTATTAAGAATATTATTAACTATTGTATAAAGAATTTAGAAAAATTATTATTTATATTTTATTTTATTTTTTTAATATATTTTTCATGGGTCAAAAGTACCCTAATTTGAGATTTTTCGAACCTTTAAAAATACATATATCTAAAAATATCCACTTTATCGTGAAAAGTGATAGGACCTTTTTTATTTGTATTTCAATAAAGAATATAAAAAAAATTTTCCGATTGAAAAATAACAATTCCTTGCAATTGTTTAAACAATTTCGGTTTAAACAATATGGCACTAGGTTGCCCCATGGCAACATGCATTTATATCATCAGTAGGGCAATTCAAAGAGGATCGCATAAAAAAATTGAGGTGGAATAGTTTTCGGTACTCATGCGCCGATTTCTCCTGGACTAGTACTATTTAACTTGAATATAATAAATAAATTTTACTTATAATACACTCACCGGCACGAAAAACGAGATAGTGGGAAAAGACAATGAAATCGACCACTGTCACGTAGAAGTATTTCTATTGGTTTTAAATTTAGCTGGACATCATTTTTAGCTATATTCTGTTTATATTTTAGATATAGCTAGAGAGTTTCTTAGTCTCATCTAGTTTCGAAGAAGTCGACTACGTCATTGATTTCACTTGTTCTAATTAACCCTTTTTTACGTTGGGCTAATAGATGGAATGGATAGTTCTTTGTTGTTAGCTGATGCTCTCGAAGGACCAAATGATTGTATTCAATGATGTAGGATGTATGATGAAATGTATGAAGAAATTAAACACTTATGTCACGTTCATTTTTTTATATTGCAGGAATTTATAACTTTTTTATTTTTGCGTAGACAATTAAGAACTAACTTGTACATACGCGTTACACTGTGATTATTTTGCACCCAATATGAGGGATTAATGGATGATTGAAGATTAAATACACATGTTTGTTACCGGGATAAAAAACGCCGGGTGCTCTTATAACTTGAGTACCTTTATGTACCACGGTTAAATGATAAAGAGGCAAATGTAAGGTAGATGGCGTATTTATACGCCGGTTGACGTAGTTGCGAGGAAGGAGCAAAATATTAGGATCTGGCCAATGGGATAAAAGAGTTTTAAAACGTAACGGTCAGATACAGCGAGTGAAAGTTGGCAGTTAGGGTGATTTTTTTGGGGCCTGAAATGTTTCGTCGATACAGATAACAGATTTTTTATGAAGCGATAAGATGTCGGGTACTTTGAAGTATTTATTGGAATTTCAGAAAACTATATTTATCTGTCTTTCTTATGTGGTAGTAAAGTTAAAATGAATTTTTTGTTGATGTAACGAAATATTAAATGTTGAGAAGAAGGATATATTTAGTTATATGTTTTGTGCAGAATATTCTAATTGTATTATACAGGGGAAGTTGAAAATAAAATCACAGGAGAATTTGGTAATTAAATCAAATTCGGAACTATTGGTTTGTTGAATATACTCCCAATATTATTTATGTTTCGTGGAGGTTTTTTTATTTCATTATCGGTTCGATTCTAGTTATCTTTCCCAATAGTGGATTTTTAGGTATGCTTTGTTTGCATTTGGCAATGTTCGTTGTTTTTAATAACATGAAATGAGATTTAAGAAAGGTGAGATGCTGGAGAGTTCATCATTAAAGCGTTCGGGATAGGCTATTTCAAGAGTTGACTGTCGCAGATTTCATCTCTGGTTGAACAAGATAATATATAACAATTTGCCATTGCTTCAAAACTGTGTATTTTTCGTTATGGATGTGGAATGGATACAAGACCAAGGAAGCTCAAAATATATCTGAACTTTGGATTCGTTGGTCCGATTAAAGATAAGGCATTTAAGAAAATAGTTTTAATCCTTTTTGGAGTTCTTCTTCTATTATATCGCAGCGTACTTTTGGGCATGTTATTGATACGTCTCTTCTTAGTTAACAGCGCGTCAACTCGTTGTGTAATAGGTAAACGTGTGCTGGTAATTCTTCAGGCAAATATAATATTTGCTGGGTTCGTTATGGGTTCAATTGAGGTTATATATTGATCTACCTTTCCTCCGTTGATTAAACTTACCATTACAACTTGAGTTTAGGCTGGAAAACTTTTGATTTGGGCTGTTAACAGATGAGTAGGTGAAATATATATGAGGAAGATCATTTTGGTGGGTTTGGATTTTTTGTTGTTGTGAGTGCCATCTATTTTTAAATGGTTTTTTAAACATAGTTTAAAATATGCGCTGGATATAAAGCTGTTCTGTTTGATAGAAATTATTGATTAAGTAATATTCCTCTTTCTTTAACGCCCTCATGACTTTCAGCGTCGGTTTAGCCCTTCTTCGCCCATTTCTTCCAGTCGGTTCTGTTTCCGGTCAGTCCTCTCATATCTTCTATTGGTTTACCTCATCTGTCTCCGTCCATGTTTGCCTTGGTCTTTCTTTCCTTCTTTTTCTGCCTCTGTTGCTGCTTTGAGAAATCTCTTTTTGTTCATTCTTACAATGTGTCCATACCAGTTTAATTGCATGTTTTCAATCTTCGCTAAAATTGGTTTCTGTTTCAGTTGGTCCCTAATTTATTCATTTCTATGACGGTCATATTTGGTAAACTCTTCCGATGCTTCGCAAATATTTTGTAACCTTCCCTTGTTGTTGTTACTACATGAAGTGAGGTTACAATGCCGAAGATTCGCTATTCGCTAGAGAGCCATAAGGTCGTGAGTTTAGTTAGGAATATTTGAAATCTGGTACTGTATTATATTTTTAGGCGCCACTTGATTAGTAGGACATTCAAGAAACTCTTACTGATTAATCAAGGAACCAATAGTGAATAAATTAGCTATTATGACTTTTCAAATCTGTTATTTACATTGTTTTGCCTTTACGTTTGTGAATCAAATAAAACACATTATATTGCCAATAAATCTGTTTGATAAAATTTAACGGTATCTTGAACTGACGGTGTAATAAGCTATTCCAATAAATACAAGGTAACCGACACTAATTCCGAACTGATAATCAGTTATCAATGGTTGGTTAAATTTGAAATGTTTAACAGTTTAATGTTATCAACTACCTGAGAACACCATGTACAATACAAAAAATTAGTAACATGTAAGTGGTATACCAGTTACAGCTTTACAAACTGAAGTAATTAATAAAATGTCAACAAACAGATAGAGAGTGTCTCTTATCAAGTAAAATTAGGCTGAAATATAATTTCAGGGTGATATGCAATGATAAAGTTAATATTTCAACATAACAAAGTTGAAAGAATGCAATAATGAGATTATGAGTTGATAGACGTCTATATAAGAATTCGAAATTACTAAATATCAAAATATTACAATATAAAAATTAATGTGTCGTTAAATGTTAAAGTATGAAATTACAAAATTAATAAACTGCATAAAATTTAATGAAAACAAATAAAAATTTGAATGCTACTTGTGGGTAGTGTCCAAACTATGAAACGTCAATCAGCTTAATTGACAAATCACATCTGACTTGTGGAACAAGATTCAGCCATACTGTTGAGAACCATTATCTATAACGGAATCATCCCGCAAGTGTCACCGACAAACCATGAGTCCAACGTCATCCCATGAAGCAAAACGCCATCGCGAGCTTTTGTTGCTCTGTAACGCTAGCGCCATCCGAGATACGACACGTCTCTACAACCATGGATGGAGTACTATAGTTTATCAGCTATCTTTACGAAAAGATATCGCATACTGAAAACATCCAAAACTTGAGGCTTCTTAAAATCTCTACATGATCATCATACCTACCATCGACTGCCAAGACCCATAAAATTGTTCTAAACCATATCCATGTGGCAAAAGAGTGGGTGCAAAAAAGTGTGTGCAAAAACTATGCAGTAAGAAAAAACCATAAAAGGAAATTGGGGCTATAGTGTGAAAAATATACGTGTAGGACAAAAGCTTACCTTGTTACCAAGGGTTTTTCACCATGATAGTTCCAAAAATAAAAGGTATGAACCACGTGCCATCGGCCATTTTCTATACTTACGACTTGTTACTATTTACACTCGACTTCACAGCTCAAAAAGTATCAGACAAGTGATTCGAAATTCGAATGCCAAAGTTTGACCTTAACGTTCCTTTTGACACCTCAGATCAGTGTTACCACTGACAATCAAATAAAATCCCCAACATAAAACGATAAAATACATGTAAATTAGTTAAATTACATGAAAAAGATTGATAAAATGATTTCTCTTGACACTCCCATTATTCAAGGATATGCTTGAATAATTTATATATAATATATATTATATAATAGTTAATTCACGTATGCAACCAATCATACAGTAGTGTGTATAAAGTTACATACTCAGTGGGTAAATTAACCGAATTATAATACATCCCAGTGAGTTATACTATAATACAAAAGCATTGTATTTTTATCATGCTACAATTTCATCTCCACTGCATTTAGCGAATATTCGTGTTTTTGTAGAATGACCCACAGCTCACTTCCAAAAGTAGTTACTGTTAATGTTTTGCTGTTATCAACTCGTTAATTTTGTTTCTTCGTCAATTTCCCTCTTCTCTATTACGGTTTTATTAATACTATAATGTATCCTTGTGGCCTTTCTTTATTTATTATTTATGTCTGCATCTATCTTTCCGTCTTCTGTTAAGATGATTCTCAGGTATTCAAAACTTGTAATTTGTTCGATTTGTTGCCCGTCGAGTCTTATAGTTGCCTTTCCTTTATCTTCTTCTTTTTGGTTATTAATCATATATTTTGTTTCCTCCGTGTTGATTTTCATTTTTAGTTTTTGTATTTCTTTTTGCCATATATTTGTTAAAGTTTACCTTTTACTGTTCGAATCTGATATTAGGACTATATCATTTGCATATAAAAGAGAGTCTATCTTGATTGGTCTCAAATTTCGATGTAGATACTATAGCTGTGCTATTTTTCTCAGTCTGATTTCATGTACTCTTTATTAGCAAGTCCATTATGAAATGGGCTTAGGCTATCTCCTTGTTTAATTCCTTTTCCCATGTTGAACGGTTCAGATCTTTCGCCACTTACTTGGATTTATGTTACTACTTCATTATATAATTATTTTACAACTTCGATGGTTTTCTCAGACATATTATACGAGTATTTTCCACATTATCTCTCTGTTGATCGTGTGAAAACCTGCTTTTAAGTCCATAAACAGTAAATGGAGTATTCTCCTGATTGGAACTTTCTTTCAACTATCTGCCTTATTATGTGTATGTTATCGTTTGTACTTCTACCTCCTCTGAATGTAGCCCGTTCATCTACCAATTTTCCTTCTATCTCATTTCGCAAACGTTTTCTTGTATATTTTTTGTAGCATACTGATGGTAGGCATATTGCCCTATAATTCACGCAATTTGCATGATCCCCCTTTTTATATATTGGTATTATAATATTTTTATTCCAGCCTTTCGGTATCGTTTCTGAAGCCCATGCATCTTTACATATCTTCCAAAACCACACCATATCTTCTTCGCACAGCCATCTTATCATCTCAGGGTTGATTTCGTTTTCTCCCGCAGCTTTACTTATTTTAATATTTTTAATCGTTTCACCTACTTTCTCTTCGATTATTTCGTTATGATACTTTTTCTTCTTGTTTCGTTGTTTTGGTCATTATGTGTTCCAATTTCTTCTTGTTTAAATTTTTCCCTGAAATAGTCTCTCCATACTTTTGTTTTACCGCTTGTCTCGATATGTATTTGATTACTGTTATCTTTTATTGCATATTCTCCCCTTTCTTTTTTACTTGGTAGTGTAATTCTGCTCCAGAATTGTTTGTTATTTATTTTATAGCATTCATTTAGTTCTTTTTCTTTTTGCTTCTTTTACCGCTAGTCTTGTTACATTTCTTTTCTGAATATACTCAACTCTATTTGTTTCGTTTTTGTTTAGCTGATATTTCTTCCATTGATGCATTTTCTCCTTAATTATTAATTAAGTAATCAATTTGCGATAAAGAGACGGTTTTATTAGATAAAATCTTGTTAATTTGATTTTCTATGTTTGGTAAAAACAAAAACTATTTGCTTCCTTCTAACTCATTATAACACCGTGATTATTGAAGAATATTCTGCACTCAAACGGAATTCATAATTCAAATAAGACACTTAATAACAGCGAGTCTCTAGATTTTGTCGAAATTGATTTCTAAAATGTACAGAATATTTACCAAAGTCCCATAAGGTGAATATTTACATGTGCAACTAATATTATTTTAGTTTTAAATGTAACTTACTTGTAACATCCTTTTGCAGTGTTCTACTAGTCCTCTATACATAACTTCGGTGTCTTGTAACTCCTGCATTTTCTTTACCAAAGTGTCATTGCATAATATTGCCCTCGAAAGTCCCAAAGCGTCCGCAGTAGAAGAACTCATATTTTCTACTAATCGATGCTTCATTTTCTTTAGAACGATATCTAAACTTTTTCCCTGTCCAGGATCAGCGTGCAATTTATTATAGTTAATGATAACTTCGTCCTAAAAATAGTAATTTCAAATAAATACGATTATTTGATCCTTCTTCATATGCTTGAACTAGAATTTGTCCAATTAAATTGATTTATAGCATAATAGAATTTAAAATATTAATGACTAATTTCAGCATTATGTTGAAACAAGTTTTGACTGTATATTTCACTACAAATATCCCAGTTTTGAGATTTTTTATGAGACGACGAAGACAGATACATTTATTGGGGCTTTAGATTAGAGCGAAATCATTAGTTCCGAGACGGACATACAGATGGCACTGCAATTGCTATGCTGCTTTTGTTTATCGGTCCATTCGTTGTCCAGACTGCAGACATTTAAGATTAAGTAACGTTACTATGGTTTTTGTTGATACAATAGATAAAAACAAGTTTTTAAATGAGAGAAAAAAAACATCGTTCAGGCGCAGTAGGGCATTAGTGTGTTAGCGGTAAGTGTAGAGGGTGGGTTACTTTCGCCTGGGAACTTTTTGCCGACCGTGGGAAAGTTCTTACCTCTATGATGTTTCCCGCCAATAATTAGCTGGTAATATGATGCGACAGGTGAGTGAATGTCAGGTGTTTGAAGGTCGAATTTTGTAATTCTATGGGAATGGCATAATTGTTTTTTTCATATATAGGATGTAGTCATAAAGATTCCACAAGGGCGTTACAATTTATCTCTGCTATTATTGTTCAGATTTTCAATGAACAAACGCTATTGTGATAGGTAGGATGTAGTCATAAAGATACCATAAGGGCGTTAGAATGTATCTCAGTCTCAGTAATATAAGATCATTTTATATACAGGATGTAGTCATAAATATGCCATAAGGGCGTTCCGCCTGTGGCATCTGTTACTGTTGCTATGCGCATCTCATATAGGTAACAAAACCACATTACTTTACTTTCGACGAAGCAGTTTCGGCAACCCCCACCCCTCTTATCACCAACAATGTGTCATCGAACATGTCCGGACCTGTGCGGCCACCTTCCTTCATCCATATTTTTAGGGATAAACAAAGCAGTAACACAAAATTATCTTTTATTTAATAGTCTTTATTTAGAATATTTGCGTGTTAACTATAGTACAAACAAATATTACACACAAAATACAACTCTTTCCTTTTTTCAATTAGGCGTTTGTTTAATTTTATCTATTTTTATCTTAATTTTATAACTTAGGAAAGAGGTATTCTCTTTCCAACCAGTACTTCGAGCAATAGAAGATTCCGAATTTTCAATCTTTAATATGTACCGAAGTCTCTCCCTGTACTTAACTTCCTTTATAGCGGCAATTACCATTTCTGTTCCTTCGGCAATTTCTTCTAAGCATTGGCAATGTCTGAATTTAATACGATCTTTTACCTTCTGCATATCCAAAGCCATATATTCTTGGGTATAAGGGATATTCTTCCATACCTCCGTGTAAAATTTTAAATTTTCTATCTTGGCGAATGTGTTGCCTTGGTAAGATGTAATACCATCTGTATCTGTAAAGGTTTGAAGGGTGGGTGGCCCCACGGCACTTAGGCCACAATTGGCCCATTGAGCATCCTTCTGAGGTTCAAAACTTCCTTCTAGCTCGTCATCCAGCCTACTTCCTTGAAGTAGGCGATAACGTCGCCTGAATTAAGTTCCCTCATCCTCTACAAAGTGGGGTATTAGATAGACCCAGTCTGTGAAGGTGTTTTCGTAGGAGGCAGTGACCAGTCAGAATTCCCGTGGTTGTTCGTAGGTTCCGCCTGTTCATACTCACGTATTTTTTGGCTAATTTGCTATCCGGATACTGTAGCAGTTCCTTGGCAAACCTGCAGCCTTCTGCGTCGTCCCATCTACCCTTAAACTTATGAAGGGAGTGTTCCTTTAATAGGTCGGCCGTTGCTGACGCCGATAGACCAATGAAAGTGCCAGGTCCCAAGAGTTTTTGGGAGACTGCCTTTCTGGCGAGCGAGTCTGCAATACAGTTTCCTTTCGATTTCTCATGGCCCTTGATCCAGCCTAAAGTGACCGTGTTGTTGTTACAGGCTTCGATTAAGGCCATGTGACATTCTAGTACTAGGCCTGATGTAATACGTGGTATGTTCAGGGCTAGTAGTGTTTGTCTACTGTCCGTAAGGATGTATATATTATTACCTGTGGTTTTCCTTTTGGTAATCTCTTTAGCAGCGATGCAGATAGCAGTGAGCTCTGTTTGAGCAACACTTGCATTGCAGCCCATTGCCCATTTTATGCTTAGATTCAGGGATCTTGAGAAAATTCCACATCCTGAGCGCACATTTGATTTAGACCCATCTGTAAAGATGCGGATTGCGTCTTTTTCCGTTGGGTATTGTTCGTTGTTTTTAAAGATTACCTTGTAGGGCCTGTAGAAGGCATATCGTGGTGGAATCGAGTCCGTATCGGCCTGCAGCAGTGGGACCTCCCTGAGGGCCTCATACCACAAGTTACGTCTCAGTTTACCGGATCCTACATCAGGTTGTATACCGGTAGAGCGTAGACGTGTCATGGTCATCAAAACAACCTCCTTGATGTATATGTCAAGGATAGTGAGACCGAGGATTACCTCCATGGCTCTTGTTGGTGTGGTTCTCATGCCTTCTGTAGTGTTGAGGCATGCTGTTCTTTGGATTTGATCCAGTTTACGGACGACTGTCAGCTGGTTTGCTTTAGCTCCCCAGGCAATCGCGCCGTACGTTAGCATAGATCTGATGATGGCAGTGTAGATCCAGGCAGCAACCCTAGGTGACATTCCCCAGGTGCGGCCGATGGTTCTACGACACAGCTCATAAGAAATATATGCTTTTTTAACTCTGTTTTCTAAGTGAGAGTTCCACGTTAACTTACTGTCAAAGGTGACCCCTAAATAATTCACCTCTGAAGAGAAATTAAGTTTGGTATCTAGGAGCTTTAGGGCTTGATGTTTTGCAAGCTTCATTTTTTCCGTGAAAAGAACCATCTCCGTCTTTTTTGGATTTATTGATAGCGAATGGTCTCTGCACCATTGTTCTATGATATTGAGGGCCTCTTGAATTAAAGAGCAGAGTGTCTCCTCGAATCTTCCTGTTAGCAGAATCACTAAGTCATCTGCGTTTGCTATTGTGTAGAAGTTGCTTTCGTTGAGGTGGCTGACCAAGGAGTCTAAGACCATGTTCCAGAGTAGTGGCGAGAGCACCCCTCCCTGTGGACAACCTTTTCTATCTTGGCGAATGTGTTGCCTTGGTAAGATGTAATACCATTTATCATCTTCTAATATTTAATATATAATATAATATAATTATCTAAAATAAAATGATTAGCTTCCTTCTCAATAAATTCAAGTCTGACAACTCACTATAGTCAATATAACTATCCGCTTCAACAATACTCTGATCTGTAGACATTATACAAAAATATAATATTTGAACTATTTATATGCTGGGTAAAATATCAAGACTTTCGTCCTAACATATGCAACATATTACATATCACAATGGCGTTGGTCCGATGACAATCCGATCACTAATAACTGAGATACATTCGAATGAATTTTTGACATCTTTATGACTACATCCTGCATATAAAATGCATTAATATCACCTATCACGATAGCGTTTGTTCGATTTCAATCCGATCAATAATAACAGAGATACATGCTAATGCCCATATGACATCTTTATGACTACATCCTGTATAATGCCGTTTATCCCTTGAACAATTTCACATGTAATGTATGTGTGTGACCCACTTGCCATTGGAACAAGAGAAGTGGCTGGGAAGAGAATTTGCAAAAATCGACCTAACTTATAGAATTAAGATAAAAATAGATAAACTTCGTAATAGATAAACGAACACAAAACTGTATGATATAGACAAACCATCGAGCAATTTAGATAAAAGGAATGATTGCAATAACTGAAATATCTTTTGGGGAAGACAATTGAAGAAGTACGAAATTACTTGAAAAATAATAGAATATGAAAAATAATGGAATATAAAGAGAAAGATGGAAATTGAGGACTTGCGAGAAATTTTATATCAATTGGGTTATAAGTAATATAATTGAATTGAAATGAATCATTGCTCAAGATAAAAAAGTCTATCTTCAATCATAAGGTTATCTTATAAAATTCAAGTTGACCATACCAACGCAAAGCAGAACTTCACTATAATCTCTATTCCATGAACAATCTTTATCTATGATCTATTATCTGAAAACATAACGTTAATCGGTTAATTGGTTTCGTGGTAGCAAATCCAAATTAATCCATAAAAATGTAATAATTACAAAACCACAATAAAACCAATCTGGACTTTGGTTAAAAGCTTTGAGGATATGCCAGTGAATTAAGAATCGCTATATTCGAAAGACGCCATCCCAAAATTTTACGATATATGTGGTGGATATTTAGAGGTGCCTCGGTGGTATAACTTCTATTGTTTAGAATTATAGACTCCCTACACCAAAGAAGTGAAGAAAATTTTAATTCATCATCCGTGCTGTTTTTCCTAACATAATAGTGATAGTAACTATAAATAGAAACAATAAGTTCAATTGTTTCAAATATCACGTACACAATTTGTTACGCAATTTGTGACATCCGAACAACAGCATGCATTTGAAAGTTATTTCAATTAGAAACGAAATTATTTGATCATTGATAGGAAATATTATTCTATTCTAAAATTCATTACTGTGAGTTAAAACTTTATCTTTATATTTAATATTAATTGATAGATATAATCGTTTGAAACCTTATAAACAAAATCTATAAATATTTTTGAATATACACTTCATATTGCAAACTTCTCCAGATATTGGCATAGGAGAAGCCCATTTCTTACTCAAAATAGAAAATATAAATGTGAATACCATATTCTAAAGAATTGGCACAAAATAGAATCTGGAAGTTCAAAAGTGTAGCCATATCTTTCAAATACTGCTGATCCTCCAAAGACTGGTCGAATTTGTTAATAGTTCCCAATGATGATATTAAATGAGAAATATCATCATTATTATCCCATTTTGCATTATTCAACAAATGTTTCCAATGGAGTAATACAATATTCGCAGCTGTAGATAGGGTAGCAAGTCAAGCAATAACAATTTCTTTAAAAATAATTGAACAAAATAGAAAGTAACATGTAGGTACCTTTGCTGACTGAATCATTTTGGCGACTTCCACTTTCGTTTTCCCCTTAACTGATTGACCATTAACTGAAACCAGCTCATCTCCTGATTGTAATGTTCCATCTCTAGCAGCTGCTGTATTGTCGAATATTTGAACTATGTACAAACAAGGACACAATGGAGATCCACCTCCAATACTAATTCCTATCAAATTATTATCATCCTTCCTAATGGCAACACTACCAGAAGTCACCGTTAGACCCCTTCAAAAAACATAAACGTGAAAATAAGTTCAGTATAGTTTGCAAATGAGCCCCAAGATTTGAGTTACATACAATTCTGAACATACTTTCTCTGAATAATATAGTCATCAGTATATTGACTGAAAATTAGTGAAAATGTATCAAATATAACATCATTTGCGAATTCTACTACATAATTGATATTAATGGTATATACAAGCATGCTAAAGCAGATCAGAACATATGACCTCTTCCAATAATCACGGTAGCTTTCAACTAGAATAATGACATAGACAAACATAATGTTTGACAAACTTGGGCTTAAAGATAACAAAATATATTTTATCTAAATTGACACTTGATAACAAACTATTTGTATACAAAACCGCGCTCAAAATATTTGCAAGTAAGCAATTCAACTCTGAAAGGCTATATCTATATGAAACGAGATATATGAGAGATTCTAAAACTTTTTAATATGTTTATAAACACACCCTGATTTGTTTGTGGCATTCAAATCAACAGATTAGTTGTATCAACATCTTAACAACGGAGCTAAAAAATTTATCTGACCCACAGAATATTGGAAGAAATTCGCCAATAGATTCTAATTCTGAATGGAGCTACAAGTGTAATATTATAACTAGAAAAGAAAGAATGTCTCAATCTGACTTGAGCGGCAGATGTAAATGAAATTTGAGAAAGCTTCCAGAGCTAGACACAAAGTTAGTGCTTGAAACAACAAGGGTGATTTAGTTTTGTTTGTACAACATCGTATTTCTTATTATATTATATTATAGTAGGATTAATTGACAAAACGCAATGTAAAAAATCGATGAATCTTTGTAAATATAAAAAGAATGAAATATTTCCACAGAAAAGTATCAAAGCTATGGAATATCCATAAGTGCAAGGAGTTGTATAAAAAATAAACTCAGATAGTAGGTTAAAAAGTGAGATCTCTTTTTGATAAATTAATTTGTTTCATTCTAAAAGTGGGTATGGAAGTCTCATGAAAAGATCAACTCACTTCAAATATCGTACTCACTAAAATATCGAAGATATTACTCGTATTCTACAGTAGTATACTCAAAGAATGAATTTATATAAGAAAATATGTATAAGAAAAAAATTGGCATGGACTTAAGTCTCTCTATTACTAAGATAGGGAGTCATCTATAGAAAAATGAGAGGTTAATTTGATCTCAAGGTATACTGGAAAATAGAAATCTGTGGAAATGTTAGCATACCAAAGATAATTTAATATACTTCCTGAACCGGTAGAAGCAAAGGTACTCCAAGCAAAGGTGTTCCAAGGAGGGGGATGAATAGAGGCTCAGTAACTCGGCCTCTCTCATCCAAAATAATTCACCTTCACGTTCACGAATGTAGCTCAGATTAACCTGCATGACGCGAAGGGAATTTCAGCCGTGATTGCAAGGTTGTTCGCTAGACTACAACTGGATATCGTATTGATCCAAGAACCATGGATCAACAAAGAAGGCCAAACCAAAGGTTTGGCATGCAAGGATTCTAAATTGATTTATGATCAAGTATCTCGGCGTGCCTATGTAATCATAAGATATAACATAAAATATATTTGTGTTTCAGAATACGTGTCACGGGACCTTGTGCCAATCATGGTTCACCTCAACATTGGGGGTATCGACCGATACATCGTCGTTGCCTTTGCCTATTTCGCTGGAGACGGGCCGATGACACCGCCAGAAGAAGTACAAAAGCTAGTAAGCCTCTGCAATGGCAGACGGCTCACAATCACAATTGATTGTGATCCCAACGCACATAATACCGCGTGGGGAAGCACTACCAACAACGCAAAAGGTGAGTGTTTATTAGAATATCTCTTAGTAAATAACTTTGAGACCTTAAACGTGGGGACAACCCCCACTTTTGTCACAAGAGCAAGAGAAGAGGTGCTGGACGTAACAATTGTTAATGTTGCTGATAGGAAAAATGTAAAAGATTGGAGGGTGATGAGCGAGCCATCACTTTCCGACCATAGGATCTCGAATTTAGGATAGAGGGAGATTGCTATAATCCGAAATCCTAGAAATACTGATTGGTCCCTTTACAAGACCAATCTGAAAGACAATTTGGAACACGTCGAAGTGAATGGGGTAAATCACCCGCACTACGACCTGGAACAAACAGTCGAACAGATCAGTGAGGCAATAATGGAAGCTTTCCATTCCAGTTGCCCACTCTCAAAAGCTCGTTCAGAAAAGGATGCTCCTGGGTGGAATGAGAACCTGTCAAACCTCAGAAAAGAGGTCCGTCGGCTCTTTAATAAAGCCAAACGTGACGGTAATTAGCAGGGGTGCACTGAGAAGCTTACTATATATATATAATAAAGAGATTAGGACGGCCAAAAGGCTTAATTTACAAGCCTTTTGCGAAAAGATCACTTCCACTCATATAGCGGCCAGATTACAAACGGTCATGGCCAATGGGGGAACTAACCCCATAATGTCGCTTAAAAAGCCACACGAATCATACACGGAAGGTGAAGAGGAACGATCGATTCTTCTTCCTAGAACCCACTTTCCAGCAACAAGCACTTAAATAGCAATGAATTACATCAATAATCCGGCAAGGAAGATTGGGACATAGCTAATAAAATATTTACCAGACAATTGTTGGAATGGGCAAATAAATCACCAGGAGTGGATGGAATATTTCCAGCACTCTTGCAGCAAGTGATAGAGGAGATTCTTCCTCGCCTGCTGAAGATTACAAGGAGCGGTCTAGCAGTGGGTCTAATACCTAGAAAATGGAGAAGGGCAAGGGCAACATTGATACCAAAAATAGGGAAAAAAGATGGGACTGATCCCCGATCTTTTAGACCCATCTGTCTAACATCGTTTCTACTCAAAACGATGGAGAAAGTAGTGGATAACTACATAAGAACAGAGAACCTGGAGAATATACCACTTCATAAATGTCAGCATGCCTACAGAGCGGGCCGATCAACTGAGACGGCTCTGTATCAGCTGACCGAAGTTATCCAGAGAACTTTAAACAACGACAAAAATCGCACTGTACGCATTCCTGGATACATCTAGTGCCTTTGACAATACAAGTCATGTGCCTGTCAAAGAAGCACTAAAAAGGCGAGGAGTAAATGAAACCATTGTAAAATGGATGTATCAGTTGTTGACGACGAGGATAGCTGAGACACAGGTGGTGAATGAAACCACCTCAGTTAAAGCCACTAGGGGGACACCTCAAGGGTGAGTGATATCCCCCCTTCTATGGAACCTCGTAGTAGATGAGCTGCTCTACAGGCTAACGGAGCTTGGCTTCGAATGTATGGGATATGCTGATGACATAGTTCTAATAGTCAGAGGCAAGTTCGAGAGCACCTTGTGTGATTTATTACAAAAGGGCCTCAGAATCATTGAGCAATTGTGCTTGTCAGTGGGGCTAAACATTAACCCATACAAGACCATAGTAATTGCATTTACCCGGAAAAGAACACTTCCAGCCATAAAACCCATATCCTTGAACGGGGAAATCATAGAATGGAAATCAGAAGTTACATATGTAGGGATAACCCTAGACAGTAAGCTTCTGTCGAATAAGCATGTTGAAATAACTGCTAGTAAAGCAATAAGAGATTTGATGGCGTACAGAAATCTAGCTGGTAATAGGTGGGGCTGTAACCCAAAAATACTGCGATGGATGTACGCCATGATTGTGAGACCAGTAATCACGTACGGAGCAATAGTTTGGCATACAAAAGCAAGTCAGTACAGCACGAGGAAAACCCTCGATAAAGTTCAAAGGCTTGCCTGTGTGTGCATCACTGGAGCTATGAGAACGTGTCCAACTAGGGCACTTGAGATCATTACAGATCTCACACCTCTACATCTGGTGATAGAAAGATCTGCCCAAGGGGTAATTCTTAGAATATCTAAGGAAGGTTCAGGCAATGAGAGTATCAAAAATCTGGGAGCCTGGTCCTCTCTAACAAAATATATCTCATCAGCCATTCTTCCCAGTGACGAAATGTTCAAGAAAGGAAGTATCGAAAAGAATTTCACTACGATGCTAAAGAAGAGGAGACACTGGGAACGGGAATACACCACCCAAACTCTCAAAGAAAACATCATTAGATGGTATACGGATGGTTCAAAAACCACCACTGGAGCAGGCGCTGGAGTATGTGGGCCTGGCACCAGATACTCATTATCGTTAGGCTCCTTCCCAAGCGTCTTGCAGGCAGAAATACTTGTGATCGAAAGATGCGTGGAAATGAAACAAGAAAGAAACTATCAGAAATGTGATAGTCAAGCAGCCATCAAAGCATTGAGCTCCCATGTCATTGACTCAAAGTTGGCATGAGAGTGGCGAAGAAGACTTGATAAATTAGGCAAGAATAACAGGGTCTCTTTAGTCTGGGTTCCTGGCCACTCATGAATCACGGGAAATGAAGAGGCCCTTACACTTGCCAGGAAAGGAGCACAAACGCCTATAAAGGGCCCGGAGCCTTTCTGTGGTGTAGCAAAATGCTCCTATAAGAAAGAGTTTTGGAAGAAAGAGGAAACCGAAAGAGAAGCACTCTTGCGGTGCCTTCCCGGGCTTGGAACTTTGACACTGCTAGATCCAAAAAATATTTCGACCTCAGTAAAAATAAGGTCCATCTCCTCACGGGCTTTCTTACAGGACACTTCCGCCTTAGGAAGCACCTAATGAGAATAGGTATAGCAGAAATTGACGAGTGTAGATTCTGTTGGGAGGAGGATGAAACTCCGGATCACCTAGTTCTAGAATGCCTCGCCATTGCAAGCCAACGCAAGAAATGCTCCGGACAAGAAACTTGTAAGAGTAAGGATCTAACCTCGTTGAAGCCATCCCAAATGCTAGAGTTCATTAGAACCCTGGAACTGGAAGGCGAGCTGTAGTAGCGCGAACAGCTCTAATAGGGGGGCACAATAAACCTTAGGTTTCAGTACATTGTAACCCCGTTAAAATCTAATATAATCTAATCTAAAGGTGCTCCAGGCAAAGGACCTTCAAGAGAGGCAGACCATTTCACTTTCCTTCATATCCGAAAGGTGTGAGGTGGGAACTGGGATCTATATAATGATATCCTCCCACTTTTCTGTTCGTATACTTATTTCTTAAGGTTGATTTGAGGAAGAACAGTAAAATTGAAAAAGGCAACCTATATCAATAAGAGTTAAAACCAATCGATTTGTCTAGATTTGTAAGCATATTTCTGAGTTGTCCTAAGGGAGCAGCAACCAAAATGCGGAGACGTCAAACTTAAAGTAAAATGTGGGAGTCAAAAATGAAGGACACTGTATCTGTATTGCTGAAGAATAAAGTTTTTAAAAACATTTTACCAGAATTAATGAAAAATACGAAGAAGGGTAGCAATATAATGGAAAGCTAAGGAGATATTGGTGAAATAACCTGATAAAGATATATTTAATAATGATTTATCGGAAAAGGCATTATGCAAAGCAGTATCAGTGGAGTTGACATCTTAATGGACTGTGGATGATTTTAATTTTTAATAGAGGTAATTATTCCAGTTTTGATCTTTTTCATTTCTTCAACTAGTAAGCGATGCTATATTTATTATCTGAAATAATCATTTAAAGTATCAAATATCACTTAAAATATTGTTTTATCATAAAGCTTCCAAATCTTGGGACTATTTAAACAACAGTTGATAATAAGTTATACAAAGCACTCTATACTACTGAAGCATTTTATTAATTAAGCCATAAAAATGAATTTCTCAAAAACTGTTTTACAAAATTTAAAAACCAATTTTAGTAATATGGAAAAAACTTATCCCATTTATATGTGTGAAAGCGACCTGAATGCAAATATCAACAGTTTTCGAAAAAATATTCACTATCTGAAATACAAAAGCACCCAACCAAAACTTAAGAATATATACGAAATATTTGATAATTTCACTACACAGGTAAGATAATATTAAGATAAATGTAGACTATTTTATTAATTAATACAAATTTCATTGCTGCTCACTATACATTCATTATATTCTTTTGAAGCAATCAATACCAACTAGTGTACTTTCACTCACTTCAACTTTGGAATATTATCTAACCCATGTATTGAAACAAGCTTGTTATTTACCAAACCTCACTCCCGTAGCCAGTGTTTATGGTATAAAGCTTAAACAAAATTGTTTTTATATTTAATTTAATTCAGCATAAAGTTTGGAGCATTACTGAAAAAAAAATGGATAATTATCAGACACTTCACAATATGTATTTCTGACTTTATCAAATTTACGCAGAATTTGAAAATTTGTATTCCAATTTTGTTTACACTGTTTCCACTATTTAAGTTTCTATCTAGATTTTTCCTAAGCTGTTCTACTCTCAAGTTGATCCTAGGTATTGTCAGTTGACTATCAAATTCAAATCTACATCTACGGTCCCTTTTTCTGCTTGGCTTGTTTAGCTTCCTTTAATCGTTTTTCACTCTTCTGACTCCACCGTAAGATCCGTGGAAATCACTACTGAATTACTGCTGTATTTTCAACAATATGAATAATAGGGCAAACACAAAATCAAACAGATTAAGTAAACTGAAGTATGTATTGTAAACTATAATTTTTTATCTAAAAACTATACTTGGTCTAAGCATCTAAAGCCATTCAATATTATGATCTTGTGAACTGTGACGTGCGTTTAGTAGGTCCTACAAAATATTTGATAAATATTTCTTCTATAATTATAAATTTTCGAAGGTATGAAAACTTTAATCTAGTTTAACAGAAACAGATCAATTTTATTGATTTTTTTGCCTAATTATTTAGTAGTCTTCCAAATCTTAATGAAATATTTACATAGAAATAATCTGTGTCGATTAACACAATTTGAGAAGCTGATGAAAATGTGTAAATGAATATTCATAAAATACACTGGCGAGCAAAAAATTGAGGTCACTTCAGAAATTGCGAATAATTTTAGCGTCAATATTGATAAGAACATAATAGTATTAGTAGGCGTTAAAGCAATTTTTTTCCGAGACTTGACAGCTGTCATCAGCTGTCATTCGATTTATTAGAGTACGACTTTTATCAAAAATGTGCCTTTGCGCTAATTGAACATTCACATTGCCCTTGCCTGTTTTCCAGTTCACTGTTGATTCTTTGTGTAAAACTTAACTATTGCAAAGTGTAGTGATTTAACAGGCCCACAATGCCTTTAGATCCGATTGCTGTGGCAAGAATTGTTGCGCTGTTACAAGATGGTCGGGGCAACGTGAAACTGCAAGAATTGTTGGTACTAGTCTTTGTAGTGTGCAAAGAGTGTACCAGCGCTTTCTGGAGACTGGCCTGATCACTAGAACACCAGAGTCTGGGCGAAAAATAGTTACCACTCAACGAGATGACCGTTTTTTAGTGTCCACAAGTTTGCAGAATAGGACACATACTGCGGTTTTACTGCGAAATCAGTTGGAAGAAGTGAGAAAAGTCAACGTTAGTGAATGGACCGTTAGTAGACGACTTCATGCTGCTGGACTGTCATGCAGAAGAATGGCTACAGGTCCCCCGTTGCAACGCCAGCATCGGACTGCAAATTTTATATTTGCCAGAGATCACGTTCGTTAAAATGATTATGACTGAAGCTGGGTATTGTTCTTGAGTGGGTAGAGTTTTTGCCTCACTGGGTCAGATGGACGTCGACGAGTGTAGAGGAGGCCTGGGGAAAGATATGTTGAAGTTTGTATTGGCGAGCGTCTTTCATTTGGCGGTGGGTCAGTTATGGCTTGGGCGGGAATCACTGCTCAGGCTCGTACAGAGTTGGTCATCATAGAAAATGGCTCCCTAACCTCTCACAGGTACATTACAGAGGTGCTAGAAGACCATGTTATTTCTTTCATGGTGACTATGGGGAAACGTAGCATTTTAATGCAAGATAATGCGAGACCACATACAGCCAGAATTGTCAGGGAGTATCTGGATGAGGTAGAACATAGAACATGTCTGGGACGAGTTGGGACGACTGATCCGTAGACACACACCAGCCCCAAGAACTGCCCAGGAGCTGAGAAGATTGCTGTTGCAGGAATGGGATAACATCGACTAGAATGTGATCCGCAACTTAATTCAAAGTATGCCGCGCCGACTTCAAGCAGTCATGCAAGAGGAAATAATACACGTTATTAGTGTTTTCATTTTGTTCGTTCCATAGTTTCCCTAATAAAATGTTGAATTTCGCCCAAAATGTTAATTTGTTGCTTTTTCAGAATAAATCATAAAATCCGAGAAAAAATTGCTTTTTTCTTAAGTATAGAGTATCACATTCAGTTCACAAAAGCACATGCAACGATGTACAGTTTGCGAATACGATCTGAAAATCTGAAAACGTAAAATTTCAAAGAACATGAAAATTCTAAGGTGACCTCAATTTTTTGCTCGCCAGTGTATGTAACTTGAATTTTTTTTTTTTAATAAACCGACGTTCGAAGTGTAACAATAATTTTATGAGAGAAGTTAGATGAGCCAGTGAGTTTTTGAGCTAAAAATATTTTTTTCACAATTAAGTTTTTCATTACTCAACATAGTTCCTTTAATGTCTGAATTTTTCCAATTTTTTATTCCTCCCATGTGAAGTGAAGTAACGACGTCTTCTTTAGAACCAAATATTTCACTGTTCCGTCATATTTCCGGTTTGGAAACAGAAAATATTCACAGGGTGATAAATTTGGAAAAGTCACTGCTTAAGGTAGCCTAATTTATGATTTTTTTTTCATAGTATACACCCCTGCACTATCTTGATGAGAGAAAATTTCTCGCTGCTTCAAAAGCTTATCAAACTTTGCTTTTGAAACTCCATATACAGGGTGTCCCACGACGTTTTGACAGTCCAAATTCTCGAAAACTGTTCATATCGCATGTATGAAATTTGCCAGATATAAACAGTAGAACCTGATGCTTATATTTATTATAAAATGACTTCCGTTTTCCAAGTCATTTCAGGTCACGTGACCCCAGCATAATTTTTTAAATGGGACAACCGGTATAATATTACAGTTTTGGATATATCAATCGAAAAGAAATTCAACGATACCACACTTGTCATCATTGTATTGTGTAGTAATAATAATAAGGGCTATTCTTTTTTACTAAATTTATTAAAGCAATATTTTGCACTAAAAAATTTAGGTGGCTATGAAACAAATAACTATAGTAGCAACAACATAGGTTGTCATTCATTATTGTTAGGTGAAGTTTATTCAAGGACTGTCATTAATTATTAGTCATAATCTTGTGAAGACACTGTAATAATAAGTAAATAATGGCATACTTACGATAAATATGTTGAAATGCTACTTATTTATGGAGAATGTGAAGAAAACAAAACTCATGCTCAAGGTTTGTATCGAAATCGTTTTCCTCAGAATAACTCCAAGCAAAAATACTTTTGTACATCCAAAGTGGATGGGCGAAAACAATTTTCAAACAATATGTATGGTGCAGTTTATTTAACTGTCGGTTGATTGGCCCTATTTTTATGAAGGAACATTAACGGGGCAATGATATTTAGATTTTCTTCAAAATACTCTTCCAGAATTACTTGAAGATAAAAGACAGACAATGTGGTGGCAGCAGGATGGAGCATCTCCTTACTTTTTTTGGTCAGCTAGAAAATATCTTGATAACACATTTCCTGAAAAATTGATTGGTCGAAATGTTACAATTACGTGGCTACCCCGTTCTCCGGATATTACACCCTTAGATTTCTATCTCTGGGGTTACTTAAAAGGTCGACTTTATGTCACACCCCCGATTTAGTTAGATTATTTAAAGCAATCATGTCAAAGATTCGGCCCGCGGGCCGCATCCGGCCCTCAAGCCTTTTTAATACGGACCACAAAGTTACGGGGTAAAGATTTGATCGTCACTCGAATGTATTCGCATATGCAGACGTTCAAAACAAGACTTATACTAAGAAAAAAAGCCAAACACTTGATAATTTTCCTCATTCAAGATCATTTGGCACATTGAACCAAACTAAATTGGATTAGCATTCTGTACTTTTGCTGAATCTATCCACAGAATTTAACCGTCCTTTTCAAGATTTTTGCAAGATGTACGAAATGGAAATGCTCCTTTTTAACAATCCTTTCACTTTTGATGCTGCACAGGCACCAATGCATTTGCAAATGGAATTAATAGATCTCCAATGTGAGAGTATTAGAAAGGAGAAATTTAAGGAAGTAAATGTTACTATACAGTATTTCAATATTTTGAATATTTGTCCAAATATGAAAAATCATGAAGCACATATCATGTGAATGTTTGGTAGTACCTATTTATGCCAGCAGATGTTTTCCATTATGGAAATAAATAAGATCAAACATCGCTCATGATTTACTGATTAACATCTCCGATCTATACTGAACATAACTACCTCAAATATGACCCCTGACATCAATGAGCTTATCAAAAACAAGAGATCTCAGGTGTCAGGATTCTCAAGCTCAACTTAATTCAGCCTTTTTAATACCTTTATATGAAAATTGATTGAAGGTAAATATTTTAATTCAATAAGTGTTTAGTTCTCAATTTTTAGTCTGGCCCGCTAAAAATCCTATAATATTTTATCGGACCTTCAGAAAAATTAGTTTGACACCCCTGATTTAAAGGATAAAATAAAACAGGCATGTCTGACTGTACCACCTGAAATGATCACAGCAGCACTTATCTTTTAACAAGGTTTGAACATTGTGCCAATGTACATGGTGATCAATTTGAACAATTTCTTTAATTACTTGTACTTTTTAATTCCCTATGTTACATTTTTTAATAAAATAATTTATACAGATGTTCATTTAATTGCCCCTATTATCATTACCGCACAACACAATGATGACAAGTGTAGTATCGTTGAATTTGTTTTTGAATGATATATCCAAATTGTAATATTATACCGGTTGTCCCATTTAAAAAAATTATGTTGGGGTCACGTGACCCGAAATAACAGGAAAAACGGAAGTCATTTTATAATAAATATGAGCATCAGTTTCGACTGTTTATATCTGCCAAATTTCATCCATGTCATATGAACAGTTTTCGAGAAATGGGACTGTCAAAACGTCGTGGGACACCCTGTATAGTGGGTAATAGATTTCTCTTTTTATCAACAGATACAGTTAACTCGTTGTAATTTGGACTTTTATTATTAATCATCATTTATGTTCTCTTAAATAATATACATAGTTACTCTCGAAATTCTTATTTTTTACTCGATCAAATTTCCAAGCCTTATGTATGTTAACACACCTTCTAATCTTTCCTTTCCGAACCTTATAATATGCCGTTCCTAAGTGATTTATGGTAAGTTTATTTCTGCCAGCATAGGAAACATTGGTGGGTATCTTTCAGGTAGTCACCTGTATACATAAAGTATAGCTTCAGTGTATACCAAACAAGTATCATCAGCTAGAGCTTTTTTACCTGGTGGAAAATTATGAGTTGATAAGGCGAATCTTGAAGAATTCCTGCTAAAATATTAAAAGGTCTATTGATTTAACTTATTTTTGGATAAAATTAACAGAACAAAATATGGCAGACATTTGGTTTTGATGGGGGTACATAAAAGCTGGTTCTATTATTTTCGTTAAAATTCTCTTAAATGGTGATACATACAAAATAAATGTCGCAACTTGCACAAAATGTAACAGATGTAAGTTAGCGGCAAAACAAACTCAATGTCACTGAATCATCAAACTTCCATCATAATATATTATGATCATTAAGACCTTCTTACCTATAGAAAATTTTCTTCGTTATTTCTTGGTACGCTATTATGGTCAACTATGTTCCTAATGATCTATTTCGTACTACAAGTTTGAGTGCATGGTGCTAAAAGCAGTAGACGCTAAAATATTCTAGCAAAAATTGAATAAGAATTTTTGACAACTGACTTTGTATGAATAAAAGAAATTTTTGGCACAATTACTCAATCGTTGAGCTACATGAGCTTACCTAGTAGCCAGATTTAGATGCTAATAGTTAATTTTTTTCCAAAACAAATTGTGAGAAACACAAATCAATATGAAATTTAAAACAGTGATCAAATTAGATTGATGAAAAAGTCATTGAGAGAAAGGCGGTACAGAAACTGGTCAATATTTTTAAGGGGTTATTTGGGATTTCAAGGTGTGAGGTTTCCGAATGAAACAGTAGTCATTAATGGGAAGTATTCAAGTAATGTTTGCTACAGCATTGATTATAGCTACCAATATTATTATGTACAAAATTTATCCACAAAAACACAGTTTGAGTGATCTTTCATGAGATGTCATAGTAACAATGAGTTTTTGTAGGAGTGAGCTTCACTTCTTCTCTTATTAGTAGTGATTTTGAATTACTCCAAGTAGTTCAGAATATGACCTTAGTATGTTTCTAGCGATGACAAAATAATATATCTCAAATATCAGGAAGTTGTTTTTTATTTAAGCGAGTGGTAACAAAATCTTCAAAAAAACACCGGAAGGCCCGTGGCTTGACATTTTTACCCCAAGTTCCGTACACCGCCGGTAGTGTCGGATTTTTACCGACTCAAAGTTTTCACTCGTAATCGCCAGTAGATCGTTCTTGGTTACCTAAAGGTATTCCTTCAAGACGACGCGATGATGGTGTTTTAGAGCCGTTTTCCAGATGTGTAATATCAGTCGGTTTCTATCATCATCATTATTTCAGTGACCATATCTGAGATTATCTTCCACTGTTCTGGTTTAGCAAGCATAGTATTAATAATGTTACCAGTGGTCAGTATCGTATTTGGCCTAGCGTCAGGTTTTTTTCTGTTGTATTTCCATTTTATACAGTTAAATATCGTGTGTTCAGCGGAGTCCTGTCCAGGACAATACATAAAGAGCCCGTTCGGAGTGATGCTCAGTTTATGAAAGTAGTTAATGAAACATCCATTTCCCGTCAGGACTTGTGTTAGGTGGTAGTTGGTATTGTCGTGTTTGCGTTTTATCCATTTGTTGATGTTGGGTATTAGGGAATACGTCCATCGCCCTTTTTCGTTGTTATGCCACTCATTTTGCCACCTACTTAATGTTTCCTCTTTCGCCATTGCTTTATCTGTCTTGGCCTTACCAGGAATTCTACGCCTTTCTTCAATTATGAGTTTAATATGCATAATTTCTGACAAAAGCAGGCTACTCTCTGTGGATATTGTTTTGTAAGCTCTACATGTCCTGATCGCTAATGTTCATTGTACTTGTGTTAACGTTTTTTGGTTAATTTTGACTTCTATAGCTCTTTCCATACATATGATCCATACGTCATCATCGATTCTACTATCAATGCTAAAAGCCTTCGTTTGTATCCCGATGGACCTCCTCTTCTAGGCACCAGTCTCGTTAGTAACGCAGTCGTCTTTTTAGCCTTATTTGCAATGTATGTAACGTGCTTTCTAAAAGTAAGTCGTCTATCCAGAATGATCCCGAGGTCATTCATATGATTGGTGAAATGGTGAAATTAACTGGTTGTCTCACCTTTTCTTGCCAATTAGTAAGACTGCTTTCGTTTTCTCAGGGGCCAGCATAAGTTCGTAACTCCTACCCAGTTACTAATTTTAAAAAGCGTTTCGTTTACGTCTAGCATTAATTCCTCTTCTGACCTGCCTGTGGCAACTATTGCTAAGTCATCCGCTGGGGCTAAAAGTTTTACATTCGTGTTTACATTTATCTTTAGTATTCCGTCATATAATATATTCCATAATAGAGGGAGCCCTGCGGAACTCCCCCTGATATCTCGTATTCTTTGACGTCGCAGTCTACTATTTTCCTGTCTGAGAAATAGCTGGTAATTAGATTCCTTATATATCTCAATAGCTTACATCTTCTCAGTTTCTTTAAAATACAGTTCCGCGATGCTGTATTGAAGGCGTTCTTAATATCTATTGTTACTAGAGCACAAAGACCTCTAGTCTTTTGGTTTTTTCCCATTTCCGTCCTAGCTATTTTGATGACTTCGTTTACCGCGTCTGTGGTCGATTTCCGCATTCTAAAACCAAACTGTTACTGTGACAAGTTTTCTTATTCTGCAAGCTCTTGTACTATTCTAGCTGCCAATATGTGCCCGGTCAATTTTCCCATCGAATCCAAGAGGCAGATAGGTCGATATGACGTGGGTTGCTCATCCCCTTTGCCTGGTTTTTTGAAAAGCACCAGTTTTCCAGGCGGCTGGAAATATTCCCGTTTTAATAATGCGATCCATGGTGTCCCGTGTACATTCTGGTTGCACAGTTTATCACTAACTTAACGATTTCATTTGGTACCGCATCAGGTCCAGGATCCTTCTTATTTTTCAGTTTCTGAGCGGCATTTTTGACTTCATCCATCGTCACATCGGGAATAAGGTCTTCTTGACATTTCTCTGGTAGCCACAGTTTTTTCCCTTGTTTTTGAAAGGTCGTGATTTCCGTTCGTAGTTGGTCTGAGATGTTCAGCGTTCTAGGTTTTATCTTTCCTATCATTATTTGATATGCTTTTCCCCATGGGTCTTGTTCCACGCTTTTCCACATATCTTCCCATGCAGCCGCCTTGCTGTCGTTTATCATTATCTTCAGTTTTCTTTGTGCTTATTTTAGGTTTTGCTGAATTTGTTTGACTTCTTCTTCATTTTCTTCATTGACCCTTGATCTTCTTCGTCTCAACTTGATGCATTCTGCCCTTTGTGTAGCAATTTCGGTGGTCCACCAGTCTGTATATGTAAAAGTTGGAAGGGTGGGTTACCCCACAATTGGCCCATTGTGCATCCTTCTGAGGTTCAAAACTTCCTTTCTAGCTCGTCATCCAGCCTACCTCATTGAAGTAGGCAATAACGTCGCCTGAATTAAGTTCCCCCATACTGGCGTGTGTTAGCCTGTGCAAGCCGAATACATGAAATCTAAAATGAGAGAGTGTCTGACATTTGCAAATAATGTGTTCGACAGTCTCATCTTCTTGTTCACATCCTCTACAAAGTGAGGTGTTAGACAGACCCAGTCTGTGGAGGTGTTTTCGTAGGTGGCAGTGATCAGTCAGAATACCCGTGGCTGTTCGTAGGTTCCGCCTGTTCATAGTCACGTATTTTTTGGCTACTTTGCTATCCGGATAGCAGTTCCTTGGCAAGCCTGCAGCCTTCTGCGTCGTTCCATCTACCCTTAAACTTATTAAGGGAGTGTTTCTTTAGTAGGTCGGCCGTCGCTGATGCCGATAGATCATTGAAAGTGCCAGGTTCCAAGATTTTGTGGGAGGCTGCCTTCCTGGCTAGCGAGTCTGCCATACGGTTTCCTTTCTATTTCTCATGGCCCTTAATCCAGCCTTAAGTGACCGTGTTGTTGTAACAGACTTGTATTAAGGCCATGTAACATTCTAGTACTAGGCCTGATGTAATACGTTGTCTGTTCAGGGCTAATACTGTTTGTCTACTGTCCGTAAGGATGTATATATTATTACCTATGGCTTTCCTATTGGTAATCTCTTTTGCAGTTATGCATGTAGCAGTGAACTCTATTTGAGCAACACTTGCATTGCAGTCCATTGCCCATTTTATGTTTATATTCAGGGATCTGGAGAAAATTCCACATCCTGAGCCCACATTTGATTTAGACCCATCTGTGAAAGATTACCTTGTAGTGCCTGTTGAAGGCATATCGCGGTGAAATCGAGTCCGTATTGGCCTGCAGCAGTGGGACCTCCCCGAGGGCCTCATGCCACAAGTTACGTCTCAGTTTACCGGATCCTACATCAAGTTGTATACCGATAGAGCGTAGACGTGTCATGGTCATCAAAACAACCTCCTTGACGTATATGTCAAGGGGAGTGAGAACGAGGATGACCTCCATGGCTCTTGTTGGTGTGGTTCTCATGCCTACTGTTGTGTTGAGGCATGCTGTTCTTTGGATTTGATCCAGTTTATGGACGACTGTCAGCTGGTTTGCTTTAGCTCCTCAGGCAATCGCACCCTACGTTAGCATAGGTCTGATGATGGCAGGGTAGATCCAGGCAGCAACCCTAGGTGACATTCGCCAAGTGCGGCCGATGGTTCTACGACACTGTCCATAAGAAATATATGCTTTTTCAACTCTGTTTTCTAAGTGAGCGCTCCACATTAACTTACTGTCAAAGGTGACCACTAAATATTTCACCTCTGAAGAGAAATTAAGTTTGGTATCTAGGAGCTTTGGGGCTTGATGTTTTGCAAGCTTCATTTTTTTCGTGAGAAGAACCATCTCCGACTTTTTTGGATTTATTGACAACGAATGGTCTCTGCACCATTGTTCTATGATATTGAGGGCCTCTTGCAATAAAGCGCATAGTGTCTCCTCGAATCTTCCTGTTAGCAGAATCACTAGGTCATCTGCATATGCTATTGTGTAGAAGTTGCTATCGTTACGTGGCTGACCAAGAAGTCTAAGACCATGTTCCACAGTATGTTACGGTTTTTCTCGTTAGTATACATTTGTCGCATAAAAAGACAACAATCATGCAGTTTTGATCATAATAAATAAACATTCCTACCTTGATATCAAGTCAGACTAGCTTCGTATGTCAACAATTTCTAGTTATACCCTTAACTCGGTGATTCAATAGCCTGGCCGTTACTTGTTTAGCACCAACTGGATTAATATTGTAAAGGAAATATTTTCAATCAGTAGAGTAATTACAGTAATCTGAATATACACTTAAAAAGATTGAACTTTGTTATATTATGTACCATTGAATGTAAACAAACATTCCATTATTCGAATCAAACAGCTGATTTGCCATATGTGAATAGCCTCGTTCATTCTTCTTTTACAACGTTCAGAGATCTGTGATTCGTACGGAAGGTTGCCTACCGGTGTACTGTGGATGTACATCAGAGTAAAATGAGTGATGTTTTATTTTGTAAATAAAGTCGTGGGATGTGGTATATTACTGAATATAGGGTTTATTGTTGATTAGTCAATTATGGTTTTTATACGGGGGGTTTTATTATGCGATGTACAAGTAGAGTAATTCATTCCGAGGTCATAGAACGTATGTGCTCCAAACAGCTCGAGTAAGAGTGTCTCTCGAACGGAAAGGTGGGTTGTCAATGAAACCGGTCGTGTTTCTTCCTTTCTGATCAGCGTGGTGTTGAATGTAGGTGGTTATTGGGAGTCCCAAAAAATTCGTATGAAGATTCCACATACATCCCGCAGTGTAACATGAATTTGATAGGGTAGTTTGGTTTAAATGGAGTAGTGTGGGTTAGAGAAGTTTGTGGAGATAGTATTTCGTCCAGACCTCATCTGTGAGATGCAGATGGATATGCAATCCCAGTCACCTACAACGCCATGTATTTAAGTTCATCTAACGGCTTTTAATTACCTATTAGCAGCACACAGAAGAACCCTGTCCTAGCCATACAGGGTTTATGCATAGATTCTGGGGTATTGTTGGATTTTGGTTATTCGAATTTCCGTATTGGATTAGTTCCGGGGTCACTTGGTGTTGGTTCGTAGTACCACGGCGTTTCCTGCGATGCTTGCAGCCCCACCTTAGTGATTGCTACCTCAGGAACAACTTGTGGATCGTTAGGATTTATCACCAGCTGGTGAATCATTTAAATTTTTTTTTAATTATTTTTATAGTGTATATATAATTCACCATTTGTGAACATACAAGTGGCTTGTAATTTTTCTTGGTCATATATTACTCTCTGCAGAGTAGGTAAGTTGCGTCTGAGCTCACACGGAACGTTTATGGTGATTTATTTTTATTTTTGCATTCTGGTAAGTTTACGTTTTAATATGAGTAGATAAGCCACGGTATGGGCAACCCTTCAGGTTCTCACTGTTTTCAAATTGTGTGATTTTATTTAATTTTTTTACACGTTTCAGAACCAACTTAACTCAGAACTGGTCTCTGTTTCAAATCCTTCTGAGCATTGTATTATCAATTTTTGGGGTAGGCGTATATAGGATTTCAAATATTTGTATCATTGTGTATATTGAACTATAAGGGACTTATGTAAACGTCCACAGTTCGTAAGGGATTTCATATCGATCTGTTTATTTTTTTATAGTAAGGGTTGATGGACCCACTGTGGGAATAACTACTCCAAAAAATTTTCTAACTAACTATATAACTGTATTCAAACCAAACCACCACCTTTAATAACATTTCTCTTGTGAGTTGAGTTACGAGTTTGATTTTATGTAATACTTTCCTAATTGGGGGTAAACTACGGTTAGGGAATTGAACTGAGGTATTTACTCGGGTACGGTTTACCTGGCGCCTTGGGTTGTATAGCTTATATTTTGATGGTTCGTTATCAGCGTACGAACCTCCCTTCTTCGACTGAAGTCTAGCGGGTAAAATACCTTGTGGCATAGATCGGCCATCCGATCTGCTGGTAACTTGGTGAATTAATAGTAATTGATTTCGGGGCCATAAGTTAGATCTTTTTTCAATAGGTCGCTAACGTAAGTGGGATAAGTGCATCGGTGCACGGGGTTTGATTTTACGTTATAAGTAGTGGCGAGAGCACCCCTCCATGTGGACACCCTTTTACATCCAAGCATCTGATGGTTACATCATCCACACTGATTTTAATTGCTCTTTTTGAGAGCACGTTATATATCCAGCCATTTATGGTTTGGGGGATATTCTTGTTGGAAAGTGTATTTGTTATTTTAGGAAAAGTGGTTCTATCAAATGCGCCTTCTATGTCTATGAATACACCCAGGGTGGATTCCTTATTTTCCAACGATCTCTCGACGCGGGCCGCTACGAGATGAAGAGCCGAATCGGTGGATTTCCCTGGAGTGTATGCATCTTGATTTGGATGCAGTGGATTTCGTGTTATCACCACATCTCTTATGTATCGTTCGCACAGCCTCTCTAAGGGCTTCATTGAAAACGATGTGAGGCTAATGGGTCGATATGGTTTTGGGATGGAATGGTCCATTCTTCCTGGTTTTGGTATGAACACGAGTTTGACTTCTCTCCAACCTTTTGGAATATACCTTAGTGTCAGTGAGGATCTGAGGATTCCTACCAGGTGCGGCATTAGGTCATCCAGACCCCACTGAAGTAGGGCTGGATAAATGCCGTCCGTTCCCGAGGATTTAAAGGGGAAGAAGCCTCAGATGGCCCATCTCAGTCTGTCCGCGTCGACGATCGGTCGTGATATAAGCCAGTCGTTGTCCGTCCGGTAGTGATTCTCCTCATCCTCCCAGGCTGCCGTATTTGTGGTTCTATTGACTTTTTTATACTCCTTGAGGTGAGACTTGTATAAGGTGCAATCCTCTTCGAGTCTGGTTCTTTTAGCCTTATTAAAATATTTCCTCGCCGCCCCCCTGAGCTGGTCAATCTCATGGCACCACCACGGAGTGGAGGCTCCATCAAGATCGACCCGTCTGAGTGGGCAAGACATCTTATAGGCATTAATTTTAATGGTTCAATGGTCTTAGAATAAGTTTCCAAATCTCCTTTCTTGTTAGGCAGCACATCTCCCACCAGTATTCACTCCTTCTTTTGCAGTTCCCTTTTTGTGTGGCATGGATGTGTTACATGCTTCAATCAACGGTGTCATAAGGGTATCAGGGTGTATATTTTCTATCCATTCTACTTTCGTCTTCCGGGCATGTGTAAAGCTATATGTTTAGCCTGTTTAGTTGCCATTCTTTTTTATTTTGTCTGTAACGCACATGAGTTTCCGGCTTTCCTGTCTCGAATTATATCAGTTGATGTGACTTGCCACTTAGTCGTCTTAGACTTTCCAGTTTTGTACTTCTGTGCTGCCATTGTCTGAAGAGAAGGTGATGTCAATTATGGAATTCTGTTGATTTCGAATAAATGTGGGTTTATTGCCTTCATTCTGTACCTCTAAATTATTTTTTGCTGTCCACTCTGTGAGTATAGCCCCTCTTTCATCTTCCTTTTTTGATCCCCATTCTAAAGTCTTTAAATTCGCCAGCAACGATGTTCTTTCTCTTGGTTCCTTTTATATTACACTCTATGTTTTGTAGGTATCTTTCAAATTCTTCGATTGAACAGGTTGGAGATATGTAACATGAAACAATTCTATATTCCCCTACGTTAAGCCAACAAAAGCCTTTTATTCTTCCGATTTTCAACTTAGGATTGAAGATTTTTATTGCTGTGTCCATATCTCGGTCGGTTATCCATGGACCTGCTTTTCCAATGTTTTTTTTCTCCGGCTCGCTTATAATTGCTAAATCGCATTCTAATTTATTTGCTGTTGCGTCTAGTAGGTCATGGCAAGTGATACTCCTTCCCATGTTTACATGTAGAATTTTCATCTTACTTTTGTTCTTCTTAAAGCAGGTTGCATTTTTGTGAGATATTCGATGTCTCACTAAGTTCATATTTTTTCCTTCTTCTTTTTATGGACTACAGGGGGAGGAGAAATGGGTCCTATAGCTTTTCCATTACTACCAACGTTTTTTTGCCTCATTTATGATGCAGTCAAAACTGTTCATCATTTCCAGCTGTTTAATAGGCGTTGCCTCGTGTGGCAGTACTATTTCAGAATCTTTATTACTTTCCCACGCTTCCGTATTGTCTGAGAGTGTTTTAGTAGTATTCAATGGTTCTTGTCTGCTGGTATATCGATATCCTTTTCTCTCCAGATTTAGCGCCTTTCTGCATGCCCCGCATTTACCTATACCTGCTTTATGGCTTTTGGTTTGACAAACTGGGCAAGCTTCCTTATTGCTATATTCTTTGTGCTTATGCTTTTCCGTACTTATACCTTGCCTTTGTCATATCTGGACCTATGCAGTCCTTAGACTGATGGTCAAATACCCAACACTTGTAGTATTTGTTAACTTTTAGCCTCTTCTCCATTTTACACTTAACCGTCCCTATTCTTATTTAATGCATTCTCAGTAGTACTTCGGAATCCGCATTATTCATTGTAACCGTTACAGCCATGACATTATTTGCTACCGGTCTTAAGTCGTTAACGACGTTTTCTTGATCTCATTTGCCAATCTCGTCGGTTATAGCCTTAACTATGTCTCCCATTTTCGATTTAATGCCCAGGCTTCTGATGTGAACTATTTCTTTGCTCCTATCTTTCCTGAGTTGTCTGCATGTAAGAGAATTTTGTTCGTGTTTTATGACGTCTCGAATTTCTTTGATGCTTTTTCATCCTTATCAAGAGTGATTAATAAATTTCCTTCTCTTGTGCTTCTTAGAGATGTAATCGCATGTCTTGATGGATTATTTCCCATTAACGCTTTTACTTCTCCGAGTACCTCCTTATACGTTTTTTCCTTGGTGCTGACCACAATGCCAATTGCATCTCCCTCTTTCTTCCTCGCAGCTGATTGTGATTGGATGTATACTATGTGTTTCCTCTTTTCCGGAATACAGATGCGACTATTTTTTTTGAGGCTTATGTATGACATGTAGATGATAGTATGGATGGCTATCTTTTCGTTTTCTTTAACTTCACCTTTTAATTGCGTTAATTTCTGTCATAATTCTCCTTCTTTGACGTCTGTTACTAGTTTGACTATTTTATTCGCCTTCTCAGTATTTGCTTTTGTTCTTAGCCTAGTAGTCTGTTCAAGAACTTCAAAAGATTCGTTGGATTGGTTTAGGTCCGGGTATTTGTCCCTGAACATTCTCCACCCTTACCATTTGCTCTTCCGTCTCAAAGGGATTTCCTGTTTTGAGATCTATATGCTTGAATAGATCTTCATTCCAGTCTCTTCTCTCCTCCTGCTTCCATGAGTTATAGTCATCTAATTCGTCCAGGTTTTCCAATATAAAATGTCTAGTTTCATGCCATGGTTCCTATATTTACGGCATCTTTGATATGTATCTTTGGGATTGTTTGAAGTTCAATTTCCATTATTTCTTTTTGCTGGTTTGGTAGTTTTCCAAACTCTTATAATATTTCTTGCATTTTTGTAGTCATCAAAGTTGAGCAAGCAGTTCTCATCTTTGCCGCGGTCTCTTTTATGTCATTCTTTGTTTGCCAGTTTTTTTACCAATGTTTTCTTGTTTTCCTCTAAATGGTTCAGAATGTTCCATTTTCCTCTTTTTCGTCGACTTACTATTTTCTTCGTCCCACTGGAAGTCCAACACGATATTATTTCCTGTTGGAGTCACAGGAGGCGGATATAGCGATCTGGTCGGGGACGTCATTATCGACAACCGTCTCTGCCTGTTTGTTCCAGTAATAGTATTTTATCCTCCAGCCTGGTTACCTACCGAAGAACCGCTACCGTCGCTTGCTGATAGTCGAATCATAAAGTACTTCAGCTATTTTTAGTACAAGTTAGCAAGTATATCTTTTCTCACGCGTCCAGAAATTTTCCCAAAAATATAAAACTTTTTACTTTGTTCATTAATGAAAAACTCAGAAATACATTATATTTACAATTTACTTAAATAAAAATAAAATACAAAAAAAATATTTCATCATATAGAATGTTAGATATCGTGGGCGTTCTGGCTATATCTCCCAACTCGGATTTTTAACAAAAATGAGATTTTTATGACTAAGGATGCATCAGATGGGTGCGAATGTTCTTGCAATATGTCCGATTTTAAGAAATTATCTAAAGAGTGAGAAAATGCTTTTACAATTAATCCTATCTGAACCAGTTCTACATTCGACGTGCATGGACCTGTAAGACCTCCTATATCGTTAGTTTGTAATGGCGGGGAACGACTGCTCTGTTGCTATGTTAATTCGGTGAGTACCTAGGTAGTAAATAACATTATTAACTAGTGTTCCTTTATAAACATTTTATAGCTCCATGTTATACAAAAAACATTGGCCAGCTTTATTAATAATGGTGTTTTGTGTTCATTTTCAGATAGGAGATACTACATTCAATATAGAAGAAACTGAATCATGGTTTCAAGAAGCAAAAAGATTCTTGCAATGCTCAAAAACAATACTTTTGATGATAGTGTTGTTCATGAACATGAAAAATACAATTTGTGATTTGGACAATGTACCTGTGGTTTTCGAGGACGACATTATCTTAAACAGCGAATATACATATCTAAACAGTAATAATGACTTGACTGAAAGGAATGCAAATAATTAAGGCTGTGTTCTTGAATAGTATGGAGGGTATCGCAAATCAAGACTGTTCGTCATTTAAAGATGGTTCTATAGATAATAATGAAAACTATGCATTACAAATTATTACAAGTATAGGAGGAGATCAGAGTTCGGTCCTGGCAGACAAAATCTTGGGAAATTACGAGTGGAACAAACAACAGTTCTAGTCAAATCTAACCATAAAGTGGTGAAGTGCGTGTTGGGTTAAAAAACAACGGAATCCGAGTAAGATTAGTTTAAGAAATAGGAGTTAAGATATAAATTATTCACTAATTCCATATGCATCAATGGTTGCTAAATAGATAAATGTGGCCACAGAAATAAAGGATGAAGAGCAGGAGAATGAAAAGGAACTAAATTGAAAGATGGAAATAGCGATAAGAAAGATTTCAGTTGAATTAGAGAATGCTACAGATATAGAAGATGGTAAAAGAATAGGGAAGTACACAAAAGAAAGAACCAGGCCTATATTAATAAAGGTGGCGAAAGGAAACACAAGAGAGGGATTTTTAAAAAAGCCAAACATCTCAAGGGTACAAATTCTGGATTGATGAGGATTTCCCAAAGTACATACAAAATGAAAGAAAAGCACTGATACCCCAACTCATAGAAGCTAGAAGCAAAGAACACCCAGCATATATTAATTATAACAAATTAATAATAAATAATGGAACCTATAAGATAAAAGAAACTAATAGTCAGAAAGAACAGTGGGAGAAAGATCACCAGATGGAGAAAGTAATGAAGAAAAATTTCAAAAGATTACTAGAACAGGAGGAAAAACCTATAAACAAAAGATAAGACACAGAAGAAACAAAAAGTACTGACAACTAAAACGACAATGTAATGCAAAATAGAATAAACATAAAAACAGGAAAAACCAAGACAAAACTAAAAGAACAAACTAAAATAGAAACAAGAACCGGAAACTAATGACGAAGAAAAGTATTAGAGAAATGATCAGAAGAAACAATTTAAAATAAGAAAACCAAGGAAGGGAAAAACTCATAATTTTCTTAAATTGGGACGTGGAATGTGAGAGGAACTTATGAAGCAGGGCTTTTAACAAACTTAGTAGATATTATAAGAAAATACAACATTGACATCTTAGCGTTACAAGAAACAAAACGAAGAGGAATGAAAAAATAAATAGGAGAATATACTTTTTTCAATAGCGGTAATGACAATAGATATTTTGGAAGATATAGTAGATTTTCAGGCAATATCAGACAGACTGTATAAATTGAGGCTACAACGAAAATTTAGAAAACTTAGTACGAGGGCAATTCAGAAACTAACCTCCGGTTGATTGAAAAAAATACACCAAGTTAAGTAAAAATATTTTAATATATACATCTTACAACTACATCTTTGCACTATGTTTCGACATAGTCTCCATAACGATTGAGGCATTTATCGTATCTCTTCACAAGCTTTGAAATTCCTTCTGCATAAAAATCACCCGCTTGTGCCTTGAGCCAGCCTGTGACCGCATCTTTGAGCTCTTCGTCGTCATTAAACCGCTGGGACCCGAGCCATTTCTTCATATGCATGAAGAGGTGATAATCGCTTGGCGCCAGATCTGGGCTGTAAGGTGGATGGTTGAAAACGTCCCACTTGAGGGACTCAAGAAGGGCTGTTGTTCTGCGAGCAGAGTGAGGACGGGCGTTATCGTGCAAAAAAACGATACCGGAAGTCAGCATACCACGGCGTTTGTTCTGTATAGCCCGTCGTAATGTTTTTAGTGTTTCACAGTACACGTCTTGATTAATGGTCGTCCCACGTTCTATGAATTCAACCAACAACACCCCTTTGGCATCCCAAAACACCGTTGCCATCAGTTTTCTGGCAGAAAAATCTTGCCGGGCTTTTTTTGGTTTGGTAGGCGAATCTGAATGTGCCCACATCTTTGATTGTTCTTTTGTCTCAGGGTTCACGTACTTAATCCAGGTTTCGTCACCGGTCACGATTCTGTTTAACAATGGTTCTCCTTCGTCCTCATAACGTGACAGAAAGTCTAATGCAGAGGCCATTCTTTGACTTTTGTGGTGGTCGGTAAGAATTTTGGGCACCCATCGTGCACAGAACTTACGGTAACCCAATCTTGCTGTCACTATCTCGTACAAAAGAGTCTTAGAAATCTGTGGAAAATCAGTAGACAACTCCGCCATTGTGAAACGTCGATTTTCACGAACTTTTGCATCAACTGTCTGAACGAGTTCGTCAGTCACCAAGGATGGTCTACCACTCCTCTCTTCATCATGAACGTTTTCTCGTCCACTTTTAAATAAACGTACCCATTCACGGACAACTCCTTCACTCATAACTTTTGGTCCGTACACGGCACAAAGCTCACGATGAATAGCTGCTGCAGAGTATCCTTTGGCTGTAAAAAACCTTATAACAGCACGCACTTCACATTTGGCGGGATTTTCTATTGCAGCACACATTTCAAACTGCCACAAAAACTGAACTAGCGCAGGTACGATGTTCACTCGACTACGGCTTGATGCCGACTGACCTGCTGAGCGTGTGAATGCACAGATGGCGCGCTACTCCCCCCACTACCCGCACTGTGACCAATCGGAGGTTAGTTTCTGAATTGCCCTCGTATAATAAACGCACATACGTCAACGAAAGATAAGAATGTTACTTTGAAAACTGAATTTTACGAGGAAATCAACGGTCAGATGGAAAAAAATACCAAAGTTTCGTGTAAAAATAGGCATGGGAGGTATGAACTCTAAAATCGGACGTGTAGAAAAACTTAAATATGTTTCAGGAGGTAAAAGTTTACGCCTGAAATCTAATCAAAATGGAAAATGTTGAATTCACTTTGCAGAATTGAATAATATGGTAATTAAGAGCACACGCTTTAATGATAACGATATCCATAAAGTAACATGGACGGCAACTGACAAGATGACTAAAAACCAAATTGACCATGCAGTTATCGAAAAAATACATAGGAGAACCATAAAACATGTGAGAAATTATCGTGGAGCTCACGCCGAATCAAACCATTTCCTAGTAATATTACAAATAGAACAACAAATACATACGTTTAAAAGCAAGAATAATAAAGGGATAAGAAGATTTAATATGACAGAACTTAAGAAGGAAGAGGTACAGAAAGACTTACGGACTAGGATATAAGAGGAATTAACGGGTTTGCGGGAGTCAGAGGATATTGAGGCGGAGTGGAAACAGATAGAAAAAGCAATAATTAGCTCCTTAAATAGTAGCATGGTAAGACTAAAACATGAAAATAACAAGGATTGGTTTGATGACGATCGTAGAAAGGTGGAACAGATAAAAGGCTTTCCGAAGGACGCAGAACAGTAGGAACTCTCAGTAACTGACTGAAATCGAAACTACCCTCGAAACATGCAAAAACACGAATATGCAGAATGATAATTAGGCCAACAGTACTTTACAGTTGCGAATTCTGGATACACACACAAAAGACTGAGAACAAAGTTGAAATATGGGAGAGAAAAATCCTTAGAAAAATATTTGGAGACAAAAAGAAAGAAGATGGGTCATGAAGCAGACTAACTAAAAGAATTTGGGGAAGCTTATGGATATCCGGACATAACTCATCATACAAAGGCACAATATGGTTAGGGCTTGTAAGCAAAATAGCAGAAGAAAGACACTCCAGTAGAGGTCTATTTGAAAAGAGACGGGCAAAAGGCGAAAGGGCAAAACTATGAAGGAGTAGTTAGAGGCAGTCACAATGAATTTGAAGCAGACAGGAGTGAAGAAATGAAGAGGTATAGCTGAGGATAGACGAAGATGGAGGCTTCCAGTAAAAAGTATAGAGGAATATTAATAAAAATTGTAAATTTTATTTAGGCATGTGCCTTCAAGGCCTGTAGTACAGTAGTATATGTGTATATATATATATATATATATATATATATATATATATATATATAATAAGCAACGAATAGATTAGTGGGTATTGCACGCAAATAGAAGAAGAGGCTACTGAAAAGAGTGGTAACCGCAGACATGCATGTTTCTAGCTAATTAGCCGTCATCGGTACGGTACAACCAAGAAAAGATGTGAAACATGAGAGCAAAGGTGTTGAATGAAACATGAGAAAATATAACAGAATTCAGGGAGTGTTATATGCACCTCCGTGTCTATGTTGGTTGTTGTCTCGAATATTCGAGATCTTCTAATATTACTGACACAAATGTTGTGTTTGACTATCCTGCTGAATTCTGTTATATTTTCTCATGTTTCATTCAACACCTTTGCTCTCATGTTTCACATCTTTTCTTGGTTGTACCGTACCGATGACGGCTAATTAGCTAGAAACATGCATGTCTGCGGTTACCACTCTTTTCAGTAGCCTCTTCTTCTATTTGCGTGCAATACCCACTAATCTATTCGTTGCTTATTGTTCATATGTCACGCACTATTCGTACATCTTGTTATTATTTCATTAATCTGGGTCGGAAGTTTCAGACGGGAGTGTTATATGCACCTCCGTGTCTATGTTGGTTGTTGTCTCGAATATTCGAGATCTTCTAATATTACTGACACAAATGTTGTGTTTGACTATCCTGCTGAATTCTGTTATATTTTCTCATGTTTCATTCAACACCTTTGCTCTCATGTTTCACATCTTTCTTGGTTGTACCGTACCAATGACGGCTAATTAGCCAGAAACATGCATGTCTGCGGTTACCACTCTTTTCAGTAGCCTCTTCTTCTATTTGCGTGCAATACCCACTAATCTATTCGTTGCTTATTGTTCATATGTCACGCACTATTCGTACATCTTATATATATATATATATATATATATATATATATATATATATATATATATATATATATATATATATATATATTATATTCTTTTTTAATGTGTACCATAGAGTTCAACGATAAACCAGATTTATCACAATTTAATAAAATAATACATCTGAAGTCTTTCCGTAACCCCACCCCCCCGTATAATGTCGTGGAATTTGTATCGATAGTACTTGTTTTAAATGTCTATTGTTTTATGAATGTTTTTTCACCTATTGTACATGTGTTTTTCAATTTCTGAATTGTAAACAATGAAACTTAATGTATTCAAGACTAAACTTTGAGAAAGTTCCTAACCCAGGAACGAAACGTCAGTAGCAACAGTAGTTAGAGTTTCACCTATTGAATCAATTAATGTGCCTTTGACATCATGTGAAATGAGTTATGTCGTTAGTTTGAATTGCGATGTTGAAGACGAGAGGATTATGAACTACTAACTAAGTCCCTGATACCGATAGCGGAGATTCCAGGGCTGGCGAAAATTTAAACACATTTCAACATGATGCCCAGGCCGCAGATAAAAATGAAAAATTGATGAACTTGTCCAAAAAAGACATATAGTGGCATAGTGGCTGATTAAAACAAATGGAAGAGAGAAAAAAATAAAAAGTTTGGTTTGCAAGGAGAACAATATTAAGGTTTTACTAAGAACAAAAGTAAAAAAATGCAGCAGAATCTTATAAGAGCAAACGGTCTATGAAACCTGAATGCAAATCTTCATTTTGTAAAAAGTCTAAGAAAAAGGTCAATATTGGAAAATAACAGAAAAATGTAGGAAATAAATATTCTATTCGACACTTTTTGGAAAGATATGAATTGGAAACAACGAACAGCTTTCGTTGCATCCAATGTTCTAAATATCCCGCCAAAAACACGTAACAGTGAAGAACATTTGAATATTTTTCTAATAATGGAAACAAGAAATTGTAGGTCCGTCGTACAACGTTCATCAACACTTTGGATATTGGGTATACAACCGTTCAAGACTGGGTCAACAAAAGTCTGTATGGAATGGTGTTGAACAATAATAACAATATGTCCATGAGTGAGGCAGTTTTATCCCGTTGTAGTGCTGAATACCGGTTTTTAATAATTTTTCTGACAGGCTACTTACGTTTTCTACTTATTACTGTCGGCGTGGCTCTATAAAACTTTATCTGGAAAATATTTTTACGTCTAAGATGAACAGTTTTAAAAGAGAAAAATTTGGCCCTATATCCGCAAAAAAGGGATCAATGTAATACATTTTTTTTTCATTTAAGTATGGAAACGCTTCCAAAGAGAAATATGCTAGTCATATAAAAAGGAAATACAAAGCAAGAAAATGTAAATCAAATAATAAAGAGAAAGCAGAAAATATCGAGAGTGTGATTTTGACGATGGATCTCCAGGCAGTCAATTTATGTCCCTGCAGTCCTGCTTGACAGCTATACTTCAAAACAAAACTTCGCTGTCCCAACTCCACGATATTTAATTTAAAGTCGAATGATGTGCGCTGCTATCAGTTCAGCGAATATCAAAATAACCGATAAAAAGCTTCTTCATTCAGACGCTGCATTATTGATTAGGTATATTTCGGAAAATTGCCTCGACAAGAAGATACCCATTGTAATTTATTCTGATGGTTGCGGCTGTCAAAATAGGAATCAAGTGTTGTCTAATGCATTGCTCAATTTAGCCATTCAACATAAAGTAGCGATTTTTCAGAAATATTTAGCACATGGTCACACTCAAAAGGAAATGTGACTCGGTTCATAATTTGATTGAACGAAAACTAAAAAATAAAGAGATTCGCCTACCCAGTGATTATGTTACTGTTACAAAAGAAGCAAGGTTGAAGTTTAACTCCAATGAAGTGAAAATATTAAATATTTTCTAAATATTATTCCCAGTCTGAACACTTGAGGTACTCAAGTATCCGTCCTGGTAGAATGGCATCAGATCCGTTCATAACTGATATCAGATGCATAAAATATTCAGAAGATGCAAAAATTACAGTGAAACTCGATTACGATGACAATTCCATGGAACTTCGAGTAAGGCGCAAATTAATGGATGCATGGATGTAGAATCTTTGGCTTAAAAAAAATGGGAGCATCTTCAGGCTTTGAAGAATGTGGTGCCACAAGACTCTCATGATTTCGACGACAATTCGAAATTAATATAATTAATGATTATTATCTGACCGTAAATACATTAATTTTATATTCTTTCGTATTTTGTTAGGGTTTAATGTAATGTTACTGGGAAAAATAATTTTTTGATAACCTGACTGAGAAAAAGCTTTAGCTTGACTAAAATAATGAAGTTCACTTTCATTTTTTTGTTAAGATTTGCCAATAGTAATTTTATTCAATTATTGTTCGATGAAGTTGTATTAAACAAATTTAAGGAATGGTTGAAATTTCTCCTATTTCAAATAGTTAAACAAGCAATAAATCCTACCTCATTTTTTTGTCAAATTAAAAAAATTTATTGCATCTTTCTCGCAGTTTTGATATTGAATGCTATATCATACTACAAAATTAATAACATTCCTTTTCCTCTATCTTTAGTAAAACAGTTTTACATTCTTCCTGTAAAATCACATCGAGCAGAGATTATTAGCAGGTTGCCCACTATATTTATGGTTTAATTTGTAACGCTCAGAGGATGCAACCAATTATACGCTTGCTAACTTGTGAAGAGAGGTATTTACTTTGCTTACTTGTGATTCAATATGCTACTTTGCTCACTATTTTCAGTTGAATTTTGCTCATGATTGTGAAAAAGTATCTTTGACTATTATTGCTGTTTGATTAATTTTCCAAATAACAACACTGGAATGCTTGTCCACTACTTTTAATTTAAAACAATATATTTTTCTGACTATACACATTCTAATTCCATATTCACGCAATATTTGCCAATCAAAGTTACAAAAATGTCTACAAAAAAACGTTCATTATAAAGAATTGTTGACATCCTTGTAATTAGATGTGAAAGAATATCACTTCTATTAATGAGCTTCTGAGCCATTAATATAGCTATGTAATAATATGTACGAAGTGTGGCTATTAAATAACCGGACTGAAGTCATAACACTTTTTATTCGTCATCAATTACAGATGTTTCATCGCTTTCAATGTACCCCTCTTGGCGATCCCTACGCCGCTCCATTCTTGAAAGCAGTGCTGGAAATTGTCTTCTGTCAACTGGTTTAAAGCCTCCATTGCTAAAAAACCACGATTTATCACAATTATTAACCTTGTCTAACAAATCTGGATCAGTGGCGATGATGTTTAGGATGTCAGTACCAATGTTCTGTCTTGATTCTATTTGCTCGAAAGTGAGAAGTTTCGGCACCATCTTTGATCAAACTATCCCCATGTTCAATGATCATGCAAAATCTGTTGAACATTTTCTTTGTCGATTCCTGCCATTTCAGCAAGCCCTCTTATGCTCAATGTTTTCGTCCCTTTTGCAGTTGGGCACCGATGGTCTTCGGTCATTTCAAGCCCTTTTTAAACTTTTTAAACGACTGTTATGTATCGAACTCAAGGTGGGAGAAAGGACCATTAGACATAGTCATGTCCAAATATATCGCGGAATGCTCGTAGTTTTCTGGGAGCATCATCATACCAGTTATTCAATAGGCACACCTCGTATACTAAAAAACTCTGGGCACCTTTTTTCACTCTCAATTTCTCATCTTTTATTTTGATTCAAATAATATGTGCCAATGACTACGTAAAATAATAATCAGGAACAAACAAAAAATGTATAACTTCGCATAATATTTAATCAAATATATATTATTGAAATACAATTTAAATTATATTCTTCCAATCAAAATTAAATCAGTTGTCAATTTTTCTTTTTGGAGGTTATTCGTTATCAAAAATCTTACTTACATAGAGTTTTCCCTGTGGTATCTGTCAACAGGATACAAGTCAAACTGAATTACTTCTAAATCTGGAGTCAAAGAGTCATCCACTGAATTTTCCGATGTTTTCTTCGATGTTGATGGTTCCTCATTTTGATTGTCCAATCTAGTGGGTTTAGAGTTTAATAAGATAATTTCATTGTAGGAAATGTCTGTTTGCATTTTTGTAATGTAATATATAATCACTATTCGTTCAAAATAGAAATTAAAAAAGATTGTTCGAAAGCGAAGGGCAAATTGGCAATACGGTTTACTTGCTGTTAAAAGCTAGACAATTTTGCCACTCAACTGATATTGAATAAAAGTAATATAGAAAAGTAACATATCCAGAAACGATATAAAATACTAATGTCTACTGACAGTAACAAAAATCAATATTTGTAATTAGATCTATGAATGTGAGCCTCAAACGCATAATTAAAATTATTTTCTCAATAAATCTACCATTATAATATTATATGAGCCTATTCAAGTAACACCAAAGAGTGAAAGAAATTTTGATGATTTTTTGTACCTGTAAACTTGTAGTGAAGCTCGACAATTCTTAAATGTGATGTAAGAATTATATTAAATGATTATTTGCAAATATGCTTCATCAGAAAGTGTTAAACTTTTGGAATTGAATAATACTTCACGATAATATTTTGTTTGGTGAGATAGAAAAGGGTTTTGAAGTTCTGAATTTTTATTATCAAAAGCAGAGACAAAGAGAAATGTTTGAAAGCAACTTATTAAAAAACTCCCACACTTCAATAAAACACAAAATTAGATTCGAACAGACGATGCATTTAAGTCATCATCAAGTTGTACAATCCTTGCAAATTACGGTTAATGCTAACACGAACACTGTATTTTGATTAATTTATTGAGGTGGATCATTCCTCTTTAGCTTGTTACGATTAGTTGACGAGGCCTCTGACAGCAGAAATAGAAGAGCAGCAGAGATTGTCAATTTGACATTTATATAAAAAGTTCGCCATTTTGGTATTTCATATTATTCTTTATTCCTGCGTAATTATTTAATGTAAATATATTATTTCTTTAGTTTAAAGTGTTCCTTTCAAATATGTGTGTGTAAGACAACCCACAATTAAACACAGATCACTCGACTTCTCCTCTGGTCGGCAAAATAACCCGGTGCTCAACATCTTTGCATCAAGTTTGGCGTCCCAACGTGTGGCCAGAAGAATTATTCGTGTATGTAACGTGTGCTAATTTTTTTTAAATTCTTAACAGACACTGTTCGGCTCGCCAGTACTTTGTTGTTTCCTTAACACTCCATATTTCATCACTTCAGGAAATAATTTTGTTGGAATTTTCGGTAGTGACTATTGAACTATCTGTTGCTTTTAATAACTTTTATAGTTAACTGCATGTTATGTAATGAAATCAAGCCGTAAGAAGCAAGACAGAAACATGACAGATTCAATTCAGCATATAGTAATGTCACCCGACATGTTAAAAACTCTCATCGAAAGCATTTGTATCAACACAAAAGATGATAATCAAACAGTAAGTACTGCTAATTTCTCTGCATGCAAAGCTAGATTTGACGGATCTTTAGGAGCGGATGTGGATGCATTTATAGATGCAATCACAACCTACAAAGAATGTTTGAAGATTTCAGATGATAATGCTATCAAAGGTCTCAGTATGTTACTATGTGATGCAGCAGCTACATGGTGGCAAGGGATCAAAGGATCCATTACTTCTTTTGATGAAGCAACTAAGGCTCTTTTACATGCTTATGGATTTGCTAAGCCCGTATACCAAATACTTAGAGATATATTTTCCACTGCTCAAGGTAACGAGAAAACAGATATATTTGTGAGTCAAAAACGTGCCTTATTTTCAAGATTACAAGGTGATTCAGTTATCTCTGAACACGTACAATAGATATGCTATATTGATTGCTAAATCCATTGATTAGAGGTAAAATCTGTCGTGATCGAATCAATGATTTTCGCGAATTTATTGAAGCAGCTCGAAATGCAGAAATGTCTTTACGAAACAACGGAGCTTTAAAACCTGTTACTTCAAATCAGAACTCACACAATTATGTTCGAAAACAAAAACACTGTTGCCAGACACCAGGGTATATACGAAGCAACTGTCCAAAATGTTCAAAACCATCAACGTCAACTCGACCAGCTGAATTTTTGTGCAGCTCGTTTTCTCAAGCTTCAGGTAACTGGCGTCCTTTAGCATATATTACAGGTCATACAGGCATGACATATTTCGATTCAGGTGCTCAATCCAGTATAGCAGGAGCAAAGCTACGGAAAATTTTACTTAATGACAAGATTCCTTATACAACTAGACTCATGGAAATGATTCTAGCCGATGGAAAAGTAAGCTTAGTAACGGCTCTGTTTTTTGAAGTCTCTGTTACACTTCAAGACAGACAACATAATTTAATTCTAATTACAATTCCTGAGCATACTTCTAGTAGAACGCTACTCGGCTCTGACTTTTTGAAATTAGGCAACATTGTTTTAGATATTCCACGTGGTTGTTGGTGTTATGGGGATGCTCCAGAGATATTGTATCCATGTGTAGAAGAACCTCTCAACCAGAATGTACGTTGAATGCTATGAATCTCTCAGAAGTCAATCTAAGAGATTCCGAAGCGAATAATTTAACTCCTTCTCAAAGAACTGACCTTAACAATGTATTGCAGGAAAATAGCGACATCTTTAAGGAAATTCTAGAGTCTACACCATATGCTGAACATTCCATACAATTATTGGATGATGCACCTATTTCAGTCCCTCCATAGAGGCTCTCGGAATATAAGAAAGAATTACTTCGAAAGGAAATCGATAAATTGCTGTCCATGAATATTATCGAAGAGTGCGACTCTCCGTATGCAGCGCAAGTGGTATTGGTTCTCAAAAAGGATGGTGGGGTAAGGCTTATTGTAGACTATCGTAAACTTAATTCAATTACCCGCAAGGATAAATATCCTCTGCCCCGGATTGATGATATAATCCACAGTACGAAAGAACTCGAGTATATAACTACGCTGGATTTAAAAGCTGGTTATCATCAAATTCCTCTAAAATTTTCTGATAGAGATAAAACTGCCTTCATTTGTCCATATGGTACCTTTAGGTACACTAGGATGCCATTCGGTCTCTGCAATGCGCCAGCGACTTTCCAATGTCTCATTGACCGCATCTGGTCTGGCCTTCAAGACGTTAATGTCCTGGCATATTTGGATGATCTGATCGTCCTTTCATCGTCTTTTAGTAATCACTTAATAGACCTAAAAACAGTATTCAATCGTCTTCGCCATTTCAAACTTCACCTAAATCGAAATAAATGCTCTTTTCATGTGATTATGTCCTGTATTTAGGTCACATCATTTGACCTCTAGGATTTTCACCAAATTTTGACAAAGTTAATGCCATATCTAATTTACCAGAGCCTAAGAATGTACAGAACCTAATTTCATTTCTGCAAACCTGCTCTTGGTACCGAAGATTCATACCTGGATTTGCTGATATAGCCCAACCATTGTCCATGCTTACTAAAAAGAAAGCGAAGTGGTTGTGGGGACCTCGTCAAAAAGAGGCATTCAATCAATTAAAAGCTAGGTTAACCACCAGTCCAATCTTGCGACAAGCTGATCAATCAAAGCCTTTCATTTTAAGGACAGATGCCAGTGCCTACGCACTTGGAGCGTGTTTACTCCAGGGGGAGACATTGGAAGATGATTGTCCTATCGAATCTATTAGCAGATTGTTGACCGCAGCGGAAATGAACTACTCCACGACAGAAAGAGAAGCGCTAGCTGTCGTTTGGTCAGTAACTAAATTTAGAGGTTACTTAGAAGACTCTACAGTCATTATCCAAAGTAACCACCAGCCCTTGAAATGGTTCATGTCTCTCAGATCACCTTCAGGTCACTTAGCACGTTAGAGTTTAATTTTGCAATCTTACGATTTAAGAATTGAATACACCCCAGGCCGAATTAATGTTGTAGCGGACATGTTGCCTCGCCCAAGTGTGGCGGAAGCCACTGAGACTAACCTGGTATCAGTAGATATGCCCAGACAGCCAGTTAGCGAAATACGTAAACTGCAACTGGAAGATGAAGATCTTCTTAAAATTATTATCTCTTTCGAGAGCCTATCAAATAATGACCTTGACCTGAAGAGAGGTTATGTGATGAATAATGGGATACTGTACAGATATGTTCCTAAAGCCGATGAAGAAGAGGCTCAGCAGGTTGTACCCAAAAAGCAAATCCCGTCCATTTTAGCAGAATATCATGACTCAGAACTGGCAGGCCATTATGGTGCTGAAAGGACTTATCGAAGAATTGTTAAACGATATTATTGGCCAGGAATGCGAACAACTATTGCGAAGTATGTGTCAAACTGTATTGAGTGCCAGCGCTACAAAGCAAATAACTTAAAACCAGCTGGACAATTGCAAACACCTGTTCAGTCTAGAAGGTTTGAAACACTATCAATTGATCTGGTTGGTCCATTACCGAAGAATATGGATGGTTACCAGTGGGTTTTCATAATAGAGGATACTGCCAGTAGATGGGTTGAGCTATTCCCTCTACAGAAGGCCACTGCAGAAAGGTGCGCTCGATGCTTAATCGATGAAATAATTTCAAGATATGGAACTCCAAGGAGAGTTATTAGTGATAATGGTATGCAGTTCGTAAGTGAAGTGATGCAACAAGTAGCCCATGTCTTACGCTTCAAGCAAGCTCTCACTCCTGTGTATCACCCCGCGGCTAATCCGGTCGAACGAAAAAACCGCGACCTCAAGTGTCAGTTGTCAATTTCGACAGAAAAGGATCATACCCAGTGGAAAGACAAATTACCGGCGATAAGTTTTTCAATGAATTCAGTACAGTCGCAATCAACCGGTTTTAGTGCTGCTAACCTTACGTTCGGGCGCGAATTAAGAACGCCAGATGACGCTAATCGCGACCATCGTGCTATCCTAGATTGTGTCAATTTTGTACCCGAGATATCACCATATCTACAGACTTTAGCAACAACCTTAAGTGTAACCCGAGAAAGTCACGAGAAAGCTCAAGATCGTGCCGAAGACTATACCGATAAAAGTCACCGACCTGTCGCTCCATTCCAAGTAGGTGATACTGTACTCGTAGATGTACATGCACTTAGTAAATCCAAGGACTCATATACTAGTAAGTTCGCTCCGCATCGCGATGGACCGTACCAAATCCACCGTATGGTTACTCCGACAACTTACGAGGTTGGTATCGTTAGCAAACCTTTTGAAGTGGTTGGAAAATATCATGTATCAGCGTTGACTCCATACCACAACCTCGCTAATGCTAATGTTTCAGTGCCGGTACGACCAATTCGAAAAAGAGATCGACCACGTAAGAATCCTTTGGATACATCTGAGACGACTGTACCGGAAACTGAGATATCGACTCCCACAGCTCCAGTTATCTTCGCTACCCCTGTTCCGGAAGATATGCCGCAAGAGGATACCTCGGAAAAAGAGGCTCAGACCCATCCCGTAAGTCCTCCAAAGAGAAGAATCGCTAAACCCAAAAGTTGCTCCTGTTGTTTAGCGACCTCCAAGCAGAGGGGGAGAATTGTTACGATTAGTTGACGAGGCCTCTGACAGCAGAAATAGAAGAGCAGCAGAGATTGTCAATTTGACATTATTATAAAAAGTTCGCTATTTTGGTATTTCATATTATTCTTTATTTCTGCGTAATTATTTAATGTTATTATATTATTTCTTTAGTTTAAAGTGTTCCTCTCAAATATGTGTGTGTAAGACAACCCACAATTAAACACATATCACTCGACTTCTCCTCTGGTCGGCAAAATAACCCGGTGCTTAACATCTTTGCATCAAGCTCTATTTTTTTACAATCTGCTGTGAATCCTGGATATTCTCGTTATCTTTTGCCACTCTACTTTGTTTTCACTTTTTAATTTCCTATTTCTATTTTGTTTGTGCCTCCTTCCATTGCATCTTTCCATATTTTTGTCTAGGCTAAATCAGGATCCACTCTGTAATTTCTTGCGTGTCAACCATATAACCTCAAAAATAGTTTCTTTCTTTAGTACTTTGAAATGTGTGATTTTTGGTTCCTTATGTCTTATGCCTCTGATATAAATAAAATTATTGAAAAATGCGTTGTGGCTAGCACAAGGCTTCCTCAAATACGATACTTGTCAAGTTTTTGACAGTAATGTCATACACTTAATAAAAAGTATTGATTTGTTTTGAAATAGTTGAATAAATCTTACTACACTAAGTATTTAAGATTTTTTCTTGGCTTTAGGGCTGAACTCGCGCACTTAGTTTCTGGCTGTATGGGTCCAGCCCTAAAGCCAAAAAACTACCACTTCCTGTTGACGGATTTCAACCAAATGTAACTGAGGCTGCATTACGTCCTTCTTCTTCATGTGCCCTGATAGTATCATCCGACGTTGGTGATCACCATAGCGAATGCTTCACGGTCTTTTGCTATGTGTAGGAGTTGTCCTGCATTTCGTATACCAGTCCAATCTCTAATATTTGTAAGCGAAGAAACCTATTTTCTTCCTACACCTCTTCGACCTTCAATTTTTCCACATATAATCAGTTTCATGATCCTATAACGACTCCCTCTCAACACATGACCCAGATAAGACATTTTCCTATATTTGATAGTCTTTAGGAACTCCCTATCTTTATTAATTCTCCTTATCACTTCTTCGTTGGTTATGCGTGACGTCCAAGGTACTCTAAGCATTCGTCTATGTGCTTCTATGCGATTCTATGCGATTCTATGCGATTCATTGTTGAAAATTTCAGGATCCATGCCTCCACTCCATAGAACAGAACCGACCAAACATAACACTTAACTCGTCATTCTAAGTTAATGTGGTCATTACATAGAAATGTTTTCATTCTTGTGAAAATTGATTTCGTCATTGATATTCTGCATCTCATTTCTATGTATGGGTCCAGTTGGTCCGTTATGGTGGTCCCCCAGATACAAGAATTGGAGAACCCTTTGAATTGAATTGGAATACCACTTAATTGAAGTCTATCATCAGGGTGAGGGTTACGGCTGCAGATAAAAAAATTGGATTTATTACCGTTAATACTGATGCCCATTTCTTCCCCCTCCTCGTGGATATTACCCAGCATGATCTGAAGACCTTCGACGCTATCTGATATAATTACTGTATCATCTGCGTTCCTTAGCACATTTAGTATTTCTCCATTCATTTTAATCCGATATGGTTATTCCTGTAGTGCTTTTTTAAATATTTGGCCAGAATATACATATATTGAATAATGTCGGAGATAGAAGGCACCCTTGTCTTACTACTCGTTTTATAGATATATCGTTGGTGAGATTATTCCCAGTTTTTACGTTTGCGGTTTGATTCCAGTATTGATTCCTAATGATACGTAAATTTTTGTCATCAACACATTTGCTTTCTAATATCTTCCTTTAATTTATATGTGTTGTACTCTATCGAATGCTTTTACGAAATCCACGAAGCACCTATAAACGTCCTTTCTTTGTTCTCGACATTTTTGTAATAAAACGCCGAGTGCAGAGTGCCTCCCTAGTTCCAAGTACATTTCTAAACCGAATAGTGTCTTTTCAAGACCTTCTTCGCATTTTTGTTTGATTCTATTGTGAATTATTCTAAGTAAAATTTGGAGGAGTGGCTTGTAAGACTTATTAGCCGATATTCTGAGTAGAACTGCACGCTGGGTTATTAGCCACCGTCTATTAACGTCAAACTTGTCATCAGATATCATTTAGTTTACACATTATGTGAAATATAATTGTACACCCTCTTGAAAGGGTATTTTTAATCTTTTTAATCGTGTTATTCCAATAATGATGTAACATCATACATTTCTTCATTGTGTATGCATTGGATGTTTTTTGACACCTGTTGTAGAATTTTTTATGACGTAAGTTCAACTTTTTTAAATTGTTTTTTAAAATCTTACAAATATAATTTTATAGGACGGCTTTGAGAATAGCCGAAAGCGCTTAGTTGAATTTTAATAATAAATACACACTGAGTACTCGTCGTTTCATTCACTCTATTGATATTCTGAGTATTTTCTCGCTTTGTGTTCTTTCGGAATTGCAACAAATATAGATTTGAACCAGTCTGAGAGAATAACTCCAGTACAGTACACTGCACTGAAAAGTCTTACTATATTAAAATCGCAATCGGTGTGGAGTAATAAAACTGTCGGAACAGGTCATTTCAGGGGTGGTTACCTATTATTATTATTAAGGAATAGAGACTGTCGGATTACTGAAATATTTATTACGAATATTATTGAATGCCTATATTATTATGGTGTATTCGGTTGTAATTTATTTTATCAACATTTAAACGAATTGCATATTATTATTGTTGAAACAATTTTCAAGAACACTTGCGAATCTTAATGACCTCAGGTAGACGGGGTGGGATTATGATTTCAGAGATAATTCCCCTACCTGACTATCGAATTTGTGTATTTTTGTTTCAAAGATAGTTGCAGTCTGACTGTCAATGATTAATTTAGTGAATTTAGAAAGAACGTGCACGCTTGATACCTTTTATAAAGTAATTATTTTGATTATTAGTTTCGGTTAATAGTGACAATGGCAGAAAATTTACAGTATGGATCCGAGTTTACACCTGTAAAGCGTACGAAAAAGTCGCCTTTGTCGGTGAACGAGAAAGTAGTAATAAACAATGTTTATAATTACTTAAGAACTGAAAATCCTTCAGGTTCAGTTGATGACATTGTTGCCAATACAGGTAATATGACAGGCGTAAGCAAATCAACAATATACAAAATTAGAAGTAAAGCGAAAAGTGGAGTTATTAAATTCGCAAAGAAAAATGCGGACGGTAAAAAGAAAGTTGAATTCACAGAAGAAATTAAAAACGCAAAAAGAAGAAAAGTGCACAAATTTTGTTTTAGGAAAGAAATCCCAATACAAGCTAAAACTTCGGATGAAATGAATAAAGATCCACATTTCTCTAAAATGGACCGAACGAAACTACGGGAATCGCTACAGGAATTGAAAATTAATTGGGCAAAACATGATAAACAGGCGATTCTAATTGATACTGACGAAATTATTTGTTGGAGACGGAGATATGTAAGAACAATTTTTAAATTATGTACAGAAGGCAAACCAATATTTTAGTTCGATGAAGTCTGAGTGAATAAAGGCTCACTGTCAGTCAAATGTGGCAGGATACCAACATTCAATCTTCACGACAGGCTCTTTTGGAAGGATTATCTACAGGATTGAAGAGTCCATCCGGTAAGGGACGACGTCTAATCACAACTCATATTGGCAGTGATAATGGGTTTTTAGATGGTGGATCTTTAATATTCCAATATAAAAAAAACTGGAGACTACCATGAAGATACGAACGAATACCAAAAGGTTCAGTCATAGTATGAGATAACGCTAGTTACCATTCTCGTCACATTGAGAAGGTGCCAAACACATCATGGAGAAAACACGAGATCATTGAATGGCTAACAGACAAAAATATTAATTTTCCTCAAAAATCTGTCAAACCAGAACTTCTACAAATTGTAAAATTGAATAAGCCTCCTGCTCGATATGCAGTGGACGAACTAGTAAAAAAACGTGGTATTGACGTACTGGGACTTCCTCCATATCACTGCCAATTAAATCCGATAGAACTGATATGGGCACAAGTGTAAAGTTTTATAGGTCTACATAATACTACATTCAAACTAAAAGATGTGCAAGCATTATTAGACAGGTCTCTATTAGAAGTTACTAAAGAAAATTAGCAAAAAGCAATTCATCATGTATTAAAAGAGGAAGGAAACATATGGAATCTGTACAAAATCTCAGATGCAGACATTGCCTGACACAAAAAATAATTTCAATAAATAATGACTCCTCAAGTGACGATTGTGATTCCGACAGTGATACAGAGACATTTGCTCTTACTAATCTAGACTAAGATGAAGGAAGAACTATTTAAAAGTGGCATGTTCATATTAATTTGGTAAGCAAATTACAATTAGTACCTATCATACATTGTATTATTTAGAATTCGAGCCATAATTTAACGGTCAACATTATAAACCACACTTATTTAATAGGATATTTACGTATTTTCATAATATGAAACTTAAGCAACACCACAGATATTAACAATATACACCTACGAACCCCTAATACTGTTCCTAAACCTACGCCTATTATACCCCTATAAAGTATTAAGATAAGACTCGGTCATTGTTATCTTTCTACAATACCCGTCGGCACAAATAAATTTCTTGTTTTCAGAACATTCATTACAGCAGGTAGGGTAAAATTACATATTTTGTTTGGTCCACTTGTGGTGAGCAAGTCCCATAAAATTTTAATTTTCACTCCGCACCGATTGTGATTTTACTTATAGTACTCTCATGTTACGTACAGCAATTTTAACCATTCAGTTGATATTTCATCCGGTTCGACAGCTTATCTAGTTTCAGCATTCCTTATCGCATCTTCTACTTCTGATTTTATTATGTCTAGGCTATCAATGTAATCCTTGTCGTATTTACTTCCATAATTTCTGTCGTCTATAAACAACTCAGATATGTATGTTTCCATTCTTTTTTAATTTCATCTTCATCAACAATAATTTTGTTGTTGCTTGCTTATTGAATATACCACTTATTCCCTTCAACTTTTTATGTATGTTAAATATCTCATGTTTAGCCATTAGAGTTTCCATTTCTTCGCACTTCTCCTTCATCATTTTCTCCCTGGCTTTTTTTATTTGGTTTTTAATTTCTCTTTGTCACTGTTTATAGTCCACCTCTTTCGATTTAACTAGGTAATCTACGTTGTTCCATCATTCTCATAATTTTGTCTATTACGCATGGTTTCTTTTTGACTTGTATGCTTTTATACTCAACATTGTCATTAGTTCTTCGAATTTTATCTCTTAGTTCATTCCACAGTTCTTCTGGATGTTTTAGCTGTACTCTGATGTCTTTTATTGTGCAATTCAGCTCTTGTTTGATTTTGTACTTCACTTCAATGTCGTCGAAGTTAGTTGTATTTATTTTCTATTTTGGTCGCTGATGTCTTTTTAACCGTAATTGAATATCTGCCACGAGGAATTGGTGGTGCGATCCAATGTCTGCTCCGGGAAATGTTGTGACACTTTTGATGACATTTCTAAAACGTTTATTCATAAGTATATAATCTATTTGATTTCTTGAAGATTTAAGATTACTTCCATCATCGTATGGGGCCTTGCAGGTGTATAGACGTCTTTTAGAAAATTTATACCAGGTGTTTGTGATGACCAGTTCGTTGTCCTCTCATAATTTGTATAATCTTTCTCCTCGTTCGTTAACTTGTCCTAATCCATAAGGCACCACTGTTTGACATCTTTGACCGTCTCCTATTTTGGTGTTGAAGTCGCCTATGATATATGTTATTTCGCGTTTCTTCAATTTTTTAAGAATATCAGAGATTTCTCCATAGAATTCTTCAACTTCATCGTCGTTTTTCTTGTCTGCGGCCTAAGGGTAAATTTGCAATATGTTGGTTTTGCATGGTTGGGTGCCAATTAGTATTATCATATCCGAAATTTGTATGAAATTGGTAACGTATTTAGTAAGTTCTGTTGTCACTAGTATACCCACTCCATTTCTGTGATGTGTGTCCTCTGTGCTGTTACCGGTATAATATAGTACACCGTGGTTCCTCTTATAGGTTCCTGACTATGGCCATCTCAATTCGTTGATTCCTAGTATTTAATCAAAAGCAAAATTTTTATTCGCTCTGAAGAGAGCATTATGTCCATAAACTCTTGAATTCAAAATTTGAAAATGATCTCATCTCATTAAGGAAGATGTGCCGTGACCTAAAATTGATGACATACGGACGTACCGACAACATGTTCAAACTTGGTCAGTCGTCTTAAATTGTCATGAACGGATATACCCGCAAAAATCCAGTCTTTTTTCTCACGTCATTACAAAACATCCTTTTCTATCATTGGGTGTTCGGAAGTAAAAGCTGATAATCAATACTGCTATAATAACACAAATCCCAAACGAAGTATAGCCTCAATGTGAAAATGTGTATGAAACACGAATAAAATTGTTGGTGCTCGAGGGGAAAGAGGAGATGAAAGTTTGTGTCTGGACGCTGCTGCTTACTTCAAGCAAAAGTCAAAAAGAACGCGAGCATCACCGTCGAACGTATAAATCCATGGCCACTAATATGTAAATAAACTGATAAGCTAACCTTAAAAATAACTCGTGAAATAAAAATGGCTTGTGTGAACTTAGCGCTAAAGATTAATAATAATGTGTATACAAGGAAGTTTCCACATTTCGAATTTCAGACGAGCACAAGCCTTTATTTGATGCAAAAAAACTCTCCTAACATTAACAAATCAATTCTGAGCAAACTACATCTATTTGCCTTAATAGTACCTTGTTCCATCGTTGATGATGCCGCCACTTGGATGTGATGCAGGATACAATAGCACTTATCCAAGAACCCTGGATAAGACAAACTAAAATCATGGGTCTAAATAATCCAAAAGGTTTAATTTTCAGCTTCCTAAGCAATCAGCAACCTAGCACGGCCATATATGTCCCTAGGAATTTTAAGACCTACCCACTGATGCATTTTTCGTCCCCCGACCAAACGGTAGTGAAGGTTGAATATGCACATAAAGGTCAAAAGAAAGTGTTAATACTGGCATCCGCATACCTCCCCTCAGACGCAGCTAAACCACCACCAACTAAGGAGCTGGAGGACCTTGTGGAACACTGTCTCACCCAAAAGCTTGAACTGGTAATAGGCTGCGATTCAAACTCTCACAATGTAAGCTGGGGCAGCAAAGATATTAACACTAGAGGTGAGTCTTTTTATGATTACATAGCTAACAAGAATCTCTGTATTCTAAATAGAGGTACTGAACCAACTTTCATTAACTCTCGTAGTCAAACGCGAATAGATATTACCCTATCTACTGTAAACACTTCGAATATAATCAAAGGACAGCCACAGGTAATAACATATACATCCTTACGGATAGTAGACAAACACTACTAGCCCTGAACAGACCACGTATTACATCAGGCCTAGTACTAGAATGTGAGATGGCCTTAATCGAAGCCTGTAACAACAACACGGTCACTTTAGGCTGTATTAAAGGCCATGAGAAAAAGAAAAGAAACCGTATTGCAGACTCGCTAGCCAGGAATGCAGCCTCCCAACAACTTTTGGGACCTGGCACTTTCATTGGTCTATCGGCGTCAGCGACGGCCGACCTATTAAAGGAACACTCCCTTAATGAGTTTAAGGATAGATGGGACGACGCAGAAGGCTGCAGGCTTGCCAAGGAACTGCTACAATATCCGGACAACAAAGTAGCCAAAAAATACGTGACTATGAACAGGCGAAACCTACGAACAGCCACGGGTATTCTGACTGGTCACTGCCACCTACGAAAACACCTCCACAGACTGGGTCTCTCTGACACCCTACTTTGTAGAGGATGTGAGCAAGAAGATGAGACTGTCGAGCACATTCTTTGTGAATGTCAGACATTCTCTCATCTAAGGTTTCATGTATTCGGCGAGCACAGGCTAACACACGCCAGTATGAGGGAACTTAATTCAGGCGACGTTATCGCCTACTTCAGAGAAGTAGGCTGGATGACGAGCTAGAATGAAGTTTTGAAACTCAGAAGGATGCACAATGGGCCAATTGTGGCCTAAGTGCTATGGGGTCTACGCACCCTTCCTACTTTACAGATACAGAGATACAGATCGTGTATGATTCTTGGATTTTTGAATCACAAAACACGAATAGATAACTTATTATGAAATGAGGTAGGAATCCATCGAAATGCGTAATCACAACAAAAGTACAAGCAACACTCACGGAGGTGATTGATATTAACTTTCGGTTAAGATGGCCGATTGCAGTATTTTACACTTCTGTTTTCGTGAAAATCTTATCAAACTAAATATTTATATTAAAACTAGGTCATTTTTCAGAATCCTTTCATCACATATTTTTCTCTAAAACAATTTACTTTTTGATTCGTTAATACTGTCATTATGCCAATTATCACTCCAAAACAATTGAAGTGGGTAAAACTGTATGTATATTTGAATAATATACAATAATTAATGAATATAAAATGAACTTACAATTTTAGTAAATCTCCTTTAGCAGATTCCATGTTTATTAGAATTTTCTGCTTATTCCGTCACGTGATTATCTAAAAAACAGTTTATTTTTTCCTCTTTATTTTAATAATTGAATAAGATACTTACCAATATGAAAAAGTATTAAAACATATGTCAGATTGCGTAAAATGAAAGCCGAAATTACTATTAGATGCCGATATATTCTAGAATCCATTTTGAAAACTACAAAAATTCATAAGCACTCTTCACACGGCAAAGTGTTACTGGATTAGTATTCCAACAATTAATTTCGGGACATCCGATTCAACAGATAAAGACGATCAAAAAGTTTTTATAAAACTGTAATTTCACATACATACGAAATATAATAGTTTGATCAACTATCTCCAAAAACACTATTTAAAGATTATTTTACTTTATCTGAATTAGATAGAAAATGTTATAATTAAGGGAGGCCGGGGAATCATGGCACTCGGGATAATGAGATTTCACGTTATAGCGTTTATTGCTCAATAGTACAGTGGCTTTATACAAGACAGTGGCGACAATACGTGGTCAGTGTTTTGATTGGTCAGGCTGAAATCCGCTATTAATCATCAAATTTTATTTGTTTACATTTGTTTTTTAGTTGTAATCACGTCGTATTTTATATCAGATCTTTGTGTACAGCTAAAGTAAAGTGTTTTACCTACGACCACCCCTGTAAGTAGTCAAAAACACACAGTCGGCAATCAATTTAAGACGTCTATTACGCACGGTAAAACAAAACGCACGGCTGTAAAGTAAATCGCACGGCCTACATAGCAACCACTTAGCAACTGTCAATAGACGTAGCCATTTTATTCAAAATGTATTACTTAGATATTTGACGTTGAATTTTATTCTATATATAAATGGCAGGTAACATTTATTAGATATGAGATTGCATTTAATACTAAGAGTTATTTGGAATTATATGATAATTGGTTCCGTTTCATTCAATCCGCATCTTTTAGCTGTCTGCATGTATCTCATATTAGTAAACAATTAGTATATTATACACCCGCGGGTGGTGTTTGATTCCTGAGGGAAGTAATCCACCTAAGGGATTATTGTCACTTTAGTCGAGAGGTGTATAAGCTATTTTATGCAATTCCGGTAATTCTACATACATTTTTAATAAAAATAAATACTACTTAGGATGGACTTTTACGAAACTTGGCTGGGCATCGAGGGTGAACTTCTAAGATGCTTGGCTGGGCATCGAGGAGCGACTTTTATGAAACTTGACTGGGCATCGAGGATGTGCGTTTTTACTTGAACTTTAAATACCTTAATAAGATTATAAACACATGTACAAGTGGGCCGTAGGTAAAGTATAGTACGTAACTTGTGTTGTAACGCATTTTACGCACTCACGGAATTACGCAATTGCCGCTACGCGGCTTCGTGCGTAAGTTTTCCGTTCGTGCGTAAAATGCTTCTTACAACACACGTTACGTAATATACTATTTTTAATTTGTGGACTTAATTTCATTAGTTCGTTTGCGAATTTTTCTCCCTGATCAGGATTTTGAACTATACCTATTATAGTTTGCAACTGTTGAAAAGAGTAATACATACCTAAGTTGCGATTTTGGGGACGGTTTTGGTGTGTCTGCAAAAATTATACAGCTGCAATTTGTGTGTCGCTGTTAACAAATCTTCATATTTGTCGATAACAAGGTAGGTACAAAAAACTACAATTTCAAGTGAATGTATAATATAATATAACTTACTGTTACTTGTTTTAGAAGCAGTGACTGGAAGTTTGAAGGTTATTCAGCATTGAGCTGCAAGTTTTGTTCTACAAAGGGATTTGTAATAAAGTATTTTCCCAAAGATCCTACTCCTTGAAAGGAATGCACTATTAAAGGGAGAAGGGACAATTGGAAACCAATAAATGCTTCAGCACACTGTGTGAGGTTAAAAGTGTATTGATTTGTTTTTACTAAGGAGAAACGCTATTAAAGAGTTATTGTAATTACTATTATTATTAACATCTAACTTACATATACATACTATTTACGATAAAAATTTAAATCAGATAGCTGATGAACTACTCAATAGTTATTGAAATGTTTGGCATTTTCTTAGATGTTCTCTAAAATAATTATTGTCAGTTATTATTACATTCTGTAATGAATTGCATCTGTATTTATGTTTAAGGTACACTTTGTCCTAGAAATGGGGAAAAAAACTAGGCACGATAGTAGTAGGAAATTAGATTAAGAGCACTTCCTACAATGTTTACTTTTATCAAGGAAAACAGAAAGAAAGCTTCCTACCAAACGACAAATAGAATCCTAGCTGCCTAGAGAAAGAATTCCAGAGATAATCTCACTTCTAATATAAGTTTATTTACTTTGTAAATTTCATGATAATTATGATCACTATTTTTTAACATATTCAATATTCACCGCCTTAAATTCTATCTTCCCTAAAATTGTAATTATAAGAAGTATATTGTTGTACACATCTAAATATATGCTTTATCTTATGTTTTTTTTATTATTTTCCCTTTCTTCCCAGTAATAAAACATAATATGTTACTGTTTTAAATGAAACTAACTGTTTTTAGATAATTCCACAATATATTGAGAAAATGTTGAAAATTCTAAGAAATTTGACAACTGTTTCGATACTAAAAATATCGAAACAATTGTCAAATTTCTTAGAATTTTTAACAGTTTATCAATATATTGTGGAATCATCTAGAAACAGTTAGATTCATTTAAAACAGTAATATGAGTAGATTCCATAAAGTAAGGGTCGAGTCAGTCAATTTCATAATAATATGTAATAGTATAGACGAATATTGTATTAAAACCCAACCAATAGCAGACATCATAATATATGTGTTACCTATTTCCTCGTCAAAAATTAAAATTTCAATTACAGATTTAAAGACTACAAAATTTGTTTTTCTTTTGTTAAATCAAATTATTTACTCCAGCTATTTTTATCATGGGTCATTTGGAAATATACCTAGGTATTGAAATCGTCTATCTACTTATACCTGTAACACGAATTTACAAATAATTTCAAAATGAGTGATTTAAAATACCAAACAAAAATATTTTTTCATAGTTCAATTAATAGTCATGCCATAGTATGCATTATAGTTACATTTTATAACTGATTTACCGCCATAAAATAAAATTCAATATCGATATCAATGTAAAATCCCTATTGCGGCGTTTAAATTTTGATGATTAATGGCGGATGGGCGGAGCTTAGGCTCTATTGTCGCCACTGTCTTGTATAAAGCCACTGTACTCAATAGTACAGTGACTATATACGAGACAGTGGCGACAATAGGGTAACCCGTTTTTGATTGGCTGGCAGTTTGGCAGCCATATTGAGGCTAAAATCACTTTGTTTACGTTTGGTGTATACGAAGTTTCTTATAATGCTGGTTATATTTGTGATTAGAATTATTGGTTTTGTGCTTTTTTGGTGTTTATTCAGTGAAAAAGAGGTGTTTTGCCTTTAGACATTTGAAAGACTTGTATTTGGACTTATAAATAATCTTATTTCGATTCGGAAAATTCGTGATATTTGGTAAGCTAGCTTGCGTATTTTGATTCATTTTTCTAGATAATAACATTTGAAATGCCGGGCTGTGCTGAAATAAATTGCAGTAATTCTGCTAAAAAAGGGTTTCTCATGAAACGTTTTCCTAGAGATCAATCTAGAAGAAAAGAATGGCTTATTAAAACTAGAAGAGATCATTGGACTCCAACAAACTATTCGTGTTTATGTGAGGTAGGTAGAAGCCTTTGTTTTTCGACTTATAATTGTTATATCTAATTTAAAATTATTGTTTGTCGTTATTGAGATAAAATTGAATGTAAGATTTGGTTTAAGATTCATTTTGCTCCCGAAACGTGGGAGCGACCTCGTGTAGATGACAAGAAAATTTTAAAGCCATATGCTGTTCCTACAATATTTTCTTTGTGGAACCAAAACCTAAAAGGAACCCCCCAGTTCCAAGGAAATTTATTTCTCCAAAAAACCTAAACATTTGTCGGGTAAGTAGATATCTGTTAGTAATTACAACAGATCCCCACATAATATTGAAAAACTCTTAGTTTTTGTCCTATCAAATGTGTTTTGTTGCAATTATAGTTTAATCATTAGTTCTAGGTGAAAATATAGCTCTAGATGAGACTGTGTCAGAGGAATCACCGGAACCATCTACTTCAAATTTAGCTTTGGATATAGAATCAGGTCAACAATTGTCGATATCTAAAATCAGTTTGAGTGAAGACAGTTTATGTACAGCTCCCTCGCCGTTAATATCAGAAATTGATCCAATGAGTGAAATAGCTCAGTTACAGCTTAAATTAAACAGGTACCAGAAGTTGTAGGGAAGAGAAAAACGTAGAGCTTATCGATACAAAAAAACTGTAAGAGCCACACGAAAGAATCTAATAAAAAAAGAGAAAAGACTCCCAATTCTTCGGACTGTGAACTACTAAAGCAAATATTCAACGAAGATCAAATAGAAGCTTTAAAAAAGAAAAAAATGGAAAAACAACAAAATTAATGAAGTGGACCAATAACACCGTTACAAGTTCTTTAAAATTAAAATTTAGTTATGGTAGTAGTGGATATACTGAACTAATAAAACAAGGATGTCCTCTCCCATCAACCAGAACTTTACAGAGGAAACTCCAGAACTTGAAGTTCGATTCAGGTATTCTAAACGAGGTATTTTCATTTTTAGAATTGAAAGTAGAGCTATTACTTAATTCCCTATATAATATTTCAGGATATATTTTAAAAAGTGTCAGAAAAATATTACTTTGCCCATACAGTGGCACCATCTATGAGTTGCTTAGAGCAATCATATGATTGCTCGCGCAGTCCCTCTACTTTTGGACACGCCTACTCTCGACGATAACCTTTTACAAGAGCATGTGTTTTGTGAGCTCTTCTTTGTGTGTGATACTAAATAAAGCTGCAACTATTTGATAGATGAATATATTAGAACAAGTGTTTTATTAAGCCGTATTTCCTATCTTTCACTGATTATTACAGTCCTTCAAAAAGTATTGTGAAAACTTCAAAAACTTGTGTTGCCTGTGTAGGTGCAGCAGGTTCAAAAAAACCAATATATAAGAAGTTTTCAAAACTCTATTTAATCAAAAGGTTTAAAGAACAATCCCTTTTTTGTTACTGGAGAGGCTTTTTATTATTTTTTAGAAATGGAATGTGTTTTCTTAAAATATTTATATATTGTTTCACTTCAGAATATAGACATAAAAGAATTTTTTATAAAGGAGATGTCGAAAATACATTTCAATTTACCAAATTATCACCAACTTAAAAGCAAAATAATTAATAGATTCACTGTTTTCAGGTTGAAAATTAGTTATAAAAAATTTAAATCCGCCTCAAAAATATATAGTAGTAAGTCATTAGCAGGTAACTTGTTATGAAATAAAAAAAGCTTTCCATAATTATCAAATAAAATCAATAAAAAACAAATTTCACATCAGAAATTTTATTTATATCAATTTTTATAGTTTATAATCCTGACGATGCAAATGTAATTTAGGAAACCGATCAAGTAATATATGTTATATTTTTGTCCTTGAATTTGTTATTTATAGATTTTACTTGATAATTAACTGAATCTATGGTTATATTTGAAGACCATAACAGTTGTACTTATAGCAATATCATCTTTTTCATGATTTGTCCCCCATTATACTTTACAAGCAATTCATATTTATTATTTTTTTGTATCATTATTTATCTTTATATACTAAATATTATTAGGTAAAAAAATAAAAATTGCGTGTTTTATTCAAATATACCCATTTCCTATCAAAATCAAAGAGATATAATATATATTTTCATGTATTTGTGTTTCAAATTGATAATTTTATCATAGATTTCCATTTAAATTATATGCATTTGATATTCAAATTAGCCTCAATATGGCGGAAGGGGCGGGGTTTAGTAGCATTGTCGCCACTGTCTCGCAGTCACTGTACTCAATAGTACAGTGACTATATACAAGACAGTGGCGACAATTGGGTATAAGCTCCGCCCATCCGCCATTAGTTGGCCAATTTTGGTTTGTTTACATTTGACCACATGCAACTAAATAACCCTTTTAAAAAGAGTTTTACCACTTTTAAACTAGTTTTGAATGTGTAATTTTAAATAAAAGCTCTTTTATAAGGCGTATCATAAAATATTTTTGGAAAAGAGGACGGATGTTAATCAAAATCATCAAGGATGTAATGTTGTTGCATACAAAATTATGGATGTATCTTTATTTACCATCTGATAAAGATATGAGGTAAGCTCTTAAATTCTGGATTATAATGTTAAATGTCGTGCTAAATAGATACTACATTAAATCGTAATGTGTAGTGTAGATATATGTACTAGGGAATCTTTATTTAATCTATGATTATATACTCGGAGCGGAAATAATGCACGACCAGGCCTCTTAACAAAAGGAGGTAGTTAATTAGATAGATATATGCCATGGAGGCATGTTAGTCCCTATTCTTGTGTGAATAGAAAAAAATAAAATAAGTAACAAAATATTTTAATTTGACTTGTTGGGATACCAATTTGGACTATTACAGTTTTAGTCAGAATTATATCCAATTTCAGTACATAATTACCCTATGTTTATTTTTTCATCTAATTTGAAATTAATCAATTAATGTTTTTATATGTTACATGAAATTGACTGTCTCGACCCTTACTTCGTGGAATATGCTCATATTAGTGTTTTAAAATGAAACTCAAGGTCTCTAGTTAATTCCACAATATAATACAAGTTATTGAAAATTCTAAAAAATTGACAATTGTTTCGATAAATCAATATCATTGGAACAATTGTTTCGATAAATCTGACGATGATATTGATTTATCGAAACAATTGTCAATTTTTTAGAATTTTCAATAACTTGTATTATATTGTGGAATTAACTAGAGACCGTGAGTTTCATTTAAAAACACTTATATGTTACAGACTGTACCTGCAATTCTGACATTGAAACTCCACTAGAAAAAATGAAACACATACCGATTTAATATTTATGTAGTAAAAATGTTTTACGCTATTAATAAAGAAGATAATATGAAGCTTACCTATATCTAACATTTTTGGCCAGTGTACATGTCATAATGCCCCAATATTTTTGAATTTGTCTCAGAGATTTTAAGTTTATTTAAAAAACCATCAAGCAAATAAATAATAAAATAAAAAATGTTCTATTGAAATTGTTTATTGAATATTCATAACAAATGACCAGCAACGCGCGCGCACTTCCTAGCTAATTTTTTAGAAGCACTATTATTTTTTGAACTTATTTTTAATCTGAATACAATGTATCATTTAATAATTTTATTTTTCAATTTATGGCAATCGAGTATATTTAGAGCTAAATTTTCTTCACACATTTTTTTGACATAAAGATCTTGCCAATTGTCCCTTCTGGTTTTAATGAGCTAGTGCCTCCTTCTTTCAGGATCTTTTGGAAAGTGTTTCATAATAAACCCCTTTAATTCTTGCAGAATTACTGCAATTATATCAGCACAGCCAGGCATTGTCCTATTACAAATAAAAGCAAAATAATTTTTAAAAGACTTCTTATGCAACGTATTATAGATCTCTAAGAGGTTTTAAAAATAACAAGAAACAACTGGTAAAACTTGAGAATACATTTATGTTTTAATTTAATCGATGAATTCAATGTCTAAAACCATGCTCAAAATCCACTGTAAGAACCAAGGACATTTGGTTATAAAAAGGCCAAAATTCATATTTATTTGAATGATATATGTATTAATCACTAATTTTGTTACTGTAAACGATATATAAATGAGTCTTTAGTCCAGAATTTTTATGAATATGCACTTAAACACAAAATTTTGCACGAAAACTTTCAAAAACCAAAAACTGTGGTATGAACACAATAGAACCAAATGGTAAATAAACAAACATTTAGCAAACTAATGGCGGCCGATACCACGTGACATAGGTAACCAATCACTAGGACGACCATAATTGTCGCCACTGTCTTGTATATAGTCACTGTACTCAATAGGCACTGGATGTGCCATCTACTAATGCATAGACAAACTAGATAAATATGTGCAGTGTTCCTCTTAAAAGCGATGCGAAAGAGAAGTCATTTTAGTTCACAGATAAGAAAACATATACACGGATTTTAGTTATGACATTGCAATTAATAAGCAACGGTTATTTTGTCTCGTGTGAAGAAAGTTTATTGAAACTGATTGAACCATCTTCTGTGAACAAAATACTGTAGAAAATAATAACCGTAAGTATCATTTTAAACAATAGTATTTTGTTTATTATTGGAAATGTAGTTTCTGGGGTTATGGTAGCCGGTGACTGCGGAGTAATGGTGGCCGGCCACACTTACCCCACACTAGACTGTACGTAACTAATTATTATTAAAATCTTTTCAAATGCCAAGGAGCTATTATAGAAAATAAAGGCAGCTCTAAATATCATTCGGAATGGTAGAAGTACCAGTGAAGTGTTTAGATTATTTGCCATTCCTCGAAGTAGTTTGCAGAAACGATTGAAACAAAATAATGATGCTGGGCCTTGTTTAGTTCGCGAATGATAATATTTACAGAAGATGATGAAAAGCATCTGGAAAATCATATTAATCATATTTCCAAACTTTTTTACGGCATTTCGAGGGAAGAGACAAAAAAATGCGGCTATGTTTATGCGGTAAGAAATAATATGGCTTTTCCTTTTCACAGAGAAAAGCAAAGCGCAGGTGATGATTGGCTGCGCGGTTTATTAACAATAAATCCATCAATATCTCTTTGTAAATCTGAAGCAACTTCTATAAATCGAATCACAGCTTTCAATAAGGAAGAGATTACAATCTTTTTCAGCAATCTCGAAAAAATTAAAGAAAAGTATAACTTCGACTCTCATAGTATGTTCAACATAGATGAAACAGGACTGAAGCAAGTGGGGTACGAGCCGGAAAAGGAGTAGAAACATAACAGTTGTATGTGATTTCAAAGCAATAGGCATTTATGTCCGTCAATGTTTGTTTATGTGAGAAAACTAATAAATCCGCTGATTCAGAGAGGGGGTCCACCTGGAGCTCATACACTTTTCATTATTAGTGATGGCAACATCATAATGCCTATTCAATGACCTTCAAAGAACATTGGGCAACGGGAACTGGCATTGCTAAATGTGATTTTATGCTGCCACTTCAGAAAATTCGTTTCACCAATCAAAGTACCTACTTTCCCGAACTCTTATGTCAAAATGTTCTTCAAAGATAAAATACCAGCATCTGGCCAGACAGAATTTTCGAAGGGTATGTTAAATATTACAGTTGCCATGACAATACTGTAGCCATCTGTCAGTAGATGTTTTTGACGTTTTGATGCACTTTGTGTATTATTACAAGTTTCTAAACCATTTAAAAATGAGTAGCAATAAAAATGACGTAGAAAACGTTCCATTCGAAATTATATAAGAGGCGCTGCCGCCACTAATGCATTATTACCAACAAAATCCAAGGAAAGGTATGGTACAGAGAGAAAAAAAATAAAGGTGGTTAATGAAGATGTTTTATTAGCTTATTTAGCTATAAAATCATTAACAGTATAAAGTTTGTACTCAATGCTCAAGCAAGAAGCACATTGATATTTGTAAATTTCCGAAGTTATTAGCTTTTTAAACAAATACTCTGTGGGATCTAAAGCAAAGAAGTTTTTAGTAAACAAAAAGTAAATACATTTTTGACAGAAGCCTCAAATCATGAGTATCTCGCTATTATAATATTTCAATAATTTTTAGTGGCTGCATTTAAAATTTTGACATTCTAATTTTTTGTAGACTATACTGGTAATTGGCTTGGCCGGCGCATGTCGCCGTGATGAATTAGAAAAAATGACCGTAGATAACGTACAAGATAAGAATGATATGCTAATAATAAACATTCCTAACACAAAAACAAACATACAGAGAACATTTCTCGTTGTCAACAAATTCCATTTAGAATAATTATATAGAACATATTTAGCCCTACGTCCAAATCACATCGCAGATTATTTATATTTTTTAAAAACAATAGATGTACTACTCAACCTATTGGGATGCATTCAATTGGAAACTTACCTTGCAAAATAGCTACTTATCTAAAATTGCTTAACCCAACAAAATATACACGCCATTGTTTCCGCAGGACCTCAGCCACATTACTGATTGATTCAGGTGGAAATTTAATAAGTTTGAAACACCACGGAGGATGGAAATCTTCGACAGTGGCAGAAGGTTACATCGAATATTCCATTCAGAACAAATTAAAAACGGCAAATAAAATCCTTAACGTAGAAAATAAACAAAACCAACCTGAAACTTCAAGAATCGAATCCAATATTATTGATAACACAAATATTATGATTTCTAAATTGACCAGAACATAAACGTTTAATAATTGTACTTTGCTTAACTGCACATTCAACATAAATATTAATAATAAATGCGTTAAGTTTTGTTATATATTTTGAGCAATAAATATTCTGTTCCTATATTATTGTCAAATTAATGGTAGTTGTACAAAAAATATTGTACGCGCCACACTCGGAAAGTGTATTTACAGGGCTCGCATGCTTTCAGAGCTCCGCCTTCATGCTCGCCCTGTAAAGTATCACTTTCCGAGTTTGAGACGTAAATAACTATTTAATAGTTATTTATGGTGTTTTCATTTACCCCTGTTTCCATTTACCCACATTGACCCTAGATAATAAAATGAATATTTACAAAAAAATGAGACATTGTTAATAAGCAGCAGCAAATTATTTACATAAAAGCGGAAATTAAATAAAAAACTACGTTACATGCGATCCTCATGGAAATATGTTTGGTAGACAGAGTAGTATGGAGAGAGATTCATTTTCGTACGTGAAGCAAAACAGTTATTTTCAATTATTCAGGCACTACAGAAAAAAAAATATAAATGGAAGTGTACACTGTGGGTATAAGCGCTGGGTTAATATAATATAATGTACTAAATAAACTCTGAAGATATGTTAACTGTTGTGTCAGACTGATTAAAATAAATTTGAATATCAGTAAGTTTGCAATGTATACTGGTAGTAAGTATACAACAAGTTGGTTAATTAATGTTAATTTCGAATCTAGTCCTTCTTGTAATACTCCGAATCCATGGTTATTATTATTAGAAAATATAATTCAATATCACTGATCTTAAGAATAGTATTTGCCTCCGAACAACATAATTGGAAAAATAATATCAAATTGATAAATTAATAATAAATTTCAACTTTAATTAGGTTAGCAGGTGAACTCTCATATTACTATAGGCCGAAAATTTTAAAGTAGTATTAAATATAACAAAAACTCACCATAATTAAATGAAATCCAGGGAAATTTTATCCCACATAGCAAATAAATTTTTTGTAAATGTTCAGGAGCGGATATAGATATCCTTTTTTGATAATCAATTGTTATCAGCAACACGCCTTTTAACATATTCCCTTCAGGTTATTTAATGCATTATTTTGATTTAATTTATACAACGATCGCCACTCAATTTAGTTCACCTCTACAGAAAGTACCCATGTACTTACATTTTGTCTTCTTCATAAAAATAATCCAATTCCAGATCAAACATATTTTAGCCGGATCTAATAACTATATATGTGAAAAATAAGCACTTAATAATACACAAAAATAGGTACAAAAATAAACTAACGATTGATTGATAAGGACTGTTTTATCATTTGTGGTTAATGACAGAAAACGTCATGCGTCGAGACGCAGACGTCTTCATTGATTTTTATATCAGAATAACATATACAACGTCATCTATGAAGTATTCCTTGAAGTTATCAACATGTACTTAAAAATTAAAGAAATTCGTCTTGGTTAATGACTACACGAATAATAGATAACAATAAAACCAGAAAATGGGTTTAAAGCTGGAAATGACATTATTTTTGAGTAAAGTAGTTTCTCCAATCAGGAGTAATAACAACGGATATATAAGTGGAATAAACGATACTGTAAATTATCAGTATTGTCTGTAGATAGTAGATGGCAACACTATTACTAATATCAATATTAATCACTACTAATTTTATTACAGTAACAGGTTATTTTGATTAACTTCTAATAACAATCTTGAATTTATGAGCTAATCCCAAGATCTGTGCGGTAATAAAACTGCCGTGTGTTGTAAAAATCCCCGTTTCCAATTTAAAAAATACCAACAGTGGCGTACAGAATAGAATTTAGAATAAAAATCTAATTGTAATTACAATTAGATTTAGAAACATGCAAATTACATTCGTTTGTGAGTATTTATAGATCACGCACTGACTTAAGGCTAAGATGACGTGAGTAATTTTACCCTGTATAATAATATACTTGTTATCTACAACTTTTTTTAGATGGTGAAATATACAAGAAAAACAAATGGAGGAATATATACAGATCGTCTTGCCGCGGCTGTAAACAAGGTTGTTGTTGTGTTCTTATGGTTTAAATAGTTAGATTATGTGTAAAATAAATGTTATTGGAATTGAAGTTTATTTGATAATTGAATGACAAAATACCTATCAATATGGCATTAAATAGAAACAATATCTAGAGCGAAACATACATAACAGTTGTAACAGAAAATAGGAAAATACGTGAAGTGGCAAGACACTATTAAATTCCAGAGACCACTCTAAGACGTCACTTAAAAATTAGAAATAATGTAAGACAACAAAAATCAATTTCATTAGACAGAGCACCCATTTTTACACAACAGCAAGGAAATGAAATTTTGCAATACGTACAATATTTTTTTGGAATTACCAAAGAGGAATTGTGTCGGCTGGTTTATAAGTATGCAGAAGCCAATAATATTAAACATAATTTTAACCGAACTAATCAAATGACTAGCCATGACTGGTACTCTTTCTGGTAGGAGCATTTTGCTACACTACAGAAAGGCTCCGGGCCAATAAAGTGCGTTTGTGCTTCTTTCCTGGCAAGTTTATTGGCCTCCTCATTTCCTGTGATTCACGAGTGGCCAGGAACCCAGACTAAAGAGACCCTGTTATTCTTGCCTAATTCATCAAGTTTTCTTCGGCACTCCCATGCCAACTTTGAGTCAATGACATGGGAGCTCAATGCTTTTATAGCTGCTTGACTATCAGAATGGATCGATATGTCACATTTCTGATAGTTTCTTTCTAGGTTCATTTCCACGCATCTTTCAATCGCAAGTATTTCTGCCTGAAAGACGCTAATGAGTATCTAGTGCCAGGCCCAAATACTCCAGCGCCTGCTCCAGTGGATGTTTTTGAACCATCCGTATACCATCTAATGGTGTTTTCTTTGAGAGTTTGAGTGGTGTATTCCCTTTCCCAGTCTCTCCTCGTATTTAGCATCGTAGTGAAATTCTTTTCGAAACTTACTTTCTTGATCATTTCGTCACTGGGAAGATTCGCTGATGAGATGTTTTTGTTAGAAAGGACCAGTCTCCCTGATTTGTAATACTCTCATTGCCTGAACCTTCCTTAGATATTCTAAGAATTGCCTCTTGGGCAGATCTTTCTAACACCAGATGGAATATGTTAAAGAAAATCGGAATTAACTAATGTAAATCGCATAACGGCATTTGACAAAACCGAAGTCAATCAATATTTTCAAAACTTAAGAACTGTCATTGACAAAAACAACTTTCCTCCAAAAAGGGTGTATAATGAGTGAAATTGGGACTTCCATTGTTTCAAAAGAAATAGCCAAACGTTTGGGACCCAAAGGTATAAAACAGTTGGAGTTGTTATATCAGGGGAACGTGATAAAAATGTTTCAGTTATTTGTGCTGTAAGTGCAGTTGGACCGTATATACAGTTGATATCAGTGGGTGACATTGGTAGGCAATACTCTAAACATTATCACTTTCTCTATGAAAGTGTCAATTGTCAAATATGTATGTAATGTACTGTACAAAATTAAAATTAAAAGTCTATCGTACGAATTAGAACTCGACTTTGATTTTTTTTCCTAAACTGCTTAAAACAATATATACCTCCCTTATTTGTTTATCCCTGGCAAAATATGACTCCTTTATTGGGAAAAAATGGTCCAACAAGTGCACTATACTGTTGTACTAAGAACGGCTGCAGTAATGAGGACATATTTTACAGATGGTTACAGCACTTTCAAAATCAAGTTCGGGCAACAAAAGAAAATCCGATATTATTAATTTTGTATAACCACTGTAGCCACATCTCTTTGGAAATATACGAATATTATAAGAAAAATTGTATTTAATGGGGTAGTTTACCACCCCACACATCTCATAAGCTCCAACCGTTGGACGTGAAAATTTTTGGTCCTCTGTTTCCAGCTGACATGCCCAGCTATGAACGAGATCTCTGTTTCTGATCAATATAAACTAAGTCAATATGATATAGAAGAAATATTTAATTCTGCGTATAAACAAGTGTGGCAAATATAGAAAAAGATGTGTCCGGATTTGCGGCCGCTGGAATTTTTCCATTCGATAACGAAAAATTTTGCGAAGATGATTTTGCTGCATCACGTAATTTTGAGGAAGACCAAGATAAGGAGAATGTGAACATACTAAAGGACTTAGTTGAGGAAGAGGAGCCAAACAATCTACTATCAACGGCTAAAATTGAACCTGTCAGCCTTCAACCTGTCAACATCCAGAAATGATTACCAAATTAGTTTAAAATCAAAGCTTAAGGCACATGTGAGTATTTCAACTATATGTCTTGTGCCCATTGCATTGACAAATAAAAAATAAGAGGACTTCAAAACAACATTCTGGAATTCTAACATCTAGAATCTAGAAAAAGATTCCAGAAAATAAAGAAGAGGAGAAAAGAGAGAAGTTGATAAAAAAGAATCGAATAGCTAAAATCAAAAAAATAACATTTCAAATGAGAAAACAGATTCAGACACCAAAAATGAGAGTGGGGAAAAAAATGTTCGATGTTGATAGCAGTGACGCAGATGATATAGTTGAAAGTCAAATTTGCGATGAGAACGAAACGGATGACCTTCCTGGTTTGTTTGAACTATATATCTGACTGATTTGCGATGAGTTCAGAATAGGAAATGAACTTTGGAAACGGTGCACAATGTGTGGTAAATGGTCACACAAAGAATGTAGCGGAGTCGCGAGTGGTAAAAATTACAGATGTGATTTTTGTTAATAAATGACTCAAAATAATTTGGGCCAATATTCGGAACATATCTTAATTGTTTAGGTACCATGTTTATTTGTTGTCAGATTTTTGTGTTTAATAGAACTTTTCATAGTGCATGTACAAGTCAAATCAGAATTACCCTACCTCTTCTTTGCGTCGTCTTAGCCAATCGTCTGAGTCATCTTTGACAAGCTACTAGGAAAGACGACGTATTGACAGTGAAGAAATTGAAGAAAGTCGTCCAAAATCGGACGTTGTACCATAAAATATTAACGCTGTGTAAGAGCTGACTAGAGAATCGAGATATGTTTAAGCACATATTAGATTTTGCTGGTCGATGGGTGCCGTTATTTGATAACAAAATACAACTGTGATTTTTCCAGAGCCTTATGCAGCATTGTCACGGGTGACGTGGATTGGTGCATGTGTGTTGAGAAGAAAAAAAAGGCCAGATTTTCGTTGTCCTCGAACCAATAAGAAGCGAATGAAGACATCTTTCTTCACGTAAACTTGTCATGTGGCAGCTGTGCCTCTCGAAAATAAAAAAAAAGTGATTCAGCGTTATATACGATCACATGTTTGCCAAAACTTTTTGGTAAAGTGAGAAAAAATAAGTCGAATCGACGGATCAGTTTGCATCACGACAATGTAAACTCAGTCCCGACGTGGCACCTAATAATTTATTCTTGTTCTCAATAAGTATAGATAAGCTGTGTGGACACCGATTTTTATAGCCCAAAAGTATGTAGATTGGACGAATAATGTCCAAAAAGCATGTCTTAAGGCGAATTATTTCAAAAATAAAGGAAATATTTTTGATAATATTAATTTTTTTTTCTATTCTCATGACCAGTGAACCTCCTATCTTCACTCGCTAGGATGACAGGATGAAGTCATGTTCTTCTTTTCTTCTCATTTTCGGTAATATTTTCCAAAAAATAAATCACTTCAAAATAACATGTACTATTACTTTTTTAAATGAAACTAACTGTTTCTAAATTACATTTTTGAGATAGATCAAAAATTATCAACTATTAAAACCTAGTTTTTTTGGAAAAATGTTTATCATTATAATCGTTAATGTGTACCTACTGGTGAATAATAAGAATTTCTATAATTAGGAGATTAGCAGATATATCCAAAATTACCTATTTGTACATGTTTATTAAAAAGTTACGTGAAATCAGGGACAAAAAAGTAGAAGGCACAAGTACAATGATAGTGAATTTTGACTCGAAATATATCTTAATTTAAAATTTAATGAATATATTGAAAAACGTCCATATTGAATGCCATCAACTCTGCTGTTTACTTTTTACTTTTATTGGGTTTCCAATCACTTTTAGTAATATAAAGCTCGTCGACGTATGACAGATTAAGTCTAGTCAAATATCCTTTCTTAAATAATATACTACTAATATTAATCAATATGATATATATATATATATATATATATATATATATATATATATATATATATGTATATATACAGTGCTATTCAAAAGTCCCCTCCCCCCCTCGTATCTTTTGAACGGCTACACTTACATTAATAAAATTTGGAGGGTGAAAATAAAGTGTAAACTTTTCTACGAATGGTAACAGGTGGCGTAATAGTAATAGATGACGTCACAGTGCCACTGTGGCCAATAATTTTAAATAGGACCTTATGGCAAGTGATATCTTGTTTGAAAGGCATTGACATTGGCTACATAGCCATATTAATTTTGTATGAGTTTAAATTAATGTTGACGGATAAATTAAATAAATACCAAAATTATTGAAATTATTTTTTTAAATTTAATTAATCAAATATCAACAATGGGTTCTTATAGCAAGTGTTCGAAATGTGCTCCTTCTACTTCCTGACAGTAATACATCCTATTAGTAAACTCTTGTCGTACTCGTTCGAATGTGTCAGCTGAAATAGCATTGCATTCTTCAGTAATTCTTTCTTTCAAAACGCCAATGCTATCTGGTGCCGTAGTATAAATGTTGGATTTCAAGTACCCCCATAGAAAAAAAACTAATGGTGTCAGATCTGGTGACCGAGGTGGCCATTCTATAGGACCTCGCCTGCCGATCCATCTACCTCGATATTCTTCATCCAGGTAACGTCTTACTGCACCATAATAATGTGCAGGAGCACCATCTTGTTGAAATGTTATTTCCAGATGGCCGAATTCATCTTGATTATCTTCTAGAATTTCAAGAATTAACGGCTCAATTGCATTTTGTAACATCTCCAGATACACTTCACCGCTTAAATTTGAATTTAGGAAAACAGGACCAACTATGTGGTTTCCCAAAATACCTGCCCAAACATTGACTTTCTCTGGAAATTGGGTATGTTGTTCACGAAAGGTGTGAGGATTTGTGTCACTCCAATACCTTACATTTTGTGTATTCACATTTCCATTGAGGCAAAAAGTACTTTCGTCACTAAAACAAACTGTTTATGTGTAATGTGGGATTCGACTAATTTTATTTATCATACATTTACAGAATTCGTGTCTTCTGTCGGGGTCGTCATCCGAAAGGTGGTGCACCATTTTTAACTTGTATGGATGAAATTTATTTTTAGCAAACATTCTCTGTACTGTACTTTTACTTACTTCACAGTTAGACGCAACTTTAGTTGAAGTGAGAGTAGGGTTTACTACCATGTCAGCAACTATATCAATTTTTTTATCATCACTAAATGTTGGTCGACCAGATCGTTTGGCATCTTGAACACTACCTGTTGCTTCAAACTTGTGAATAAGCTCCCTCAAATAAGTTCTCGAGACATGGCGATCTGGGTATCTCTCATTAAATAAACGTTCCACTTCATGGAGATTCTTTATAGATTCACCAATTATTAAAATAGCTGCTACTTTGTCGGCTTGAGTATGTACCATTTTGCCTATGTAAACTCTTAAACGTCTCGTTAAACAATAATAAAATTAAATATTTAAGCTATTTAGAAAAACTTTGCAAAGCAACAAATACTATTAAATTAAAAACGTATTTTTTGACAATTAACCATAGGCGGACTGAAAAATCTTCAATATTTAAATGTGGAATAATAATTTTGGTATTTATTTAATTTATCCGTCAAAATTAATTTAAACCCAAACAAAATTAATATGGCTATGTAGCCAATGTCAATGCCTTTCAAACGAGACATCACTTGCCATAAGGTCCTATTTAAAATTATTGGCCACAGTGGCACTGTGACGTCATCTATTACTATTACGCCACCTGTTACCATTCGTAGAGAAGTTTGCAAGATTTTCACCCTCCAAATTTTATTAATGTAAGTGTAGCCGTTCAAAAGATACGAGGGGGGAGGGGACTTTTGAATAGCACTGTATATATACATATATATATATATATATATATATATATATATATATATATATATATATATACAGGGTGTTTTCAAATGACACTTACAACGTTTGCATGTAGATACCTCTCGTAAAATTGGACAAGATGATATAGGGATTGAGGGATCCAACCCATTTACTTTTCGAAATACAGGGTGTTAAAGTTATAAAAAATATAATGTTTTAATTTGATAACTTTAAAATGGATGAATATATTGATCTGACATTTGGCAGGTTGTTTTCAAATGTAAAAGAGCATATTTTGATGAAAAAACATGTTTCAATTCTTGATCCAGTGGTTTACATTTGGAAGAATATGTCACCTTTCCCCTCCCATTTTTGACGCCACTGGCATTTGAAGCTATTTTTATTTTATTTTGTATTCCTCAATAATTTTCACGTGAAAAACGCATAACCTTTACATATCAAAAAATTTGTAGTTTTCAAGATATTTAATGTTTTTATGAAGCCTGCAAGATCACTTTTTAATAAAAAAATTAAAAAAAATATTTGTCTTGAATGTTTTTTAATAACTACCAAACTACTTATAATTAGAATATGTAACAGGAACTAATTTGTGAAACAGCAATGCATATAAAACATTGAGAGAGGATTGTTGATAATACTTTTCCAACTTGTGATTTTATTAACTAAAGAATTAATGACAATAAAAAATAAGATAATTACAAAGTTAAATAATATCTCATTCAAACAAAATTTTTAACTAAGCAGCCAAAAAACTACAAAAGATGTTCAAAATTTTGTCCATTTACATTTACACATAATCTGCTACGTTTTCTCATTGAAAATTGCATACCCTGGAAAGGCTGGCGATTGCCGGAAATAATTTCTGTAACTGTATGGATTCTTGCTATTAGTGGCTCCTCCGTATAGTAGGCTATGAATGTCAATAATGAAATGGCTGATATGCAACTAATATAGGTACGGGGAAGCCAGAAAGAATGATAGACGTTCCGAGCACTTCTATAGAGAAAGATATCCAAATCGACCTTGATTTCCATGTCACACAACATTTTCTCAAATTGACAGGAGATTGCGAGAATTTGGACAACTCAATTCAAAATTGCAAGGTTGCGGTAGAAAACGAACTGTACGAACTATGCAATTAGAGGAGGCTGTTCTAGACCGTATTGAAAATAGACCCGATTTAAGCACTCGCACCATTGGCAAATCTTTAAATGTAAGTAATTCAACTGTGTGGAATATTTTAAATGAACAGCAGTTGTATCCTTATAAGTATACCCAAGTTCAGGCCCTAAAACCAACAGATTGTCCTCAAAGAGTGGAGTTTGCCAATTGGTACACCCAAAAATGTTTAGAAAATAGGAATTTTACCGAATTTCTTCTATTTACTGATGAGGCCAAATTCACACATCAAGGATTTTTTAATTCAAGGAATAACCACGTGTGGGATGAAGAAATTCCATATGTTATTCAACAACGTGGATTTCTGGAAAAATTCTCGCTTAACGTGTGGGCAGGCATTCTTGGAGATTGTATAGTGGGTCCATATTTATTACCTAATAAACTCAATGGTAATTATTATTGTAATATTTTGAGAGAAACCCTGTCTAATTTATTAAACGACGTTGTACCATTAAATATTAGGGTGAATATGGATAATGTATGGTTTCAGCTCGATGGGGCATCTGTACTTTATTCTCTAGTGGCCAGACAACTTATAACCCAACAATACGGAAACAACTGGATAGGCCGAGGTGGACCCAATATGTGGCCAGCGAGGTCACCGGATTTAAATCCAATCGATTTCTTTTTGTGGGGTTACATGAAGTCCCTAGTCTACTATACAATAGTAGAAACGGAGGAGGAACTGATAGCAAGAAACCATGCAGCTACAGAAATAATTTCCGGCGATCGCTAGTATTTCCAAGGTATGCGATTTTCAATGAGAAAACGTTGCAGATTATGTGTAAATGTAAATGGACAAAATTTTGAACATCTTTTGTAATTTGTTGGCTGCTTAATTAAAAATTATGTTTGAATGGGATATTATTTAACTTTGTAATTATCTTATTTTTTATTGCCATTAATTCTTTTGTTAATAAAATCACAAGTTTGGAAAAGTATTATCAACAATCCTCTCTCAATGTTTTACATGCATTGCTGTTTCACAAATTAGTTCCTGTTACATATTCTAGCTATTAGTAGTTTGGTAGTTATTAAAAAACAATGAAGAAAAATATTTTTTTATTAAAAAGTGATCTTGCAGGCTTCATAAAAACATTAAATATCTTGAAAACTACACATTTTTTGATATGTAAAGGTTATGCGTTTTTCACGTGAAAACTGTTGAGGAATACAAAATCAAATAAAAATAGCTTCAAATGCCAGTGGCGTCAAAAATGGGAGGGGAAAGGTGACATATTCTTCCAAATGTACACCACTGGATCAAGAATTGGAACATGTTTTTCCATCAAAATATGCCCTTTTACATTTAAAAACAACCTGCCAATTGTCAGATCAATATATTCATCTATTTTAAAGTTATCGAATTAAAACATTATATTTTTCATAACTTTAACACCCTGTATTTCGAAAAGTAGATGGGTTGGACCCCTCAATCCCAATATCATCGTGTCCAATTTTACGAAAGGTATCTACATGCAAACGTTGTAAGTGTCATTTGAAAACACCCTGTAAATATATGTGTGTGTATTTGAATGCGAATTTATTTATATTGTGATATCAAAATGTTTTTATTTTATTTTGATGGGGATATTGACTGTTTTAAAAATGGTAGAACATGAATAAAGAAATTTAATTTATAAATGTTTATTTGTTAATATAAACGTGAGGAAACACCATAATTCTTATAAGCAACTTGAACCTTGAAAAGAAATTCAAATATCTGGTCATGAGCTATTTGAAATTTGAATAGTGGTAGTATATTATTTCACAAGCTTACTGATTTTCAGCTACAATAATATAAAAAGGATAGCAAGAAAGTTACAATATTTTTTTAAAATGTCAGTTAAATTTTATTGAAAATGTGGATAGATCTTTGGAATGTTGTATTCATTCAACATAGTGTAGACGAAATATTTACGAATATCTTTGTATTACTTTTTATAGTTCAAAGACTGTTAGTAGGCAAATGGAATTATTCATAAATAAAGCCACTGCTAATAATCTCGTACGGTAGGAGTGCTGAGAGTTGTATAATTGAAAAATAAACATGGATAATGCATTATTTTGCTATCCATTTTTTAACGGGTATTTGGATTTTTTTTATAAGATAAATTCAAATTTATAAAGTTAGATATTAAATTCTGATTTTTGCATCTTAGTACGAAAACTTTTCTTATTTTTTTGTCGGGTAATATTTTGTAGAATATTTTCGTAGTTCTTTTCATCTTTCTTAGATTTATTTCCAATTTTGACTCCAATGTTATGATATACAATAAGCAATATAAATATAAACCAATATAAACTTGACTGTCTCGACCCTTACTTCGTGGAATATGCTCATATTAGTGTTTTTAAATGAAACTCAAGGTCTCTAGTTAATTCCACAATATAATACAAGTTATTGAAAATTCTAAAAAATTGACAATTGTTTCGATAAATCAATATCATCGTCAGAATGACAGAAGTTACATTTCATTTTATGCCTACCTGATGTTTAGTAGTTAATTTTGGCTAGACCAAGAAGTAACCTAACTTGTGATTGGCTTAATATATGTTTATAGAAAAAAGAAGAAGATGTGATATTACAAATATTGAAGCTTAGATATTATTAGCCCTATGGTGATATCCTGGATATCATTTTTCCAATTAAGATCAGTATAACTGTGCAATGATATAGAAAACCAGGAAAACTATATCTGCTGATCTTTACAATTATCACTTAAGAAGACAGTTTATTAGTGGAGAATTCCCTAGATTTAACTGTTCATTGACAACTTCATATTGTGGGTTTCTTAAATGTCTTATAATTTCCAGTTCTTCAAGGAAATCCAGTTCTTGTTTCTTTTCACAAATATGCAGTACTTCTAGTTCTGTGTTAGGTGTCAATGAATGATTGGGGTCAAGTAGATGTTTTGCGTAGTGGGATTTATCTGGTTGTTTTAATCTGTATGCTCGTAAGTGCTCACTGTATCGTACTTCAAAATTCCTAAGGGTCTGACCCAAATAGACAGCATTACATTCTGGACATTTGAGTTTATATATACCTGACTTCTTTAATAGTGGTATTTTTGTTTTTACATTTAACAATTTTGTACTAACGTTACTTTCTGTTTTAAAAGAAATTGTTGTATTCGTTGCTGAAGATATTATCTTTGAAATATTATTAGAAGTATTTCCTGCATATGTGATGGTTTTATAAGTTTTAATTTCATCAGCTTGTTTAGGATATATTAGTTGTAATGCCACTTTTTTCTCTTTTTTACTAATTAGCCTATTTATCATATCTAATGGATAACCGTTAGATGTTGCTATTTGTCTAATTGTATTAATCTCTCTATCAAAATTACATTTGTTCATAGGAACTGAAAAAGCTCTATGTATCATTGAATTATATGCCGCTAGTCTGTGTGAGACAGGGTCATTAGAATTGAATGGAATTGTCACATCAGTCTGTGTTGGTTTTCGGTAAATTGAATAATCAAGTACATTATTAACTCTTTGAATTTTTAAATCAAAAAAATTGATTGAGCTATTTTCTTCAATTTCTAATGTAAATTTAATTTTCGGGTGTAAATTATTGATGTGGTTGAAAAATACATCTAATTGTCGTTCACTACCCATAAAACAAGCTAATATGTCATCTACATATCTATACCAAAATAAAATATTTTTCGAAATATTACTTTCAAAGATCTTTCTTTCTAAATTGTCCATAAAAATGTTTGCTAAAATAGGTGATATAGGGCTTCCCATTGGTAAACCTTCATTTTGAATATATATCTTATTGTCAAAAGTGAAATAATTCTGATTAATGCATACATCAAATAAATTAAGTATATCTGATATTATTCCTGGATTAATATTTTTATCTTCTAGTAATTTTCTTACAAGTATTAGACATTCTTTAGGAGGAATTTTAGTAAACATATTAGTGATTTCAACTTTTTGATTAGTTCTATTGGATTTCTAATTGAGTACTGAGATTCATATCCGTAAGTATTGAGTATAAGATGGTTTTTTAGTTATCGCGACTATATTGTTTGAAATATCTACAACAAATATTTTACTTAATGGTAATATTGACTTTAAAGTGATAAAAGTGTAGTCGCCCGCTAGTTGCAGTAAAGTAACAAATCCTTCAAACACCCCCTTATGTAGTAAATATTACTTTGAAATACTTTCTGTAAAAATGTGCCATATTTATAATAATAATAACATCAACTATTTAACTGTCCCTTGTATACTGTAAATGAATTGTTTCTGAAGCATGTACTTTCGATTTTATTTGTTTATGAAATTATTTTATTGACTACCAGTTTTTATCACCTGTATGTCTACATTCAATTTTAATCGTTTAAACTTGTTCATTTTATTGTAAAACATCGATATGTGAAGTTTTTGAAAATGCTCCAAATTGAGGGAGCGAAACGTCAAATTAAAACATAAACTGATACTGTGTTTACTATTAACCTGATGCCCACGAAAAATGGAAAAAAAAAATTTTATATATATATATATATATATATATATATATACAGGGTGTCCCGGGACTAATGGGAAAAAAGTCAGGAGAGTATAATATGAGCCAAAATAATGTTAGTACTTCATATAAAATTTACTATGCAGGCCCTCGTTTTCGAGTTATAGGCCTCCAAAGTTTTAATTTTGAATTTGGTTTTTATTTTTATTTTTTGTACTAGTTATTTGATCTTTATAAAATTTACGGCAAAGCTATAATGTAAGTGTATGTTTATTTTGGTAAGGTAAACAGATTTACAGTAGTGCATTGAAGCCAGGGACGGACTAATCGCAATGGTTAGTGATGCAAAAATTTTGCAAGTATGGCACACCCTGTATGAAATTATCGAAATTCACTTCCCCACACATTAAGCTAACGAAAAGGTACTCTTGTTGGAATTCGATAAAATAAGCCGTTTGGCTAATATTTACAGTTTTATTAATGCACTACGTACAAATCTACCTAACTAACTTATTAATACGATGTCCAGAATTTACTTGCTTTTAATCAAAATTACGAACACAACATTATTAAACCATTGAGAAAACCTCAAAAAACACAAGTTATAAAACATTAGACTGAAACTAATTCCTAAACAACAAAAAAAACTAACGTTATTCTAATAAATGTTCAATATGAGCTCCTCCCACTTCCACGCACATTCTAAGTCTACGAAGGTTGTTTCTTTGCACTCGAAAGAGCAATCCCACACTATTTCTAATAACATTGCAGTGTAACACAATTCTGTCTATTAAATCTTGCCTTGTTTGCACAGGTGTTGCGTATACCTTACTTTTGAGATAACCCTAGAGAAAGAAATCCATAGGATTAACGTCTCCTGATCGCGGTGGCCATTGAAAAGGGCCTCCACGACCAATCCATCTATTAGGAAGCCTTGTGTGTAAATGCTGTCGTACATCTAAACTGAAATGAGGAGGGGCCCCATCATGCATGAACCATAAATTCCTACGAGTTTGTAGTAGCACATCATCAAACAGGTTCCATAACTCATTTTGCAAAAACTCCAAATATCTCTGACCGGTCAAAGTACCGTCAATAAAGTATGGTTGTATTAAATGATTGCCAACTATTCCTGCCAAACATTAACCATGAATGTATGCTGGATCCTAGTTTGGATAATGCCATGTGGATTCACATCATCCCATAAATGCATACTATGAGAATTTATGATTCCATCTCTAGTGAAACCGGATTCGTTCGTAAAGAGAACGTTACTAATAAATGTGTTGTCTGCTTGTTGTTGTCGCAGAAACCACTGGCTATACTCAAGTCGTGCAGGATAATCAGCCACTGTCATACGGTGTACTTTTTTCATGTGAAAACGAGGGCCTGCATAGTAAAAGTTTATATGAAGTACTAACATTATTTTAGCTCAGATTATACGCTCCTGACTTTTTTCCCATTAGTCCCGGGACACCCTGTATATATATATATATATATATATATATATATATATACATATAAGGTATTTGGATTTTTCTTGGACCAATTTATATATATTTCTATTTGGTAATTTCTTGGGATTCGGTCCTTATTATAATCTTTCATTAAACTACATAATATGATTCATCTGATATACTTTATTTTACGTTTCGGCTGATTTTTTAGCCTTTTGCAAAAAACAAGTTATCGGGAACAAAAACTTTTTTATCCACATAGTGGAAACGTCCCATTTAAAATTAATTTAAAAGTTGATACACATTATTAAAAATTACGTCATTAAGTTGAAGATATTTATCGTGGTTGTATGACAAGTCGCATTTTTCATTGACCCGCAAAACATCAACTAATTATATTTTATTATTTCGGAGATACATGATCCATGAACTTCGTGGCCAGTGATTTTATGCCAGCAGTCGTTCAAATTAGACACCAAGTATTACAGCATTTTCAAGTTGGTTCTTTTTGTATTATTAAATTTTTTTTAATTGTACAGGTTGTATCTTTAAGCATTTGACGGTAACTAAAAACGACTTTAACGTCAGATCTTAAAAAAAGTATGTCTTAGCGGAGTTATATACTGATTATCTTCCTCGGACCACCCTGTCTTAGGCATGTTTTGTTGACGCCACAACTTATGTAGTTAACAAACTTACATTTTCCTACCGCTTCACGCATATGCTAGAGACAACAATTTTTCTTCGAGCGGACATATACAAACTAACAATTTTATCATTTACCTTCTGGTTATTGTTGTAATCAATTAATAGTTATTAATGCAATATTAAACAAAATTTCAATGAAACGAAAAATATAATGATAAAATGCAATAAATAATACCTTGCGTGCGGAAATAGTTATTTGTAAAACAAGTGTCACAATGACTCGTTTTGTAGTACGAGTGAAGTTTGCGCAACGAACCGCGAAGCGGTGAGTTGTGCAAATCACGAGTACTACAGAAAGTCATTGTGACACAAGTTTTACACAACATTTTTTATAATTCGCATTCATTTAATTTTTAAAGTGAAATAGAATCCCTGTTTTTAAACTAGGAGGAGTAGTTTGAATTTAAGTTGGCAATTCTCTACATTCCTGATTGGTCAGATCATATATGGTTTTATTCAGCACTTTTGACATTTATGACCGAATAATTGTGTAAATTGTAAACAAACTTTCATTTGAGCAAAGAGGATGATTATTTGTTCAAAAAAGAGCTTCTTCGTATATGCTTGCGGTCTATTTATATTATATTATGAACAGAATTATTTCTATAATACATCTTCACGTAGATATCTGGTAATTTACCCTGAAAGTTGAACGTCATGTATACCTTATATATTGATCCTACACAATATAAAAATAATCGATTGACAAATCATTGATGAATAAACGTTAGCGTACTTTATTTATTAATATTTTTAATATAATTTATTGAAATTTCCCTTTAAGACCATTTAATATGCTAGCTAGAACAACGCTAGATCATTCTATAATTTATTTCAAGGTTAAAGTCAAATGAAAAAATATATAACATACAATAACCAACTGCATCACACTAAAAATTAATAAAAGAGTGTTCAAAAGACTTCATTGTGACACTGTTTTCGATATCACAAAGTAAATTTTGTATACGTGAATTATAAAAAGTAGTATTTAGCGTGCGGTAAAGTAAAATCATGCGCTAATAGTTATTTACCTAGTGTTGGGGAAGTGGAATTTTTCGCATTCGCTCTAAATGCAGCACTCCTAGCACTCCCTTCGGTCGTGCTGCAAACAAAGTGCTCATGCGAACAATTCCTTCTCAAAAAAGTTAGGTACAATGTTTTTTGTAACGAATAATTTTAAATAGAAATAAAATATAAATTTTATCTAATATATTTTTCTATTGACAGTCGGTAACATTACATATGTACAAATTTAAATTATTCAACACTTTCCACAACTTTTGATAACTGAATTTATCAAAATGATTGAGAGTGATAGTGAGTTAAACATAAAGCGGAGCAAACAATTTCTAGCTGACATAACCCTAATAATGCTCTACAACTCTGTCAAAACTTTGTCTGTAACATAACCTAGAAGTTCAAAAAACGAATCCCACCATCAAAAATCTGTTTAAAGCATTACAACCTCAACACTACGATTTTCCTGTGCAGAGTGCAAAAAATGTATAAAACAACAGTTGAATAATTGGATCTTTATCCGTGCGTCATTAATATCTGATAACATAACCGACAAATGTCAAATTATCTTGTTCTGTTCTTCACTATTGATAGAAAGAGATGCCACTTAATAATTATGTCAATTATGTCATCAGATATTAATGACGCACGGGTAAAGATCCAATAATTTATCTGTATAGTACTGAGACAAATACTTTTGATGCACCTACGTACGCCATGAAAATTGCAATAGTTTTAAAGCAGTGATGTGCTATTGCTTAACCATTTGCTTTAAAGCGGAAGAAAATTTAGTTCACAGTTAATGCGGGAGAATCTGAAGCAAGCTTGAAAACCTTGATTCAACTATTAAATTTTAACTGGCCTTTCGATATTAGTACTCGAGCAGGACAAGACCTGAACTTAAAAAAATTGAACAAGGTCACTATAGTCACATAGTTCCAATGATTATTTGAGGCGAATAACGGCAGATCCAAAAATAAGACTACAAGATAATACCAATGATATATCAGCATACATAAATTTGCTAGAAGCCATTTCTCTAAGATACTTGTAATAAGAGGTAAGAGGAATTGTGGAGTTCCAGTTTTATCTAATAAAGATGTGCAAGAAGATATTGAAGTAATTACTAAAGTCAGACCATACTTGTTTGAGAAAACTAACATATACTTCTTTGGGCACCCATGAACTGAAAGTCATTTTTGTGGGTATAAGGTTCTAGCAAAGCACGCTGAAGCTCCTGGTGCAATAAATCCGGGTGCAGTAACTTCAACTCGATTGAGGAAACATTTAGCTACCCTGAATCAAATTTTCAACTTGAAGGAATCGGAATTAGAGCAATTGTCAACTTTTATGGGCCACACCTCAGACGTCCATGAAAATTCATACAGCATACCAGATGAAGTGTACCAAACAGCAAAAATTGCTAAAATAATATTGCTCATGGAAAGGGGCACATGTGCTAATTATAAAGGTGAATCTTTGGAAGAGATCGAAGTTAATACGGAAGATGATCTTATGGAAGGTCACTTATTAAATTATGTACATGAAGAGGACGTACTGAACGATATAGACGTACGGAACGATACAAACCCACAAGACTATACAGATTAATCAAACTTCCATATCTACATTAGATTCATCTACTACCAGCGAACTCCCGAAAAAAAATAATATTTGCATCACTTGGACTACTGAGTAAAAAATATATGCAGGCAATACTTCAAACAGCACATAAAGACAAAACGACCTCCGAAGAGGCGTGAATGTGACAAACGTATTGCCAATCTTTCTCAACATTTTCATAATAAAAACAGGCTTAAAATAAAAGTATTGATACAAACTATTTATGACAAAAAGTGCAAATGGAAAATTGATTTACTCTGAAAATGTTACTTTAAGCTGCTTGAATAAGTTGTTTTATTTATATTTCGATTCATATTGCTTGCATTATATAATTTATTTTTAAAATTCCTACTTTTGAACTTACAACAGGACTGTAACTATTATGAATAATCTTATAGTCTATTATGAGTCTGTCTTTTTCTTAAACATCAACAATATTTTTACAATGGTTTATATATTTTTTCAATAAATCGCCCTTCTAAATACATTTTTTTGCGTTTTATTCTCATTAACTTTTTAATGTATCCCTTAGCATTTTGTTTCTTTCTGTCCATAGAAGGTGAAACTTCTATAAAATGTCTTCAATAACAGCTTATTTAAACTTTGAACTTGAAATGAGAAGCTATTTTCATTCATTCATTTATTACCATTAAATAGCTTTATATGTGATATTATTATTTTTAGGTTGTTCAAAATGAGCTAGTTGTTTAATTTTTCTAAAGTAGACTTATTGTCGTAGGAAAAATGATTATTTTTAGTAGCTAGGAAACCCAAAATTTATGTTTCCTCTATATACTCAATAAGGTTGCCTTTGCGAAAACGGTCCAGTTTTCACAAACGAGGCCAATATTGTTCATCTTAGCTCGTAGTTTCGTAGCAATAGTGTGTTTTATCACTTTATCAAGATATATTATTTCTCTAATTTGTAAATAACATACTGATCACAATTTCCGACCTTGTATACTTGAAAAGTTCACCCAGGAAACAATCAATAATGGATAATTTAATGTATTTATTTCATTTTGAAACTAAAAGGGTTATAATTGGAAAAAATTTTGAGGAAAGAGGTCAAAATGTTTGCAGGGTTATGATAATAACGGTTATCTATCTGATCGAATTATATATTATTATTTTTATCGAGTTTTTATTATTAATGAACAGCCTGTTATTGAAATTAACTATCTCGACCCTTACTTCGTGGAATCTGTTCATATTAGTGTTTTAAATGAAACTCACGGTTTCTAGTTAATTCCACAATATAATTATATTGTGGAATCAACTAGAAACCTGTTATTGATTCAATTAACCTATAATTAGTGATTGTATACTCATTAATCAACTACATTGAATTTTAAAACATTTTAAGTTGGACCACTACATACTTTTATACGCTATGTATCCTATATGGACATAATATTTTTAAAAGTATATAATTTGAGCGGACGCAGAATGGGGTTTCAATGAAATAAATCGTCTATACTTCTCTGAAAAACTTGGCAAACTTGCATGGATGTATGATTAAATGCAAATCAGACAAAAATGTATATGTTCTAAGTTCAAATACTTACGGATGGGAGGAGCTAGAAGTACTTTGGAATGTCGGAAATGCATATTTTTTTTATATATATATATAGGACTAATTTAAACCGACAGTGCTGCTCTAGATGCACAAATGAATAAATATACACAACAAAAATATTTAAAAATTTAGTCTTTCGAGTGGACGCACAAATACATTTCCTTTTACTTACGGACGCACAATAGATACCGGGATCTATATATATATATATATATATATATATATATATATATATATATATATATATATATATATGTATATATATATATATACATATATATATATATATAAATCTACTCTCTACAATAGTCCTATTTCATTCTGAAATAAGCCTAAAAATATCCCAATAAATGTGACGTACAGTCCATTGCAGGCATCGATTCGATTAGTATCGTGGCTTTTGACTCCGCCACTCTGAATTATCTTTAATGACAACCTAGGCAACAAGTTTATCTCGAAGTACTAGTTTCAACCCTGCAAATGTTGGCACGTTTTTCAACAATTTAGAAAAGGTCCTGAAACGGGAAAAATTTGAGCCTCATCAAATATGGAATATTAACGAGACAAGACTTACAACAGTGCATAAACCATCTAAAATGCTGGCACCGAAAGGGGTTAAACAGGTTGGAAATGTCACGTCTGCTGAACGAGGCACTTCCGTAACCGCATGTTGTGCTATTAGTGCTGGAGGAAATTTCATCCCTCCATTTTTTGTCTTCCAGCGGGTCAATTTCAAAGACTATGTGTTAAATGGTTCATTCCTGGGAAGTGCAGGAGCGGCTTATCCCAGTGGCTGAAGGACCTCGGATAATTTTGTGCGGTATCTTGATCACTTTATCAAAAATACTGAGATTGTTCTGAAGATAATAAGAGCCACATTTCCATTGAATCGTTGAAGAAAGCAAAGAAACGCGGAATTGTTATGCTCACTTTCCCACACCATTGCAGCCACAAACTGCAACTCCTGGGATGTGTCAGTTTACTTTCTCTTCAAAAAAATTTACAACTTGCAATGTAACTCATGGATGGTTGCAAATCCCGGCAACATTTTGTCCATTTATAATATTGCAGCTTTGGCTAGTCACGCCTTCGAATTAGCTTTTACACCAAAAAATATTATATCCGGATTGGCATCAATAGGAATTTGTCCATTTAATAGAGATGTATTTACCGACATTGATTTCCTTGCTTGCTCAGTAACCGACCGACCAGCGGAGCCTACGTGCAGTGATCTAGAAAGTAAAGCATCAATGTCGACAAGCAATATGGCAGAGAATATCTATTTAAACAGTCAAGACAATTTTGTTAGCCCCGAAGCTCTGCGGCCCTTCTCAAAGGCACGTCCGCGAAAGCAAGTAACGAAGCGAACACGTGGTTATTCGAGAATTATTACCGACACCCCAGAGAAGAACGAAATAGAAGCTGAACTATGTGCTCGGAAGAAAAAAACAGGTTGTTTCGTTGAAAAAGTAAGTAAAGCTGCTACTCCAGTTTATTATTCCTCAAGTGATGAAGATGAGCCGAAATTGTCCGATGGAAGCAGCGAAGATGCCTCGGATATTGAAAGTCACGAGAAGGAACTGCTTCAAATCAAAGCACATGAGGATGTAAAAATAATTCAAGCTGGAGACTTTGTTTTGGTGAAATTTGCCACAAAAGCTTCAGCTGTGCATTATGTAGGCTATGTAATAACAAAACAACAAGATGAGTATGAAAAAAAAATTTACGTCGCCAAGGAACCAGTTAGAAATTTGTATATCTTACGGTCCAGAAACAGGATTTAATTTTAACACTACCATCGCCAAAAACTGTGGGTGGCATTGAACGGATGAAATCTACTTTGGCTTTTGGTTTAGACTTTAGTTATTATACTAATGTAAGGTAAACATGGGTAAGTGTGAATCGGGGGTAACTGTGAACATATCATTTTAAAATGACAGGAGTACACCGATAGAAGTGCGTTTTTTTGTTCGTAGTAGTATATCATCCTAGAACACTTGCCCGCTAAAAAGAACGCCAGTGCGATAATTGGCGGGCGCGACATAACCTATTTAATACATGCCATAAAGTGATCACAGTTGATGAATGCACCGTGTTATTTTTAAAATACAAGGAAAAATACATTTACCAACGTGAGTTATTTTTAATTATTGCTATTGTATTTGTAAAATGTTATAGTTTAACACAGTATATATGCATTATCGGTTTTTTTTCGTACTGTTGATAAATATCGTGTTCACACTTACACCTTAGTATTTCGCATAATGAGGTAAGTGTGAACATTTCATCAGTGCAAGTATGAACGTACATTTTTGCGGTGTAAAAACTTAATAAAAATTTTTCATTTCAGAATATGTCAAGAGTCTACATAAGAAAGACCAACAGAGGAGGGGCTTATTCAAAGGAAGATATAAATTTAGCTGTGCTCTAACCATACATAGAGCCCATAGATTATATCATATTCCGAAAACCACTCTATTTTATTAGCTGAAAGGTACCCGAGAAAAAAAAGAGAGACACGAGGCCGTTCTACAGTGATTCCAAAAGAGGATGAAATGAAATTAGCAAATGCTCTTCGCACACTTGAGAAGTGGGGCTTTGGAATCACGAAAAAACAATTGCTGATGGTTGTTGCAAGTTAAGTTGAACAAAATAATATTAAGACACCATTCAAGAACAACATACCTGGTGATGATTGGTTCAGAAACTTCAAAATGGGTCACCACCGGAGTATAAAGAAGCCCCAATCAGTTGAGTACGCCCGAAAAAAGATGACAGGTCTGTTCCTCATTAATGCATATTTCGATATTTTGAATCAAACCTTAACAGATTTATCACTTCATAACAAGCCCGAACAAATTTGGAACCTAGATGAAAGTTCTTTTTCTCACGACCCTTATAAAACAAAATTTGTTGGTGCAAGGGGAAAAGCTTGTTATAGAACCGTGTCAGGTCCGGGCCGGGAAAATACAACTGTTTTAGCTGCTGTATCTGCTTCCGGATTAAAAGCCCCTCCACTCATTGTGTATAAGGGGAAGAATATTTGGGATGCCTGGGTTCCAAATGAAGAAGACTCGTATCCGGGAATGTCATTTGCTGCCAGCAAAAAAGGCTGGATGGAGACAGACATTTTTTTAAATTACTTTTAAAAAACTCTACTGCCTGCTCTGGGACCACACAGACCTGTTCTGATTATTTATGATGGTCATAGCACCCATGTTAACATTCCTCTAATAGAATTGGCAACTGCCAATAATGTAACAATTCTCAAACTTCCCCCACACACGAGCCACCTTCTTCAGCCACTAGATATATCAGTGTTCAGATCACTGAAGGGTACATGGGATGAAAGATTAGTGGCTTGGCAAAGGAGAAATGTGGGAATTAAAATACCAAAGAAACAATTTTCGGCAATGATCGGTCAAGCCTGGAAGGACCTCAAGCCTATCATTATTAGTAATGGTTTTGTAAAAGCTGGTATACATTCATTTGATCGGCAGGTCATATCTGAAGACAAATATGATTCTGAATGTTTAAGATGGTGGAGAAAACACACCTCAGGTAATGCTGTCGGGAGACGAGAAGAAAACCGAAATGTTGGAGGAAACGAAAATGTCGAAGAAAATCAAAATGTCGAAGACAACCAAAATGTCGAAGGAAACCAAAATGTCGAAGAAAACCAAAATGTCGAAGAAAACCAAAATGTCGAAGACAACCAAAATGTCGAAGGAAACCAAAATGTCGAACAAATTCCAAATATAGAAGCTACAACTAGTCGATCCACATCAAAATTATCATTTGAAGAGCTTCTTTTGAAAACAATAAGACACTCTGATAGTGGCCAGGTACAAAAAATTAAAAAAAAGTAGCATGTGGAGCAGAAGTCATCACTGCACCACAGGTATTAGCTAGACCAGAAGAAGAAAAACCGACTAAGACTAAGAAAGTTTTCCGACAAAAAGTTAATAAAAAGCGTACAATCCAGAAAGAAAGTGACATCGAATCGACAGATGAAGACTTGGACTATTTCTCTGTAATAATTGATTCAGCAGATGACTTGGACCCAGAGAGCTCTGATACAGAAGAAGAGCTAGATACAGATAAAACTCTAGACAAAAAAAACCGAAGAAGAGCAAACTAATATCGAAAACGGCAAATGGGTGGTAGTTCTATATGAATATGAGACCAAGAAGAGAATAAGGCATTTAGTTGACAACATTTTGAACGAAACTGATGAAGGATGGGTAGTGAAATTTTTAAAATTCGGCAGAAAAACCTTTTCTTGGCCCGATATAGACGATATTGATACGATCAATAAAGGAATTATCATAAGATTCCTGCCAGGCCCCAAGAGAGGCCGCAGAGGAGACACATTCATTTTCTCAGTAGATTTGGCAAATTTTAATTTAGGGACTTAAGTTATATTTCATTTTGAAAAGTTCATAACTTTTTAACTATTTTAGATATTAAAGTGTTCCAAAAACGAAATTGTAGCTTTTTTAACAGTATTTCACACTTGCCCCAAATTATCTGATAACACCTTATATTGTAGATAGCATGAACCGCATTCACACTTGCCCCACAAAGTGGGGCAAGTGTGACCACCGGACAAAAAAGAGAAAAAAAGGTGAGTAAAAGTGATTTTAACCAGCAAAACTCAAAAGTCATGTAGACAGATACTCATACTAGCTATGTTAAAAATATGAAACTTAAAAGACATATATTTTAGAAGTTATAATGCTTTAAATTGGCACTAATCAAAAAAGCGTTCACTCTTACCCAGGTTTACCTTATGTTAAAATCATGCAATAGTTATATATGTTTTCTTATAATAAATAAATAAAATAGTTTTTTTAATACATATTTAAGTGTCTCAAGGCTCCCTAATGGTCCTCTCAACCCTTCCTTCCCCAGAAAGCTTTGAGACAATATGACCCATTGACCTAAAATGTATGCAAAAAGTCAAAACATTATTTTGGAAACTTAGTAACAAATGGAAAGTGCAACTAAAATGCTCCTATTTCGATTTTAGTATTTAAAATATGTATGTTACATATTCTCATTATTGCAGAAAATAAAATCTAATTTTTGTCTCAAACCAACTTAGTCTCCCCTATATATTGAAACAAAGAAAAGAATACATAATGTAACCACTATTCCTACAATAATATATGCAACAGATAATTGACTAATCTAGAAAAGGCACGAAAGGGAATTGAAATGAAACATTTGAGAGAAATGGGAGGAAAAACGAAATGGGACAGAATCAGAAACGAACACATATAGGAAATGATGGGGCAAACATCAATAATTAATTGAATAATCCATTAAATTGATATCGACATATAATGACAATAACTCAACAAATAATTGCTAGGAAAATAATGGAGGTAGGTAAACCAAGGGAAAAGCAAAGAGGGAGATAAAAAAATAATGAGTTCACCAGCTAGAGGAAATAGGACGATATAATGGGAAAACTTTGGAAGATATGAAAATACTTGCCAGGGAGAAAATAAGAAGAAAAACAAGTAGTAGTAAAAAGGCGCTAGATAGGTGTGAAATATAAATTCGTGCTCATGAATAAGTACGTAAAATGTTTATGAAATATAAATGTGAGGTAGTTAGTGAAAATGAATGTGGTTTTGAAACCAAAATTACGGATGTTATATTAGTCAGCATTTTTACTACGATCAGTGGAATGATCAGAGTTTTTCTTTCGATGAATAATGTTATTAATTAACGTGTTAATTATTTAAAATAATTATTTCATAACGCAACACCCACCACTGGTATTTACTGAGAGTCCACCGCAAGGTCAAGAATAAAAGAAAACATATCAGAAGCAAGCATTCAATGATAACCCGAGTTTACGCTAAGTAAATTGAAGGGTTAGAAAATATGGAGTTTCATAATTGGCTGTGTTTTTTAATTATAATAAAAGTGAATAGTGCCGCTGAATATGTTGTGCCGGAATTGAAATTGGAAGCCTTTTCTCCAACAGGATTCCGAGCCTCAATGCCAGGTAATTAAAACATTGTAATTTCACTATATAATGACTTGTTTATTTAGCATCGAGTGATTCTTCCTATCAAACTAATTTCAGAATAAGTGAGTAAAAGAGTTACTCAGAAAATATAGGGAGAGAGATTAATCTAACTAGCTATCTAGAAAGTGAATGATTTTTTTAAATTTTGGGTCTAATTTAATAAAAAACTTGTTTTTAACAAGTATACGATGTAAATATAGAAAGATAAGCATTATAAATGGATATGCCTCGACAAGAAAAGAACTGAAAACTAAAAATTAATTTTATGTAAAGTTCTTCTTCTTCTTCTTCATATATATATGCTCTTGGGCCCGTTCTATACCGATTAGTGCTGCAATCTTATTTGGGATGTCGATTGCCAGCTGTCTCGCCATCTTTGAAAGGGCCTGGTGGTCTGGGCTCATTCGTGTAACATGCTGGTTCCACTCCCGTCTTCTCCGTCTTCCCCATCGTACAACATCTTGTACCTTGCATAGTTCTCTTATCTGATTGTTTGGAATTCTATCTTTCAATGTTTTGCCAGCGGTTGATCTTAATGTTTTCGTTTCTGTTGTTCTCACTATTCTTTTTGTTTCCGCTGTGTCGGCTCTCGTTTCTATTGCATATGTCAATATTGGTCTAACACATGCTTTATATATACGAACTTTCCCATCCAGTCTCATGTCTTTGTTTTTCCAAATAACATCCCTCAGACAACCTGATATGTAAGATGCCTTATTTGCTTGTTTTCGTACACTTTGTTTTAGCTCTCCGTAGCTGGATATTTCTATACCCAGGTATTCGAACCTTATAACCTGCTCTATTATTTCATCGTCAACTACAATTTTGCATCGACTGGGTTTTCTTGGCGGTACCATAGTTTTGGTCTTAGTGGTTGATATTTGCATGATATATTTTTCCGCCCACGTTCTGAAGGCATTTACCGTACGTTGTAGGTTGTCCTCATTATCTGATATCAGAATTGCATCGTCTGCATAGCACAAAATTTTTATTTGTTTCCCTCCAAGCCCGTATCCGTGTCCCACGTTTTTTACTTCTTCTATTATTTTATCCATTACTACATTGAATAGAAATGGGCTTAAACTATCTCCCTGTCGAATTCCTGATTTAGTATTTACTTCCGATGTTAATTCATTCTCGACCTTAATTTTAGTTTTGTTGTTGTGTTCACGTCTTTTATTATCTTTACCATTGTGTTGAATTGGTTTTCTGCTTTTAGTAATTTTAGCATATCTTTTAATTTTACACTGTCAAAGGCCTTGGTCAGGTCTATAAAGCACATATATACAGGATTATTATATTCAATTGCTTTCTCAACTATTTGTCTGACTATGAAAATGGCATCTATTGTTGATCTGTATTGTCGAAAGCCCTGTTGCTCTTCTGATATCGTATATTCTTTATTGATCTTATTGGCGAGTATTTTCGTTAATAGCTTGAGTATTGTGTTTAGCAAGGTAATGTTTCGATAATTGCTAGGGTTATTCTTGTTTCCTTTTTTATATACTGGTATTGTAATGCTATTTTTCCATGTAAACTCTAAGATAAGATTCCTGGAAACAGACTATTGGACACGGTTTACCAAAGAAATGGAGCACGATCTATACGGATCGCAACGTAAAGTGTGGAAAGTTATTAAAGGCAGAAAAAACCAATCAATGAATATAAAAATCTTAATAAGATAGAAAGAGAAAAATGGACAGCCTATATTGTTGATAGCTGTCGGCTGTCTTGTTACTGCAATATTGCAGATATGTTTTTCTTTTTCCCTATACTAGATCTCTAATTTCTTCAGTGAACCACGGTTCCGATATTTTTGTTGAGTTTACGTTAATTTTCCTGACTCCTATACTTTCTTTTGCAGCTTTCATTTTTGCCCAAATCTCATTTGAATTTTCCTCGTGTGTCTCAAATCTTTCTTTTAATATTTTCTGATGTAGCCATTTTGTGATCTGGTCCTATAGTAACTCTATGTTTATCTTTTCCACGTATTTGGGTGGTTTTTTCTTGTTTAATGGAATGTTAATTGAGAATTTCCCCAGTATCAATTTGTGATCGGACCCTACATTGGGCGAAGTTTAAGCTCTTACATCAAATATTTGCTTAGGTAAGATCTCTCTATTAGTTATTATGTAATCGATCGTTGATTGTTGTCCCTGTTTATTTTGCCAAGTGTTTTTGAGTTGGGGTTTATGGGGGAAAGCGTGTTGTTTATTCTTAAAATATTTTGAAGTCAATAAGGTGCTCTACATCCCTATTTATTGTTTCTTCGTTGAATCGTTGTTTGATATTGTCTATGATATTATTTCCAATTTTGGCATTAAGGCCTCCAAGGATCATGAGTTTATCGTTCTCTTGTAGCTTGTCCAGCACATCTTGTAGCATGTTATAGAAATCTTCCGTTTCATTTTCCTGTTCGCTTATGTCTGGGGCATAGACAGATATAATATGAAGTTTACCGTTTGTTAGTTTCAAGTTTGTCTTCAAGATTCTGTTATTGATATATTCGCTATCCTCTATATTATTCTCAAATTTTTCATTCAACAGGAGTCCGACGCCTGAGCTTGCATAGTCTCCTTTGTCCATTCCGCTATATATAAGTAGATAGTTCTGGTATTTTGATGGTCCTTTTCCCTTCTTCCTGGTTTCCGATAGGGCACATATCTCGATTTTGTGGGAATTCATTTATGTTAGTATCTCTTAGTCTCGTTTAGTCCAGGACCTGATGTTCCAGCATGCAACTCTTAGTTTCATATCCTTTTTCGTAATCCTGTTTCTTGCTGAGTTCGTCTTTTGGTGTTTCCGTCCGATATCCGAGGCTTTATGATCGGGTCTATGAGCATGTTTCTTTTTTACCAGAGGCAGGTTGCTAACCTCACCCCCGAACCCTCTTTTATCCGGTCTTGGGACCGGCTACACTATTGTCAAGCTACTCAGTCCACCCGACAGCATTGTAGGCAGAGTTTATATGAAAAGTTATATGAAGTAATACAAGTAATCGCAAAGTACGATGTCAAGATAACAATAGGGGACCTAAATGCGAAAATAGGAAGAGAGGAGGTGTATCGTGATATTACAGGAGGCCAAAGTCTACATAAAAGCAGCCACGAAACTGACAACAAAATAATTGAGTTTGCAGCAGAAAACTAGATGAAAATAACAAGTACGGCCTTTGACCAAAAAGGAAATCATAAAATAGCCCCAGACGGCAGGACATAAAATCAAATCGACCACCTATTAATAGAAACGAAACATCTTCAGTAATTAAAGACTGTATGACCTATAGACGACCAGACACCAATAGTGACCACATATTAGTCGTAGCAAAACAGAAACAAGAACTTCCGCCACTGGTAAAATTCAAGACAGAAAAACGATGATATGACGTTAAGAAACTGAAAGAAAATGAAGAAGCTCATAAACTCGAAACAGAAATAGGAAAAAAGCTAACTGGAAAAAACGATACAAACACATCAATAGAAGAGGAATGGGCAGATATTCAATAAGCGATGGTAGAAGTAACAAATCTTCGCTTAGAAAGGGCAAATCAGGAAAGAAAATAAGAATGATTTGATGAGGAGTGCAAGGCAGCCCTGAATGACGGAAGTAAAGCAAAAATTATGAGAGACAAATATGGACCCCAACAAACAAAAAGAGAGTACGAAGAGAAGAGGAAAATTGCAAAACGTATCTGCAGACAAAAAAAGTACAAATAAAAAATATTATGATAACGGAGAGAGTGAAAATTTCTATAGAGAATAAAAGAAATCAAGACAAAACATGAAAATTTATGTTATTAAAGAAATTGAAGAGTTTTTTTCTAGTAAAATATTATAAGTCATGAGCTGGGTACATCAACTGGTTTTGTAAATGGTTTCATCAATCATTAACTTATTATCAGTACAATCCTGGGAATTCATTATAACAGTTTTATTGAATACATCTGCTTTTAAGATTTTTAATTGTTTGCTCTTTTGAAAGCAGACAAGTTCCACACATGTGAAAGGAGATATAAAGATAGAGATAGGACAGCAAGAAATAAGGAGAGAAGAAGTGGGAGAAGCCATATAGAACATTAAAATAGAAAAAGCAAGCGGGAAAGACAGAATAGTACCAGAATTTATCAAGAGGCTAGAAGAAAAGATTGGATGTGGAAAATTGTCAAAGAAATATTGGAGCAATAACAGATACCGATGGAATAAGAAAATAACCTAATAATACCTATAAATAAAAAAAGGGGAACAGACTCAAAGCCAAAATTATAGAGCAACGTGTTCGACACAAACAAGCTACCAACTCTATATAAGAATATTGGAAAGAAGTCTGAAACATCACTTAGAACTAAACATAAAAAGTAGAATAGGCATCCTTTATATTGGAAAGACAAACCAATGATAACATATACAAAGTAATTTAATGGAAAGAACAATAGAGAAATGGGAAGAACTGTTCCTGGTATTTATTTATTTGGAATCGGCCTTTCATATCTGGTAGTTAGAAAAGAAATATGGACAATACTAGAGGAAATGAAAATACAGAGTAAGGGCTACTATACAAGTTGCGGGGCAAACATCAGAGGAGTTTATAATTGAAAGAGGAATAAAGCAAGGGGCAGTTTAAGGTCGTTGTTGTTTATACTTATTATGGACAAAATATTCAAATAAAAAGACAATGTGTATATCTGAGTACAAAAATGAGTAGCTTACTATATGCCGACGATGTGGTTTCAACAGCGAATTCTACGAATAAAAGTTTATAAACGTTTGGTATACAGAAATAGAAATAAACGGTTTTTTCCACTACTAGCTCTGAAGTTGACATGTATGCGTTTCCTAGCCAACTGAGAAGTTAGTAGCCAATATTTTTTTCTATTATTAATCTAAGTTAATAATGGACAAATTCAAATGGTTTGAGAATCCAGGAATAGTAGTTTAACAACATAATTTTGTATACGTTTTTGCTGCTTGAAATTAACTAACGCGATAAAATTATTTGAAATAAAATGCAATTAGTTTAGAATTCGCGCTCAGCCGCGTCGAACGAACGTTGAACGAGCGTTGAATTTTTCGTCAACTTTTCCGTATGCGTCTATGTTGAACGAGCGTCGGACGAGCGTCAAACGAGCGTCGAACGAGTGTTGAAAGAGCGTCGAACGAGCTTTGAATTTTTCGTCAACTTTTTTGTCAAATGTTTTGTCAAATTTTTCGTCAACTTTTTCGTCAACTAAAGGAAAAGTCGCAAACAGATCGCTGGAATATGTCCCCTCTAGCGTTTCTGTAGGCATAAGTAATTCTTTTTCAGACAAAGTTATTAAAACTTGGGGCATAGGGATCTAAATGTATTCACAAATAACTACATTCCCTCAAAACGATTATCTATTTGGTTAATTACAATATCAAATATTTTGTAATATATATTTATCCTAAAATAGTTTTCTCGACTAGAAATTACATAATTTGTATTAGACTCATCATACTGTTTTTTTTTGTTTCAATTGTCTTTTGTCTTCAAACTCCGGGTCTATATTCCGTGATATTTATATACCAACTGTTTCATTCTTTAATTTTATATAATTATTTTTATATTATTCAAGATTTTTGACAGACAAATTTAGACATTCAGCCTTTAGTAAGTCTAATTCTCTTTCTTGTAAGACTTGGGATGATACGTTGGTTTGTTGTAAATTTTTTGAACAAATAATTAAAATAAATTCAAAGTTTTCAATAGATTTTAATAACCTTCTTGATTCTTCTCTCTCATATTTTTTTATTCCTGTTAAATTTATTTTTGTAAATACTTTAATTACACCTCAGTTTAAGAGCTAACAGCGAAAAGGCTATTCCAGACCATCGGGTAAGGTTTAATATTTAAATTCCTAGAATATCCCATCGATTTATATTATGTCCAACCGTAAAAAAATTCCCAACTTCAGTCACCTTCATCATTTATCAGAAGATTAAGATTGTGTGCTGCGCAATGTATATAAGTTGCATTCGGCTCAATATCCTCTATGCGTTTTTGGACACCTGAGTAAATACCACTCATCACAATTTGCACCATCATATTCCTGTCCCTAGCATTTTTTAATTTCTAATTCCAATTCTTCTAATGACCTTAATATGTCAGATGTTATCTCTGCCGCATTCTGATCTGAAACTTTGGTGTATCCCATAAAACTTTCCATAATTTTAATTCCCACAGGATCATCAAACTCGTCCTTTTCTATTTCGACGTAACGAATCACTTTACTCAGTTGGTCAACTTTCGTTATATCCTGGGATGTAGCCATAATGATAGTAAAGAATAGGCTTTGCTTTATTTTTAATAAAAATAATTAAATAATAATAATAAATAATTCTTGCAGTGACTTTCCTAGACAGTCAATGAACTCGTTTTGTATAGTAGGACTTAGATATTTAACACTCCGCTGTTGCAAATTGATGACTTCCATCATTATTGGGTCATATTTAGCAAAAATATTAACTTGAGTTAAAAAGTTTCCATTACAAGTATCATAAATGTTTTCCGTGTCCCCTAGATGCTAAAAAATGTTTGCCAAAGCTAAAATTATATCAATTAGCCGGCAAAGCACTTTCTGGCAAAAACAACTTTCATTTCAAATGTTTTCTTCTATGTTATATTATAATGACAGCTCTTGAAAGTCGTGAGAAATGAAACATTTCGATACAGCTAGCCCGTGGAAAATGAAAATCTGTACTAAAACGGGGTAGGTTTCTTAATCGAATACGCACTTGAAATGTAAATTTTTCTGTATCGTCGTAGGAAATAGTATATTACGTAACGAGTGCGGAAAGTGACATTTTTCACACGAGTGGGAAGTATTGTCTCACGAGGCGCAAGCCAAGTGAGATAATCCCACGAGTGTGAAAAATCACTTTCGCACAAGTTATGTACACTATTTTTCCTACGACCACGCGATATACTTTTACCGAATCATGCATGTACAATCTTGCGTTTTTATGTAGATGTGAGAGGTTTTATATATGTGTATGTGTAATTACTTTATATAGTTTTGATTACTTACCTTTGAAAGTGGCCCAGAAAAATGTGATTTTTATGCGATGAAAAAGAGTGCCTTCATAAAAAAGTTAGAATAAATTTTGGTACACAAAATATTACGAACATTTATTTTAACAACTAACAACAATTGGAAACAGAACATCAGAAATAAAACTGTTTTTGTTACATAAATATTGCGATTCAGAATTAATTATTTATTTGAATCACTGTAAAAATTAAAAGTAAAATTATTATTAATGCAATTTATAAATTGCAATGGTGTATGTGCAAGCTTTTTTTCGATATTTTCTCGGATGTTACTTGTAATTGTACTCGAAGTTGAGGGATGCTGATTAATATTTTCTAATATCGCTGATTCTGCAGTATCTTTGGATCCTTCTTGCACAGCGTCTACAATTTTGGCTGCAACATTTATTCTATTGGTAGTCGAGTCGTCTATATATCCCTCAGCGACAGTAGAGGATTTCCATCCTCCATGTCTTTTAAGAGTTGTAACATCTCCTCCTGCATCTACCAATATTGTGGCGGATGATCTAAGACAATGACTTGTGTAGGTTTTTGCATTGTCAAGTTTTAAAAATTTGACAACTACAGTAGGTACAGAACCTATTTTGTTTATACCTACAACTTTTCTCATGTGTTGCGGGTCTTAAATCAGCGTATTTTTTATATTTTTCATAAAATATATCTGTTACATTAAATTTCCTGTCAATTTTACTTTTTGTATTGTAAATTTTAATTATCGCTGCAGTTCCTATATCTTCTATATCATATACACTAATGTTTAATAGTTCTTGTTTGCGGCATGCTCCACTAATTCCAAAGATTAGGACTACCTAAAAATTCATATAACACTAATTAGTAAAACACGTGAGCAATACACAACTTTTTTAAACTCACCTTAATGAATAAAAACTGATCGTCAGGAGCTTGTGTTATGAAATCGTTTATTTGCAAGGTGGTTAAGATAGACGATTTCTTTGGTTCATAACCATCATTCTTTGTTTTTTAAAATGCCTTTGTTTTTAGATATTTAGCAATATCTACATTGTGGGTTATATATATAAAGTAGTACGCAGCATATAATATATTGACCACAATGTATTTGGCCGTACTTTTTAGATAATTCATCCATATATGCAAGTAGTACATTTTCTGAAAATGAACTTTTGATATCTTTACCTTTTCTACAGTTTATAAATTCTTCATATGTACGTTCATATCTGGCTCGTGATTTTGTAGGTAGGATTTTTAAGCATGTTATTTTTGCTGCTTCGACAATTTCTGGCGGAGTGTATTCACTATCGCTATTACTGTCATCCGTATCCATAGTTTTTTTAGGTTTCTATCAAATATTGTACAGCTGTACGAAGATAATCCACAGATAATCACTGTAAAAAAAACTTTTGACACTTTACATGAATTGTTCGACGCCTACTTTTTCAAAAAAATTATTAGCACCTGTAGGGGATTGAAAGTATTAATTAGCTGTTTTAAGGATTCATTGTTCAAACTATGCTCCAAATAATTGAAAACGGATTTTTTTTTGTTTTAATAACATGAAAGTCCAACAAATGTCGATGTAAACACACTTTATTTTTAAGAATAAATAAACTGTTGTGTATATTTTTTTAGCGGTATAAGTATCTTTGATAAGAACAGAACGTAACAGCGAGGGAATGGCCGAAAACGATTTTTTTTAACAATTTTGTGAAGTCTAACTTCTACAATACCAATTTTACAACAATTTTGAGTAAATTTTTGGAATCTACATGATCGAATTAGTAAATATACACCATTAAAATTTTGAGGTACCCAAAACTTTGGATTTTGAAAATTTGAATTTCCAAATCACAAGTCTCGCTATACTTACAAGTACAATGTGACGGTTAAACCTTCGTAAGATCCATAATAGTTGGAATTTTGATTTCAAATTTGGACTGCATACTCAATAGGAATTACTGAACATGCTATGAAATTTGTAGACACCTAGAAATAATATTTTGGAAACACGGTGGACGAGAAGTGAGGATATGTGGAAAACGATTTTTTTTAACAATTTTGTGAAGTCTAACTTCTACAATACCAATATTACAACAATTTTGAGTAAATTTTTGGAATCTACATGATCGAATTAGTAAATATACACCTTTTAATATTGAGGTACCCTAAACTTTGGATTTTGAAAATTTGAATTTCCAAATCACAAGTCTCGCTATACTTACAAGTACAATGTGACGGTTAAACCTTCGTAAAATCCATAATAGTTGGAATTTTGATTTCAAATTTGGACTGCATACTCGATTTCTGACAAACAGTAAGGTGGTTCGAGTCCGGTCTCGGTGGGTTTTTTTTTAATGTTAAATGAAATAAATAAATTATATTATATGGACAAATCAACTCAGGAAATACGCATTTGACATACATAAATTTGCGGGGTAAATAGACTAGCATTTCAACATTCAATTTGACAGCTTTTTTATCCGTACACGTATGGATAAGTTTTTTTTCCGTACGCGTATGAATAAAGGCCACTTTCTATAGAACTAGACAGCGCGATATGTCACTTTCCTATGTGGTCGTATAAAAAAACTATTTCTGTACAGTGGCTAAGCAGAACCAAAAACATCAAACGTCAAAACAGAGTACACACATCGTGTTTGCGCCCCTGGGCCGTTGGCCTCTTCAGGTCAGAAATTCGGCTCCTTCGGGGCCATAGCAATAGGCTCTTTCGGGCCTCGGAGCCTTCGGGCTCTCCTTGGACCTGGGCCTCCTCGACAGCGGGGGTTCGCGGTAGTAGCACTACGCCACTGAACAGGAGTCAGTTTAAGTAGTGTTCAACAAATTTACTCAAGGTACTCAAGACGTGTCAAATCAAAATTAGGTTAGTTTATTTTAGTTCAGGGTAGGTTTCTCAATCATTCGATGTGATTACACGAATGAACTATCGCCATTCGTTATCCGATTTTTATATTACTTAATCGATTATTGCAACTACTTAAACTATTTTTATTTCTTGTTTGCAAAACAAATCTCATTTGATATATTAAGAAATTTTTCTCTTGTTTTTTCTAAACATTTTTTTATTGTATGAAAAACGAGATTTTTTATCAACGATACAATAAAAATTAACTCTTCCACCTACAAATATTCAATTTTATTCTTTCATTGTAAGGTCTTCAGTCGGTAGAGAATTTTTGGAGTTTCAGTTCTGAATAATTAACAAATATTTGTTATGCTTATGACCACAATAAAAATAAGAGACATATTTATCAAAATTTAATAGTTTTAGATATTGTACCACATGTTATATCTAATTATCGTAGATATTATACACATTAAATGATCGATTTTCAAAAAATATCCTGCGAGACTTATCATACCTATTTTTTCGTTTCAGCTGTAGAATTGGACCAATTGTTCGTATTCAACGGAAAAAAAGGAACTCAACCATTGGCAGAAAATGAACCAGGAGAATTTAATGGAGAAATCAAAAAGAAAACAAAGGGCTATTTTGTTTACAATCATCCAAGTTTAGCATTAAATGTAGGAGATGAAATCCACTACACTGTATATGTACAGCATGATGACCTAGGTTATAAAGCAAATGGTCGGTCGTGGGTTGTCAAAGGTAATTTTTATATGGATTATTTTTTGACGTTTCTTAAAACCAATGAAATGCTTCTTTATTTGACACAAGGGTAAGTTTCAACCAATCATGTCATTATTATAGTGGGAATAAAGCTCTTGTGATTATTCTCGGGAATAATCACTGTTGCTTTTATTTGTCTAGCAAGTGTCAGATAGTTGTCAAAATAATTATCTAATTGTGTCAACGTTATATATAAAATGAGTGAACATCATCGGTTTAGTACCTTTTCTGATGAAGAAATAACGAATAAGATTATATAAACTAAAGATAATAAACAATCTTAGAGAAAATACGCAGGAGGAAACACTTAATATAACAAGCAATTCCAAATCCTCAATAAATAATGAGTCTCGAAATATTTTTAATAATTGCGTTTTTCATTGTACTAATTTAAATTGTTAATTCTTTTAATATATTCATAATGTGTCAACGATATTTTCGTATATTGTAATAATTAATTAAATTAAATCTTTCAATAATTTTATGATAGTTTTATTGATCTTTTTTATTGTAAAAATTTGTGAATCAAAAAATAATCTAGTCAAATATAACTCGAGAGTTCCATAAATTAGAAAATAATTTGACAGATTTTGTTCAAACTTGTTGCCATTTGGCAATAGCCACTCGAGCCCTGCGGGCTCTCGTGACTATTGCCTGGCAACAAGTTTTCAAAAAATCTGTCAAATTATTTTCAATTTATTCTCACTCTCTTATTATATTACTACTGAAAATATGTGTTTCTAATAGTGTTACTGAGTCTACGAATTTGAGCCCTTCTAAACATCTATACCTCCAATTTGATCATTGTCTATACAAAATATGGCGACTATTATGTTTTAAATAAGTATTTGACAGAAGCAAAAGAGCTCTTTCTCACTTTGTACCAAAATATTCGGGATAAAAATCGTTTAAATTTGTTCACAAGTCGACCAGTTTTTATGAAACGTCCTATATCCTTCATGAAAAACTGTTAAAGGGAAGCCGCCCCCTACTTTTATGTTTGGATAAAATAGATCAAAGATGTCTGTGACATCCACTACTATAGTTCAATGTAACATTTCTGCAACCTTCCTTGATAAAATTATCACTAGCACTATATACCTATATTTCATAAATCACAAAAGATATTTGAAACTAGGAACCTGAGTAGCTCGAAATGTTTTAAAACTCGGTTGGGCGTCTCGATTAAATGGAAGAATAATACCCCTTTGAATAAAGGGGACTCGACTACTGGACAATTACATTCGACTTTCATTAAGCATCAGTTTTGTGCTGTGTCAAAATTGGTGCCACCTTAGCATAAACCAATCTCTTATTCAGCTTTTCCTACATTTTGAATCATCTTTTGTAATTTTTCTACGTTGCAAACCTTCCAAAGTTATATAAAATCAAATTATAATTTCTTTTAGAACTTTTAACAACAAAGACATCTACTTGTGAAAATAGTATATCATTTGTAAGCGGTTCATTATTCGTATGTAAGGATTCAATGGTTTTTGAAGATGACTTCAAGAGCGATTCATTGAATTATGATAAATGGTTGGTGGAGCAATATATTCCAGATGAACCAGTAAGTATGCACTTTGTAATTTATCTATCACTTACATTTTTGGTACACTTTACTTTCAGAATTATCCACATTTATAGACAAAACTATTACGTTACAAATGCAGAAATAATGAAGATCAATAATTTAGGAGTATTAAACCCATGTTTCTATATTGTTACGGAATAATACTGGTGTAGTCCCTGAATCCGACTCTGTCTAAGCCATATACGAAAGTTAAAATTTTGGCGAATGCGCAGGGATTTCTTTGAATTGTTTACCATAATTTTTTGTGACTATTCTTATCTAGAAATTTCCAGTGAGGTCCATTGTTTTTGTGACCAGTCTTATCTGACAATTCCAGGGAGGAGATTGCTTTTGTGTGAGCCGCAATCTAGATTTATCCAGAAAAAAGGGTACTTGATATATAAAGACATCCAACCTGCGGTAGTTTATAAAGTGATCTCGTGATATAAGCAGTGAACAAGTAAATATATAAGTCTTAGTAAACAAACAGTAGTGAAGTGTTTATATAAATTAGTGTAAGTGAGTGTAGTGAATAATTTAGTAAATAAATAAATTAAGTGAGTAGAAATAACTTGTGTATACATTTATCCCACCCGTCAGGATAAACTGTTATAAATAAATAAGAAAAACTTTACATTGGTGTCAGAAGTGGGATAATATAAATAAATAGTCACGTAAATATGGACAAGAGACTAAGTGACCCGAAAGTGATAGAACTAAGAGCAGAATTGGAAAATCGCGACTTGGAAACATCTGGTAAGAAAAGTTAATTAGTGGAAAGGCTCAAAGTGGCACTGGAAAGTGACGGCTTGGACCCAGAAACATTTTTATTCAATGACGAGACTTCCACATTAACCTCGTCAATTTCTACAACGGAAGAGAAAATTTCAACTATGAAGAACGATATTTCTGTTATGAAAAACGATATTTCTGCTAACATGGACAGGATTTTTACTAATATGGACGAGAAGATTTCCACTATGAAGAACGATATTTCTGCCGATGTCGTAACGTTGAAAAACGACATTGCTGCTGACGTCGAAAATAAAAGTAAGTCCCTAAAATCGGATATTGAGAATAAGATGACATCGATGGACGATTCTATCGAGAATAAGATGTCAATTATGGAAAACCTGAAGACCGAGAAATTCAAGGAGTTAAAAAGACAGATGGTTTATTTAAGAACACAGGAGACGCCAACAGAACAAAAGAAGACCGAGCAAACAAAACCTTGCAAGCCAGAAGCACTCCCTAAATTAGACATTGGCAGTTTTACCCGAGTCAAAGCCCCAACGTTCGATGGAAAAATGTCGTCGACCAATTATGTAAAACAGTTTGAAGCAGCCACTAGAGTGAATAACTGGTCCGATAAGGAGAAAGCAGTGAACTTAACTATCGCGCTTCGGGGAGATGCCTTAGATGTACTTCAGACGATACCTTTGGAAGAAACGGATGACTTCGAGCAGCTGAAGAAGAGATTGGACATGCGAAGAACCGAAGGCGGAAACGTGACGAAACCCTTCAAGAGTATGAACTGGATATTGCCCGCCTAGTTCGATTTGCTTATCCATCAACACCAGAGATCATGATGGAATGTTTGGGCACCCAGGCTTTTATTGATGGCTTATGTGACCATGACATGGAGAGGACGCTTCGATTAGCCCATCCCAAAACATTGGTAGATGCATTGACCGCTACTCTTGAATACGAGGCAGCCACGATGGCTTCGGGATACAACAAAGGTAGGACCATGCAGGAAGAAGGTGACGATGACAGACTTGACCAGATCGTGAACTTGTTGAAAGGTATGGTCGACAAGAAGCCGAAGAAGATCAGGTGCTGTAATTGTGGCGAGCTACAGCATGTACGCAGTTCGTGTAAGCGTCCTACGACTCATGGAAACCAAGAACCTCTTAAATGCAAATCAGCTACGAATGATTCGCGGTACAACAAAGTTAGGACCATGCAAGAAGAAGGTAACGAAGACAGACTATACTAGATCATCAATTTGATAAAGAGTATGGCAGACAAGAAGCCGAAGAAGATCAATTGCTGGAAGTGTGGCGAGCTAGAGCACGTACGCAGCCCGTCTAAGCGCCCCAGGACTCTAAAACCCAAAAGCTCCAGTCACAGGGTAAATTAGACAGGGACGAAAATCAAGCAGATGTGAATCAACGAAACGCAGACTCTCGGCCTAGACGGTCATGCCCTGTAGACTATTCTCACTGCAACAAGTCGAAATCTAAGGAAGTTGCAGTTTCAAGAATTACGGTAGTCAACGATGAATGGTCACCCACCAGGATCAGAGGTGATCAGGAGAATGATCCTCACCTGAAGAAGATTCGGCAATGGAAGGAAGCAAATCGGCGACCAACCTGGCAAGAAGTGTCAAGATTTTCACCGACACTCAAGGCATATTGGGCTCAGTGGGACTCCCTTGTCCTGGAAGAAGGGCTGTTGAAAAGAGTTCTTGAAAACGATTATGGTTCCGAGAAGAGAAGACAGATCGTAATCCCGAGAACGCGAGTAATAGAGGTTCTGAGAAAGTTACACTACAGTCCATCGGGAGGTCATCTGGGAGTGAAGAGAACTCTTCAGTGAGTCCGGGAAAGGTTTTATTAGATAAACAGCTCCGACGATGTGAAGGACTGGTTTAAGAAATGTACGACTTGTGCTACGAGTAATGGACCACATCGTAAAAGAAAGGCACCCATGAAACAATATAATGTTAGAAGCCCTTTCTAAAGGATTGCTTTAGACATCGCTGGACCATTTCCGACGACAGAAAATGGTGGTAAATACATTCTGCTAGTAATGGATTATTTTACAAAGTGGGTGGAAATTTATGCGATCCCGAATCAAGAGGCCACAACTGTCGCGGATGTACTGGTAAAAGAATTTATCAGCAGATATGGAGTGTTCTTGGAAATCCACAGCGATCAATGAAGAAATTTTGAGAGCCAGGTATTCCTGGAAATTTGTGACAAGCTGGGAGTGAAGAAGACCAGGACAATAGCGTTGCATCCACGATCAGATGGAATGGTCGAGAGAATGAGCCGGACCATTGGAAAATACCTGTCCAAAGTAGTTTCCAGCCACCAGAGATATTGGGACCAAGAACCTTTCCTTATTTGCGATGGGTTAACGATCGGCCATAAATGAGTCCACGGGGGAAACACATGCGAAAATTCTATTTGGACGTTAAATGAGGCTTCCTTGTGACCTGGAGTTTGGCTGTAGGCCTGGCGAAGATCTAGCAGGAGAAGATTACGTGATCCAATTGAGAAGAAGGATGGACGTTGTGCCCGAATTGGTTCAAACGAATCTTTAAGTTGCCAGCGACAGATTGAAAAAACGTTATAATACGCAAGGCAGTTTCAACGAAGGGGACAAAGTATGGTTACACAACCCGACAAGGAGAAAATGATTTTCTCGAAAATTACAGAAATAATGGCAAGGTCCATACTTAATCAAGAAGAGGATCAACGACATCATATATCGTATAAACAAGATCCCCATTGGAAAACCGAGAGTAGTCCACCAAAACCGACTAGCGCCATTCGAAGGAGACCATGACAGAGAGGAAGGGGTTAACCATCTACAAGAAGATCTGACTCAGCCTTCGAAGAATTTATGGGAAAGCAAGATACGGAGTCACTACAGAACAAAGACAAGATTTGTTCACGATCCCGAAAGAGTACTCACTGGCACATAACATGTCCGCCAGAAACAGACACGCGCGACGGTTAGCAACCGTCTTTCGAAAGAAGTTGGACAATTAGATAAACTTGAAGATCAAATGCCAGCTCCTGGCAAGACACTGAGACTCTAACACAATTCGCGGTACGTCTTCTACCTGGTATCTAGAAAAGAATTTCCAGATCGATCCACCTACCGGGATGTATGGGAAGCGCTACGAAGCCTTCGAGATCATGTGTTGGAATCCCACGTGGAGAAACTAGCAATGCCCAGGATAGAGAGCAACTAGTTGGATTGGCGAGTCATCAGGAACATAATAGAGGTGATCTTCCAAGATACCGGTGTCCACATGTTAATTTGGAGCTATATCCCTCGTTATCGGTACCTGTTGAAGACGGTGCCCTGTTATTTCCATAAGAGCGGAAAATGCAGACATGGGTGCAGTTGCCGATTTTAAACATCCAGTTTCGGCTACACAAAAGTTCCAGGAGGAACTTCCTTTTAAGGAGGGGGTAATATTACGAAATAGCGCACTGGTGTAGTCCCTGAATCCGACTCTGTTTAAGCCATGTATGAAAGTTAAAATTTTGACGAATGCGCAGGGATTCCTTTGAACTATTTACCACTATTTTTTGTGACTATTCTTATCTACCCATTTCCAGTGAGGTCTATTGTTTTTGAGACCAGTCTGATCTAGATAATTCCAGGGAGGCGATTGTTTTTGTGTGAGCCGCAATTATCCAGAAAAAAGGGCACTTAATATATAAAGACTTCCGACGAGCGGGAGGAGTTAGTTTATAAAGTGATCTCGTGATATATAAACAGTGAACAAGTAAATATATAAGTCTTAGTAAGCAAACAGTAGTGAAATGTTTATATAAATTAATGTAAGTGAATATTTTAGTGCATAAATAAATTAAATGAGTAGACATAACTTGTGTATACATTTATCCCACCCGTCAGGATAAACTGTTATAAATAAATAAGAAAAGCATGCATTACAATATCAATGGCAATCAGTTTAAGTATTGAAAACGCATTTAAACTGATTCTTTGTTTGCTATACCTACATAAAATAGACAGTAGTATAGAAAAGAGAGTTCTCTCTCACTTCGGATGGAAAGTAGCCAATATGGCGTCGATAAGCATAAAAAGAATAAGTCAACAATGACCAGAAGGTTTGTACGGCCATGTGTGAGTGAGCGGTCAAAGGGTAATGAGTGGTGACGTAGATGAGTGGTGGTATTTAAGAATGTATACAAGGAGTAATCAAGAAGGTATATGGGTTGGCGTTAGAGAGAGGAATAAGAAGAATTGTTAAAGATGATCGCCATTGGATTATACGAGACGGATTTAAAAGGGGGTGCGGGTAATGACCGCAATTAGTAGAGTAGTCTTTTTGTGGATATCACCAAAAAATTTGTTGATGCCAATAGTTTGGTATATTTATTCTAGCCATACTTATTAACCCAGCGTAACCAGCGGGTTTCAGCACCCTAATAACTTTAAAACTTAATGAGCGCTTTATTTGCCACTTATAGTAGCTGCGATAGTTGATCTCTCTGATCTTGTTAGCTATTCTATTTAGTGTATCTACGGCTGTGAAGCAATGTGACGTTTGTGAAGAACGCACGGGTAAGTTATATCCGGCCACAATGCCATGTAACATTTAGCCGGTTAATTAGTAACTGAACGCAGAAACCAATTAAAATAAAAAGTGGAAAAGCTACAATGTTTGCATTATAATAATTTATAACAAAAAGCAGTTTATTGTAAGTTAATTTTTAATTTCCTGTTTTGGTTTTGTCGATTATATTTTAACTTATATTTTATTATTTTTGTTTTGTTTTGTTTTGTGAAAATAAAGAAGTTGGTTTAAGTTTAATAAAATTCCAGTTTTGCAGTGTTTTCCGATTATTTTTATTAATAATAATAAGAAGTACCGCAATCTATTACCATTACCTTTTAAATTCCAAATCCTTTAAGCCTATGATTCTTATGTGAGTAAAAAATATTAAAATAGTAACCAATACTCATTACTTGTACTGTTACTGAAGACTAAAACTATCGAAAGTAACGAGTATAAAAGAACGGGTATTGAAATAAAAAGAAACGAATCGGTACAAGATTCAAAAGTAACGAAATAGGCCAGTCATTGGGGATTTTTACCTGGTAATAAATCCGGAAGTTTTGAAACTTTGTAGGTTTATAGGTTTGGGGATATAGAACTAAAATTCACAAAATTCACAATCCGAGGTATGTCGTCGGTGCCGCTATTTTGCAAAGATGGCGCCCAAAAACGGTTTTTTGCAAATATCTCCAAAACTATGCGTTTTTCGGAAAAGTATGTAGAGCTCAAAATTAAAGAAGAGAAAATTTCCTATAAAATATGTGTCAATTATATTTTCCCTAAAGTGAACCGGTAAGGCACAAAGGCCCTCGCCAAATTAAAAAAATTTCGTAAGTTTTCTGTGGAGGCGAGTCCCCAAATCTCCCAAATCTAATACTTTAGGACTCTATAAATATTTATCACATATCTTTCATTTAATTAAACGATTAATTCATTAATTATTCCATGTTAATAAATTATGATCAATTAATTTCGATTTAAAATGCTGTACTTGTTTACACACAACGCGTTTTTTTAACGTGGTTTCCCTATAGGCCTAATCCACTTAGGTACTAAAATATCTTTGGCAAAGGCCAGATGGACCTGGCTCGTTGATTTCCATATCATCAACGGGAAAATGGTTACCTCAGCTTCAGAATCGATGTCAATTTCCTTCAACTCGTCGGATTCTCCTTCTGCAGTCGATAAAGAATGATCATGCAGCGAATGGAGGTCTTCTTCATCCGATTCGTTTAGTACACACCGCAAATCATTCAATATCTCAATCCTGCATCCGCAGGCTCTGCCACAAGTCGCCTTGCACAAGATAAAATAGGAAGTAGTGCTTTGGAAGCAGGATCTTTTAAAGTAGTTACTGGAGTGAGGCCAGTTTCAGTTTTCTTCCAACCCCATTCTTCAACTACGCCATAGTTGAACCTGATAGTATGCTCTCAATGAATGTTGTCGTGCAGCTGCGCTTGTCGGTGGTGACGATGCCAAATTAAATTTACTTTTTGTGACCGACTTCACAAAACAGTATCGATATTTATCTACATTGATATAATTTGTGTCTTTGGATCCATAGAATACAAGGAGAAATTTCTCACCGGCAAACGCAACTTTATCAACAGTGGCATGTTTATTTTTAAAAACTTGAATATGATCGTGTAACTCTTTATGTTTTTCTAATGCTGTTAAAAACTTCATCTTTCCTTGGTTAAGTAAGGCCGACGTCGTATCACACCCACTTATTGCGTGAAGGAACAAGATGTTATCCTTCACTACTTCGGTTTCTTTGAAACCTTGCGACGAATACATATTTTGGACCGTTTTTTCTCTCCCAGGCTTTAGGAGGTAAACATTATCATGAGTCTTGCACAGTGCTGTCAACAGAGCAATGAGGTCGAAATCCTCCCCAACAACAATGGCGTATTCATATAAAGATGACATCTTGATAGCTGTATTTATTATCAGTGTGTCTGCATCTTATGTAGCCTGAATTACGGTAAACTGCGCTTCTTCAAATTTCCGTTTCATGATAGATATGAAGCGATCTTTGTTGATATCGTTTGACAAGAAATTTGACTGTGGAACTATGGGAGACATCGACTCGTCAAACAAAACATCTGCTGTAATTCATTTTTTGTGATCTTCGCTGTTGCTCTGCAGTTTTCGTGTCTTTTTCATCTGCGCTTGTGGAATAGCCGTCGAAAACGACTACTGCAATTGACTGATAGTGTCTTTGTACATAATTCGGATAACTGGTACAGATCGAAGCAAAAGTTTCATTTCGGCTCTAAACGACTCGATACAACAAGTATCCACCGTCAATTATGTACACTTTGTTGGTTCCAAAGTCATTATCTGTAGCTGACAATAAAGCTTTATACAGTAGGGACTTTGCTGTTTTACGCATTCCGGTCTCAGAAAACAAGGACAATGGGTACGGAGCCAACTCATACTGTAGATGCTGTTCGAGTCCGTCTTCGCTCTGTTTGGCAACACAAAGACTCTGGAAAATAAGTAGTGGGTCAACGGGCACTACTTTAACATCAATACGAATGCTCGAGTTTACTGCTCTCAGGTGCAGTACTTTGTCCTTACGTCTCAGAACCACATCGCCGAAGTTTTTTCCAATCATATTTTTTATTCCTACTCTCCCAATTTGTTCCGCTTCAATACAATTTATTGTTTGATTTCCAATAAACCCTGAACAAATAGATATTATTTCTTCTAAGTCTGGGAAAAGCGGATGTTGCGTTAGCCCAGTCAACATCTTCTCCACGTCATTATCGTCTCGAATAATGCCTGAACGTCTGATATCCACGTGTTGTTCTGAACATTCGAAATTAACGCCACAAAACTTTTCAATTTCATCACATATGTTTTGTGCATATACACCATTCCCAGAGTCCACTTTTTTAAAACGCTATCCGTTATCCCTCGTTCATGAGTGAGACAACCAACGGATTTCATCATTCGATTAGGGTCTATGGTCATGTCACTCCAAATACCTGACCAAAATTTGTTGCTGCGTCTGATTGTGAAAAAGCCGTCGCTTGTGAATTGTTGGTATTCATCAGGTGGCATTTTGTCCTGTAGGGATAACATATCCTGTAAATATAAATGACAGGATTTCGCATAATTATGCATCAAAGTATGGGAGCTTTTTTGAACAGTTTCTAGGTGGAGTTACCAGTTACCCATCCTTTCTGCTTCTCTAAACTGCTTCACTAGAGTCACCATTTTAATATATTGTACCCAGAGTTTCGCAGTAGGTCCATTACTTTCTAGTTTTGCAAGTGCCTCTCCAAATTTTTCCGTTTTACCGTTTGACGCAACTGGTGGTGATCCGTTGAAAAGATCGTCGATCTCTCCAAATTAGGTAGAATGTTTTCCATAGCCAGGCGTTCTTCTTTTGTAAATTCCACAGGCTGCATGATAATGTGTCCCAGAGCTCTGTAGAATAAAAGATGACCTCAGAGTGTCCGATCATAGGCGTGTCCTGACATCATCTTGTCTACGGAATTCAGTGCAAATATCACTTCGAGAAGCTCCTTCAAACCACTTCCTGTCATTATATGTCCGATAGATCCAAGGTACAACATACGCAAATGGAAACCACCTAATCGGACAACTACATTGCCGCAATTTTCTGCAGATATGTTATCTCGAGCTTTAAGGTATAATAGCTGGTTAAATGTAGTTAAACATGTCTGCTGCTCCAGTGCTTTACATTTATCGACTGCAGAATGGATTACCGTGAAAACTGTATCATAGTCACTTGGTGGAGCATTAACAAATGGTAAGCAAATCATCTGTGATGTGAATTTCCTCCTCTTTAATTTTGCTCTCAGCATATTTTTTCGAAAAACGCACAGTTTTGGAGATAAATGAAAAAAAACTATTTTTGGGCGCCTTCTTCACAAGATGGCGGCACTAGCGGCATGTCTCGGATTGTGCATTTTGTGAATTTTAGTTCTGGACATTCAAACCTACAAAGTTTCAAAACTTCCGGACTTGTTTCCAGGTAAGCCCAATTTTTGATCCCCAATGACTGGCGTAAAAGTTTACATCACTAGTAAGCACCTCATGTTGAAAACGTCTTTAGGCACTCACTCCACTCGTGCCCAACAAAACTTGTGGCCTAAGTGACGTTTTTAACACTTGATACTTTTGGTCATATTTGATTGACTTTTAATATCTGCGGTAAGTAATCATAAATACTTAATTGTTCAATTTTTATGAATAATGTATGATAACTCCCTATTTCACTTATAAATAAAACTAATATTGACATAAGATTAGTTCAATTATGTACATAGGTAAAATCTTAGAGTAGTAATATACAAAAAAGAAGGCTATTCATTCATAAACACGTTTATTTCTGCGGCCAACAATCCTAAACGCCACTAGTGAAATAATGAATAAATTACCAAAAGTGGTATTGTAGATACATTAAAACATTAAATTAATTAGCTTAAAAGTTTATTTTGTCACTAAAAGTCTTGAAAAACAGATAAAACCGAAAGAACTAAATTTTTACTCGCTACTCGTAATGGCGCTCGTATACACAAAACACGTTTGACATTATTCACTACAAATACTACAGGCTTCGAAATTATCGTCGGGTAGGCTTTAACGTTATTTGTATCTCTCTTTGGTTATTAAACAAGTACAAAACTACAATACGTTGCCCTAAACACAAAGCAGGTATTGAAATTTTGAGATATGCTCTCACTTTTAGTTAAGTACAACAAATGCTTGTTTAAAATGTATATAAGGTAATATGCTTTAATTAAATGGAAATCAAGTATTTTTTATTATTTCTAAAAGCAGAGACTTATATGTATAAATTAGTATGACTTTTTTACTTATTTGCGTAACTTTTTAACAAATGTTCAATTGAATTTCTAATTTCATTTTTCTGGCAACTAAAGAGAATTTGTAAATATGACAAAGCGGTGGATGTGTCTGCAAGTGAGCTTAGATGTGACTCTATGTTTGGGGCCTGGAGTCTCTCTAACCTCTATGGTTTGGGGCATCAAAAATCAAAACAAACATATCTATTTTATGTGTTGATCTGAGAGTAACATATACCCCTCCAAAACGGCGGTGCTCTGTTTGGTCACCACGCCGGGTTAAAAAGTGTTAATGATTTACTTTTGAGGATTCTATAGACTTCTTGGATTAAGATGACAGCGTCACGGTGGTGACAACCGAAAATTACTTAATATATATTTTGCTACCATTATGTTATGGTGTTTTGTGTACTTGTATAGACAATTAAATTGTCTCAGTGGTTGTCTTCAATGTTTTGGACTTGGTATTGTTCTTTAATAATTGTACCCTCATATCTTTTTGAAATTAAATGCATATTTGAAGGTAACATTTTATTAAATTAAAATTATTGCTTTTCTTAAATAAATGAATATCTCAATAAAACGAATAACTTTTTAATTAAAAATACATTTAACTTGAATCAATTATTCGCTTATCTTTTATAAATGTTTTACTAAACTAAAAATTGGCATTAAAAGTTATTCATTCCAGTGAAGTTTCTTAGTTTTGCATTGCTAGTTATCAGTTTACCTAATATTAAAACTGTTGTGTGTTTACTTGCACATTAAAATCTTTATGACTATGACTTTCACCAACTTCTTCACATCTCCGAGGATTCGTTAAAGGAAATAATTCCTTTGCAGCGTCTCTGTCTTCCTGATCTTCAAAGTCGAGTCTACTTTCACAGGGTGTTGATAATTCTTGAGTTGTTTCTTTTAAATCGGGAGCATCCTCAGATGTGACTCCTTTTTTAGAAGTTGTGTAGACCTGAGGGAAGAACTGGGAACACCAATTACTGGTAAATTATTAGGACGGATAGCATTACATTTTACCTTTTCTAAAAATATTTTATTTAAATTCTAAGTACATAACTTGAATTCATATATTAACAACCCTTTTTGGAAAAAAATCAGTTTATTTAAAATGAAGAGAGCAATCTTTCATATAATTAGACCGCCTTTTTCCAATTCCTAATCCATTCTTTCCTTCTGTCAACAAGTTCTTTTCCCCAATTTCGGTTTCACAAAGATTTTCAAATTACCTGCTACTGGAAAACTGTGAAAGCTTAGTTCAGGATTTTTTCCTAGGAAAACCTCTGAGGAACAAACACAACATTAATAATTATTCATACTGTGAATTACATTCAAATGAAGAAAACGGGAAATTAATTTAACTCACAAAATCAATTTTACAGTGCTTTTAATTTTCACAAAACACAAAAATGTGTATTAACTTAGTTACACATTCAAACATTCGTCAGAGAGAGTATATCGCTTAAGAAGATTTGCGTTATAGAAAATTGCATGAACTACTTGCAAATCTTCATAAATAATTAAGAAAACTAATATTGACATAAGATTGGTTGGTTCTGATGTACATGGGCACAGTTTAAAAGCATGTTTACCTATACAGGCAAATAAAAACAAGAATTTTAAAATAATCAATAATTTGATGTTTATACAGAAATAAAATAAAAATTAGAATAATTTTAACGCATGCTAATTAGGAAACGTTATACTTCATTTGCCTGTTGCAAAACAGACTCCTATTAATGTGCACAGTTTTTTATACTTATTTTTTTGTTGAGACGCCTGAAACAGCTCAACGCAAAGATAAAAAGCTTAAAACAACACCAAAAGCTATTACCAAAAAAAAAAAAATAAGTTAGGTGACATGAAACGTGCGAATTGCGGCGCTTGACACATTTCAACATACACACTTCTGTTTTCAGAATTTCAGATAAAAATAAAAGTTGAAAGTTGGTCATCTTTTTTTTTATTTTTATATATGTATAAACGCATACATCGTTACCCAAAAGGTCCACTTCTAATTTAATTTTTATTCTTATTTGCCTGTATAAACCCACTTTTTTAGAGCAAGCTTTAAACTGTGACACGGATAAAATATTCCCCTCCAATACAATGGTGTTCTGTTTGGTTACCACACCGGGTTAAAAATATTGATTAATTTTTAAGGTTTCTATGCATATCTAGAAAATTGTCTGGAATTCTTTTATTAATCTAATATAATAATTAGACTATTTGCACCTTCGTCAGCGTTGTATCCTTGTTTATAGCGTTATATTATTTATAAACAAGGGTTGCATGTTAAAGTGCACAAAAAATAAAAATACAATCTAGGAATCTTTATTTTTTAATATAATATTAAGCTTAGACTAGGAAAGAGAGGGGACTCGTAACCATGTCAACTATTGTGATACCAATACCCACCAAGTCATAAACTTCATTGTCGTTATATGATAGTCCTATATGACTAAAATTTTTATTTTATAAATTAATCTTTATACATGGGAAATTTAAAAATAAAACTATATTGATTTATTTAACTTATATCAAAATTGTAGGCATTAGTAATTAGTAATTATGATCTTTTGGGGTTAGGAATTCCGAGAAACTGAACAATAAATTCGTTAATTTTCAATGAAAAAGTTTCGTAATGTCTTTTCTACTAACATAATTGAATTTATTATGAAATACGTTTTAACTCACTAGTGGTGTTTTATGATTAAAAGCTTATTTTTTAAGATATAAAGAAAAAAGTAGCTACCAAAAAAATAAGTTAGCCATAACTTACCTATGAAACGAAATTTCAGGTTCTTTCTTTCTGCTAGAACTCTTACACTGGTAAGCACAACAATTAACCATCTTAACAAAATCAAAAGTCCACTTTAAAATCACTTTAATCCCAAAAAACTCTCTGGTGTTCCCTATAACGTTGCCCACCAAAAAAATGGCGTCGGTTTTAAAATAGGTATTCAAACTGACTACACAGCTTGCATAGAGAGTTACGCGTCCCCTCTCTTTCCTAGTCTAAGATATTAAGCCTAAAGCCTAATCCATATACATTATTTATTACGTATATGGCCTAATCGATGTAGGATGGCGCCAGTGCTGCCAGATGTAACATAATTATCGAATTGTAACATAATTATCGAATTGTAACATAATTTTATCCCAAACTAAAGTTGAAATTTCACTTGTACCATAATCGATAATTGTAACATAATTTCCGGCGCCTTTTTGGCTTTTTTTTCGTTGATATACTTGCAAATTACCTTTTTAGATAATCCTCTACGAGCAAGATTAAGCCTACCATACGTCCCGTAAAAAACGGGACAGCTAATCTCTACCGAGACGCTAAATGTCTCGTTTTTTTCACATAACCGTTTATACAATCATTTCAACCAAAAATTTAAATTGTCGTTGTCATTCTTCATTCTGTGACTAGAGCATCCAACTTGTCAGTCTGTCCTGTCTGTTACGCATACGATCAAGGATCTTACATCTTGGCGTCAGTGCTGTCATTCCTCGTTGTGTTATTTATTTTCTAAAATGAGCCTTTATTGGAGCACCGAAAAAACAAACATTTTGAAAAGTACAGTAGGCAATGTCTTAACTTTACAATATAATTTAAATTTATCTTGTCCACAAATGTTTGAAGAGTTGATGACTGAAAAAAAGCTGTGTGAACAAATTCACAAAAGTGATAAATATTAAAATTAAGAATATAATTCGGTTACTGAATTGCTGTTTCATGTTTGTTACCTTGTAACAAGGTATTTTTTACCTTATTATGTGCAATTCATATCTATTATATATTTGAGTTTTAGTAGGTACAATAAATACATATTCATTTAATGATAGTTAAGATTTTCTTCTTCATCCATTTTCAGAGCGCATGTCCTATATATAAAACCGCGCAGCCTATAATTTTTCCCATCCTTATTTCGGCTGTCCCATATTTTAAGGAAAGAAATATGGTAGGCTTAAGCAAGATGCATTGCATGTAATACACAATTTCAAGCAGATATTGCCGTTATTAAAAATCACAGCAAGTGCTCCAAGCACGCTAAGTATGTAAAAGGACTTGCTTCAAATCATTCTAAAATTGATTCTTCATTTTTTTTAAATTGAAGCAGAGGATGATGTAGCTCGAGCGGAAATAAAAGTGACCGCTTTTATTGCCGAACAAAACTTGCCAATGAAACTTTGCGATCATTTAGTTCCCCTCATGAAAAACATCTTTCCAGATTCTCAAATTGCTAATAAAATGCAAATGGCGCGAACCAATTGTACTGGCGTGTTAAAATATTTTTTGGGACAATGCTGTTTTAATGAAGTTATTGAAGAACTAAGAGAGAGAAGGTTTAGTTTTTTAATTGATGAGTCTACAGATATAGATACTATTAAGAATATGTCGGCTGATACGGCTGAGGTGATTTATAATAAACTTGTAGCTGTTTTTACAACATCTAGGTTACCTTTAGATCATATTATATAGGCTTTGGTTTGGATGGATGTAACACAATGTTCGGTTCAAAAAATTCTGTTGCGACTCGATTAGAACTCAATTTTCCTGGTATAATTTTACCAAAATGTGTATGTCATTCACTACATTTGTGTGCTAGTGAAGCATGTAAAGTTCTGCCGCGACACTGCGAAGATTTAACTAGGAACATATTTAATTTTTTTAAACTCAATAGCAAGAGGCAATCTCAGCTTTTAGAATTCCAAGAATTTTGACATATAGAGCCCCATAAAATTTTGTGACCTTCGCAGACCAGGTGGCTTTCATTGCTCATGGTAGTCAATAGAATAGTTGAGCAGTGGAAGCCCTTAAGATTATACATTACCCAGCAGTGGATTGAACACAGATTACTAGCATCTGAAATCATTGCCAACAGGTTAATTGACAACGAAACCAAACTTTTATTTTTTACAGTGGATACTTCCAAAATTTGTTGAATTAAATGCCTATTTTCAAAACGAAAAAGTCGTTTCAACAACAGTTTACACCAAAATGTGTGAAACATTAATAAATTTTACTGACCTTTTTAAAACCGACTTATGTGCACCAGGTACCACTAGCTAACATATACCCAGATAATAATGTCTATTTCATAGATTTAAAAAATTATATCTCGATATTAAAGTGATCAAAAACATTAGTAAATTAAATCAATACCAACAAGATGATTTTTATATACGTTGTCGGAAATTTTTAATAGCGTTCGCCAAAGAAATAAAAAAAAGGTTTGATTTCGGAGATAGCATTTTGTCCAAAATAGCTCTTTTGACAAAAATTATGATAAGCAAAGAACTCAGGCCATTCTCGAGGTAATAAAGTTGCTACATAGAATTGTAAGCCCCGACGATACTGACAAAAAATTGATGATCAGTGGAGGCTGTATTGTCAACGACTAAACGAGTTTCCAGATGAGATCAAAAATGAAAACAGTATCGACAGTTATTGATATAAAATATAAATAAATAAAGACCTTTCAGGATGCATGTCGTTTAAGGATTTGGGCGAATTTGTCTTGGACATACTCGTTTTACCTCACTCCAACGCTGACTGTGAGCGAGTATTTTCCAAAATGAATTCAATAAAAGCTAATATTCGAAATAGTATTTGTACAAAAACAGTAAATGCATTTTGCTTTTGTCATCACAACGATGTAACGGTGAATGCTATAACTTTGAAGTTACTCAGCAGATGATAAAGGCAATGTCTTCAAATAATATTTATCAAAAGAACGATGAAGACTATGTCCAAGTTTGTTTTGAATAAGTTTTTTTTATTTCCATGATTTTTTATACTTTGATTTTTTTTCCACAAGTTACGTTGAGCTAATGATTAGTAAAGAATGATATGTATGTTTTTGTTTCGTTTTTTTATATATTCTATTACATAATTTATGTTTTTAAGTTTTTGTATTTTACCAAAAACGTTTTATTATCAACAAAATAAATTTTAAAAAAGTCCGTGCACAATATTTCCTTATTAGAGCCCTTAGTGACCCCTGCTTTTAGGTTTTAAATTATTCTGTGTGTAACATAATTTTCTGAAAAATCCGATAATTTTGGCAACGCTGTTCGCTAATTTAGTACGTCGCGTCTGGCAGCACTGGATGGCGCCACCCAAAAATTTGACGTTAAATTTAACCTCAAATATATTTGTGCTTTTTTTAGTCAAAGACCAAAGACAAAACAAACAAAAATGAAAATTGTGTTTGGGTTTAGTCAAAGTTTATATCCATCGTTTTCACTTTCATCGTGAGTGATTCATTATCTTATGATTATTTCAGTTTTTTTAGCTCAAATCGATTTAATTGCAACAATCCTAGTTTTCAACAATAAATTTGATAGTGTCTATTGACTTGATTTTTTAACAAAATATGCTTGAATTTTCCATTATTAAAACTATTCTGCCATACTTTATGATAGTACAAAGTTGATAAAAAAGACACAAATTACAAAGCAATTTAATACAACACTATTATGATAGAAAAAACAAGAATTTTTAAATCTCGCAGATTGTCAATAAATATATTTTTTGTTTTACTTTTCAGGATTATGAGTTCGTTATATACAAAAAGGACCAGGATGTGGTACAAATTAGAAATAATCAACTAATAATTAAACCAAAACTTCAAGATGATAAGGACATATTTGAAAATACTATAGATATATCAAATGGGTAAGATAAATGCTAACATTATAAAAATTCCTAGAAATATTTCAAAATTCATATTATGGTATAGTTTAGTTAATTATCGACTTTTCCAAAAACTCTAGGGATTTAATTAAAATACCCTTGAGTGCAGGAATATGTTTTCTAATAAAAGTTAAATAAAGTGCATTCAAAACCAGTTGCTTTAATGTCAAAGATAGCTACAAATATTCTCACTATATATAATATTGGTTGACTTCCGTAGTATAGTAGTTTTTCAAATTACGTCAACTAAAGTCCTAGATTTCTTTATCAATGTCATGCCGCGTTATTTTAGGTGTACTCGAGCACCATCGAAACAAGCACGATGCAAAGGTAGAATCTATCTACTTCATAATCCTGTGATTTCTGGAAAACTTGTTTCTAAAACAGTATTCTCTTATGCAGATATTGAAGTGAAAGCAAAACTTCCTTCTGGAGAATGGATGTACCCTGGTAAGTTGAGAAATGTCTAATGATTAACATTGTGATTAGATATTTAATAATCTATATAAATAAAAATTAATGTTTGTCTATATGTCTCTTATGCCTTCTTAAACCATTTATCTGATTGCCATGAAATGTTGGGGAATGGTTGGTCATATGATGGCAAAGGTTTCTGAGTTAGTAAAACTATGTTCCAATAGATGACGTGCATGTCATTTAGAGGCAGTTAGTTTAGGCGCAGTCATTTTATTGTCTGGTGACTCTTGATAACTTTGTTGGTTACATGTTGAACACTTGCTGATGAGCTCAATTCATGTCACAAATCCAACAAATACACAAACTGAACTTGAAGACCAATATGTGTACAACTGCTAAATAATGCACCGCTGATTGTTTCGAAAAGCAATTGTTAAATATTGGGAATTGAAAGATGGCCATTGATGAATCAACACAATGCATCGCATTGCATATAAGTTCCTGAAAAATAACAGCAACCACCAACGAGTTAATTGACAAAGTTTTCACAAATATATCACAAACTGAATTCTTAAATAAATCGATGAGTTAAAAGTTTATGAAAAAATACTTTCAATAAATTCAAATGCAGCTAGACCTAATAATATTAACATCACTATGATTCTACATTGTTGTCCACATATTTTATCATTCATTACTCATATATAATTTTTGTCTAAAAAATTCCGTTTTTCCTTTAATTTGGAAAGAATCTAAAGTTCTACCCATAGCTAAGACGGATTCTGCGTATCTTTTCTAAAATCCTAGAAAAAGTGATGGATGAACAGATTCATCAACACATAACCAAACCTTCTACCTGAATACCAGCCAAGGTTTAGTCCAGGGTACAGCTGCACTACTGCACTCCTCAAAGTTTTAGATGACACTTATTCTTACATTGATTCCAACCATGCATTTTAATCGTACTAACATTAATCACGTGGCCTAGTTTTGTTTGTGATAAATTATAATGTCTTGATGGGCCCCTAGACAAGAAGCGAGTGACCCTGTATATCCTTATTGTATTTATTTTTTTAGGTAGGTAATTTTGTCTTCTCTTAGGTGTGGATAGGTGTGAGTGAGGTGAATATATTTTTTTATATATTAATAGTTTGTTCCTGTTGTGACTGACCGAATGACGAGTGTCAAAGCCAAGAAAAAAACAAGTGCAAAAAATGGTGCAATCCAATTTAGATCATATTTATAAATAAAAAATTATCTAGGAAAATTTACGTATCGCGAGGAGTTAGGCAAGGTTCCATCTTAGGACCCTTGCTGTTTTCCTTATACACCTCCCAATTTGCAAATTACTTGAATTATATGAAGGCTCACTGTTATACAGACCATACACAATTGTACATGGATTTTAAAGAATCAGAAGTTGTAAATGCTTGTATGAAAATTAGAACTTGCACATCTTTGAGGAATTTAAGTAGGTAGTTAATTTGCTCTGGATTATTTAGCATATATCGTAGGCTTGATGAGAGTTGCTACTGTTATCTCCTGGCTCAGAATTGGTAACATTCAGTTAAAATGTGTTTTATTGTCAAATGCGTTTGACAGCTTTGACAATAGGTTCGGTTGCTAGATGTAATCAGGTAACCATGTGTTAACTTAGAATGTCCGATGTGTAGTCTTCTTATTATGGCTAGATCTCACTTCCAATTTTAAAAGTAAAATTTAATGGCAATGATGTACTATTGCCACACATCCCAATCGAACAGATATGCCATTTTTTTATATTACTTTTATTAACAATCAGAATATTTAGTTACATTCTATGGGTTAATTTGCTCGCAAGTGCTAGGTGAGCTAGCATCTATAATGTCTTGATGAGGTTTACATCCAGTGATGTAACCTCTAATACCTCATACTAGGTCTATTGGCCATTTTTTTTCAGTCTATTTGTGTGTCGGCGGGGCTGATATCTTAGGTTTTTTGAATCTTTTACTGGCTTCAAGATGGAATTATCTGTTCTTGTTAGTTTAGACACGTATTCTTCTAATTGTGCATCCCTTATTTCTTTGAATTTTGTGTTCAATTTGTGACTAAGTCGATTATAGATGGTTTTGTCTGCAGGAGAGTGGCTCCTTTGCCATCTTGCCCGGGCTTGTCTCTTTTCTGCTATTAGTCTCTTTATTTCGAGTGGGACGTCTCTGTTTTCTTTATTCTGTTTCATGTTTGATCTAACAGTTTGGGCTGCTAGCTGAAGTTGTGAGCTAAATAGTTCTATTGTCCTTTCGATTTCTTCTGGTTCTTTCAGCTTTGTCTTAAAATCTACTGCTTCATTAGTTTCGTTACTGTATATTTCCCAGTCCGTTTTAAAGTTGTGTAATCTATGTGGTGGGGTTCTGTTTATGACTGATGCTCCAACGGCTGCTATAATGGGCGAGTGGTCAGAATTTAAGTAATAACTAGGCATGGTTTCTGTGTAAGTTGAGTTTATTCCTTTTGTAACGAAGAAGTCCATAAGATCCGGAATTTTGTGTGGGTAGGTTGGCCAGTATGTCGGGGTACCTGTAAAGATAAATGAGTATCGCTTAACCTCTGTGGTTTTGTATAGTTCCCTTCCTTTGGTTGTGCACAGTCGCGATCCCCACATGGTGTGTTTGCAGTTGTAATCACCTCCCGCTATAAATTTGTCACCTAAAAGTACTGAAGAACTCTTCAAGATCATTTTGTTTTATGTTGTGTTGAAGTGGGCAATATACTGCAGATATAGTGAGTTCGTAAGACAAGGTTGATACTTTTATTGAGGTGACTTGAAGGTGATTTTGTTCGTAGTTTAAAAGTTCATAGTGTTGGATTGTATGCTTTATTAATATTGCTGTGACTCCATGTACTGTGTTGTCCGGATGATGTGTGTGATAAACTTTATAATTGGGTATTTTAAAATACGTCTTATTTGTGAAATGTGTCTCACTTACAAGTAGTATATCTATTTGGTTTTGTATTAAAAATAGTTTTACTTCTTCTTTATGATATTCTAGGTCATTGCCATTCCATTGTGATATTCTTTGGAACTGGGCCATTAGGAAACCAATTTATTGAGTAGTGTTGTTAGCATGTTTAAAACCATGCTATTTTGCTAGATTAGTTGGTTGAACATGGCTTTAAATTCGCTGAGAAACTGTGTTAGTGTATTTATTTCTTCTGTTGATCCAGTGGTGTTTTGATGTTATTGCTGGCTGCTTCTGCATAAGTTTTGTTTGGAATTATTTGGTTGTTTTCTGCGGTGGTGTATGTATTTGATCAGCAATTAGAGGTACGTTCTTTTTGTATCTTGGATTGCTTGTGGAGCTGCTGTTGATTAGTTTGTGGTAATGTTCGCATCCTTTGTAATTGCCAGAGTGTTCTCCGCCACATAGAGCACATTCGGCTGGTATGTTCCTTGTTTTTTTACAGCTTGTGGTGTTGTGACCTTGTCCACATTTTACGCATACAAATGGTTTGTTGCAATATATTTTTGAGTGTCCGTATTGCTGGCATCTCGTGCACTGAACTATTTTATTTTTGTGTGGTGGTTCAATTTTAATGTTTGTCTTTTGCAGTTTTTCAATTTTGTATACATCTTTGTTGTTTTTTGCTGGTTCCAAGTCTATGAAAAACAGATTTATCGGTTCTTTGGTGTTTTTGTGGCTAGCATTTATCACATTTCTGACTTTCTGCCCTAGTTTGTTTAGTTCTTCTATTTCTTTCGTGTTAAAGGGGTAATGCAAATGATTTGATTACAACTTTATAGGCTCGTTCTTCTATGAGTTGGTAGGTGTGATGTATTCTATTTTCAGTCTTTAAGTAATTGGATAGTTTCCTATAATTGTCTTTGGTGTTACAACTTATTCGGACAACATTGTTAGCTAGGCTTTTTGTGGTATACTCTTCTTGTTCTAAACAGTCGCAAATCTGCTCTGTCATTTGTCTGTAGTTGATTACTCCATATACGTAGATTGGAGGGGGTTTACTTGTTTGTACTTTGGATTTGCCTGCGCTTGTAACTGAATTTCCTTATATTGTCAGAGAACTGTACCTGTTGTTTGTAGTAGTGGAATTGATTTCCGTTCTGTCGCTGGTTCTTGCTGTCTTTTTCCTTTTTGTGCTTCTGACTCGCTGCCATTGTATTTTACCTGTGATCTCCTCTTCATTACATTCATCTTCACTAGTTGAGGACATTTGTACTAATTGCTGATTGTTGTATTCGTATAGGGCGCTACTATTGGATGCAGATGGTTGTGGGTTGAAGGGTATTTGTTGCATTCGTAACAAAGGATTATAGGCTATTTGTTATGGCATTTGCTCAATGTAGCAATTTTGGTTTGACGGTATGGTTTGTTGTTGTGAATTTTGTAATTTCAGTATAAAACTATTTTGCTACGCCACTGGAGTAGTAGGATAAAACGTTTGTACATACGTGTTTGGCTGGTAATCCATTTTACACTTATTACTACAAAAAAAAATTGTCTACACTTTCACTTTACTTTATCACCTCAGTTTTTTGTTTTAAACATTTTATCTTCATTGACCTTAATGTTTTGCTTGATAGCAATTCAATTGATATCACCAGAGTTCCGCAGGGCTTCGGATAATACAACGGTACCTCTTTACGCTACGAAAGTCAGTTGAGTACTATATGCCATTTGATTTCAAACATTTGCATTTTCGGTTGCAACTCGCCTTTGCAATGACCATCAACAAAGCACAAGGACAATCGCTACACATGTGAGGACTGAATTTGGAAAATCCATACGTCTCACATGGACATCTGTATGTAGCCTGATCTTGTGTCAGAACCCCTTCTGATTTATTTGTGTCCACACCAGAAGAAAAAACAAAAAATATTCTGTATCCAAATGAATTTCAATAGCTTTCAATCGAACACTTGTATGGTCAAACCTTTCTAGATAAAACGAATGAAAATACATAAGGATCTAAAAGAAATTGAATGTTGTACGTTACAATAAACATTATGCTTTTGAAATAATTTTTACTTCACCTTATGTATAGTATATATACGAGGATATATTGAAAAATTCTTAGCCTACTATAGAACCAAACAAAATTTCAATGTCAAAATAATTTATTACTCAACATATTCTCCCCTTAATTGGATACATTTATTACAGCGAACCTGCAACGTCTCTAGACCTTTCAAAAAAAATGTTTCTTCTTGCTCTGCAAACCAGACCTCCACAGCTTTTAATACCCCCTCGTTGGAAGAAAATTTACGACCTTTTAAACTTTTTTTCAGTTGAGGAAAGAGATGATAGTCGGACGGAGCCAAATGTGGTGAATAAGGGGGGTGTTCTAGTAATTCAAACCCTAAATCACGAATTTTTTGCATGGCAACATGAGATTTGTGTACAGGGGCGTTGTCCTGAAAAAACAAAACACCTTTGGATAGCTTTCTGCATCTTTTCTCTTTAATGTTTCCACGTAGAGTGGTCAGTAATGTCGAATAGTAACCTACAGTTATTGTTCTACCCTTATCCAAAAAATAAATCATGATTACTTCATGGCAATCTCAAAAAACTGAAGTAAGAACTTTTCCAGCAGATTTTTGGACACGAAACTTCTTAGGTCTTGGAGAACCAGAGTGTCGCCATTCCATCGATTGTTGTTTTGTTTCTGGATCGTAGAAATGTGCCCAAGTCTCGTTCATAGTAACAATTCGGTTTAAGAAGTCTACATCGTTTTCAAATCGAGCACAGATCGAACGCGATGCTTCTACCCTTGCACGCTTTTGGTCAACATTCAAACATTGCAGCAATTTTTCTCATGTCCAAATTGACGTGAACTATATGATGAACGCGTTCATATGAAATATTTTCAGTGCTTCAGATATCCGTTTTAGCCCAATTCGACGGTCTGATAAAATCATGTCATGAACTGCATCGATATTTTCGAGGACTGACACAGAAACTGGCCTTCCCGATCGGTCATCATCTTCAATGGAAAATTTACCTCTTTTGAAGCTTGCAGTCCAATTTTTCACGGTCGCATAAGAAGGACATTGATCACCAAGGGTATTAAGCATATCTTCGTAAATCTGCTTACCTCTTAACCCTTTTAAATACAGGTACTTGATGATGGCTCGATACTCCAATTTTTCGATTTTCACAATTTCGGTGGACATATTTTTCTTTTAATTTATTGTGTAACTCTGGTTTACTTTTTTGACGTCAAACTTTACACTGACACTTCTAATAAGTTATTGTTCATTGCTATGGTATCGCAATATTTTGCACCCCCAAGGAAGAAGTGGCATTACATGATCATAAAATTGTAATGAGTTTCAACGCCGTCTGATATTGGTGATTAGTACTAAATGTTATAATGGTTGCATAAATTCCAATTTCGTTAAATACTTCCTTTCACACAACTCATCCTTTGGTTATTACCACAGAATATGCTGTTCTGTGGTAATAACTCTTTAAATTAGTGAAATATACTTCCTACATTATTAAGATTGATGCAGGTAATCATTTTTTATGTTTAAATCCAATTCAAGAGCGTTGAATTATTGTATTAAAATGTACAATATTATAATTAATATTTTTTTTTATTCACAATAACGTGTCTCAACAACTGAGATCATTGACACATGGTACAGTTATTAACTATAAGAAATAAGTTTACAAACATGGTACAATTACAAAAACTGAACAATAACATTGACGAACTGTTTAGATTACATGAGGCAAGTTAGATTTCATTGACACAACATGGAACAATAATTATAACTACATGAACTGAACATTAACAAGCTGTTTAGATTTCATAATATAAATTAATGTCCTTTAAAAAATTGATTAGGCGAGGTAACTGGTCCGGAATATTTAAAATTTCTTGAAGTGAAGTTCGTAGCTGGTGGTCACGGCGTTTATCTGAATATTTCAGACAGCTTGTCAGTATGTGCTTAACTGTAAGTGGGATTTTGCAGTGCTGACATTCGGGTGGGTCGGAGCCGGACATTAGATATCCATGAATCAGTCGAGTATGCCCAATACGTAGCCTCCGTACAACGACTGTATCTCTTCGAGACATAGGAGGAAGGTTCGATGAAACGCTGAATTTTGTGTAGTTTTGTATTGCAATTTGTCCAGTGATTTGCCCAGCGGTCACGTATGGAACGTCTTATCCTAGTTATCAGGTCATTGTGAGTTTGCATTGAATCGATCTGGAGGTTAGCTGTCGAAGCTTCTTTTGCAGTTTGGTCCGCAAGTTCATTCCCGGGTATTCCGACATGAGATGGTACCCAGATGAATGTAACGGTAACACCAAAGCTTGCAAGACGGCCAATACAATCATGAATATCTTGGACAATAGGATGAACGGAATATATTTGTCTAATGGAGTTTACCAATGTAAGAGAGTCCGTGCATATAGCTGATTGTTTGTCGTCAGGTGATAGAGAATTTAGAGCTTGAAGGATTGCATATAACTCCCCTGTGTAGACACTAGCGAAATATGGTAGACGACATTGTTTAATTATTTGATGGGAGTTGGTAACAGCGCAACCTACGTCGCTCTCAGACTTAGATGCATCAGTAAACAATATTTTATTGTATTGAGTGGAATTTATAATATTGAAAAAGAGATGTTTCAATAGACCACTGTGAGTTTCATGCTTAGGAAATAAGTTTAAAGATGTGTTAAACTTTGGTTGTTGCTTTAACCAAGGAGGACAGGATGAGATAGGAATGGGAACTATATCAGATAGGTTGATATCAGTTGTGAGTGTTGACAGGATTTGTGGAAGTGGTTGAAATTTAGTGCCAGAATTGCTATTGTTGGATGGACGATTTATTAGAGGGTACACTGGATTCCTAGGGTGTGCTGAAACTTTTGCACAGTATGACATGAGGAGTAATTCCCGTCGTAACCATAAGGGGGGTTCCTTGGATTCACAGTAAATACTTTCAGCAGGACTGGATCTGAAAGCTCCTAGACAAATTCTTAGAGCTGTATTGTGAACAGATTAAGAGTTTTTAAATCGGATTTGCTTGCTGACATGTAAATAAAGCTACCATAATCTAGTTTGGAACGAACAAGAGATTTGTACACCTGTAACAGGATTTTTTCATCAGCTCCCCATTGATGGTGAGCTAATGTTTTTATAATGTTTGTTCGTACCACACAGTTCTTTTTTATGTCTTTGATATGCTCTTTCCAATTTAATCTACTATCAAAAGTAAGCCCCAAAATTCTTATTGAGTTACACACCTGCATATATTCGTCATTTAACTGTATTTGTGGGAGTATGTTATTAGGTCTCGATGTTTTACTGAATTTAATAATTTTCGATTTGGCAGCTGAGAAGTGACAGCCAGTTGAAAGGGACCACTGACTTGATTTACTGCTGTCTGAATTATGTTACCTGTAGTTTGGTTATTTTTACCACTACAAAAGATGATTAGATCGTATGCGTATATAGAGAACTGAATAGGGGGTCTAGTTGATGAGCATATATCATTTATGGCTATTATAAAGAGCGTTGGACTTAAAACTGATCCTTGAGGTAGGCCATTATATTGTAAGTGTTTCGAAGAAACTTTGCCATTAGTAGATACCTGGAATGATCTATCGGTTAGGAAATTTTGTACAAAGGCCAATATGTTGCCTTGGAAGTTGTATTTCCTGAGTTTATTAAATATTGCTGACTTTGATATCAAAGGCACTTTCAATATCAAATGCGGCAGCTACAACATGATGTTTTTTAAGAAAAGCATCGGCAATATAAGTCTGTAGATAGGCGAGAATGTCCATAGTACTACGGTGCGGTCTGAATCCCGATTGTGCTGGATTTATTATTTTGTGTTTTTCCAAATACCAAAGTATCCTTTTATTAATCATTTTTTCTATCAACTTACACATTGTGCATGTTAAAGAAATTGGACGATATGAGTGTAGATCTGTTGGCGGTTTATATGGTTTTAACACTGGAATTGAAATTGATTCTCGCCATTGTGTTGGGAATAGCTGTTTAGTCCAGATGGTGTTATATAATTCCAGTAATTTTGTTGAGGAGATCGGTGATAAATATTTTAGAAAGATAAATGGTATATTATCGGGACCAGCAGCGGAATTTTTACAAGAAGAAAGAGCGTAAGTTAGTTCTTCGAAAGAGAATGGATGGTTCAAAGAGTCAAGGTCAGATATAACGGAGGGAATAATAGGGAGTAGGGACTCGTTCAGTTGATTGTGGTTTTGATTATTATTGTTCTTGTATTTCTCTTCAAAATGAGTAGCTATTAAATTTGCAATTTGCTGGTTATCAGTGACAATGTTATCATCAATTATCACCGCAGAGATTTTACTCTGAGTTTTATTGCCTTTCATTTGTCGTATTTTTGTCCAGACTTGTCCCGGGGGTGTGTCAGAGGTAAGGGATGAAACATAGTTATTCCAAGAAGCTTTTTTACTCTGCTTTACTACCCATCTTGCTTTGGCTTTAAGTTTTTTGAAATTTATATAATTATCTGTATTACTAGTCTTCCTGTATTTATTTTAATGCAGTTTTACATTCCCGGACAGCAGTTGCGCAAGAGTCATTCCACCAAGGAACGAGTTTTCGGGATGCTGGTATTAAAGATTTTCCAACGTATATTTCTGCTCCTTGGATTATACAGTTACTGAATGCTGTAACCGATTCCTCGATATTTTCAGAAAATTGTAGCTGAGATATTTGATATTCAGTGAATTCTTTAAATACATTCTAGTCAGCATTAGAAATGTTGCATCTTGTTTTACAGTTTGATGTGGTTTTTGATTTGTCAGAGATGAAGATTGGAAAATGATTGCTATCATAAAGACTGTCAAGCGTTTTCCAGGAAAGTGACAGTGTAGTTTTAGGGTCACAAAGACTAAGATCAATAGAAGATATATAGATTTCCTGTAGCAATATTTAGATGCGTTTCTGCACCTGAGTTCAGTAAACAAACGTTATTGTGATTTAGGAAATTTTCAACTATTTTTCCCCTTCCAAAAGTAAGTTTTGATCCCCAAATGACATTGTGTGCATTAAAGTCACCAACTAGGACGTATGGAGGTTTCAATTGCCTTACTAGATCAGCAAGATCGGATTCACTGAGGTTGTAATTTGGAGGGATGTAAATGCTACAGATTGTAATTTTTTGAGGGGCCCAAACTGTGACAGGGACAGCTTCTAATGGAGTAACTATTGGTACATCTACGGAATAAAAATCACAAGAGACAAATATCGAAGTTCCACCGCTAGCTCTAAGAAAGTTGAATCTAAGATAGTGGTAACCGACAAAGTTTTTTAATTCCCGTTTGTGACTTTCCTTAAAGTTCGTTTCCTGAAGTCAGACAATATCAGCTTGGGTATACGTTCAAGACGGGGATAGAACCCGTCGCAATTCCATTGTATAAGATTAAATGTTTAGTATGAAGTTCGTGAGATGAGAGAACTGTCAGACATACAGTCATCACCCACTGATGTCAGACTTTCATTATCGGTATTTTTTTATTGATGCCGCATATTACCTTTTTAAAGCACGCGTCAGCGTGTTTAAATCGAACTTTCAAACACGCGCGTTTTTTAAAGTCCCCATGGTAACAACAACAACTTGAGAAAGGTAAGTATCAATGACAACTTTTTTTATTAGTTTTTAAATTGTATATTATCATTGGGAACCAATGTCTTATTTGGTTTTTTCTGCAAAATGTATTTATATATTCATATATACATTGTTTCCCTTTAAATATAAATAAAGAAACTTTTTGATTATTGATCTGACAGCCCGTAAAGTCAACTAAAAATAAATACTATTTGACGTCCACGAAACTTGGCTGGGCATCGAGGATGGACTTCCATTTTTTTGTAGTAATAATATAATAATAATATTTTATGATTCCAAAGTGCACCAATAAAAAAAATAGCGTAAAGTATTCGTGGATAACTGGTCTTTCAAACACTTGCTCTCGTGCGTGTTTGAAAGACCTCTTTATCCACTTATACTTTAATATACTAGTCTATATTAAGAGCCTGCTTGATTTTTTTGTGATTCTTGTAAATCGGTTTTTGAGGGATCTATCGGTAAGGGCAGGATATATAGTATGCATGTCAGCAAGTAACGATTTAATGTCTTCGGTAAATTGTTGAGCTTCTGATAGTGGATCCTTAGATCCATATGAGTTTTCCAGAAAAGCTATAAAGTATTCTAAGGGCAGTGTGAATGAGTCAGGAGATTTATTATACATGTCGGAGATTATTGTCCTGGAGCTTTCAGGTATCTTATTATCAAGTGTTGATTCTTTTTTAGCTTTTTTCTTGACAGGTTTTGGAATATCTATGGATGGAATATCGAAAGTGGGGGCTGTGTTGATAGTACTGGGAGAAACAGATTCTGTGTCTGTGGAACTTGGCAAGGGTCTTTTTTGTGTAGGTGGAACCTGTATATTTGGATGATCTGTAGTAAACAGAGGAACATTAATTATGTCTGAAGTAATAGGTGTGTTGTTTATGGATTGGGGGAGCTGTATATCTGATTTCTGAGAAGCTGGTGGCGGAAGATCAGATTGGATATTAGGACTGTTCGTGTGTGATGCTTGCATGTTTGATGCTGGTGGCTGGGAAGAAATTGGGGTATTAGGGCAGTTGGTTGTAATATGGCCGGTTTGCTTCCATATAAAACACTCCATTTTATCAGTTGAGAGGAAGATTCCATAACCATTATTTTCATAAGAAATTAATAAGGAATTCTGAAGCTCAAAATTTTCGGAAGATGGTACAATATAAACTTGTCTGCGGAAGGATAATATATGATTGTACTCATCCCCGGAAATGCCAGCTTTCAGGAATGATATTGGTGATGCTAACTGTAGTCCAAGATCTATTAAGGCTGTGAAGATGGATGGGCATACATTTGAAAGAACAAGGCGTTTTGCGGGGGTAACTAATCTTCTTACATTCAGTTCCATGTTTCTAACTTTAATTGTCGAATGGTTGGTAATCAGTTGGTCGACTAGTTCAATTTTGTTTAGATAAATGCAGATTCTGTTATTATCTTGATGCGAAGCATATATTTCTTGGGCCTATAATGTCACCAACTGCTTTAACGTATTCGAATAATTTCAAATTATCAGCGGAGTGGAAAAGTATAGCTTGTTCTTTCTTGGGAAATGTTGGTTTTGGAGTAAATTTTGCGGCTGCTACATATGAAGTGGAAATTTGAGGAACGTTACAGTTATTTTCAGTCATTGTAGGTTTGTTTCCGATGTGGGAGTTCTTATTGTTGCTGCCCTCGTAGTCAAAGGCAGCTTCTTGTGTTACGCTAATGGTAGAAATTTTGTGTTTTGTTTGTCAGCAAACCAAAATACACCATAGTGTTAAATTGGTTGCCTATCGAAAAACTGAACCAGCGAGTGTAGAATAACTGGTTTACTTCTTATCAGTAATCACACAGAAATTTATTATTATTGTTTCCTAATTAAATCAAAATAAAACGAATCCCGTTATAATTTGCAGGATAAGTGTACGATAAAGAGATCTATTACTAGTCTAAAAACTCTGAATAATTATCAATTGTTTACCTGATAAACTTTGAAAAACTACGCACTAATCTTAATCGAACTTTACTCGTTCAAGCCCTGTGGCGGAGTCCCTATAATTAATATTAAACTTAATTATATTTAATAATTTATACCTTTTAATATAATAAATATCCTTGAATTAGATTTAAACATAAAACTTTTTTGACGTGCATAAATCTTTATAATGTATGAAGTTTAGGTAATAAATGAAAACAGTATCAATTTTTTATATTTTATTTTTTATGAATGGATAGGTACCAAAAATTTTCAAAAAATTGTCGACATGCCTACTTGGTCTTTTATCTTTACCATAAATTTTTCTGTTAACAATGGTAATCATATACTTCATCATGATAAAAACATTTTTTATAATAATGACATTTGGTAGGTCATGGTCCTGACAATTGTTTAAATTGATTATTAATTTATCACTAAGTGCCTCCATAATGTTACCCAAATTAATATAATTGAAAAATAAATTGAAAATTTATTCTTTTAATCTGTTGACCAGCAAGCTAAAATGTTGTGAAGGATAAAACAAATTCCCATACTCTTTTAATTTAATAAAAGTATGGGAATCCGTAATATACAGCGTTAAGAAATATTTTTTACAATCATTGCTAGTCAAGAGTTTTCTACAAATGAACCCCGCAATATATGAAGATGTATGGAAACGCATCTCGTGAAAATTTTTTGGAATAATTACAGGGTTTGAGACCACTGCATGGGTTTTTGAATAAACTGTATCAACTTTTTCTGAAACGTCTGGCAGTGGATTTAAAAAATTTATTAAAAATGTGCTACCATTTTGTTCACAATTTGTAGAGCTTGAATTTGACATCAAGTTATTGACCAAACAAGTTTTATAAGCTGCTACAAATTGAGAACATGTTGGTCTTGAATTTTTCCCACGCAAACCCCGAATTATTCCAAAAAAGTTTTGTAAACGATATTGATTTAAACATCTAGTAGCTAGATATTTAAAATCCAAATCCTTCCATACGTCTCCAAACATTTTGTACGTTCCGGATTGTAATTACAAAATTCCTTAGAGAGGGAGGAGGAGGACGAACAAACGTTCCATTATTTTCAAATTTTAAATTATTTAAAAAAGTAATGGCTTCCCCCCAGAATTCTTCATGCGAAGATGTGGCAGTAATGGTCGACTTAATACTTTAGAAGAATTTTTGACCTAATTCAGGGAGTCAAATAATTTGTCCATGATAGAAATCAATTTAGCAGTACCTACTAAATACTTGTGCGGCAAATTTAACTTTGCCCCAGATGTAGTTGTGGGCATTAAAGTTTCCTACTATTATCAGGGGAGTTGGAATTTGGCTCAGCAGCTCAGTGAGTTCCTCTGTGGTAGGTTCCTGATTTGGGGGAATGTATATGTTGTACAATGAAAAGGTCATTGTATCTTTCACTCTAACGGTGACTGCTTCAATCATCATCACACAGTTATATGTTCGTCCACTGTTGGACATAAGCCATCTCCCCCTATCCTGTGCTGCATTTAACCAGTTGGTATGGATGCGCTTCAGATCATCTGACCACCGAGTGGGCGGTCTGCCTCTGCTACGGGAAGCGTGGTCTAGCGGTCTCCAGTCAGTTGTTTTTCTAGTCCATCTGCCGTCGTTTATTCCGGCTAGGTGACCCGCCCAGTTCCATTTTAGAGTCGGTATTCTTGTGATGGCATCTGTTACTCCACTTCTCCTTCTCACCTCTGTGCTTGAAACTCTATCTCTCAGGGATAAGCCTAACATTATTCTTTCCATGCTTCTTTGCGCTACTCGGGTAAAATACATTGGTCGAAGACTTTCTTCTTAAGATACATGGGAATATCAGATCTTAAGATGTAGCTCAATATTCCAAAGGCTGCCCATGTGGGACCTATTCTTCTGCCAATTTCACAAGTTTGATTATCCCTTCCCAATCGAATCTCGTGGCCTAAGTATTTGTAGGAGTATACTTGCTCAATGTTTAAGTTGTTCACTGCTAGGTTTTCACTGGCAACTAGATTTGTCATGAACTTTGTTTTGCCTATATTGATTTTCAACCCAACCTTTCTGGATGCTAGGTTCAGCTCGCTCATCATTTCTTGCGCTTCTTTGTGATCATTTGTAATTAATATCAGATCATCGGCGAATCTAAGGTGACTAAGTTTTTCACCATTAATGTTGATGCCGAGGTTCTCGATGTTTGTACGTTTGAACATATACTCTAAAAGGTTGGTAAATCATTTGGGGGAGATGACATCCCCCTGCCGCACACCTCTCTCTATTTGGAAGCTAGGAGTATCTTCTTGAAGTCTAATGACAGCATTTGCGTTCTTGTATAATTGCTTAATGATGTCGATCTAGCGATGGTCGACTCTGCAATCAGCGAGGGTACTAAGCATATTATGGTGGTCTATTGTGTCAAAAGCTTTTTCATAGTCTACAAAAATGAGAACTAACGGTTTATTATACTCTATGCATTTTTCAATGAGCATTTTAATTGTATGAAGATGATCATTTGTGCCATAGCCCTTACGAAACCCGGCCTGCTCAATAGGTTGGTAATGATGGAGTTTAGCTCTCAGCATTTTGGTGATTATTCTCATAAACAGCTTATATATCTGCGATAGCAGGCTAATTAGTCTAGTTTTCTATTTGGGCTATATCTCCTTTCTTGTGTAAAAGTATTATGATGGACTTATTCCATTGATCAGGTGCTATGGAGTTTCTTAAACAAGCGTTGTATAGCTTACACAGTATTTTTAGAAGTGTTGATCCTCCTAGTTTTATATTTTCGGTGCTAGTTTCGTCATCTCCTGGTGATTTATTGCTTTTCATGTCTTTTAAGCAGTTGTTTATATCGTCTTGAGTGATTTCCGGGATGTCTTCTGATCCTTGGTTTTGTATTACGGGAATGCCTACTCCAATTTCTGTGGTTGTGGTTTTCTTATAGAGTTCCTCATAGAAGCTTCTCACGATTAGCAGGATGTCTCGCTTATTTGTGGTGGTTTGTCCATTCTTGTTGTCAGTTATCTTATTTAATTGTTTATTACCCTCAGACAATTTTTTCCTAAGCACTTTCATTCCCCTGTTTTCCTCTGTTTTGTGTAGCCTTACATCTCTTCGGATAGCCTTTGATATTTCTTTGTTGATTTCTCTTAGCTGAGTGGCATTGTTTTGGTGTTTGTTTGTTAGATTTATTTGTTCCATCAACTTCTTAGTACTATTACTCAACTTCTCCTCATTTCCAACTCCAAGCGATTGCTTGCACCTGTTTTCCGCTTCTTTCATTGCTGTTATTATTTGTTTCTTTGTCTCCTCAATGTCTATATCCTCTTCATTTGTCAGCATTGGTGATAGACGGGAATTAAGGAGTTGTACGTATTAGTCTGCACTTTTTGTTAATGATTTTATTGAAGCTGTTTTCTTGTTAGTTTTGACCTCTCCTTCCTTGTATTTATGACTATTTTTGCTCTGATGGCTCTGTGGTCACTTCCGATAGAAAATTTGTTAAGAACAGTTACGTCTTGCACAATGTTTTTCATGTTGGAAATTATTAGATCGATTTGGTTTTTTGTAACTCCGTTTGGGCTAGCCCAAGTCCATTTTACCTGGGGGGCCTTTTTGAAAAAGCTGTTCATCGCATAAAAGTTGTTTTGTTTTAAGAAGTCAAGCAACACTTGTCCTCTATAATTTCTTGTCCCAAACCCATGACTTCCCAGTGATGTTTCACTGTCGTCCTGGTTGTGGCCTAATTTGGCGTTTAAATCTCCCATAATCAAAGTGTAATGGGAAGGTGTCTATCGCAAAGCTGTGTTGATATCGTCGTAGAAGCTTTCGATATATTCGTCCTTTTGCGTCGAGGTGGGGGCATAGGTTTGTATAATTTTCAATGTATACCTACTGTTTAATCTAAGTGTAAGGTATGCTACTCTGGGACTTACGCTTTGGACCTGTAAGGCATCACGCACATGTGATTTGTGTATTAGGAAGCCCACTCCACCTTGATTTATATTGTCTGTGTAATGTATTGCATATACCTACTGGGTACATAATCGGCAATACAGATATAGAACATAGACAGAAGAGCAACAGCAATGTGGATGTGACCTTCCTTTCAGAATCTTGTCTTGCTTTGTTATTAAATCATAACTTGTGAAAGTGTAGCCTCTTATTATTGTTAATATCCATCCTTCATAAAATACAGGACATTACAGTCTGTACCCACATAATATAGTAGGTGACCTGATTGAAGTATCAGTTCTTTCTCTTCTTTTCGTTTATGCTCACTGATTCCTGGTATGTCCCACCTTAAGAACTTGAGCACTTCCTCCAATTCCTGAAGTTTATATGTTGTCGATAGGGTTCTAACATTGTAAGTGATAATTTGCAGCGTTCGTTCCCCGTGGTAGCCCGATCCACTCCGGGGATTCTTAGCACCCTACACCCGTGCTCTTGTCCTATCGCTACCTTGATTGGGGAGACACGGGTCGCCGGAGACTGAGTGCCTTGTATCATAAACGGGGTTTTTGGCCGTTTACCCTAACACGCTGGCCATTGCGGGTTGTTAAGGGGTCAATGGAGAGTTGCATTTCCTCAGCTCTCGTTCTAACGGTTATTCCGCCGTGACTCGGACGCCAGAGCCTCGTCGGTTGTCTAGCAGGGTGCACCGGGTGCCAAGAGTTTGACACCAGCTCGAGCAGGTGAGGTTGGCAGTTGAGATTGACTTTCTTAGTCATCACCCCCTTATACCCCACGGCTTCAATAGTTGTTTTTAAATGAATTGATGTTGCATCTATTGTATTTCTAATATATGTTGCTACACCTCTACTGGCTATTCTTGCGTTTTTTTGATTTTTAGCGAATCAATTGTAATTTTTTAGATCATGGTTTCTATTGTTTTTGAAATTGGTTTCTTGTAGACATATTAACATGGGTTTGTATTTTAAAATCATTAATTGCAAGTTTTCTATGTGGGTATATTACCCATTTATATTCCACTGAATTAAAGAAGTGAAGGTAAACAAGATTAATAGGTTTCCATAGAGTTATCACTGTCCAGTTCTGTTCGGTATTCAGGGTTTATCTGCCTGAGAATTTTATTTTTAGGTGCATCTCATATTCATTTTTTTATCCTTTAAATAGGGATATATTGTGGTAAGTAGGTCTATGACTTCTATTATTTCTTTGGTGTACATTTTCACGATACTGAGAGGATCTGCACAGCCTTCACAACTTTCAAAAAAATCTATAAGCTCTTCATAGGTTAGAGGATAATTGATATCTGTATTCTTGAAAAGTGCTTTAATGTGACTTAACATTTCTCCTATTGATTTATTGTTTTCGGATTATTTTATTTTATTTTCTTTATTTTTTGGATCTACAAATGTAGGTAGGTGTTCGGATGTTGTAGTTGTAGTTTTATTTTCTGGTTTGGTTGTTTCGGTTTGATTTGTGTTGACTGTCCGTGTGCCGTCTTTACTATTTTCGGTGCGCTTAACTACTTGGGTATTTATTGTTTGAGGTTCGAAAATTTGTTCTGAGTTTTGGTTATTTGATTGATCCTGTAGATATTGTGAAATGTTGTTCGTTCTTCTTCAGATTGATTGAGAGAGAGAGAGAGTGAGAGAGAGAGAGAGAATATATGTTTATTGTCCAAGAACAAGTCTTATTGACAAACACTTTGTAAAATAAGTTGATAAGTTAAAAATTAATTTACCAACATTCACACACAAATCTTACATATTATATACATACAACATAACTTATATGTATTGTCAATAAATAACTAAATTATAATACAATAATTAAAAGCACTCTAAAATATTTTAATTTCATTTTCTTTACTTGTTTATATATACTGTTGACAAGAATAATATTATAGAGAATGCATATGAGAAAAGCATTCATTTAAATTATAGTACGCCTCGTCTAGCAACTTTTCTTTCATTACTTGCCGAAATTTATTTAAACGCTCTATATTCTTTATATATGCTGGCAACAAACTATATAATTTGACTCCATTGTAAATAAATGAGGCTTTCACCAAGGAAGTTTTAGGTATAAGTAGCGACAGATTGCCACTTTGTCTTGTATTATAATGACTCTCTGTAATATACTGCTCTTTGTTCTTATGAATGAGGGATGTTACTTCTAGTACATAGAGTGATGTAAGAGTCAGTATTTTATGTTTCACGAAATATGTTTTACATGAAGCTCTTTTATTTATTTTACATAAGAATCGTATAGCTCGTTTCTGCAATAAAAAAATACTTTCGAACAGTTCCCCATTACAAGAGCCCCAAAATTGTAAGGAATACCTTAAGTGCGATTCCACTAAAGCGTAATATACATCTTTGGCTACCGAGAATCCCAACTCACACGAAGATGATCTAACAGCGTAACAGTCTGAGGATATTTTCTTTTTTAAGATATTAATGTGTCCTTTAAACGTCAGGTTACTATCAATGTTGAGTCCTAAAAATTTTGCTTCTTCAACACTCTCCACAGTGTAATTTCCAAGTTGAACAGGTGGTAATCTACATTTAAATGTCATTATTTTTGTTTTACTTATATTTAGTGTTAGGTAGTTTGCACTACACCATTCCTTAACCGTTTGTAAGTCACTGGATACAATGTTATGAAGCCTCTGTTCATTGGACTCATGCCAAGTTAATGTGGTATCATCGGCAAACATAGTAAAATTACCATGAATATTTAAATTTGTAAGATTATTGACATAGAGAAGAAACAGGATTGGACCCAATACTGAACCCTGGGGAAATCCCCATTTACCAGATCTGACATTTGAATTTGAATGTGGTGTTCTAACAAATTGCTTACGTTCAGATAGATACGAGTTCATCCATCCAAGACCAACATCCCTAATCCCATAATGATTTAATTTTCTCAGCAGTAATTCATGTTTAACACAGTCAAAAGCTTTTGTCAAATCACAAAAAATTGCTGCGACCGGTATACCAGAGTTAATAATTTTATATATATTTTCTAGACTGATAAATTATGGCATCAGATGTATTTTTACCTTTCTGAAACCCAAATTGTCTGCTATCAATTATACTATTTATTTCTAAAAATTCTGTTTTTTTTTTGTTTCATGGCGTTTGGAGGTATCCATGCAGCCAAATACTTTGTGTTAGGTTATGTATACAGTATATATGGTGATGTATTTGAAGTTTATATTTGAATCCAATTTCAATTAGTGCCAATCAGAATCGATACTGAATTTTTTATTGATTTTTGTGTTGTGGATATTTATCTTATTACTTAAGCGAGCCCTAATTCAACCTATCAAACTATCGTCGTCTGCAATTCAAGTTAATATCGCTTTTCGATCAAAGGATTGACACAGGGTTACAAGTTTTCTCGCCGAGGGGTCGTTCAGGGCTTTATTTGAACACATACAAAGGTAGACCACGGATGGAAGGTATAAACATTTGGGTTAGGGTAACAAAGGTCACAAGCTCTATATAACTTAACTATATCGATATGTTAGTCATCCTTAGAAATTTTACTAGACAGTCTAATATTTTGATGTTATTCAGCGCCAGTAAGTGTAACATGTTGATGGGAGGGAATATTTTTTCATGTATTATGTTATTATACAGTTCTTTCGTGGCATTACGATATTCCGAGCATTCAAAAAATATATGATCCAGGTCTCCTATGACATTGCAGGCTGTGCATAAGTTTGATTCGATTACGCCTATTTTGCTCAAGTGTTCTGGGTAAGACGCGTGTCCAAATTTCATTCGAATTATACTGCTAATTTCCCTACGTGAATAATTGATTCCTTTATACCACTGTTGTTTTGGTATTTCCCTACGCAGTAGTGTGTATCTAGTAGGCTTTGTTTTTACATAGTGGTCCCATTTCTCTTTCCATGCTGCTTGAAATTTTCTTTTGTATTTATTTAAGCAATCTTGTAGTGCCACTTCGTTCGGTTGACATTCATCTTTTTCAGCACTTGTTTTGGCTAACTGATCAGCTTTTTCGTACGCAGGAATTATTATTTTTGCAGAGTGTTCTATGTTCTCAAAGTAATTGCAACTTTCATACTTTAAAATTTCTTCTTTATTGGTGTTACGAAATGCGGTGCATATCGGTGGCGAGTTCTTTTTTTCCAAATATTTATTCGTCAGGTCCAATGTATTTAACTCACATATTTTGGCCATCAGTGTAGAATTTTTTGCTTTATTCTTAAGTACCATTTTTTCAGCGAGAAATGTTCTTCTCAATTCCAATGGTGGTTCGAGTGCTTCCACCCTTAGTGGTTCCACAGGTGTTGTTGACATCGCTCCTAAGCATATTCTTAACGCTTTATTCTGTATTACTTCTAGCTGTTTCAGTGATTGTTTTGATGCAGATCCGTATAGGACGGAACCATAGTCTAAAATGGACCTTATATATGCTTTATAGAATAACAGGCATATTTCAGTACTTGCGCCCCACCATGTTTTGGTGATCATTTTGAGGAAATTAATGGCTTTATTACATTTTATTTTGATTGCCTCGATACATGGTTTCCAATTTAATTTATTATCTAATGTTACTCCTAAGTACTTAATTTCTTTTTTATATGGTATCATGTGGTCCCCCAACTGGATGTTCTGAGTTTCTGGGATACGGTGCCTTGAAAATATGGTGACATTTGATTTAGACGTTGATAGATCGAACCCTACATCTTCAATAGCTTTTATGATGTTTGAGGTGGCCTTGTTTAGAGTATTTATACAATTTTCATATTTTTTGTCCTTGACATATATTACAGTCATCAGCATATTGTATAAGTGTGTAATTCCTGCATGCTTGATGCATTTTGATGGTATATATGTTGAATAACAGTGGTGCTAAAACGGAGCCCTGTGGTAAACCTCTAGATGTATGTCTTGGTCCTAATAATGTGTCTTTTTGTCTTATAAATATTTTTCTGTCTGTCATAATATCGCACAGGATATTTCGTATTTTGGTAGGCATACCGATTTGTTTCAGCATTCCGTTCAGTATTGGAATTTCTACAGAGTCATATGCGCCTTTTACATCCAGGAATGTAGCTGCAGTATACCCATTTTCTCCAAAATTAATTTGTATATAAGTGACAAGTTGGCTCACCGCATCCATTGTGCCATATCCTTTCCTGAATCCGTACTGATGAATTGGTAATATTTTGTGTTCTTCTAACCACCATTCTATTCTGTTTTTTAATATCCTTTCGAATGTTTTCAATAGGCATGCTAATAATGATATGACTCTGTAGGAGTCAGGGTCATTTGGATCTTTTTGATGTTTTAATATTGGAACTGCAATTAGGTTTTTCCAATCTTGTATTGTGCATTTGCCCATTTTTAGTATGTTGTTATATATTTCCAATAAAAAAGATTTGGCATTATTTGGTAGGTTGCATAACATCGGATATCTGATATTGTCTAAGCCTGGTGCGGTGTTTTTTCTTTGTTTTATTGTGTTTTCTAGTTCTTGGAGATTTATCAGATTTTCGAATATTTGTGGTATTGTTTCCTCATGTTCCTGCTCATTTTCTAAATTATTTTGGTAGAAGGTAGATGGCGGTGCTATTCTCTCTAGTAGCTTTTCTTTCCAATCCTCACTGGAGAAATGAATGTTCTCTTTCTGTATGAAAGTTCTTTTCATTTTCTTGGCCTGTTTCCAAATGTCTGACATTGATGTGTTTTTATTCAGATTGGTGCAGTATGCTCTCCATGAGGATCTTGCCTTTTCTTTCAAAAATTTTTTTGTGCTTGCTGCTATTTTTTGCACTGTAATGAAGTTTTCCAACGTGCTGTTAATTTTGTAGGCAATTACCGAATTTTTTCTATCTGTTACAGCTATGTCACATTCTCTGTCCCACCAAGGTGGTAGTGTTCTTGACTTTATCTTGAATGGTTTGTTTGTTGGTATGGATACTTGGGCAGCTGTGTTTATTCCTTGTATTAGATATTCATATTTTGCATTAATATCATTAAAAATAGGTGGTGTTTGTGAGAAATACAGTTCTGCTTCGTTTTTGAATATTGACCAGTCTGCTCTATTTATATTCCATTTATTGGAAGGACATATTAATTCCTTTGTTTGTAGACACTTATTTTTAGGCACATTGATGTTAATAAGTATTGGAAAGTGATCTGAACCCAGTGTGTCCTTTATTACGTTCCAATCTATGTTGTTTATGAGATAGGGTGTACTAAGTGTCAGGTCCACTGCGGAATTTTCCCCGTTGCGGTTTAATCTAGTAGGTGTTCCATCGTTTGCCAATATTAAGTCATGATTTTCTAAGACGTCTAGAAGTTGTATACCCCTCTGATCATTTTTGTACGAACCCCATGTTCTGTTGTGTGCGTTAAAATCTCCACATATTATGCCGTTCTCTTTAGATATGATATTAAATATGCTTTTCCAGTCGCTGTTATTGATGCTAATTTTTGGGGGGCAATACACAGATAATATTTTAAACTGTAAATATTTATTAAAATTAATTTCGGCAGCACATATGTTGATGTCAGTATTTACTTTAATGTTAATATCTACTTTTTTAAAATTTATTTTTACCTTTATTAGTATTGCTGTACCTCCATATCCGTCATCCCTATCAGTTCTAATTAGATTATAACCTGGAAAATTGATGATGTTGTTTTTTTTAAACCACGTTTCAGATATAACGCAAATATCAATATCGTGTTCTGACAGACACTTCATCAAACTATATTTATTTGCAATCGCCGAGCGCGCGTTCCATTGTAATATTTTAATTTTATTAAGCATTGTTATTTTTTGGCAGATTATGATTCATTTTATATAACCTATCTGTTACAAATTGAATGTCAACTTTTTGTAATTCTTCAAATGAGCTTATGTCTTCCAAAATGTTTTTGAAAACTTGGAAGAACGTTTGAATAAATGTTGTATCATTTTCTTCATTTGACTGCATGGATTCTATCTCCATATTTTCATTCGTACTATTATTTTTAAATTGGAATACTGGTTTACTAGGACCAAAGGATCTGGGAAACATGGGTGCTTGTGTGATTTCATTGTTGGGTGATTGTATCCTACGTTTTTTGGTTTGTGTGATTGTGTGTTTACTGTGTGATGTTGAGGCTTCTGATGGTGTACTTTTTTTAAATGTATTACTTTCCCTATTTGTTTTGTATTGGTGGGTTGTTGTCTTAGGAAGTAATGGAAAGCTTTCCGACATATTATCAAGTACATTGAACCTATTATTGCTAATTTTACTAATATATGAATTATCAGACCAGTTTTTTGCTTCTATATAGGTTACATTATTATCTGACATGAATTGTTTTATTTGCTTCTGTTTTTCAAATACGAGGCATTTTTTATGTATCGTTTTATGATCGTTTGATTTACAATAAAAACAAAATGTGTCTTCAGGATCTTTGCATGAATGATTTTCTTCCTTTTTTTTGCTACAATTTATGCATAGTGTGTTAGTGCTTTTACACTGCTTGGCCACATGGCCATACCTCAAGCAGTTGTAACACTGTACTACCTGTTGAATGTATTTTTCTACAGGACATACAACGCTATTAATTATAACAAATGGGGGTAACACGTTACCCTCGAATGACACTAAAACTGTTTGCTTTGGTATATATACTGCTTCCCCATCAATATCAATTTTTCGTTTAAATCTACGAATACTGGTGACTGCGTTTGGAGACTCAATATTTTCCAACAAATACTCGTCACTGAATGTGGTATCTACTTCTTCGATTACCCCTTTCCTTTCTATTAAATTATTGGGTATGAATGCTTTTAATTGTTCCTCTTTCAAGTTTTCGTTTTCTATTAACATATTAGCGTCTTTAGTAGTTTTAACCTCTACTCTTACTCTATTTCTACCTACCTTTTGTATTTTGGTAATGTTTTGAACTTTTAGTTTTTTATGTAATAAGTGTCCAACTGACATGGGATGTAAATTTCCTAAATTTTCATTATTAATTTTTTCGATAAATACATAAATTTTATCAATTGAATATAAATTAGGTTTATCAAGTTTGAACTTTTTTGCTACTTGTACTGAAATACCTGTCGCTGTCTGACCAGACAAGCGTGTTTCTTTATCCTTTCCTAAGTTTTTGCTTTCCTGAAATGCTCTTTGGTATGTTGAATTGTAACGCACATTCCTTGAATTATCATTATTATTGCACAAATCTGAAGTTCCCCCTTTGTCAGGGGGATCTGCACTAGACATTTTTCACTGAACTATAAATTTGATTAACTGATTTACTAGGTGGATTGACCGGTTCAATAGAATTGGAATTCTTAACAAAAACGATTTGTTGATAAGAGAGCTGTTTTAAACACGTCTATACTAATTGACTGTTAAAATCGCACTGAAAAATTCTGTTAGTCGATGTTTTACAAGTTTTTCAATTATTTTTGCCAATGTTGGAATCAGAGATATTGGCCTAAAATTAGATGGATCCCCACCATATCCCCCCTTATGAATCGGAATTATCACGCTAGTTTTAAGAAAGTCTGGAAATACTCCCTCTTGAAACGATTTGTTAATCAAAATTGCTAAAACATTTAAGGCTGTGTATGGTAAATTGTTAAATATTTTAATAGACAAGTTGTCACAGCCACAAGCATTTTTCTTTTTGATACTAGCAAATACTTTTCTTAACTCATAGGTATTCGTTGGATATAACTTAAATTGTTGCTTTATGTGAACATCTTTCATGTACGATAGAGGATCGGTTGTAGAATTTAATGTTTTAAGTAAAGATTCGGCTATATTACAATAAAATTTATTGAACTGCTCAGGATCTATATGTACTGTTTAAGTTTATCGTTATTTTTCCCCCTTAATTCATTCACAATAGCCCATGACTCTTTAGATTTATTTGAAGATTTTTTCCATTCTTTTGTTATAATAATCATCTTTTGCCTTCTTTATTATTGCTCTATAAATTGACCTATATTGTGTATAATATGTGCTAAAGGGCTCGTCACGAAAGTATTTTCTTATGTAGTTTAATATGACCGCATGTTTTTCCCTGATATTCGAATACCACATGTAATCCATGATTTTTTAGATTTTATTCTGATTCTTTGTATTGGAAAGGATTTTTCAAAGATAATACAAAATGTTTCATAAAGTTGTCTGAAAGAATTTGAATTTAAATTTATAATTAAAGAATTCCAGTTATATGCATCACAGTCGGCTTTAAATTTTTTATAATTACTTGTACTATATAATCTACCATATTTAAAAGATTTTTTTTCCAACCTACATTTGACTGGTATCATAGTATATACAGCTTCATGATCAGACAAATTACTTGGAATTATATTACATGTCACTTTAGTTTCATCATATGTACTACAAAAGTAGTCAATAATTGTTGCCTAGTCTCTATTTATTCTTGTTGGCTGTTTAACATGCATTTTGAGATTGAAGGATATCAATAGACTATTTAGTTTGTTAACATTATTTTCATGCTCATCGTCAAAATCAATGTTGAAATCACCTGTTAATATCACCTGTATAGATGATGTTAATTTGGACAGCAAAATTTCCAGTTTGTCTAGGAAGACTGAGACACTGGTTGTTGGAGAACTGCAAAGTATTACAGTATTAATAGACCTAATATGTATGCCCGATAATTCAAATTGTTTTTCTTCTGCGATATTTTCAATTATGAATTCTTTGACTTGCCAATTTTCCATCACAGAAGTATGTACTAATATAACTGTGCCTCCATGCATATACTGTTCTATACAAAAAACTGAAGCCACAGTGTAGTTTGGAATATAAACGTTTTCAGATTCTTCGAGCCAATGCTCAGTTAACAATATTACTTTAGAATATTTTAAATTTTCTATTATGATAAAAAGGTCATCAACTTTATTTCTTACCGACTGTATGTTAAGAAGTAGAAATGTTAAAGAGTCAAATTGATTTCTACGTTTTTCCCTAAAAAAGAACTAGAAGAAGAGTTACTATCTTTTTGTTGAAGTGAATTTTGTGATTGTAATACATTTATGGATTCCCGTTCCTTCACATCAGTATCTAATTTCTGTAAAATTTGGTGTTCACTACTACTAGTATTTTCTTTTGTACTCACCTTATCAGACTTGTTATTGTTATATGTGTCATTGTTATGTCTCATTTTGATAGTGTGTTCCTTGGAGTTTTCCTCATTTATTTTTACAAAAATTAAACTGGTATGTGTTTTTGTCAAGCTTATTTGTTTTTTGGTTGGCCAAGATATATTAAAGTTATTTAGTTTATAGCCCTTATTATTGCAAAGATTTAGGTATGAAACATTATATTCATTATATCTGTCAACAGTGTTTATATATTGATTTAATCTAATGTGTCGGCTGGATTTTCTGGTGAGGATTCTGTTGTTGGATTAAAGTGCGTTAAAGCGATTTTCCTATTTGGGCAGTTTTTTTTGTATGAGTAGTTTGTACATTGTAAGCATTCTTGATTATCAATGGACCAAAATATCCTATATGAGGTTTGTTCATATGTGATTAAAAATGAATCGGGAAGAGACTGGTTATTCAATGGAGATATAAATATTTGTCTTCTAAAACTCAATATATGCTGAAATGGGGGGTCTAAGATACCTGTTTGCAAGAAGGATAAGGGTGAAAGTAGATTAACCCCTAGTTTTTTAAGTTCATATTCAAGGACTGAGTGGGGGATAGAGCGACAGACATTGGATAATGTTAATATTTGGCTAAGAGTGACTAGTCGATGAGCCGGTAGTATTTGTTGGTTTATTTGGATTTTACCGTGATTGTTGATGAATGTGTTCACTAAATTTTCATTTGCCAAATATATACATATTCTATTGTTGGATAGCTTTGAGTAAAAAATTATGTTATTTGGTTGGATTGTTTGACATAGAGCCTTAAGATAGTCTTCTGCCTAGTGTTTTCGATTGCATCGAATAGTATAGCTTGATTTCTGGACGGGAAATTGTTTGTTTTGATTTGTTGGTTTGCTACTGAAGAATATGTTTTGGGTTGTTGGGTTGTGTTATTAGTGGGCGTACACCCGTTTTGAGATTTGTTGTCATCCATTTTTAACTATCATTTAAGTTTACCTTAATACGGATCAGGCAAAATATTTTCTAACTACTATTTATATCTGATTCTATTCAAATTCACTTTTAGTTATCAATTGTTGTTTTACTAACGTTTAATAAAAAGTTAAACTGATATTCTTACTGTTTGTTTTGATTCACTTTGAAATATACACTAATTAGTTTTCAACTACTTATTTTATTTATCATATTAAATACAAAATTTGTATTGACTCCTGTGTAGAATATCTGTTCTCAGTTCAGTTACTAGTATGCAAACAAATATTAGAGCCAATATGGATCTATGGTATGCATAAAAAAATCAACCTTACCACCATTCAAAAATTCTAAACTAAAGTTCTTTGGAATGTTGAAGATGTACCATGGTATATTTGTAATAGTGACATACATTGAGATCTTAAAGTTCCTACTGTAGAAGAAGGAATTGAGATAGTAGCATAAAGGCACAAGGAAAGGCTGCATGGACATGCCAACTCTGAGGTGCTTCAACTTTTGCATAATGATGAAAATCAACAGACAACTGAGAAGAACATAACAATCAGACCTGATCTAACTGTAACAAAATATAGTACAGTGTATCAACTTTATATCACGTTAAAAATTAATAGTGTCAAATTAAAATTAAGAAAATCAATCTGGGTAATCCTTTGTATTCACCTATGTTGAACAAATAAAAAAATATAAATTGGACAGTCAGATAAAAAAGATACTTAATTTCTCGTTTTCTTTTTAGAAATATATTTGGAAGATGATAATTACAATAGATTATTGATAGCTTATTCCCGAGGCAATAAAATTTTGACTGGAAATGATGGAACAGATATTGGAGGATCTTTGCTATTCGGAGGCCCAATGCTAAGCCCAGTTGAACCGATCCGTGGTAAAAAGTTGGCCTCCTATAGACACAGAGCTGGTCCCTTAAGTGACGATTTTCACATATATAGATTGAGATGGACTCCAGGTAAAACACATAATTTTTCTCTATAATTTATTTATTTACCAGTATAATTTACATGTAATATGCATTTAAAATACATATAAATCATAGTTGAAAGAAGTGCCCTTATGTGGATTGGTTTATTTTAAATAAGTAACCTGAAGCTAAAATAAACCTAAGAAAATAAAATTCCTAGACAAGAAAATAATTAATTAATAATTATGTGATAAAGTGATAGTAAGTTAAATGGTCAGCTATATCCTTCATGATCAAGTAATTACCTCACAAGACATCACTAACATTTTATCACAAGTTCCATAACCTCTAATTTTACTGGGTGATTTTAACAACCACAATCCTATTTGGGTATCAACAGGTTTTAATGCAAAAGACAGAAGAATCGGAAACACCCTAGATGCACATAATCTAAATATTTTAAATGACGGTAGACCTACAAAAATTAATGTTTACACTAGCACTAAATCAGCAATCGACATTCCATCCAACTATCTCACCTCTAATTTACTGGAACATTGTATCATATTTATATCAAAGCGACCTTTATCCAATCAAAATTACGATCTCTGATCAAAACTCTGCCACTACATACCCCACTGTTCCAAAATTTAAAATAAAACATGCTGATTGGCCAAATTTCAGCAATTACATTGAAGACGTCGCTCTGCTACCTGTTAATCTAGAAAACAACAACATTGATAACCTTTTAAACTCATTCACATCAATTATCACTGATGCAGCAGAAACATTTATAGGAAAAACAAAAACACTAAAAAATATACACCATTGCCATGGTGGAACACTGAATGCGATAAAACTATTAAACAATACAAAGCGTCATTTAATAAACTAAAACAAAATAAATCAATCGGGAACCTAGTAGACTATAAGAGGAAAGGAGCACAAGCAAGTTCCATCACAAAAAATGCAAGAAAAAACTCCTGGAAAGCCTTCACATCCAACATAAACAGATCCAAACATTTAAGTACCATGGGACAAAATCTAAGAAAAATATTAGGAAAAAACAAATTTAGAAAAATTCCTTTTATAGCTCATAACTATAGCACAGTCTCAAATAACGAAGCCGAATACTTAGATTACAATGACCGTGACAACAATATACTTAATATCCCGTTAACTATAGATGAACTAAATTTCTCCTTAGACACAACTAAAAATTCTGCCCCAGGACCTGATAACATTCCATTAATCTTTCTCCAAAAACTCCCACATATTGCCAAGTCATACCTTTTCCAAATATTCAACCTAATCTGGACAAAAATATTTTCCCATCCACGTGGTCAGAGGCAATAGTCATACCTATATCAAAGGGAAACTGCCCAAGAACTAGGTTAACTTCATATCGACTAATACCTCTTACCTACGTACTAAGCAAAATAATGGAAAAAATAATAAATAAAACATTGTTGTGGATATAAGACAGAAACCTTTTAATAAAAAAAACAAAGCGGTTTCCGTCAAAACAGGTGGTCAGCATTAGACAATCTCATTTATTTGGAATCCAAAATCCATGAGTTTTTTGCAAATTAACAAGATTGCCTTGCAGTTTTTATCGATATCACATAAACCTTCGATACAGCGTGGCGTCACGGCATTATCAAAACTTCATTCATGGAGCATCAAAGGAAACATCCTAAAATTCATACATTTTTTTAAATCTTTTTTTTTCGTGTCCATACCAATAACATCACTTCAACCCTAAAACAACAAACTAACAGAACTCCCCAAGGATCAGTCATTAGTTCAACACTCTTCCTGATTACTGTCAACGTTATATTAAAACATCACTCCAAACTAGTCAAAGGCAGGTTATATGCTGACGATTTGGTAATATTCTCCAAGAGTAAGAACATCGACTCAATTCAGAAACACATCCAATAAACTTTAAACCAACTTCAAAACTGGTCTAAACTCACGGGAGTGCAATTATCAACTGAGAAGACCAAATGCATATTATTTTCTAGAAAACATAATCATGTGTCTCCTGAACTTAAACTTAATAACATTTTCCTAAACTATGTCGATAACATCAGAGTTCTTGGAATGATTGTTGACAAAAAACTCAGCTGGAAGAAGCATGTTAAAAAATCATGCCAAAACGGTATAAACCTTATGAAAACACTCTCAAGCAAATCCTGGTGATGACTATACCTGTCTAATGCACATATATAAAGCACTTATTTGCTCAAAGATAGACTACAGCTCTATAGTATATGTGACAGCTAAAAAAACTACTCTAAACCAGCCCGAAATCATTCAAAACACGGCACTGACAATAGCAACATGAGCATTCTGTTCAAGTCCAATAAAAAGCCTACAGTGCGAAACCAGGATCCCTCTCTACAATTCCGGAGAAAATACCTTGCCGCTTCATACGCACTATCCATCAGCACAAACCAGCAGAATCCAGTCTACATTAACATACTGACCGACCGCTACAAAACTCTACATTCGGCAAATATCAAAACAGATCCACCATTCTATATAATTAATAAGGACCAAAAATGTGGCACTTCAGGTACCATAACACCCGTTGTACTAGCTCTGGTGAGCTAAAAATCAATAAGGTTCATCCATAAGATATCCTGAACAATATTCAATCATAAAATTGGTCACTTGTATACACTCTGGAGGCTGTGTCATGCTAACAAACTGAAAATTCTCAAAAAATGACAAAAATGTCGTACTTCAAGTACCATTGCACTCGTTGTACTGGCTTTAGTGAGCTGAATATCAATAGGGTTCATCTTTGAGATGCTCTGAATAATATGCAATCATAAAATATATACTCTGGAGGCTGTATCGTGCTAACAAACTGAAATTTCTCCAAAAATGTCGTATTTAAAGTGTTGCACTCCGGAGACTGTATTGTGCTAACAAATTGAAATTTCTCAAAAAATGTACTTCAAGTACCATAACACCCATTGTACTGGCTCGGGTGTGCTGAAAATCAATAGGATTTATCTGTGAGAGGTCCTGAATAGTATTCAATCATGAAATTGGTGACTTGTTACACTGCGGAGGCTGTATCGTACTAATAAGGCATGTAACGAAAAGTGGCCGACGATAAGGACGACATACACACAGGATTTTTTTTAGAAAAACCGTTTTTTCGTGTTGTTTTTGATGAAAAACGTAAAAATTTTTCTTCAAAATTCCAACTTTTTTGGGGTAAACCAATACTTCCCTCGCATATTAGATAGGTTGGGCGGAAAAGTATTATATACACCCTTGAGCAAAAAGTTAAGCTGGTGAATGGACAGACAAGGAAAACCAAATCACACAAGAACTTGAATGGAATGGATTAGAAAATTTGGCAGGGTTTATTGCATTTGAGTTACAGAAAATAAACTTGGTTACATTCCAAACAACAATGAAATGTCATTTTCCTGGGTAAACGAAGGCGGTCTACTAAAACTAAATCCAGATTTTCTAACTAAATGTAATAAACTCGACTGTATTTTTAAAAATTTTAATGGGCGGTCATTCAAATTGGCCAAAATGATACAAAAACCCTAAGTGATTTAGCTGAATTTGTTAATTTAAGTACAGAGGCCAAGCATCTCTTCTTTAGATACAAAATGTATTTTTTCTACCACCGTACGGTTTTACCCACTTTCCCGCACTCATTTTAGTTTAGAAAGTGTCACTTTCTCGCACTAGTGCGGGAAAACTCGCTTTCCCGCACTAGTGTGGGAAAGTAAAATATGTCAATTTATCGTTATTAAATGTACATTTCATTGATTTTACCTGTATATTACTATTAAAACTAATATAGGTTTTAATATTCAATCTAACCCAGAAATTGCGATACTACCCTATACATTTCTCAAAATCAATCCACATAACAATCAAACTAAGCTGAGTCAAGTGGTTTGGTGTGGTAACCAAAGATTTGTTATGACAACCAAGTTGTCATCAAGACGTCAAAGTTTCAAGTCGAAGTGTCCGATTCTGGCATTTTTCAAATTATTTTCACTAAAAGCAATATTTTAATGGATTTGTCAGACGAAGAGCTCCCAGAAGCAATATTAAAGGCCGCAGATCAGGTAAATTCAGACCTGTTACCAAGTAAATCACGAGAAAGATACGAACAGCAATACAACCAATTTTTAAACTGATGTAAGGAAAAAGGAGTGAATAGCTTCAGAGAAGAGGTTTTTTTTGGCGAATTTTTCCGAGCTGAGTAAGGTACTGAAATCCAATACCCTATGGTCGCGTTACTCGATGGTGAAATGTTTAATTAAAATAAAACAAAACCTGGACATAAGCAAGTTTCATAAATTGACATCGTTCCTAAAAGAGCAAAATGTTGGTTTTCGACCACGTAAAGCGGAGATTTTTAGCAAAGATGACATATCCATGTTTATGTTAGCCTCTGATGAGGTATATCTTATGATTAAAGTAGGTACCATTTTTGCTTTAGCCGGTGCTCTTCGCAGAGCGGAGCTTGTGAAAATCACGCTTGACGATATTGAAGATAAAAGAAACCTAATTATTGTGAAAATTTCCGATTCGAAAAACCATACGTCAAGATCCTTTGTTATATCTGAAGACATAAATAATGGAACCTTTTTGAAGCTCTATGGAAGTATGCAAATTTACGGCCTCCTACCACCACGCACCGTCGTTTTTTTATCAATTACAAAAAAGGCAAATGTTCTGTTCAGTGCGTAGGCATAAACATATTTGGTAAAATGCCGGCAGAGATCGCAACCTACTTAGGCCTACCTAACCCAAAACGTTACACAGGTCACAGTTTTAGACGATCCTCGGCAACGTTTCTAGCAGATTCAGGTGACGGAATAACCAACATAAAACGTCTTGGAGGCTAGAAGTCAACTGCTGTTGCTGAGAGTTATTTGGAGGACTCCGTAGAACAGAAGAAAACTATCTCGAATAAAATTCCTTCATGTACTGGCAACTTGCAACCGATGCCGTCTCCGTCATCTTCATGCACTTTGCAATCTACGAGTGTTACTCTTAACAGCCAGTTACCACCAACTAACTACTCTGGACCGGCTATTCTGACGCATTTGCAGAATGCAACAAATTGTATATTAATAATAATTAGTGGATTTTCATGGAATGTTTTGTATGTTGAAATAAAATATATATTTTCAATGTGTTTTTTGAGTCTGTATGCGGTCGTAGAAAAAATAATGTTCCTAACTTATGCATAAAGTGTCTTTCCCGCCTTTGACTGCTTGCCCGAACTCCGCTTCGCGTCGTTCGGGTCAACGGCAGTCGCGTGCGGGAAAGTATCACTTTCCGCACTTGTTAGGAAAATAACTAATAACTATTAAAATTCGAATGTTAAAAGAGTTAATAATGAAAAATCCTAAGTTGGGAAGAGAAAAATTACAAAAATTGTAAAATAAATCAATAATATTTGGGTTTCAAATGAAACTCAATGTTTCTAGCTAATTCCACAATATAATGAACATTTTTCATTATATTGTGGAATTAGCTAGAAACATTGAGTTTCATTTAAAACGCAAATATGAGTATATTCCACGAAGTAAGGGTCGAGACAGTTAATTTCAATAATATTTGGGTTTCTGTGTAAATTTTATAAATAATATGTATCTATTGAGTAGGTTAAACTATCAAAAAATTGTAGACTTGTTATTACTTATTGCATAAAAATAAATAAAATATTTTTTTTAATAAAAATTCAAAAACCTCACACTACATTGTAACATTTTTATTCTCCATTTATTTATTTTTGAAAAAAAATTATTATTTGTTTATCAGAAAATCTTATTCTTGATAATGCGATATCAATTTTAAAAATATTAAATTTGGTCCATTTTATACGGGGTGTTCGAAAGATACAATAAAATGTATATAGGTTTAGAAATCCAAAACATATAGGATTATCGAACAATTTGTCATAGCAAAAATGAAGTTTCTAGTTAGCCAAAAACAAAAATATGTCCTATAATATTTTTTCGGAAACCTTTCTGTTTCAGAGAAAAGTGAGTGAACATTTCGAAGTAGAATCAATTTTCTGCATTTTTTTTTAATTTTCGCCCTAGCTTGAAACGTCAAACTTTCGAAAAAATGTTATTATCCTTTTCTTTTTGTTTGACTAGAAACTTCATTTTTACTGTAGTATGTTATTTATATTCCTTCTTAGACTTCTCCATTCCTGATCCTAAATATTTGTAATATTCAAATACCCTGTATAACATGGACTGGATATGGATTTGACATTTGTCATGGTATCGAGGTAGGTACCTACTTTATTTAAAGGCCTATTATCCTAGTATGAATCCTAAATCCTACATTAAATCATAAAGAAAATATCTTATATACTATTATAATAATCATAAAATTTTTTATTTCTAACCGGGATATTATAAGCTTATATCGTCATAGTTACGCTATCAATAAAGAGAGTCATAACTCCCTTGGGACATTATAGATTCTATAATTCTCTCTACCTTTCACAAGTAAAAATAAAATACAAAATCCTAATATCCATATATGTGTATATATTTATGAGATGAAAACTGAACCATATTTTATTTATTTGCGTCATTACAAATAATAAATGTACAATTTTGAAATGTTCCCTGAAAATTATTACCGTCACTGGAAACAATTTCTTCTTTTGTATGGCTGGAGCTTCTGTTCACTACAGTCGAGGTACCTGCCTCTTCTAATGGCCAAGTAGACAACATACGCGCCGTTTTATTTCTCAATTCGATGCTATCATCCAGATACCCCTCCGCCACCGTGGAACTATCCTAACCTCCGTGTCTTTTTAAGTTAGTCATAGTTGCTCCTGCATTAGCTAGAGCAGTAGTAGAGGTGCGACGAAGGCAATGTCCCGTATAGGAAGATGGGTTTGGCAATCCTAAATACATTGCGATTTTGCTGGAAACTTTCCCAAACATGTTTTCTCCAATTGGCTGAGATGTACATTTATTTTGTCGGAACCACACAAAAAATCGTTCAATACTTTTAGGACGCAAAGACATATAAAGTCTTAATAAAGGCAAAGCAGAGAACTATTTTTCATCCACAATTGTAAATTTCTTCGATACACCAGTTTTACTTTCCGGTATGTGCATTACAATAACGGAATCCCGGTCCTCTATATTCGATATCTTCGTATTCAAAAGTTCCTGACTTCTGCAACCTCCAAAATAACCCATAATCAAAACAACCTAAAACAAAAAAAAAGGAAATAAATACACACAAAAAGAAAAATAAGAAAAAAATTACCTTATGCAATAAATGAATTTCCTTAGGAGCGTTCTTTATAAATCTGATAACATCATTAGAAGATAGAACAGCAGACTTTTTCGGCTTATAACTCTTACTCTTCCGTTTCAAAAAAGCCTCTAGCTCATTGAACTTGGCGATATTTCGTTTCTCATGTATATTCACCTTCGATTTTAGCACTATACGTTTCTGACTGCAACGAATAAACACAATTACTACCAAATCTTCCGAAAAACGTAGAATATTCCTTACCAATTCTTGAAAATATGCCAGTAATACAGTTTCAGTGGCATCTTTCGGCATAACATTATTCCGTGTCAGCCACTCCAGATATTTCTCGTATATTTTTTGGTATACGGCTTCACTTTTCGTTGGAATTAATGATTCTCTTGCCTTTTCAGCTTTTTTCAAAATCTGCTCCATTATATTTGGGGTAGAAAACACGTTTTTAACGCAAACACAGCTTGATAACAAAGTTCTATTTATAAACAAGTAACAATTCTGTTTATAAATACACGTAACATAGCAACAACAAAACTCTTATAATCAATGGTAACTGATTCAAATATACTGGGAAGGTAATAAATTGGTACATTTTTTCCAAACAATATTTTATTGAAATCGGTCAGAAATAAAATTATCTATGTACCACGGGAATTAATGAGCCTTAATAACCTCAGGCAATTGCTGTCCCTCGGGCGGGACGCCCTCGGGACGCAAACTGTGTCATCGGTAGTTAAGGCCCTTATAATTCCCTTGGTACATAAATAACTATAACATACCAATATTATAATACGTAATAAGAATATATACTAAAAATTAATGAAAACCGCACAAAAACGATTCTTTTTCAACCGACAACCAGGATTGTTGTCTCGGAGTGACGTCATGCGCAACGTCGAACGAAATTGGATCGCCAAGTGGGTTTATCTTCTCAAGTAATAGTATCATGGTTATTAACATTCATATGAACTAAATTTAACTGAAAACATTTTTTATAAAGTTATTAGAAACTGAGTTGAATACCCTATATAACAAAATCAGTTTTGAACATCGAAAATTTTAGATAAAAAATAAATTCCTAATATTATTTCAGAACAAATTGAACTATTCATAGACGGTCAAAGATATGGAAATATAGACTCGGCAACGATTCCATCTTTTGGGTATACAAGTAAGCCACCAGTTCGGGTAAGTATCACAAATGACTAAAATTTACTGAAAATAAGTAAATGTTGCTAAAAAACAATTCAAGTGTCAGTTTAATTAATCAAAATTTATGCATTTATGAAACCTATGAAAATGACCTATCTGACAACTTTAATTGAATAACAATTATACAGGGTTAGTATAAATTATGGAACCCCCTAAGTATCTCCTCAAAGGTTTAATATTTTTAAATGAAATTGCTCATCCCCTTCTAAGAAGATCCAAGGAATTCAAAAAAGCTATGAAATTTAATGTACCTTTAAACCGGAAATGCATATCAACTTTGTTATTTTAAATAGAACACCCTGTATAATTTTATATTTCTTGTGAAATTCTGCATACAGTAAAACTTTCCATTCATATTTTTATTGAATACTTGAGGCTTTAATCAATAATTTATCGTTTTTGACTTAGTTAGCCATGGATAAAATGTCAAACCTTTAATCTGTCAAATAAATTAATTATTGAGTGTGTGTGTGTGTGTGTGTGTGTGTGTGTGTGTGTGTGTGTGTGTGTGTGTGTGTGAAAGAAAATGGCTAGGAAGCAAGTAGTCCATTAGCCACAGAATTTTTCAATGAGTCTACCTAAATACTGATGTTTACGTCTTTGATAAAATTTACCAGTAGATCTAAAACATGACAGTTATCTGAGCTTAAAAGGTGAGTGAGGTTTAAAGGTAGGGAGTAGTTTTGTTCAACAAGTGACTTTATTAAACTGTTTGTTTTGTTAATGTGATTGCTGCATCCAAAGAAAATGTGATTAAGATCAGCATAAGAATTATCGTTGCAGGTACAGGATGATGACTGTATAATACCCAACTTGGCAAGATGGGCGGGATATCTTTCATGGCTAGTCTTCATTCTAAATATACTTGCTGAATAAAATTTAGGAGTTGTATAATCAAAAATATAGTTTGGAGGTGAGGGTAAGGTAGGATGAATTTGAAAATAGGTGTTATTTGAGGATTGTGAAGCGTTTTCCCAGTGTTTTCGCCAGGATACATACATTTTATTTTTTATTGAGCTAATCGCATCTTTTCCAGTATACACATTACAAAAAACTCCATTCAGTACCGAATCTTTTGCTAATCGATCAGCTTTTTCATTCCCATATATTCCAATATGCCCCTTAACCCAAATAAATGTCATACTCAAATTCAACAATATTGTTTTAATGTCACATAAAATATGACATTTCATTCTTTCAAGATGAGTCCCTTTTATAGCACACAATGCTGATCTAGAATCAGATATAATCACACCGCTATCTTTTTTACTTGATTTCAGCCAGGAGAGGCCCTGTAAGATAGCATTCAGCTCCGCAGTATATATACTACATATATCGGGTAATCTGATTCGTAACGATTGATTTGTATTGTGAATGTACACAGCACATCCAACTCCATCCCACGTCTTAGATCCATCAGTGTATATTATTGTCTCGTCAGCAAAATCTGCTAGTATGGATTTAAACAGGATTGTGTTAATGCGGTTAGATTCCATATAATTCGGGATTATGACTTTGTGGACTTTAAATATAGCTTAATAAAGAATGTTATATATAGGTAATGTTTTGTTGGTTCTGTATATTTTATTGAACTCATTGGTTTGAATGAAGGCTTCCGCAAGTGGAGGTGTGTTTTTAACTCTCCAATATCGATTTGTAAGATCTTGTATTGAAATACTATATAAATTATTTATCATGTCAGACCTGAGGGTATTAAGTTTAATATATATTAAATATTTTTGAGACAATAATTGACGTAAAAATAGAGGTGGTTCGTTACATTCTGCTAATAATGCATTCACGGGTGTCGATTTCATTGCGCCGACACAGGTTCTAAGGCATTTATACTGAATTAAATCTATTTTCAATAAGTTGGAATTACTACTTGATCCATATAAACAACATCCATAATCTATAATTAATCTGACGTAAGACCTGTAAAATATTATAACAATGGCACACAATCATAAGCACCTTTTATATCAAGAAATAAGCAAACTAAATATCTGTTTATAGAGAACGTAATTTGAACATCATTAACTAAATGAGTTATTGCATCTAATGTACCGTAGCCCCTTCTAAATCGATACTGTGTTCAGGGTAGAATTGAATTTTGTTCCAAGTGCCATTCCAGTCTTGTGTTAATCATCCTCTCAAAAGTTTTCATTATACAGGACATCAGTGATATAGGTCGATAAGACGTAAATAAAATTCTGTCTTTTTGTGGTTTCAAGATTAGACAAATAGTTACTTGTTTCAGTTGTTCAATGTACTTACCTTTTACCCACCAATCGTTATATATTTGTAGTAAAATTGTTTTCGCTGGTAATGGCATATTTCTAATAATATCATATGTTATATTATCGTTACCAGGAGCTGTACATCTTGTGGATTTGATTGCAGTTTCCAGTTCTGTCGGTTCTTCTATTATATTTGGAACAAAACTTGGGGAAATGATGTCAAAAATTTGATTAATAAGGCTTTCAGATATTGGTTGTTTTTTCATCGTAGAATTTTTGTTTGATATTTTTCTAACAAATGCCCAAATTTTTGCAATCGGTGTGTTTTTGTTTAAACTGCTAACAAATTTTTTCCAGCATTTCTGTTGTTTTTGTTTAAATAATAGTTTGCTTCTAGCTTGAATATTTTTGAATTGTAGATAATTCTCCAAGTTTGCAGTGTTTTTGTACATTTTATAAGCGTTCTTCCGTTTATTTATAATTTGAACACAATCATTGTCCCACCAAAGGGGGTTTGACACTTTTTAGATCCGCCAGTACGAGATTTCATAGAATTGAATGCTGCTTTATTCGTTATTTCAAGAAAATATTCTAATTAATTTATATCGTTTAATAGGAGGTCGTTTACTATGCATTCCTGAAAAAGTCCCCAATCGGCAGAAGACTCTATCCATTTTCTTGATGGTAATACAGGAGATGGGATATATTGTCGGGATATAGAGATGTGTATAGGAAGATGATCAGATCCTAATGTATCATTCTGAGTAACTCATCAAACTAGGTGAAATTAGGGTAATATCTATTGGCGAAGGTCGTTCGTTAGGCCACCAACTTTTGTTGGATTGCCATCATTTAAAATAATTAAATTTGTTTCATCTATAGCATCTATTAATCTGTTACCTTGTGTATTGTCGAGTGTAGATCCCCAACGACTGTGATGACAGTTTAAATCTCCGCATACAATAACATCACCCTGCGTCTGCAAGAAATTATGTTCCCAGTCTTTCGTAGTCGCTTGTATGTTAGGAGGCTTATAAACACAAAGTATAGATATATTAAGGTCATTCAGATACACTCCACAAATCTCTATTTTGGAATTGATGATAAGTGATCCCGGACGAGGATTCCGACGCCACCAAATCCGTCAGTCCTGTCAACGTGTACAAAATTGTACCCGTTTACATAAAATGTTTTATTTGGTGATAACCAAGTCTCATTTAGAGCAATTAATTCGAATCTAGTAGTTGAACCAGCTAAATAGTTTAAAGGGTTAGATTTATTTTTTATTATTGAATTACAATTCCATTGAATTATATTTAAGGTTCTAATAGAATTCATCATCATTAGAATCAGGTAGAGAATTTATAATTGTTTTAATTTCGTTTTGTGTTTCTTGAAAAATATCCCAGTCTGGCACGACTAAATTAAATTTTTTAATAAGATGTTCGAAAATGTAAGGAATTTTATGTAAAATTTCGATTTCTAGCTTTTCTCTGTATGACTGGCAATAATCCTTATGGAGGCTAGGCAAAACAGAATTACTAGTTGTGGCCTGAGATTTGAAGGTAGGGTTTTTTTTAACTATAAGAGGAGAAATGGCCTTGCGTTTTTTAGGAGGTTGGAACTGTGGACGTGGTACCCAGTTTTTACCACCACTATCTTTGTCGTCATTCAGATTTGGGAAGTTGATGAGGTTGTTTAATAAATTGTACCTATTGTTTGAGGTAGCTTTGGAGTAGCTTGGGTTATTAACCATTGTTACCGCTTCTTTACATGATATATTTTGTTCAGACATGGTTTTTTTAACCTTTAACTGATGCTGGTATTTGGGACATTCTTTTGAGACAGACTTATGACCGTTTTGTTCGCAATATATACAAAATTCCTCACTTTTACATTCTACGCCGTCTTCAACATCATGAATTTGTCTACATTTTATACATTTGTCAGTGGTACTTTTGCAATATTTTTCAGTATGTCCATATCAAAGACATTTGTAGCACTGCACTATTGGATAAACATAAGGTTCTACTACGAACCGAACTAAATCAATTGTAACTGTACTAGGTAAAGAATTTCCTAAAAATGTAACAATTAACATTTGTCTAGGTACATACTGTATCTTTATCGGAATCAATAATTTTGTGCTTCATTCTTTTAACGTCTACGACTTTTTATCGCTTTCAATATTTTCCAATATATATTTTTCATTTAAAAATGTATCAACTTCCCTAATTACGCCCTTTTTATGATTGAAAAAGGTCGGAATATACGCTATCAATTTAATAATTTTAACTTTATTTCTACCGACTAACTTAATATATACAATATCATTTTTTAAATTCCTTTCATTAAAAAGATAATGACCTACCTTAACTACCGAAATACGAATACTTGTTTCTGAAGGTTCAACGATAACATAGAACAGTCCGATATCAGTTGTAGTATATTTATTATTAAAATTGTACTTTCTATTTATTTCAATGTCCATTTTATCAGGAGGGTCGTATTGAGATGGGGGCCCTCCAAGAACTGTCTTCTTGAACAGAAATATCCGATAAATGCTTACTAATTAAAGAGATGGGACTCCCTGTATCAACTATGGCTTGGTGGTTAAAATTGTTTTCAATGAAATGCACATTAATAAAATATGGTTCATTAGATCTGACCTGTTCTCCAATTAGTGCCATTGATCCATTAGGGTTGCGTGTAGTAGAATCTGCAGCTTGCGGGTTTGACTGATGCCTGGCTAGACACTCACTGATTCTATGGGATACACTCCCGCACTTGAAGCAAGAACCGCGCTGTCTTTTCGGTTGCCTACACTCACTTACTTTATGACCACACCGCCCACAGTTAAAACACTTCACTGCTGCGAGTGATGAAACTTGAGTAGCTGAACTGTTGCTGCCCTCATGTACCCTTGCTGGATGCTTTGGTATAGAGGTAGTCTGTTCTTCTTTTGCTACACTACTCATTAACTTGTAAAGTTCTTTGGTACTATTAATAGTTCATAACATCATACGAGCCTGGTTTTGCAGCATTTTGTCATCAAATCCGTCTATAATATAGTGAATCATATCATGGTCACTCACCTCAGCATTATTGCCTAATATTAACTTATCATGAAAATATACTGAAAAACTTTCTGTTTTTTTCCACCGTCTATTCTCCATTTTCCTTCTTAGCATGACTGGGTCGAATCCGGTGCCATACATCTTCTTGATTTCGCTTTTAAACTCATTCCAATTCTTATTAATTAAATCAGACCTGCTTAAGTACCATTCTCTGGCTCTGCCAGTTAATTTACCTACGGCTATTAACTGTATGATATCTTCTGTTACTGAATACACTTCCTTAATTTTCTCAATACGATCTAGCCACATAGACACATTCGAATACTTTTCAGATCCTGAAAACTCTGGTAGAAGGGCTGATAATTCTTTATTACTAATGTTGGAGTTGTTCGTTCGATTTTCGAGGTTTTGTACTCTCTTTTCTTCGGTAACAGTTCTTCGTTCCTTTTCATATCTTAATATTGCTTGTACTGTAGACTGAATAATGTCGTCAACATTGTGGAGTTGAATTGATCCATCGGCTTGGGGCTGTAGATTATCGTGTTCCGCCATCTTTTAGGTTAGCTTGTTATAAATCATGATTAAATCTGTACAAATTAACGTAATCTTCAGTAATTTTGTTTCGTTAGTAATCACACTTCTGAAATTATAGTCTTGGGCACGTAATTTCCAATAATATTTAAACACAAATTTGGATTTTGAACATTTTATTCATTTAAGAAAAACACCTGTTAACCCCAGCGGAGACATTGTAAAACTGCCGCTGGTGGCCTCAGATAGCAAATATGGCCTCGTTCAGCTAGCCACCGGGAAGTAAGTGAAAGAAGAGTAGAAGCGGCGCGAAGTTTAAAATTATAAATGTTCGTGTCTACACTATTGAATGGCCACCTCGTAGTCCTGATCTAACTCCTCTCGATTTTTTTTCTGTGGGGTTATCTAAAAAATAAAGTATACAGAAGTAGACCCACAAATTTAAATGACTTAGAGTTACGCATACGAAACTTATCGCTGCAAGTGCCGAACGAATTTTTGCAAAATTCTTTACGAGAATTTGAAGACCGTTTAGGATATTGTCAAATAACAGAAGGGCGTAATTATTATGTTGCCAAGTTTTTAGGATGTTTCCATAAATTAAGTTTTAAGTTTGCCTTACTCATCGTTTGACGTTTCATTCATGGCTAACTAAGTCAAAATCGATAAATTATTGATTAAAGTCGCACTTATTCAATAAAAATATGAATGGAAAGTTTTACTGTATGCAGAATTTCACAAGGAATTCAAAAATGTAGAAATATACAGGGTGTTCTATTTAAAATAACAAAGTTGATATGCATTTCCCGTTTAACCAGAAATGGTACATTAAACTTGATAGCATTTTTGAATTCCTTGGATCTTCTTAGAAGGGGATGGGCAATTTCATTTAAAACTATTAAACCGTTGAGGAGATACTTAGGGGGTTCCATACTTTATACTAACCCTGTATTAGTGATAAATGACTCGTAGGTCTATTAAATAATAATTGATTTAATTTTCAGGCTCGCTTAGTAATCGGTATCGGAGTAGGTGGCATCAACGATTTTCCGAACGATTTTAGGTCTGGAGATGTTCGAAAACCTTGGAAGAATCGAAATAATGTGCAAGTAAAATCGTTCTACGAAAACAGAAGTCAATGGTTGCCTAGCTGGAATACGGGTGGTCAACTAATTGTGGATTACGTTAGAATTAAATCTATATGAGGTTGAATAAAAGACTGATTTCATAAAATTTAGCCAGTAGTTGCCTCGCAAATATTTTTTCATTGTATTATGTTTACTTTATAAAATTTTAAGGTAAAGTGATTAAATCAATTTTTTCCATTAGTATCTATGATTAATTGGAACGCATGACTTATTTCCAAAATATTCTGAAGGCGTCCAATATATATAGAAAGGAATTTCGATCATGCTAAATTAGGAAAAAATAGAGTGAATATAATGGGAAGCGGTATGTGTGAATTAAAATCAATTGTCAAATTTTCGTTATTTATTTATAACTTCTTCAGGAGGACTTTCTACATACTTACAATAGTTGTGCTAACCATTTGAACTAACCGTAACAGTGAAATTGTTTTAAGTTGAACAGAAATACTCCAAATTCTATAAACGAAACAAAAGATATAATATAAGTTTTTAATGGAAAAACCAACAAGGCAATATAAAGTTGTCATATGTTAACAACAACAAAACATAAAATATATAGGCCGGGCTCAAAAAGTTAGTACTGACTACTAAAATTCAAAATATTACAATAAAAGTTACTAATTTGAATCATATATGTTTTAAAGCTGATTGATTGTTATTAAAAATGTGATCTTTAAGAACATCCGTTATTTGTAATTACTTTCTTGTTCCAAAATAGTAGTCTCAATTTTGAAAGTGGAAGAATAAGGCATATTAATTCTTACCAATGGGATTATTGCTTTTGTGTTGGGTGATCCTTTTTTTTATAATTGGAGTTCGGTCCTGGCAAAAGACAGATATTATTTTCGTCTGTATGTTAATGATTGATTTTCATTGGTTATCCACCGAATAATATAGTGAAAAATTAGTATTATTATAGCATAACAGTAAGAAGAGGTATGTAAAATAAGATCTCTTTGAAAACCCAAAAATTACCTAGTTTTTAATGAAATAGTGAAATAATTGTCCTCCAAGATATTAAAGATAAAATTTTGGAGAAACTAAACACCATGGATGAAAGGAACGTTAGAATGGAAGAGAAAATAGGTTGGTTACAAAAAGAACTAACCGCCCTAATGAAAGAAAACAAGAAAATAAAGATCTTAAAAAACAGCTAGACAAACAAAATAAAAGGATAGGAGTCTTAGAAAGAGAACTTAGTAGTAAACATTTAATTATCTATGGAATCAATGAAGTAACGGATGAAAATACCGAAACCCAAAAGATGGAAGTACAGGAAGTAATTAACCAACTAGGGGTTCAGCTGAAATTCGAACAAGATATCAGGATATAAGGGAAAATTCAACTAGACCAATATTGTTAGACATGGCACATAAAGTAAGAAATTTGAAATGTTAAAATTGGCACGGAATTTGAAAAATTCGAAGTGGAGTCTTAGCGAAGATTTTCCAAAAGAAATTCGATATCAAAGAACACAACTTTTGGAACAAATGAAAATAGCTAGGAGTCAAGGCTGCAAAGCTTTTGTTAAGTACAATACACTTGTAGTGAATGGAAAAGAATATGAACTTGAGGATATGGGAGGTTGGAAGCAGCAGATAAGTACGCAACCACCAACAGAATTTAAAAAGGCAGGGGGACGAACAGTAAGTGATAGATCACCAACACAAGAAGGACATTCTTCAAAAAACCTGAAACTTTTATAAAAGAAAATAATTTGAAAATAACCACAATTGAAAAGGAATCACACACTAAGAACGAAAACAAAATTAAACTAAATGAAGCCAAAACACTGAATACAAATGGTAGAAAGGAAAAAATAAATTGAAATGATGGATAAAAAGCAACAAGCACTTCAACTCGGGAGGCAGTCAACGAAGTATTAGAATAGTACTGTGGAATGTGCAGGGATTTAAAAATCAACAATTTTCTCGTTGAAGACTCGCATGTTCAATATGATTTCATATGTTTATGTGAAACGTGGCAGGCTACTAATATTGAAGTACCAAATCTGATACGTAATAATTACAGTGTTGTTTACTCCATAGCAATTAGGTAGAAGTCGGTAGGACGTGCAAAGGGAGACCTAGCCATATTCTACAAAAACAGTTACAGCCCAAGACTCCTGGAGACTTGTCCTTGGTGGCTTATATATCAGTTTACAGTGTCTTCTCTTCAGTTCATTGTTTGCCTTGTGTACATTCTACCGAGAAGTAACTACAGTGAATTATTAGAAACTTTTGGAGTTTCACTTGATGTGATACTGTAAAAATATTCTGGCTGTATAACTTTCATAATTGGAGACTTTAATGGTCGATTCGCAGAACTTAGTGAGATCCCTAAAGAGACTGTAACAAATACTCAGTTTTTTCCTGACATGTTAAGTCACGACAAGATGAGTAATGCTCAAAGTCGCTGCTATCTTCTTGAATTTATGTCTATTAGAAACTTTTCATTAGTAAATGGTCATGTTAACACTGACAGACCTGCAAATTTTACTTTTTGTAATGCCTTGGGGCAAAGTGTTATTGATGTATGTTTCTGTTGTAATGATAAACTAGAATTTGTTGACAAATTTAGTGTACTAGATGATCAATATTTGTCAGACCACTTCCCAATACTGTTGACTTTCGGCCCTTTAATAAGGAATGAACCTAACATTGCATTTTCATCCTCATTCACTAGCCTGAAATGGGACAATACTAAAACCATAGATTTCATTATGTCAATTCAGCACTTGCCGAATGTAGGTATGTGTGGAGATGTAGATATTTTATATAATAATCTTTGTTCAAGTATTTGGGACGTAGCAAAAAATGTAGGTCTGTTTTCAACGAAAAAAATTAGTAATACAAAAAAACATCCTCGTAACTCTTGGTTTGATGTTGAATGTAAAGAGCTAAAGACTCAAGAAAAAATTAAATTAAAAGAGTTCAAAAAGTATGGGTTTTCAGAACCACATAAAACGAATTACATTACTATAAAAAAATAATATAAGCAGCTAATTTTAAAAAAGAAACAAGTGTGTGAAAATAATGTTATGGTTGCTCTTTCCAATACTAGAAATCAGTCAGAGTTTTGGAAAACATTAAACTTATTTAGGCGCAGAAATAAATTCTGTTCGTTATTAATTGCGGAATGGGAGTCATTTTACGACCACTTTACTACAATTAAGGTTAAATTTGATATCAGTTTTTTTGGCGTTGGAAATGAGTTTCTGGATTCACCTATAACACTCTCAGAACTTGATCAATCCCTGTTGGTGTGTAAAGATGGTAAGGCTCCTGGTAGGGATGGTATAACCTATGAGTTTCTGAAACACTTATCACAAAATTGGCGCTTGTACATGTGTCACTTATATAATAAAATATTAGAATCAGAAAAAATTCCACTTGGCTGGTGTGACACAATTCTAACAATGCTTCACAAGAAAGGACCCTTAGATGATCCAAACAACTATCGCGGTATATCGCTAATCAATTGCCGAGTTAAAGTATTCACACTTATTTTACTAAATCGGCTGTCCATCCTTCCAGAAACAATATGGCTTCCGAAAAGACAGAGGCTGTTTAGATAATATTTTCATTTTAACCTCGATCTTGCAAATCACTCTAAGACTTCAGCGCAGAAAAGTGTTTGCTGTCTTTGTAGACCTCAAAAAAGCATTTGACAGTATAGATCATAAACTTCTTTGGTTGAAACTTCATAAATTTGGGATTAGATCTAAACACATTCGGATACTAAAACAGGTATAATATGATAAAGCAACATTCTCAATCAAGCAACAAAACTTATACAGTAAAAAATACAACATATCGGAAGGTGTCTTGCAGGGAGAATCACTTAGTCCCCTAATTTTTTCTATTTTCATATCTGACATTGAAGATTATTTTCGCTCAAAAAATCTGAATGGACTTAGTATTGACGGCAACAACGACGTATTAATGCTTCAATACGCAAATGATATAGTTATCCTTGGCGACTCTCCAATTGATATAGAGCAAAAACTAAAGGTACTTGAGTCTTATTGCTATGAAAATTTTTTGCTCTAGTAAAAAACTAATGACATCAGTTAATTTGAGGTCATTTGATTGAACACAACCAATCAGAACAACATTATACTGAAAACAGATCCCATGGGCTGTTTTCACTCTATCACGTTGCTATGGATACAATTGGATTGTTTATTTCGATTTTGACGTTTCAAATATTTGATATTTCAAAATGTCACGATTTGGTCATAATACTGACGAGAATATTAATGAAATTATAGAAGCTCTGTACTTCTTTTCTATAATTAGCAAAAAAAATTCTATCCGAATAACCCTCGAACATTGATAAATGCTCAAAAACTTTCTGAAGCTTGTTGATTATAGGCAACAGACCTCCGCCTGCGGCGTCGGTCTGTTTCCAAGAATCAAGCTTTCGAAATCTGTTATAAAATTTTTTCGAACAATTATCAATGTCATTGGGTTATTACTACTGATAAGAAACTTATAATCAATACTGATAAAACAAAAGTAATGATATTCGCAAAAAGTGGATATGTACATAATTACAATAAAAAAATTCATTATAGTGGATATTGTTTGGAAATAGTAAAGCAGTTTACTTACTTGGGTGTTGATTTCTCCTCCACCGCCTTGTTTTGCACCATGGCTAAGAATTCTAAAATCAAAGCTAATTGGGCCATTGGAGCAGTAATGGATATTATAATGTGTCGGTCAAAAATTAATACTTGGGAATCGCGGATCAATCTATATAATTCTATTATTTTATCTTCTCTTTCTTTTAGAATTGGTGGTAAAATTTTTCAAAAAACTCCAAAGTCTGTCAAAGAATACTCCAGATTACATTGTATGCTTGGAAACAAGTTCTGATCATTTGTCAACAGTTGTTTTCAAACATGCCTTACTTTGGTTAAACAAATTCAAAGAATGAACTCTTCAAGACTTTCAAAAGTTTGTTTCAATATACTTGCTCAGTTAGCATCTGATAATAATTCAAAGTATAACTGGGTGACAGAACTTAAAGAATGGTTTATTTATGCACAATGTGAGTGTCTATGGGAAGATTATTTAAGTACAAATGTACGCAGTTTAGATAGACTTATTCTAGACAAATTTGGAAAACGACTGGTTGATAGGGACATAAACAGAAAGGTTGCTTCTAGTTACTCTTTACTATACCCACACTTACTAGTTGGCGAAAATAGCAGTTATTTGCAAACACCCGCACACATTTATAGGTCTGTTCCAACCGAAGTAAATGCCGTTCTAGTACCGTACAAACTCAGTAACGCAGCAAATTTGATGTAAATTACACAGACTTATTATATTCACTAATCAGCAGGTCAACTGGGTTTGTATCGTAATATTACGGTTTTTGTGTTGGTTGGAACAGACCTTATATAACCAGAATAATAGCGCAACTTAGAACCTGTAGTAAAACATTTTTAAAATTGTCTGTTAAAGGAAGTTTTTATATTATTAACAGCACTGAGAATTGCGCTGTCTGTAATATGGATTCCCCGGAGTCATTACATCATATGCTTTTTGAATGTCCCATTTATAGCCCTCTAAGAAAAAATAGTTTTTTTCAGAATGTTCATAATGTTGATGATCTGGTACACTACCTTAATATTAATAATACACGAAACGGATTCTTTAAACTTACTAAATTAGCTCATAGCATTATCAGTATATTAAAGCTGCGAGCATTTGCACATGGTGAATGTTTGGCTTTATCATGAAGTACACACATATTTTATATTTTGGTTTTTATCTCAACTTTTTTATTAATTTACAAATTAGTTCTATGTCATAATTTATTTCGAATTATCTTAATTCCTCTCTTGAAATTTTGTACCGAACCCTTGTGAAAAGATTTTCTTATGCACTATAAACTATCTATCTATTGTGAATGTTGACCAATGTAACTTCCCTGGCAATCCTAGCAAGATACAGAATAAACAACGTCACTTTGGTCCACAATTTGTGTCCTGTCTTCAATATGTGAAAAAACATCACCAACAGTGATGGTTGTTATGTTTCGCACTCTTCAAATTTTTATAGTTCTTAAAATGAGAAACAATTTTTTATACGTGAAAGGTTCAACCACCACAATATCAACCAGGACGTTCGAGATATTAGAGTTGTCAATTAATTTTTTAAGAATGTAGGAACTTTTTTAACTTACTTACTAATATATTATGTAATGGGAGTTTTTATAGCGACTGTTAAATTTATGATGGTACGGTGATTCATTTTGTAATTCCACCCTGAATCTGGAACCGAGGCGCTATTCTTCATATCGTTCGCAACGTCACGATATGCAAGCAGAACCAAATGAATTAGTAAATGCTTTAGTTATAGTGAAGAAAGTAAACAGTGGAAGTATGTGTTTGTTTAGACCCAAAATACTTGATTGATGATATAAAAAGGGAATATTTTAAGTTACTGACATTGTAGAAATAGCTGTTAAAGTAAAAGACGTTAAAATTTGTAGTATATTAGATGCTGTAACAGCATTTTATCAAAATAGGTTTGCAGAAAATAGTAATAAATAATTTATTTTTGCAAAGTAATATTTTAAAAAATTGTTTAAAAACACGTCCGGAAGTTTCCCAAGAACATTTAAAATGATATTTGAAAGAATTTATGGATGTGAAGTGTACATGAGTGATTTGTTAATACATGGATCAGACTGAAAAGAGCGTGATCGTAGACTTAAAAAAGTATTAATCAAAGCAAAGGAATATTATATAAAATTTAACTTTAAAACTTGTACGTTTGCAGTTTATGACCCTTTTCTCTCAGTCCAACTACAAAATACTAACTCAGCGGAGAGATTGAGTTCGAAATACAAGTTTACTTTTTCCAGGAAAAATAAACAAATAACGAATATTTAAAGAAGATTTATATTAGTAGTAAGCTAGGGGCGCCATGACCAGAAATCGCTAGAGGAATGGGACAATAAAATAGGTCACATAAGGATACTGTATAAATTTAATAAAAGTTGCGAAATAAATAAATTGAGTAATAAATAATCTTCGGCATTTACGAATTAAAATTTAAATCTGACTATATCATTTACTATTAAGTTTGTAGGTAAACTTGTATTACATAAATGGTACCATTAAATATTGTAGACACAATATCACCCCAGAATAAAGACTATCTGAGGGTAATTAAATAGAAATGATTGCCGAAATAATAAAGAAATTTCCCAACCCACAGCTGTAGATTGTTCACAATAAAAATAACATAAACAATACAATTGGACTTACGATATATAAAAAGACAATAAGCATTTAGGTATTAAGCGAAGGAAACACTTTTTCCGCCTACCTCTATCCAAAGTATATATTTCCTGGCCGCATTGTAGGGAGCAAAGTCGTACTTTTCCTCCCTAGGGAGGAAAAGTAAAAGTGACGTCATAGTACGTTATCAGTGAAATAATTTTTGCAATTCCGAGACTAAAGTGGTCACTTTAGTCTCACATATTATAAACTATGTTAGACCCAAGAGATATAAAGGGACAGTTAAAGTCCCAAGGGATTTGAAGTACAAATAAAAACGTACTTCCCCAATGCCTAGCCAAGAATTATAGAAGTCCGTCCTCAATGCCCAGCCAAGTTTCATAAAAGTCCCTCCTCGATGCCCAGCCAAGCATTTTAGAAGTCCATCCTCGATGCCCAGCCAAGTTTCGTAAAAGTACATCCTTAGTAGTATTTATTAATTTTGTTTGTTAGTTTCATAAATAAATTTATGAAAATATCTTGTTATTTGAGAGAGGCGGAAAAATCATATGTATAACATGGGTGTAAAGTGCCTTTTCCTCCCTCGAATGATTACTGCCCTCCGCTAGTAAACCTCATCCTCGGGAGGAAAAGTAGCACTTTCCTCCATTGTTATACAACTAGCTATTAAACGTCTTTAATTCAACGGTTGTCTACTCACGATTCTCCTTGGGGATGAAATTATTTAATCTCGAACCCTCTCGTGCTCCAATAAGCACGCCTATGGGGTTGCTAACGTCAGCTCAGCTAATGCACACATGTAAGTGTTAATGCGTTATACCTCAGTGAGATGGGGTGAAGAGTCCTATCCCAAAAGTTGCGCAATCAGTAGCGTTAACAAATTCTTTATACCGGCTGTCACAGTGAACCGTTACAAGTTGAAGTAAAATACTTGAGTAATATTTATTCAGATTCACAAAAAATACATTCAATTTTATATATGGAAAATCCAAATAATGTAAAGTTTTTCGTAAACAAATAAACAATCTTTCTAATGTGGAGATGCAGCCAATTGAAATAAACCCTTTGAATTCGAAATAAAGGAAAATTCACGGTAGTAGTAGAAATTGATCACCGACCATTGGCCCCGAAGGTTACAAAAAATGTGGCTTCAAATACAAAAGTATGATTTGCAAGTAAAGTATAAGATAGGTAAAGAAATGTTCTATAAATTTCAAACAAACATATTATTTTGTAGACCAATTAGCAGACATTGAAGCTCATGTAGGTATGATAGTATCTAGTTTACCCATGACAAATATGAAATTAGGGTCATTCATTAAAGAAACAGAGCAATGTCCTGAATTAGCATTATTAAAAAAAGTCATTATTGAAGGGTGGACAGATGACATACCTGAGATATTAAAACCTTATAAAAATATATAAAGAACAAATATTTGTAAGACAAGGACTAGTATTACGTAATACAGCAGTGTTTGTACCCGTTGCGTTAAGAAGAGAAATGTTAAAAAAAATTCATTTTAATCTTAGGAGTTGAAAAGTGCAAAGCGAGATCTAGAGAAATATTGCTTTGGCCATTCATGTATGTTTCTAATTTAATTTCTAAATGTGACATTCGAATTAGATTTAGAAAAGCTAATTCTGGAGAACCAATAATTTTACCGAGTAAACTAAGGGAGATTTTGGGTAGTGATGTTTCTTATTATAAATTCTGTAATTATTTATTAGTACTCGTTTATTTTTTACAAAGTTTGTAGAAATAGCACAGCTTAGTTCGTTATCAGCAGATACTATATGATTACCGGGTCAATTTTTGCAAGGTATGGAATTCCTTCACTTATATGTACTGAAACAACAATATTAAATAAACTGTCGTATTAAATTAGAAAATAAATGAAAATGGTCTAAAACAGACTAAGAAAAAAATAGAATAAAAAAGACTTAGAGATAATACTAGAACATGACTGAAAACTAAAACATAACTTGAACCATTCTAAAATTGGGAACTGAAAATGTATCCAAATAAATATACTTACATTGAAACATACTAAAAATAATTTAAATTGGCCAAAAATCCATTGAGAACAAAGTATAATGCTTGAAGCATATATAACAGTAACTAACTAGAAACTCCACTCGTATCATGCGAAAAAATCATGTTAAACATTTACATTGAGGAGATGGCTAATAACGAAAACGTTAAATTTTCAATAAATTTATTGGATGCAAAAATACACAAATCGCTTAAAACATTAAATCCTAAATTTAATTATATCATTCGCAGAATGTATAGGAATCAACATATGAATTAAAAGTTTTAGACTTGTTTGTGGAATACAGTGTGTTTCAAAAAGTTCTATACAAATGGATAAAAGTATAGAATACAATAAACAAAAATAAAACATTCTTTCTCGGTTTAAAATTCAGATCAGACTTCATATTTGTGAAAATTACAGTAGTGTTGATATTTTCATTGTACATGAATATAGGTTTGTTAAAGCTAAGTTCTGTTCAAATCAACAACTAGAAATGCAGTTAAGAAGCATAAAAACTTTCTGAGAAACACTACTATATATACCACCTCATCAAACAGAACTATCAAATATTAAAACATGACAATAAAATTATAGACCAATGAAAAATTGCATGCATTCTCAAATAAACTATTTTACAGAACTAACGATCCATTATCTTAGTAGTCAATTCTGTCAAATTTGAAGGATATATCGTCGTATAACTCGTGGAAGCCACATCTTCCATTTTATATATGGCATCATTTGTAATAGATCCTGTAAAGAACCATCGATATATCAAAGTGTTGATTAAAATTTTTACATTATAGAGTGTAATTGTTAAACCTTCCTTATTCTATAAAAGCCGTAATTTCTCAGTACTTCTAGCAAACCCAGGCAGGTACGATGCGCTACTATGAAGTGTGGATCATCGTGGTTATGACAAGTAAAGATAGAAAATATGTATACCTTAGCAGCTTGAATGTGTCGAAGTATTAATTTTAATTTGCTCATATTTTCTACAGAATAATATGAGAAATTGTTGATAATTATGATTGGCAATTCTTTTGGTATGCTCCATGCTATCTGTCATGTAATAACTGTCATAAACTTCAATACGAAGTTTTTTGTAGTTGCTATGCTAATGTTGAGCTCAAAACGTTTCATGTACTTTTTGTGCTAATTAAAGTAATTAATATATTCTATTGAAATCGAAATATGGTTCCACTAAACCAAAAAAACAATAGGCTATGGGCCCAGTTAGTCGCGTTAACAGGAAATAGTGAAACGGACGATTTTAAAGTGGATAATTGCGGTGTAAATAGGCGGTTAAAAAATGGTTTGGTAAAAATTCGGAAAACAAACAAAATGGCAACAGCAAATAGCAGTATCGTCTCAGTACAACTATTTGATGGTAAGGGATTTAGAAATTGGGATTTCAGAATGAAACTTCTGTTGAAGTATTGTGATGTGCTTAATGTTATTTCCGAGGATCCGCCTACTGATAACGTTGGTAGCAGCATGGTACAAGAATGATAAAATACAAAGTTACTGCAAAGGAAATCATGTTTACGTTAAAACAAACGTATGCAAAGAGTGGCTTGGCACCTCAAGTACAGCTACAAAGTAAACTAAGAAACATGCATTACTCAAGACATTATTTTATTATTGAATTTGAGAAAACCATATTAGATTTAAGAAACTGTGGAGGAATAATAAGTGATGTAGAAATTATAACCCAGTCGTTGTGTATGCCTGAAGCATATCAAACTGTTACTACAGCAACATACATATCTTTTTGTCAAAATCAAAGTAGCCTTACATTGGATTTTGTGAAATCAAAACTTTTGCAGGAGGAGGATAGACCAGCTAAAAATAGTAGAGAAGAAGATACTAATCAGGCTTTTCTGGTACAAAAGAAGATAGACAAACATACATTTCCATTTGATTGTAACAAGTGCGGCATGAAAGGGCACAAAAAGCATACTGTCCAAAAAAAATATCAAGAAAATAATCAAAGAAATGCAAATGTGACAGCGTCAGAAATAGCTTTTATCAGTTGTTTATCAAATGATTGAGTGGAAAATAATTCTGAAAATATTTTGGTAAAGAATCCAATAAATTTCGTAGTTCATTCTGATTGTACAGATCATCTTGTGACACGTGATTTTGGAGAATATTTAATGAATGTGAAGCAAGTAAATTATTTGATAAAATTTGCAAAGGAGGGTCAATCTGTCAAATCTCGTTTAGAGGGTACACTACAGTTGCAAACGGAAAATAGATGAAGAATAAAGTGGGAAAATGTGTTAGTTTTCAAAAATTTAACTTACAACTTACTTTCTATCAAAAAAATTGAAGCCAAAGGACTAAACATTGTTTTTGAAAATGGTCAAATAAGCATAAGAAAGGGCAACGACTGCATATTAACCTCAGGTAAATTAAAAAATAACTTGTATGTTTTGACTTTTAGACTTTACACAACATAATTTGAAGCCCATGTAACAATCAATGAAAAGGATTTATGGCATCAAAGAATGGGACACTTTCACAAGTTTCCGAGTACAAACATCTGTGAAGTATTTATGAACGCTAAACAAACTAGAAAACCATACAAAAATTACTATTAGAAAGAAAGGCTAAGAAAATTCTGGAAGTTGTCTCAAGTGATGTATGTGGACCGCTTTTAATCCCAACAGTTATGATGGTATGAAAAACTTCATTTCTTTTATTGATCATTTTTCAATGGTCTTTTTCATGGTTAACAAACGTGAAGCTTTTCATAAATTTAGAGACTATATAGCTACCTTAGACAACATATTTAACAAAGTACCAGAAAGATTACGCTGCGACAATGGAGGGAATATGTTTCACATGAAATGAAGAATTTTTGTAGACAAAAAGGAATCAAGCCGGATTACACAATACCAAGAACACCTGAACAGAACGGAGTGGCAGAAGGGTTTAACAGAACAGGGTTAGATAAAGCTAGATGTTTGATATTTAATGCCAATATGGATAAGGAATTTTGGAAAGAGGCAGTAGCATCAGCAGACTATTTAACGAATAGAACTTTCACTTCTACTATGCGTGACAATAAGACGCAAGCTGAAATTTGTAATTCACAAAAATCAAATTTATACAAAATTAGAATTTTTGGTTGTACCTCCTTTAGACATATTCCTGCAGAGGACAGGAAAAATAAGCTCGATCCTAGGAGCCAAATGATGTATTTGGTTGGATACACTGATAAAATGGATATCGATTATGGAATCCTAAAGACTGGAAGGTGACCTCTGCAAGAAATGTTATTTTTGATGGAAAAAAAATGAAAAACAGGGTTATGATACAGGAATATAAGACAATTGATTACGAACAAAATGACGAACCGGATAGTGACTTGGATAAGAGTGGTGAAACTAATAATGAAAATGGTGACCAAATTCATAAACGAAGATGCAAGAGAAATCAATCAAGAAGAATTTTCACAAAATATCAACGATGAAAGGAGATATAAAGACTATGTTTTAGATCAAGATGATGACCAAGGACTAATAGCAGCTCTATTTGCCGGAACTCTCGAACTAGATGCGCCACAAACATTTTCTGAAGCTATTGAACTTGGTAAAGGCTGTGGAGATACTATAAAAATGGTATTAGAATCTTTACAAAAGAATCAAACCTGGGAAACTGTGATTCGTCCAGAAAATGTAAAAATAATAGATTCTTGGTGGGTATTTCGTGAAAAGGACATAAGTGGTGAAATTGTGAAAAAGGCAAGACTAGTAGCACGTGGTTATCAACAAGGTGACTTTTATGATTGTTACTTATATTCACCAGTTGCGCGAATGCTGACAATTCGGCTACTTCTATCACTAAGCGTGGAAGAAATTTTTATTATAAATCAACTAAACGTAAAATGTGCTTTTCTTCATGGTGACTTACCTGAACCAGTTTTTATGCAAATACCAAACGGTGTAGCTAACATAAACTCATCTAAGTATGTTTGTAAACTTAAAAAGGCATTGTATGGTTTGTGTGAAGCGCCTTAATGCTGGTATGAAAAATTGCACACTTATTTACTTGATCTAGACTTTAAACGATCTAATTCAGACACATGTTTGTACTTTAATAATGACATATATTTAATTGTGCATGTTGATGATTTAATAATATTTTCTAAATCACAAGAAAAGTTAAACATTTTTAAACAAAGGTTAATGTTGCATTTTTTATGCGAGATTTTTCTCCAAATTCTCAGAATAATTTTTCTTTAAAATTATTGAGTATAACTATAAGAAAAGAAAATAATTATTTGTTTTTGAGTCAGATAGACTTAATTCAAAAAGTGTAAAATTTAATATGTTAAATTGCAAAACCTCTCGTGTGCCTATTCAATCAAAATTAAATTTAAAGAGTCAAATAATCTTACATTATAGAGAGCTTATCGGATTATTAATGTATATTATGTTAAGAACAAGACCTGATCTGAGCTATTCGATCTACTATTTTAGTCGATTTCAGAACTGTTTCAACCACGAACATTGGACTTATCTGAAAAATGTTTTAAGATACTTAAAATTAACAGAAAATTACGGTTCAATGTACAAAAGATCAATAACTCAGAACAGACAGATAGTCAGTGCATTTGTAGATGCAAGTTATGCAAATGACATCAATGATTAAAAAAATGTCTCTAGATTTGGAATTAAAATTTACAATAATCTTGTGTTTTGGAAATCAAAGAAGCAAGGCACAGTCTCACTGAGTAGTTCCGAAGTAGAATACATTACATTAACAAACTGAGCAACTGAATGTTTATTTGTTGGTCAATTACTTTCGGAAATTTTAAATTTAAACACTTTTCTTATCCTAATTTTTGAGGATAACCAATCAACCATTAAAATTGCAAACACTTTAGAAATAAAACGTTCCATACGTATTGATGTAAAGCATCATTTTATAAGGGAATGGGTAGGAAATAAAATCAAAATATTATATGTCTCAACTTCCGAACAAATTACAGACCTATTTATAAAAGCATTGCCTACTGTAAAAATAGAATATTTGAGAGAAAAACTAAATGTTACTGAATGTTAAAACATTTATTTTACACAATATGTTTTTTTTTCCTATTTGCTTATTTCTAAATAACATAAGAATTGGGGGGGTATGTTGATAATTATGATTGGCAATTCTTTTGCTATATGTTTCATGCTATGTCATGTAATAACTGTTATAAACGTCAACACGAAATTTTTCGTAGCTGCTATGCTAATGTTGAGCTCAAAGCGTTTCATGTATTTTTTGTGCTAATTGAAGTAATTAATACATTCTATTGAAACAGAAATATTGTTTCACTGAACCTTAAAGACAATAGAAATCACTTCATCCATTGCCAGATACTTTGTATCGTGGCAACCCTCTGCTAGACACCCTTAAACATGAATAAAATTTACCAATGTTATTGTATGAGATGAATTTTATATGAGCTCATGAATATAAAAATGGTTTGAATTGGAATTAAACAAAGTATTTTTCCACGACCGTGAGTAAAATCAATGTTTTAGACGTCATTTTCGACACATAATGTGACAAATTATTACACACAGGGAATAAAGTACTTTATTCCCTAGGGAATACCGTAAACTGACATTTCACAGCTTGTCACTTCGACTGCAATCGATATCTGTGCACATTGCAGTAACTATTACTGATGTTACGAAAATACTCCACCAAAAGGAAAAAGTCCGTATATCAATATAATTAATTCTAGCAATATAAATATTACGATTAATTAAATATATCCGAGAAAACTTTGAATAAAACCTTCTTTAAATTGCTGTGAAATAATGTATACTTCCTGAGAGTAAGGTTTAGTGTAGTTCATTTTTCTTTTATTTAAATGTCAAAACTGTAGTCGGGCGATGCAACATCAACCCAACCTTCAGCTTCGTGTCAGTTTGATGTTAACATTTTTGTTTTATTCAATTGTTTTGAAAATAGAAATAGATGGCCGTGGAAAGAATAATGTATGCATCTTGGGAGTAAAGTTCATTAATCCCTCAGCTAAATGAGGCCCTCGCTCGCTCGTGCATAACCTTTAGCTTCGGTATTAAATTTGCATTTTACTCTCTTGGTGCATAAATAACTATTTTTCAGTTATTCCATACCAAATAACATTTTATTATAATTAATTATTTTGTTCATTTATTCATAGTATTGATAACGAAAAAATTATTTAATTTACTCTTGGCTATTGCTTTTGTTGATTTTTTTTATTTTGCAATGAGCCACTGATGAAATGATGCCGTTTATTGGCAAGAAAGCATACACATAAATCTTGAAACAGTATCATTGTTTCATCGTTAATGACTCTAACAACACTGTATCATCATGTAGAAGAGTTATCATATGCAGAACATAAAATCGCTTATAACATAATACGATTAACACGCTAGCAAATATAGTGATCATAAATGTCCTGGACCAATGGCAGTGGTTTCAATGATAACTGCAAACACATTCATTTTCAAAGGTCTTTGTGTTCGTGATATAAACTTCATAGTAGCCCATCGTTCCTACCTATGTTGGATGTATGCGCAGAGAAACTTGCAGGTTTTATAAAATTAGGAGAGTCTCACAGTCATGAACTATTATAAAAGAAATTCGAAAACGACATAATGTAGAAAGAAAATCCGCTATAAAAGAGAGAGTTGAAGTATGTATATGTAATTGAATAAAGCAAGTCTATTCACTAAGAGACGTGAATGTCAGTTGCTCACCAGACAGTTATCAGCACGTTCCAATTCTTTTTACAGCCTCCAAGCTTGGATTAGACATCTCCAAAAGACCTATAGATTTGAAAATTTAATATAAAATTGATATAACCATGAACAAATCATAATATAACCACCAAAAGAAAACTTCAAAATATATTCTGTCAAGCTTGTTGATAATGTAAGTCACCCTATTTTCCATTGCAATATTAAAATATGATATAATTGAATGAACCAAGTTAATTCATTAATGGGCGTCCATATTAGCTGCTTACTGGACAGCATTCCAGCATCTCAACACTTGTAAGTGACATATTTAAACAATTTGTGGCTGAATAATATAAAATTCATTCAATTTATAATAAATTATAGTTGAACAATTCAATCAATACATACAGCATGTTCACGGATGGGGTATCCTATAGGTCAAAAATGTTTAAATATTAGTTTTAGTGAAAAATGTCAAACTTAATAAAAAGTTTTGCTTCTTCTGAAACCCCATAAAATTCAAGTTTTCAAAACCCGTCTCATTTTATAGCCAGTTTTATGAAAACCGTATGAATTTTTGTGCTAGAAGTTCGAAAATAAAGTATTAATCTAGTGAGTGACGTTTACAATGTACCAAGTAACTGTCAACTTTTATAAATAATTTTCAAATTGTCATTCTTCAATAAATATTTGACAACAGTGATAACTATTCAACAAGGAGTATATCTTATTAAGTGTTATGGTATTGAGGAAGTTTCGTACCAGTATGCAATTGCAAAATTTCACGAAAAATATCCAGATGTACCCATGACGCGGTGTGGATTGAAAAATTAATGAAGTTTGATGAGACAGGATCTGTTCAAGACAAAAAGAAATTAAAAAAGGCGTACGTTGAGGAGGATAATGCAGCTAGTGTGCTAGCTATGCATTCGTTAATAAAAAATCCCAAGTTGAGTCTACGGAAAAGAGCAGTGGAGGTTGGTTTTTGCAAGAGTCACTTACAGAAAATATTTAAGCAAAACAAAATTCATCCATTCAAACCGAAATTTAGTAATACCTTACAAGATTATGATATTATGACACAAGGTTAGACTTTTGTGCGATGATTGGTGAAAAACGTATGCATGACCAATTCATTCACAATAATATTTTGTTTTCTGATGAAGCAACGTTTACAATAAACAGAGTAGTTTCTTCCCAAAATTGTCGATATTGGGCTAGAGAAAACTCTTTGGTGTGCGGTTTTACCGGATCGAATAATCGGACCGTATTTTCTAGAAGATACATTAAATCAGGAGGTATATATGTATTTTCTGGACAACTTCTTAACCCAGATAGCGCCGAAACTATTTTTTTATTTAATTAACTTTTTTTCGTGTTTCGTTATCAAAAGGGATTAAAAATCACCAGAAAAATATAGAATTAATTTATTGACAATATTAAGTATGAAAAAATGATGTACTTTTAAAAGGTCAGTGGCAAAATACAGTACAATGCTAAATACATAAAAAGTAAATTCTAAAAGCAAAAGTAGAAATAGAATTATCAGAAAGATGAGTTTTTCTCATTCCTTGGTGTGGTAATTTATAAAACAATTTTTAGGATGCAATTCCCATTTGTTAGAAAAAAAGTTACACTTTTTGTGACATATTGCGCATCTAGTCTGCTTTTTCTTTATATTGGACTATGTGATCTATCATATCGAGAGTGTTCATTTAAAGTTTTAGATTGTCTACTTGGGCCTCTTTTAGTTGTTTTTTGTATGTTTCCAAAAACGCACACGCTATCGATTGTCTAAAACGCAACTGACCTTTTGTTCCGCCTCCAATTCGATACAATTGCCAGGAGTTCTGAACAACCATATCCAAACAATGGCAAATTAGAGGAAAATACCATTTTCGTGCAACCGGACGCAAAACAAGCATTTTGCAGCCGCAACAGAGGCCGCAAAATGATATTTTGCGGCCGTTACCCAGAGTGACGGCCGACAAACATTTTTACGGCCGTTCCCATAGTGACTGCCGGCAAACTGAACGCCACTACAGCATTTAACATTTCTGAAATATGACAATAACAATGTATTTCGAACCATCTAGTTCAAATGTAGTCAATCGCAAAATGTTATGTCCAAAGAAAACAATACGTTTTAGTCTAATGTAAATAATGATTGTTCAGAAACAATAGATTTAGTTGCTTCATCTTCAGGGATGAATATCAGTAATAATATAAACAGTACAATCAATGTTAATATATATCAAAAATAAAGTATGTTTCTGTTGTGAATTTGGAAATAGTTTTTGGTAAGCCGAGATATTTTGCAATCATACTAGGTATTTTTCCAATCGTATGCACTCCAACAACCTGTGCCGAGCACTTTCCATTTTCATATCTCAGAAATAGACGACGAATAGCAGTATGTTTTGGTCGAAGAGTTATATATTTATAGTAAATTCTTATATAATCTTGATTAGTAATGGTAAAAACACGCTTTTGATCAGTTTTAGTATCAGGAACAGTTACTATCAATACAGTTTTGTCTTCCTGAATATCTTCGAGGGTCATTCTCACTAATTCATCTCGTCGCAATGCTCCTGATATTCCCATTATCAAAACTACCTATAATAATAATTATTATGAATAAAACATCATACTTCACTTTTTTTCCATATTTATATACCTTCCACAGTAGATGATTTGCATCACTAGCTTGTTTGAGGAATGAATCAATTTGCTCGTGCGTAAAAACTTTTGATTTCTCTGCTCGATAACCAACTGACTTTTTCTTGAGGAACGGTACCAATTTTAAAAACTTCTTTACGTCAATTCCATCTCGTACGTTAAGCATATTCTTCAACATAGAATAAATGCTCCATAAAGTTGAACTCTTCACAACTTTTGATCGCTGCATCAAATATCCTAATAATATGTTTTCTGACACCGTCTTGACATTTTGGTTGACACACCAATCTTTGAAGTTGCTGTAACATTTTTCATATTTCCGTTTAGATTTTTCGGGTATCAAATCAGAAAGTGCTGAGTCTATGAGATCTCTCAGCTCAGGAGGAGTGCAAGTAACTGAAATATCACTATCGCTATCGGACATCTTCACGACTTCACGAGAAATGTCAAATTGATTTGTATTGCTAAATATTTCATCTCCATAGAAACATTGTGATATTGACGTGTAATTTTCTCTATTCGCGTTGAAACGCTGACTTTTCTAAAGAGACATAATGTTTATTGAAATTATGTAATTTTCACGGTTGCACGAAAAATATTGTGTATACTATGGCCGCGAAATATTTTCGCGACCTCGAGATTATCTTGCCTCGGCCGGAGCGGCCTCGGCGATAATCTCTCTCTCTGAACGCGAAAAAGCATTTTGCGACCTTAGTATACAAATAACTATTTTGTCCCTTATTCCTGTTCTGTAGAGGCTAATATTTTGATCTGCCCTGTCGACATCGCCCATACATTCATTATATTTTTTTATAATGGCAGGTTGATTTACCATTATGCTTCTTTTCTTTCTGAGAAAATCTTTTCACTTGATTTAGAGGAATAACTTGTAAGTGGTGAAGCAATACTAACGATATTTTTGTCATGCCATTTACATACAACGCTACTGGCTGTCTCGCAGAAAGCGTATTTAAATGTTCCTCTTTCAATTTTTTCAATGCTACAGCTTGAGGTAATGGGCACGCTTTTCCTAACCTGTTTTCTCGAATTGTCCCGGTAGCTTTGAAATTCATAGATAATAATTTCTCAAGTAGTTGAAAACCAGTAAAAAATTATCAAAATATAAGTGAAAATAGAGCTGTGGATATCTTTGGCACAAGAGCTCTGCAAACTGGAGTACTACGCTTGCTCCAAGTCCATAATCTGTAAATCTGTCCTCTATCATTGTAGTAGAGCCCTGGTAGGGTTCAAACCATTCAATGTATCCTAATGTTGTAGTCGCAATCCAAAATTTATAACCCCACCTAATAGGTTTGTTTTTAATAAATTGTTTTGAACCATGTCGACCATAGTAAGGTACCATACTTTCATCGATACTGTGAGCTTCCTGAGGTGGAGACATATCTAAAAATTTCTGTTTCAATGATTCCACTAAAGGGCGAATCTTTGCGAATTTGTCATTTTGGTTTAGGCTTTGGTTATCACAACAATGCAAATTTTCCATAATATATCTGAAACGATTTTTTGAGATTGCTTCACATACTAAAATGTTATTGGTATCTTTCGTGTTTTTCCAATACACTTGAATGAGAAGTATATCCACTGAGTAACAAAACACCTATAAAGCATTTCATTTTACTTTCTGTTATATTTCCGATCTTATTTCTAGCTGAAGCATATTTGTTGCTAAAATTTACCAAAAGCTCGAAAATATTATTACTAAAAAACAAGCAGAAATATTACAGGGGTGTGTATTGGTTCACCGGTTCCAAACGTTCCATCCTGGTGTAGTCTGTGTATTGTCCACGTCCAACTTCCAATTATTGATTTTTTGTCTTTTACTTAAAATGTTGTTACTTCTTGATTTTTTCAAGTCATTTTGCACTTTATTAACTTTTGATCCATTGGATGCGCTTGTACTCCGGCTACTACTTGCTTCTGATGGAATATCACTTTCCAGTTCCCCTCCATCCGTCAAATTAGATGAATTCGCTTGAGACAGTTTATCCATGTCCACACTCTCCAGAACCTCAGCTTTCGCACGCAGGTGGCTTCCAGGTAAATTATTTACTGAAACTTCATTCTCGTCCCCAGAGTCTTCATAGTAATGTCGGCGGTAGCATTCTCTGGTGGTACTTCCCTATCTAAGTTTTCAACTTCTTCCAATAACTCATACAGTTTGAGCGGTTTCTTCCAGTGATTTCTGAAAAAATATATAATACTTACTACTTACCTTTTGTCACCGTCCTCTAAGAAGAACATCACTCAAATTATACTTGTTTACTATTTTTAGCCACTGTCCTATAAAAAGAACATCTATCAAATTGTACTTTCAAAGAGGTCTAACAAAAATAACCAATCAATAACGGGATAAAAGTTACTGCGTTTCCAAATTACCCAAACAACACAAGTACATCCCCTGTAGATGGGACGTTATGGACCAATATTTTTCCCGCTACAATCCCCCGATATAAATATTTTGCGTGATAAATCATTGAGACGTTATAGTTATTAAAGTCAATTGCCAGCGCACTTCGAATACTTTCTAAAGTTTTAGAGAAAGTACTTGATGTGCAAATAAGATGGCATCTTGAAATGCATAATATACTTCTCCTACATCAGTCAGGATTCAGATCAGGTTGTAGTTGCGCGACGGCACTCTCTGCAATATCAGATGATATATTCCAATCACTTGACAGTAACGAATTGTGTGCTCTCATCTTACTTGACTACTCAAAAGCATTCGACACCATAAACCATAAAATCATGAATGCCACTCTACACTTCATAGGGTTCAGTGAATCAGCGCGTTCCTTTATGAAATCATTTTTAGCAGATAGAGTTCAACAGGTCAAACTGAGTAATATCACATCTGCTCCGCTGAATTCTGGGTCCTTTGATGTATACCATTTATACCCAGTAACTTCTGCTTGAGCTTGGAATACTGCAAATATCATTTTTATGCGGATGACACACAGCTGTACTACTCATTCAGATTTTGTGATATTGTTGAAGCCAACGGTTTCATCAATTCAGATTTGAATGAACTTCTTAATTTAACAAATAAGCACTTACTGAAAATCAATTCAAAAAAATCGATCGCTCTTCTATTTGGATCAGACAAACAGAGAAGTGAGGCGCTCAATACCTTGCATATACAAATTGATAATGACAGCATCGGGTTTGATAATGATTGTAAGAACCTCGGGCTTTTCATGGCTTCTAAACTACGGTTCAAATATCATGTTACCCAAAAACTTAAAAATTCTTACACATCCTTGAAGCTTATTTATGGGCATAGACATTTTCTAAACTCCAAATTAAAAATTCAACTTTGTGATAGTTTGGTACTTTCTCATTTCAATCACTGTGATGTCGTTTATGGCCCGTGTATCGAGAGCATTCACTCTAGATATTGGTTCCCAACGGGGGCGATACCGTCCCCCTGTGGGCGCTGCAGCCTTTTAGGGGGGCGGTAGCGGATTCAGAAGCAAATAAGCAGTCAAGAGGAATGGTGAAATAAAAATGATTTAATAAGGGTTAATAAGCAGTTTTAAATTAGCATTAATAATAATACTAATAATTATAATAATTTCTTTTAGTTCAGAATAGAAGTATATGACTTGTCCTCGCACGTTGATAAGCGAACGCGCGATGTTCATATAAAATAACATGTTTCGACATGTTCGCACACAGACAAGTTGAATCATGCACGAAATGGAACGTATAAAAGCAACAGCTCTATGAATTTTTTGTTAGTTAGTTGTATGTGCTTGGCCGCGATATATAATAAGCTCTGCCGTAGTAAATAATCGTGAGTGGTGTGTCATTTTATAAACATGACTATCTATAAACCTATTGAGAATTTAATTTTTGTATGAAAATGGCTGAATCTACTTCTAAATTAAAAAAAGAAATGCCGGCAATACAGTATTGAATATTTAAAATATGGATTTGCGGAATCTTCTACAAACAAATCATTGCCTATGTGTTTAATTTGCCGAAAAGTTTTTTCAAATGAAGCTATGGAACTTTCTAGGCTACAAGAGCATTTACATAAAATGCATCCTGATAAGAAGAACAAAGATATATTCTATTTTCAAGAACTCGAGAAACAATATTTAAAACGGCCATCAAACCTTTTTGCATCGTCTTCTAAACGAGATGATGATGGGCTACGAGCCTCATATAACGTTTCATTGCTAATCGCAAAGTCAGGAAAACCACACACCATTGCCGAGGAATTAATTTTGCCGGCGGTCGAAGAGATTAAAAAAATTATGAAGACTACAATCGCTTGTTGTTGCACACAGAAGTACGTTGGCTCTCTAAAGGTGTTTGTCTGAATCGTGTTTTCAATCTATTTGACTCAGTGTTGGAATTTCTTGAAGAAAACGAACAATTGCGCGAAAACCTGATTACGTAAAAAAATGACATCGCTTATTTGACGGACCTGTTTAAAGTAATTAATCAAGTTAATCTACAATTGCATGGTGATGATTTAAATTTAATTAAAACTAAAAACGTCATAGCTGCTTTTGCAGGAAAACTTCATATATTCAAAAGAAATCTTGGTAGAGGTGAGTACTACCATTTTCCCACATTATCAACAGTGTCTGCAAAACCGGAAGATTTACTTACTTACTGCCACTACTTGGAAGTTCTTCATGTTGATCTTACAGAGCGTTTCCAAGATATTTTAAACATGGAAATACCAAGTTGGGTTATAGATCCTTTCGCAAACACAGATACTGAAGGCTCATCAAATTTGGAAGAGGAGCTATTAGAACTCACAACTAAAAGTACCAATACCAGTTCTTTATCCTGGATTGTGGACAATAGTACAGAAGTTGTTAGTTGCATTTCCTTCGTCCTATATGGCTGAGCGTGCATTCAGTGCAGTAACTGATTTGCTGTCAATGAAGAGGAACAGACTACACATCACTGAACGTGGCGATCTGCGATTGATGTTAACGAAATTGGAACCCGATATTAACAAACTGGTAACACTCCACCAGCCTCAACCGTCTCATTGATTTTTTCTTTATTATTAATTTTGTATTTCTTATTGTATTGCTTTTCTTATTTCTATTGTGATTGTATTTCTTATTGATTCTGTGTTTATATTTAAAAGTTTAATAAACAATTTTATTGTACATTTGGTAGTCGTTTAATAAATTTCTACTTCATCATTCCTCTAAAATAAAATTTAGACATTAACTGAAATTAAAGCTAAATACAGATCAATTGGGACGGTACAGATGATATTCAAATAAAATTAACTACTTTGGACTAACCAGCGACTGGGGGGGGGGGAGAGCGGTGAAATTTTTGTTTTCGTCTATAGGGGGCGGTGGTCCAGAAAAGGTTGGGAGCCACTGCGTCTAGAAAAATCCAGAAAACACAAAACTAATGTTTGAGACTGATATTATTAGACGACCAGAGCGTATTCCTCACAAATTGATGGACATTGGATGGCTTAGCATGTTTAATCGTCGTAAACATCATATGGCGTGCTTTTTATATAAAATTTTGAAAAGTAAAGTACCGTACTACTTATACCGTAGAATAACGTTCAGAACGGATGTACATAATCTGAATTTGAGGCGTAGAAATATGCTAACGATTCCTAAGCACAAAAAGCAATTATTCAGGCGGTCTTTTTCTTACAATGTTACACTTTTTGGAGATATAATGGATGTTCCAAATTTCTCCTTATCATGTGAGGCATTCAAAATTTGGTATAAACGATTTCTTGTATATATTGAATATTTTCTAGATTACAACAGTAGATGTTTTTTGTTTACTTAGCGTTTCTTACATTATTATTCTGTATTGTTATTTTTGATAGTGATTATAATTTTTGAATAGTTAACATTGTTGTCAAATATTTCTTAAAGAATGACAATTTGAAAATTGTTTATAAAAGTTGACAGTTCTTGGTACATCGTAAACGTCACTCACTAGATTAATACATTATTTTTGAACTTGTGCAAAAATTCATACGGTTTTGAAAAAAATGAATTTTATTTCAATTTATGGGGTTTCAGAACAAGCAAAACTTTTTATTAAGAATGATATTTTTCACTAGAATTAATATTTAAATATTTTTCACCTATAGGATACCACATCCGTGGATACGCTGTATGATTGTTAATAAATTAATTATTACTTAAATAAATTAATAAATGTTGAAATCTAACATATTCTAATTAAAAATACAGTTTTATATTGTTGGTAATATTTTGGAATATCAAATATACTCGTCATACTTACTGTGTAATTCTGAGTTAAAATCTTCTCCAATACTGTTGTTGATATTTTGGATGTTTTCAGTCGCGATAGGAGTATCTGGAAGGTTAATTTCTTGGTTACTCTGTTCTAAAAATAACAAAAATTATTATCCCCAATTCTGTGTTAAGATATTGACAGTTTATTTGCACCAGATTTTTTTTGATTGAACAGAACTTCTTAGGTTTGACAATTGAATTTTTATAAATAGAAATAGATATGCTAACAAGACTATCAGATAGATAGTGGAGTTTTTTTTAACCTTTTGGAAAAATCTTGGGAAACTTTACAACTGTATAGAGAATTCCTATACCAGCAAGGAACCAACAGTGACTGAAGACATCCATACAATTTAGCTGAGCAAGAACATTGCACTAAATATTTGCTACAGAATAAACGCTTCTTTTATTGAGTGGCATCGGGGCTTTTATTTTCCTTGCATCTTCACATATATAGGATAGGATATCGTCTTTTTATGGTAAACGCCAATTTACACGACCAGTAATTGTGTCTATGCCACCCATAGGCATAGTCTTCACATCATAAATTCCTTCAGATACTTTTATGATAAGACCTGGAAAATTTTCGCCCTCGTATGCTACAACTACGTAATCGTTAGTTTTGAAAGATGTCTTCTTAGTAGGTATTTTGTCCTCTTCTGTAATATTGTCAGATTCTAATGATTGTGTTGCTTCAGAATTGCGCCGCGATTTTTTACTCTTCGTTTTTGCTTTCTCCTTTTTATTAGTTTCGGAATCTGTATATTTGTTTTTATTTAATTTGGCTTTAGCCTTCTCCTCACGTTCTTTCTTTCGAAACTTAGCTTTCTCTATTTTTTTCTTTTTTGTCTTGGCCTAGGTGTCGCTGGTAATTCATGTACTCTGTACAAGTAACAATCGTCGGAATTAATTACTTTTTTCTTTGCCTTTTTAGTTATATCAGGCTATAGTAAATAAGAGTTGTTGAAAGGAGTTGGGAACTGTGACTTCAATGGGTTACTAGAAGCGTGATTATCATTCAAGTTTGTTAGTGAACCTGTTACCTTCAGAAAGTATATTCCCGTTTGTTTCACAGGACTGTTGGGCTGGAGGAGTAGTAGAATTTGACAAATGATTTGACCGGAGATTTTGTAAACGAAGTTTCTTGTGGTGGAGTAAAATGTTTATGCTGACAGGTTTTAATAGCTGTTGTAAACTATGGTGTTTTTTTGAATTTCGTTGTTCGTGTGGAAGTATTATCCAAAACAGGCTTAAAATTATTAAAACGTAAATTATCATCACATTCAACTGGTTCGCTTAATTTTGACGGTGATCTGGAAGACTTTTCAAAGTAGTTTTCAGTATGTTCAGTTGCTGGAGTAAGTGAGCTCAATGTTGAATGGGGGTGTTAGTGTCACAGTTCCACCATCCTCATCAATACCTTCTAATATATTATAGTTATCACAATTCAAAATTTCGTCTTCTATATTGTTTAGTGTGCAGTCGTTTGCTCCCAAAGTAGAGTTACCGATTTTAACTTTGTCGTCATTACAACCATTTATCTTTTTCCAAAAATAAAATAAATTCGCATTTTTAATGTATTCTTGTCAAACGCCCTGGCAGTTTTTAAATAGCATAAACTTTTCTATGCCGAGCAGCGTTTCAAATTCAGCAACAAATTGTTCACTCTTTTTCTTGGATTTATGTTTGATAGTGGTAGTACAATATATAGTATTTCTCTGTTGGGCATAATAGTGTTCGTTGAATACTCTGCCCCTTTTTCGATTTATAATAATAATAATAAAAGAACTGTGTTGTCGTTTTAAAAATCGCCATGATCCAAAAGATAACGGTTCGACTGGCTTCTGGGGAAATGTATCTAACAATTCAATAGTTGTAATAATTAGATTAGATTTCATTGAACGGAGATGGCACCGAAGCGTCCTCCACCGCTGCAATCCTATCAGATATATTGTAAGTTCTCCTATCTCACCTTAGAGGGTGTTGCCTATGCCCGTCCTTTGGTTAGACTCTATAGCCGTGACACACTGGCCACTCCAAATAATTTGCCGATTTGGGTATTTCCTTTCCCAGCCTTGCAAACCTAAGCTTGCATAGTGCTTCGCAATGGCACTATATATGTACGGCAGTTTCTTCCGCCTCCTGGCCGAACTTGCACAGGTTATTTCTTTCGAGAGGCCCGTTGAATCTACTATGCCCCGTTAATTGACCTACCACTATCCTTACAACCTTTCGGCTGCACCTTAGTAGGTCTGATGTAAACTAGGGCGAGCAGTGTTTAATGAACGGCGTTGCCTGTGTCGTTGACCTTGTGTTTGCAGTCACCAGCTCTGAAACTCTGTGTTTATCCAGTTCTTGATGGCAGTTTTCAAGAGGCCTACTGATATCCCGCAGAATGCCTGCTTTGGCTAAGTCATCGGCCCCCTCCTTTCCTAGGTGGCCTTCATCGCCGGGTACCCAGGCTGTGGTAAGTTTATTAGGCAAGCCCACTTCCTCAAGGGCATGTATAGAGTCCCTGACCAGCTTGGAGCTGATTGCCTTTAGGGGCGCTTGGCTGCCCGAGTAAATAACGTTTTTACTCTTAACGTATTTTTGTTTTATCAACATGGCACGGTGCATTATTGCAGCGATTTCCGCCTGAAACACAGTGGCGTGCTGTCCGAGGCTTATGGATACCTTCTCTATCGGTCTGTCTCCGTAAATACCAGCTCCGACCCCTTTGTTGGTCTTGGAGCCATCAGTATACCAAATTTGGTCTGTTTTGATTGGAGGGTCTTCCCTTCAGTCTTTCATTTCCAGTATGTAAATCCGAAAGTGCCTGCTGAAAATGAAAACATTAGTTGTTTTGTCTGACGTCATCTCAAACAAGGAGTTTACCTCCTGATCCTCCTCTATTTCCCACCGCATTGCCCTTTGGTGTTCTATAATTGGACCTTGGCCTCGTTTGAGTCTGTATAGTACCGTCTTTACCTCAACCGTGTGATCTAGTAGCACCTCTAGGGCTGCAGTTTTCATGGCCCCCGTTATACATACGCATGCCAACCTTTGCACACTTTGAAGTTGTCTGATTGCTACGGTCTGCGTGACCTATGCGCCCCAGGCAACCGAACCATACGTTAAGATTGGTTTTATTACCTTTGGGTTGAATCCCCAGCTTTTTTCACAAAGCCTTCTGTTTATCCCAAAGGCCTCCCTGGTTAAAAGTGACTCCCAGGTATTTGACATCTTTTTAGAAGGGGGTTTCCACGTTGTTAAGCTTGGGGCATCTAAGCCCTTTCAGTGCTTTTGTTCTTGCGAAGAGGACAATGACGATTTTCTGCGTATTAACTGACAAACCTTCCTCCATGCACCACTTGTCTACTATGTTCAGTGCGTTTTGCGTTCTTTCTGAAACATGTTCTAGTTTTCTGCCTCTGATTATTAGCACTATATCATCCCCATAGTCATAACAGTGAAATCTTTCGGTCATTGGTGCCAGGAGATCATCGACTAGAGTCACCTGGTATAGTGGCACCTTCCTGTGAGCAGCCCCTTCCTACTTTTGCTTCTACTGTGTCCTCGCCCAGAGAGGATATTATTATGACTCTATCTCTTAGGCCGTCTTCTATCTAGTTGAACACGGTGTGTGGAATGTTCCTACGCGTCAGTGCTGTAGACTTTCCTGGTTGATAGGCATATTGGCGAGCGTCAGTGTGTGGTCCCTAATATCTACAATTTTATCCAGAGGTTTATGCAGAAATGAGGACAGGCATATAGGTATATATGACTTGGGTGTTTGGTCCAAAATCCTGCCCATCTTTGGCAGATAGACTACTGTCGCCTTTTGCTATACTACCGGTATATACCCCCAAGCGATACATGCTCTGAAAATTTTGCATAGGTATGGCACTAATATGTCCCGGCCTTTCTGGAGCGGTTCTGGGTAAATTCCTTCTGGGCCTGGCGATTTGAAGGGATGGAACTCGTCTACGTCCCATTCAATTTTCTCATACGTTACCAATTACTTTGCCTTGTTCCACTCCACCTTTAGTGGTCTTCTGGGCCTCTGGACTTGTTCCATCGAACTAGATTGATCAATTATCGATGATCCTGGAGAGTGAGTACTGATTAACAGTCTTAAGCTTTCCTTATTTGTACTCCTATAAGTCCCGTCCGATCTTTTTAGGGGACCAGGAGCCCCCGTCGTACCTTCCCTTGTAATGGATCTGTGCACTGTGGTGTGTCTGTGATCTCCACAAAGAAACTCTCCCACAATTTCATGCTTGCCTTGCGGATCTCCTGATTGTACTGCGTGTGTTTTGTCCTATATGTATGCAAGTTCTGACAATCAAAACATGTTTTAAAAGTCGATATATTATATTATTATGAAATAATAAAAAAATTATACTAACCTCCAGAAGTAAAATCAGAATTGGAAAGCGTGGAAGTGGGGTCATAATTATTTGTTTTCGAGGACATAATTCCAGCTTGATTATCCAGCTCTTCATTCGGTCCTGGATTGACAACTGTCAGAGACTTTTCACCTGCAGGGCCATTTTGCTGTATCACAGTTGCAACTACAGGTATCTGGATTTTCACTGTTTCACCGACTGGTTTTCCGTCTTCTGCAACATTTGCAATTTTTTTTAAGTTCAAATAATTTTAGATGACGACAAAGAGGTTAATTAATAAAAGCTCACCTGTAGTAGGTTTGTCACTTTTAGATATATGACTATGCTTCTTCAAACCTTCGGCTGAAGCGGGAACTAACATTTGTTTGTCACCCGCAGGCAAAACTCGTACCAATACAGGTATTCCACCCACGGGACGAAAAAGAGCATATGGAGTTTGGTTAGATTCAATTGCACACCGCATAGCTTCAGTTTTTATTGGATCGATAATAACGGCGTTAGTATAGCTAAAAATAAAAAAAAGTTTTATCATGACTTGTATTTTCAGCTATCTTTAACCGTAGACATTCTTGAATCATTTCTCTAACTAGAAAAATTCTAGATCAAAAACAACGCCACAAAGGCTTTGGTGTTGTTAAAAAACTTGTAGGACCTAATTTGAGACACAATTTATGAGTTTTGAGAATAATATAGCCACAGAGTAGTAAAGGTGGTGTTACATAATGCTATTTAGGTGCAATGCAAGTGCTAGTTAGTGGCGATTTTTAACCAAGCGAAATAATTAAAACAGAAATATGTAGCCAATTATAGTTATTTTTTAGTAACAATTCTGCTACCAACCATTGAAAATATTGGACCGAGAACTCAGTCTGCAGCGCGGCAATACGGTAGAGGAAAATCGCCTAATTTCGGACAGGATCCTAATTTCGGATACCCCTGAATCTAGAAACGTACAAACTGCTTTAAACAGAAATCTTTATTTACAGGTCAGCAAAGACAAAAAAAACAACATATCGTACTAGTAAAGTGATCCGTCTACTTTTTACGGGATGGCAGCACTATATTTATTTTATGTCATTGTGAGTTTTTTCTGTCGCTGTCAGTTTGAGAGTATTTTTCGAGTTTGAAAGCGTCTATAAAATTCGTTTTTTTAAATAAGGTAAGACTAAACAATGTTAATTTTATTTTTTTTGTTGCCGTATGTGAATACTAGAAGAAAAAAAGTTATGTTGTCTTAACCTAAAACCTGAATAGGTTCCTAATTCCGTACAGTATAAAGGTGCTTAATTCCAGGTATCCGAAATTAGGATCCTATTTTTAGTGTTAAACTTCATATACAAATAACAGTATATGATCAGTTTTTGATAATTGCAAACGGTTTCAAAACACGGTACAAGTATTTTAAGAGATGGGTTTCTGATTCGTATGCATCTAAACTAAACCCAAAATTATTCGGGGTAACAAATCACAATGCTTTTTTGAAAAACTTTTATTTTTAAAAACGCAACGTTTTAACCACCCTTCTGTTTTTGTTGTCATGTGAGTATAAAACAGTAAAGTGGTTGAAACGTGAGGTTTAAAAAGTTTCTCGAAAAAAGCATTGCGATTTTTACCCAAAATAAGTATGTATTTAAATACGGTACGGTAAATATCTGACAGTTTAATTTTTTTCTAGAACACAATGTTACGTGTGGTTAAAAAACGCAAGCAGTGGGAACCTGAACGAATGATGCTTGCCATAAATGCAGTTCGAACAAAGGAAATGAGCTATCTTAATGCCTCCAGATTGTTTTCTATTCCAAAGTCTACTTTGGAGGACTACGTAAAGCAAAAAGATAAAACTCCTGAGCAATTACTAGCAGTCAGATTGGTAGGAATCCAGTACTTTCTGCGGAACTGGAAGCGGGCTTAGTGGCATATTGCTTAGAAATGGATAATCGTTTTTTTTTTTGGATTGAGAACTGTTGACATTAAGAATCTCGCATACCAGTTAGCAATAAGGAATGATCTGCGTCATCCATTTTCTGGACAAAAACTAACTGCTGGTAAAAAGTGGCTTAAATATTTCCTCCGACGCAATCCCAATCTATCTCTCAGAAAGCCTCAAGGAATATCTAAAGCAAGACTGAAGGGGTTTACTGAAGAAAATATTAAAAAAATTTACGACCTACTGGAAGTAAACCTGGAAAAAATTAATTTTAACCCAGCGAGACTGTATAACGTTGACGAAAGTAGAATAATAACGGTTCAGTTTTAAAATTCGTGGGTTATAACTTTAAAAGGTAAAAGACAAGTTGGATTAGTCACTTCTACAGAAAGAGGCGCCCTGATAACTGTAGTTTTTTGCATGAATGCTGTTGGAGGATTTGTGCCTCCACTATTGGTATTTCCTCGCAAAAACGTGAAGGCAGAATTGTTAGATGGTGCTCCATATGGTTCACTTGCAGCCTATCATCCATCAGGCTGGATCCAACAGCATATATTTACCCAGTGGTTGCAGCATTTTATATCATATGTAAAGCCAACGCATGAAGATCCTGTACTTTTTATTATTGATGGTCACTACAGTCAAACACGGAATATGGATGTAATTGAAGCAGGGCGTCAAAATTACGTTACGATTTTATCTATACGACCGCATAGTTCACACAAGATTCAACCGTTGGACTTATCAATCATGTCGCCATTCAAAACAAATTGAGATGTGGTTGAGGCGCAATACAGGTCGAAATATTACCTCATATCAAATTTGTAAATTGATGTGTCCGGCCTATTTAGAAAGTGCTGCGGTAGAAATTTCGGTAAATGGGTTTCGTTAAAGTGGGTTATTCCCTTTCAACAGAAATATTTTTTCTGAACGTGACTTTATTTTAGAACGGCAAAGAGAGAGAACACCACCACCAAATGTAATTCAAGAAAACACGGAAACTGTATTGTTAGCTGATTTAGAAAATGTGATTGAAACTACACCTCCAAAGCAAACTACAGCAAAGGAAACAATCCTGGTGAGGGCTGAGGATATAAGTCCTTTACCTTGATGTAGTTCTACCTCCCAAGTTAAGCAAAAAAATTTACGACAAGGTTCAAGTTGTGTAATAACCAGCACACCCTATAAAAATCAACTAGAGCAAAGTATTCGCGAACAAGAGAGAGAAAAATGTTTAAAAAGAAGAAAACCAAAATTGAGCGCAGAAGTCGGAAAACAAATTCAAGAGACTGATCCCACAAAAAAAAGTGAGAAATCTAAAATCAACAAAAAACCCAATAAAACAAGCACAGTTAAAAATAGGGGGAAGAAGAAATTGAGCAGTGACGAATCTTCAGATTCTGAAGGCGATGACCTTATCATGGATGGTGATTCAGATTTAGATGCGGACGCAGAATGTTTATTTTGCCTGAATTTATATTCTGGGGATACTCATGGTGAACTATGGATCAGATGTATGCAATGCAGCAGAGGGGCTCACGAGCAGTGTGCCAACAGTAACCATAAAAAAGACTAGGTATGTGATTTGTGACTGGATATATAACCCATTTTGTTTTGCATAAGTGGTGCCCCAATTTCGGATAGGGTATCCGAAATTAGGCACCCAATATTTTTCCAACAGAAAATGTTTACTTTTGTTCAATCTGCACTTTTGTAAAAATAGAATGTAAATACATATGTTTTCATTGTTAGATTTTTTTCTATCATATCCAGAGTTTCTTGACATAGATATGATTTAAAACAAACTACATTTTTCACAAATACCAGGTATTTAAAAAGTGGTATCCGAAATTAGGCGACTTTCCTCTACATAACCGCAAGTGGTACGTAACCTCAAATATTCTGTAGTTTATACATTTGATAAATTATAAGAAAAAACAAATTGGGTAAAAAGTGAGTTGTCTTGATTTATCTGGTATGAAATAAAGGTAATAATTAATTTTTATTTTAGTAAACATATTTGGAGTACCGATATAGCCACATACTTAATTTTATATTATATGAGAGCAAGTACTTTCTGTAACGTGAGAACAAAAGATCACCACAATAGAAATATAAAAACTAAGGTACTTTATGAAATATGCGCTTGTCTCTCAGAAATGTATCCACCAGATTTATCTGAAAGTGTTGTTAAAACAAAAATCCATGAAATAAGATATCTGCACAATTGAATTAAATAAAATCAAAAATTTGAGGCAAGTGTAATGGCCACAGATGATGTGTATGAACCAAACCTCTGGTGTTTTGTTATGATGGGTTTTCTTAATGACAGCTGTAATGATCGATTTAGGCAATGTTTTATCCAGTATTTTCTGTTTCCTTTTCTTTTTTCTTCTACAAACCGCTAAAACTGCTGCAGTTATAATTAACTCAGACATAACAAGAATTTGTCGTTTTTTCTTATTCATGTTTGTTAATTTTTATCTTATATCACAGAAAATTTAGTTTCAAAATCATTCATCAAATCCTAAAAATATTTTAAAGTTTGTCGCACTGTATTGTATCTCGAAAACACCTTAGTGTAAAACGAAACCATAAATTGCCTGAAAATAGCGTGGTTTTAAAATTGCACCTAAATAGCATAATGTAAGGTCGCCCTAAGACCAATCATCACTTATGGGCTTTCGCATGGACAAGAAGAGACGGGAGATAAGCCATCACTTGCTTATGTGTAACTGGGACGTTCACATCAGCTGCCATAGAAATAATGATAACGCCACTAAAAAGATACAGCTAGGTAATAGTTACTCCAAATGGAAAAAAATTATCGCAAAGATTTTTGGAGAAGTAGATGGACAGGAAAATATTTTTCAATTGTAGTTAGGTAGCTCCAAAACAACAGGAGTTAGAGTAACGTGTGTGGACCTAGAACTAAACACAGGGAAGTGCCAGGCGGAAATTAGACGATTTTATTAGTTTAGTAATGATAAAAGATATTAGAAATAAGACATATGTATATTATTAAGATCATACTGAATGTTTCATGAAACTAAATTAATCGGAAAGAGGAAGCACTATTATTCTCATTTGAATCCTGAACAGTATCCAATAATAATAAGCTCCCAAAGAAAAGAGCAGTAACTTAATTTTTGGACCTGAAGTTTATCGTCGAATCAGCTGCGAGAAGAGAAAGATTATAAAGGGGCAGTGATAAATAAGGCGATTATACTTACTTGGACTTATCTATTAACTGCTCCTCTGCTGACAGAAACTGCGATGGAGTAATTATTTTGTGCGAGTTTTGTTCGTGTTCTCTTAAAACACAGCGTTTTGTATAACATTTACCACAAACTTGACAGGTGTATTTAGGTTTTTCGGTTCTTTGATGAGTCTAAGAAATAAAAAAAAACACCCATTATATGTTTTTGAAATTTGTATACTTTGGGGCGAGTCCTCTCAATATTTTTTTAAAATAATTTCAACATATTAACCCTATTCTAAAAATATCCAGGTACTGATCTACCATAAAATTCACTTCCTATTCGTAAACTGAATCCTGTATTTATGATTTGTTGAACATTTTCGTTAATGGGAAAAATATACATTCAAATATGGAATAAAGGATTCTACTATTTATATCTCGAGATAGAAACTGCATTTTAAAACATTTTGATGTACCAAGTAGAATCACATTTTATATCCTGTATACTGTATACAAACTGAAATTTTGTAATGTTTTCTAATGAGACCAAGAAAATACGAAATTTAAATATTATATTAGGTATCTAAAGTGTAAAGAAAATTCAGAAGCTATAACAATTTGATGAAATCGTTATACAGTATTTACCAAAAATTGATTCTCAATTAACCTTAACTACAGTCAATCCATAAATGATCGAGAGTTCAGTATCTCTTCAATAACGCTTGGCATATCGAAACTAAAGGCGTGTGTAATAATTTGTGAGAGGGTTAAAACGGAACGAAATAAATTGTTCATTATTTTTAAAAACTAAAAACTTCTTTCACCGTTAGTATTTTGTATATATTTATATAACTCATCTTTTGGACGGCTATGATCCCTTTGAAGACTGTGAACTCAATGACGTAGGAAAAGATGGACCCATTATTATTTACATTGAATATTGAGGCTAATATTGCAAAAGGAATAACCTATCACCGTGCGTCATTATCAAAATGTGCTTTATTTCTGAAAACTGCTCGAAAAATATATAACAAATTAAAGTAACATTGATTTGCAATAAAAAATAATTGTCATGAGGCATATGATTGAAAGATGACAGTGGAAGATATACAGCAAACAAATTGTCTTGCAATGATGTACGTATTTTCAACAATACAATTATTCTGCTTTATATGACAACGCTGTCGGCTCATTCAGAACCGTCATTTCCTCATAACAAATCATCGCATAGTTGCCATTAGAGTAGATCGTTGGTTTATTAGTTTACAAGTGATTATTCGGTTATTTAAATAGTTATTATTGTATGGTTCACGTAAGAGATATAGTGCGAAATTTAAACTTTCGGCTTATCCTTTGATTTGAATACTGTCATAGTCCACTTAATGTTATAATTTAAAATGCTTATTAGACGATATATTCATTTAATATTATAACTTCAACTAACAATCGTTGAAATGTATTTAATAATTTTATAATTATTAAATACATCTTAAACATAACACCAGGCAATTAACACGAACTTTTATCTCGTTTTATTAACAAGAATTAGTAATATAATTTTCAAATAACATATTATTTTCACTATTTTGAGATAGCAGTTTTTTCAAAACACGCACGTGTCCATAAGCGATAAGGACGGCTCACTATTTAGTTGGTGCGCTAGCATCAATATAGAGTGTAGTGTGTGTAAGTAGTATTGGAAAAAATAAACAAAATATTAATACCTTTCAGAGTCTAGCTCCGCAACATAACTTAAAGGGGATATACCATTACATTTCTGCACGATATGTTCTGCGCGTAGTATACGATCGCAAACTCCGTAAATGTATTACAACTCAAAAACATGGTTCGTCGTTTGCAAAAAAAAATGGACTATTTGAACCAAAAGCTCTGTTTTCACCGTTAGGTTGGCATTTGCATTTAACCTCCATTTTTTAAGAACCATGCAGTGTCGCCGATATAGATGTATCTGTTCGTGATTGAATCCAGATATGCCTTATATATTTTAAATTCAACCGGGAAATGTTGACATTTTCACCTCGTCAAAGTTTTGTACCGAGTGTGTGTAAATTATCGTAGTAGTAAGACAATCACCGCGCGCTACGGTACAACGGTGTGTGAGTGAAGCTCCATCGATATACAACGCCGGCCGGTTAATCTCCGAGAAATGAGTAAAAGGTCAGCCTTTAATTAATTATTATTAATGTATATTACAGTTCACTTCAATTGAAATTTAAAACAAAAGGGAAATTCCTAACGTCCCGAATAGTATCTACTTATTGAAAGATTTTCGAAGTTGAAATTTATGCATTTTAACAACATAAAATACATAAATCATGCAATTATTTTTGTTTTACAGGCAAGTTTAGCCATTTGAAGATAATCAAGGCCAAGATTGGAAGAGTTTTTGTTTTCAAAGAATTATCAAATGATAGTCGGGCATTCCTAAAAGAAGGACCCATAATCAAGGCTACGCACCATACTTTGGCCCTCACAAAATTCTCTATCGAGACGAGAAAACTTTCACACTGAAGGTACGTAACAAACCAATAAAAGTTTCTATCGATTGTGTGAAATATGCATTTATTCTGAAAAACGATGAAGTTCCTGTTTCCAGGTCTACTGCCGATTTTGTGCCAGAAGAATCCACTCCTGCTCCCGAGTATACAACACGAACTGGCAAAGGAGCTACATTTAAACTATGAATTTTTCGCTAAATTATCTGCCAAGGGGAGTAATGTGGCGATTTTTAAAAAAGTGCGTGGTTAGCAACGAAATCTATTTTTTATTTATTCTATCAAAAAGTATTGAGTCTGTCAACGATATTGATGACAAGCAGCAGTTGCGTTCTAAAATAAAGTGTTTTATTAGTTAATAGGAAGCATTGTAGGCAGAAATTCCTATATAGTTTAATATGTTTTATAAACATTCATAGTTGATCGATAATTTAATATTAGTTCTTTTTTTCTATTGTTAGTTTATTATTTTAAAATTGAATCAATTTCTTTCGAAGGTTTAGTTATCTCTCAATATCCATACTTTTAGATATTGGTTCAATTAATTAAATTCGAAATTTCTTCTTAATTCACAGTGGTTTCCCTAAACTCATTATTTTTTATTGAATGCATTATGTAAAGCATTCCTATCACACGTCTATTTCCAAGTTGATAATCTCCTCAAAAGTTAGCAGTTATCAGAGCAGTACGCCACTGGAAATTTTATGAGTCCATTTATGCAGTGTTGCCAAAGTATTGTTATCTTTTTCTAGCACATTGTTAGATAATTTAATAAAGGCTTCATAATAATCCCGATATTATGAATGAGATGCTAGGTCTATTCTTTTTCTGTTCGTTTGCATCAATCCCGCGAACGTTTTCAAATGGCAAAGAACATAGATGACAGTTCATTATATCTAATAAGTATCCGTTGGAGTGTCAGGTTTGTCGGTGCGCTTTAAAGTGTAGATCGAAGCTAGAACTGTGCAAAAAACAAATATAATAACAGATAGTGATGGAATACCTGGAAGAACCCATTCTAAAAAATTTAAATTTTCACATTCCTTTTTTCTTTCACTATGTAGATGATTGTAACACTGCTATACCAAAAAATAAAACTCAAACCATCCTAGGATAAATTTAACAGTTACCACAACAAACTTGAATTCACAATTGAAATAGAAAAACATAACAAAATTGCTTTTTTAGACTTAACACTGCATCACAAAAACAATAGTATAAGAACAGAATGGCATACGAAAGAAACCTGGTCATCTAGATACCTAAACTTCAACTCACAACACCGAATGTCCCAAAAAAAGTCGGTAATTATTGGCCTCGCCGAGCGTGCGATTAAACTGTCTTGCCCAGAATTTCAGGAAAATTCTATAAGAAAAGCAAAAACCTTAACCCAGAAAAACTGATGAACCTCATTTTTAAAAAACGCATTCATAAATTCCATCATTAAAACCCCCAAAAAAACAAAAGTACCTGCCGATGCCTTACATACCAGGATTGTCAGGAACATTAAACATTTTTAAAAACCATAGAATTACAATTGCACATAAAGGTTACAATCTCTCAAAATCCAACTTCATTAAATTAAAGTCAAGAATTCCTGTTCACATGAAAAGCAATTTAGTTTATGAAATTCCATGCGGGGACTGCGAGAGTGTCTACATCGGGCAAACTAGCCAATATTTAAAAAATCGATTAAATGGTCACAAGTATGATAAAAAAACTGCCTTAACAACACATATTTAAGAAAAAAAGAATAGTTTTGACTTCAAAATACCAAAATTTAAAAAAATTAAAATCACACCAGAAAAAGAGAAATTTATGAAACGATAGAAATTCAGAGAAATAAAAAAAACTTAAATTATAAAACCGACACAAAATGCTTAAGCAAAATTTACAACAATATAATAAATTAAACAATTATTTAATGTAGGTAACCCAACAAAAAACTACTTATTAAAAGGAGAAAAACAACGTTCCCCAATAATACCATTAGACTCAATATACCAGTACTACTGTGAAAGTCGACGTATGCACACTATTAGAAGTTAGATGTTTTTACATGTGTCGTTACAGTCCAATTTATTTTAATATGTGATGTAACATTCGCTGGGATATAGTCCACAGATATGCCATAATTTTACGTTGTATACACTAGTATATTAAAAACAAATTCTCTTTTATTGTTTCATATTCTGATGATGGTCAAAAATGACCGAAACGTTAAAGTAATATATAATTTTAAAAAACACCTAAAGTTTTAATTAATCCAGGACCAAAAATGTCCAAGATAAATGAAAAAATAGATATTATAATTGCCGTGTGTAGTCAGGGGGTATAACATATAAAGGGCTGCTTGTGTCTAACCTTGGTTTCAACGCACTCCAAGGGGTTCAACACACTCCAGGATATAGTAAATCAACTCGGTTACGCGTACTCCCGCTATATTAGTTGGAGCTACTTCCACCGATACATTTTTCTCTGCGTTTGACAGGTGGTGTTCTTACTTCATCACCTCCTCTCCGATTTTTGGTGACCAATTCCTTCTTATAAGGTTGTAATAGTGTAGATTGATTTTTACTAGTTTGAAAGTCTCCTCAAGTTTCGTCCACTTGTTGAGTATTGTAGAATCTGTGTTTGTCGTCCTGTCGTTTACAATCTTACTTGGAAGTCTTAATTCGTATCCCAAGTTGAGAAATACTGGCGAGAATCCGGTTGACTCGTGTCTGACTGTAATTATGGCGAACGTTGGTTCTGGTATATGTGTGTCCAATTTATGGTGATTGTTGTCCCAAAATTGTGCTATCATGGTTTTGATTACTCTGTTTACTGTTTCTACGGGATTGTTTTGCGGTGAACACGGTGGTATTTTTTGTTTTTCTATATTGAAATCGGTTAGTATTTTGGACAGCCGAACTTCATTATTATTTTATCTTTGAAGTGTTGAGTTATCACATTTGAGGTTATCTTCCGGACTGGACTTATCTCCACCCATCTGGTAAATGTGTATTGAAAAACTATCAAGTAATTATTACCCTTACTTGAGGTTGGCAGTGGTCCTATGCCGTCGGAACTTACTGTGTGCCACGGTTCTTAAGGAATTTTGGTCGATTGCATTTGACCCGGTGTTTGCAGTTATGACGGTTTATATTTTTGGCATTTTCTTATGAATTTAGCTGCGTCTCTGAACATTCCTGGCCCATAGTATTTCCTGGCTAGTCGGGCTATTGTTTTTGCTATTGCCAAGTGTCCTGATGTATGGCTGCTGTGATTTTCCTTTATTATTTCTTATTGTTTGACTCTGGGGATGCACAGCTTCCACGGGCTTAACAGCTGTTTCCTTGAAGTCGTATTTATTCCAGAAGTGCCTGTGTAGTTTGTTGTCTATAATTGTGAAATCTGGATATTTTTGCGGGTGAGCTTCTACTTCCGATTTTTTTTCTCGTACTAATCTGACTTATCTTTGCTCGACAACACGTTAACGAAATCTTCAGGGTTATTAATATCGGTCGTTCTGTTAGTGAGATGTCGAAAGTGTTGCCCTCTTTAACATGTTGTCTATTTCATTGTTTATTATCTCTTGCATTGTCGGATTCCTCGGTCTGTACCGTTGTTTAATGGGCGTGTTATGTTTTAGTTTTATTGTGTGTTCTGCCAATGGGGTAACTTGCCGGATATTGTTGAAATTCTTTATTTCCGCTTCTAAAAAATTTTCTAGTTTTCACTTCTCTATTGTTGGTAGTTCTGAATTGATATTAAATTTGTAATTGGTTTTTGTTCGACTTAGTTCTTTTATTGTATTTATTGTTTGCTGAATTCCGATTGTGTATCTTAAATTCTGTAATCCTTCTAGGAATGTTTTATTTTCGAATATCATTGTTTCCGGTTTTGTATTTTGTATTTCGTCGTTTTCCGTTTTTTTTTGTGATCTTTCTGTTGATGTTTCGGATTTTGTACGGTGTGATTTATGTGTATTAATTTGTTATAAACTTCTTGTTCTTCTGCGGCTTGGTCGGTCTTTTCTTTAAACAGGTCTCCCCATAGTAATTTCCTTTCTGTAATATCTGCCACTCCTAAAATGGCTTCGGCTTCTAAGTTCGGTGTATGGAAAAAGTTTGTCTCACCATCTATTAGCTATTGTACACGGAATAATGAAGCTTTTTGTAATTTCCATTTTATATCCATCTGCTAATGTTACCGATGTGTTTTCTAAGTTAGTCTTATATAGGGAATGTTTAATTTTGTTAAGGCCTTTTTCTCCTATATATGATTTTTGTGATCCTGTGTCGATTAATGAGCTTAATCCCTGCTGGTTGAGACTATAAATGATTATGTCTGGTCTTTTATCGTCTGATATACTGTAACTGTTTGTAGCGGAGGACTTTATTGTGGGCTCATCTTGCCCCTCGAAGAATCGGTGTTTCTATGGTTCCGAAATGACTGCAAAATAATATTTGTCTACCGTAGCAATTTTCTTTCCTGTGTCCTCTTTTACCGCATCTCCAGCAGCAATCTTGTCGGTTAAAATTCGGTAATTTGTTACCGCTTTGTGGACCTTGTCCTGTGAGACGATCGTATCAAGTTTTATCATCAGGTTAGCCGAATTTCTCGATTTCTTTCTGGATATTTTGTAACTCGTCTATTCGTCTTGTGAGGTCTCTGATAAAATTTCGTTTCTTCTGACGCGAAGTTTGTATTTCAGGTTCATATTTCCATATATCCTTCCTAGCTGTTGGCTATTGTTGAAACCCATATGTCTCCGCAATTATGTTTGAATTTCCGTGATGTATTGTTTAAATGGCTCATTTTTTCTTTGTTTCCTCCCCATTATTTTTTCTTCTAAATATGTTGATAAATCCAACGGTACATAAAATGCTTCAAAATCTTCTACTTATGCAATCTTGCCAGTGGTTTCCCATTATTCCGATACCAAAGGATTGCTTTGCCTTTAACACTTCTGGCAGAGCTCTAAGTATAATTTCGTCGTTTATTTGGTAACATATTCTGAATTCTTGCAACCTTTCTACTAATTCTATCGGGTCTTTTGGCATCAAAATATATTCCCCATCTTCTTATTTTGTCCAGTTCTGTGTAATATTCGTGTTTGTAACTGTAACTACTATCTCTATTTTCGGATTCGTTGTCTTCCGCAATGTTTACATTTTCTCTGGGTTTTTCAGATTCTTATATTGCGCTTTCTCATTGGTTCATGGTATTATACCATATTTGCTTCCTTACGAAGTGTACCATTCTGGCCCGTGGTGTGTCCAAAGTACCGATTGTGTCTAATTAAACATTTTGTAGTTCTGTTGTTAAATCTTCCTTTTTGATCCACCCTACTTTTGCGTCCGCTACTTCCAAACCTACGCCGGCATATTCTTCCTGGTCATTCATCTTTAGATGGCCTTGTTTCTTCACCCTTCACAGTTTTATTCTAACCTTTTTTTCGGTGCCAATTTGTAAATGTTTTCCTCTCACGGCCCTGTTTTTCCATCCAATATTCCTTCCTACCCACCCCTCACGGCTCTGGTCCATCTAACCTTTTGCTCGTGCACCAATTTGTAATTGCCGTGGGTAGTCAGGGGGTAGAACATATAAAGGGCTATATATTTTGAGTAAAAAGTAACAAAAATATTTTAGTCTAAAAATTCTTCAATTTTCGAATGATTTGTATTGTAAACTTCACAGTTGGTAGAGAATCGGCTGTATAGACTTGTGTGATTTCTAAAAGATACAAGCTGTTCAAAAATTAAATCTGTTTTTAGATGCCAACTTTGGTAAACACAATTAGGATTTATCGGTGATCATCTAAATGCGCTTCTCACTCCAGAAGAATGTTCTAACCGCATTTACATTTGCAGCTTACATTTCACAGATACAAGTTTTACCACGCCTTTGAAACAACGTGTCGTTTCTAATGCAATTCCTACATTGTTGATATCCAAAACGACTAATAGTAAGTACCGATTAATCATCGTTAGTGGGAATAAATAAATATCTAAAATTTACTTCCGGTACTTTTTCCAGTTTTTTACAAATACTTTATTATTTGCGATCTAGTTTATTGTCAAAAAATCAATTAAAAAACAAACTATTTTTATTCTCTTCAGGTACTTCTAAAAATATACACACTGAAATGAAGGACGTGGCAGTTCAAACAAATGTATCATGTATGCGGAAGAATGTGGAGAGCCAGACAAACCTAGTTATTAAAATAAGTAAGGGTATGATAATATTTCGAGTATTTTTAATTGATATATTAATATATTTAGGTATTGTAGAAATTTGTAATTAATTTTATTTCTCTAGACGAGTCTTGCCAAACGTCGCAAAAGCTTTCGTTGAGGAGCCCAAGGAAAGTATCGATGAAAAATGAAATTACGGCGCTTATAAGAGAATTATCAGGAACCAAGAAGAAACTTGAAACTGAAGTTAATTTGGACGACTTTGAACAGTTTTTAAAAGACAATTATTCCCCAGAGTCATATGCCTTTTTGAAAGCTCAACTAACCTATCTCAACAAACCCCCAAAAGGTTGTAGATACAGCGATAACTATAAGCAATTTGCATTAAGTGTCTATTTTCTTGGTCCCAAAGCCTATAAAAAACTTACCACTGTATGTCGATTGCCTTCTTAAAGTACTTTACACTGATGTACACAAAATTGGGTAATCAATCCGGGCTTCAATGATTTTATTTTTCGTCTACTTGAACTGAGAGTTAGTTTAATGCAAGATAAAGCGAAAGACTGTATATTATGTATAGATGAAATTTCATTAAAGTGCAATTGATATTATAATATATCTAAAGACAAAATTACAGGCTTTCAGGATGGTTTTATGATAAAATCTGCAGATATTGCAGGAAATGTTTTGGTTATTATGGCCAGAGGCATTGCTAATAGTTGGAAACAACCGATTCCATATTTTTTTTATAAAACTTCACCAACATCTGATGAGGTGGAAAATATATTATTTGAAGCGGTGAAAAAATTAAATGCAACCGGTTTAAATGTTTTAGCCGCAGTATCTGATCAGGGTTCTAATTTTTATAAGATGGTTAAAACTATCTGAAATTGACAGAGGATAATCCTTGCTTTATGGTTGATAATAAGGAACTTGTTTACATGTTCGATGTACCGCACTTGCTTAAATCAACAAGAAATAATTTTTTCAAACATACATTCGTATTAAACTCGGGAGCGACAAAAAAAGCTATTTAGAAAAAATGTATAGTGTTGAAAAACTAAAACAATATAGACTTGCTCCAAGATTGTCAAGTGATCACAATTTTCCAAATAACTTTCAGAAAATGAAAGTCAAACTGGCGACACAAGTATTTAGTCATTCCGTGGTCGTGGCAATGCAAACTTACATTGATTTTAATTCATTATCACAGGAAGCGAAGAGTACAGCAGAATTCATAGAAAAAATAGATTCTCTTTTTGATATGTTTAATTGAAACAATCTCTCTAACTACGGAGCTTTTATGTCAACTAACAAACAAGTCTTTAGAAGCGAAAGGATATAAATTTTTGTTTACAAGAAACCTCCAACAGGACTGCTTGAAAAATGTTTTTGGGCAAATTCGAAATTCTTGCCGAAACGTAAAAAATCCCACCCCCATACAGTTTTGCCGATCATTCAAGAAACTGTCTGCTTTGCGATATTTTGATCAAGCTGATGGCGCAAACTGTATGGAAGATATTAATGAGATATTATTACAGCTTTTGGAACAATGTACAGAAATCTGAAAAGCGTATAGTGCAATCCTCTTGTTTATGTACCGGGATACTTTTTAAAAAAATGTTTGGTACAGCGTAGTTGTGAAATATGTATTGATTTTAGTAAATCTAATATGTTGGGAAAGCAAGAAACAACATTCTGTCAGCTAAAATCGTACACTCAATCTGCATCCGATTCGAGAGGACAATAATTCCATTTAAAAACATAACAGAATATGTTTGTGAATTACAGGATATATTTACTAGCAATTTTAGCGAGTTGGCATATTGTGAAAATGTTGGACAAAAACTAAAACAATACTTTAAAACAGTTCCTTTCAACCATCCATGTGAAAGTTTTCCTTTAGATTATTTTATATCTTTATATACGAGAGTTAGAATTTACTTTTCTTTAAAGTTTGCCAATCAAAACATGACAACTTGCGAAATAAACAAAAAAATTCTAAACTCTATTATGCAACATTTTTAATATATTGTTGTAAACAATATTGTATTATAATTTTAAAATAAACCTAGAATGCAAACTTTAATGTGATTTCTACCTTTTGAACACTCCTGGTATTGTAAAAGCACTCTGTCGACATCACTAGCCTTTTTTATTTATTAAATACCCCTTGTATTCGTTGGAGTGCCGGCTTCGCTCTGCGTTATCTGCAGGTGTTCGCGGCACGCTTGGTTCTTGAAATAAGAGAGTGCCGGACATGAAGTGAGGCAACTGTTATTTTATTCTGTAAACTTTGACAATATTAACAACGAAATATTTGTGCTAAAGTGCATGCAAGATATTTTCTCTTAAAATTTTCGACCTATTAATGAGATAGTCGAAGACAACATCAGCAAATCGTACAGCCTTGCCACGAGTTGGGAAGTAGATGAATATAATATGAGATTAACAAAACATTATCTATAAGTATTACTTGCTTCTGATTTTATTCATAAATATAAAAATATATTGTGTATCATCCATAATTTGCCACACAACCTTCAACTCAACTGCTTACATTTTGATTGTGTTACAAATCGATAAAATAAGATTGAGATATGTCAACGCTATTTTAGTCAGAGCAGTGAACTCTCGATCATTTATGGTTTTATTATAAATCATACAATGTATGGATACTCTGAAGTTTTCTCTTGAAATTAGTATTATCGCTAAATATATGATTTTTCTTTCCATTAAACTGCAAGTCAAATTGATATCTCAATGTGTTCTTTAAAACTTACCTTCAATTTGTGACACATCAAATTTGACATTTGATTAAATCCTTTTTCGCAGATATCGCATTTGTATGGTCTTGCATTAGTATGAGTGAATATGTGATTACGTAGATTTCCTACAAAAGTTATTTATTTAATACACTGTTCAAACAGGACGAACCCAACTACAGAACAGGAACTTAATTATATTGATTACAAAGAATAATATCATCAATCAAAGAAGAATGCTTTAATCGCAGATATGCGGCAATGAAATATATCAAGCTGGTAACTGGTGTAACACATCCTGTGAAGTGGCGAAAATTTTAAAATATTTGTTCGAGAGGTATTAAGGTAAAACGTATTAACAGCTCTTGAAGCTACTCTCCGAGTATTGAACTGGAGTTTAAGAAGAAGATTGGGATCGCTGATGTTGTTATTCATGATTTTAAACAGAAATATCAATAAGTGACAGTCACGACGAGCACTTAACTTATTCACACAATTCCTCGTTTGAAGTGTACCGGTACGAACTCCTACCGGTGGGTAAATGCCATTCATTTTAAACGAAAGAAATTTCAAAAACCTCCGTTGAATTGATTCAAGTTTCTGAATGTGTATGTCATAAAATGGACTCCAAATACCATCTGCGTATTCAATTTTAGACCTAACATAAGCGTAGTATAAAGCCTTTAAACTGTCTTGATCATTGAAGTCACGCGAGTTTCGAACTACGAAGCCATACATTTTGTTAGCAGATGAGCATATAGCCTCAATATGAGGTATAAAAGAAAGTTTAGAATCAAAAGTGACACCCAAGACAATAAATGTCGCCGGGCGTTCAAGAACAGTATTGTTGATTTCATAATCATATATAATTTTCTCAGGTTTTAAGGAAAACGTCATTACCTTACATTTACAGGCATTCAACGACAATTTATTACTTATACACCATCTCTCAATACGTCGAAGGTTAGTTGAAAGTGATACACAATCGCTTCTATCACCAATCCGGCAGAATAATTTCAAGTCATCAGCATATATTAAGCAGTTGACATCGAGATCGTCAACTATATCATTGATGAAGACATTGAATAATAAGGGGCCCAGGTTACTTCCCTGTAGAACACCAGATGATGCTAAGTATTCAACTGACTTATAACCATTAAACACGACACACTCGTGTGTGTTGTTTAGATAGGAGGTGAATAATTTGATTGGAGAGGGTGATAATCCATATCGAGATAATTTACTCACTAGAATTCCGTGGTCTAATCTATCGAACGCTTTAGAGAAATCGGTTTACACAACGTCAGTCTGCGATCGCTCATCGATGTTTTCAGCAATAAATTGGGTTATATTTGCCAAATTGGTAACAGTTCAGCGACCCTTCACAAAACCATGTTGCTTTATGGTTACTATGTTGCATAAATGGCTATACATTCTATTGTACAATAACATTTCGAATACCTTACAGAAATTGCAAATAATTGTGATTGGCCGATAGTTGCTAATATCAACTCTATCACCATGTTTAAAGATAGGTCTAACCTTCGACGATTTCGACATATTCGGCACAGTGCAAGTCTTCACGCACGTGTTGAGCAGTATTGTTAACGGCGGAGCAAGTACAGACGCACAATCCTTCAAAATGAAAGCAGGGACAGGGTCTCGTCCTGTTGTCATTTTATATTTTACTTGTTTTAAAGCTATAAGTACTTCATCTACAGTGAAGGACATGATATTCAGGAACTGTGAGGTTACTGAATCATCATGGGTAACGCACATTGTACTAACTGAAAAAGATTTTGTAAAATATTCAGAAAACCATTAAGTATATCGGTAGGCGTATCGCGCGTTTGACCATTAAACGTCATTCTATCAGAGATATTAGTTGACCCCTTTTTGCTGTTGACAAAAGCCCAGAATTTTTTGGGGTCTGCTTTCATACTCGACTCAGCTAAATCACCATAATCCCTGTACGACTTGTCTATGTCAGATTTCACCTTTGCTCGTAAATATTTAAACTTGTTAAGAGTATTTACATCATTGTTGATTTTACATTCGTTATTTAATTTCGATTTCAGCTTAATGTCTTTAATAATATCCCGGGTAAACCACGGTGGATATTTTCTTTTATATTGTTTTGTTTCTCTTGGCACATACTCATCAAATGCATTATACAACTTAACGTAAAAGTAGATGCAGGCATCATCGGATCTATCAAATGTTTGAAGGAAAGTCCAATCTATATTAGAGAGACTTTGATACAATAGTGAAAAATTTGCTTTTTGGAAGTTATATTCATTGCAAGATATTGTTGGAAAATTTCGCTTTAAGGTGTGGCAAAAATTTAGTTTACAGGAAATATTTAAAACAGGATGATACCGATCTTGAGCAACTAAATTTTGAATAGATCTTTCAACAAAACAGTCATTATTATAGACGACAAGATCGAGAATACGTTCAAAGTCGTTCGCAATAGTATTGTATTGAGTTACATTAAAAATTGGGCGAAAATTGGTAAGAGCAGAAACAATGTCATTACCTAAATTATTATGGAAATATGTAGCATAAGAAGTTATATTGAAGTCGCCACAATGAGTAAATTATTATTATGCAAACTTTCAATATTACTAACTGATTCAAAAAGATTAAGGTATACTTCGCTACTAGCAGATGGAGGAACATAAACATTTAGCACAAAAACATGACCTGAGTCAGCTGTTATTTTGACCAAGACCATATCCACCGTAACTATCGTGGGGAGAATGAAACTATCTATATTCATTTCACACGACGGGAATTCATTGTTTACAGCTATAAGAGCCCCTCCGCCCCTCGAGTAATTACACGCCTCCAGATTTCTATCAGCCCGGTATACTGAGTAGTCTTCTGGAAACAGTTCACCATTAAAGACTGAATCGTTAAGCCATGTTTCGGTTATTGCTATGACCTTAAAGTCTGTCATAGAGATTGCATTAAAAAAATCTACAGTTTTAGATGGTATTCTGATAGTATACATTTAAAGAATTTGTGAAATTACTGTTAACCTTTTTACCAGCAGTGCAAGTGGTCGACGACATGGTAGATCCACTTGAAGCTATGTATTGCTATATTCCAAGCAAATCCTTCTTGAGTTTAGTTAAAGCAATTTTATATGCAGTACAAACACTTCTGTCCCACACCGCATGATCACAGGAAGTAGTAGATCCCTGAGCACCTGACAGTTTAACGCAATTAGTGCAGTTTCGTAACTGGGATCTACAGGACTTTACATCGTGATTTCCACCGCATAAAGGACAGCTTAAAGAATTGTTGCACGATTTGGATGAATGATTAAATGCGTTACAGTTGTAACAACGCGACACTTCCAAGGCATCATATACAGCTATCATACCCTACAAATAAGTTACCAGCTTTTAATATTATATCATACACAATTCTATCTATCTGAATGATAGCCTGAAAGATTGCAGCATTTTTCTTAATTGGAAAGATTTTCACAATTTTACAATCACTATATTTAAAAAAATTTCGGGATTACAATTCCTAATTTGGTATTGAAGCATTTCTTCAGTATATTTTTCTGACAAGCCCACAATGCACAATCTGGGATTAACACCAGCAACCTTCTTTACAACATAAGAGTCAGACATTGTTTCTTGAACCAGTTTCATTATCTTCTCATTTTCCTCCTTAGATTTACATGCAATAAGAATACCACCATCCTTAATATGTTTAACTTCAGTCAAATGTATACTGTTATCAGTTGGATTGATATTATGCATTATAACGTACTATAGAGGTAAAACCAATTTTTATCCTAATATATATCCGATACAAGTCAATTTATCAGCTTTAATAACAAATCAAGGCAGTTTTGTAAACTTTTGACAAAATCATTAAAACATCTGCAAGTAATAAACTATTGCTATATAAATGAACTTTTTATTGCACAAGCGGACAATTGAGTAGGATAAAAATATTGTAATTAAAAATATTTTAGAAAATTGGGAATCTTACCTTTCTGGTGGAATGCTTTGGTACACAAGTGACATCTATGGGGTTTGTGACCGGTATGTGTTTTTCGGTGGGAAATCAAGGTGGAAACACGATTGAAAGTTTTTTTGCAGATTTCGCAAACGTAAGGTCTCTCTGTGGAATGGATTGCTCTGTGTTGGGAGAGGGTTGACATCTGTCGGAATGCTAAAAGGGTAGGAACAGGAATTGATAGGATAAGTTAAATTATAGGTGAAACACTTTTTTTCTCTTTTAGAAAAGGAAACAGCCCGAAAATAATATGTTTCCAATTTTTGACTCATATAAGATTTAACTTCATAGAAAACTGCAAGTCTTTTACTACAATTTTAATTAATTAATGATCTTATCTTTGATTAGGTATATCAATTTATTCTAAAATATTGACCTTTAAAGCTGCGAAAACAGCATCTACATTAAAAATAATTTACATAAACATAACTCAAATAAGAAAAGTGAAAAGTTAAGGATTAATTTATAGTGAAAAGTTAAGGATTATTGATAGATATAGAATAAAAATATTTTATGTGGTCTTTGAAAAATATCGATCGAAAGTACGTATTTATACAAAAAATAGTTTTACCTTTACCACAGGTTACACACTTGTACTTCCTTTCATCGGTGTGCGTTGGCAGATGTCTCATTAAAGTATACTGATGAACAAAAACTTTTTTACCTAAAAGAGTAAATCGACTAATAAAAAAATTAAGTTTCACGATGTATCGGTCAGAGTATTCTCTAACATATGATGTTTTGTTTGAAAAATAAACTACAAATAATGGCATTAATATAGTTATTATTGTCAGCAACACCGCAAACCATGCGATGTTGTCCACGAAGGAGTCAAAATTCTTCGAAGAGACATAAAGCCAAGTAAATACCAAAAAATTGGGGCATCCAGAGATGAAATGTTTCGCTTACTCAACCTTTGTTTTTTAAATAAACAGTTTGATGTTATGCAAAGTGGCCAACATCGTGATATGGGTTTGGGTAAATACATCGTATGTGAAAAAACACTCGGACAGGTCGATTTTAATTGGAGAGCTGAATATTTTGATGTCACCGTCATTTCAATCTTCGAGCAGTGTGGTGAACAATCCCTAAAAGTTTAGTAGAGAGAATAAGGAGGTCGAATGGCACATCCTTTAAAAGCCCTATAAATTCTATAAATAACGTTGTACAGTGTACAGTACAGCATCGGGACTCTCAATTAAGTGTTATCTCGATGATGTCGGTCTGTCTGTCTGTGCGCTCATTTCCGGCCAAATCGCTGAACCGATTGACGCCAAATTTGATAAATATATTCTTAGGCATAAAAGGAAGAGTTGAAAAGCTTTTGGTAAAAATTGATCAACCCCTCTACAGGAGGAGAGTGAAAGACTATTAAAAATGCGCACTTTAGTCCTTGAGGTGGCGACGTATAAATGTCTTTGAGATGTCCATAGAAAAATGGAGTTTTTGTATCAAATTGAATAAATTCATAATATTTAATGTGTGCCAAGGCTGGTAAGATTCTAATTTAGTCATATCTTGTTGTTGATGCGAATATTTCTGTATAGTCTACTCCTACTCCTACTCTATTTGAGCATAGTCTTTGACAGACAATCTTGTTTTATACCGTATAATTGTACCATTCGGTTGTCTTTGACTTTGAAAACCCGTTTCGAGTCGATTGGTTTCTTGTCTTCTGGTAACTTCGCCCTTTCCCATGTTTTATTCTTTAATAACGCATTTTGTTCTTCTTTTATTGCGATTTTGCACTCATCTTTGTCTTGCTTGTTATTGTTTCTACGTAATTTTGTGGTATGTCAATTTCCGAGAAATTTACTGCATGCTCTGTATATCTTCTTGTTCTCTGTTCTCCATTTTCTTGTCTCTCTTCTGCTACTTCTAATATCTCAAATAAAGTCGTATCATCACTGTCAATTTCGAGTGGTACTGTACTTTCTTATTTAGTACTATACATTTTCTCATTAAATAGTACATTTCTGGTGGCATTTACTTTCTGTGTTTGTGGATCGAGTAATATCTTATATATACTTCTAGATTTTGGTTTATAATTATTTATGTTATCAGCTTTATCGTTGCTATGTGTAATTTCTCGCAATATGTCCCCGTTTCTTGCAATTGTAGCAGAAAACTCATCTTTTACTTTCATTACCTTTTTCTTTTGTACATACAATATTGCTAAAGCTTGGTCTGCTTTTCTCATCCAACAAACGTGCAGGTAAATTGTCAATTGTTTTGTTTGATGCTGTCAAGTTATAGCCAAGCTTAACTCACATTTCCAAATTTCTGTGGTAATGTACTCAATATCTTAGTCATGACTGCTGTGGCTCTAACATCATCTCCATCTTCTATCTACTTTGCAAGATTTTGTACTTTGGCTACATGTTGTGCACTGCTGTCTGTTGGTTGCATTTTATATTGATGGAACCTTTATCATGTAGCATCATTTTTTGTTTCTGATTTTTGGTCATAGATTGATTCTAATGTGTGCATGATTTTTTTAGCTGAATCACTACTTTCTACTAACGTAAACTAATTCAAATTCATGGCTGCTGTCAATATAAACATTGCCTGTATATCTATCTTAATCCAGGTTTCTAATTCTTGTGTCTGAAGTTACTGTAGGCCTCACCCATGTGCCGTCTATTACACCTTATATGCCTTTGGCTCTCAAAGCACATTTCATTTGAAATATCTACTGATGAAAATTAGACCCATCGAACTTATTAACTGTGGCAGTATCCTCGAATAAAAATTTCCTTATCCTTAAAAAAAACACAGCCGACAGCAAACGTCCGTTCCTTTTAATTGCACAATTCCAGGTTAATAACCACAGAACAGACAAGATTGAACCCAATCTGCCAATGGACAGCTGAAACCTTGTTTTAATTTTAGTGTAGACACTAAAAATAGATAGCGTACCTTACCATTTTTGTCAAAGAGTTTGTCAAAACACATTAAAGGACATAAAGCACATTTATCCTGGCCAAATATCCTGTCAGTTGACTCCTTAAAAAAAAAGGAAAAGAAACTTTTATTGGTGTGTTGTTACTTCACTTAGCGGTTATTTTAACCTCCAAAGCCTTGTTTGTGAAATTGTGATTTTACCTATGCGTTGTTTATTCGTTTTGTTATGGAAATTTATTTATTATTTTGTGGATATGGATCAAAAAGCATGCTGTGTTTTCAATTGCTGTGTTTACGAAGTACCCAAGCATTTATCCCCTAAGGATTTGAACGCATTACAAAAATGGATTGCTGTCGCAAGGCTGTGAAAGGTTCCGGGAGGTCTCCATATCCTTCGGAAGGGGTAGCTCTGGTGGCTATACTCCCTTGTCTTTTCGCGGTTGTTTGTATCGTCGTCGAAGTGTGTGTGTGTGTGTGTGTGTGATCGCTGCCTCAGCCGTAACTTCCCTTGCCTGCTTCGGCGAGGGATGCCCTAAGCTGAGTGGTCCATCGCCTTCTTTATAGATGTCCCCGATGTGTAAATCGGCGCTTACCTGATGCAGCAGCGCGGACTTACCGTGTCGGGGGGATTCATCTGTTTCTTACTTCTTTTGCCCGGGATTTTTGGGTTTTTTTGGTGTGCAGACGATTGCTCGCCTGCACGGTTTTGTGTTTTTTTGTTTTTTTTGGTGTACAGACGATTGCTCGCCTGCACGGTTTTTTTTATTTTTTTTTGGTGTACAGACAATTGCTCGCCTGTAGGGTTTTTGCGTTTTTTGGGATTTTTTTGGGTGGGGATTTTCGTGCCTAGTCTTCTATTTGTTTTCTTGGTCTCTTGTATTTCCGTTAGTCTTCTTTCTTGTAACTTGTTAGGTCCCTCAGTTCTACGTTTGGATGTGTTTTCAGCTCTTCGAAGAGTTTCCTCGCTCTTTCGTCCATTAGTTCCAGTATTTTCTCTACCTTTGTTTCTTCGTATATGTCTACGTTCCTTTTCCTCCATCGGGCGCTTGTTGCTTGTCTCAGCGTTATGTTCTGTTGCGCTTGTAGTTTTTGTCTGTTTGTTTCACAGGTGTGTCCACAGGCGACTGAGGCGTATCTAATAATTGGGATTATAATACTTCTTACAAATCTCAACTTGGTCTTTAAGTTTAGTTTGCGTTTCCTACCTAACAGTCCTGCGAGTCTTGCCCTGGCTTGCTTCGTTTAGTCTATGATGTGGTTTACGTGTGGGGTGAAAGTTAGTCCCTGGTCCATCGTTACTCCTAGGTATTTTGCTTTTTCCGCCCACTCGATTTCTTCGCCGTCGATTTCTATTTTCACTTCTGGTCGCCGTTGTCTTTTCTTCGTAAACAGAATCGCTTGTGTTTTTTCACTGTTTATCTTTATCTTCCATGTTTTGCTTCATTCGTCAATTTCGTTTGCTGCTGTTTGTAGTCTTTTTGTAATATTTTTCTCTTTAACGCATCTCGTGGCTATGGCAATGTCGTCGGCGTAGAGAACGTACATGATGCATCCTGTGTATATGTTGTATAGTGTAGGGGATAGTACTGCTCCTTGCGGTACTTCCGCTTCTTGGTGGCCTACTTCCGATCTCTCGTTTGCTACCTTCACTACACTGAATGAAAAAAGCCGTGTGGCTCTTTATATATCCACATAGCCAGAAATCTACCAATTTTTAATTTGATTGGTCCCAGAGCAGAAATGGGCGTTATTTAAGTGCTCTGACGTAGGAAACATACAAGGGCATGTTCAGACACGTCCACTCAATGTTTGGCTGAACAACATTTGTTGCACTATCTTTCTTATATAAAAGTAACTTTGAAATTATGTAAAATTTAATGCGTTTTTTGAAAAACCTATTTAATTTCTCAAAATCTTGACGTGATGGAGTAAATTTGAAATCAGATTCAGAATCAGCATGACAAAAAACATTAATTACACGTATTGGTGTATAAGAAAACTAAACTGTGTTTACCAGTGTTATTATTAAAATATGCTAAGACTGATGTATTCGATGAATCGGTCATTTCAAAAACAACATAATTCAAAAAAACGAAAATGGGGTTTTCCGCTGAATCTCCTATTGAAATGTGGCTTAATCGTTCGGTGTTAAAATCACGTAAGTTACTCGCTGAAATAGCGAGGTAGAAATTTGCATGTTCACTGCTAAAGCTACGTAGTCATTGACTTATGTTGTTTTAGTAGTGACTGGTAAGTGCAAGGCAGCACCACTACTTACGTTTTGAGTAGGTAAAGATGTGTACATTGAATAATCTACTACTGGCACGCGCGACTGGTCCCGCTTGCAGGTAAGTCTATTCGTCGTTATTAAATAGTGTTAGTGTTAAAGGTCGTTATATATACTTTTTAGTTGCAGTCGCTTTGCACAAGAGGAGTTCGATTACTATATTAACAAAATCAACGATTTCGTCAAAAAAGATGAACAAGACATATTCCTCCAACATCTGGCTGAGAAACTTCCTGTAAAATACCCCCGAACGAGTAGATTAGATTAAATTTTAACGGGGTTACAATGCACTGATACCTAAGGTTTATAGTGCCCCCCTAGCAAAGCTGTTCTCGCTACTACTACAGCTCGCCTTCCAGTTCCAGGGTTCTAATGAACTCTAGTATTTGAGACGGCTTCAACGAGGTTAGATCCTCACTCCTACAAGTTTCTTGTCCGAAGCTTTTATTGCGTTGGCTTGCAATGGCGAGGCATTCGAGAACTAAGTGATGCGGAGTTTCATTCTCCTCCCCACAGAATCTACACTCGTCAATTTATGCTAGACATAATCTCATTAGGTGCTTCCTAAGGCGGCAGTGTCCTGTAAGAAAGCTCGTGAGGAGATGTAATTTATTTTTACTGAGATCGAAATATTTTTTGGACCTAGCAGTGTCAAAGCTCCGTAGGAACTTTTTGGAATGTTCCAGCCCGGAAAGGCACCGCCAGAGTGCTTCTCTTTCGGTTTCCTATTTCTTCCAAAACTTCTTCTTATAGGAGCATTTTCCTACACCACAGAAAGGCTCCGGGCCAATAAAGGGCGTTTGTGCTCCTTTCCTGGCAAGTGTATTGGCCTCTTCATTTCCCGTGATTCCCTAGTGGCCATGAACCCAGCCTAAAGAGACCCTGTTATTCTTGCCTAATTCATCAAGTTTTTCTCCGCACTCCCATGCCAACTTTGAGTCAATGACATGGGAGCTCAATGCTTTGATAGCTGCTTGACTATCAGAGTGGATAGTTTGATTTATAGTTCCTTTCTAGGTTCATTTCCACGTATCTTTAGATCGCAAGAATTTCTACCTGAAAGACGCTCGAGAAGGAACATAACGATAATGAGTATCTGGACCAGGCCCAAACATTCCAGCGCCTGCTCCAGTGGTGGTTTTCGAACCATCTATATACCACCACCAACAAAATCAACGGTTTCGCCAACAAAGATGAACAAGACATACTCCTGCAGCATCTGGTTGAGAAACTTCCTGTAAAATACCACCGACCGCGTAAAGAATGAGCATTACTTCAGGAATATGTGTTTAAATATTCCATTGTTACTTCGGAAAAGAAGAAAGAGGTTTGCAACAAAGCATCAGCAAATTTTTGTCATTACACAAAACATACGTAGAAGTCTATGTGATTTGCTTCTGAAATCGGTAACTCTCGCCACAGATGGATAAAACACCCCAAATCCAATTCAAAACCTCCAGAAATTCAGAAGAAAATGCATAGTCATATTCTCGAATTTCCCCGAAAGCAGGCACAATATTCTGGGCAAGATATTGAATATATAGATGCCTGTCTTAATATTAACACTATGTACGCCTTATTCAATGACAGACATCCGGACCGCAAAGTATTTCAAGGAAAATTTCTCATTAAGATTTGTTAGTCCAGTGGATACATGTATAACTTGTGAAGAATAATTATCAGTTAAAATTAAAAGTTCCAGTTTAAGCCAAAATGCCAGGCGAATTGCAGAAGCTGAATCACAGATCCACAAACGGCGTGCAAAAAAATATCATAATAACATATCAGAAGTGAAAGAACTCATTAAAACACGCGATAATGGCACAGCTATAACCTTCGATTTTATGCAAAATCTGCCTTTACCCTGTATCCCTGTCCAGGAAGTATTTAATCTACGCCAATTATGGGTGAACTGCTTCGGCATAAAGAATTTGAAAACTAGAAAGTCATTATTTCACACTTTTCACGAAGGCATGGCCAACAAAGGGGCTAACGAAGTTTCCTCAATAATAATGCACTACATTGAAAATTTTCTTGATGAAAATATAAAAGAGCTTCTTATATTTTCTGACAATTGTCAATATCAGAACAAAAACCATACAGTCACAAAGTTTCTTCTGGCTCTAACTAATACAATTTGATTCCACAAAATTGCGCATTAATTTCTAATACGAGGCTATTCCTTTCTTCCAAATGATCAAGATTTTGATGTACATAAAGAATATATGTGCCGGATCAATACTACTCTATTATAGCAAGTGCGAGTCCAAACTTTTCTGCAATTCTGATGAAAACCAATCATATATTGGATTTTGCAAAATCGTGGCCAGTTTATTATAAAAACAAAAGTGTGTGTCGGACAAAAGTTCCCAAAGAACCGAAAGTATCGTTTTGCAATATCAACGTACATGGCATTCAAGTATGACAAAAACCAAAAAAGGGGTGGTTTCCACAGAACATTACATTGACGGTCAAATGAAGAATTCTTTTAAGTTTGCAAGAACTGCTACAGCTAATGTAAAATGGCCTAGATTTAAAGCGTACCCTAATAACTACGTTCCAATAGATCCCAAAAAAATATAAAACTTAAAGCAAGTGGAAGGTAGCATTCTTCTTCTTTAGAGAAAATGGCCCACAAATGAGGACGAAACTGACGAAAGCAACGTGGAAATCGATGGGGAGTACGACTATATACATTAATTTGATCACATCTTTTAGTTTATAGTAAGAATAATACTTTGATTGTTCTTTTTGTTGCATTGTTTTTCATTATATATTGATAAATGGCATGTTTTTTCCATCACTACCTTCAAACAACGTAAGTCACACCAGATGTATTCATTTTAAAAATAGTTTAACAAATTATAAATTTGTTACATGCAAAAACCACATAAGTCAGGATTTTTTTTTCCATGTCACTGTGAGAGTTTCGTTGCCAAAACTTTGCAGAAAATGTGTAAATGCAGTACTGTTTCATACCCTAAAAACAGATTTAGGTGAGAGTGCCCTACAGTGGCCATGCTCCTACAGTGGACACTTTTAAATTTCTGCGAATCTATATCTTGGTGCGTGCTGCCACCAACCTTGTTAGGTACTAGCGCCTAGTGAGTTGTAGGGTCACGGATGATCCTAACCAATGGAAATTAACAAGAATGATATTGTCGACGATTGAAGCAGCGTTGCCAAATCGAAATCATTATCTGATGGAAGATTATTTATTTTAAGGGGACAGAAAATAATTTTTATAATGATAAAAAAGTTATGGGCAATTTTAAAACTTTTCTAACTATACTCGATTCTCTAATTTATTCATTTTATACTTTTTCAAATATCTCCGAATATATTTGATTTGTAAAATTTTTGCTATTCTGAGGTATTTAAAGTTTTAGTATACTGGCATTGGCAACAATGGTATCGGACTTTTAAATAATTTTGTAAGGTTTTGCAGAATCTAGAATAGAAATGTTTATCATTGTGCAAGATTATATGTAAATTTTATTTACGTTCGTTTATCATTGTGTACTATTTTATGTAGTTTTTGTTGCAAAACTATTTTCTCTATTGATTATGAATTCTGAATGCAAGGAGTGCAAGAAATCGCTACCTCTCCAATTATAAATCTTCAGACAATTCAAAAATGTGGCATTTTCCCATACAGAGATGGGAGTTTAACTTAAAAAATTATAAATAGTGATACATTGACTGAAACTTTATTAGGAAATCTCTTGCAGCTGACTAACAAAATGTAACGGTTCGATTACACCCCAGAAAAAAATATCCACGTATTTTTCCTTTTTTCATAGTTTTTATGACTTCTCATGTTATTTTTTTAGATGACAAAAATAGTCTTCATATGCACGTAGTCCAAGAAAATTTCATTGAAGAGGACTGCATTCTCAAAGAATTATGTAAAAAGAATAGTTCAAATGATTTGAATTTGAAGAGAAAAAAAAATGAAATTAAAATAAAGTTTCTGCAAATTCTTGAGGCTACAACTTCATTGGAGGAACTTGAAATTGTAGATAAAGCTATTGCCCCCATACCACCAACAATTGCAGCACTAGTGTCTAAACACCACCTTATTGTTAATTCTGCTTCTTCGCAAAATATTAATATTCCACACAATAAAAAAATAAATACTCAGAGGAGGTTGTTCTGTACGACAAAGAAGAAAAAAATATCAAAAAGTGGTGTTTGTAAGCCCAGTCATGAAGAAGTCGAAAAAATAGCTTTAAATTTGGCATCTAAGAAGTATAAATAAATTATAATTTATAAGACAATCCCAATAACATTGGTAGTTTTTTTGCCCTGTTAAATATAGGTCAAAATAAAACAGTATTTTTCTCGTTTCCACTTTGATCAAAGTAAGAATTAGAATTTTCTTAATCATCCCATTTTTTCAAATCTCAGTTAATCTGCTCAATTCGATCACTAAATCATAACGATATATGCTGTTAAACGGTTTTTTGTTGTTACTATATCAACAATTATTGTTAATATTGCTATAATAGCAAATTGATCGATACAATGAGAAAATAGAAAAGTTAAATTATTTTGGCTCTCCTACTAAACGATTTATATTTTAATTTGAAAAAGAAAATACCTATATTAGTCTAAGTTTTTTGATAACTTAAACATAAATGAGTATTTAACAAATTTTCTTAAGTTGAAATAACTGGAAAACAGTTCTCTCCCCTTTTCTTTTATCTCAGTGTAGCAATGTCGTTATGATTTAGTGCAGCTGAATATCAAATAATATCAGTGAATTGCCCAGGAACAACCAATTACGATGCGTTTTAATTGAAATAATTTAATATTCTTCTCAAAATAAAGCAGCTATTATTTTTAAACTTTCGCGCCAACGGATCCTAACTTCGGTAGTTTTTAATTGGTTAGGATCATCTGTGACTTGCAGCTCGCTATACGCTAGTTTGTTAGGTGCGCATTAGCATCAGCCACGTTGCACTGTGTCGAGTGTCGATGCGTTTGTCAGTCGCGTGCAGTTCGAGCAGTGAAAGGTGTGTGTTTTGCGACGCAAAAAGTTACGTTTTCCTCAAAATTGTGAGTAAAATTATACAATATCATTTATATTTTATTCCAAGTAACATCCATAGCATTAATTGTGTATCTAGTGGCCATATATTTCTGCTACTTTCATCTGCTGAAAATCGTATCGAATATCATAGCTACCATTTTTCTAAAAAAAGTGACAATTCGTACAGTGGCCATGGTAGATTTAGCCAACAGTGGCCACTGCTTTTTGGAGTCATTGAGGGGTGGCCACTGTGGGAACGAATTCGGTTTTAATTCTTTAATTTTTTTATAGATGCCGGAATGTGAGAAACTGACAATTACTCCAGAGCATGTAATGCGGGAAGCAGTACAAAAAGTACTAGAGGGCGGCTGGTCTACACAAAGAGCGGTAAAATACTTTAATATTCCCCGTGCGACATTGAGAAGATATGTCAATAAACGCAGGGGACAAATGGAGAATATAGACTTTAATGAGGTCAAGCATCCCAGATTGACTCCAAATTATGCTTGTCATCAGATCTTTACTTCTGCAGAACAAAAATAATTGAGCTCGTACATCAAACATTTGGCAAATCTTCATCATGGCTTCACGCCAACCCAAGTAAAAAGTTTTGCATATGAGCTGGCTACTTTCTACATGAAAAAGGTACCCGAATGCTGGGAAGCAAACAAATCTGCTGGCTTCAAATGGTTCAACTAGTTCATGAAGAGAAACCCTAGTTTATCATTAAGGGTCTCTGAAGCAACGTCACTAGCTCGAGCCATGGGATTCAATAAGCCTGTAGTGATATTTATATATTTCGTAAACTTGGCCCCGATCAGATCTACAATGTAGATGAACCGCCTTTAAACTACGGTGCAGAGTACAAATAAGGTTGTTGCTACTTTAAGCCAAAAGCAAGTCGGCCAGATTACTTCGGCAGAGCGAGGAACCCTAGTCACCATGATAAGAGCAATAAACGCAATTGGAAACTGAGTTCCCCCTCTGTTGGTATTTCCAAGGAAATTTTTCAAACAGCATATGTTAGTTGTTGGAGCCCCACCTGCAGGTGTAGGAGCAGCAAATCCTTCAGGATGGAGCTCGAAAGAGATTTTTTTACAGTGGTTAAACCACTTTATCAAACATGCAGGTTCTACTGAAAATCGACCAGTCCTGCTCATCATCGATAACCATGATTCACATATTAGTTTGGAGGTAATAGAGACCGCTAAGTCCACTAATGTGATATTGCTTACATTGCCACCACACACAAGCCATCAGCTCCAGCCATTGGATGTTTATGTTTTCGGCCCACTTAAAAATACTATTATAAGGAGTGTGGAGTCTGGATTGGCAATCATCCGGGAAAACGAATTGATATCTATAACATTGCCGAGATTTTGGGCCAAAGTTGTGGCTAGGCCTTTTGCACACAAAATATAGTTTCCGCCTTCGAAAGACCTGGTATATATCTGCTTATTAATTGTTTCAAGGAACATGAATTTCTGCCAGTATCAGTGACCGATATACCACTTGAGCCCCAGCCAGCACCCATCGATATACCACTTGAACCTCAGCCATCTACTACACAATCAACCAACGAAGCAAGTCCGATTGCCTCTACTTCTGAAACAGTTCCAACGTTGGTTCAAGGTGATGAGATCTCAACCGAAGAGGATCCGATTATCAATCAAGGCGATGAAGAGGGTGCTCTATACTTTTCACCCGAATTGGTCAGAGTTTTCCCGAAAGTAGAAAGACAAATCCAATCTAAGCGTGGACGGAAGAAGAGGGCAACCGAAATTTTAACAAGTACCCCCAATATTTAGAAGCACAAGGATGAACTTGATGAAAAGCTGGAGTCCAAGGTTACGAAAAAGCTTCCATTAGCAGAAATTGCTTCCCCTAGCTCATCAGAAAATGAAGATCAGAGTGAGCAGAACATTTCGTTTGCCTCGTCCACACTTACTGAGAATTTCGATGAAGAAGAGGATGACGATAGACCTTTGGAAGTGAGCAGTTTTGAAACTGTGAGGTTAGCTACCAAAAAAAAAACGATAAAATATTTTGTTGGACAAATCAAAGAGGTGCTGCCTGATGAAGAATATAATGTGTCGTTTTTAAGAAAATACAGGGAAAAGAAATTCGTTTTTCCAAATGTTGACGATATTCCTGTGATACAAAGGGCAGACATTGTTCTGAATCTACCTGAACCGAGAAATACTGGATGGAAATTGAGAACAGCTAGATGCTTTTCCTTCGATATTGATCTGGACCCTTATAACATCAACTAATCGACCAAACTGAAGACTGAAGATTATATTTTTTTATTATTTATCTTCTTCAAAATATCACTTTTATGTTTTCTTGAAAGTTTGTTCCTCAAGACTCGTTATATGCATGAATATTTTATTCTTTTGTAAAATAGTGGCCACTGTAGGCGCTATCTTCCTACAGTGGGCACATTTTTGAAAAGAAGAAAGTTGCTTTGAAATAGGTTGTTTTTTTTATTTTTTTGCAAAGTTAGCTATGGCAATTTATAGCCAAATAATGAACGGTTTGAATGGTTTAATTATTTTTTCAAAAGTTCTAATGGGAGAAAAGGTATGTCCAACAAAGTAAAAAGGTGACCACTGTAGGGCATTCTCCCCTATTTTAAGCTCGTTTTATTTAGTCTTTAGTGTTTCCTGAAAATTTATATTATTTGACTTAAGTTGTTTTTGAAATGATTGATTTAAATGTTTCAAGCGTTGAAATGATTTTTCTTCTGGTCCAATTTCAGATCAAGTCCAAGAAAATTTCGCAAGCCACTTGTTTCTTGAGCAACATTGAGCAAAAAATCGACTCACGAAATTCATAGTTCCTGAAAATGTTTGCAATTCTTTAACATTTTCTGTTTCTTTTCATACATTTTATTGTTTCTACTTTCTTATTCTCAATCTCAACCCTGATACATCATAACTAAGAAATGTAATTTTATTCTTAGCTAACTGCATTTTTTTCTTTGTTAAATCGTAAATTGAAGCTTTTGGCTCTGTCTAACAAATTACATAATTTCAAATTATGTTCTTCTAGGGTAGCACCAAATATAAGAATATCATCTATATAAGCTAATATACATTGAAGTCCATCAGATATAAGTTCATTGATATGCCGGAAAATGCCTTTGGAATCGGTATCTCCCAAATGGGGTAGAAAAGTACATAATAACGAACTAGCCTTATCTAGAGTTATCTGATAAAAAGTACTTGAAGCATCTAGTGCAGTGAACCATGTAGCATTCCTTAATCCAAGAAAATACTGATTCTATTGTAGGTAACTCCAATCTTTGCCGAATAATGAGTTTATTAAGGGGTCTAGTATCCATACACAATCTGACAGATCCATTTTTTCCTATTGATAACAATTGGACGAAGCCACTCAGTTTCTTCTTGTTTTTACAATTGCATCATGAATTTCTGATTTTCTCAAAATTTCGTTAAGTAGTGCTGATGGGATTTTTTGCATCTAATAATTTGGGAAATATAATTTTCTTATAAACGTATTGTACATTTCTTTTTCAAACACCCCAACCCCGTTAGAATATCTTAATACTTTTCCATTATAAAAGATGCTTTATTTCTAACTCCGGGTAAATAGTTTACATCATGTATAATATCGATGCGTCTTATAAAATGTTTAATTTCTTCTGATACTTCTGTAAATACAATCAAAGATACAGATACCTGTAATTCCAATTTTATTTTTATTATGAGTAACTAAAGATTTTCGAGACTATTGTAATTCAGGAGGATGATTCATGATCTGCATGTAGAATTGTAAAGGAATTATATTTACTTCACTCCCAGTGTCTAATTTAAATTTAATTTTGACACCACTTACTGACATTTCGGTGGTCCGAACTCTTGAAGTAGCTCCTCCATTCATTCCGACTTCATTAACTTCTCTGATTACATCTATAACTAAGTTGTCTTCACATTCATCAGAATTATATTGAAACTCTACCTCTTCTATTTCCTTGACTCCTTTAGCCCGGCAGCTTGATGCAAAGTGATTCTTCTTATTACATATAGGGTACTATACACTAATGTCATCATCAGCTGTTCAATAAGATTGAGGAATGCGTATTTTACAGGTGTGTTTTCATTTTAAATGGGTCACACTGTATAAATACAAGAATTCAATGACAAATTTCTCTGCTGCAATAATTTTTCTCTCAGTACATCATTCTTCACTCAACATACAATCCTGTCCCATATCAATGATTCTTGTAAATTTCCGATTTCACAATCAGCTGCTTTCTGCTTTAATAAAGTCACATATTGATGTATTGTCTAGAACTCTGACTGATTACAAGTAAAGAAAATAAATTTCATATAGGTTTCGTGCTTGCAAGGAGCAAAATATTCAGTTAATTTATTCAATATTATCTGAACTGTGAGATTATTTCCATTTTTTGTGAATGTAACAGTATTATAATCTTCTAGGCCATGTTCTCCAAGTATATGCGGTAATATTGCTTTCTATTTAAAGACAGGTTTCGTTTCCATATCAGTAACTTGCCAATACAATTCTATCCGTTGCTTCCATCTTGACCAACTTTTGTCTGGATTATTGCCTCGTTCGAAATGTCTTAGTTGTTTTAATGAAACAGCCATTCCAGTACAAACTTTTACGCTGGCACCATATTATGTGATGATATTTTATTAATATTGTTAAAATAGGTATTTTATACAGGGTGTACCAATCTTACGACAAACTTCGATATATGGGTTATTTTAAGAGATATCGAAAAATGTTATCATCAAAAATAGTAATGTCTTTAAGATCCATATTTTGAAATTATCTCGAACTATACAGGGTGTTGCATAACTCCGTTACAAACCAAACATACGATTTTTTAAATGAAACCCCCTGTATATTATTCTGAATTCGAATTGCTCACATTTTTTTGAAGCTTTTGATATAAGGTTTAACTACGTTATACAGAGTCCTTCAAAATATATGGACATGTTTATGTGAAAATCGTAGGAAAATCAACGCTCTGTAGCTTATTGTACGTTGAAAAAAAAATTTATTTTCCTTAACAGAGTTTCGTAATATTATGCAATATCTTCGTGTTCTATTAAATTTTAATTATTTTCCATTTTGTATACAGGATGGATGGAAATTCGAACCTTTCATTTCCTCTCTTCTTTCAAATGAAGCAAATAGAATCTTCGATCATGTAACTTTCATTTTTGTAAAGCATTCCGTATACCCAAAGTGTATAAAATTATTTTGTAATATCTATTGTAAACCATAATTATTAACCTATTATGTGAAAGCAATAAACGTTGAATGTAACAAAAAATCCTAAATAATAATAAATTATTTATTCTTAACAGAACTAGTCACCAAAAGTATAATCCTAACTGTAATATTAAACAAAATGTTCAAAGTGTTCACCGTTAACATCAATGCAATGCTGTAAACCATTACATTTTCTCAGTAAGCGTTGACAACGTTTGACATAAACGTCAATCGTTATATTTTATTTCTTAAAAATAGCAGCATTCCCTATAACCAAAGTTTATAAAAACAGAGTTATTTTGTAATATCTATTGTAAACCATAATTATTAACCTATTGTGTGAAAGCAATAAACCTTGAATGTAACAAAAAATACTAAATAATAACAAGTATCAATAAATTATCTATTCTTAACAAAAGAAGTCATCAAAAGTATAATCCTAACCGTAATATTAAACTAAATGTTCAAAGTGTTCACCGTTAACATCAATGCAATGCTGCATCAAATGATTGACTAACATTTCTCAGCATAAAAACGTTAACAGATCGAAATGCCGCTCTGATTCTCTCTTTCATGTCCCCTCTAGTAGTCGGGGGAATTTTCTAAACCTAATTTGTTATAAAACACCAAAAAAGAAATCCACTTTTGTGAAATCGGGAGACCTAGTTGGCCAATCAGTTGGGCCCTCTCTTCCGATCCATCTGTTTTAGAATTCGGTATTGTGATGATCTCGTATAGGCGCAGTATTATGAACATGCGTACCATCATACAAATACCACATTTGTCACCGAATATTGAGTGGAACTTCTTCTAATAAAACTGGTAGGTGATTCTGAAGAAAATTCAAATAAACCGCACCAGTTACTCTTTCATAAAAAAAGTATGGTCCTATCACATGATCACCTACAATTTCACCCCAAAGATTTAGTGACCACCTCCATTGGCTATAACGGGCTGAAACGACATTTGGATTGGAAGTTGCATAATTATGAAAATTACGTCGATTTACACATCCATTTTTATAAAAAGTCGCCTCATCTGCAAAAAGCATAAAATCAAAACAATTTCTCTGGCGATTGATTTTAAATTGGGCCCATTCACAAAACATTACTCTTCTTTGAAAATCACGGTCAAGTAACTCTTGATGAAGCTGGATATGAAAGGGATGCATTTTATGTTTTTTCAGGATTCTTTGAACCGTGCCATCACTTATGTCTTGATGTTGTGAAATATTTATCACACCTGTATGCGGATTCTCTGCAATACTTAGCATTTACTTTAATTTCATTTTCAACAGTGAAGGCTTTTTTTGATACGTTTTTTGTATTATATTTCCCCAGTGCGATTGGAACGATCCATAAGTTTTTCAAATGCTCTTTTGTTCTTCCGGTCTGGAAATCGATAAACTTTAGACGCGATTCAGACAAACACCAACGTACTTCTGTGTGCAGTAGCAGGTGATTGTAGTCTTCATCATTTTCATCGCAAAGCTTATGAAACAAACGGTCATTCAATGAATTTCTTCTAATGATATTGATTGCTTTAATAACGTTATTGAGGGACGCATGCAGACGTTCATTTAATTTTTTTGCAACCTAATGCTGACGGTGAACAATAGAATGTACATCGAGTACATTTGGCACTGCTTTTTTCAAATGTGCTATAAAACCCTTATGACGCCCGGTCACTGCTGGAGCACCATCAGTAGCAGCAGACAAAATATTGCTAATAGGAATTTCTTTCTCTTGAAAAAATTCTTGCATGATATTAAATATAGAATGTCCCTTTGTATCTTATTCCAAATTCTTAGCAAACAATAACTCTTGATGAATTTTTTCTTCTTTTATAAATCGTACGTATGATAAGAGTAGAGCTTCGTTACTTGGTAGAGTTGATTGATCGAGTTGAATGGAAAATTTGCAAGTCTTTAGGTAATCCCATAATGATATTTCAACGTCATTTGCCATTTCATCTATTCTTCTTTGCACTGAATTATTACTGAGAGGAATTTTTTTAATGATATCAAATGGTGTCTTATGATGGAGAACAGTTTTTAATATCTCTTCGATTGCCGGCAAAATTAATTCCTCGCCAATGGTGTGTGGTTTTCCTGAGTTTGCGATTAACAATGAAACGTTATATGAGGCTCGTAGCCCATCATCGTCTCGTTTAGAAGACGATGCAAAAAGGTTTGATGTAGTTGGCTGTTTTAAATATTGTTTTTAGAGTTCTTGAAAATAGAATATATGTATCTTTGTTCTTCTTATCAGGATGCATTTTATGTAAATGCACTTGTAGCCTAGAAGATTTCATAGCTTCATTTGAAAAAACTTTTCGGCAAATTAAACACATAGGTAATGATTTGTTTATAGAAGATTCCGCAAATCCATATTTTAAATATTCAATACTGTATTGCCGGCATTTCTTTTTTAATTTAGAAGTAGATTCAGCCATTTTCATACAAAAATTGAATTCTCAATAGATTTATAGATAGTAATATAAAATGACACACCACTCACGATTATTTACTACGGCAGAGCTTATGATTCACGACTATATATCGCGGCCAAACACATACAACTAACTAACAAAAAATTCGTAGAGCTGTTGCTTTTATACGTTTATACGTTTCATTTCGTGCATGATTCAACTTGTCTGTGTGCGAACATGTCGAAACATGTTATTTTGTATGAACATCGCGCGTTTGCTTATCAACGTGCGAGAACAAGTCATATACTTCTATTCTGAACTAAAAGAAATTATTATAATTATTAGTATTATTATTAATGCTAATTTCAAACTGCTTAAACCCTTATTAAATCATTTTTATTTCACCATTCCTCTTGACTGCTTATTATTTGCATCTGAATCCGCTACCGCTCTCCTAAAAGGCTGCAGCACCCACAGGGAGGCGGTATCGCCCCCGTTGGGAACCAATGGTTTACAGCATTGCATTGATGTTAACGGTGAACACTTTGAACATTTAGTTTATATTACAGTTAGGATTATACTTTTGGTGACTAGTTCTGTTAAGAATAAATAATTTATTAGGATTTATTATTATTTAGGATTTTTTGTTACATTCAACGTTTATTGCTTTCACATAATAGGTTAATAATTATGAAATTGACTGTCTCGACCCTTACTTCGTGAAATATGCTCATATTAGTGTTTTTAAATGAAACTCACGGTCTCTAGTTAATTCCACAATATAATAAAAGTTATTGAAAATTCTAAAAAATTGACAATTGTTTCGATAAATCAATATCATCGTCAGAATGACAGAAGTTACATTTCATTTTATGCCTACCTGATGTTTAGTAGTTATTTTTGGCTAGACCAAGAAGTAACCTAACTTGTGATTGGCTTAATATATGTTTAATATGGTTTACAATAGATATTACAAAATAACTCTGTTTTTATAAACTTTGTGTATAGGGAATTTTAACAAAAATTAAAGTTACATGATCGAATATTCTATTTGCGCTAAAAAATACAGGGTGATCCATTTCAAAGAAGAGAGGAAATGATAGATTCGAGTTTCCATTTACCCTGTATACAAAAGGGAAAATAATTAAAATTTAATAGAACACGAAGATATTGCATCATATTACGAAACTCTGTTAGGGAAAATAAATTTTTTTTTCAACGTACAATAAGCTACAGAGCGTTGATTTTACTACGATTTTCACATAAACATGTCCATATCTTTTGAAGGACTCTGTATAACGTAGCAAAACCTGATATCAACAGCTTCAAAAAAATGTGATCAATTCGAATTCAGTATAATATACGGGGGTTCTCATTTAAAAAATCGTATGTTTAGTTTGTAACGGAGTTATGCAACACTCTGTATAGTTCGAGATAATTTCAAAATATGGACCTTAAAGACATATACTATTTTTGATGATAACATTTTTTGATATCCTTTAAAATAACCCATATATCGAAGTTTGTCGTAAGATTGGTACACCCTGTATATCTGAAGTCTTTAATAGAAATTTAATTGACATTAACTGACATGATCATTCGGGAAACGCATTATACATATACTTGCTTTCCTTTCGATACGAATATCAGATCAAATCACTTATTCGCTTCAGTTGGTATCACAAAGTTGACATGTTCCTTTCACCCGCTGCAAAGTGATCAGTCTACTTCCCCCCTCACCGATGCTGCGCGTCCTTTCAAGCACATGCAGTTACTGATTATTTTACATCACTTGTAAAAGTGAGTTTAAATTCGTATTTTGACTGGTGTTTTGATAACCAATTAAGGATTTTCAGTTAATGATAAACGAAAATCGTGGTTTCGTCTTGAACTAGGCAGGATTACTGGTGGAGCTTGAACTAGAATACTACAATTTTTATGTGTAACCCACCGCTTTGCATATAAACATGTTAACATGTACTTACTTCCATACAAATTTCTTTTTGCGTAAACATTTCTGGTACAAATGTCAGATTAAATAAAGTTTTGCGAGGTTAAATTTATCTGAGGTGCCAGTCAAAAGTGCTATTCAATACTTCGATCTTGATTCCGATTTTGTTTATAATCGAAATCGAAAACGGATTGATGTTTGTTGAACGACCAAAAAAAAATGTCATTTGTCATGTCATTTTACAAATCAAATAAATCAATATTGACATAACCTCATCATTATTTTGGTTCATTTCACGTGTATTTCACACTTTTCACAAGTTCATTTAGTTTAATCACGTTTAATTTTATAGAAGCTGTTCTTTTAACTAAAAATGTAATATACAATTGCAAAATATCACTCACATCACATAACCCATAGACAAACGGTAGTTTAGTTAAATTTTTCGACCAATCGCATGCTTCTGATTTACGATTGTTTTCAATAGCATCATAATTTTAGACCGATTATAATCAGAGTGATCGATTGATATCGAAAATGTTGTTTTTTAAATGACAGGAAATGATTGTAATCGATTGCCGCGTTGAATAGCACTAAAGCTTTCAGTCGTTCCTTAAAAAAAGAATCGATGTGATTATTTCACTGCACTTCTTTTCCGAAAAGAAAATACTCAATGTTCATCCCATATATAACAAGGGATACAGACAAAATCCATTTTTTTTTCTTCTTCTGCGCGAAACATGGTCTGGGCCGTAACCTTTTGTACTTTAATGATTACCAATGATTAATACGGACTTTTAACTTAAAAGAACTATTCGGATGTCTTTTTAATAAACATAAGTGCTATTCCACGCAACAATCGATTACAATCATTTCCTGTCATTTAAAAAACAACATGTTCAACAATACATTTTCGATATCAATCGATCACTCTGATTATAATCGGTCTAAAATTATGATGCTATTGAAAACAATCGTAAATCGGAAGCATGTGATTGGTCGAAAAATTTAAATAAAATACAGTTTGTCTATGGGTGATGTGATGTGAGTGATATTTTGCAATTGTATATTACATTTTTAGTTAACAGAACAGCTTCTATAAAATTAAACGTGATTAAACCAACTGAACTTGTGAAAATTGTGAAATACACGCGTGAAATGAACTAAAATAATGATAATGTTATGTCACTATTGATTTATTTGATTTGTAAAATGACATGAGAAATGACAATTTTTTTTTGGTCGTACTACAAGCATCAATCCGTTTTCGATTTCGATTATAAACAAAATCGGAATCAAGATCGAAGTGTTGAATAGCACTTTTGTCAAGTTACAAAAACTGTCAACTTTCAAAATAATTTCTACCAACCAAAAAAGCTACTTTAGGGATATTTCCTCGATACTAACCACGCTAACCTGGTTAGAAAAAAGTTAACTACTCTAATTTCCTGGATACATATTCCAAACAATGACGTCACACTTAACCAACCTCAAACCACCTGGTCGAGGTAGTTAACATGTGGTTTGAAGCTATGATCTGTCAGTTTGTCTGTGGTTTGTCATTATTATTGAGGTTAAATGTTAATAACAACGGAACTTACGTTGAAAAAGTTGGTCGGAATAATGAATGTATACGAAGTATTTGTAAACGAAGAATTATACAGTATCAATGATACAGTAGAAATTATTAATCTTCTACAAAAAGGTAAAGAATGCCAAATTGTGAATAGATATTCTTTTCTCTGCCTATAACTGATGAACATTTTATATTATATTAGTAATATAAATAATAAAAATAATATTAAATGACGATGTTGACATTTGACATCCCCCTATCAAAATGATGATGACATACTACAGATCCAAACTACGTTAACCACTGACGTCATAGTTTTGTTAACCTGGTTAAGCTAGTTAGTCTCGAGGAAATTCGCCTTTTATGGCTAACTATGAAATATGACAAAACACATATTTTCAACACAATCACATGTTAAAAAAATAGAAAGGAAAAAGAATATTTGATTGAACTTATATTTAGCTCTCAGAACTTGTTTATTTACTATCCGCTCCTATCGCAGAACAAAGTGAAACTGTATGTAATAAAGTGTATATAAAGATTATAAAGTGATCTGTCACTACCTATATTATCTTTATTATTGATAAATTAACAAATATACTTACAAATTCCACATTCCCATATCTTCACATGTTTTCCATCCTGGAATTTGTACCTTACATAATGTACATTACTAGGTTCATTGGGTAGTTGATCTATACCATTTTGTAAGAAGTTGTTAGATGTTTCTGATATAGGTGAAGGCAGCTGCTCCAGGTCTCGTACCATTGGTAAATCATTTGTATCGGAAGCCATGTTGTAAGTAATATTGTCAAGTTGAGTGAACAGAGAGAGGTCATAATCGTTCTTCAACCGTTCATTCTTAATATTACTGAAAATTGATTAATCACTTTCTACAAAATTCATATATTTCTTAGTCCTACTGGATATGACTCTGGAATCGTAAATTATAAAAGCTTCCAATTCAAGTAGAATATTTTCATTATTTTAATAATAGTATTCTACATATTTTTTTGGAACATACTTATTGTGAATCATTATTATTCCTCCCCCTAAACAGTGCCTCTTTTTTTCATTTGAAACATTTGAAATACAAAAAACATGTAGTTATGATAAAATATTTCTGGTACGGAGACGGATGATACATTTCACCGTCCCTATTACTAAGCAAACAATTTATGAATATGTAATTGAGACTCTGATTTCTTGAAATATATCAATGCGTATAATATCAATTAATATATGTATCTATTGAAGCCTATAAAATACCGTAAACTACAATTGACGGAAACAATAATATATTTTCATTTTCTCTAATACTGAAACGTTATTATAACAATATGACTCACCTTTCAGTCGACACTCTATCTAAACTTTGAAAATTTATCTCCCCTGGTTCTATATAATCTTCCATTTCAAATACTATCAGATTCGCGATGGCTAAGCGATCAAATTTTCAAAAACAAAATGTTAATCATTCAAAAGAAACAAAGCAAAATCCTCCTTGCGATTTTGTTTAAATTGAAAGATCTGAAAATTTTGTGACTTGTGCGTCAAACTAGGAAACGTCAAATCAAAACTAAGTGACTTGATTTAAGGCCTGCTTTTTTAATTTAGGATATAATAATAAATCTGCAATTTATTCAGAACTTTATTGATCTCAAATTATAAACCTTTGAAATTAGGATAGTTAGAGTTTGAAAGTACCTAATTTGTATGGGGATAAATTAAATATATACTCACAAGTCTAGTAATTTTATTTTATGACTACTTACACCATCGAAGTGAAATATACAAACAATATTGCTTTGAAAATACAATAAAAGTAGAAATGTTCTCCCGCCATGACCGCATATACTTTAAATTCAAATTCCCTCATCAATGACAGGATGAGACCAACTAATGGTTTTGTTTTTCACAATATCTCTTTCCGTTTATTCTTCAGTTTCCTTTCTTTGGATTTAAGCTGTTTATAATACTGTAAATTGGTCTTCCATCTACTATTTCTGTTTATATCAGAATTATTTAAGATGTCGGTACTATTTGAATTATTGATTCTATTTAGTATAGCTCAAAAAATATATTTCCTAGTAGTTATGCAACTAGTAGGTATGAATTCATGCCTTTAATTAAACCACCAAAGGGAATAAATCCAAAAAGTAAGAATGGAGATAATTAAAAAAAACTTTATAAACTTTTTACTTTCAACTCATGTGATATCAATGATAATGAAGAAAATATAAATTCTGATTTATTTACTAATAGACCTGGCTGAAATATATAATATTCATTTATAAAAGTATATGTAAATGTGTTTGATTTATTCCCATCTTTCAATTTATCATATCCTATATACAAAATAATTTGAAATAATAGGCAATATAATGAAAAATATTATATTATTCGTCTATTTCTTCACTTTTGGATCGTGTAGTTGGCCAGGTCAGAATAATGTAAAAATCTCTGAATTCGTTAGAAATATTTTGGATTATTTCTTGTATGTCGTTAATTTTTTTCTCATTTATGGGTATTTTAGTAACATATGCCGAAGTTTCTGGTACTTTCGACTTTATAGAAGGATTTTGGACCAGAAATGTAGCTTTAATGAAACCATCCATAGATTCGGAACATGTCAAGTAACCTTGACTTGAACTATACTCAAAGCTTCTATATTGCGAAATCTTGCCTTGTATAATGACTTACAGCTTTTCTTGAAACATCGCTCCCATGAGCTTTTAAAATCAAGTATGTCTCGTCAGAAGTAACGAGTTTAACGGAAAAAAACTTTGATTTATGCTGCCAAAATAAAACTATTATTTTTGGATCGTAAATTTTGTCCTTTCTCCTATAATGAGTCTTTTAACGGTCCAGAAATTTCTGAGACATTCTCAAAACGAATGGATATGCACAGGAAAGTATTGGATATATTTTCTCAAAATGATTCATTGCAACAAGAGTGAGAAATAAGCATCGCTAAAAACGTGTAATCCTTTGACAGGGGGATCCATGTTCTATGTCCTTTTCCACAATAAACTGCATACTTCGTCCGGGCCACGTTTAGCCTTCATGGTAAGTGTAGAAATCAGCTGAGATCGTTTTTAAGTGGTGAACACAAAACACATACAGCTATAGTTTTCTCAAATAATACATCTCTTGAACTGGGATCTTTGAAATGGGCAGATTTTGCATGTAGTCAAATACAATGACTCCCACATCTTTTTTTCCCGATACAATGCCAAAATTTATTCCGCAACCGGCACTCTCTTCGCATCTTATTGAGAGATGGACTTTTTATTTTTGCTTCGAGTTCTTCGCAAATCGAGCAAACGTCTACTTGTGGCCGACCGAATCTGTCGTCATGATTATCATCAAAATATTTTCTGTAATAGTCGTATTTTACGCATTGATATTGGGGGTATTGTTTCAAAAAAAGTTCATGCGTTATTTGACGTTTAGGTACGCTTCTAAATATATATTTTTTCTGCTGTAATGAGATTGTTTTAGGGAAAATGACCGGATATGTTCATCAGAGCCACTTGTACCGTAGTTGTCAACTATATGGTTCACGATCTAAACCAAGTTTTAAGTAAATGATTATCTTGCACCGTCATACTTAAACCGAGTTAATTGCCTTAACTACCTGTTAAATTGAATCTGTCAAATTCTAGCAATTATACAAAGTTTAAGGCTAAGCTTTGAATCCTAACCGTCCATTTTGTGTGTGTCTACGCCTACGCTGTCTACAAGTGTGGTATTTTTTATATAAAAATATGGATTATTTGGGAGAAGAAATTTTCTTAGAGAATGACTTAGATACTTTGGAAATTATCGTTTTCGGCTTTCGTAGGTGTATTTATGAAAGGTCAAATTATTTTGATGACTTGGATGAATTGAGTTTTTCTAGAAGATTCAGATTATTAAGAGGAACAGTTCTATAACTTCTGGAAATAATAGAAGATCAACTAGAATATTCCCAAGACTTGTCTGTTTATCATAGAATCATTATTTTTTGGTCAGCGATAAAGAAAAAAAGGGAAAAATAAAAGTACATAATTACTACTTCTTACTAGTCATACCATATCACCAATCAGCTCCTAACCATCCTAAGATTTTATGCAAGTTCAGGAATCTATACCTACACATAAAAAGGATCCTAGTTTTTATAAGATTCTTTTTCTCTTTATTTTTAGTTCAAGGAGAATTTATTTAACCATTTTTCGGATATTTAAACATTTCGAGAGTTTAATTTTTATTATTTAACCTAAATTAATTACACTCTTTATACTATATAATAAAGAAATATTTTAGAAACTGTCTGGAGTTTAATTTTAGGTCACCTTTGAGAACCTGTCGAGAGAAAAAATATTGAAACAAAATAATAAGCTTCTTTATTTGTTTTGTTAAACCTATTTCTAGTTTATCTAATTCAGATAATAAAAATTGTTAAGTAACAGTGGCATAAAAAATAATTAATATTTAAAAAATATTTATTAGGTATTTAATTAACACATTTCGGAATTTAAATGGTCTTTTTGACTAAACCCTGTCTTCCCATGTCCAGGCCATGATTTATGTCATTGCTCGGCATACTATTATAATAAATTCGACAGATTTTGGAATCCTAAAATTATTGCACGAACTTAACACTAATTGACAGACAACTGAGATTATACTCCACAAAAAAAAATCATTGATTGGCCAAACAAGTAGTATCTAGGTTAAGACTAATGGAAATGAAGATAGTCACAATACCAACCTATAGAAAAATTACCAAAACTGTGGCTTAACTTTAATCTAGTTTAAATAAATGACGGCGCGAGCCAAACAGTTAAGTTTTTAATAAGATAAACCTGGTTTTGTTAACAGAAGTTTTGCACTGTTCGGTGCAAGTGGCCCTCAATAGCCGTAATTGTCTCTCATTTATCTTCAGGTAGTTTTCCCACCGATTTAAGGGAGGTAAAGGCGATAAACAGCCTTATTTTCTATTGCGTATAAAATGGAGAAAGCTTGACGGCATACTTGAATTTTTTTGATTACCTTTCATAGCAAAATACGTCAACGCTTTGTCACGTTTTTTCGCGTTTTGAACGGCGGCGATTAACCATTGCGTATTCAATGAGACCCGTCAAATATAGGTCATGTTCATTCAAATAACTAATGTTTTTCTTCACTCCTAAACTGCTGAGTTCAGTTTTTTACAGACAGAGTCACTATTATTGTTAGATTTAGCTGACACTATATAACCTCCCAGTACTTTTGCACTAACATAAGATTGACCAAGTAAACGCTGTGACTTTAGTTTTTCTTTTTTGTACAGATATATATTTCTAACACCTCTTCTTTTCTTATTCGGAGTCTCAGCATCTGACTCATTATCAGATGAATCGTTACCGCTACTTTCACTGATCATATTCAAACTTCAATAATGAAAAAATCAAATTTAAAGGTTAATAAGCTCCACGACGCCACGCTAAACGAATACAGTGTCAAACACAACTAAAATGGCGGCTATTATGTCGCTAGTATCGCGTTCCCCACCAATAGCAATGCGTTTTTGTTTATCGAAAAAAAAAAACAGGCAAAAGGAAACTGTTTGATACTCGTACAGTTGATAGTTCGAAGAAGGAAATAAAGGAAGGATTTGTTTCTTTCTTCCAACTATTTTCATGGCCACGAATGGTTTTTGTTCCTTTCTTCGAATTCACGCTGCGCTTAAAGAAGGTAAAAGTGTAGAATACTGAATAAGTCAAAAAGTGGCGTTTATTCCCTTCTTCCAATTGGTGGTCCGATTCTCTTTCTTTCCCTTAGAGGCATCGGCTTTAGGTTGATTTTCTGTATTTTCTCAGACTTTTTTTCTTCTTTTTTACATCTTCAGTCATTTTCGTGAGAGTTATTCATTGTCTTACTTCTCTTATTTTCCATTTCTGCTATTTGTTGGAACCATCCGTTTTCAAGTAGTCATCTCTTCTTCTTTATATAGATTTCTACCTTGTATCTTTATCAATATAGTTCTTTCTTAATATTCTATAATAACGTACAAATTCACATTAATTTGTATTTGGCCTATTTATCGGATGCTGTTTGTTTTTTCGTATATCACCTGGAGACACGCTATAAGCAAAAAGATGGATGCTTTGTATAAAAAATCTTATCTTCGCGGTAGGCTAAAATACGATAAATAAATTAAGGTTAATTAAATCAGTTAATGAAACGACAAAAATAGGCGTTATATGAGGTAACTACAAAATAAACGACAAACTGTACAATTCAATAACCTCAGCTGTGAAAATATATGCCATCGAGCCAGGTGTCTGATAAGAGAGGTAACCCGCTATATCTCAGTAATCTGTAAAACAAACTCGCATACGAGAAACTGCTGGAAATTATTTTCATGTTTTCTACTCCACCGCTAGAGGGCGTAGTTCACAATAATAATACAAAAACATCATTTTTCTAAATAAATGTACCGTTATAGTAACCATTAGATCGTTTTACGTAAGTTTGCTCCAGTAGTTTTCCTCTATTTTGTAAAATAAGTGGGAAACCTGACTCAATAAAACTGTTATAACTTTTGTTTCGCTTTATGGATTTTGACAAACTTAGTATCATTTGAAAGGGAGTTCAATGCCTAATAAAATATAAAATTGTTTCATTTCACTGGTTTTAACGGTCGCTAAGTGGCGGTAATTGTTTTGTTTTCAACTTTTTTTGGGAATATTCAAATGCGATGCTATATATGTTTTATTCATTTACTTGAAAGAGGATGGAATTTAAAATGGCAAAAACCGCAACTCAATATCTATGTTCTAAGCGAAGATCGAGAAAAAATAGGTATACATAAAAATAGGATTTTGACAAACTCTCGATATCATTGTAACAAACCTACAATTAATTACATAACAGAAACAGCCAAAATAAACTACATTGACTGAGTAAAGTAACCTAAAGATACTGATCGAAATGCCTTCCATCTTTTACGATGCAGATATTTAATCTCTGCGTGGTAGAAAAGATAGTAGCTTCCATTTCAGCCCTGGGAATACTGTTAATTGCGTTTTGTATTCGTTGAATAAGATCTGCTTTATTTGCAGAGGTCTTGTCTGGAATACTAAATATTTAATTCGACCCCATAGATAAAAATCTAGCACAGTTAAGTCGGAAGATCTTGGCGGCCACGGGAATATGCTACCTCTTCCTATCCACATCTATACTCATATTGTTAGTTTAAAAAATACATCACTTTATTTGTAAAGTGGACTGGGCAACCATCTTGTTGTATCCACATATTTTGCCGCACTGCTAAAGGAACATATTCTAATAATATAGGCAATTCATCTCTTAAGTATCTTGACTAACCCTCGGCGCCATTGAAATGTTCATCAAAAACAAAAGGGCCTATAATTTTACCATCTAAAAGCCCACACTATACGTTAACGGACCAGCGACCCTGGTGCAGAGTACAGGAATCATGAACCAGCATCAGTGTTTCAAATTTTAGTGCAATGTAAAAACGATTTAATTGAAACCGAAGATGAAGTGATTCCCACAAAATATTATATGATAAAAAGTTTGGAAGAACAGATCGTACAATTAAAAAAAGAATTGGAGGTAGTTAGCATTATCAGATGTAATCAAGTAGTTGAACAAGGTCGAATGAATTATAATGAGATATTGATGCAGTTGTGCAAACAATAAATGAAGTCCTAGCGGTACAGTATAAATGGTTAAATCAAAATGACTTAACTCTAAGTACAGAAAAACTAAATTTATATTAATTAAAAGTAAGTGTAATTCTAGCCCCACTAGGAGCCACACAGGAATCTATATAAATAACCATAGTATAGAACAGGTTGAACAGTGCAAATATTTGGGTGTTATAGTAAATGAGCATTTAACCTTTTCCAAACATGCAGAATATGCGACTAATAAAATAGCAGAGGAAATAAACCTATTGAAAAGAATGAGTGGATATCTTAGTAACTGGTCAAAACTAATAATCTATAAATCAATCATCTTACCACATTTTAGCTACTGTTCATTAATATAGTTTTTGTTGAACATGACAGAGAAAAACATACTTCAAAAAAGCAAAATCAAGCCATGCGTTGTATTATAGGGTGTAATCGTTATACAAGTATTGACGCCATGTTACAGGCAACAGGATTCCTGAGTATTAAATACATATTATTTCTTAATACAATGACTTTTATATACAAAATAACAATGATTTTTATATACAAAATAAAACACAGCTTGAAAAATACTAGGTATATATCAGATGTACAAAACCACCCAACACGAGCTAGAGATGACTTTTATGTTTCAACAGTCTCCATTAACTACAGTCAGAATGATCTTTTCCACAAGACTTATTCAATACAACAAATTGCCACATATGTGAAGAATTCGAACACAATCTGGAGTTTTAAGAGAAGTTGTACTTTATACCCCAAGTGACCATCTATGTCGCTGTGATATAGTATTTAAAGATAGAAAAGGGAGTATTACTATATAGTGCTTCCTATGACTCCGCTACGTTTCTAAGACAAAATATGATCCTTATTTATTGCAAACGTATAGATACTATGTAAATACTTTGTAGCAGTTACATATTAATTCTACATAACATCGAAGTAGATTTTTTACCTTATGGCGATAATTCTTATTGAGTGATAATAGAGAGTCTTATTATGTGGTTTAGATTTACAGTTGATACGTTTCATATACAGAGACCAGTTCCAAATTTGATTACTCACTAGAAAAAGGTTATGTCAGCAACGCAATGCTAGCGTGAAACAATGATGAGATTTCTGTTTTTTGTGTGTTTATAAAAGTAAAAAGATAGCTGCTAAATAGTGCATTAGTTCTCATTTTTTTGTGTAAGTATGAAAATAAAAAAGAAACAAATCAGATAACAGATAAGTATATATTCAAGTTATTATCTAAAAGACATCGGCATAGTGATACGTCTACAAAATGTCGGAACTGATTATTCCTTGTGCAATGAATTATCTGCTCCTATTGCAACAGGTAATTTTTTGTTTATGAAATATTTGACCAACCTATGTTAGCAAAAATTTTGATCTCTTGGTATTCAGCCACTCCTTTATGTCTTCACATTTCTAAATGCCTCATTTGTTAGATTTACAGAATAGAAAAACAGTAAATAATGTACACTTTACACACAATTTATACTGTTCGTTTCCTGATTAGATTATCAATAACATGGCATCTATTGCAAGTGACTATTTTTAATTTCTTTTATCGTCAATTTTCTTATAATAAAACATTTTGGGAACTGAAATAGGTATTCAGAATAATTCATGTACAAATTAATATGTTTATGTCACACCGTGAATACAGTAGGTATAATAAAATTGAAAACATTTTTTTATAGAAGAATTTGTTAAGACAAATAGAATTTTGGATGAAATCCTTCTAGAAATGCAATCATCTAATCCTAACAATGCTAAAGGCAATACTAATTTAAATCTTCGACGTGAAGATTTCCAAAACATACTGTCAAAATTTCTCATTTAGAACATGGATGCCTTAAATGAGGTTGATGCATGGCAGGATAAATAGGGACTTGTAGGCCTATAGTAAGTAAGTAAAGTAGTGAATAGCCATGAAAAATATATATAAATAATTCAAACTGTAATGTTATAATTGTTTTATTGAATTTGTTAGATATTAATTTGTTTATGATTATATTTAAGACTTGTTCAGAATATCTCAATTTTAGTTGGTTGAGCATATAGTGCTGCTTTACAATAGTCGTTATGATTAATGCATGGGCTTGTTGTAAAAAGTGTAAATTTGACTGCACTATCTCAACAATTTTGATTACTGTAAGTTTTATTATTTATTGCTTCATTTTAGGTCCTATATTTTAAGAGCCTAACCCTAAAAGAAAAAAATAGAGGCCACCTCTTAGTTTTGTTAAAAAATTCACACTTTTAAAATCACTTTTGTAGCTTTTAAGTACATATAGTACTTATGTAGCATTCGGACGAAAATTACTATTAAGAAAATTACTGTACTTATCACATTCACTATCTCCCAATTGCAGGCAATAGACTGCTATGACATGTCTGTACATAGAGGGTGTTTCTAAATTCATACGAAAAATTTGAAAATTATGAATGAATTATGATTGAATATATTCTTTCAGATGCGCTGAACAATGGTCTCACATATTAGGAGAAGGAATTCGAAAAAATTTCCGCAGATTGGGTCCGTCAAGGGAAGCAGCGAGAGCAATAGGAGGAAAATCACGAACAAAGGAAAAATAATTTTTTTATTATATTTTTATATAAAAATAGTTTAATAAATACAGTAATTTGAAGTGTAAGAAGCAGTTTTATTGTTAATATGTTTTTTAGTGTAGCGTGACCGTAAAAGTTTTGCCCTCTAGAGACGCAGTTGACACAAAACTGAAACATCTCTGAAAGGTAGTTGACACAAAACTGAAACATTTCTGAGATGTAGTTGACACATAAGTAAATCATCTCTGAGACATAACTGCGACAGATAAGGGACATTATGTGGCGCCTGAGAAAAGAGTTTGGCTCCCTTTTTAGGTAGGACATAGGAGCATCACAGAGATATCCCTGTTATGTTTACGCGCTTTCCTCGTGATGTCTGTCTGATAGAACAAGTAACACCTGTGATGTATCTGGAACGTAGTTGCTCTGTAAAATGGTCAATTGGGACTGTAAAGATAATATTAATATATATAGTCATATATTATTATTGTGCAATTGTTTGATGGATACACTATGTAATCTTTTAATTTACTGGCTGTTATTACTCAATATTATTTGGGAATTGTTAGCATTATGCTATTAACATTTAGTGTGGATTTTGATCAGACCCATTGTGTGTGTTATGAGTATTTACAGATCCATTACTAGAAAATGTAGCTTTATCAGGCCACATTATATTATATAAAAAGATTGGATTTTCATTCAGCATATCCTTAAGGTAACTCAAATGGTCTAGTCTTTTATCGTAATCTGTAGCTTTTAATCATCGATGAAGAGATACACGATACGGATGAAAACGATTTATTATTAAAGTAAAGTGAACACAATATTTAGAAATTCCTAGCTCGCAAGCTAGTGTGCTTATGACACGTCGGATTTCACTACTTATCCCCTCTCCTTCATAATGCCGTTCGTCCCACATCAATAATAACAGAGATACATATGCTAGTGCCCTTATGGCATCTTTATCAATATATAATGATCGAACGTGCCTCAGTCCAATGACATGCCCATAGCAACAGTAACAGATGCCACAGGCGCCGGCGCATGGTTGATGGCGTCACAGCCGTAATGACCTTGGTTTGGTCAATAAAGTGCAGAATCGATCTTAGCGATTTTCCATGTTATTTTACATAAGGAATGACTCCTTCAAAGCAATCATGTACCTACCAACAATATTGCTATGAACCAGATTTTAATTGTGCAGCTTTTCCAGAAAGCAGTTACAATCCTTTTTTTTTAAATATTTAAAATCATTGTTCTCATTAAAATTGCGTCAGAGTGCTAAGTTGGAATTTTTGGAACTGTTGGTGATATTCGTTGAGAACGTTTGAGAACATCTAAGTGGGATCGGAAAGCAGAATTAGGAATTTTATGGGGATATACTGAAGTCGGGTATAGGGTACTGATTAATAATAGAGTTATCGTTGCAAGACATGTTGATATAATAGAAGAAGGTATTGAATGTATTTGGTTTAATACTAAGGAGTCAGAGAGTAAATCTTTAGACAACCCTGAAAATGAAATTGAGGAGAATGAATACAATAATTCAGTAAAATAGGAAGCAGAAGAAACTGAACAAATAAATTTACAACAATTAAGAAGGTCAAAAAGAGATAATAAAAAATTGCCTGCTAGGTTTGATGATAGTTATGTTTATAGCAACATTATTTACGTGAATTTTTGTAGCGCTGATACTCCTGTTAATTTTGAGGAGGCGCTAAAAAGTAGTGAGGCAGAGTATTGGAAACAAGCGATGAATAAAGAGATTGAATGTTTAAAAAATAATAATACTTGGAGATTGATTGAAAAGCCAAACAATAAAAATGTTATAGATGTAAAATGGGTTTATACAAAGAAATAAGAAACAAACTATAAAGCTAGGTCAACAGGCAGATATTGTTGATGATATATATTCTCCAGTTACTAAAATGCAAACATTGAAAATTTTATTGTCATTTTGTTGTCAAGAAGGATTAATTATTGAACAAATAGATGTAGAAACAGCGTTTCTGAATGGGAAAATTATGTCAGAAATATATGTAAAACAATCTCAAGGTTATTAGGATGGATCAGATAAAATGTGTAAATTAGAAAAAGCATTATACGGATTGAGAGAAAGTCCCAGAGCATGATATGATTGTTTTGACACGTTTTTAGAAAAATTTGGTTTTAAAAGAAGTGAATATGACTATTGCCTTTATGCAATGAAAGATGGGAAATATGTGATTTATTTGATTATGTATGTTGACGACTTGTTAATTTGTTGTAAAAGTAATATTGATAACATTAAAAATCTATTGTCGAAGCAATTTCGAATGAAAGATTTGGGCGAAGTTAAAAATTATTTGGGAATTAATATTGATTATAATTATGGAGCAAATGTAATGAATCTAAGCCAAGAAAAGTATATTGAATCGAAATTGTTTTCAATACACCTATGGAAGTGAATTTAAAATTGGAACCAGCTTTAGTTTTATGCCACGATATTATTGGTTATAGAAACTTGATAGGTGCTCTTTTATATATTAGTTCGGGAACGCGACCAGATATAAGTTACAATGTTAATTATTTAAGTAGATTTCAAAATTGCTTTGATTTTACACATTTTAAGTATGCTTGGAGAGTATTGAAGTATTTATATTTGACAAAAAATTTGAAATTAACTTATACCAGTAGCAAATAAAATGATATTGTAGATTGTTACGTGGATGCGTATTGGGCAGGTGATGTCGTAGATCGTAAGTCTACAACTGGTTATGTTATTAGGTTATTTGGGAATCCAATATTTTGGAAATCAAAAAGGCAAGGAAGTGTCATGAAATGTTCTACTTTTGCAGAATTCGTAGCATTATCTGAAGCAGTAACTGAAATTAAATTAATTATAGATATATTGAATACTTTTGGTGTACACCTCAAGGAACCAGTTAAAATATTTGAAGATAATACAGGAGCATTAAAAATAGCTAGATATGGTTACTTTACGAAAAATTCAAAGTATATTCAAGTACATTATCATTTTGTTAATCAGAGTTATATAGAAAAAATTATAGATGTAATTAAAGTAGATTGGAATGATTATGTAGCGGATATTTTTACTAAATCTTCAAGTAAACAGAAATTTGTAAAATTTCGTGAAATGTTAAAGAATAGATGTTAAGTTAAGGAAATGTATGTAATAAAGAGTCCTGTCCAGTTAAAATAGAATTCGTTTCTTTTCTGAAAAAGTCTTCGATACTAGCGAATGCAAAGAAACTCAAAGGAACGAACATATCTATCTCGAATGATATGACCATCAAACAGCGAGAAGATTACAAAATACTGAAAAAGCATTTGTACCTGGCTAGAGAGGATAAAAATACCAACTGTTACATAAAAAACAACAAACTTCATGTGAATGGTATAATCTATAGTGTTGAGGACTTGGAACAAAGCGAAAACGTCAAGGAAATCGAAGAAAAATCCAATAGTGCTCCAGGAACACCCTCTGCACAAAACCATACCAAAGAATTTCCAAAGGTGCTGGAAAAAGTACTGATGACAAGGAATCAAAAACAAACATCCACCGAATCTCCAGTTCTACCACCCAACGAAACAGTAAAAAAAACGCAATCGAAAAAAGACTCAGAAGACAAAGCTAAAATTGAAACCCGCTCTAAGGTTACAAAAAACCCCATAAGAAACACTAATAATCCTTAAGTGAAACTATCTTTTTAATAATTTTATCTTGTAGATTAATACCTGTAAATGTTTTTATTTCTCTTGTTTATATAATTACACAAAATGTTATTCTTTGAATATTACTAGTAATTTAACGTATTATGAATCAATATATTCGTGATTTTATTGTTGAAAAAATTGAGACTTATACATTAGACACCACAGAAGAATGTTCTCAAATATTGAATGTAAATAAACGTAACTCTAACTTTAAAGTAGTACACAATAACATACGAAGCATAAACAAAAATCTATTTTTAACAAAACTGAATTTCGATATTGATATGATCATTTTAACTGAAACCTGGCAGATACCAGACACTAGCTTGCATCAAATTGATGGGTATGAATTAATTTATAATGATAGTAGATACAACCAAAACGATGGCGTTGTAATATATATAAAAAACAATTATAACTATTCATACGAAATTATACAACTATACAGTAATATAAACATATTGTCGATGAAAATACATCTATATAAAAATCGTTGTGCTATAATTTATGCGTTATACAGATCACCCGATACAAATCCAAAGGAATTTATTACAAATTTACAAAACTACCTCGACACACATGATACAAATTCAGAAGAATTATATACATTTTCATTGGAGATCTAAACATCAATATCTTGGAATTCGATCTCACCACAATTGAATACACAAACCTTCTAAACGAATTCGGCTACATCTCAATTATTAATAATCCAACAAGACAAAGGGCGTGCTTGGACCATATATTCATGAAAGCCAAAAATAATATTACTGAGAACATACTACCAATCGTACTCCAAACAAATATAACAGACCACTCAACTACTATCTTACAAGTGATATTTAATAAGGAAAAAGTGACTAAAGTAGACAACATAAATTACGTTGAAACAATAAACATAAAAACATTAAATAACAAATTAGAGAACACTCCTTGGAGTATACAAGTATACAATCAAAAAAATCCAGATGTTGCTACTAGCGTATTTATAGAAACATTATCCAATGCAATCAAAGAATCCACAGAAAAACGTCAAATAAAAAGAAAACATACAAAAATCGCTCCGTGGATTACTAATGCTTTACTTAAATCCATAAATACAAAGAATACACTACATAAAAATGTGACTAAAAATCCTAACGACTTACAATTGAAACTGCAATATAACCACTACAAAAACAAGTTGACCTCCTTAATTAAGATTACTAAACGGAAATATTACAATAGACAGATAGAAAACAACAATAAGGATTCAAAAAAATTATGGAATGTAGTGAAAAAAATTAGCAAAAATAATAAATCACAACGAAACATTGACGCTGTTAAAAATAATACTGGTCAACTTATAACCGACAAAAAAGATATTACCAATGCATTTAACGGAGTGTTTGCATCCATTGGAAAAACACTGGCAAACAAGATAAGCAGAACGCCAACTTATACACCAGCAAATAAATCCGGGTGCAATTCTATGATTTTTCTTCCAATAGATTCTAAAGAGCTGCGCAGTATAATTCAGGAACTGAAAATTAAAAAAGTTGCTGGTATAGACAACATCAAATCAGAAACCCTCAAATCAGTTGAAAATCATATTCTGGAACCCTTCAAAAACCTTATCAATAGATGTTTCGAATCAGGAATATGGCCGTCAGACTTTAAAGAGTCACTCATAATCCCGCTATACAAGAAAGGAGACCGAACTACAATCACAAATTATCGCCCTATTTCTCTGATAACACACATATCCAAAATTTTCGAAAAGGCTTTAAAAAATCGTTTAGATTCTTTCCTGAAGAAATATAATATAATCTCTAATAATCAATTTGGTTTTAGAGAGAAGAAATCTACCGAGGATGCGATATTAACCTTGACATCAAGAATAACCACAGCACTAAATGATAGTAATCCATGTCTTTGCGTTTTTATAGATCTTTCCAAGGCATTCGACACGGTTCACCACAATTTGCTTTTGAAATCACTTGAAAACATAGGTATAAGAGGACAAAGTCTAAAGCTGTTCGAAAACTACTTATCAAATAGATACCAGCGAGTGAAACTCGGTGAAGTCATTAGCGAGACAAGAAAAATTGAATTCGGAATACCACAAGGTACAGTACTAGGGCCGATACTTTTCAATATTTATGTGAATGAATTATATTCTCTTGAAAGTGATGGTTTCATTCTTGGTTTCGCTGATGATACGGCAATACTCTATACAGCTGACAGTTGGGAAGAACTAAAAGAAAAATCCCAAAACGATTTTAGTAAAATAAAATTTTTTTTAGATACTAAATTACTCACAGTGAACTTAGAAAAAACGAACTACGTCCCTTTTAGCTGTAACAGAACTGGATTACCGATTTTCGATAACTTAACTGTAAATATAAATGACAAGCCCTATCATATTTCATCGCTTAATAATATTAAATATCTGGGAGTCATCATTGATTCACATTTAAGATGGGACTCTCACATTAAATATATCATCAAAAAACTACAAATTATTTTATACAAATTCAGATACCTTAAAAACATATTACCAACCCACCTCCTAAAAATACTATACTACGCACTAGTGGAAAGCCACCTCCGCTATGGAATACTAGGATGGGGAGCTGCAGCGAAAACCTACATACACCTTTTAGAAATATGTCAGAAGCGTTTTCTCAAACTCATTTTTTCTAAAGATCGACAGTACAACTCTGATAAACTGTACCTAGAAACAAAAATTATGGACACCAGACAACTATACTTCTTTCACACACTCATAAAATATCACACCACAAAACAAACAGCATTAGTAGATAACCATCAATACAATACGCGAAATCGAAATCAACACCCAGTTCCCTATATGATGAAAACAGTAACACAACGTTCCTTCAATTTCTTGGCACCAAAATTTTATAATAATTTACCTGAACGAATTAAAACAAGTATATATCCACCACAATTCAAAAATGCATTGAAAAAATTCATTCTTGACAATCAAAGACAATTAATTCATCGCCATTTCGATACTTACGCAAGCTGAACAAATCATGATCCTAATATGTTACAGTGTGCTGCTTGCATAAATGAGGAGGAACTAATTGTAATTCTATATATCGTGTATTTATTTTTATCTCCATTGTTTATTGTTTATAAGTATGTTATATTGTCATCTCTATTTTTAGGAACTACTTATAAGTATATATTTGTGTAATGTATGTAATAATTCTTATAAACCTTTTTATATTCATGTGAAACAAGTGGAACGACACTTATCGCTCATTAGCTTTATTCATTTTCTTTTTCTTTTGTAAGATACTCCTTTGTATTTGTATTTATTGAATAAAGATTATTATTATTATAATTAAAAGTGTAATATAAATGTATGGAGGCGTGTTATATTACAACTAGTATTTCAGAAAATCAATTGGTATCAAATAATATTGTGATTGATATCAAATTATTGTTTAAAATATAAAATAGCTTCTAGTTCAGTAAAATAAAGTTTCATTTAAAAGAGCTTATTTAATTAATCAAACAGGTATGCCATATTTGTCTTCTCCTTGTATATATGTTAAACTATTTTCCTTGATATCCTTGACAGCTTTATCAAGGTCTTCGTAGAATGCGTGGTATTTTCTCTTTGCCCCTCTACTCATGATGAAAGCCTCCTTCAGTCTGAAATAATAAATGAAAACACTTTTTATATGTTCGCGACCCTACCTTAAAGTTAGGTGTATGGTAAAATCGTTTTAGCCTTATTGGATTCTGGATGTTCTACATCCGTAGTTGGTATATATGGATGGGATCTCTTGAGAAATTCATGCCATCTGTACCCCCCGGTAATAAAAGAATGTACCGTTGCAAATGGAGAGTCTTGTGAAGTTATAGGAAGCGTATATGTACCTGTAACCTTGAGCGAGAAGACAAAAATTTTTGAAATGCTGGTTGTTCCGTCTTTGCCACATTCATTCATACTAGGGGTTGATTTTTTGGCGCAAGATACGTATTGTTCCTGATTTGTTTTCGGATCACTGGTCCTTTGGGAAGAACGATGAGTCAAATCAACTACTAGTTAATTCCATTCACTCCGCTAATCACTTGACTGGTGCTCAGCGTCAAAGGTTAAGTGAACTTGTGAAAAAAACGTTTTCAACTATAGGCGATAAACTTGGATGTACCTCTGTAGTACAACATGAGATTAAGACTAATCACCCTCCCATCAAACAACGTCACTATCCCTTGAGTCCGGCTATGCAAAAATATGTAAAGCAGGAGCTGGAACAAATGTTAGCCGATGGAATTATCGAACCTTCAACTTCTCCGTGGGCGCACCTATCGTTTTGGTCCAGAAGCCGGACGGACGCTACAGATTTTGCGTGAACTATAAGAAGTTGAACGAAGTAAGTATACCGGACGCCTATCCTATACCTTTTATGGAGGCAACACTGACAAAACTACGAGACGCTAGATATCTAACTACTTTGGACATTAAAAGTGCTTACTGGCAGATGCCACTAGCTGAAGAATCCAGACCAGTGACTGCTTTTGTAGTTCCGACCAGAGTATTATTTCAATGGAAACGAATTCCGTTTGGGTTGCACTCTGCAGCAGCTACGTGGCAGCGATTTATTGATACAGTTGTAGGTTTTGATCTCGAGCAGTATGTTTTCGTGTATCTTGATGATGTCATCGTGTGTACCCCCACGTATGAAAAACACTTGGAGGTACTCGAAGAAGTTATATCCAGAATTAGCAAAGCAGGTATAACTCTTAATTCTATTAAATGTAACTTTTGTGTTCCGGAGCTTATATATATATATATATATATCTCGGGTACGTGGTTAACGCGAATGGATTAATGGTTGATCCAGGGAAGGTCGAAGCAGTATTTAAGATACAACCTCCCTCGAATACAGCCGAAGTTAGACGTTTTTTGTAGGACTAGCGTCACAGTACAGACGTTTCGTTCCTAATTTGGCCACATTAGTTTCTTCTTTAACAGCACTTCTAAGGAAAAATCAATCGTTTGTCTGGGATAAAAATTGCTAGCAAGCATTCGATTCTTTGAAAGAACAGCTAATATCAGCGCCAAAATATTAGTATTTCCTAACTACGATTCACCTTTTGCGGTCCAAACCGATGCCAGTGACTATGGACTCGGTGCTGTTTTGACTCAGGTCCAGGACGGGAATGAAAAGGTTATTTGTTACCTCAGTAGGTCTCTAACAAAACAAGAGCGAAAATACACTGTTACCGAAAAGGAATGTCTTGCCGTATTGTTCGCCATTGAAAGATTGAGAGCTTATATCGAAGGCACTAGATTTACCATTGTTACGGACCACTACAGTCTGAAGTGGCTTTTTTCTATTAAAGACCCTGTGGGACGTGTTGCAAGGTGGGCACTTCGCCTTCAACAGTATAATTTTGAAATTATTCACAGGTAAGGTAAATAACATATAGTTGCAGACACCCTATCACGAGCGGTCCATAAAGTTGAGGTGATAAATCTAGAATCCCAACACGAGATTAAAGATAAATGGTACATGAACATGTTGGACAAAATTAAGTCAAAACCTACTGAATATCCACTTTGGCGTTCAAAAGGTACGAAATTATTTCGTCACGCCAAACTTAAATATCCTGTTTTAGCTGACTCTCGTACAGAGTGGCTACATGTAATCCCTAAACAGTCCAGGATAGATTTAATTAGACAGTGTCAAGACCTACCGACTAGCGGTCATTTAGGAGTGTTTAAGACTTTAGGTAGATTATCTACAAGTTACTACTGGCCTAAAATGGCTAGTGATGTTGCGAAATATATCGGTAGATGTCCTACGTGTAAGTTTACATTACTTTTCCCGTTACGATCTGCGACCGCTAAAGTGGTTACGAAGATTTTAGAGGAACAAGTAATTTTGGTATTTGGAGCTCCCGACAAAATTGTATTGGATAACGGACTTCAATTTCGTAGTGTAGAATTTCAAAAAAAGCTGAAGATTATGGGATTAAATTAGCCTTTACTGCCAATTACCATCCTCAGGCGAGTCCTGTAGAACGCGTTCACCGCGTAGTGAAAACTATGCTAAGTGCATACGTGTCGAAAAAACATTCAAACTGGGATAGATACCTACCCCAGGTAGCCTGGACATTGCGATCGGCAAAGCACGAAGTTACAGGGTTAACACCCAACTTTATTTTCTTCGGAAGAGAACTGCCGATCCAAGGTAATCAATCAGAAGCTGATCGATCTCCCGTGAAAGCTACATTACGAGCCGAGGGATTAAAGCAAGTTTTTGCCGATGTTAAGATGCGCTTAGAGAAATCATATGGCAAGGTTAGTAATACTTACAACATTAGGCGAAGGGATGACAAATTTTAATTAGGATAACTAGTCTGGAGAAAGAACTATGCTATCTCAGATGCTGCGAAAGAGTTCACCTCTAAGCTAGTCCCAAAATATACTGGACCATGTAGAGTCACTAAGATTCTTCCGCCCTGGACATATCAATTGGTAGATAGTAGTAATAAGGTTGTAGGAAATTGGCTTGTCAAGTATCTGAAAGCATATCCTCCTGATGAGAAGGAAGATGACTCCGGTGAATAATTTTTTTTGTTTAGATTAGTTTCGTCATTGTTATTTTGAATAATTTTGATGTTGTTACTATTTTTAATATTTCTCTTGTAAATACTTTCTAAGATAGGTAAAATTTCTACTACAGGTTGAAACCGTAGAACGTTTTATTTTGGGAAAAAAACTTACTTTTCTCTGGGAAGAGGGGGTGTTGAAAACCCGAATGGTTGAATTCCATAGCCAAAAAGTATAAATACTAACCTTGGAACATTAGGAAACAAGACAATCCTAATTAATAAATTGTATATATTTGGATAACATCTCAAAATTCTAATAATAAGCATGCGAACAAATTCTGCCAGCAATTGCCATGTTTATATTTTTTTTAGTATCAATTAGAATGTACTGTCAAACCTCAAATAAAATTTATTTAAATTATTGTTATTTATTGGATGAAGTCACAGTGGCTAAGTAGTATATTGAATGAAGACGTCTTCCTTTCTAGTTTGGAGAGGAGACATATGTCATACGCTTCTTGGATTAGCATGTGCTACATTCCTAGTTGGGGATATTTTAGCTGAATATATATATATATATATATATATATATATATATATATATATATATATATATATTAATACTTATAGTAATCAAGAGATTACATTTATTTAATTGGATTTGTAGTATTAATCATCACTTACCTACAAAGTCACCCAAGATCAATAGGTGAGTCTTCATATCAATTTCATTCTTTAGCTAGAGTTCTTTTACAATCATTTGATAGAATTACATTGATCTTTCTTGTTTCAGACCTTTCTTTTCTTACCATCTTCTTTTCTTTCACGATTATTTCTCTCCTTGCATATTTCCGATATTATTGGATCATCACTTTCCGTTCTATGCATCGGGTAGAGCGTGAGACTTATACGAAAGATTTTTTTTTGTGGATCAAGTAGTGTCCTATGAATTGAAGAATTATCTGGAATTGATATACCTGGATGTTGGAATGTACCAATATCAATCCTATACCCGAAACAGATACCAGCTGCCTATTCTTCACCAGGGAAGTTCGCAGCTTACGTGGATATAAACAGACCTTCAAGTAAGCTCGTTCCACATATACCTAGAGTCCTTTCACTCGGTTTAGGTTCAGTCATACGAGTATATAGGATGTGTATACAATTTCCCGAATACATTTTAATTATAACTAGAGTTACTGTGCTATAGGACTTATATCGTTCCATTGTTGGAAATATATGAATTTCTCCCATACTTAGATTAAGAAGTAGCTAAAACAAATAGATACTTAATAGACTATTAGAAGTAAGATTGAAATTTACATGAATAATTCTAAGTTCATTTACATTTACCAAGAGTTAATATCAACAATTTTAGATAAAAAGTATTATAAATTGTATACTTGCCAATACTTGTAAACAAACAGTACTGATTGTCAGAGTAACATAATATAATTCAAAATAAATACTCTTCATTTTCATGAAGATAATTATTATTATAATATTCTAGACGAACTTCAGATCGTCTTGATTATACTAATAAAAATTCTAACACATAATATAGCGTTACCCGACGTCGAATAATTCCATATGTGTATTCCTTTTCTTTTTCGTACAATAGACAATATAAAATAGATAAATACGAGACATCTATAGTAAATAAACATTGATCCTTATTTTTATGAAAAGTATTTTCTTTAACAAAAATCCTATCCCTGAGATAATATATTTACAATAGAGTCTACTTCATATTAACATCAATAAATTTGCTTAGGGCGCAACAGTTGTTGGTACTTTATTGATCACCGTACTGTGATAACTTTTGCATTATCCATTACAATTGTGGCAGGTTCTTCAAAGTTCACTAAAAACTGGTATTCAAACCAATGCAAAACATTTTCTCGGTTCATTTCACCGTGGTAATCCCCATCTTGTTTTTTGGAAGAAAAAACCAGCCCTGCTCCAGGAATCAATCCAGAAGAGTAACCAGCATGCAATACTATATACCTACAATAAGGAAATAACAAATTACTACTAGGTTTCCTAGATAGACTGCATAGCTCAAAACAACTATTAATAATTGTATATATTTCAATAAAATAGTGTGATAGTAAATATTTGAAAAGGTCTTAAAATGGCAGGAATGTTAGTACATCATAAATTAATTGCTAAATTTTATTATTCAATTACCTTAGACCACCAATTTTGGTTATTTTCACGCTTCTATGATTAAAATCTTGCCAAGAACATCCAACAGTACCGTCTTTAAATATCCAGGTCTCATCCAAAAACACAAATTGATATAAACCTCCCCTTTTTAGCTTGACATATTCATGTAGAAAATGTACACGTTTTAATGCAATATGTGGCAACTCCATTAAACCACGACGAGGATCATCTTTTTGGTATTTGAATCCAATATTTTTCACTATCTTCCAGAGTGATGTTAAACAACCATTAAAGAGTTCACGCTTCTGGAGTTTGTCTCTTAAAGTTTTCAAGCTTATGGGTTCCTGTGAAAAAATATTGTGTTAGTTAATTATGAATAAAATAAAACAGTAAATTCAATATACTCACTGTTTCCATACAGTTATCAATTTCAACAGTAGGTTTTATGCGTTGTCTCTGTTTAGGTGGGCTTTTAGGCTGTTCGCCTCTAATATGCTTGGCGGCAATACGGTTAACAGTGGTAACGCTAAGTTGTAAAGCTTCTGCAACTCTCTACAATATAGTTACTTCAATTTATGAAAGAATAATATATTATCAAGTTTAATTAACCTAACCTAGCATTAAAAACATTTAATCATTTACATTTAAATATGTAACAATAATATTAATAATGATGAATACAAATAGCGAATACTATTACTTACGCCTCTTACAGCAGTAAGCGGGAGAAGCAGGCCTCCATTTCGGCATTCTCGTTCAAAATAGCTCAACAAAGATGTTACCATCTCTTGACATTTTCTGTTCAGCTGCTTCGGCATTTTATTAACCACACACTGCAGATTTGCCTAAATAATTAGTTATGAAAATAATTGTTTTTTTAATCTTAGCGAAGCAATGAATTTAAAAGCACCAAAAAAACTTGTGCACATACACCACAGATTTATCGTTAACCATAGACAATGTCAATGTATTTCTTTGTTTCAGATCAGGCGCTGAGGAAGAAATGGAAATATCTGCGAGACCAGTATGCTACAGAGCTTTCAAAATTAGTACGTCCCAAATCCGGAGCAGGAGCAGATGAAGTTATTACATGCAAGTGGCAGTATTTAAATGCATTTTATTTTTTGAAAGATATTGTTAAGACTCGAAAAAGCTCTGGTAATTGTTCCATGCTTGAAACATCAAGTACAGATGAAATTGTTCAACAGCAGAATACCAGTCCGGAAATACAAGACGATGTGGAATTTACTGAGCCTGAAAACATGATACAAGACCAGTTCAATGTATCCATCATAGATAATGACTAGATCCCTGCACCAGCTAGTCCCTCTGAAACTATGGAAGAAACTTCAAAAGCAAAAAGAAGTATATACACATACTGTGGAGAGAGTCAAACGAGTGAGACGTGATGACTATACGGCTTCAGTGCTAGAAATTGAAGGAAAAAAATTACAAATTTTGTCTCAGAGGAAGAGTACAAAAGAATACAAGGAACCCGAGGATGAGCATTCATTATTCTTCAAAACACTTTTGCCTCATGTAAGAAAGATTCGTCCAGAACACATCTATCCATTTCGTGCAAAAATTCAGGATATAGTCCAGCAATTTGCGTATCCCATGTCTTACAATGTTGGGTCTACACCTACAAACAGCACTCCATTTTCACATGTTAGTACTTCAAACCAGAGGGTATCCATAGATGAATATGAAGGATCTCCTCAAGGTCACGGAAATGAAGACTTCTCAGGACTTGACCGGTTGCTAAATTTAAAATAACAAAAAGAATTCGAGAATCCTTCAAAGTAAAATTTACAAGAACATAAAATTATTGTATTCGAGTATTTTTAATGTATTGTCCCTGGGACTAACCAAAGCCAGAACTTTATTATTGCTCCAAAAGCTCTTTTTTATTTCTACAGCCACCATTTTGTTTTATTTTTTGATTCAAATACCACTTCTTTTATGAACTTGAAATGTTGCAAAAATATGGGTTTGGTTAGTCCCAGAGACAATACCTTAAAATACTCTACAGGTGTTTTGAAACTCCCTGTATACTATTAGAAGTGTTATATAGTATAACTAGTTGTAAGATGTATTCTATAAATAAATGTTATGATAAGTATTTATTAACAAAATCAAAGACACTATACCATCACCTCAAACAAATAACTAGTCATTCTTCGGCATAGATAGGTTGCTTATGCCAATTTCCCCAAAACTTGACTAAAACGCTTTCAATTTTCTTGAGGATGTAACTAAACGTGGTTAACTCCATTCTCATATAAGAAAAAAAACTCACTTTGTCCAATTTCAATTGAGGAAATAGATGGTGGTATTCCTCAAACCTACCCTCTTCTGCGGTTAATTGCATGAACACCGACTTTCCTTCTACGAATTTTTAATTCGACATTTTCAAGCAAAAATAACTCTTCATCACTTGAGGAAGACATTGTCTCAACGAGAGCTGACAAAACACTAAAAGAAGATGCTTGAAATGCAAGCGTTTGTTGTGTACACATAACAAAATTCTCAAGTGCTGAAAATAGGTTACTTGTAACCAGCTTTCTTTGTGAACGCACCTTTAGCAGGACTTATATTGGAGAAAAACCGGGATATACAGCTCGCAGCGGATTCTTGAAGGGACAGGTCTGGTTTTCGGAATCAGGGTGGTGACTTCTTGATTGACTATTACGGGCTTCAAATCTCCTATTTAAGGGCTTCAAATATCAAGTACCGAAACAGGGTACCACCGTGAATAAAATGTATAATTAGAACTGTCTGGGTATGGTGTACACACTAGATATAAATTGAGTGAATGAAACGACGAGTACTCAGTGTGTATTTATTACAAATACACACTGAGTACTCGTCGTTTCATTCACTCAAAATGTATAATTGTCGACTGAATAGATATATTTGCTTCTAGTGAAGGAGGTTTAACGATAAAGAGACCGATTCCACTGGAATTGTCGTTTAAATAGGAACATTACGAATGTAAAAACGATCATTCGACGCGTTCTTAACACATCGAGGTAAAATAATTTTGAATTAGAGGCGGGAGTAGCTGAAGAATAAGTAACGCTCCTAAATAACTAATGAATGTCGCGATGACATGTTTCAACATGTAATCAAAGAAATGTAGAAATTAGACAATTTAATGGAACAAACCATAGCGCCAATAGTTATAAAGTTCTGACCAGATGAAAATTCATCAGATTTTTCATTTTCCGATAATATTTCGTGTTCGAATAATATTAGTAACTCTGTTTTGTAAATAAGTTCTATAGTTCTAGTAAATCATAATATAAAAATAATTGATTATTATAACTGACTCTATAATGAACGTATTATTACTGATATTGTATTATATGGCCAGCCTTTGTCACAATCATGTTTTTATTTCATACCTACTGACAGCCCTACCTAAAAGTACGGCTATGCGTGCTGTACGAATTTAAAACTTAATTTAAATTTTTCCTGTGATTTGAATTCCTATCTAATAATAATTACGCATTCCATATACCTTAAAAATATATTACAAATACTTCCTGAAAGACAAATTATTCATCATATTCATTTATTATTCCATATTCTACACTAATATCAATTTTAACATTTCTTCTCAAAAAAAAATTATCATAAAATCTCCAATCGAGACTAAACAAAAAATTATCTACTTTTCTGTATTAAAATAACCGTTATACGCAACAAATTAATAACACTCATTTCACAATCAAACAAAAATAAAAAGTTCACATCCCAGCAGAACCTGTGAGTATGGTTCTGAACAAACCCGAATAAACAGTCTAGAACAAAAAACCAAGTGGAAAGAAAATTATCGCAGAGTCCACAACATAGCTGATAACCAACCAGATACTGGCATGCAGTGAAAGGCAAATTGTTACTGCCTATTTCAACCGTTTAACATCTTGTACAAATGTATCAAAATGTACTGCACAGCAATTAAGATACTTACGTCTGAAGCTAGAGCAATAGTAAAATCATTATTACATTTCAATATTAGTAAAGAAAACTTACTTGATGCTTTAATTGTTCGCATTTATTAAAAAATTAAATTAGACTATGACTCAAAGAAATATCTTGGAAGAAACGTGGAAGATACTTGGAAGAAGAGAAAGAAGCTTTGATGAAGAAGATACTTGGAAGAAACGTGGAAGATACTTGAATGATGGGGACACTTGGGTGATGTTTAGATGAAAACGCCATCCTCCTCCTCATTTGTTACTTGGAAACTACTTGGACGACACTTTGAACATGAAAAGACTTGACAAGACACAAAAACACTGAAACTGATATATCTCACCCTCTTCTTTCTTGACGAGAACAGAAATCACATTAGCCCTCCTCATATACCAAAAAATGAAGTAAAAATTTTAAAACTCATTCTCGCCCGCAAAAGAACCGGGCCCCCTTAAGACAAACGTCTATCATCATGAAACTTATGCAAAGACAATCTCAAAAGAGTCGGTTAAAGACTCTCTCTCACACACTCGTGGTCATTACCTTACACAATTACTCTCATGCTAACTCACACTTACAAATGAGCTCTTACTTGCACTCGCATACAATTGCACCCTTACTCTCACTTATACTTGTACTCACATTTAAACTTGCACTCTTACTCAGTTGTGGTCGCACTTACTCACAATACACTTCACACTTTCATTTGCTCCAGTCTCATGGGCACTGTCTCTCACAATAAGTTGTACTCAATACATGCACTCGCACTTTTACTTACACTCTGACAAAATTCACAGCCTCACTCCAATTTTACTCGCACTCACTTCCACTTGTAATCATAATCTTACTCAAACTTGTAAATTATTAAACTTAAATTAACTCTTGCTTGCACTTGAAAACTTACTGGCACCCTCTCTTGCACTTTATATGCATTGTAATCTCACTTGAACTCATACTTCTATTCACATATTCAAAGAGCCGAGGTTCCTGGACCGTTACTCGTTGAACAAACTGGCACCACACTGGCCGAAATAAAGTCGACCCACGCATTACTCTCTCTCATTAAAAAACAAAAAAGACACTTGGGTGACGTTTAGAGAAAACGTCATCCCCCTCCTCACTTAACTTTCTCCCTCATTAAAAAACAAAGGAGACACTTGGGTGATGTTTAAAGAAAACGTCATCCCCTCCTCACTTAACTCACTCTCTCTCTTTCTCACACAGAACAAAAAGCATCTCGTAGTCATTAAACACCCCAAAAACTTACTCTCTTAACATTAAATAATCTCTCTCACTCTTAATATAAAAAATGAGACTCTCTCTCACTCTTAAAATAAAAAAGAGACTCTCTCTCTCATAAAATAAAAAAGAGACTCTAGCATACAACTAGAGTACTCCCTTTCTCTACATCATTTACACTAATCTTGACAACAGAGCCCTTACAACACTCTAATATCAACATTAAAATTTTTATACACTTATATTTCACACTTACTTATACTTTACATTGATTTACTTTCTTACCTTTTACACTTATGTATCAGAGCAGTATACAGTCTCATTTTACATAAACTCATTTACTCAATCGCCTCATTTCCCTTTTACTATTATTCATTCGTTGTCACTATTTCATTATTTCCCGCACCCCCAATTTGTAGGAATTTAAACTTAATTTAAATTCTTCCTGCGATTTGAATTCCTATCTAATATTAATTATGCATTCCATAAACCTTAAAAATCTATTACAAGTACTTCCTGAAAGATAAATCATTATTCATATTTATTTATTATTCCATATTCTACACAAATATCAGTTTTAACCTTTCTTTCAAAAAAAATATCATAAAACCTCCAGTCGAGACTAAACAAAAAATGATCTACTCTTCTTCTGTATTAAAATTGTTTGAGTAGTCTTGGGCTTTGTTACTGAACACGCCAAAGTTAGGACAGTTGGCAGATGTCAGAAAGGCGCGGGATCATCGGGGGACAGAGGTTAACAAAACACATGTACTTGTCAGTTGTTAATGAACAATAAAAGTCCTAAAACTCTAGTGTTGATACTTTATTTAGTTAACAAAGAACCCACAAAACAAAAATAACCATTATATGCAACAAATCGTGATTCGGCACGTACTCACTTCGCAAATTCCCCACTTTACCTCCATTTCCTACACTCTCTCTAGAAACCAAATAAATAATCTTCGCACCTAACAACCTTCCTCTTTGAAAGCCAACCAACATGTAGCCTTCAATTATTTTCTACCGGCAAAAAGACCGGCTTTTTAATACTCATTAGAATTAAATAAAATATCAGAATTAGACAACATAATAAAAAGTGACACAGTGATAATTTCTTGATTGCTATGCAAAAATAAAACTTTATAATGAAACATTAAATAAAACCAAGCGAAAAGTGAAAACAATTTAATTCAACCATATCCAATCACAATCATTAAAAGTACAACGATACAATTAAATTATAAATTTCGTCACATCAAATAAAGTGACTGGTCATTCGAGAAAAACAATTAATAACACTCATTTCACAATCAAACAAAAATAAAAAGTTTGACTCTGTTAAACACCTGCAATTACAAGCGACCCGAAGAATTGTATACCGACGTTGTAAAGGGTCGAGTAGGCAAATAAAAGAATGAAGGTGTGAATTATATTGTAAATAGTTTTTAAATTCTGGAGTTTTAATTGCCCACCCGGCAAGGGGTATATTACATTTTTACTCTCTGTCTATTAACAGACTAAAGTGTAATCAAATTTTTGAAAAGAAGTAAATCGTATTACTCTATATAGTAACACTTCATTGATACTTTTTTTAGATCTATTGTCATACACTTTCTTGTACTGATATTAATGAGCGAGTTGTCGAGACACATTTTAACACAATAAAAAAATTAATAGAAACATTCTTAAAATAACATAAAACAAATAACCAATTGATTGGAAGCAAATAAAAGAAGAATATAATTGAAAACGGATCATCACCGATATCCATTCAATCTAGCTGAAAATTTAATGAAAAGAAACGACAGAAAGCAAATGAGGAATATCTATTCTTCAGATTTTTATTTGATCTTACCTGAAATTGGTTTTTAATCGTGTGAAAAAAGTTTTAAAAAAATAAACACTGAGAAGATAGCTAATCAAATAACGTTAAATTTATTATCAATTCCAAAATACAACATAAATTATAATTTCAATATGGATATAAAATATAGAAATAATACAAGATTTCCCATGATTTACAATTTCAAAGTCGCTTGGGACACTTTATATTTCGCTCGAAAAGAAAACAAAAACGTATTGCACACAAATATTGCTCAGTATTTGAAATAGTTCTGACTAAACCACTAGACGTCAGCATTATTGAGTCTACGTAAACCAATAGTACACGCGTGATAGAAATGACTTTATATTGGTTGAATTTTCATTGGCAATGGGTCTGTCTAAATTAGTTTACTTAAGTGAAATTAAATTATTTGACAAGTTGAGTTCAGTATATTCACGCAGATAAGATACATTTAAAACAAATTTTTTGAGATATAAGTATATAAATAAATAAATATATAAATAAAATATACAATGCGAGTTTCTAACTTGCGATACATTCTGTAAATCAAAGACAGTTTTTTGTTGGAATTATACTTGGACAGGTCGATTAGTGTTTTAAATTGCGCTTTTTGTGATGCAAGGAAATTTTTTAAGTGTCCCAAATCTGGGATATGATGTCATCGACAATTTTTTTAAACGGCTATCCTAATTTTTTATTACTATTCTGGAAGGGTATATTAAATTACACATGCACACCAAATATCAAATTTTTATTACTTGTCCTTTAAAAGTTATTCAACAAATTGAGGAATCTGATTTAACTTAATGAAATAATTCAGGCAATTTAAAAATGGAATGCCAAGAGGTATTTGTTGATCTTTTTTTGTCGAACTGGGTTGATGTTGACATTGTGAAACAAAAAAGTTAAATAAAAACAAGTAAGGAGAGTAGCATTGTATAGAACGAGGATTATATTTATTAATCATTAGTTTGTAATAAAAATTTGATATTTGGTACGCAGGTGTAATTTGATAAACCCTTCAAGAATATTCATATAAAAATAAGGATTATTTGAAGAAATTGTGAATGACGTTATATCCCTGTGGTAATGAACGGTAGGCTTAAGAAATTATCAATGGTTGGCATCTGTCAACGACACATGTTTGTTCACTATTGTGAGGTTAGGACTATGTTATTCATGAGTACATTATACTACTATTAAAACTTATTAAGCCGATATTGTATTATTGAGAGACCTAATAATGCCAATTTTGGGACACGCTGTACAACATTTATTTACATCAAAAAGAGCGTAGTTCAAAATACTAATCGATGTGACCGAGGATGTTTCCAAATTGTCTTTGATTTACTGAATTTATTCCAATTTAGAGACTCGCATTGTAAAATATATATATATATATATATATATATATATATATATATATATATATTATATACATACATATGTATATAAACTCTAAAACCAATGGTCGAATGTAATACTATCCAATTCTGTTATGATATCGCTTCTTTCAGAAGAGGAATCTTCGATTTGGTGAAAATCATCATTCGTAGTTGATCCTGCAAAAAAAAATTCGTTAAAACAAAAGGTAAATTGGAAATCAGATATTTTATCAGCACTACTTTTTGTAGACAATCAGATTATTATTTTTGCAGACGAGGATGATGTGACATACATAATAAAGAAATGGGAGGAATTAAATAAATAGGGACTAAATTTGTACCTGGGAAAATCCATTGTTTGGTAGTAGGTGATATACCTTGTAATTTATATATAGAGAGGGGAAACGATAAGGCACATAAGAGTTCCTAAAAGGCGCCAGAGAAGAGATGAAATACACGATGAAAAAGTTAAACCTATTTTGTCGAAATACCTCTATTAGGCAACTACATCCCCTAGTCTAGGATAAGGCGCGTGAAAAAGTCCATGAACCCTAACTTTCTACCGTGTGGTAAATAAGCTCCTGGGCCAATGTGAAGCATTTTCTCCCATAGGACATATATATGCTGCTTGTCAAATAACTCCCATAACGACCGCACAAACGTTACACAATACTGGCAGACATTTCCCGCCTACCCTCTCCCCCAAACCTCCCCAAAAGGGGCAAAACTGGTCCGTTTGCTATTGGCTGACAAAATCGCTACGCATGCTTCATGTTGACTTTTTCTACACATTCGTACGTTTTGTATTGTATTTAAATTTTTCATGAGCGTGATTTTATAAGTACCATAAGTGGCTCGTAAAATCGGGAAAATGGCCAAATAATTTGTATGTGAGTGCACAGCAGTAGGTTAGATTAGGTTTGTAATGAGTGGGTCAATAAGGCCCTCCACTGCGACTCGTAAGAGTCTATTGTGGCTCATACCTATTCATATTTCACCAAACAAACTCAGCTTCTGAACGAAGCCGATTAATTTGTTTAGTGAACGATATTTTAGGTCCGAAGACGAGAGAGAGGCCCTGCCAAACTTCAGATACCTGACTCGAGCCGCGGCGGGGCAGGCACAAATTATATGCTCTGCTGTTTCATCATCTTCCAAACAGAGATGGCAAATCGGATCATCCGACAGTCTAGGTTTCAGCATTTGATGATTCAAAGGATAGTGGCCTGTTAGGCAGCATAGGTCATGTATATTATAGCGTAACATTTGTTTAGATACATTATTCGAAGGATGTATGAAGGCCTTTGAATGAACCAGTCCTGGTATATTATGCCAGAAGTCTAAAACTCTTCTTGTTGTCCAGGTATTTAGTATTTGTTTGGCAATACTTGCTGCGATGTCAATTGCAGGTTCTGATCCGATAAATACACGAGCGGCACCCTCCCTTACAAGAGAGTCCGCCTTCTCATTACCATCCATACCAGAGTGGCCAGGGATCCAGACCAGCGATACCCTGTTGCGTTCTCCTATTGAGGCGAGTCTTTTCTGGTAGTCTAAAACCAATTTCGACGTTAAACGGTAAGAGCTAAGTGCTTTCAGAGCCGCTTGACTGTCCGTGAAATTTTTTATTGATCTGTGTGTGGTTGGTTTGCCCCAAACTCTCCACACATGAAACAATGGCGTAAATTTCCGCCTGAAATACGGTTGCCTAGGATCCTAGAGAGGTTGAAATTTCTGTCCTAGGTCTTCGCCCGTATACATCCGCACCAGAACCTGAGTTTGTCTTTGAACCATCGGTGTACCAACAGATGCCTGCTCTTAAGAGTTCATCCTTGCGGAGGACCGTATAAGGCTGATTGTAGTTTACTGTTGGAAGCATTATATCAAAGATCACTCTCCAGAACACTATGACTTTCAGTGTCCGCTAGCATTCTGCTTTGCTCTGTATAAGCTTGTTTTGTGAATTTAGAAATATGCAAAATTCTATATGCTGTCCATCTAGCCTTCTTTTCCAGAAGTATATGGAGAGGAGGTAGGTCCAGGAGGATTTCCATGGCTGCTGACGGTGTGGTACTGACAGCACCAGTGATAGCCATACAAGCCTGTCTCTGTATACCAGAGAGCTTTGTTTGGGCCGTTTTCTGTAAAGCTTTTGACCACCAAGCAATGGCTCCATATGTGATCATTGGTCTAACAATCATCACATATATCCAGTGGATTTCTTTGGGACACAAGCCCCAAGATTTTCCACAGATCCTGCGACATTTCCACAAGGTTAGTCTGGCCTTATGTATAACTTTTTCGAAGTGAGCGTTCCAAGTAAGTTTTTTATTTAGGATGATCCCCAAATATTTTACTTCCGCTGCAAATGGAATAATCTCACCATTACAGGAAAGTGGCGGAAGGTCCGCAAAATTCCTTCTCTTAGCGAAGGGAACTATTACAGTTTTACCAGGGTTAACAGACATCTGTTCCCTCTGGCACCAACTGTAGACATCGTCCAAAGTCTTTTGGAGGATATTATATGCTATCCTTGGTCCTTGCCAGAATTACAAGGTCGTCTGCATACGCTTGCAGTTCTACCCCTCTTCCTGCGAGAGTACCAAGCAGGTCATCCATCAAGAGTGATCACAGTAGGGAATATAGTACTCCACCCTGCAGGCAGCCACTGGAAACCTTGGTGGTGGTATATAATTCTACGCCAGACTAGCTCTACACAGTTTAATGAGGATGGGTAAAAGTAATTCCAGTCCGTTTTGTAGCAGAGCTGGAAATATGCCATCCTCACCGGGAGTACAGCAGTAACAGTACCAATAATCATAATAATGTTACACCTGTTCTGTGAATGTCAGAATAACAGCTTGGACTGAAAATAAGAAGAGGGCTGAATATGCTGATTAGTCACAGTCACATGTCAAGGTGACAGTCTACAATGGACAATTTGCAAAAAATATCAGCTTCCAAATCATGAACTCATTGTGAACAGCCAAAAAGCAAATGAGTCGTCAATAAAAGAATAAGTTTCATATAATTTATATATATTGCAAAATCCGCTCTTAAAATGTTAACAATTTGTTGATGTCATCACGTGACAGCAAACGCGCTTTCTATTGGTGTGACGTCAAATGGTCGTATCTGTCAGGTATGTAGGTTATGTTTTAGCTACCTTCAGCTCAATTAAGTTGTGTTTTTAGTGTTTTCAACATTTTATATCATTCTTTCGGTGTTTTACTGTGATCTTGTGTTTGGTTGACCATAATAATTACAACGAATGTTATTTGATCAAAAATGCCAAACAAATAAATAATGAACCTAAACATAAATTCATCTTCTATTTCAATATCAAAAGCAAAGACCATGGCCTGGTTACATAAGTCGCCGTTCACAGGAAAGGTGCCACAGTCACATGTACCTTTTAGATAGCGTGGGATTCTGTTTCAAGATTTTATCGAATAAAAAATACGATTCGAGTTCCTCGATAGCTAGCGAGGAGTTGAATTGCTTGCATTTCCAGAAAATTATAAGTGAATAAGTTTATTTGTGTTCTGTTAGGTTAATCATAGACAAAATATTACTATTTTATTAGTATGCGTTTCAGACAAGCAGATGGAAGTACCAATGAATTTTAGTAGTATTGTAAAATTTCCTGTTTTATCCACTCACCGCTGCCAAATGTCAATAATTTTGATTTATAACCACCAGAGACAACACACTTGTTGAAATCTTTATTGTGAATAAGCCTTACGCGCCCTCAATTCCTTCATCCATGACAGTTGTAAAAATGTCAATTGGTGAATAAGTACTGTAATAAATGGGTCAAGGTGTAGTTTTTGTAAGAGTGGATTATATATAATAAAGCATATATTAAAACAAAACATATTGTTTTAACAAAATAACAAAAGGTTATGGGCCCAGAGATTTAAAGTTTTTAAGTTTGAGGTTACGTGTGAGCACGTGGTTAAAGAAACTGAACCGAGAATATACCTATAAGAAGAAAATGTCAGGAATTGGAAAAGGTTACCTTATCGAGCCGTTAAATGGTTTGAATTATCATAATTGGAAATTTCGGATGGAACTAATATTTGCAGAGAATAACGTGAATGAGTGTGTGCTAGCCGCTATTGATCCGACAAAAGAAAGCGAGGTGAAAAAAGACAATAAAGCTAAATGTCTGATTGTCCAATGTGTTGAGGATTCACAAATTGAGAGCTTACGAAATTGTAAAAATGCTTTGGAAATGTGGAAGGTCTTGAAAGATAAGTACGAAAAAAGGGGATTACCTGGACAATTGTTCTTGAAGAAAAAGTTATTATCTATGAAGCTAAAAGAAAGTGATAACCTTGTAACATTTATAGAAGAATTTGAAAAAATATTAAGACAGTTAAAAGATGCTGGAGTAGAAGTAAAAGAAGATGATATTATATGCAATTTGTTACTAAGTTTGCCACCATCGTTCCAAACCGTGGTTACTGTATTAGAAAATATACCAGAGCTTAAATATGAAACTGTAAAATCAAAATTGTTAGCTGAAAATGATAAAAGACAACTGAATACCGTAAACTCAAATAGTAGTGTATCAAATGTGAATGTAACGGCATTTGTAAGTCAAGGTCCATGCTTCTCATGTGGGCAAAATGGTCACTACAAAAGAGAATGCCCCACATATAGGAACAAACAATTTAACAACCAGAATCTGGAGAAACGAACATTTCAAAATAGAGGAAGAGGATTTTACAGAAATAGAAGTTTTCAAACAGGAAGAGGATTTCAAAGAGGTTTTAGAGGTCAAACAGGCCATTACAACAATCCCAGAACCAAGTTAGTACAAGAACAAGTAGAAGATAACACATTGTTTGAAGATGAGAAAAATGAAAATAAAATATGTTTTATGACAGATATGGAAGGTAACGATAAAGATAAGGGTTCTAGTAAAGAATATTTAACTTTTTTTGTAGATTCAGGTTGTACTGACCATATGGTTAGCGATAAACAATATTTTTCTGAATTAATAATGTTGGACAATCCTATAAAGATTGCAATAGCAAAAAATGAATCTTATTTAAATGCTGTAGGTATAGGAAACATAGTAGTTTTAAGTGGTAATGATAAAATTGAATGCAATATAAAAAATGTATTCTTTGTTCCCATGTTAAGGAAAAATTTATTATCTGTCAAAAAATTAGAGTCTGCAAACATTTCTGTTACATTTGAGGATGCAAAGGTAAAGTTATTAGACAAAAATCATAGATTGATAGGTCAGGGTATCAGGAAAAATTTATTTGAAATATCTTTTAAATTGAAAAAGCCATCTGAGTGTCTAAATGTTGAAAGTAATAATGATTTTATAAAATGGCACAGGCGTTATGCTCATGTAGGGTTTACAGGGTTAAAACAAATTGTTAAAAAGGAAATGGTTACAGGAATAAAGAAAGAAGTAATAAATAGAAATGTAGAATTTTGTGAGCCTTGTGTTGCAGGTAAAATTACTCGTTTTCCATTTGGTATTCGTACAAAAAGCACAAGGTTATTGGAGATAATACATACAGATGTGTGTGGACCTATTACCCCTTTAACATATGATGGGTATAAATATTTCATAACTTTTATTGATGACTTTTGAAATTTTTCTGTTGTATACTTAATTAAAAACAAAAGTGAAGTTTTTCAGAAATTAAAGGAGTATGTACAAATGGTTGAAAATAAATTTAACAGTAGATATCAAAAATCCGATCTGACAATGGTGGTGAGTATAGTTCAGACAACATCACTGATTTTTGCAGAAACAAGGGAATACTATTAGACTATACTTGTCCTTATACACCAGAACAAAATGGAAAGGCCGAGCGGAAAAACCGAAGTTTAGTAGAAAGGGCTAGGGCAATATTAGTGGACTCAGGTATGTCCAGAGAATTTTGGGGTGAAGCAATTTTGACATGTAATTATGTCATGAATAGGGGTATGTCAACAAATTTAGGAAACGTAACTCCTTCAGAGTTGTGGTATAAGTGTAAACCAAATGTTGGAAATCTTAGAATTTTTGGTTGCAATGCTTATAAACATATACCCAAAGTAAACCGCAGCAAATTTGATGCTAAGACGGAAAAGTGTGTAATGTTAGGATATTCTCCAACAGGATATAGGTTGTGGAATATTGAAAAACAAAAATTAATCATTGGAAGGGATGTACAATTTGATGAGGAAAACTTTTATTTTAAAACAAATGGTGTAAGTGTAAATAATGAACCTAGAGAACTATCTATAGATAGGTTAGAATTGGATGTAAAGGATAATGATAATGAGGAAATTGAATTAAACAGGGATATTGAAACAAGAGACATAAATGAAAATGCTAAGGAATTGGATAACATGAGAAATAAAAGAGAAACAAAAATCCCAAGCAAATATGATGATTATGAACTATATATGGCTTTTAATGCCTGTAATTACATAGAAAATGTGCCAAATTGTTATAAAGACTTAGAAAATAGAAAGGACAAGGAGAAGTGGTTAGGAGCGGTTAGTAGAGAATTAGAATCAATACATGAAAATGAAACATGGGAGGAGGTAGAAAAACCAATAGGTTGTCAGGTTCTAGACACAAAATGGGTATTTTCATACAAAATGTTAGAAGATAGAGAGGAAAATAAATATAAGGCTCGATTAGTAGTTAGGGGGTTTGCACAAGAAAGAGAGAATTATTTTGATGAAATATATTCACCTGTAGCTAAGTTAGTAACTATTAGAAGTTTACTCTTAATAGGTAATCAAAATAAATACTACTTTCAACAGTTAGATGTGAAGTCAGCTTTCTTAAATGGTAAGTTGACAAATGACATATATATTTTTTACCCAGAGGGAATTGTGAATAATAATAATAAGGTTTTGAAATTAAAAAAATCATTATATGGATTACGCCAATCATCAAAATGCTGGAATTCAGAAATCAACTCTTTTTTATTAAAAATAGGTTTTGAAAGATCGGAGAATGACTATTGCCTTTATATATTGCGTAATACAAATGAAAATATTTATTTAATAGTATATGTAGATGATATAATCATAGCGGGTCCAAACTTATCAGATGTGAATGAAATAAAAAGGAGATTAATGAATAGGTTTGTAATGAAGGATAAGGGTCATATTAAAATTTTTTTGGGTTTAAGGATTAATTATGATCGTGATAAAGGTATTCTGAGGATTGACCAATCGAGATACACAAATGGGATACTTAACCGGTTTGGAATGACTGATTGCAAGGGTTCAGCTTTACCTATAGACCCTAAGCTTAATATATCATTATGTAACGATTCAAAAATGTTAACTAAGAAACCTATAAGAGAACTCGTGGGTTGACTCATGTATCTGATGCTAGGCAGTAGGCCTGATATATGTTTCAGCGTAAATTACTTTAGTAGGTTTCAGGATAAATCATCTGATGAAGTTTGGAACCATTTAAAAAGAGTTTTGAGATACTTAAAACTAACAGTCAATGTTGGCTTAGAATATGTTAGGAATAACGAAAATAATTTTTGTTGTTATGTAGACGCTGATTGGGGAGGTGATACGCATGATCGCAAATCTGTATCAGGTTTTGTATTTAAACTTTTTAATAACACTTTAATGTGGGTTACAAGAAAGCAGACTTGTGTGTCATTATCCACCACAGAAGCAGAATTAGTTGCATTATGTGATGCTGTACGTGATGGTCTGTGGCTGCGAAAATTAATTTCAAATCTAGGTGCCAGTTTTAATAATGTTACATTTTTCGAAGATAACCAAGGTTGCCTGTCGTTGATAAAAAAACCGTCTAATAATAAGAGGGTAAAACATATTGACCTAAAATTTCATTTTATTTGTGAATATTATAATAGCGGAATTATTCATTTGAAATATATACCTTCGGATAACCAACAGGCTGATATTCTTACCAAAGGTCTACATAATGTTTTATTTGTTAAATTTAAGGATCTTTTGGGTCTGAAGGAATTAAGCGAGGAGAGGTGTTGAAATCTTTATTGTGAATAAGCCTTAAGCGCGCTCAATTCCTTCATCCATGACAGTTGTAAAAATGTCAATTGGTGAATAAGTACTGTAATAAATGGGTCAAGGTGTAGTTTTTGTAAGAGTGGATTATATATAATAAAGCATATATTAAAACTAAACATATTGTTTTAACAAAATAACAAATCGAGGTGATTTGTGTTTATAAGTGTGTTATGACGCTTTAATTATAGTTTTATTTTTCCTATTTTATCAGTTTTCGTTTTCAAATGATATAAAGTCAGTTTGACTGATAAATTTCAATTTTTAAATAATAGTGTGTGTCAGGTTTTATGATGCCACGTTATATGAAATGCTGTGTGCCTAATTGCACATCAACATCTAAACATCTAATATTAGACATATATTTCCAAATCCAAATAAAGAGTCCCAAAAATTCCAGGCAATGCAATAAACTGTGATGACTTGAAGACAATGGAGCCATTATCTGTATAACAAGCAAATAGAATATGCCATAAACATTTTGAAGTGAAGTACACTACAACTTGGTCCAATAGATTGTATTCAACTGCTAGTCCATCCTTATTTTTACCTGGTAAAAGAAAATTGTAGTGAACAAATATTAATAAACATGTGATTTCTTGAAAAAATTTCAGACCTACATTATATATCCCTGGTAAATTATTTTTTTTATTGATGTCTCATATTACCGTTTTAAAGCACGCGTCAGCGTGTTTAAATCGAACTTTCAAACACGCGCGTTTTTTAAAGTCCCCATGGTAACAACAACAACTTCAGAAACGTAAGTATCAATGACAACTTTTTTTATTAGTTTTTAAATTGTATATTTTCATTGGGAACCAATGTCTTATTTGGTTTTTTCTGCAAAACGTATTTATGTATTCATATATACACTGTATCCTTTTAAATATAAATAAAGACACTTTTTGATTATTGATCTGATAGCAGTACCCCGTAACGTCAAATAAAAATAAATACTATATGACGTTCACGAAACTTGGCTGGGCATCGAGGATGGACTTCCATTTTTTTGTAGTAATAATATAATAATAATATTTTATGATTCCAAAGTGCACCAATAAAAAAAATAGCGTAAAGTATTCGTGGATAACTGGTCTTTCAAACACTTGCTCTATTTCGAGCACTCTGCTGCGCCGTCGTGCTCGAAAAATCGAGCGTGTTTGAAAGACCTCTTTATCCACTTAAACATTAATATACTATTTTTAAACTGCAGTTATGTCACTTGAAAAGACACACACTCCTGAGCCTTTGTTATTGCCTTGCAGTGGTATGTATTTCTATTATATAATTAAAACAAAAAGCAGTAAATGTATTTTATGTTTTATATCTACAGTTTACAATATTCTTGTTTCATGATATGTCTCTGATTTATTTTAATGCAATTGTAGCTTGTTGCAGTTATGATAGTAGCTAAACTTTCATCATTTTACTGTTGAAAATATTTTGTTAAATCTACATGTACTTTGTACATTGTTTCTATTTTGTGAATATACTTTTTCAATAAATGTTTTAATAACATATGTTTCTTATTTTGGTCCTTCTTTAAACAGTCAATTGCCAAAAAATTGTTAATTTCTTTAAATATTGCTCAGTAAATGACTTGATTTTTTTAAAAGTCTAATATATTTATCTACAATGATAAATTGATTGGCAATTATATTAGAATGTACAAGATATTAGCGACGTTAATGATTGGCAAACAATTGAGTGTGCACAATATAGCAGATTTTTCAGTAAAACCTGTCATTTACTTACAATAAACAAGGATCTTCAAACCAACAGTAAAGATAATCGCAATTTAAATTTAGCGCCCATTCTTCTTTCCCTAGTAGCGACTTAAGGAACAATTTACCCCCTAATTAATTGTGTTTCAGTTCTATAGGTGGCGTTAGTTTTTGTCATTTCAAGAAAGCATTGTCGTGAACTATCTAAAGAGTAGGGGATTTGTGGTACTAGTATAGTATATTCTAGTCCTTTCTGGAAAGTACTTTTTATATATAAATAGAAATCAGTTGTGACAGTCAGTCAGTCAATAGTTTGATGTGTTAATAAGTTGAATTTATAAAAAGTAGTATTGTATTTTGCCAAGTATTGAATAAAGTTGTGAAAGTTATAACAGTGGTGAAAGAGGTGGGATTAATTTACGGTCAATACTAGAAGTACAAATTACGACACCGATATGGAAGCTAATAGTGGAGCACCAGCATGGTTTCTTCAGATGATGGAGCAAGAAAAACAAGAAAAGGAGGAAGAAGAACGGAATAGAAAGCAAAAAAAGGAGGAAGAGGAAAATCGTAGAAAACAAGAAAAGGAAGAAGAGGAACACAGAAGGAACGTGGAGAAGGAGGAAAGGAAGCTAATATTCGAGGTACTGTCCGATTTTAGTTCTACATTTAAAAGTAAAATAGCGGCCTTAGATAACAAATAGATACAAAGGAAGAAAGCCTAAATACAGACATAAAAACAGTTAAGGAAGACTTGGCAACAGTAGAAACATATTTAAAAACAGTAGAGAAATATTTAAAAACGACAGAGAAAGATTTAAAAACAGACCAGCTTGACCTAAGACAAAAGTTAGATGCATTAGTAAAGAAAATAGAAGCTAATCCCAATGATAGCAGTTTCATTAGTGATAGTGCCAGAACTGAAATAGTAAATTTGAGACAAAACCAGGTTATCAAGCCACTTACATATGATGGCCCATCATCTTGGGAGACATATCGGCGCCAATTTGAAGCAGCAGCTGGTGCCAATGGGTGAAATGATCAAGAGAAAGCCACCTCCCTTATGATTGCTCTTCGTGGAAAAGCCACAGGCATTCTGCAATTATTACCCCAGGGCAACCCTAGCTATGACGTCATTATCCAAGCTTTAGAGAACAGATATGGACAGCTACATTTAAAACAAGTTTTCCAAAGTCAATTGAAGGTGCGCATACAAAAATTCGACGAGAGCCTCCAAGAATATGGAAATGACATAGAAAGACTATTGAGTTTAGCCTATCCACAGGCACCTAAAGAATTTTTAGAATAATTTGGCGTTCAAGCATTCATTGATGCAACAAGCCCTTTGATTACGCCACCATATGACATTACAAGAAGTATTAACTTTTGTTCAAGAATTCGAAGCTGCTAAAACCATTTCCAAAACCAGACGTCTAAAGGGGGGGGGGGGGGGCTGGGGTAGAAAATGTCGCCAAGTATTGTGTAATGTTTGTGCGATCGATATGAAAGTTATTTGGCAAGCGCCACATTCTCTTTTCGGTGTTTACTTACTTTATACTGTTTTACAGCAGTTTTTGGGTCTGCAGTGTCTGCCATTAATATTCCATAAAAGTACATGTTGTAACAAAAGAATCGCACTTGAGTTTATCCGGTTAATATCCACTTTTTTTCCCGTTTACTTCAACCTCACCCCGCCCCTCGAAACCGCCATAAAGTTTTGTCTCTCACTATTTTTCTCGGTTTATACAAAATTGATGCTTTGACTTATCGTTGCTTCCAGACAGTCAGGGTTCACTTTTTCCCCTGATTTCTACACCCCCTCCATCACGAAAATGGCCGTTCTGCCATACACATGTCCTATGAGAGAAAATGCTCCACATCGCCCCATGAGCTTATTTACCACGCGGCAGAAAGTTAGGGTTCATGGATTTTTTGATGCGCCATATCCTAGACTACCCCTATAAATACCTGTATAAAATGAGATATAATTGACCGTGACACGATCGTGTCAGCGGTTTATTAGACAGTTGTAAGCACGTTACAATTAATTCCAGCATCTCAAAGCTTGGAATAATTTATAGATTGATAATAGATCAATTAATAGTGAATTGAGTTGATAAATCGAATTGTATTATAATTAATAAAAGTTGTTCTTGTTTTGCACATCCTGTCAAGGAAGTTTGGAAATAGTCAACATACTTACTGAGTACTTGGCCGTTAAAATCATTTTCTTCAATTACATTACCACTTTCATCCTGATACTCAATAATGATATCCTCAACATTCCATGTTGGGGAGAAACTCTCAGTTGTGACAGGAACATCTTGGATATTTTCATCTAAAAATAAAGAGAAACAAAAATCGAGGTTAGTAAAGTTGCCACTACTAGTCTTGGTCGAAATATCGGTAACCACGATATTTCACCGGTGAATGTAAAATTACTGGCATTCATTTCTCGCAGATGCGGTGATCGGTGATTCAGTTTCAAGCGAATACTGCAATATCGGCAAAGTCGATCATCGACTCTAGCCGACCCCGCCGATCGAAAGTCGATATAAAATATCATTATTGACAAATATTATGTGAAGGAAAAATTGTGATTTAAGCCGATATGATGTTATCATAGGTATTAGGAATATAAACTTTTGCTTTTACGGTATGAGAAGGCCGCAATTGGTATAGATAATATAAATATATTAATGATCGGGAGGTGGTAGGCAGGCAAGCAACTCAAAGAGAAAATACAAACATGCCGCCCGACCCGATACGGATAAGGGCAAACGTACCGCTTTTTTTGTGAATTATTTTGTTTCTTTCGGGGAGAAATATTAAAATAAATTTGGTGAACAGCCATTAGATAAAATAAATGCTTCTAATTTTTTCTAGTTTTTCTCTGCTTTTGTGCTGTAAATAAAGGGAGCCTCTATTTTTGCAAGAATTTTAGTGACTTTAGGTATACTTCACGTAAGAGATATAGTGCGAACTTTAAAGTTTCGGCTTATCCTTTGATTTGAATACTGTCATAGTCCAGTCAATATTATAATTTTAAATGCTTATTAGACGATATATTCATTTAATATTATAATGTCAAATAACAATCGATAAAATGTATTTAATAATTTTATAATTATTAACCCGCGATCGGTGTCCACGTTAGATTCTATCTAACATTTTCAAATAAACGCGCATCATTTCCACACTGTGATATATTCAAAGGCCGTTATTGCTATTCCTCCCCATCCTTAATTCAACTCGCATTCATTCCTCTATTTAACAGTACGTCATTGTATTGGAACGCGTGCGAATGTTAGATAAAATCTAAAACGGCACTGAATGCGTTTGTTTGAACTGAACTATATGTTAGAAGAAATCTAATAGGGATACTGGTTACGTATGTTATTTTCAATCGGACAAGTTATTTGAAATCAATTTAGTGTTTCAGTTATTAGTTACCGTGTTCGCTGAAAAATGTCTTATGAAGCTGAGAAACAACGTTTACAAGCAGTTTGGTAATCTATAGAAGAAGAAGAAAGATATAATGGAGAATCTCATCTATCACCTCCTAGTTCAAATGGAGAAGCTGCGGTTGAGCATAGTGTAGTATATTTGATAAGCTGGTTATTTACAGTTTAGCGTTTTTAACGGTTCTTGTGAACACATACTTAGTTTTAATATTTGTCGCGAATGTTTCTTTACTTGACATAATACTTTTCTACGTTGTCATTAATTATCTTGAATTATGTCGAATAAAGTTCGTGTATTGAGAGTTTAATTATTTCTGTTCAGATCAGATTATTCGACATAATTTTCAACTATGGATCGATTTCTTCGACCGGAGAAATTAGAAGTAGATCCTTTGTCTCCAACTGCTGCCAAGGAATGGATTTATTGGCTGAGAACGTTTGAAAACTTTATTAGAACGGTAAATAGGATCACTCCAGAGATAAAATTGGATTTATTTGTTAACCATGTTTCATCGTCAGTATACTCCTACTTAAGCGAATCTACAGATTATGACACAGCAATTAGTATTCTTAAAGCTATATTTGTCAAGAAGGTGAGCAAAATTTATTCCATGCACAAACTTGCAACACGTTCTCAAATACCAAATGAATCAGTTGATCAATATCTGTGTGCATTAAACTCATTGGCTAAAGAATATGCGACTTCAAACATGTAACTGCATCCGAGAATAGGGATGCGTATATACGAGACTCTTTTATAAGAGGGCTAAGCGATCCGAAAATTCGACAAAGACTTTTGGGGAATACAACTCTTACTCTTGATCAAGCTTATTCTCAGACAAGAGCGTTAGAAATGGCAGTTCTTCAGTCGAATTCATTCACTTCTGACACGTCCCCTATAAACTTGAATGTGATATCCGAAAATGCGATCGAAACTCAACCTCAAGTTAATTCGGTGGCTTCAACTAGTAAGTGTTATTTTTGCGGAAGGTCTCAACATCCTCGTAATATTTGGCGTTTCTGAATTTCAAAGAGCTATCGACAGGATAATCGAAACTGAAAAGTTACATGGCACTTATTCCTCTTGATGACGTAACCATTTGTGGAATCGATTAAGCAGACCACAAACGAAATTTAGAACATTTTCTTCAGGTTGCAAAGCAATATAAAATAACCTTAAATACTAAAAAAGCAAATTCTCAATAACGCGCTTCAAACTACTGCAATATGTTATTGAAAACAACCCTATTCGTCCTGATCCGTCTCGACTTGAAGCTCTTCTGCATTACCCTCTCCCTACTAATCTTAATGCTATGAAACGAGTACTTGGGCATTATTCGAAATGGGGGCCACGATTTTCAGAACGGATTGCCCCATTGGCTCACTGCATGACGTTTCCATTAAACGACAAAGCTAAAGAGGCATTTGAAGATCTTAAAACATCGATTGCAGATTCGGTGGTCAAATGCATCGACGAATCATTGGAATTTGTAGTAGAAACTGATGCATCCGAAAACGCAATAGCTGCGACTCTTTCGCAACAAGGACGCCCAGTAGCATTTTTCTCAAGAACTTTATCTCCGTCGGAAAGAAATCACTCTGCCATCGAGAAGGAAGCTTACGCAATAATTGAATCACTAAGGAAATGGCGACATTTCTGACTGAATACACAATTTAAGTTGATTACTGATCAACAATCAGTTTCGTTTATGTACAATTCAAAACAAAGTAGCAAAATAAAAAATGAGAAAATTCTGCGATGGAGATTAGAATTATAAGTATGACATAATATACAGGGTGATGATCCATAACTATTGGGACATTGGCTAAGGGGATAGGAACAAATATACCTCAATAAAATATTGCTGTGGAAAAAGATAAAGGGCATTAAAGTTGAAATTTTTTTTCATTTTTTGCTAATAATGTCTGTATATTTATCGATTGTTATCAAAATCGGCACAGAGGCTTAATTTTATACAGGCAATATTATTTTATGTATTATTTGACATTTTGTTACAGGGGGAGCCTCGTGAAAGATTTCTGATGATGAAATTGGTAACTTTTTTTGACGAAACTTTTTAGTTATTTTTATTAAAAAACATGACGTAAACATAATTTCTACGTAATATTGGTACTCTTGTTCACACACGATATTCTCATTCGTTTTCGAGAAAAACGCAATTGAACAGTTCAGAGTATCGGAAGGGGATTTAAAGTAATGGGCAATAAAAAAATTTGTATCTTAAGGCTTTTATTTCGACGATAAAGCATAATTAAAAACAATGTAACATAAAAAGAGCAAACTCAAATTAAATGTTCTATGTGGCCTCCTCCGACTTCTATGCCTTTTCTAATTCTTTTAATAAAGGACTTTCGAACTTCAAAGAACATATTATTCTGTCCCCTTATAAAGTTAGCCGCATTTCGTATTTTCCTCCAGAGTTCGTCTCTCGAGCTAATTTCATTGGCATAAACTAGGGACTTCATATGTCCCCAAACATAAAAATCAAGCGGGTTATACTCAGGACTTCTTGGTGCCCATTCAAAATCACTTCCTCTGCCAATCCATCGTTGAGGAAATACGTCATTCAGATGATTTCTAACAACTAAAGGGGAATGAGATGGAGCTCCATCCTGCATAAACCATATTTTATTTGTTACAGCTAGTGACAGATTATCCAAAATATAGCTAAAAGTATTTTCCAAAAATAAAAAAAAAGAATCTCCATTTAAATTTAAACTCATGCTGGAAATGTGTTTCTTTCAGAGCATGCGAATTTTTTTCTTCCCAATAATGGCTGTTTATCTAATTAAATACCCCTCGTCTGGTAAAAGTCGCTTCATCGGTGAACATAATGTTCTTAATAAAATTTCGGTCACCATTATGCTTGTTGAGAATACGTTGGCAGAACTGTAACCGTCGTGGGAGATCTCTTGGAAGCAAATTTTGAACAGGAGTGAAGTGATACGGGTGGAACTTTACCTTTTTTAGAATTCTAATAATAGACGACTGACTTACTCTTGATGCTGATGACAAATGACGTGAACTTATTGTAGGATTTTCATCTATTCGAACCAAAATTTCATCTTCTTGATTAGGTGAAATTTGTTTCGGACGACCACCTTGATTTTTATTGTGAAATAACCCGGTTTCACCCAAATGATAAAGTAGATTTGAAAAAGTTTTGTGATTTGGTTGCCTTCTGCCTGGATATAACAATTCATACCTTCTGGCTGCAGAGCGCCCTCAAAAATATTCTGGTGCGTATACACAAATAATATCCCGCATTTCTTGATTCGTAAAATGATTGTGACGAGGCATTTCAATTGAAAAAGTATATGATAGCTTTAAAAAATGCAACAATTGACTATAAGCTCGCAGAAAAAAATAATCACTGACAAGAAATGTCATTTACCAGCAACAATTATCTGACAGTCCAAAGCACACTTTTCATAAATGAAAATAATGTTTGAAATCCCATTCCGATACACTGAACTGTTCAATTGCGTTTTTCTCGAAAACGAATGAGAATATCGTGTTTGAACAAGAGTACCAATTTTACGTAGAAATGATGTTTATGTCATATTTTTTAATAAAAATAACTAAAAAGTTTCGTCAAAAAAAGTTACCAGTCAATTTCATCATTAGAAATCCTTCACGAGGCTCCCCCTGTAACAAAATGTCAAATAATACATAAAATCATATTGCCTGTATAAAATGGCTCTGTGCCGATTTTTATAACAACTGATAAATATACAGTGAAATTATTAGCAAAAAAACGAAAAAAAAATTAACATTAACGCCCCTTATCTTTTTCCACAGCAATATTTTATTGAGGTATATTTGGTCCTATCGCCATATTTTGGTCCAAACAATATAACCTTAGCGTATGTCCCAATAGTTATGAATTACCCTGTATAGACCTGGCAAATTTAATTCTGTGGCAGACGCATTCACTAGAATTCACTGTAATCTAGCAACTAACGGACAAACATTGGAACAATTACACACTACTCTCTGTCATCCTGGAGTTAGTCGTTTATATCATTATGTTAGAGGTAAAAAATTTGGCATTTTCAATAAATGAAATAAGAAGAATAACAAATATGTGTCCGATATGTTGCGAATTGAAACCACGATTCGTCAAGTTATCAGGAGAATTGATAAAAGCGACAGCACCGTTTGAGAGGCTTAATATCGATTTCAAGGGACCTCTACCTTCCACATCACAGAATCGATATTTATTAGTGATCATTGACGAATATTCACGATTTCCTTTTGCCTTCTCCTGTTCTGATGTTTCAGCAGCGACGGTAATACAGAATTTACATAATCTTTTTACTGTATTCGGAATACCATCCTACATCCATTCTGATAGAGTCTCCTCTTTTATATCTGATGAAGTTAAAAGATACTTAGATACGTTTAACGTGGCGACCAGGCGCACTGCACCTTATAACCCTCAAGGAAATGGCCAAGCAGAAAGATATAATGGTACAATCTGGAAGACTATTATGTTAGCACTCAAGTCCCGTATGCTAAAGACCTCTCAATGGGAAATTGTTCTTCAATATGCCCTTCATTGTGTCCGGTCACTTCTTTGTACTGCCACTAACGAAACTCCACATGAACGCATGTTTCAACATCCCCGGAGGTCACCGAATGGCGAGTCGTCCCATCATGGTTGTTGACTCCCGGAAAAGTACTTATGCGTCGTCAAGTGAGGTTATCTAAATTCGAACCACCCGTCGACGAAGTAGATCTATTAGAAGCAGACTGTAATCATGCCCTTGTCTGTCTTCATAATGACCGAGAACTGACAGTATCTCTGAAACACTTAGCTCCTTGTCGCGAAGGAAAAGAAGTGCCAACAGTTACGGATAGCGATCAAACTGAAGCAGATTCTCAAACACAAGGTGGCACCAATTACCCAGAATCTACTACCAATGATATAATACAGTCTCTGAATACCTCCGACTCTTCTGAAATACCGCAACAGCCTACACATTTTAAAACGACTAGCACTGAATCTAATAGAGAACGACGTATTCCAAGTCATTTACAAGATTTCGTCATTAATACTGAGGGGGGGGGGGGGGGAAATGTAGTATATTTGATAAGCTGGTTATTTACAGTTAAGCGTTTTTAACGGTTCTTGTGAACACATAATTAGTTTTAATATTTGTCGCGAATGTTCCTTTACTTGACATAATAATTTTCTACGTTGTCATAATTATCTTGAATTATGTCGAATAAAGTTCGTGTAGTGAGAGTTTAATTATTTCTGTTCAGATCACATAGTGAACATGAAACAACCACTGAACAATCATCAGAGTCCGATGATAATGATGAAGAAGATACCTTCGATATCTGTCAAAGTACTGCTGAAGAATATCCTTCATACACTGGTAAAGATGTACCTAAGTGGTTAGTTCATAAGGTGAAGAAACAACAACAAAATACAGGGTGTCCCAAATAAGAGTGACTGATTTTAAACATAAATGCCCAGCTTATTCATTGCTCCAAAGAGATAGGGTTTTCACTAGTTTCACTAGTTTATCAGATTTTTTTAGGCTTGGCTGGCATTTCATCTCATCAACACAGGGTGTTTTACTAATGTTGGTCAAATTCAAAGGGGAAAATATGTATTATTTTAAATGGAACACCCTATAATTTTTGATCTCATTCGAAAGAGCAATCATTCTCCTTTCCAAAAATGTATAGTTTTCTATCTTTTGTTTCATTAACAACAAAGATATTCGAGGTTTCATGTAGTAGTACATTTTTAATTAGTAGTTTTATATGAACGTATTTTGATGCCTAAAATCAACTCATGCTGTAACCGTTTGACGCATAACAAAATCATTTAAGTCGGTTTTATGTAGTATGCATTTTTAATTACGTAAATAATTGCCAACAAATCTGACAAACAGTTTATTTAGTAAGAAAACATAATAAAATTATTCAATACATATAAAGGACGAAGAACAAACAAGTTACAATAAATGCTGCATATGTCTACCCTCTTCGTTTATGCATAACCGTAAGCGAAATTTTCAAATGTATTTTCTAACATTTCTTGCGGAATATTTTCAATAATGTTCATATTATTTTTTAGTTCTGCTAAATTGTTAGGCTTAGGACTGTAGCACCTATCCTTCACATATCCCCAGAGAAAAAAAATCTGGGACAGTTAATTCAGGAGACCGCGGTGCCCATTCAATCGGTCCAGCTCGACCTATCCACTTATCATTAAAAAACGTTTTTAATGAATCTCGTGCTATTAACGAATAATGTGGTGGTGCACCGTCTTGTTGAAAGTAAACGTTGTCACTAATTCCATCTTGAACTAGTTGCGGATAAAAAAAAGATTCCAACATATCCGTGTAATTAGTACCCGTCACTGTTGGTTCCGGAAAGAAAAAAGTACCATAGATTTTTCCCAGAGATAATGCACACCAAACGTTTACTTTTGGACTATCTCTCTGATATTCATTTAAATAAATTGGTTTTTGAGAACCCCATATTCTACAATTATATGTTTGTTACACATGCCATTAATGTGAAACGCTGCTTCATCAGACATAATTAATAATGAACTGGGTTCGTTTCTTAATAAGTCAAGTAAAGTCTCACATACCATTACTCGTTTTCCATAATCTGACTGGTACAATTTCTGATAAGAATGAATTTTGTATGGAGTTAAGCTGGATTTATAAACTCTGTTGTTCGTGATTCCCGCTGCTCGAAAATGAAACATTGATATCACATACATGCGTTTATAAACCGTTGTTGTCGTGTTGTTCGTCGTTGCTCTCAAATAACCAAATTTTATATCTTGTTATTCGTGTTTCGCAGTTCCACCAATGAAAGTTGAAGTTAGTGCCACATGTGTTGATTTCTACTAATCATTTTAAACTCAAAACTGACACTACTGTTTCTACGGTCAGTCAAGAGAGGCGCTACATTCAAATAAGCTACTATTTATTGATTCACTTCGGCAGCATGAAATGAGTAAAACTATTGGTGCTACCAGCTGTCGAGTTGAAAGCACTGAACAGATTCACTCTTGTGATGCGCGATTTCTACATGTGAAGTTTACATTTCTTACTTGACGTGGCGCTGTTTACAATACGAGCTTGTGGTTTGGTTTGGTTGTGACCAATCAAATTTCAACAACGCCAGCAACGAAAACCGATATAAATTGGTCGAGTCGGGAACAACTGTGAATAACGAATCGCCAGCAACTTGGAAAAGACGGCAAGCAACGAACAACGGGAACAACAGAGTTTATAAATCCACCTTTAGTTTTAAAATTTTTAGACATCTTTGAACGTCACTCTTGCTAAGCTCTAAATTTCCAGTAATTTTTCTATTTGAAATTTTATTATCGTTATCATGTACCACTTCATTAATTGACATCAACTTGTTTAAAAGACCATCATTATTTCTTGTTTTTTTTTAAGTGTGCAATGCAACCAGTTTCGATAAATTGTACATACCATTTTTTAATTATATTCACTGGCGGCGGATTTTTCATAAATTTCCTTCTGAATATCCTCCTTGTTTGAATTATTGATTTCGTTTCTGCATAAATTATTACAGTTTGAGCTTTTTCACTCACTGTATAGATCATTTCGAAACCGACTTATATGACTTAACAAAATTATTATTGTCAAAATTGCTGATTTTGTTATGCGTCAAACGGTCACAGCATGAGTTGATTTTAGGCATCAAAATACGTTGATATAAAATTACTAATTAAAAATGTACTACTACATGAAACCTCGAATATCTTTGTTGTTAATGAAACAAAAGATAGAAAACTATACATTTTTGGAAAGTAGAATGAGATCAAAAATTATAGGGTGTTCCATTTGAAATAATACATATTTTCCCCTTTGAATTTGACCAACATTAGTAAAACACCCTGTGTTGATGAGATGAAATGCCAGCCAAGCCTAAAAAATCTCTTGGGACACCCTGTATAATAACGAATGCGAAAACCGTAATATATTGTTGGAATCTTTTCTTTTGTGACGAGATATTAGAATATACTACACTTTGTACGAATAAACAAATTGATCGAATGAGACCCTCTAATAAGCACGAGAAGCATTGTTTAAATACTGATTTATTAGTCTTAGGGTTTGTATTGAACTAGATTAGTGGAGTGGACTGTTGAATTTGTCGTTCACTACTGCACCTAAGTAGATGTGTTGTTTGTTTTTCTTCGATAAGGTTATGGAAAGAAGGACCAGTCGTAATTTTAAGTAACGAGATAGAGCAAAAAGAATATCTACAGCGAGTTGATAGTTACAGTTTTATTAAAGATACTAAATGCTCGTGTGGTAGATATCCATATTTATCCGCCAATTCTCGAACGAAGTGACAGAAATTTGCATGTTTTTATATTGCGTCGTAACGCGAGAGATATTTTAATATTTCAGGTTTATCTAGATATAGTTTACGCACACTGTATGTATCGAACGCGAGGAATCGTCACACTTTTTTATGTCGACCGATCCAGAGTGGATTTAGTTCTGTAGTGCGTGATATTGAGAAACTGACTGTTTGTAAATTGATTTACTTGTTTAAAATTGTCGTATTTTATTTAAGTGTTTTATTAAACGTTACTTAAAATTACGACTGGTCCTTCTTTCCACAGCCTCATCGAAGAAAAACAAAAAACACATCTACTTAGGTGCAGTAGTGAACGACAAACTCAACAGTCCACTCCACTAATCTAGTTCAATACAAACCCTAATATTGTGGTCCTTTGAGCCGTGATATAAACCAGTGCAACTCTAAACTAAACGTTATCTCGTATATGTAAATGGAAGTGAGCTCTCACGCTCTCACTAAACAAAGTGCAAGCAAAAAAAGTGATAAGAACAGATCAACAAGTGTATCATTAGAAAAATTCAACCTATCGAATCATCTATAAACTCACACCTGTAAGCAAGACACTGGAGGTAACTCTTCGCTGGATTGTAAAAGGTCAGTTTATTCCAATTTATTGTACATCACTATCTCACTGGAGAAAAATTGAAAAAAGACATTTATTGTTGAACTCTTTAAATTGCTTAATATATTTTTTCAACTTCCGCTACTAAAACCGCACTTTGAACACGGGTTTGACATGCACAAAACGACTCTTTAAACACTAGTGTTTAAAATGCGAAAAGTCACATCTCGTTTATCTTTTGTTTTTTAAACGTCAAATCAAGCGTATCTTTTGTATGTTAAATTTCATGCTCCTTGATAATTTTGTTATTCTGCGTCATTTGATTTATCAGTCAGCTGTCAGTCATCGTCCGTCAAGTAATGAATATAATTCAAATATAATATGTTTTCCTTCCCGCGGGCGAAGAAAAAGTATAGTAAGCACCTCGTGTTAAAAACGTCTTTAGTCACTCGTTTCACAAGGAACTCGTTCCGATTCGCTCCACTCGTGCCTAGTAAAACTCGTGACTAAAGTAACCTTTTTGATACTTGGTACTTAATATACTATTAAGTTCTATGTAAAATCAAATATTCAGTTTAATTACAGTAGCTCGTATAAAACATTATATCAAAAATCCGCAGCATCTGATAAAAAAATATCATTCACATTTTTGCTCTTAAACTTAAAACAAACAAACCATAACAATTGAATTAAAACATTTAATCAGTGAACGTGAATCTATTAAAGGTGAAATCACCAGAATAACTAAACAATTAGAATCAGAATTAAATAAAGAGACATCTTTGATTTGGAAATTCTACAAGAGGAAATTTTCACACTTTTTTATGTCGACCGATCCAGAGTGGATTTAGTTATGTACTGCGCGATATTGAAAAACTGACTGTAAATTGGTTAATTTCTGTGGGTATAAGTTTTTTGGGGGTAGAACTTTCTCTTTCAGACTATAACTCTGTCAGTTGAATGGTGATATTTTTTGGCACAAAGTTAATTACCCACCGTGAAGCGATAAATAGTGTCCTGTTAGTTAATGTAAGTCAATCCATAAAACATTCATTTCGAATACTTGATTCCCTATTCATTTGTGAAAGGGTTTGAAATATTGTTCACAGTGCTAATTGAAGGATCGTAGATCACTCAAAGTTATTTGTAGTAACATTTTAATAGTTTTGGAAAGTTTCATAATCTCTATTTTATTAAAGACTTTTGTTGAGCAGACACTTAAAGCTAAACTTTCTTTTAATAATGGGCGTTTACGACCATTAAAGTGAATAATAAGGGTTACCATAGACATTCAAACTTGTCCGAGAATTCACAGTAATGTGAAATTTCCTACAATTGATTTGTCATCGTGATATATATATATATATATATATATATATATATATATATATATACATATATATACATATATATACAGCATGTCATCTCACAACAATTAGAATTGAAGACTTCTTTACCTAGCCGGTGTGAAACGAGCTCAACACCTGAATACATCAGAATTGTGGAACACAGATGGAGCAGCTCCAGGATTTTTTGCCGCTACATTATCGCAGCAGCGTTTTCATTTTTCACTGCGAGCCATCAGGTTTGATGATAAAGAAACAAGGGAGGAGAGAGCTAAAACAGACAACCTAGCTGCAGTGCGATATGTACTAGATACGTTCACCGAAAAATGTGTATAGCACTATAGCGTTCGTTCATACATTATTATAGATGAGATGCTCGAGGGGTTCAGGAGAAGGTGCAAGTCCCGGCAATACATTGCAAATAAACCTGCAAAATATGGAATAAAAATTTATGCAGCTGTCGACTCACGAATGTTTTATACACACAATCTTGAAGTTTATGCCGGCAAACAACCTGAAGATCCATTTATGTTGAGAAATGATGCGAATAGTGTTGTCAAACGTCTTCTTAGACACTGCAGTGGCACAGCACTACCGACAATTATTTCACTTCCATACCACTCGCTAACGATTTATGGAAATATCACCGTCTCAATCTAGTAGTAGCACTATGTTTGCATTGGCTGTGGAACCTAGGAAATGCATGATTGCTTCGTATATTCCTAAAAAGAACAAGAATGTCCTAATGTTGTCTACATTTCATGAAGATGCCGAAATCGCTTTAGAGACTGGAAATCAGAAGTAACCATCGATTATCATATTCTACCTCACCAAAGGAGCGGTTGATGTTGTGGTCCGTATGAAGACTGAGTACTGTGTTACACGAGTGAGCTAACGTTATTTTGTTCCTATCTCAATATCGCAGGCATACATTCGCAAATCATTTACTTCACTAACACAAATGATAAAATAGCTCGAAAATTGTATTCATCTCAGTTAGCGAAGCATCTAACAAAACCCCACATTATGCATAGATCCAGTTTGAGGAATATATCTGTTCAGACACCAGATGCAGTACCACATGCAAACGAACAGCATGTACCCACAGCACAACAAGGAAATGTGAAACCACGATGCTCTTTCTGTCCGAAGAGAAAGAACCGTTTTACAATAGTTATTTGTAAAACAAGTGTCACAATGACTCGTTTTGTAGTACGAGTGAAGTTTGCAAATCACGAGTACTACAGAAAGTCATTGTGGCACAAGTTTTACACAATATTTTTTATAATTCGCATTTATTTAATTATTTAAATAAAATAGAATTTCATATAATCCCTGTTTTTAATCTAGGAGGAGTGGTTTGAATTTAAGTTGGCAATTCTGTAGATTCCTACTTGGTCAGATCACAGATGGTTTTATTCAGCACTTCTGACATATTATAACCGAATAATTGTGTAAATTGTAAACAACTTTCATTTAAGCAAAAAGAGGATTATTATTTGTTTCGTATATGCTCTTGCGATCTATTTATATTATATCACGAACAGAATTATTTCTGTAATACATCTTCACAGAGATATCTGGTAATTTATCCCAAAAATCGAAAGTTTTGTATACCTATTTATTGATCCTATACAATATAAAAATAACCAATTGACAAATCATTGATAAATAAACATTAGCGTACTTTATTCAATGATATTTTTAATATATAAATCATTCTAATTTACCTTTAATATAATAATTTGCTAGCTAGAACAACGCTAGACCATTTTATTTATAATTTGTGTCAAGGTTAAAGTCAAGTGTCGAATAAAAATATAACTAAATACAATAATCAACTGTACACTAAAAATGACTGTAACAGTGTTCAAAGAGCTTCATTGTGACACTGTAAACAATGTTATAATGAAGTCTCTTTTATACGCGAATTATAAAAAATACTTTTGTGATACATGTCAGAAACCCATTTGCAAGGAGCATATAGGTAAAACCGTATTGATGTGCGCCAACGGTATCAAACATGAGGTCTCCTGAATGTTAGATAGAATTCAGTAATTTTTTCGAAACGTTAATAATTTCTCATTTATTTCATTTCTGCAAATTACTATTACGTGTTATCTTTTCTTTGATAAATAAATATTCATGAATATCTTCGTACTTATGTCACTAAAAAATAAATAAATTCCATTTGGAATCATAATTACTTCAATTTCAAGAATACTGTTACAATAAGAGTCAATGATTTTGGCGAATTTTCTTAAAATCCGACAGGTGAGATAACATCTAACACGTCACCTATAGTGTGATTTTTGAGGGCGCCACCGATCGCGGGTTAAATACATCTTAAACATAACACCAGACAATAAACACTACCTTATATCTCGTTTTATTAACAAGAATTGGTAATATAATTTTCAAATAACTTATTATTTTTCCCATATTTCACTGAACTATAAGTATATTTTGAGATAGCAATTTTTTCGAACACGGCAGCGATAAGCAACGCTCACTATTTAGTTGGTAGGCTAGCATCAAGATAGAGTGTAATGTGTAAGTGGTATTGGTAAAAATAAACAAAATATTAATACGTTTCCGAGTCTAGCTCCACAACATAACTTAAAGGGGATATACCATGACATTTCTGCACTATCTGTTTAGCGCGTATTATAATGGCGAGAAATTGTAAACGTTATTAGGAGAACTGTAAATTTTATTTCTTGTTTGTTAATAAACCATGTCAAGAAATCCACTATCGTGTTACAATAATTGATAATTAAAAGGCATTTCTTAAACTAATATGTCATTTTAACAAAACAATGGGATAAGTGGCAAAAAAGAAGTTTTCGGGGTAATCGTGTCCAATTTTATTAAAAAATAAACGGTTTTAAAGATTAAAACTAACTTTTCCGCATCTGTGGCCCTTAGTAATATTCTATCATAAAATTGTTACTTGTATACACTTCGGGGGATGTATCGTGCTAACAAAACGAAATTTGTCCAAAAATGTAGTATATCTGGATTTATAGGACCCGCTGTACTGGCTCTAGTCAGCTGAAAATCAATAGGGTACATATGTGAGACACCTTGAACAATATTCAATCATAAAATTGGTCACTTGTATACACTCTGGAGGCTGTATCTTGCTAACAAACTGAAAATTCTCCAAAAATGACAAAAATTTGGTACTTTAAGTACCATAGAACCCGGTGTACTGACTTCCGTGAGCTAAATATCAATAGGATTCATCTTTTAGACGCTCTGAATAATATCCAATCAAAAAATTGGTCACTTGTATATACTATGGATGCTGTATCGTGCTAACAAACTTAAATTTCTCCAAAAATGACAAAAATTTCGTACTTAAAGTACTATAACACCTGTTGTACTGGCTCTGGTGGGCTGAAAATCAATCATCTGTGAAGTGTCATGAATAATATTCAATCATAAAATTGGTGACTTGATGAAATCCGGAGGCTATATCGTGCTAACAAACTGAAATTTCTCAAAAAATGACTAAAATGCGTACTTTTAGTACCATAGCACCCGTTGTGCTGGCTCTGGTGAGCTGAAAATCAATACGTTTCATCTGTGAGATGTCCTTAACAATATTCTATCATAAAATTGGTGACTTGTTGCACTCAGGAGGCTGTATCGTGCTAACAAGACATGTAACGAAAAGTGGCCGACGACAACGACTTACACACAGGATTTTTTTTTCTAAAAACCGTTTTTTGTGTTGTTGTTGATGGAAACGTAAAAATAACTCAAATTTTTTTTTCAAATTTCCAACTTTTTTTGGGACAAACCAATACTTTTCTCGCATATTAGATAGGTTGGGCGGAAAAGAAAAAAAGTTAAATATGGCTTGTCAATTTGAATAAAAAGTTATAAAATCCTTTAACCAAGTTATTAGAGAGATAAAAAAATCACAGTAAAGTATTTTTCGTATATTTTCAGTTCAGAACATGTCTAAGAAAGCGAAAACCAGTGAAATTTGGAACTTTTATACACCTGTCGAGGCTAACAATTATTATGCAACATGTAATATGTGCAAGAAAAAATGTTTATTTTTAAAAGTAATTAATAAACCCTAAAAATTGATATAATTTTTACAGATAATTTGGCAACATGTTCATTTGAAATTATCAATTTAGAATTAAATAATATTAAACTAGTTGCAATTTTTATGTTACACTTTTTATATTAATCTTTCTTCGAGTTACGAGACAATTTCGATATAATATATTCGTAAGAGTCGCCAGTCACCACGCGCTGGTCTTATATTTTGATTTGTCTTTGCTATTTATCGCCGTTTCACCGGTTACCCGAATATCACCGTATTTCCTAACACTAGCTACTACAGCTGTTTGGGGGGTTGAGGGGGACGTCGCGTAAGCAAACGGACATGTCTACTGTCCACAAAACATATAACATAACCTAAGAAAAACGATCAACAAATAATGGTAAAGTTAGCTTACGAACGGCTAATACTGAAATATGTTTGCCAACAGTATCGTCAAAATACGGAGGAAAGACGTACCAACGCATTCTGTTGGATTTTTGGTGAACTACGTGTATAAGTCGGCTTTCGGTCTCGGGCCACCAATATGTAGAGTATGTAAGTATGTCCGAATGGGTTTTAAGGAAAATAGATAAAATTGTATAAATTATTGAAGGGCATTTAATCTTCTACAACCCTCTGGCCGGAATTTATTTTTATAGGTGCATTCTTGAAGAGTTATCCGGTCAAAAAGAGTAAAAAATTTGAGGTAATTTTTTTTTAATTAGACTTTCAAGAGCGGATAACGCGAAAACTATATAATATATCGAAAAACTTTACTGAATAAAACTTGTAGCAAATATTATCAGCTTTTAGTTTGTTTATATTGATCAATACGTTAGGATGCAGTTTCCTAAATTTAAACGAAAACCCGAAAAATGGGACACTGAAACCCCCCTCCACCCAGGCTCAAAGGATACAAGTGGAGACTTTTGATATGTTCACCTCTTGAGTAGTCCAAACAAAGTAACGAAGTCAAAAATTGTGTTCCAAACATTTCTCTCTATACCTTTTTTTGAGCATTCAGCGCCTGGAATATATAGCAAACTCTTTAGATTCTATACCTTATTTAAGAAGTCTGCGTAATTTTAATTATTGCCGTTTGAATTACATTCGAAAAATAGGATTTTCAAAATTTTACATTTCCAACCTTGTGGAAAATGTATAACATGTAGTGACTTAACTTGATATGCGACTCAATTTGAAAGCTACATCCTTATAATTATTTGTAATTATAAGAATTTTATTTATATTTAAACGGATACAATGTATATATGAATATATAAATAAATTTTGCAGAAAAAAAACAAATAAGACATTGATTCACAATGAAAATATACAATTTAAAAACTAATAAAAAAAATTATTAAACTTAAAGGTGGGATTTTGTGTCATCTTGTTCATAGAACATATGCTTCTCCACTGACTTAATATTTCCACGATATTAATAGCACTCTTGAATCGTTATATTCGTGCCACTGTCCCGTGTAGGGATGTTGGCAAAATGCTGTGTAGTGACCATTATAAGTGGTTCCACAGTGATTAGATATAGCGTAGAGGTTGTACATACAAGGTGCCACATTATCAGACGCGTAATGGTTCATATCAAGCCCTTCTATTGGAAAATTTATTGAATCATTAAGTTTTCCACTAAAACTTTCTGTTTGCGAAAAGCGCTTCAGGTGAATAACCAGTATTTTCGGAAATTTATGAATTGAGAATGATTTAATGCATCGTCTTCGTTCCTTACATTTCGAACAAGTTGGTTTCTCATCACCGTCGTGTGTTTCTTCTCTTGTAAACGAATCTAAACATTGTGAAAGTCGTAATTGACCTGTTCTTTGTGGTATCGGAAGGGATAAATCCCAAAAAGGATCGTAGGTAACTGAACAGTGACCACAGTGTGTGCACTTGATTGTTGATTTTAATTGACCGACAAAGTTATTCATAATCTTGGAGTTGTCCATTCTCGCATATATTAACCAAAATTCTTGTTCTTTCTCGATATCACTAAATTTGTCATCAATTTCTGTTAATATGGGCTTTGGTTTTTCATATACCTTGTTGACATCTTCGTGAAGTCCTGCTAATAGGTAACGAAGAAACTCATGTGCATCATGTTGAGTGTATCCCATGAACCTTGAAGTAAATCGCTGAATCTTACTTTTCAATGATACTGTATTAACCACTCTGTCTGAACCGTGTTCAGACCAAAGCTCTTGAATAACTTCAGCAAATGCTTTAATTAGTGTTCCTTTCATGCTAGATATGTTTATGTTAATATCTCTTATGTATGCGTCTTTCTTTAGATATTCTAATAGCCACCTTGTGTTTGATAGGCATTGGATAATACTATTCATGAAACATATGTTACCAATATTTTTGAGGCCTTTGAGACCCAAAAAATCTTGGGGAATACCCTTTATGGATCTGAATGTGGGAATATTGTTAAAAGCTCGTTCGCAACTACTATCGTTGTACGAATAATCTCGGATTCTATGATTGTCTTTCTCACTTGATCGGCGTGATAAGGAATTTGAATTGATGATGTTTGCTACTGAATTGGATGTAGATATTACGGATTTGAAAACTGTTTTGGTTAGAGATAATCTATTGCGTATAGGAATCGCATCATTCTCTAGCATAGTCATCTTCTTCAGTATTCCTATGAATGGGACATCATCTGGCTGGTGGTTATCTGTATTTTTTAGTACACTGAGGCCCAAAAGCTTGTTGGGGGCATAATTTATTAAATTGTCAAGGCATGTGTTATCAGAAGGCACACATTCTGAAGAAGAGAATGAAGATGTTAAATAAGAATTTCGGGAAAAGGAAAGATCACATGTTTTAGGGTCTGTAATGTGAGAAAGTTTGAAAGTGGTAGAAGAATTACGTTTCTTATGATTAGGTTTCATAAAAAGTTCTTCTAGAGGCTTAGAACGGGGAAACGTACCGAGAAAAGATGAAGCGTTTCCTCTTTGAATTGCAATACTTATTTGTTGTATAAAGAACAAAGTTGCTCTTGAATCATTGGTTTCTACTGATATTTTTTTTACCGATTTCTTTAATGAATTTTAAAGCTTCATGACCGAAAACACCAGGGGTTTCAATTGCTACAGGAATAAAAATGTAAATGTTCTCCAAATTTTTGTATTTATTGATTTTAAAAGCTTCGCCTTGTAAAGCTGCAGCGCCTGCGGAAGTAGATGTGGATCGGACATGGGACGGAGGCCAAGTGTCAGTGCAAGTGAAATCCCATATAACTGGTCTGCCGCGCTGCCATGGAATGAGGGTCATACCATCTGGACGTTTACCGTCGTCGCGGCAAGTACCTAACGGTTCCAACGAACAGGGAATCTTTGCAGATGCCATGCCTCGTTTGATTAGGTCATTTACTGCAGAATGACGTGAAAAACGGCCGGCACTTAATTTGCAGCTTAGGCCGTGTCTACCATATTCATCAACATCAGCTCCGCAACGACAGCGATGTTTTACACAAATTTGACAACCTAAACGGAGACCAATAGAAATACGGAAACTTTCGTCATCTAAAAGCGTACCTAATGGGGCCGACGGTAAAGCGTTCAACCATGCTCCTGATTCCTTTGAAAATGCTGCATTCAAACGAGCCTTGTCTGGTAAATTGATAGCTTTCTGAAGCAGATTTTCTTTTTCAATGTTCAATAAAGGAATATCCCAGGATTTTTGAAAGGATTTATAATCATCGGGTACTACTTTGTTAGACTTTAATGACCAAATGTTTTCTGCCTCCATTAATAAAGGGTCTTGTGTGTGGAAAAATATAGGCAGAATGTAATTAATCATTTTTTTTTAACTATTTAATGACAAAAAAGAAGGAAGAGCTACTGAAACGATTGAGCGAATTCCTAAACCACCATATGAAACAGGTAGTGAAGCTTGTTTCCAAGAAAGGTCCTCTAATTTAATGTTAATTAATGACTCTAATGAATGACGAATGGCATTGTCAAAATTGATTAGGATATCATTATGTAACCAGGTCGGACTACATCTTAAGATATATGTTGATTTTGGAATTAATAGGCAATTCTTGAGAAGGTAATAAGCAATATGTGTCGGTAACCAGGATAAACGAGATGACATTTTTTTGAAAAAGGTTAGTTTTTCATTGAAAGCTGATAGAAAGGATTCGTTTAATAAAAGAGCACCTAATAGAAATAAATTTTGTCTGTTGGTAATTGTTATGCCTGGTGCTACAGAATTAAATTTATCAATGGTTAGATTATTTGGTGATTCTAAGAAAAATAACTCGCATTTGCTGAAATTGAGTTCAAGACCAATATCCTTGGAATTGTTTATTGTATAGACAAGAGACTTGAACACGGAATTAGTATTACCACCTAAAGAACCATCATCAAGGTACCAAGCATTGAATTCTGTGTCAATGTTGCTAATAAGTTTGTGTATCGATATGCAAAAAAGGAGAAGTGCCAAAGGGTCTTTCCGAATAAATGATGTTTTCGCCAAATAAATGATATGAAGGGCATCGATAATATCGATTGATGAAAGGAAAAATTGTACCAATAGCAATTGGTCTGATACCTCCTGCTTTTTTAGTTAAAGCTAATAGTGACGCGCCGAATAAAATAGGACGAATATTGATGTTTACTGTGTCATTTAAAGTAAAATTACATAATTTACACAAAGATGATAAGAGATTTTTTCCTGAAGGGCCAGCACTGTAACTTATTAAATCTTGTAGATGTGAAGGTCTTAAAGAGTCTAAACCCCCAGCAGAACTTGTTTTAAAAGAGTTTATTACGCTACTCACAAATTCTTCTGTTATAAAAAAAGGAATATGTTCCGAAATCAAAGTAGGGAACGTACTATTAAGTTTCTCTACAGGATGTTTCGATTTTAAATCTGTTAAAGTGGCTGCACTGACATCAGCAAAACTGTCATCTGAAGCTAAGATTTTGATTGCGGATGTCAAGTCGCCGTCCGAAATTTTATTAATGACATTTTTAATTTTAATATTTTTTGATAAATTTATGTTTTTCGGAATGAGAAATTTCTATTTTGTTGATCAGAGAAATTTAAATGATGATCTATATTTTCAAAAGTTTTTAAATTATTCTTGATTATAGTAGAGAGAGAGATACTTTTTTATTAGAATTTTTAGAAGGAAGACTCAAAACATTATACGGAAAAAGCAATAGATTTTCCCAGGTAGTAATAGAATTTTGCCTTACGCATTCTTCAATCAGATTAGATAGCGTTGAGGCACAAATAGCCCTTGAAGCTTTTGGGACTCTTCTTATTACTGATCTTTGGCTCTTCAATTTTGCCAACTTTACATGAAAATTCGTATCTTTTATATCCTTATTTTCAAAACTTTCTACTGTAATCGAACTTAAATTTTGTCTACCATGCGTCTTGTTTTGAAGTAATTTTAGGCCTCGCTTCTTAAAAAATTTACCACAGATTTCGCACTTCACTGTGACTGGCGCTGACATAAGGCTTATATCATATAGAATTTGGAGTTCTGCAGTCCAAAAAATTCTACCGTCCGCTTCACATTGATAAATGTACATCCATTTTCTATTTCTGCTTATCTGTCACTCAAATTTATTGAATAAAATATAAAAAACTATTATTTTTTCATATACTCCATTTTTATACAAGTGAAAACGCGACTGAACCCACGAACTTTATAATTAAAAAATAATGAAATATTCAAAAATAAACTTGTTGAACATTTTTCGCTTTTTATGACTATTATTATACATTTCTCCCATATTGTTGTGCCTATGTGCGAAGGTAACGAAGTGACCAAAAGCTAAATCGGGTCCTCTGTATGTGTAATATCAAGAAAGAATATCCTGTACATATTATTATACTTATAACTGTTTAATTAACTTCCATACACATTCGGTATTGCTAACATGTTATTTTTATATTAAAAATTACTTTGTCACCTAGGAACATGACAAATAAAGAAATGAAGTAAATAGTGACCATTAAGTTCATCTTGCCCCATATCTCAGCCTCATATATGCAACACAAAATGTATTCAATGTCACCTACGCGAATATTTTTTGGTATTTCCTCCAATTTGCACTTGACTTCACACATTGTATTCCTTGTGCATATCGGTTCAACAAAAAAGAAAACTGGATTTAAATGGAAACTTCTTCGTAAGTATCCTCCGCACCCCTTATTATTACGACATCCGAAAAAATCGTTCAGCTTAACCTGTTCTTTGATCTGCACCTCTAAATTTGTTGAAAATGTATAAAACCCTGTATATTTGATTTTAAAATATAGGATATATAATTCCGTAGTTCTCGCCTTTAGAACGAAAAATGATAGTATTTAGGCAAAGGATTCTTATAAGTGTGTATACAACGATTGAACTAAACAAACATTATTTAAAATGTTCTAAAAATATACCACTCGCCCTTTTGTAATTGAAATTAACGTTTAACTTTCATACCATTTTGTTACCTTATTAATTATACCTATTATTTATGATCTTGATTAAAGATTACTATTATTAAAACTTTATTACGAAACAGCTCGGGTTCTTTATTTCCAACGAACTCACATTTTCTTTAAAATTATAAATGTTTTGCAATTCCACGTCCAAAAATGGAACAGGTTCAATCTTTTCATATGCACATTCGTAACAGTAACTTGTTTTTTTCCTGAATAAAAGTCCACTACTTTAATCAAAAGATTTACCATTTGAATTTGTACATCAACTGAGATATCTTTTGGGTTTTTATTGTATGCAAAAACTTTATAACATAACTCAGCTCGAAGTTTGTAAATTTTTCTATTTATACCCTCGTTAACCAGAGTCCATACAATAGGCATGATGACAGTACTAAGGAATCAAAAAGTAAATGGTTTTAGAGAAAAATATCTAATGAAAGGAATGTTAAAAATGACCTAGTTTTAATATAAATATTTAGATTAATAAGATTTTCAGGAAAATAAAAGTATAAAATACTGCAATCGGTCATGTTAACCGAAACAGCGCATGACGTCACGCCTCAGTAAATATCAATTACCTCCATGAGTGTTGCTTGAACTTTTGTTGTGATTACGCATTTCTATCGATCCCTACATCATTTCGTATGTTAATTTGTTGTTTATTCGTGTTTTGTGATTAAAATACAAAATCCAAGAACCATCAACGAAGGAACCAGGTTGTGCTGCGCATCGTTTGATAAACTATTCTCTCGTTGCAGAAAATGCTACTTTCGTCACTTGTTAAACACTATAATATTGCTCGTCTGAATTTCGAAAAGTGAAAACTTCCTTGTAAGTACATTATTAATTTTTAGCGATAAGTGAAATTTAATTCACACAAGCCATTTTTAAACTTGTCATAAGTTATTTGTGAGGTTAGCTTATCAGTTTATCTATATTTAAAGCGGGGTTCTGACCAGGAGGTTTCACTGATTCTTTATTAATGAAAATAATAATAAACCACATTTGTTCACACGGTTCATGTTTTGCTGAATACATAATTGTCCAAAAATGCATCAGTTTGCTCATCACGCCATCAAAAAACCATTTTGATCAATATCAACAATGTGTACCTACATTCACCCTAATCTCAAAATTAGCAAAATTGAACAAAACACTGAAAATAATGTTCTCACACTTCAGATTGCATTCATTATTCGATATTGATCAGCCGAAATGAAGAAAAAGTAGAACTGGTTTTCACTTGTATTGACAGTAAAAATTACTGATTATTTTTTAATGAAAATGTGTTCTGACATTGTTCAGTAACACTGATTCAGTGAAACCTCCTGGTCAGAGCCCCGTTTTAGTAGCGTCCGATTTGGTCGCTCGATTATAATGAATGTTTAGTAGCATATTTTTTATTTTTTAAATATATATAGGCTATATATGTGCGTGTACCTTGGAACAGTTAACATAAGTGCACCACGGGCCTCACCAAAGTACCCTACAGTGTACCATTGGACCGGTCCAAGGTACACTATAATGTATGAATGTGACATATACATTTTTTTCATGTCAATTGAAGCTTACCTAATATTGGGTTTATTGCTATAGATGCCGCGAAGCAAAGTAGGTATAGAAAAAAACCAAATGTGGCCCAACTATAGAAGAAGCAGTGCGTTTGGTAATTTCAAACTATTTGTCAATTAAAGCTAAGACATATTCGATTCCAAGAGCTACACTTCAAAGGTATGTCCACAAAGCACAGGGAGTAGAAGAATATCACTATACAAATAAATGCGAAAGATGAGGGATTATTTAATTACTGCTTGTAAAATGCTCTACGGATTGTCCATTTTGGAAACCAGAATTTGGCTTTTATAACTTCGTGAAAACTAATATTTTTCGTAAATTAAAATTTGTGTTAAGCGTGTGTTTCACGTAGTGACCTTGAGCAGAGATCAATTCGCCAGTTCCTTATTTTTAGTTATTGTTTTGGAGTTGGTGTTTACCTTAATTTTAAATAATATCCTTTATACATTTATTTTATATCTACGTTAGTAGTTATTAGTATTACTGTCTTATGTTTATTTTGATTTTTTTTCAAATGCCTATTTTTAATTTTTACAAATAATTGTATATATATTTACATTCCGTAGACACAAAAACGCATTTAAGTTAGTGGGGAGTGCTACTCCTGCCATGTGAAGATTTCTGTAAAATTCTGCATTTTCTTTTGGTTGTGATCGAAAATACATTTTTATCTCTGATAAATTTTCTGTTATATCGAATTTACAACCTTTTGTGCAGCGATATAATTCACAACCCCCTTTTGTATTTTAAAAACTATTGTCCGCGCGGCGTGAACCTTATTATGATCCCTTGTAAGATTCTATCATAATATTCGTTTTATTAACCTCGTTCGAAATATACCCTGACGCATTTCCTCTCATAAAAAATTTGTAAAGATAGCTATTCCCTCTTAATTGAGACGCTATAACCTTACCTAGAAACGCAAATATCTCTTGTGTTGTAATAGTTGCACGTGTTACCATTTATGGAATTACGAGTTTTATTGGTGGCATACCATCGTTCTTGCGAGTAGATATCATTTTTAACCATAAGTTGTGAATGTTTCTTCAAGTGAACCGATTCCGCACCAATTTTGAGTTACGCTCAAGTTGTATCTCAATAGTTTACTGAAGTGAATCTTGTATTTATTTTATTATTCTTACACTTCCCTCTCTCTGTATATCTCGCGAGTTTCTTTATTTGAGCTACACATTATCGAGAATATTTCGAAGTAGTAAGTATTACGTAGCAAATTTTCGCAACCGTAAAGAAACATTTTACAATTAATACGTGTAAATAGTGTAATAATAGTGTCGGAATATGACTACAAAAACTTTTTAAATTGGAAAAACAGTGCGCTAATTATCAGTTTACAAGCACATAAGTACGCATGGCCTTCGAGCCGGATTTTATAGAAACCGGAATTAATTAAAAATTCGGCACCACAGAACTCTCATCAAAGTTCCTCATTGCATCTCATCTTTGGGATCGCCTGCGTTCCCTTTGTCGCCGCCACACTTGTGTTCCTAGGACTCGCCTGGATCTTCCCTTCACCGCATCTACACCGGTATAGCTCCCAGATCGCCACCAAGCAAATCAAGGGTTTATTAACAAGTCGATGTCCTTTAATACAAACCAGAGTGACCAACTTGTCTCTATTATTCAAGGGTTTAACATCATTAATATATTTACTAGGGCGATTTGGGTGGTGCTATACAATTTATTTTTTATTGCTTCTATAGAACTTTTGCTGTCTGTAAAAATAACAAAATTGTACTTATTATAATTATTTATGTAGACTAATGCTTTCAAAATAGACACAAGCTCTGCATTAAATATTGACGTGTTATGTGGAAATTTGAATCTTCTTGACACATTGTCGTTTGTATGGAAAAATGCACAACCAGTATTTTCATTTATTTTTTAACCGTCTGTAGAAATGTACTTAGGTTCAGGCCACCTGGTGTGTAATGTATCGTTGAAAAGGAGTTTCAATAAATTAATACTGTATGTTAGTTCTGTGTCGAGAAAGTAGTGCGGTTCTTGGAAATTAAACAGTTCATAATCACCATCAATAACAGGGTAGTTTGTCGATCCTATATATACAATCTTCCAACTGTTTAATCTGTTGGAAACTTTTAACTACAAGGGGTTGTTTTTTGTGTAACCAGAATTTATTATTCATTTTATTGCTCAATTTTTATTGTTCTGTTTTGGGCAAAAAGTTTAGAAATAAAAACATCACTGAGGTAGTATCTCCTTTTAGTTCTAGGGGTGGTCCTGTTTCTAATATATTAATTGGTGTACTTTTTATGGCTCCTAAACATAACCGCAAACATTTATTTTTAATTGTCTCGACAGTTTTCAATTGGAACAAACAGGCATTTCCATATAAAGTGCTCCCATAATCCAATATGGAACGTATCAAAGCTAGAAGAATGGTTATATGTTGGTACCTGCATCCCATTTTGTGTTACATAAAGCTCTCAACGTATTTAACTCTAGAACACTAATATGTCGTAAAATTGACGACGCTCTATATTTCGTTAGAATTCGTTAACCTCAAAGAATACCTCAGGCACGCCGCTTACAGTAGCTTCCTGATCAGTCTTATAGATAAGAATGGTGAGAAGTGTTGTTCGAAATTTGTTTATTATATTCAATAATTTGACGCCTCGTCGTAAAATTTACGATAGATTAGTAATTACGTTTATTAATTTTTTTATACTAATGGGTAAGAAATTTTGTTTTTGTTTTTTATGTGTTACTCAAATAAAAAATATTATAGGAAAATGTCGAGAAAACCGCTAACAGAGAGGGAGTTTCAAGATGAAATAGAAAAAATTATGAATGGTGATGATTCTTATGATGAAGAATCTTATGAAGATAGTGGAAGTGATTGGGAAGAAGATAACATAGAAATGCAAAAGGACAGTGATGTGGATGATATCAGTGATGAAGATTCAGATGACGACATTAATTTAGATAATATTGAAGATGACGATAGAGATGAGGCAGAGGAAAATGAGCCAGTACAAGAGGCAAATGAACAAACTTTTGAAAGCTCGTCTAATGGCGAACCGCCAGTAAAAACACGGCGTAGACTCACACATTGCTTTACCAACCACGAACAACTTAAGAGGCAAAAACGGTCATAAATGGTCAGCAACAGTCCCAATTACTTCAAAAAGAACGGCTTCTCGAAATATTATACATTTTGTATCAGGAAGTAAAGGAAATGCACGTAATCTCGTACAAATAAAAGATCATTTCACGCATTTTTTTTCGGATGATATTCTTAGTACCATTATTAGATTCACAAACGAAGAAATTGAAAAACAGCGTGGAAAGTATTCTAAAGATTCAGCTACCGTATCTCAAATCAACAAAAATGAACTGCTAGCATTTTTGGCTGTTTTGATATTTTCAGCTGCAAGGAAAGACAATCATCTCAACAGTAACGAAATGTTCAATCCTACCACATCTTGTAGCTTTTATCGAGCTTGTATGAGTTGTGACCGATTTACCTTTTTATTGAATTGTATCAGGCTTGACGATAAATCTACTAGAGAGCAAAGAAAACAGTCCGATCCTTTGGCTCCAGTTAGAGAAATTTGGGAACTTTTCTTAGAAATCTGCAGAAACTCCTATACTCCATCATCCTACATTACAATAGACGAACAGCTTCTTGGTTTCAGAGGTAGGTGCCCTTTCCGCATGTATATCCCCAATAAGCCGTCAAAGTATGGCATAAAGATCATCATGGTATGCGACTCCGCCTCCAAATATATGACTGATGCACAACCGTACTTGGGGAAGAAAACCAATACAGGAGGCCTGCCACTGGCAAACTATTATGTGAAGGAGTTGACAAAATCTGTCCATGGTAGCAATCGTAATATCACTATGGATAATTGGTTCACATCAATTCCTCTAGCCGATGAACTATTACAAGCTCCCTATAAGTTAACTATGTTGGGCACAGTGAGAAAAAATAAAAAAGAAATCCCTCCAGAATTACTGCAGATAATGGAAAGAAAGTGTGGATCCTCAATGTTTTGTTTCGATAAAATGAAAACCTTAGTGTCTTACAAATCCAAGCGGAATAAAATGGTACTAATGCTTTCTAATTTTGACGAAGGTGCAGCAATATCTGAAAATGGTAAACCAGATATAATTATTCATTATAATAAAACAAAATCAGGAGTAGACACATTCGATCAGCTGTGCAGTAACATGGGATGTAACCGAAAAACGCGGAGATAGCCACTGTGTGTCTTTTTTGGAATGATCAATATTGCTACCATCAATTCATATGTCATCTATTGTTATAATAAATACAGAACAAATGACAAACCTCTTTCCCGTTATCATTTTATGATTGAACTGAGCAAGAGCTAACTGAGCCCTGGATGCGAGAAAGGTTGATGATCCCAAACTTACGACGTACCATTCGCCAGGATATCTGTAGAGTATTGAATATACAGCAGGCCGAGGAAAACCATCAACCCTTAGAACGTAAACGCACTATTTGATTTTACTGTCCAAGCCGTCTTAGACGGATGACAACCAACTATTGTGGATAGTGTCAACACGCTATCTGCGGAAATCATAGGGGTAATGTCTGCACTGTATGCTCTTCAGAATAGCCAAAAATGATAGATTGTGTACGTTATTATATGTTAAATTTGTGACTAGAATTCACCTTATTAAAAAGAATTAATAAAAATTTTGATTATGACTTTCACGTTTTTTTCTAAAAATCGTAATATTTACGACACATTAGTAATAATGTGTGTTAAAATCATATTAGTGTTCTAGGGTTAAATCGTTTTGACATTTTTCTGTTCTCTATAGTCTTTCCAGGATAGTTTTTGATTAAGTATCGAGCCTAAATATTTAACCGAAGATTTGTAGGGTGTATGATCCTAACTTGATTTCGTTTGGATACTTATAGCGATGCCGCGTAAATGAACATAAGACTCATTTTTCTTGATTTACCGCAAACCCATTTTGGTTAGTCCATTTAACAACACTGTCGATTGTGTTATTAACGTCCCTTATTGTGTTTTCAATTGTTCTATTTTCTGAATATAAACAAAAATCGTCTGCGAATTGTGACTCTAATTTCATGTTGAATATGATCTACAAAATCCGCAGAATATAAAATCGGGCTTAAGATACTTCCTTGAAATCCTAACTATGTTGTCCTTGATGAAATAATCAGTCAATTCATTTTTAGATATAGATGTCTGTTCACATATAATCTGTTAAGATTATCAATCCTGTTGAGGTCCCTACATTTTGTACTTTGCTTACTAGTATATGAAGGGTAACTGCCACATAAGCTCCTTTTATGTTTAAAAATAATGCGGAAATAGTTATTATTGGTGAAAGTTAATTGTATATCTATAGTAAGCGCAGCTAGGGTTTCTTGTGTTGGTCGACCCTTTCTGGAACCATATCGTATTATTGGTAAGATTTGACTGTTTTCCAGCCAGTGTTCCAATCTACGATAGCCATTTTTTTAATACAGTCCGAATCATTATCGGATCAACATCCTTGGCTAACTGAGTGGACGACTATAGAGGATTATCTTCCACACTTGCACAGATTAAAATATCTTTCTTCTTTTTCGGGATGGGTTTCACGATTTTGTGTACGCGGTCGATGTTTTGTAGGAGTGACACATCCATGCTCTTTAAATTTTTTTATAACCGTTCTCACTTGTTTCTTACTAATTGGTTGGGTATTTTCGAATGGTACAATAAACAAATTTTCTGCTATTTCTTGATATGATAATTCCTTTTGACAATTTGCACTTTTTGCATACTCACTTTATAAGATTGACAAAGATTGTTCCTTATTCGCAAACAAACAGGTAGTGACATTTCCAGACGTACAGTTAAACGTCCTCGAGAGGCGCACGCGCGATTCGTATATTCTAGTATCCTTATTTTAACTGTAATAATCTACGCTGACTTTTGATTGTCTATCTCTAACACACTGGTAATGCCATGTGACCCTTACATTTTCCCGTTAACTGAGAGATTATCGCTTTACGTTGAAATTTAATGAAGAATGATTTATGTTATTATTAAAATGGAATATTATATGGGCACTTACACTCTCAACGTGTAGATTAAAAATGAAGAGAGGGGATAGATAAAAATAGAAGAATTACGGCTGTAGACGAAATCGTTTTATCAGGAGCGTAGGAATTACAGGCGGTTAATCATTGTGATATTTGTAAGTAAATTAACAGTTGTAACGATACTTCTTTGGCATGTTATGATACCCTGTTAAAGAAAATAGGTGATACACTGATTATACTTGTTAGTTTACAACATATTATCGCTTTTGAACTCTGTATTAAAAACCCTATGTTGCCACAGACATAATTAATTTTATCTACTTTTGACGATCAAATTCGGCACATTTGACAAAATCTGTAGTTGTCTGATCAACGTCGCAATTAAAACACTTATTTAATGAAGAATTTGTGCAAGTTGATGTTTCATGCTCCCCATGACAATTTACACATCGCGGTTTGCTACGACACTGCCCTCCAATATGCCCATATCTATTACAGTTGTAGCATAAAATAGCTTTTTGTGTGTATGGGATTGCTTTATTTAAAACTACTTGTTTAGGTAATGTTTGAGATCTGAAGGTAACAATCACACTTTTTGTTGGTAGATATTTTACAGAATTATTTTCCTTCACACTTCGATTTATTCTTTTAATGTCTACGACTTCAAACTGACAATTAGAGTCGTATGCTTTAATTTTAGTTTTTCAATTGTCAATTATCGATATTTCGTATTATACCTTGACAATGAATAGTAAATTTAGGTATATATGCTTCACTATTGTTGCCTTTAAAAATAGAAGATTTATTTTGTTCTATTAAATAATTTGCCCTTTTGTAGTTATTGAATATTACTTTTACTCTATGCTTTCCTGCTAAATGGATTCGTTTTATCTTAATGTCTGGTTCTGGCCAGTTTTTTAAAATTTAGTCTCCTATTAACATTAACGACAATTGAAATTTTATCTATTTCTGATGTGTTTCTGTTAACATTTTCGTTATTGTCGCCTTTTGTATTACCAATTTTATTAGTTTTTTTTTGCTTTTCTCATTAAGTCTACCGAAAAAAATCACCAATTGTGTTATTTGAAAATTTACTTAATTAACTTTATAACTGTTTTCACCCGAATCGAGTGGATCACTATCTTGTTGTACACTCATTTGTGAAAGATTGTAGGTGAAAGTACCACCGTAAATTTGCAGAAATTTACAACCGCTTTTAGGGAACTCGAATTTATCGTCGTATCTATGTCAATACTCGAGCCGAACTGAAGTTTGTGTTAGATAAGCATCAATTTCCTCCTCAAAATATATATAATATAGATGAGACGTGAATTAGCATTGTGCGTCAACCAATAAAAGTTAAAGCACCTGAGGCCAGGCAAGTTGTTAGTGTTACTTTCGAAGAAAGGAATAATCACATCTCATATAGGCTGTATAAATGCATTAGGTAATAATATCACCCATGATAATATTTCCGCGAGTTAACTTCAAGAATTACATGTTAAAAGGGGCTCCGGTAGGAACACTTGGGACGGCTCATCCCAGTGGATGGTCCAATGATGAACAGTTTTTGATGCATTTTATAAATCATGTAATGTCGCCAAAAGAAAATAAAGTCTTGATAGTTTTAGACAATCAACTAGGCACGAGAAAATGGAATTGTTTTACTGACATTCACTCCCCGCACCTGTCATAAATTACAACCGCTGGATCATGGAGTATTCGGCCCATTCAAGAAGAATTATAACAGCGCATCTTCCAAGATGCGCAGATGAATCCAGAGAAACCGATCACCATGTGTGACGTGGCTGAGCTGAGATTATGCAGATAGGTTTAAAATGGGTAATATTCACTCACGATTCAGAGCTGGAGGAATATATTCACTAAATGATAACACTTTCAAATATGACGACTTTTGAGTTCCTAAGTAACAGACCGACCTCTAGAAGTAACTGACGCACCCCTAGAAACAACTGACCAAACCAGATACGAAACCACTCCACCACCTGGCCTATCGTCTAGTACAAACACATAATTCCAATCTGGTCTGCTTCACTTTAAATCAATCTACTACTGACTTGATTTCTACTCATGTCATTCGGCCGTTTCCTAAAGCACCTTCAACCGGATCAGATGAAAATCTCGCAGATACAGAATACTAACTGAAACACCGAAGAAAAATGAAATACTGGAGGTCATTGAAGAAATTCTTGAATCAACAGAGAGAAAGTTATTAACAGTTCATCAGAATCTGGAGTGAAAATGAGTGACATTGATTCTCTTGAAGATGACCTTTTTAATAGCTGCCTCTATTGTCATGGAACAAATACCTGAGCTGGGAGCTCAATGCTTTGATAGCTGCTTGACCGTCAGAATGAATCGCTGTCACATTTTTGATAGTTTCTTTCTAGGATCAATTCCACGCGTCTTTCGATCACAAGTATTTATGCCTGAAAGACGCTCGGACAAGAGCCTAACGGCAATGAGTATCTGGTGTCAGGCCCGAATACTCCAGCGTTAGCTCCTGTGGTGGTTTTTGAACCATATGATGGTGTTTCCTTTGAGAGTTCGGGTGGTGTATTCCCTTCCCATTCTCTTGATCATTTCGTCACTGGGAAGATTCCCTGATGAGATGTACTTTGTAAGAGAGGACCAGGCTCCCTGATTTTTAATACTCTCATTGCCTGAACCTTTCCTAGATATTCTAAGAATTGCCTATTGGGCTAATCTTTCTATCACTAGATGTAGAGGAGTGAGATCTGTAATGATCTCATGTGCCCTAGTTGAGCACGTTCTCATAGCTCCAGTGATGTACATACAGGCAAGCATTTGAACTTTGTCGAGGGTCTTGCTCGTGCTGTTCTAACCTGCTTTGGTATGCCAGACTATTGCCTCATACGTAATTGCTGGTCTCACAATCATGGTGTACATCCACTGCAGTACTTTAGGGTTACAGCCCAAAGTTTTAACAGCTAGACTTCTGCACGCCATAAAAGCTTTTATTGCTTTACTAGCAGTTATTTCAACATGCTTATTCCACATCCACATAAGTTTACTGTCTAGGGTGATCCCTAGATATTTAACATCAGATTTCCGTTCTATGATTTCTCCGTTTAAAGATAGGGGTTTTATAGATGCAAATGTTCATTTTGGGGTAAATGGAATTACTGTGGTCTTGTTTCGGTTAATATTTAGCCCCACTGACAAGCACCATTGCTTAATAATTCTGAGGTAATTTTGTAATAAATCACACAAGGTACTCTCGTACTTGCCCTTGACTATTAGAACTATATCAGCATAGCTCATACATTCGAAGCCAAGCTCCGTTGTCATGTAGAGCAGCTACTACGATCCATAGAAGGGGAGGTATCACTCCCCCTTGAGGTATCCCCCAAGTGGCTTTAACTAAGGTGGTTTGATGCCCCACCTGTGTCTCAGCTATCCTCGTCGTCAACAACTCAATGGTTTCATTTACTCCTCGCCTTTTTAGTGCTTCTTTGACAGACACATGAGTTGTGTTGTCAAAGGCCCCAGATATATCCAGGAATGCGCACATTGCGATTTTTTTGTTGTTCAAGAGTTCTGTGGATGACTTTGGTTAGCTATTCATCGACCCGCTTTGTAAGCATGCTGACATTTATGAAGTGGTGTATCCTCTAGATTCTCCATAAATATATGTAGTTATTCACTAGTTTCTCCATTGTTTTAAGTAGAAACGATGTTAGGAAGATGGGTCTAAGAGATCGGAGATCAGGCCCGTCTTTTTTACCTATTTTTGGTATGGAGGTTACCATTGCCCTTCAACATCTTCTAGGTATTAGACCCACTACTAGACTGCTTCTTGTAATTTCCAGCAGGTGAGGAAGAATCTCCTTTATCTCTTGCTGGAAATATTCTATCCAGTCCTGGTGATGTATATGGTTGAAAGGTACTTTGCCAATTCTAACCGTTGTCTGGTAAATATTTTCTTAGCAATGTCTCAATCCTCCTTGCGGGATTTTTCGTGTAACTCATTGCCATTTCAGTGCTTGTTGAGAGTCCACTACCTGGAAAGTGGGTTCTATGAAGAATCGATCGTTCATTCTCACCTTCCGTGTATGATCCGTCTGGCCTTTTCAGCGACATTGGGGGGTTAGTTACCCCATTTACCATAACCTTTTGTATTCTGGCCGCAGTGTGAGTGGAAGTGATCTTTTCACAAAAGGTTTGAAAGTAACCAAGTAAGTAGGTATTGGCTGTTCAAATATACGGAGTCTACTAACTAAGACTCCAAAAGCAATTTCCATTATACGTGTGGCATGTGATAACCTGTAGCTGAATACGTTTTCTTCTGCATACAGGTTTACTCCTGGATAGGGTCTCATTAAATATGCTTTAAGGGGAAATCCTGCATCTCCAACTATAACTCCAGCTTCCGGTAACAAGCCATTTTCCTGATGTTGTGAAATTTAACAGTTCTTGAAAACGCCTCCATCAGATGCACTGCCTAAAACCGTAGTCGTGATCGGCAACTGCTAACAATATGATGTTGCTTGTTTTTTATAATTAAAGAATTCACTCCCACTTTTGGAAGGAGCTCTGATCTCCACATGTTATTCATCTATTGGCCCATAACATGATGGAAATTCCAAAACATTCAACTAAAGATAGACGAACCAAGTCATTCATAAATCCATAGTAAACACTATCAATCGTTAGGTTTGGGGAGAAAGTAATTTATACTTACTTGCTGCACTAGGATCAACCTCAATATTTTCTCGCTTGCTCGGCCTTGAATATTTGGTTGCCATGAGCGGCTCGTTATTAATATGTAAAGGTGAATTAATATCAGGAATTTGGAATATTAGGTATGGAGAAGTATATTGATCATCGGGTAAAATATTTAAATAATACTATATTTTATTGATAGGTAGGTTTAAATATATAGTGAGACAGTTCAAACATTTGAAACACATTGAATAGATCTTTCTCAATTACCACCGATATCCAAGTTAAAACCGCTAATTAGACTAATACATTTAAATTTAGTTGAAAAAAGTCAGTAAATTAAAACACTATTCTCTTTTACCAACTCAACAACGCAAAATTTTGTATGTTTAATGAAGCAAAGATTAGAACAGTTTTCAGATTGATGTTGGTGTTGCCGAATATCGCAATACCTCCGTGCTCACCTTTAGAACGACAGTAAAACGAAAACAGTGAAAACCCATTTATATAAATTGCTGATATCACTCTTATTCAGGTAGCCGAGTGCGCTCGCATTTTGTACTATCTGGGTGATTAAAGTTATCTTCGTGTTAATTTTATATTGATCGTATTGACAATTGTTAAATTAAATAGCAACATGTGAACATTATAAACAAATTAGTGACCACCGTTTTTTTTCCATTTTGGGAAATTATCACCAGCAAATAAATCTACAAATATTCCAGTGTCGTAGCAATTGAATAAGCAACTGCTATTTTCCTACTACTAAATTCACAGGGTCCTTTTTGGACTCCTGTTCCTTCCTAAATCTTAAACGTCGTGGTTTTGGCATCCAGGACCTCTCGCAAAATGACTACTACTAACCAATCTCAACAAAATTCACTTAATGGCATAAAATCATACGTAGATGCAACTTTAACAAAACCTCCTCCTCCCACTTTTCCTAAACACGAGCAGTCGATTGTTTTGCACTCTAACCCCATCACAGTGTTATTTGAATATATAAATGCGATAGTATAGATATCGTTTCCCCTAAAAATATCACATTTGCATCAAAAATTTCCAATAACCGTATTTGTATATATATTCAACAGCAATAATTCTAGATGATCTCCTTAAAACTCATCAGAACATTTGCATCAATTCCACAATAATTCCTATATGAAGACGTACTTCGACTTCGCCAGCTAAACGTATTTTAATATCGAATTTATCCCCTACTGCCCTCACTCCGTTATCGAAAAAGCTCTCAAGGACATCGGACTGCAAATAGCTTCCCCTGTTTCATTTGTAAAATGTGGTGCGCAAGGAGATGAATATGCTCATACCAAGAGTCTCCGTTTCCGTTATACCTGATAATGATAACCTTAGCATACAAACCTCAATTCTGAGGACACTCCGCACGTACCGAATATTTGTTGCTACTGACAGGTTGGTGTGATTTCTGTGTAAAGAGAGTGGACATACTGCCGACTCTTGTACCAAACCTACATCGTCTCAACCACAAAATGAAATATTCTCCCACTCCTCTTCGCTACCACGATTACGAGCTACTACGTCACTCAGTGGCTCTCCCTCATCCCCCTTCTTATCCTGAACCCCTATCGAATAATATATCAACAGCTAACCAAACTCAGGTTGCACCATTATCTAACCTTATATTTCCCCCTTTATCCCATGGCTAAAAAAGAGGTATTTCATCTGACAGCAATGTTGATACCCCCGGTCAACTATCTCCCACAGAATCCCCATTGCCAACAGACAACCAAATGCCTCCCTCCTCTTATAAAACACCCCTTAACACAACTAAACCACTTAAGAAAAACCCTTCCTGAACATCATAAACTAACTCTCAAACCTCTATACAGATCCTCTATAAAAACAATCCGTCCAAACTCGCGCTCTCTGAAACCCAGTTCACAGCGTTTTTAGAAAATTCATACTGTAGTTCAGATCCTATTAACGAAGTCCTAGAATTTACTTCTAATATTCAAGGACTGTTAAATGATATATCACTTCTTTATTCCGAAACAAAAAAATGAACACTAAAAAACCGCATCACACGACTTTACAAAAGACTATCAATCCCGGGGACCTCTCTGATAGTAAAAGCGTTTCTTCCGATAATCAAACCGATGATGAACTTAATTTTCCTCCCTCAGTGCTCTCAACAATTAACTTCTTAAGTCACCAATCAAAATTATTTAATGGAATTGTGATGGATTTTTTCCTCGTTTGGAAAGAATCCAACAAATAATATCAGACGAATGACCTGAAATTTTATGTTTACAAAAAACCATCTCTAAAATAGATAAAGTTCCTAAACTAAAAAATTATGCAGGATCTCAGTTTGTTCGCACCAACTGCGCGAGGGATAGTGGGGGTACCTCAATTTTCATTTCATGTGAACTATTGTCCTCCCCTCTCCACATCACTACTGATCTTGAAGCAATTGCAGTTTCCACCTTGTGCCCAAACAAACTCACTATCTGCAGCTTATATATCCCCCTAATTACTCCTTAAAAGAAATATAACTTCTCGACTTAATTTACCAACTCTCCCTTGTAGATGGTTTTAATGCCCACAATACAATGTGGGGATCAAATTGCACCTTGGGCAAAGGGAAAAATGTTATCAATTATACAGGTTCTTCTTTGCTAAATACTGGTTCAAATACACACTTGAATTTTTCATCCAGTACCTTCTCCTCTATTGATCTTAGTTTCAGTCACCCTAAACTTGCTCCTTTACTAAATTGGCATACTGCTCATGATCTTTATGATAGCAACCACTATCCCATTATTATATCCTCCAATATCCCCAGTCATAATGATACTTGATCCAGATCGTATTGGCGCTTAAAAAATGCCAACTGGACTAGTTATATGTCTCAAACAGAAACCAACTTATCTGTATTATCACATACTGAGAATTACAGATGCAATTCTTTCAGTGGAAAATGTGCACATTGGTAACAATATTATTTCATACAAAGAAAAAACTGTGCCATGGTGGAACTCCAGCTGTGCAAGTGCTATAAATCAACAAAAAATGGCACTAAATTTGTATCATAGGCATAAAACACAAGAAAATCTCACTAATCTCAAAAAAGCCACAGCCACGACTAGATATATTATAAAATAAAGTAAAAAATATTCATTGAGAAATTATGTGTCTTCCACACATTATATCAGGCCTAATACTAGAATGTCACATCGCCTTAATTGAAGCATGTAACAACAACACAGTCACTTTAGGCTGGATCAAGGGCCAAGAGAAATCGAAAGGAAACCGTATTGCAGACTCGCTAGCCAGGAAAGCAGCCTCCCACAAACTTTTAGGACCCAATACTTTCATTGGTCTATCGGCGTCAGCGGCGGCTGACCTCTTAAAGGAACACTCCCTTAATGAGTTTAAGGGTAGATGGGGGATAGCTTTTCAAAACATACATAAAATTTCAGCTATTTTCAAGCGCAAATTATATAAAAATATTTTTTCGATAAAATTACAGCAATATTCGAGAACGAAAGATAACAGTTGTAATTTTTTTTATCTCTGAGAACTTAGAAATAAACTTTTCGTTTGTTTTGAAACCCGTAAACTTTAAAATTTGAGAGTATTATGAAAAAACCAGCTGAATTGAGGGTAAGTTAAACTTTGATCTTGAATAACTTTTGACTGAGTTGATTTATCAAAAATTGACTTCAGACCTTTTTTGTAGAGCGTTAAATTCTCTACAAAAATAATGAATGGGTATTGCAATACGATATATCGTTCATTAGTTATAAAAATCAGAAGAAAAAAAGACTTTTTTCCTGTGTTATTCTTATGGGAAATCGAAGAGTGCGATGCGGGCAACCTACATTTTAATATTAAGAGCTCATATTTTCAGAGGCCTATTTTGGCATTAAAACGAAACTTTGGAGCGTGGTTCCAAGGAAAAATATTTTTTTTTAAACGCCCTGTATATATATATATATATTCTTCTAATTTTGTATTGTCCAGTGCATGAAAAACAATTGCTTGCACTTTTTTCAGGAAGGTTGAATTGCTTTGGCTGGCTATGTATGAGTAAGACGGTGCTGACGTACTTGCTGTGTTCTGAACTGCCCCATTTGAAGTTCCTAAAGGCGGAAATTCATCCATTTTTAAGTAATAAGATGGACCTGCCTGCTAAGTGCAGCCTTGTCTTCCTTTGGAATTTACAGATAACAGAACATGATTTGCCGTGGTAATAACGTATGGAATAATATATTTGTGACTATGTGATGATACAAAAGTTTTTGTTTTACCTTGTAAATGTTCTTAAAAAGCACTGATTTTCAAATTACTGATGCACTGATGGCTACTGCACTTTGTGATTATTACAAAAAGTTGTTTATGTTTGTTAAACTTTAGAAATCACTGTTTATTAATGAGCAAACTTTCGTACACGTTGTCGAGAACGTTGCCAGGATAGGCCTCCATAGAGTGTTTTATAATATATTATACACCAAGGTGGAGAAGACTGTTATTATTGATCAAGCATCAAGATTATTTCGCGAGGGGCTTTGCCCCGAGCGGAATAAGGTACGAGGCCTATAAATGTCTTCACCACCGTGGTGTATATACAATTTTTTCCATTACTAACCAAATTTAAGACAAAAATTAAAAATAAATTTTTTTGTTGTGAAAATCGAGTGGCACAGGAATGCAAATTCGCCTTTATACTAATAAAAAAAAATCAAGTAGTCGGATGGAGATTGACATTTCCACTAGTAAAACTTATTTTCAAATAACGGGTGCGTTCAGAAAACATTACTTATAACTCAACCGTTGAGTGAACGCTCACTAGCAACGAATGGTTGACGTGTGCCTTCTGAACGATAATTTTTTGGAAAGTATAAAGCTTCATATACAATGAAATTACAATATTAGTGCTTAGAAAAGCTAAACTCGGAACGTCATTGAAATCTGACATTCACATTAGCTGATTTTTGGTCGTGCCCTCTGTCAATGTAGAAATGCCAAAGCCATCAAATCAGAGAAAGAAGAAGTGGAGAAACTGCTACGTAAAGTGTTAAGTATAATTACTAAAATTATGAATAATGAACTGCATGGACTGCTTAAAAGGTTCTACGGCTAAATGTACTAATTGTAATTGTTAATTTGTTCATTGTGGATGTATCTTGAATATTGAAAAATTAAAATTATATATTAGATGATGGTAATCTAATTGATATAAAAAGAAATATGATGATGCAATAGAAGATTTGTAGGAACCATTACCACATGATTATAACGTGACAAGACGTGGTTTTAGTGATAAAAACAGGAATTATTATGAAGAAATATTTCCAGCGTATAATGTTATGTTGTATTTCATTTCTGTATTTATTGCACTAATATAAAAACATCACAATCTGCAACGTGTTGTACTCCGTGAGCGCACTTGATAACTGCTTACAAAAATAGCGTCCGCTCACCAAACATGTTGAGTTTCACTCACTGATCAAAGTGCGTTCATAGAACATTCACTCAACGGTTAGGCAACAGTTGTGTTTTCTGAACGCACCCAACGTTTGTAATTATCGTCATGTTGTAGTTACGAGATGTCATCAGTCATTATTGGTTGAGCGTGAATTTAAAACTAATGGCATTGTTATTCAAATAATTTCATCGTGTTAGGTAATTTCAAACAGCAAATACGTTAAAGAAATTCTCCTGTGTATACAAAATTATGTTGCACACGTTTTTGTTAAACTACTATCTCTGGGTTCTCAAAACATTTGAATTTGTCCATTATTGACCTAGGTTAACAATAGAAACAATAACCACTAATAGAGAATTTCAAGTTCTTAGTTGGCTAGAAGACGCCATAATTGTCAACTTCATAGCTAGTAGTGGAATATATCTATTATCTGCAGTTACTTAATATCATTATTATTATTAAATATCCACCTGTATGAATAAAACTCTAAAATAATATTATCATCTGAAACAAAGTATACTAACCTGCGCAAGTTAAATCACAATTGGTAAGCATGGAATTGTAGACATAATTACCATCTTTCGAGGACATCACTCTAATTCGATCAACGAGCTCTCTGTTCCATCCAGGGTTAACAATTGACATTGACATTTCACTTGTGGGGCAAATTTGCTGTTTTATAATTGCTACTATAGATATCTGCATTTTTACTATTTCGCCGACCAGCTTTCCGTCATCTGCAACTTTTTCAAAAGTTCAATTAAAGTTAATTAATAAGAGTTTACCTGTTACCTATAGGCATGACCGACATATGACTGTGCTTCCTCAAATTATCAGCCACCACAGGAATTAACAATTGTTTATTGCCAACAGGCAAAATTCTTACCAATGCAGGTATTCCTCCCTCGGGATGAAGAAGAGCATATGGAGTTTGATTAGATTCAATGGCAAACCGCATGGCTTCAGTTTCAATTGGTTCAATAATTATGGCGTTGGTATAGCTAAATTGAAAAAAAAATTATGAGTGGCTTTTTCGTTGGTGCTAGCTATGCTGGACCGCGAACTTACGTGGATCACTTCTGTAACAACTTAGAAAGGTTTACATGGTGCAAGATGCAAGACAAATTCTAGATAACAAACTACTATAGTGCAATTATGAAGAAAGAATGTTAAGAAAAGTCACAAAGTTCTTAATAGATTTAAAAAACTTGCAAGAGAAATTAGAGATTTTATCCAAAACCTTTGAGCTGGATGTAATTGAAATTGTGGAGCCAATCATAACTTATGAAAAAATACAGATAGTCTATTACCAGGATTAATGTCAATTCATAACTGGACTAATAGCAGTCCAAAAGCTGCCATACATATGGAGCAATAAGGTAAGGACCATATTTATTTGAGGTTATGCCATACAGGACGAAATCTGTTTCTGATACTAGTTGACATTGATCTTTTTAAATCAGAAAATTTTTCCACACAGCTTGATTGAGGAAGCAAATAGGATAAAAATACCTTCCCTCATCTAAAAGAACAAGAGATTGCTGTTATTAAAGGAAAGAAGGAATATTTGAGTCATCGTCGTCAACTATTGAAATTATTTGTTAAGCCTTGTCGTATGTATGTAGGATCTGTTCCTATGTTTATAAACAGAATTGTTAATTAGAACGCAACAATGAATGATAAAGTAGATATTCACATCTAGGTCTTTGAAAATAATTTGAGAACCTGGGACCTCTCTATCCAGAGTCCAGGCTCTATCAAGTCTCTGTAACTATCAAGGTATTAGCATCATCCTAGTTCTAGGATCACATGGAAAATATTTCGTGCCACTAAATTGATCAGGAAGAAGAAGCATTATTATTTTATTCTACTCTTAAGGTACACAAGTGTTAATGGTGATCGATTAACTAATGAGGTTAGAAGAAATAAGCAGAGACAGATTTTTGGAACCTGAACTTTATTGTGGAATGGTTGCAGAGATAGCAGCATGATAGCGAGTTGCGATAAGAAGATTACAGAGGAATAAGCAATGGTAATTGTGATTGTACTTACTCGGTTTTATCTATTAGCTGCTTATCTGCTGAATGATGTAGTGATGAAGTAACCATTTTGTGATATTGTTCGTGTTGCTTCAAAACATCCATTTTTGGAAAACATTTACCACAAACTTGACATATGAACTTACAGTTTCTTTGTTGAGCCTAAGGAATCATGAAACATTTGTGACACACTCAGTATATATTTTCAACATTTTTCTCAACTATAATTTGAGAAAAATTACAATATATTTTATACTCTTCTAGAATTATCTTGATACTGCTTCACTACAAAATATAGTCTAAAATATTGTTAAAGCTATTTGTCATTCAATTTTAATAGAATAATAAGTCTTGTTGTTAATGAGCTACAGGGTGCTCAATGTTTTCATTTAATGGAAGCAATATAACATTGTAATATATATATATATATATATATATATATATATATATATATATATATATATATATATATATATATATAACAACAAAGAGATTCATGGGTAATTTACGCAAAATAGAGGGCTACTGAAACAGAGTGGTAACCGCGGACATGCATGTTTCTAGCTCATTTGCCTTCGTCAGCACGGTATACCGTAATGAGCTAGAAACATGCATGTCCGCTGTTACCACTCTGTTTCAGTAGCCCTCTATTTTGCGTGAATTACCCATGAATCTCTTTGTTGTTGTTGTTAACATATCACGCGATATTCCTACATCTTCTTTATATATATATATATATATATATATATATATAATATATATATATATATATTTTTGCCTATTTTATACATCTTTGTAGTTGACTGATGAAGAAATAAAGAGATTTCGAAAGCTTTCAACATAAAGTAAAAAGAGTTTACTTATTCCTGAGAAGGCTTATTCCCGATAACTTTATAACTATTCTGGTTTTAACTAGTTCAAGCCGACTACCTTTTACTCGCTCTATATATATATATATATATATATATATATATATATATATATATATATAAAACTAGTGAATATTGGGGATTGCAGCAAAAAATTGGAAAAGATATACTCTTAGCGGAAAATGTCCAAGCTTTCGAGGATGTTTGTCCTCATCATCAGGGAAACTCCGAAGTGAGGTTAGATTCCATAAAGATGTAAAATCGTAAACGCCGGCGTTTAGTATGGTGACACATGAAGATGAAATCAATGGATTTATTTTATAAAATGCTGCGACAATTACAATTGTTGCTATGACACGATTGATTAGGCTGTTGGTTCAATTCCTACTTAAATATTCCACAATTTACGACTTGTAGTTTACGATTTTACATCTTTATGGAATCTAACCTCACTTCGGAGTTTCCCTGATGATGAGGACAAACATCCTCGAAAGCTTGGACATTTTCCGCTAAGAGTATATCTTTTCCAATTTTTTGCTGCAATCCCCAATATTCACTAGTTTTATTCCTAACTAGTCAGCAAAGACTATCTTTCTTCTATATATATATATATATATATATATATATATATATATATATATATATATATATATATATATATATTTTAGGGAATTGCAGCAATAAAACGTATCCGTGTACTCTTTTAAGTATTTAGTCCAAGCTTTCTAGTGAATTTTCACCCATCATCAGGGAAGCTACATAAAAATATACTTTGGTAAAATAATCTAAAATGTTATACAAAACACTATTTACTTACAAACTTACCGAGATTGAAACGTGATTAACAGCGGTAAAAAATGGAATGGCAATCGACAGCACCAACAACTACGTCTATCATTAACTCACACTATATCACATTTCATTACAAAATAAAATTATTACACAATTTAAAAAAAAAAAAAAATTCATTGTTGTTGAAGTCTGGGTATCGACCACGTGCTTGAAATCTCAATCCCACACCACAGCTTACTGAGCTGTGCCCACACTGACAGCAAATTTACAAGTTTATACATTATAGGTTATACAGCCAACTGGCCTGTACATATTCAAACTATTAAATTTTCAGTTTTATACATTATAGGTTATACAGCCAATTGGCCTGTACCTATTCAATATACTAATATTACTGATTTATAATTTAACCATTGAGTTCACTCTATATAAATATGAAGAAAACTTTCAGGAGATGCACCTTTAAAATACATTTGTATGCCTGTTTTATCGAGAGGACAACCTGATTGTCAAACAAAACTCTCCGACACAATGCGACCACCGCAGTGCGCACACCCCACAGCCATTTGACTGATGAGATCAACGGCTGTGTGCGCCCCCAATGCATGATCATAAGGACTATTCAGCTAATGCGCATAGAGAGGTCCACGACCCCATGCTGACCTCTGTCTTGAGCATCCAAATGTAGTAAATAAGCAAAAATATCACTGAAATGTCTAGTATGATTTATGTTGTCCGGATTTCTTTTTATATGCACCATTTCAAGAAAATTTCTTTTCGATTTGATATGTTCCGTATCCAATACCCTGACAGACTCATAGTTCATTGAATGACCTGTTTTATTGACATGTTCCGCTAGAGCTCATCTTTCGGGGTGCAATCTACAGTCACTTTTATGGCTAGTGATTCTATCTTTTAAGTATCTTGAGGTTTGGCCAATGTATTTGGAATTACAATTTGAACAATCTATACTGTAGATCACATCTGACTTAAGTTTCTGTGGGATTTTATCTTTTGTTTGTGAAAACAGGTTTCCTATGGTGAGTGCAGATTTGAACGCTAGTTTTATGTTTGTAGTCCAGTCATTTAAGCTTAAATTAGGTAAGAATCTCGGAATTCGAGATACCCAGCTGTAAGTCTGCAAATACTTGTATATTGACACCCTAAAAGTTGTCTCAAAACCTACAGATGGTAGGCTGTACGTAACTATTAAATTTCAAGGTCAAAGGTCACAAAAATCGGTTTTTTGCGCTTTTTTGTGAATATCTCATTTTCTACAGGTTTTTTGGTACTTGTATTCATTATCAATATTGTAAAATACAAAATTCTCTACAAATTTTGTTTAAAAAATTTTTTCATACGGTGAACCGTTTTCGAGATAGAGGGCGGAGAGCGTGCGGTCACAGCATCACTTCAGGTCAACCGGCGACTCCGGTCGAAAACGCGCCATATATAGTTGATGAACTATCGATAAATCAATGATTATAAATATTTGTCAATTTTTATTAAAGATTAAATTTTATCATTTTTTTTGAAAAAGTTGGGAAAGGAAATGTAAAAACGGAGATATACTCGACTAAAAGTTCTAATAATTATCCTCATTCCAAAACACATATTTTATTTCTGCACGCATTAAGTGGCTGTGACACAACTTCTGCGCTATTTAAAAAGGGAAAAAAATCTTTTTTAAAAGTTTTTGAGACACTGACAAATTTGGATGAACTAGCTGCAGCATTTGAGGAAGAAAATTGTTCGGCCCAGAGATTATTAGAGAGTGGGACTCAAACCTTATTGGCAGTCTGTAATGCTCAGAAATCTGTGAAAAGTCTCGATCATCTTCGTTATATGCATTACGTCAAGTCTACAAAGCTTAATAAACCTGTGCAGCTTTCAAATATTCCACTAACAAGTGCAGCTGCTCATCAACATTTCAAACGTGTATATTATCAAGTTCAAACTTGGTTAGGGCATGATTTGGAACCCCAGGTGTGGGGTTGGGCAATGCGAAACGATTTTCTGGAGCCTATCATGACAATTTTACCACCAGCTCCAGAAGATTTGCTAAATACAATTTTCTGCAACTGCAAGAGTGGTTGTGGTTCGCGATGCGGATGCAGGAAAGCGGGCTTGCAATGCTCTTTAGCTTGTGGCCAATGTAATGGGCAAGCTTGTCTCAATGCTCTACCATATCAGAGCGACATTGACGAAGATGGAACCTTTGACCGGAAATCATGGAAGAACTTGAGACAAATGTCGTTGAAGACGATAACGAAGACCAGTTTGTAATTTACCAGCAGCCGGAAGATGACGATGAAGTGGAAGAAGATGATTAAAATTATAAATTGTAGTTTTTGTACCCTTTATTAATTTTTTTTACTTTTAATAAAAATAAATGTATTGAATATTTTTTAATAAAAAGATTAATTCATAATTTATTTGTTTTTTTTTCATCATGTAAGAAGTTATTAATATTAATTAGGTTAAAATTCGAATATAATTCCTATATTTTCATTAACAATTCTGCAATTACGTGGACAGGTAAGTGTTGTTAAATAAATTAATACTGAATAAAAAGTGGATAGGTTAGGAAAAAAATGATAAAATATAATAGTTAATAAAAATTGACAAATATTTATAATCATTGATTTATCGATAGTTCATCAACTATGTATGGCGCGTTTTCGACCAGAGGCACTGGTTGACCTGAAGTGATCCTGTGACCGCGCGCTCTCCGCCCTCTATCTCGAAAACAGTTCACCGTATAAAAAATGTTTTTAAACAAAATTTGTAGAGAATTTTATATTCTACAATATTGATAATAAATAGAAATGGCAAAAAAACCATAGGAAATGAGATATTTACAAAAAAAGCGCAAAAAAACCGATTTTTGTGACCTTTGACCTTGAAATTTAATAGTTGCGTACACCCTACCATATGTAGGTTTTGAGACAACTTTTAGGGTGTCAATATACAAGTATTTACAGACTTACAGCTGGGTATCTTGAATTCCGAGGTGAACTTACTATAATGACTGGACTATGATGTATTACGAAACAGACGGTTAAACTTTCTTGCTATGTCTCTATGCAATGGTAAAGTTATATATTGGGTTAAGTGAGTGTTGGTTTCATTTATACCTTCATCGCTACGTGGAGCCATCATAGCTCCTCCAACTGATGTGTTGATTGTTTCGTTAATATTTATTGTGTTGAATAGGATCTTCTTAAGAAGTGGTTCTGGATATGAGTTGTCCTTGAAAAGGTGAAATAATTTTTTTTTATTTTTCTGATGAAATGTTATGCCACTAATGGCTATGACCCTTTGTTTCATTTGTTTGACTAAGTTGATTTTCATCTTTTGATTGTGGTATGACCAATAGTTGATATATCTACTAGAGCTAATTGGTTTTCTATACCAATCGATCACAATGTTATTATTTTGTCTTATAATCAACGTGTCTAAAAAAGGGATGGAATATTATGGTTTTCCCTATCTAGGGTAAATTGTATATGTGGATCGAATGAGTTAAAATAATATAATAGCTCATCCAGATTAGTGCCTGGTAAAGCCAGTATGATGTCGTCCACATATTTCTTAATAAAGTGGAGTTTGAAGGGAAGAACCTGGATAACAAAGTCCAAAACCATGTCCATAACATAATTAGCAATTATGGGTGAAATTTTACTGCCCATTGGTGTTCCAAAGGTTTGTTTGTAGAATGTAGTGTTGAGAACAAAAAAAATATTGTTGAACACAAAAGTCAGAAGTGAGACGAAAGACACCAAATCAATGGAGCAATGTGGCGCTATTGAAGGCCATTTTCTTGTGATTGCCGTTATGACAATGTTCAGATATACATTACTGAAGAGGGAGATTACATCGAGACTCGCAATAATATAACCATCCGGTAATGTTGTTCTGTAAAGAAGTTGATTGACTCCAAAGGAGTCTTTAATATAGTAATCATTCTCAAAATCATATGAGTCCGTCAGTCAAATGGCTGTGGGGTGTGCGCACTGCGGTGGTCGAATTGTGTCGGAGAGTTTTGTTTGACAATCAGGTTGTCCTCTGGATAAAACAGGCATACAAATGTATTTTAAAGGTGCATCTCCTGAAAGTTTTCTTCATATTTATATAGAGTGAACTCAATGGTTAAATTTTAAATCAGAAATATTAGTATATTGAATAGGTACAGGCCAATTGGCTGTATAACCTATAATGTATAAAACTGAAAATTTAATAGTTTGAATATGTACAGGCCAGTTGGCTGTATAACCTATAATGTATAAACTTGTAAATTTGCTGTCAGTGTGGGATTGAGATTTCAAGCACGTTGTCATTTTGTAATGAAATGTGATATAGTGTGAGTTAATGATAGACGTAGTTGTTGGTGCTGTCGATGGCCATTCCATTTTTTACCACTGTTAATCACATTTCAATCTCAGTAAGTTTGTAAGTAAATAGTGTTTTGTATAACATTTTAGATTATTTTACCAAAGTATATTTTTATGTAGCTTCCCTGATGATGGGTGAAAATTCACTCGAAAGCTTGGATTAAATACTTAAAAGAGTACACGGATACGTTTTATTGCTGCAATTCCCTAAAAAAATCTACACAGAAGTTACATTGTAACTGATCAGCAAAGACATACCTTCACATTATATATATATATATATATATATATATATATATATATATATATATATATATATATATATATATATATATATATATATAATGGATATTTTTGTGGGGATGTGGCAATAAGACTCCAGAGTAAATTCTTTCATATATTTATTCCCGAGCTTTCGAATGATTTTCATTCATTATCAAGGGTTATAAATAATTGGTCAATGTTATCATTAATAATAATTAAATGAAATAATGAATACTTACATAAAATCTATAGCGAATTTTGGAATAGTTGTAAATTTTTATAATAAACTCTTTTAAACATAAATCAATGAAAAACTCAAAAAACAATATGACAATAAACAAAATATTTGATCTTGAACTACTACAATTTTTATTTTTTTATCATAAAATTAAAGATTGTTATGAATCTTCTGTTCTTTTTTCATAATCTAAAAGATATGCATAGATAACACTAAGGTTATTTAAATCTGTTTTTTTATTTATTACATAATTTTGTTCTGCAATATATGTTGTTTCCAAAAAAAGGCGTTTTCTATAATTACTTTCTATTGCTAAGACTTTGGCAGATTGATAATCCATAGAATGGCCTTCATAAAAAAAGTGTTCCGCTAAAGCACATCTATCAGGATATAATCTACTGTCACTTTTATGAGAGGCGATTCGATTGGTTAGCGATCTTTTACTGTGACCAATGTATTTCTTATTACAGATATTGCAAGGAATCTCATAAACTATATTAGTTAATTTAGTAGTAGGAGTCTTGTCTTTGATCTTACTGAAAATTGATTTTATTGTAACACATTGTTTATTCGCAATTTTGATATTATGTGGTTTGAATACTCCAGAAATTTTAGGTGTGATAGATTTTATATATGGAAATGAAATATAAGTTGGAGATGTAATATTAGTAGTTAAAATGTCACTGTTTTCTTCGTTTCGTATTATGTCAACAGTAATGTCATTTATATTGTCAGAAGTATTATATAAAACATGTTTCAAAAGATATGAAGGATATGAGTTATTATAGAAAAGTTTGTAGAGTATTTTTAGATTTTTATCGTGAAATATTGGATTGGAAATTTTTAGGACTCTGGTTTTCATCTGTTTAATCAAGTTAATTTTTGTACTACGTCGATGATATGAATGGTAATTTATATATCGCCCAGAATTGATAGGTTTCCTATACCAGTCAATCAAGATTCTATTATCATTATTTCTAATAAATTTTATGATAAAAAAATAAAAATTGTAGTAGTTCAAGATCAAATATTTTGTTTATTGTCATATTGTTTTTTGAGTTTTTCATTGATTTATGTTTAAAAGAGTTTATTATAAAAATTTACAACTATTCCAAAATTCGCTATAGATTTTATGTAAGTATTCATTATTTCATTTAATTATTATTAATGATAACATTGACCAATTATTTATAGCCCTTGATAATGAATGAAAATCATTCGAAAGCTCGGGAATAAATATCTGAAAGAATTTACTCTGGAGTCTTATTGCCACATCCCCACAAAAATATCCATTACAAATAAGTTGGCAAATATCTTTTTTCAAATTAAATATATATATATATATATATATATATATATATATATATATATATATATATATATATATGAATAAAAGAAGTACTCATTTCAAAGAAAGTGTTTGAAATGTACTCCTCCAAATAAAATACAAGCATCTCCTCGATGCCTAATAGATAGTCGAATGCGTTCGAAACGTAGTGTACAGTACATCTAGGGGCGGAAACATTGAGGAGAGCGTGCGATTATAAGGAGTCCTCAATTTTCTCTCTAGCACAATAAAATCTCATAAAAATATTTAGGAATGCATCTCGACTCGAGACTTACGTGAATTGAACATATCCTTAAGAAGCATAAACAAATTGACTTAAGAACGAAAGACTTGTACTGGTTACTCGGAAGAAAATCAAATCTAGCCCTGGAAAACAAACTCCTAATCTACAAAACCATTATAAAGCTAATTTGGATGCATGGTATTCAACTATGGGGATGTGCCAACAAATCAAATACAAATATTACGCAAAGAAGCCAATCCAAAATTTTACAAATGCCCCCTGGTACGTTTCAAATAAGACTCTTCACAAAGACCTAAAAATCCCCTATATACAAGAAGTAATTGCAGACCAAAGCACTGCAACAGACTAGAACTGCACATCAATACTCTACTCCATCCACTCTTAGAACCCCAACCAGACAGAAGACTCAAAAGAAACTGGCCCGCTGACATGAAAGATGGTTGAAGAGGTCATATCACTGGAGACGACCTCACCACGCCAATAGTGTAAAGTTTTGATTACTAATAATAAAAAGAAAAAATTAGTGAACTGTTGAAATATGGCAGTCAACCCATTCACAAAAACGGAGACAAAGCCAATGTTGAGAATTATCGACGTATACTCTCTTAGATACAGCCTATAAAAAAACTCTAACCGTAGTTATCATCAAAGAAAAAAAAATAATATTATTGAGGAATATCAAAGTGGTTTTAGGATAGAGCTGACCAACTATTTCAAGAGTGAGAACAGGCAGATAACTAGGGTACTTACATTATTTCAACTCTGGGGTTAGTCAGGGAGATACTCTATTGACCACTATTTTCATCATATATTTACATAAAGTGATCAAAACCGTAGATCAAAGAAGAACTATTGCCACTAAATCTTCCCACTTATGGTGATGACTTTGCCTCAATTACTTGAACAAAGCAAAAACGAATTAAGCTATTTGAGGAAATTAAAGAAGAAGAAAAAGAATCAGGATTGATAATTAACTAGGAGGTAATAGAGGGCATAGAAGTATCTGCAGAGGAAAATTAGATGATTACGAGATACACCACAAAAAGCTGTGAGCCAGTATAAATACCTAAAAAAAATTGTTAACAATCGTAGTACTACAATTGCTGAAACATACAAACAAGGACAAATCTTATTTTGCAAAATAGAGGCTACTAAAAAACAAACTATTTACAAGAAAAAGAAAAATGAAAGTTTATTAAAGAGAAAAATGGAATCACAAAGGAAGATTAAGAATATAAGAAGGTTCGAATGAAAATTTTAGACTCACTCAACTGAGAGTGGAAAGAAGACAAAACCAAAGAGAGTAGACTGAGTCCCCGTCTGGAAAAGATGTTGGTGGTGGAAGTCCTCTCATGGATACATTGCACTGCAGGTGTAATATGATATATGGCTCCTACTATCACCTCTGTTTATTTAGAAATAACAGTCTGACCATTCCTCGAAGGATAAAATCACTACTTTTCTGGCTAATACCACGACAAATAGATCCATTTCTAAGAACGTGACGTCGATATCGACATCTCTGATGGCTCGCAATTGCAAGGAGAAAAGCATATGTCGATCGGTTTCGATCAAATTGGATCTCATCAGGACAGTAATATATGCCTTATCGTTTGCAGTTAACTGAAGGTGTTGTTTAAAAATTACCTTACATTTGTGACGCATCAAGTTTGACATTTGAATAAATCCTTTCCCACATATGTCACATTTGTATTTTACTTCATTAGTATGAGTATAAATGTGATCAAGTAGGTTACCTACAACAGTTAAAACAAAATTTGTAATTACTGTCAATATAAAACCAATTTTCATCCTAAAATATTGTCCAAGCCAATTGAATTTTCAGGTTTTTTAATAGAATAAGGGAGCTTTCAGTTTTGATTTTTTGTTGCACCGGTTGATATTTGAGGATGAAAATGTGGTATATTAAAAATATTTTCGAAAATTGAGAAGCTTACCTCTGCTGTGAAAAGCTTTAGGACACAAAAGACATCTATGACGTTTAGGATCAGTATGTGTTTTTCTATGGGAAATCAAAGTGGAAATACGATTATAGGTCTTTTTGCAAATTTCGCACACATATGGTCTCTCAGTGAAATGGACAACTCTGTGATGGGAGAGGGACGTCTTCTGGCGAAACGCTAAAAGGACCGGAATAGGATTTGATAGGACAGGTTAATACATAAAACACTTTCCTTCCCTGTTTCGAAAAGGAAACAACTACACTTCGGGCTAGGTATATGCCCCACTAAGTTTGAATCTTTTTCGAGAAAATTAGTTAGTTGCCTAAATACTATACTTTTGCAAATATATTCCGTTTATATTTTTTTATCAAAAAGTGTACTATACTGTACTACAATTTTTATCAATGATCTTACATTATTTACTAAGTTCGAATTTATGAAACCTCTGTTGACATTCATACTGAACCGTTTACTACCAATACATCAACACCTCTGACTGTCTGACAAACATTTCGATCTCTGAAGAGGATAACTTGTTTATAGAAACATGTGTCACAGTGATGGTGTAGTGGTAGTAAACAGTGTATTCAGTATACTGTATATTTAATTATAATATCAATATATTTCAAGTTAGGTGTCTTTAAAGTTGCTTCAATGGCAACTAGGTAGGGTGAGAAATAATTTACAAAGACAGCAGTAATGAAAATTTTAAGACAGTTGGATATATTAATAATAAAATAATAAAAACATTTTATGTGATTTTCAAAAAATATATCGGAAATGTAGTTTTTATTTGAAAAAATAGTCATACCTTTGCCACAGGTTAGGCACTTGAACTTCCTTTCCTTGGTATGTGATGGCAGATGTCTCATCAACATATACCGACGACGAAACAATTTTTTACCTAAAACAGTGAATATAATTTGAAAAAATTAAAGTTTACTCAAGGTTCAAATTTTTTGTTGTAAAAGTCTTCCCAATCATGATTTTGAAATTATGTTGGAAAAAAAGACGTATTTAATAATTCAATTCAACCAATATTCACACAATACATTCAAAAGTTCAATTAATTATCGAATATCATTGACATACCCTACACTAGAATGTTTATTAGTTATACACGAAATTCAAAGTTAATTGTGTCAGTAAAAGAAATAGTTCAATAGATATAACATGAGTAAATGAAATTGGAACTCTTTCTAATACATAAAAAAATTACACTATTATAAGAGTCATACTATGTTTTACACAAACATTTTAATGCTAGTGATCTAGTGAATATATTGATGTCTTCCTACAGAATATGCAATGTAGCTTCTAAACTAAAGTATAATGTTGACATTAAAAGAAACGTTTTACTCTATACAATAAGGATCTATAAAGATATATTGTACTGCTTATTGTTAGCAATCTAATAAAAGAAAAATTATCCAAAAGCACAGTAATTAGTAGTTACTTGTAGATGTCTTCTAAGACACTTCTAGCCTTTGGAAAATACACTTGACATTGAATAAGTACTAATAGAGATATTAGTATATTTTGCATACTTCTAAATAGATGATCAAAAGCATAGGACTAATCAGGTAACAGTAAATACATTGTTCTCATTATATTGCCTTCAAGATGTATAAGAACATAGGGCTCACTGTCTGTCAGTACCTACAACTCATTTCAATCTTGAAAAAGCTATCTTCATAGACACTGTTCACTGTTATCTGCTATTAAGCTGAACAGTTTATGAATTTCGAACTTCAGCTACTCAAAAGCCAAGTACCTTGACAAATGCTAGAAGCCGTTTAAAAACGTGTTAGGTACTAATTAAGTACCAATGATGACATTAATATAACTATGCTGCTAGTATATGCTATATCACAAACACCACTGTATTATAGCATAATGCTTACTGCCTATATAAATAGGCAAAATTCTTTGAGACCTTGGAAAACTACCTTTATACAAATATTAATGGAACGAATCTGCTTTCAAAAAATGTTAAACATACTTAATACCATGGATGGGCAAAATCTGATTTTTATAAAAAAAATCAAAAACCATTGATTTTTTCAAAAAAATGACGATTTATTTGATTTTGTAAATTTGAATATAAAATATGAACATTTTGATTCTTTGAAATTATTGTAATATTATTAATGTATAAGTCTAAAAATTATAATACAATTTGCGGCTCAAAAACTTGTGACAACACATTTGTCGTGCCTCTTACAAGAAAATTCTTGTCGTGATATGTTTTCCTTCTGTCCTATACACTCACTATACAGTGCCGAGTACTGCCGAGTGAGGCACGAGCGCGTTTGTTGTGCTTTTTGCAAGAATATTCCTGTCAAGGCTTGTTTTCCTTCTCAACCTATAAATTGACGTTGCCCTACAATGTCACGCATTTCGCTAGTTAGGTTAGTTGAGTAAATAAAGTAAAATGAGTGGAAGAAAAGAGGACCCAATATGGCAGTTCTATATTAAGACAACAAATCCAAATAAATTGGGGTGTAGGGCTATTTGTAGAAAGTGCAAGAAATATATTCAAGGGTTAGTCCAAAGACTTAAAGGACACCACGATGTTTGTAATTATCAAGAGAGGAATACAGGTAATTACATTATCAATTTAATTTTATTTATATTTAATAAAGATTTTTATTATTAACCCGGGAATGAGATTCGAGATTAGATTTTGCCTAACATTTTTTGCTTTTTGTTGATTCTCCAAGCACTTGATATTTTATTTTTGAGATAATTTAGTGAAAGTTTTGAGACATAAATATGAATTATAAGTTAAGTACCATAGTGTAATTTTTAATTATATATTTTGAGATATTTTGAAATATATTTTAAATATATACGTATTATATTATAAGTAGATACATTTTTGATAAATAACAGAATACAACAGGGTAACAAATGTTTCTATGCATTAAAAGACACATTTAAATCAAAGATATTGTCTACAAACACAAAAATTAAAATATACAAGACAGTAATTAGACCAGTCGTACTTTACGCCGCAGAAACTTGGTATTTAACAAAAAAAAGGAAACACATTAGAAATCTGGAAAAGGAAAATACTTCGGAGAATATACGGCCCAATTAAAGAAAATGGAGTATGGAGAATATTAAGAAACTACGAAGTTAATAAAAAATTCAATAGCCCAATAATAACAAATGAAATAAGAAGTAAATGATTAAGGTGAGCAGGACATGTACAACGTCTAGGTAATGAAAGGTGTGTCAAGAAAATACAGGAAACTAAAAGGACGAAGAGCAAGGGGACGACCGAAAACTAGATGGTTGGATGGTGTAGAAGAAGATCTTAAAGAAATTGGAATAAATGACTGGAAGAACAAAGCAAAAGACCGGAAAGAATGGAAAATAATAGTAGAAGACGCAAAGGACAGACTTCAGAGCAGAAACTAAATCACCGAATTCACAAACTCCCTACTGATTTAAAGCAGTAGGGTTGGCCAAGCAGCTGGCCACCCCTGCCGGAAAAAATGAGGCTAGGAATCCCAATAGGTAGACTATGGACCTTAAGGTCTGAAAGTCAAAAAGAAGATACATTTTTGAGATAATTTTAAAATTTTTTTGATAGATATTATTTTTAACAAAGATAATATAATTTTTAAGTATTCATTTATAGATATTTTAGGATATAGATTTTAGGCATATAGGATTGTTTTTAAATGTTAGGTGAAATCTAACACATGGCCTTTAATGTAATTTTTTTAACGAGACCTTTCCCAGGTTAATTAAAGATTATCTTTACTCTTCTTTACTTACTTAATTTTTTTCAAGTTAAAAAAATAAATTTGCTTTTACATCTCTATTGAACATTTTCACTTTATTTTAAAATCAATAATTCAATACTATATCAAAATTTGCTTTTACATCTCTATTGAACATTTTCACTTTATTTTAAAATCAATAATTCAATACTATATCAATTTATCATCAATTAATCAATGTCAATGTTCAATTATGTTTTTTCACTTTCCAGAGAGTCGAATGTCGCTTGACAGTTTTGCTAGCACATCATCTGCCTCAAGTTGTAGTTCACTCATGACAGATAGTTCATATGTTAGAAAAACTCCACCGAAAGTACCAACAAGTCCAACAACTTTTGAGCCAGTCCAAAAAAAGAAAGCAAGCGAAACTACCATGAGTGGTTTTGTAATGCGGACTTCAACTGCTGAAAAACATAAAATTGACAAACAAATAGCAAAGGCTACTTTTGCTACTAATTCGAGCTTCAGATGTATTGAGAATTTAGAGGTGAAAAAAGCCATTCAGTTATTAAGGCCTGGTTATACACCACCCTCGAGAAAAACAGTAGCAACAAGTCTTTTACACGAAATCTATGAAGGGGAAATAGAAAAATGTTTCTCCTCCCTGTCAGGACAGTCCGTAAATATGTCAATTGATGAGTGGTCAAACGTGCACAACGAACCAGTGATATGTGCAATGATAACCACTGAAGATGGACAAGCCCTCCTATACGAAACTATAGACACATCAGAAAACCACATACTTCAGAATATTTAACTCAAATAGCTTGTGACCTGATTTCTTCATGTGAATTAAAATACAAGTGTACCATAAAATCTTTTGTGACAGACAATGCTGCAAATATGACACTTATGAGAAAAACATTACAAGAAAAAACGAACGCAAAAGTTATAACTTATGGCTGCTCTGCACATATTTTTAATTTACCGTGCAAGGACTTTCAAGTTAAAGACATTAAAGAACATGTGGTCCAAATTGTTAAGTATTTTCGAAATAACCATTTGGCTAGAGCTAAATTCAGTCAAGCAGGAGGCAAAATGCTACTATCGCAGATGCTGTAGAGCAGTGGAAACATTTACAATATATCTTTGATGAATCTGTGGAATTACCATTACAAACACACAACAATTTAATAATCGATATAAGCAAGCACTAACGCCATATCATTTTATAGGGTATATGTTGAATCCACAAAAAACAAAATACCAGTTAACACCAGAAGAAAAGAATATAGCTTTAGAAAAAATTAACGAGTTATATGAAAACACTGGACTGTTACCTTTAGTAATAAAGTTAAATGCCCGCAGTGCTCCATTTAAGCAAGTTATGTTTTCGGACGAATTAATAAAAAATGTAAACGGGCTACAATGGTGGTAATCACAAAATGATGAGCCGGAAATTTTGAAACAGTTCCTGTGTGCAAGTGCTTCTTCAGCTTCAGTAGAACGCGTATTTAGCTCTTTTGGTCTTGTACACTTGGATATTAGAAACAGATTAGGCATAGAAAAAGGAGGAAAACTCATGTTTTAGTTTAAATTGTATAACGAAAATGAATAGACTGAAAATAAACAGTAATAAAATTTAGGTGTTACGTTTAGTTTAAGAATTTGGAATTATGTACTTCTTTTTTGTTGTTTTTGCTAAAAGCAGATACTTCTTGTGAATTTTAAGAAAACTTTTATATTATGTTGTTGTCTGGTTCTGAATAAAAAAGAATAAAATTGATTTTAAATCATGATTTCAATTTTAAAAATCAAGCGATTTACATCATGATTTTAATCACCCAACCCTACAATATTTATCGATTAACAATAAAACAAAATTGAGCTGCTCAATATTTATTCAAATTAATAAAGTGCCCCTAAAGATGTAGATACTTTACATTCAAACTGTTAAAAGGACAGCTGTTCAATTTTCAGTGTTTAATGCTAGTACAAGTGCTTGAAGCTTGTGTTTATCTTAAAAACTCACTTCATATTAATAATTATAATTATTCTGCTTCTATAATTTATAAAGAATACATATGTCCAACAGCACATCCCAAGGAGTTTTTTCCAATCTCAGACAACAACTCGACACCGATCCAAAAACAATAAACATAATTGTAATTTTGCAGCTTGCAAATCATAACTTGGATGACTGCCTATATAAATATCAAAAACTCAGTTCGATCTCAAATATGCTCAGTTAATGATAAGAGAGGTACGTTCAGTAATTTCTCTTTTAAATGCATCAAATGTAAAGATGACTATTAAAAAGGAGTATTTTAATCATTTTGCATTCTAGGTACAAGAATTTTCAAAATCATATTTTTATCCTGATTATGTTAAAAATACTAATTGTGGGACCAACCACATGAGAAAATCAGAAAAGAAGAATATATCTAATATGTGCTCTTAATATAGAGCAAATAATATAAAAGTTATTGTCTGTTATCTTAGGAGATCTTATAAGTGCTGTCCCATTTTATTAGTTTACCCAAAAGTTCCTAACACTTTTTTTATCAGTAATACATTAACAGATATACTTACAAAATCCACATTCCCATATTTTTATAGATTTTCCATCTTGAAGTGTGTATTTTACATTATACAGAGTACTATTTTCATCATGTAGTTGATTTGGTAAATATTGTAGGGTTCTCAATTTTGGTGATACATTTTCCTTAACTTCGCCATTATATTTTTGTATGAAGTTGTTTGAAATTTTCAGTATATTTGATGACAAATCATCCTTTGTAGTATTTGTATCAAAGTTGTAAGTAATATTGTCAAGTTGGCCAAGCAGAGAGAGGTCATGATTGTTTTCCATGTCATTGTTTTTATCAGTTTGTGGGAAGTTGTTGAAAGTCTCCAGTATATTTGATAGCAAATCCAAATCTTGAACCATTGGTAAATCACCCAGTAAATCTTGAGTATTGGTATCTGAGTTGTAAGTCATATTGTCCCATTGGCCAAGCATAGAGATGTTATGGTTGTTTTCCATGTGTTTATTATCATTTTCTGAGAAGTTGTTGGAAGTTTTTAGTATATTTGATGGCAAATCCAGATCTTTAAGTATTGGTAAATCATGATTATTGGAATCAAAGTTGTAAGTAATATTGTCATGTTGGTCAAACAAAGAGAGGTCAGGATAGTTTTCCATGTCTTTGCTCGTAACACTTCTGAAAACAGATTCAACACATTTTTCAAAATTTATTTCTTTTTCAGAGTGTATAAATCATTAGATGCAAGTCTGGAATCATAAATCATTTTATTGTGTTTATTGGAAAGTAACTTATTTAAAAATACATAGATGCTACTGAGAGTAAGTCTTCAATTCGTTTTTAAATAATAGTATGATACATATTTTCTGGATATTTTAGTTTATGTTTTCACACCCACATAGTGCCTTTTTATCGTTGGCATGATGTACAAGTAGTATTCAAGATTTTTAACATTTGAATTCCAGAGATCATTAATTTAATAATAAGATAATTCAGGTAGGAATGATTTACTTTATTTTGCCCATTAATGAACAAGCTATTCATTATTAATTTAGATTCTAATTAACTAGGACAATAATAATGTAACAATATTTTCTCTAATACTAAATCTATAATATAACAGTTTGCAGATCTATGTATTTTTTCAATATTAAATTTTAAGCAAATTCCTAAATTCCCGAGAATATTTTATTGCGAAAACAAAAAATGCACTAAAACGTTAAGCTTCCAATAGAAACAAATCTAAAGCATTTCTGTTCGTCAAATTTCAAGCCTGCTTTGTTTCTCAAAATGCATTAAGTATAAAACTTTTAACAAATGAACAATTTATCCTACTAGTTATAAGCAAGTGAAATTAGAATAGTTACCATTAGTTTGACACTTACTGATTTCAATTAATTGGATAACGATTACATCAAGAACGAAATAAATTAATACAAAATTTTAAACATAAACATAGACAAATCAAACAATTAGAGGATATAGAGATAGATCATATAACTACTGTAGATCATGGACGATATATATCGATATTTTAAAAATATCGATAATTTATCCCAAAATGATATTCGAATATCGATATTAGAATTTTTAAATATCGATATCATTATCGATATTTAAAATACTAATATTGATATTTGTCATTTAATTGTAGGATACATTAAAATCATTTTTCCGTCGACCCTCCATTTACGATGTATTTTAACGCACTCAAAATCGTTGATTATTGACCCTTATAAATAAATGATTTTCTATTAATCAACAATTTTAGTATATGCAACCCAACGTACATTGTTCTTATACATTTATATTAGGCGATCCAACGACCTGTCAAAATAAATTCAATATGGCGGCTACGGTCAAGCAAATAACAAAGTTACTGTAGAATGTGATTGTTTAACCCAAATTAAATGGATTTTCTTTCTGTTTATTGGCTGTAAATTGCGGTTTTTGAATAGTGTGGTGTTTGTCTTCGATATGTATTGTAGTTGGTTGTGGAAGCCGTTCTAATCGTGATGAAGTTTCGTTTTACCGCGTTCCCGCAGAGACTAAACACAGGTTTTTAACGAAGATAAATTAACTCCAATGTTAAAATGTTATATACCTGGAAATGTCATTGTCACTTTGACATCGATAAAAAAGGTGCATCCTTTTTTATCGGATAAAAACTTCTCTTCCTCAATATCTAGTAAGCGGACGTCACTTTTACACAATGACAATGAGTCGCAAGTTTGGTTACTTATAATTTCACAGCAATTAAGTGTTGGCAAAACTGCAAAAACTGTCAATTAGTCTGTCAGATTTTTGAATTTTAAACATATAGTGCTTTTATTTTGAATCGGTGTGGTAGCTATTTAACTTTGTTGTATTAATAAATATAATTATTGTTGTTGTTCATCCATATAATCTGTAGTTTATTGTATTAATAAAGATAATTATTGTTGTTGTTCATCCATATATTCTGTCGTTAATTTATCTTCCCAAAAAATACTCAAGCTTTTCTTTTATCAGATAAATTTCTCTTTAACTCAGTTTTGCCAATCACTAAATTTGCTCGAAAAACTGACATTAGACAAAATCGCTCCACCTTCGGTGTCGCGATTTTATTATGTCAGTTTTTCTCGTAAAATTAGTGATTGGCAAAACTGTTTCGTTGCAAAGAGAAATTTATCCTATAAAAAAAAGCTCTTGTGTTTTTACTGTTGAAAAATGATTTGACCAAACTTCGCAGGGCTGCATGGATTGCAGCAATAAAGAGAGTCGATCTGACCGAATCTATATTGAAACACCAGAAAGTTTGCTGTAGACACTTTATAACTGGTAGGCTTCTTATTAAATATTATATCAACTCTACTAGCTCCTAGTTTACGTTGTTTCTACTCAAGTAGGTATTACCTCATTTTAGGCAAACCTGCTGTCCTCGAAGATAAAGAACACCCTGACTGGGTACCATCTCAACATATGGGACATGTGTCTCAGAAAGTAAAAAAGGGGCTGCCGATGTTGACCGAAAGAATCGCTGAGATAAAAGGACAAAACTGACTGACACTAAGGTAAAAAATAATTAGTAGTAGTCCTTTTTTATATAAATTGTCTCAAGAGCTTAATGACAATTGATTGGGGTATGTTTAACTGATCGTCCTGGTCAAGAAAAGATACTCGATGAGCATGTTTTGCACACTTTATTTTGATAAAAAGAATGTTAATTTTAGTAATAGCAATGTTAAGTTATGTAATGATAGTTGCTGAAAATTGTTATAAATAATTACTTTGTCAAGAGGTAATGGATATTGATGAAATGCCTCAACAGTCCCAAGATGATCAAATTGAATGTATGGAGACTGGGGTGTCTATGATGCTTAAGTATGTATGTTTTAGTTTTGAATCTAAACATTTAGTAAATATTACTTTGCAACTTTTATTATTTCTCAACATTTAATGAATGTTTTATGTTGATTTGTACTTAAATTAGTAATAATTCTTGTCTCATCATAATACGTATAACGTTTATGTACTAAGTGTTATTATAGTAATATATTTTTACATAGCTTTGGCAATAAGATCAAAATCTTTGAACAATGAGACTGAAGTTCATTGATTTTACTCATGTTCATATTAGAAATATGTATTGTAATGTACAAAAAATGTCAAAAGGAAATAAAATTTATATTTTGCAGTGTAAAATAATTGTTTTTCTTATGCATTAAATGTCACACACTTTAGGGACAATAAAAAAAGAAAACCCTTATATAACAGTTTATTTTTTTCCAAAAACAACAAAAAGCTAGAAAATAAAACCCCTAAGGTCATAGAAACAATTTCACAAGACAACATCGACATAAAATAATCATTTATAGACTCATTACATAACTCCAAATACATATATAATTCCTTACAATTAATGAAAGGCTAACTTAGTTCTACAATTATTCACAAAAAATAAAATACAACACTGATTTAATTGCAGAAGGTTACACATAATAAATCTATTAGGTAAACTATTTATGTTTCTCCAACATCTGGATTTTACACTAATTACGATTTAAAATAAGCACTCTTCATCTTAAAATAGGAAAATTGTCCTTCTCAAACACTACATTACACCTTAAAAAACCACAAAATACTAAGTAAACTGTTTTATAACTATGAAAGTCTGCAGCTTTCTAAACATAAATAAAGGTACTGAATCCAATGTTTGACCGCCGCCGCCATATTGACAGCTAAAAAGTCACGTGGTTTGAATTTACAAATTTGTAAAGGTAGAATGTTATTAAAACATGTAAATTTTTCTTCAATTCTTGATGTCGAGCAATTCCCACAATAATGTCACTTGGTATCCATAATATTAAATAGCACATGTCCTCTCATGCAATATGTAATGCACCTTGTATCTGGTGATAATAGTTATATTTTTCAATTATCACTAATATATTTTCATCAAAATAAATTATGTAATTCCTGTCTCTTGAGAGTAGTTTCAATTTTTCGTCATTCGGATACTTGAAAGGACACTTCACTTCAATTAAACATTTTTCACTAACAAGCTCATATTATCATTAAAAAAGGTTTCAAGAGAATGTTGACACACGTTTTGATGACACTAGAACAAACAATCACTATTATTTATCTTATATTTTCACATTAATCAAATAATCCAGTATACATAACTCCAAATATGACTTTTAAAATCAAAAATACGGATTGCGCGATAACTTACATTATCAAAACTATTATTTTTTATATTGAGTGGGCACGATTACTTACATTTCAACTGGTATGGGAGGAGATTCCCACAGGCAAAAGACCACTCGGACGTCCCAGAATGCGATGGAGAGATAACATCCAAGCAGATCTCCGGAAAATGAACATTCCATTTTACCCTAGGTTGATGGAAGACCGAACAAATTGGAAAAAAGTTGTACACTCAGCCAAGACCCACCCAGGGTTGTAGCGCTACGTGATGATGATGAAGCATTATGTGGAAATTTCCTGAAAATAAACAACGTTATGAAACTGGTGGTAAAAATTGTGAACAAGATTAGAGCTCAAGCGTTATAAAGAAGATTATTCAAAACCTTGGCCGATGAAGTTGACTGTCAATACGGGGACCTACTCCTTCACTCTGAAGTCCGATGGTTAAGTAGAGGACGGGTGCTGAAACGGTTTAATGATGTCCTATCTGGCATAGTTCAATTTTTCAATCAACGCGATGAACCGACTCCGGAAATAGAAAATTCAATCTGGGTTAGAGATTTTGGTTTTCTCGTGGACATTACAGAGAAATTGAACGAACGTAATTTGCAGCTTCAGGGGAGATACAAAGAACTAGCGGAAATGATTTCTGATATAAAAGCATTTATCAAAAAGCTGGAGTTTTGGGAACAAAACCTAATTAACAGCGATGCCAAGCATTTTCCTATTCTTTCAGAAAAAATATTTCAAAATCCATTAGAACCCTATGACAGCAAATATCATGTAGAAATAGTTTCTGCCTGGTGGAGCACCTATCATAAAGGTTTCATGAAATCTGGCACGCGGAAAAATAAAAACTGGCGGTACAGCATTTCCAGATGCACTCACAATTCCCACCATAGTGACAAGACTTCCACGCTCCCCAGAAACAACCTGTCCAACCTGCTTCACCCCTTTCGCTGCAATAATATTTGGTGCTTGCACAACCGTCATCACGCCTGTTTCGTTGAGATTAAACATTCTCTTGGATTTGAAAGGATGTTTCTCCAAAGCCCGGCGGAGGTTTTCGTAAAACATCATTACATTCGTCTTGTTGAAACTCGTACTTCTTGAGAGACTGGTGTTTTCTGGTTTCCGTAGTGAAAGATTTTGATGCCTTTTCATGAATCCGTTTACCCATTCTATACATGCTGATTTCTTTTCATTCCACTTATCTGGAAATTGTCGTTGAAGCCTGGAAGCATATTCGTAAGCCAGAGTTTGCAGGATTTTATAGGTTAGTCCGTAGATCATACGCAAACACTTTAAAATATATGAAACCAAAAGTTCTTCTTGCTCGTTCGTAAAAACCTGTCTAAAGCTATGCTTAGATGAGAAATGTTCGCGAGTCCCTTGTGGTTCAACACAGTTTACATTTTTTTTCAGGCGGTAGAAAAGTGCAGTGTAAGTGACACCATGAACTTGAGCAGCTCTTCTTAGGGATAGTTCTTTTTTCTTGTAAACTTCTATAGCCCTTTGCATATTGTCTTCACTGAACTCTGGCATAGATCTTTTTTTACATAAGTCCTACCATTGTAGAAGTCTGAAAAAAAGTAACAACAAAATTTATTAGCTCTTTTACTACAAACAGTTGAAACGGGGCACCTTTGAACATTGTTCAAATGTGCCCCTGCTGCCTTGTTCAATTGTGCCCCACCTAGCAGCAAATCAAAAATCAAAAATTTTTAATATTTTAAGTGTACCTACGTATATATTAGTAACAATACAATAAATCTTAACAATCGAATATGTAATGGAAGAAAAAATTGAAGAAACACACAATCTCTAGATTAAAATAACAAAAACTTGCCACGTGATATCTTATAAATAAGCGGCGTGAGAAAAACAATGTGCCGCGTTCCTGCTCAAATAACTAACTGATCACGACATTTGTTTCTAGAGGTTTGTAAGAATATGGACAGTGTTGCCAAATGGTATTTACTAAAAACTCGACATGCTTGAAAAATTACAGGACCTGTCCTGTGTGTTTTCATTTTGCACACAGGTCGATGATTACCGATGTCTACATTCCCACACAATGGCATAATAACTATTTTCAACGCCCTATCTTTAAAGTACTTTTTATAATTCGTGTATAAAAGAGACTTCATTATAACATTGTTTACAGTGTCACAACGAAACTCTTTGAACACTGTTTTAGTAATTTTTAGTGTACAGTTGGTTATTGTATTTAGTTATATTTTTATGTGACATTTGACTTTAACCTTGACACAAATTATAAATAAAATGGTCTAGCGTTGTTCTAGCTAGCAAGTTATTATATTAATTGTTCTTAAAGGTAAATTAGAATGATTTCTATATTAAAAATATTAATGAATAAAGTACGCTAACGTTGATTTACAAATGCTTGGTCCATTGTTTATTTTTATATTGTATAGTATCAATATATAGGTATGCATAACGCTCGATTTTTGGGATAAATTACCAGATATCTATGTGAAGATGTATTACAGAAATAATTATGTTCATGATATGATATAAATAGATCGCAGGAGCATGTACGAAGAAGCTCTTTTTCAAACAATTAATCATCCTCTGTTTGCTTAAATGAAAGTTTGTTTATAATTTACACAACTAGTCGATTATAAATATGCCAAAAGTCAGAAGTGCTGAATAAAACCATCTGTGATCTGACTAACTAGGAATCTACAGAATTGCCAACTTAATTCAAACCACTTCTCCTAGTTTAAAAACAGGGATTATATGAAATTCTATTTTATTTAAATAATTAAATAAATGCGTCACAAAAAAATGAATTCCAAGGGAACAAAACCTCATCAAACAAGAGTGTATTCCAGTCTAGTTTTAATTGCTAAACTTTTTGCAGGAATTCCTTAGCTCGTGTAACTATTGGGCCAGCCAATCCCATCGGATCAAAAAATGAACCTATGAAACTGAGAACAGTACGCTTTGTCCAAGTATCAAATATTTTACCACTAGACATAGTAATTATAAATTGATCTAATTCCAAATTCAATTGAAGGCCGAGGGCCTTGACATTCAATTCAACATTGTGGATATTGACATTGTCAAATAAGTTTTTACATTGATCAATGTCAGCCAGAACACTTGGATAACTAGCCGACCATTTATGAAGCTCAAACCGACCTAGAGACATCAGCTTAGTAAGTTCAAGACAAGTCTCTTTGAGATTGTCTAAGGTGGAGGACCCAAAAAGAAAGTCGTCAACATAGCTATTGTTCAAAACAACAGATGAAGCGAAAGGGTACTTACTGCCCTGTCGTAGAACCAATTCTACCAAGCATCTTGTTGCCAAGAAGCTGGAGCTGGTAACGCCATGAGTCACTGTATTGAGCTGTAAACATGAAAGAGGATCGTTTAGGTTTTCTTTCCACAAAATTAGTTGTAAGTGTGTGAAGGCAGGGTCTATCAATACCTGTCTATACATTTGTTTAACGTCCGCCACAGCTACATACTTGTATGTACGAAATAGTAGGATGATGTCAAAAAGTTCTTTCTGTATAACAAGACCTGCATATAATATGTCATTGAGACTCAAATTTAAATCCGTTTTTGCACTGCCGTCGAAGACAACGCGAAGTTTTGCTGTCACACTGTTCTCTTTTATAACGGCATAATGAGGCAAAAAATAGCGAGAGTCTAAAGGCTTTTCCAGCCTAAATAGATCAATTTTTTTGCATGATCTAATTTCAAGTATTCATTAATAAATTTAATGTATTTATTTTGTAAATCTTCGTTACTAGAACATTTTTTGCACAAAACGTTAAGTCTTTGCAGCGCTATGTTGAATGAGTTTCCTAACCTAACCTCTTCTATAGGTATTTTTACAGGAAGGCTAACTTGAAATCTATTCTCATTAATTGAAATAGACTTTTTAAAATCTATTTCGCATATATCCGAATCTATACCTTTTGTTTTGATTTCAGGAATATGTTGGTCGTCCCAAAATTTTTGTAAGAGGGAGTCCTCATTTATGGCATGTGTGACTACCTTATTTGTAACGCCTTGTGATGTAAGACAAACATTGTCCTTTTGTATGTCCCCAGATACTATGTATCCATACCTTGTAGCCAATAAAAATAAGTCCCTGGATATAGTAATTTTGTCTGGCAGTAAAATTTAAAAAAATATGTTGGCTGAATCCAGGAACTGTATTTCTCCAGGAACTAAATTCGTCATCGGATAATTTGACTGAGAAAGGAATGTTGATATCCCGAAGATCACATTTTGTCTGAGGTAGAAATGAAGTAATGTTGTCTACCACAGAAAACAGTGCATTGCAGCTGAAATTGTCGTGTAATGATAAATTGACAGCTTTAGTGATTGGCTTGACCAATCGCTGTGAAATTCATATCATATTTAAATGAAGGAATCTTTAATTTATTTAATAAATTTGTCTATATAAAAAAAATTTTGCAGCCACTGTCAATCAAACCTCTAACTATGACATAGGACCCGTCTTGAGCCTTGAAGTTAACCTTTATTGTTGGTAACAAAACCATAGAATTGCTCTGTTCACTACTACTAGAATTGGAAAAATTGCAATCATTTTTTTCAAAGAGCAATAAAGAGTTATGCTCTTTACCTTTGCATACTTAGCACTTAAAGTGGCATTTACATTTATTAACATGATAATTGCAACAGATTTTGCACACAATTTTTTTATGAGCAAAGTCAATACGCTCGTGTGCACTCAGTGCTTTATATTCATTACAATTAAACAATTTGTGATCTGGTTTGTTACAAAATTTGCAGGTTTTTGTGCTATCACTAACATTGGCCAAGTTCACAGCTTTTGCGTTAGATTTGGATGACTTACCAGCTGATACTTGTGTCTTTTCAAAACTAGTTGCCCTTCTCTCTAAAAAATTTAACAAATCTTCTGTTGTAGGTAATTTGGTAGCATCTCGTTCAGAGTGATAAACTCTGGAAGTCAAAGGGTCAAGTTTTCGCAGAAGGATAGGTAGGTATAATGAGCATATTCCAATGTTGAATTTGCTGCCCCAAGTTATGTAGAGCCCCCAAATGTTGCCTTACTATAGATACAAAGTGTCTAAGTTCGGATGATGTCCCTTTTGAGATTGGCTGGTAATCCAATAACGAATTTACATGATGAGTAATTACTAAGCATTTGTTGCCGTATCTTTTACCTAAATTATAGAAAGCTTGCTTATAGGATTCCTTCATTAATGGTAAACCATCTATTAATGAAAAAGAATCACCCTTAAGATACCTTTTAAGATATAACAATTTTTGCACTAATGTTAATGAAGAATCTTGATCAACAACAGCTTTAAATGCTCGTTTATGAAGGTTTCCGTACGTGTTAACAGCGATTTAAACAATCCTATTGCCTTTCTAATTCGGTTTGACTCGTTTAAACTTCGCTGAAATATTCGCAACAAAACAATACAAATAGTTCTTTTTTTTCTTTATCGAAACTGGCTTCAAATTGAATGGAATGACTCGTTCGGAAAATTTTACTCTTGATCAATATTTTTCATTTACTTACTATTGAGGACGTCTTCCGTTGGAATATTGCTAATTCCGATTTGCCTCTTGCCTTTCATATGTTGTCTCATGCACTCCCCGGGCGACAGATTAGGCACACTCCCAAAATGGTATGAAATCTGACGGAACCAACAAAAACTGTTATTTTTCCAGGTAAACTGAATGTAGACTTCATCACGGCACCAAATTTTATGTTGCAAAGAACATAAAAAAACTATTCATTTCAATTAAGAAAGGTTTATTGCTTGCACAATTTACAATGATTGAGAGAGAAGTTATTTGACGTTTACATTTTTTTTTCTTGACAGCTAATATTGCTTGACATTATTATATTTTTTTTAAACACGACAGGAGGAAGTGTTATGTATGTTTTGTTCTAGATATTATTTATATTTAATGTCATATTCAGGTCAGGTATTTTCTCATTCAATTATCAAATAAACTTCAATTTGAATAACATTCATTTTACACATAATCTATTTTCACTATAAGAACACAACATATTGTTTATCTAGGTACCCGTAAACAGCAAAATACTGAATCCATAGACCAGTATATACAAGTTCTGAAGCAGTTAAGTAAAACTTGTAATTTCAAAACAACTACTGCAGACCAAAACAGAGATGAATACATACGAGATGCCTTCATACATGGATTACAGTTACAACAAATCAGATAACGGCTTTTAGAAAATAACACACTCTCACTGGAAGAATATGAAACCCAAGCTCGATCCTTAGAATCAGCACAAAAACACTGTTTGTGGTATACAAGATGATAAACAATCAACTGAAACTATTGATGACCAATCAGTAACCTCAGCAACTACAAGCAAAGGCTATTTTTGTGGTCATAAACGACATCATAGATGTAAATGTCCAGCACCAGAAGTAATTTGTCGTAATTGCAATATAGAAGGTCACTTTTCGAAAGTTTGTCTTAGTAGGGATCATAAAAACACTTCTGCTTCTATGAGTGAGTCTGTGAATCCCTTAACAGCTGCACCGAAATGTTTAAACAAGTTTTTGACGAAAATTAAAGTCAATAATAACCTAGCCGATGCTCTCATCAACACCGGAAGTTAAGATTTTGTTCAAAATCGAAATATCCATATTCTTCCAAGCAAAGGTCAGATCTCAATGGCCTCTACCAATCTATATTCAGTTATAAAAGGACACTGCTTCGTGAATATTGAACTTTCAGGTCTCAAGTATGAGAATTTAAAGATTTCCATTTTGCCAGAACTGTGTGCTGATGTTATTATTGGACATGACATACTATCACAGCACTCAAAGTTGAACTCGACTTTAGTGGCTCGAGAACGCTTTTGGCAGTATGTGGCCTAGCCGTAGCGAAAATAGAACCAGTATCTCTTTTTCACAACTTGTCACTAGACTGCAGACCCATAATAACCAAATCAAGAAAGCAAACAGAATAAGACGCCAAGTTTATCTACCGAAGTGAGAAAACTTCTACAAAAAGGAATGATTGAAAAAAGCTTTTCATCATGGAGGACACAAGTTCTCGTTTCTAAAGCTGAACATCATAAAAAGAGAATGGTGATAGATTATTCACAAACAATCAATCGATTTACTTACCTAGATGCATACCCTTTACCAAATATTGAAGGCGTAGTAGCCGCAGTCTCCAAATTCCGAATATTTAGTACAATTGGTCTTCGCAATGCATTTCACTAGCTACCTATCAAAATGGATGAAAGACAATATACTGCGTTTGAAGCCAGTTATTTCAATTTACAAGAGTTCCTTCCGGTGTAACCAATGGAGTCGCGTGTTTCCAAAGAGTTATTGATGAAATAATCGAGAACGAGAAGCTGGAAGGCGTCTTCGCTTATCTAGATGATATTACAGTTGGTGGTAAAACAAAAAGCGAACACGATGAAAACCTCAATCGATTTTGGGCCGCTATACAAAAATATAACTTAACAATTGATGAAATGAAAAGCACAGTTTCTACAACAGTTATCAAATTGCTTGGATACTTGATTGAAGATGGATTCATTGAGCCTGATCTCACAAAATTTGAACCTTTAATAAATTTATCTGTACCAGAAGATTCAAAATCACTACAGAAAGCATTAGGTATGTTCTCACATTACTCTAGATGGATTCCTACATTTTCTCAGAAAATTCATAATTTGTTGAGCACAAGAACATTTCCTTTGTCACCTTTGGTTGAATATGGTATTGAGAATATAAAAAAGGATATTATTCATTCTGTTGTGCCGTCTATTGAATCTAGTATACCTTTCGTTGTGGAAACTGATGCATCAGATCATGCTATAGCTGCCCGTCTCAGTCAGTTGGAGAGACCAGTTGCCTTTTTCTCTAGAACGTTGACAAATAGTGAACAGCGAAATTTAGCAGTTCAAAAAGAAGCATATGCTATAGTAGAATCTCTTAAGAAGTGGCGGAATTACTTGATTGGAAAAAAATTGCTTTGATTAGTGATCAGAAATCTGTTTCTTTCATGTTCGACATGCAGCATACAAGCAAAATTGAAAATTAAAAAATCCTGAGATGGCGGTTAGAACATTCTTGTTTTATAACTTTGATATTGTTTATAGATCAGGAATTGGTAATACTGTTGCAGATACATTCTCTAGAGTATGTGGGTCTGCAAGTCATAACACTTTATTCAATCTTCATCAAGCCTTATGTCATCCTGGAATCACACACGTATGTATCATTGGATAAATTCAAGAATATGCCTTCTTCTATTGAATGTTCGGAAAATGATACATTCATGTCCGAGTTGTGACGAAATAAAACCAACATTCATAAACAAGCAAGGTGAACTTATCAAAGCTTCTCAGCCATTTGAGAGATTGAACATAGATTTTCAAGGCCCTCTTCCATCAAATTCCAGAAAAATGTAGCTTTTGACAATTGTTGATGAATTTTCAAGATTTCCGTTAGTAGATATACTAAGCCGGTTCTGGGACGGAAGTCGGCCATGTTGGATTTCGTTGACTGTGCGCGCGCACCGGAAGTGGCATCCATCTTGTGTCAATGGCGGACGTGTTGGTGTGACGTGTGTCGTATCCATCTTGTGTCAATGGCGGGTCGTTGGCGAGTATTTCGAATGTCGCGACTGTGACGGCATCCATCTTCTGTGACGTCAATCATGGTCCATCCACATGTGTGACGTAGCACTTCCAATTTGGTGGGTTGTGTCGTTGGCGGGTGATTCGAATGTCGCGACGGCATCTTCTGTGACGTCAGTAAAATCCCTACGGCATCCATCTTCTGTGACGTCAATCGTGGTCCACCACAACACTTCCAATTTATAAAATTGAAAAAATGGTCGACCGTGAGATTCGAACTCACGACACACACAGCGACTTTCTCGTTCCTAACACAGTCCCTAACCGTTGCGCTATCGAGGTTATTTGTATAAATTTCTTATTTGGGTTTTACCTTCATCCGTTGGGTGTCAGTGACCCCAGATACTTTTGGCGCTCTTGTTAAAAAAGATAGTTGAGTGGGACGTCTAAATTTCATATGGTGTGTATGTAAAAAAAAAATCCGCTTGAAAAAAAAAATCATGCAATTTATAAAATTGAAAAAAAATGGATGTCTGTGAAATTCGAACTAAGAACACACAGCATCTTCTCGTTCCTAACACAGTCCGTAACCGTTGCGCTATCATGGTTTATTTATAAATGTCTTATTTGGGTTTTAACACTTTGCGTTGGGTGTCAGTGACCCCACGTAATTTTGAAAGTTGCACTTTACATTTTAATATTCCAAGATTGATGCCTTCACAGCATACGAGTGAAATCAAAAGTGTCTATGATTCTTTGTCATAAAATGTATACAGGGGTTGTTTCTTATACGTTTCTTGTTAAAAAAGATATTTAGTTTGTTGAGTGGGACGTCTAAATGGTGTGTGTAAAAAAAAATCCACTTTAAAAAAATCATTTATTATTGATATAATAATTACAAAGGTAACGCAATATTTAAAAACCATTGTCGGAGATATTGTACATTTCTGGAGGATCCTCCAGTGGCGTGACAGGAATCACGTTCAAAGTTTCCAGTTGCCAATGATGTACCATCAAACTTGCAGACGTCAATAATGATGGGAAAGACACTAAAAATGTGACATTTCTTTTGTAGAAATTCAGCCTTTTGCTGTCCGCGTACGTAAATGAAGTCTGCAGCATACAACAGCTTAGTTTCCAATATTACATTTATTTCGCTATACTCGATGTCACCTGAAGAGTATCGAATGCCATGCACATTTTTTTCCAGGTATTTCACAGTTTTCTTATCACGCTGACTTAATGTATCAAACGATTGAGGTGGCAAAAACATGTAGTGACTCTGCTTAAAACCAATCTCGATGGTGAGTTCTTTGGGAACAAAGCATCCATCAACGACGAATCCTTGGATGTCCACGAATGCAACTCTCATGATGATGATTGCTAGAATACTAACGTGCAGCAGCAGTAGCACATTCTAGTTTAAATTCTTAACAATTTCGGTGAGGGGGAAATACTCCATTACGCAATCGTGTATTATGATGCAATATACTTTGGTATTTTCGGGGAAACCAATGTTTGCTTCAATGTCAAGTTTTACATCAACTGTAGATGCCTTCATGCTTTCTTCTTGTTTCGAGCAATCGATAACAAACAATGCACGCCTCTTGAATGAGGAATAATCCAACAGAGGACGCTTCTGTGTCGAATTCATATAGCTAGGATAAAATTCAGTATAGTTGAAATATGCCTCATTGTAATCATTCTTGGTAAAATCCAACTGCATTCTTTCATTGGGATAATACTCTCCATTTAGCGATAACCTGATACTTTGAATGTCTGCATTGTCAAATAAAGTTGGATCAGTTGTGTTGTTGTCACGTTTGTTGGTTTGAAAGAAAACAATAACATAACGAGGTCGTTCCACTGAAGTTGTAGTTTTAACAGCCCAAACTTCACGTCTAGCATTTCTGGTGATGGATGGCAGTTCATGTATCTCCCACTTTCTAAATGGAATAACTATAGGCTGATCCTTTTGAATGGTCCTCATCAGTTCCAACTTAATATCATCATTAGGGTAGATATGCTTGATTTTCAATTCGATGTTGGTAATGTTTATGCTAACAGTTGTAGTGGAAGTCACACCGGCAACATTTTTTTCTGTGATATATACACAATCATTATCGTTTCGAGCTCGAACCAAACGTATTGTTTGCCGTCCACATGTAATCATGGGATAGTCATTGAAAATGTTGAAAATGTGCTTGAGAGGAATTTGTAGGTTGAATGATTTATCTGGAGCATTAAGGATGGGATCTTTGGGATAATTCCAGCCTGCTATAGCCATATGATTGGAATCTTCTTGATTGTAGCACGTCATGGCACGTACAGCACTCACGATTCCAGGATCTCGAACCGTTTCCATTTCTCTTGCGCTTTCACTGTATGTGCACGAATCGAAAAGGAAAGCACCAAAATTATTTGCCAGCTTTACATCACCGGCTCCATGTATATTGAGCGAACCTTTAATGCACAACAATGTTTCGTTCATTGCAAAAAACGAATCAACTTGATTGATGCTAAATTCCACAATGTCACTGCAACTGAACGATTTGATGAACGGAGCATATGTTCTGTATTCAGCTTTGCGAATCGATTCATCGAATCTCGGCTTGCGATAGATATCAAACATTGGAGGCATATCGTTCATACGAGAACGTTTTCCATACATGGTTGTCATCGTTTTTCTTTCAACAAAAAGCCTAAAGATTGCAAGAACAATTTGTTAGCAAACGTAAGATGCTGCTGCTGTTGCTTTGAAGGACGTCGTTTAACTAATGGAACTGAATGTGCAGCGGAACGTCTTTTATGATTAATTATCAATCCCATCTGTTGCTTCTCGCTCTAAGCTCCAACACCAAGGTACTCTTTTCACCACGAAAGTTGATAGGATGTCCGTCTTGGTCCAAAGCCAACACAGTAACGTTAGTAATTTCACGTTGTGGTATAACAGGTAAATAAAGTAAATTATGTGGAGTTTCGTCAATGGCGTACCCAGGATCTACTTTTATAACTAATTCGTAAATAGTATGAGCAGGTCTGTCTGCGTCAAAGGCTCCAGTGGTAATGTTACATTCGAAGCGTATGCTAGATACTTTTATAATTTTGACGGGTAGATCTGAAGAGTACCATTTTTTGGCTTCGAGTATCTGTCTAGAAAAACCCAATATGTCGCCAAGACAGTTGGGAGTATCCTGCTCGCCGAACGGAATTCTATATTTACTGTAAATCATACATTGTAACGTATTATTATTGGGTTTTAACGCAAATACAGTTTCAAATGGATTGCTGGTGCCACCACCACCACCACCTAACTTGTCTAGTATGAACGCTTCAATATCAGCGATTTCGTAACATCCCGTTGGTATATCAAAACTCTGCATCATGTTGTTGTCATCGTAGTAGTGAAATTTGCGATTTTCAATGTTTGGTATACTATGGTATGAGTGGAAGGAACGTAGTGCTAACTCATAGTCTTTCTCAGGATAGAGTACAATAGGCGTAGGAGGTTGGAATGTAAATACGTGATTTGTGCTATTTACTCTCAACAACTGCGACATGATGACTGATGCATGTCAAGGGATGAAGGTACTTTAAATAATACACAGAACTATGTTCAAGATTTATTTAATACACTTTGACATAGAAAACAAGATGCCTGAGAACTTGCAGGACCATCCCAATGCGTTGTCCAATCGGGACGGTTGTAGTGAACGAAGCACGGCAGACGAATTTGTAGCTCAAAATTTGTTTTGTAGTCATTAGGTAGTTTATGCCATATATCCAACAATTCAGACGGGCTGACAAACCCAATCAGATATTGAATGGGGACTTTTTTCAGCGCATCAACAGTAAAACTTCGTGGCTTTTGCATTAATAATGTTTTAATGTCATCCCACTCCTCTCCCATTGTTCCAAGGATGTTGAAGTAGAAATTTCAAACACAAATGTCCACAATTGATTTGATCGTAGTTTTGATACTGATTATTGTTATAAAAAATATTTTTTCCTCCTCCTCCTAGATACTTTACAAGTTCTTTGGGCGGTTTCAAATTACCAAATGAATCGAAATACTCGATGACATTGTTTTTCTTTATATATGCTACCCAATGTGTTCCACTGTTTTTGGATGAGTCCAAGTTAACCACTGCACACTCTTGTTGTCGTCGAGGACCGGATTTAGGTAGAGTGTCACGCATGAAAACACCACGAAAGTGTGAGATTTTATATAATTTTGCATAACGCGCAATATCGGTGTCGTACAGTGGACGATTGGGTAGCTTTATCGCGAGTTTTTTTTTAAATACAATCCAAATCCTCTGCCACTAGGATACTTTTTCAGATATAAACCATTTCCGACATGTTCCATAACCTTATTATGGCGGTGGTCTTCTTCCAATTTTTTTCGAGCATTATTTGCATCAATGACAGTCTTTGCAATCCCAGCAGCTCCACCCGATAGTGCTCCGAGTGCTGAGAGACCGGCAAACAGAGGTATAAGTGGTAGAAAACCTCCAGATTTTACTGGTATCACTCGAGGAACAACAATTTTCTTCGATCCACCAAATTGTTTAATAAGTGATTTGGCTGCTCGTAAGGCAAACAAGGCGCTTTCTTTTAGAGATGCTCCTCTCTTCATTGATTTTCCCACCTTTAGCACTACGTCTCGATTAAAGGAACGTCGTTGTTTCTTTGGACGACTTCCCATTCCCAACTTTCGTTTCACTTTCATGGTACCAGTAACAAGTAATGCAGCAGCTTTTTCACCAAAAGATCCCTCTTTTGATTTTACTCGAGCCCAAGCCTTATCTTCCAACTCCTTATCTGCTTTGTGACGTTCTTCAAGAGATTTATTTTGCGAATAAGCTATATCGTGTTGTTTGCAGGCGTCGTCTAAAGGATTAATGCCTGCGTCACCACGTGCAAGTCGCTTTTGTAGTTTTGTTCCAGCTATAAATGTACGTAATATATGTTTAACGAAAAAAAAAAGACAAGTTATATTCACTTACGACCACAATAATTGTAGGTAGGCAAGTGAAGTTCGAATGGCAGTTTATTTATTAGAGAATTCAAAAGACCTTCTCCCTCAAACACCAACATTAAGACTGATGTATGATAATGCTGCGATATCCATATTTATAGAATAACACTCTAATAAAATTCTTCACAAGATGAAGATCGTTCAACAAGAGCAGACGCTACCCATTGAAAACTTGGACTTTACCTCTAATCCATCATCTGTTGGTAAACATGGTAAACTACTACCAAATTCTTTTCGTGCAATCATCTGTGGTCCTAGTGGGTGTGGAAAGACAAATGTTATGTTGTCGCTCCTATTCGATCCAAATGGTGCTAAATTCAAAAATGTTTACGTTTATTCCAAGTCGTTATTTCAACCAAAATATAAATTGTTGCAAGAAGTCTTAGGAGAAGTTAAAGGTGTTGGTTATTTTCCATTTAAAGACAATGAGGAAATTATTAGTCCAGATAAAGCGCAGTCAAACTCGATATTCATATTTGATGATGTTGCCTGCGATGGACAACAGAAAATTCGTGAATATTATTCAATGTGTAGGCACAAGCTCATTGACGCGGCCTACTTATGTCAAACATATTCGAAAATACCAAAACAGCTCATACGTGACAATTGTAATATGATTGTGTTATTCAAGCAGGATGAAATTAATCTAAAACATATATTTGAGGAACATGTGTCACCAGACATGACATTTGAAGAATTTAAAAAGATTTGCTCAGAATGCTGGTCGACTACTAACAACTATGGAACATTGGTGATTGTAAAAGATTTTGCTTTAAATAATGGTAGGTACCGTAAAGGATTCGATAAATTCATAAAGCACTAGACATTATCCTCAGTCATCGTCACCATGTCCAACGATAAGGTTGCTATTGCCATGCGTAAGAAAAAAATCAGTGAATTGGCGAGATCTATTCGCAAGAAATATTTAGCGTTAAAATTAGGAAAATCAGAACATGATACATCTCTAAATAAGCTATTTAAACCGATATCTGTACCGCTAAAAGAAATGGTCAAATCCTCAAAATCATTACAACAAGCCATAGTTTCAAAATTCATCCCTCCAAAAGAGGAAACAACGACAAAAAAAGAAAAAAATGCTGATGTATCATTTCTCGATACAAAACCCATAGCCGAGACGGATGAATCAGGAAATATACGTTATGATGATGAAGAAGGAGAAGACGATTATTATTATGATGATTATGATATAGGCACACATCCCAACGTTTCGCGTGATGTCATAGAAGATTATTTAGATCAATATCCAATAATTAGTCAACCATATCTTGAAGATTACTTTCGCAAAGATGATGAAATTGATAGAAGTTATGGTCCATTATATAATGATGAAATTGGTTGGATGTTGGGCAGACGTAGAATTGCATTCGATAAAAGAAACGGTAATATAAACATATTACGAGAGAAGGATGAGGGGGGTGGAGAAGGAAATATACCGGGGACTTCGGGATTGTATCAGCTTGTGTTTTACAATCATCCCAATGAATACTCTGATGATGATTTGAATAATTACAAAGCTCTGCTAACAATAACAAAAGCTCATCTCAATGCAGCAGATCGTCTGAAAAGTACTGCTACCGAAAAGTATCGCAACATAATTAGACCGTTGTTTAAAACTGACTCATCAAATATTAGTAGTAGTACTATAACCAAACCTCCATCAGCTCGAATATTAAAGAAACAACGACAACAACAACAACAACAACAATCCATTCAAACCGCTCCATATACTAATGTAGGAAAAGGTCTTGTTGTCGGCGGCGGCGGTGGTGGTGGCCCTCTTTTGTCATACAACGAAAAACCGATGGAATACATTTATTGGGACGATCCCAATGAGCTGTGTGACCGTTTAAGATTACTGATTGCATCCAAGGAAGCTGGCAACACCTCATTCTCACACAACAACGAGATAATTGCAATAATCAATGAGTTGAAAGAGGCCAATATAATTGAATAACAAACGGAAAACATAATCATTTCAATCATGTCTGTCGATAAGTTTGGACATCGCCGCAATCATGCTAATGAGCGGGTTAAGCCGTATATGCCGAAAGTATCGTATCCACATACTCTAGACGGTAATATTGATGCAGAAAACGTAAAAATTTGTAATGTAAAGATGCCGACTGCAAATAGCGATGTTGCTAACAAACTATATGTTGATGAACAATTACATGTGTACCATAATGAGCTCGAAACACTTCAAAAAACAATAATCCCCTCATTACAAACGCAATTGGTATCTCATCAAAATAAAATCAACGAAATTGCTGCATTTATTTCGAGAAATCCTCCCGTCAGAGCTCGAGATATGGCAACTAAAATATACGTCGACGAGGTAGTTGCTATGGGCAAGGAATTTTTGAGAAATGATTTGGAGAGTTTTAAACAAGAAATACAGGATAAATTGTCGAAAAGTAATACTCTAATCAGTGATAAGATCGATATGTATAATACATACATAGAACGTTCGTTTCAAGTTTTGGACAGGGACTTGAAGAAGAAGCATGAAATTGAACAAAAGAAGAAAATAGATGAGAAGAGTAATGGATCATCAGTTTAGAAAGTGCATGCGCTTACGAAACATGTCATCCAAAGTCCAGCTTGTTAACGAACTCCATAAACCTATACGTAAAAATTATCCACGCAGACGTACAATTGTCAAAGGCATAGATGATTTATGGCAAATGGATTTAGCTGAAATGCGACCTTACGCTAATCAAAATAAAAATCACAAAATGATACTAGTCGTCATCGATTGCTTTTCAAAGTTTTTATGGACACGTCCATTAAAGACAAAAACCGGTGAAGAGTTAACTCGTGCATTCTCAGACATTCTCACCAACACAAAACGAGTTCCTAAAAATCTCCAATCAGACCAAGGAACGGAATTTTACAACAGCAAGTTTCAACAACTAATGAAAAAACATGGGATTAATCATTATAGTGTATTTAGCACGAAAAAAGCTTCTATGGCAGAAAGAGTTATTAGAACATTGAAATTAAAGCTTTACAAACATTTCAGTTTAAATGGTACCTATAGATGGATTGACATTCTCCCTAAAATTACACGAGATTACAATAACACAAAACATTCAACAACCAAATATAAACCTTCCAATGTCAATAAATCCAACGAAAAAGATATTTTAAACAAAACCTATACACATCTAAAGATTGCCGGACTTCGTAAATTTAAAGTTGGTGATATTGTTCGTATAAGCAAGTCGAAACATGTCTTTGAAAAGGGATACACACCCAATTGGACGACTGAACTATTCAAAATCATTAAAGTTAAAATAACCAATCCCACCACATATTTGCTCGAAGACTTGCAAGGTATCCCAATCAGTGGAGGGTTTTACGAAGAAGAGCTACAGAAAACGTCAAATCCACACATTTACTTGGTGGAGAAAGTACTTAAAAGAAAAGGCAACAAGATGTTTGTTACATGGTTAGGTTTAGATAGAAAACACAACACCTGGATACAAAGCACAGATGTAGTCACGTAATTACATCGCTTCACTACTCATGAATATATTGTTTTGTAGTAGTAGGAGATGTGAATGAGTATAAATAGAGGAGAGAGTTGTAGGTTAGATTCTCAGTCGTCAATATGAGTTCTCAAGACAGCGGCTATTTTAGTGCTACACAAAGTCATGTTAATTATGACACACAATTAGATCATATTTTACAAGTGTATGAAATGGCAGCCAAACAGGAAAACCACTACTTATTGTACACAGAGTATTGTACAGATGGAGATTTTCGAATTGGTTGTGGTTTGAGCCCCGCAAGAACGTTCAGTACTGCGATCACTCTATCATACACCGATAAACATAAGAAAATCAACTTCAGCTCATACGAATGGTTCACATTTATCGACATTTTAAATAATAATTCATTTATAAGTGCATCATTTCACGAAGAAGAAAAAAAAGAAGAAGCTGTGTTATCTTGTGGAGACTACTGCACCATTCGACAAATGGTATTTGATCGTGTTAAATGGTTGGAGGTGACCAAACATGATATCAGTGTACCTTTAAGAAAAGAAGATGTTTATCAAATACTACAAGCGGATCGTTGCCTCATCTCCCCACGTCTCACTCATTTAGAATCCATAAATTTTGGTGAATACTATGAAAATTTGGTGGAAAACATTAGAAATTTCAGTCAAACTAATGAAAATTTGACTAAATTTGAACTGATTCAAGTAATGTGTGACATCAACAATAGCGAATTAGCCATTGCACTAAGAGAATATATGTTTTTTTGTAAAGTTAACATTGTCAGTGATTTAGAGAAGTATAAAAACTAATTAATTAAAATTATTGTGTTTTATTTCATGTTCCCATCGTATGTGAGTTGATAAATGAAACGAAAATTGTCAATGATTTTGTTTCATGTTTCCAAGTTGATAGAAGGAGATCACTAATTATTTTTTATGTATTGCTTTTGAAAATTACAATACTTTTTATATTGATGAAATATATTTGAGAATAATATTTCATATATATATGTGTGTGGGTCTTAGAATAAATAAAACATTTACATTTTAAATCAATATTTAACTTTAATGGATAGACATAATTATAACGGTATAGAGAAATTAGATTTTTCGTGGGAACACCGTTTATTAAATTGCTTTTTTCAGTGCGTAGGTTAAGAATAAATAAACCATTTCAAATCAACATTTAGATAGACGTAATTATAATGGTACAGAGTAGTTCGTTTTCTCGTGGGAACATCGTTTATTAAATTGCTTTTTTTTAGTTTGTATGTTTGAGAATAAATAAAACATTTCAAATCAACATTTTAATAGATAGACGTAATTATAATGGTACAGAGTAGTTCGTTTTTTCGTGGGAACACCGTTTATTGCTTTTTTTCAATATTAGGAGAAGCTATTAAATTTTAATTTGTGTGGGTATCGTTGAGAGAACCACCTTGCAAATAGTGGGGGATATCGTTCCATATAAATTTGATATTTCACATCATACAAATCAGTTATCATTGAACAGTGATAGAATATTAAAATTAATCTGTGTGTTGTGTGAAGGCTACTCAGAAAAAAGTAAGTTTTTCATTTATTTCTTCAAATAACAAATCGTTCACTTTTGTTTTTTATGATATAAAGTTCCACTAAAAAGGTAGAGTTTATTAACACATATTTATTCTTTTGTAGATGGATCTACCTTCATTAAATTCAGTGTCGTTAATTACAGAGAAGAAGCCTATTATTAAACTTCAACATTTGACGCTTGGGGAAGCATACCCTATCTTAGGCGCAAAATTAGTTTCAAGCAAATTTGGTGGTGAAGTCATTTTGATAGAATTCGCAGACAATATCACATTCCTGCCCAAGAGAGTGACGGAACAGTACCGATGTCAACTTGATTATTTCAAAGCTCAAAAGCATTCTCTCATATTTAGAGGATTAATTGAAGTGGGCAGACCAAATCGTGCAATATCGTTTGAAATTGTTGAAAATTAGTTTTCGCTTGGTGAGTTTTTATTTATTATATATGTATATTATATATTTAAAGTGAAAAAATGGTGAATTTAATGAACAAAGCTGATCAAACGTTAACTTTCCTAAAAGAACATTATTCTAAACCGCTAGCTAATTCAATAATTAAATTAATAGACCGTCATGTTAGGAGATGTGTCTTGACTTTGGTTAAGTTCAAATTTTCCATTGGTGAGAAGAGAAAAATTCAATCAAAAATTGGGGAACTTAAGCGATTACGTCATCAAATTAATTCAATTACAAAAAAAAATATGGGTTATGGGTTGAGAAAACGAAGTGTAAAATGGTTAGATGTTGGGGTTATTTTTAATTGTAGAATTAGGACAGGGCTTATTGTAAATTTGAAACATAAAGTAATCGATGAATTTTTCAAAGATGCTTTTAATTTATTCAACGTTAAAATTTCACAAATATTGAAGGATCTAAAAATAATAAAAGTTAATACTACTCTCATTGGTGATTATATAAAGCAATCGAATGATCGGGAGGTGGTAAATCAAAAACATTTTAGTACACCCAATGCAATCATTGATGAGGGAACTGATTTAATAGAATGGTTTAAAAATAATGTCGTAGATCGTATTTTGAATAAAATGTCAGAGTTTCAAGAGAAACAGAGCGGTTGGGCATTAAGCAAAATCATTTCACTAGAGATAGCAATTAACAAATACGAAATGGGTAATGGTTCATCTTTCATTCGATTGCCTGAGCAGATACAGAAAAAACATGCATGCATCAACATCCAGAACAATGATGAAGCGTGTTTTTTCTGGAGCGTTGTTGCAGGTTTACACGCTCCCACAGGGCAGGTGAGCCGAACATCATCATATCCACACTATTCCACCGTTTTGAAAACTCGAGGCTTAGATATGCCAATGAAACTGCCTCAAATTAAGAAGTTTGAAACACTAAATGAAATTTCCATAAACGTTTATATGTTAGAGTACAATGAAACAGTGAACAAAACATTTTACACAGTATTGCCGGCAAGATTGACTAGGAAAAAATTAGACCGTCACGTCAACTTATTACTCATTCAAGATAAATACTTTCCGAAATTAAACGAATATGAAACAACGCCATCTCATAATGATTACAGTACTATTGTTGAGGTAAAATATCATTATTGTTGGGTTAAAGATTTATCGCGTTTAATTAGTTCACAGTTAAATAGAAACGATCATAAAAAATATGTTTGTGATAGATGTCTCAATTACTTTTCATTGCGTGAGAGACTGGATGATCATTCCGAACTTTGTGAGAATTTAAACAATGAAAAGATTTCATTTCCCAAATATGATTTTGTTGAGTTTAAGAATTATACATACAAGCAAAAATGTCCTTTTATTATTTATGCTGATTTTGAATCTCAATTGACACAATGTAATGAAATCATTTCTAAAACAACAAACAAATATCAACATCATAAAACTTACAGTGCAGGCTACTATATAAAATGTTCTTTTGACGATTCTCTATCGTTTTACAAAAGTTACAGAGGTGTGGATTGTATGGATTGGTTCGCTAACGAAATGACTGATATAGCTAAATTTGTAGATTCAAAAATTAAAATAATTGTACCAATGGTAGTCAAACCAAGAACTACTAATGATGCAACTGTTTGTCATATATGTGAAAAAAAGTTTAATAAAAAAGATATAGTTGTACGTGATCACAATCATTTTACGGGGGAGTTTCGAGGATTTGCGCACCAATCCTGCAATTTAAATTTTAGAAAACTGTTTGTTGTGCCGATTGTATTTCACAATTTGTCTGGTTATGATAGCCATTTTATCATAAGAGATATTGCCAAACGTGGTAGAGTCAGCCTTTTACCAATCAATAAGGAAAAATACATTTCATTCACACAATACGATTCGGAAACAAACATAAAATTCAGATTTATTGATTCGTTTCGTTTTTTGGGATCTAGTTTGGATGCTGTCGTTAAAACTTTGGACACCAATTATTTGAAAATTTTGAAAAAAGAAAACCATAATTTAACCAATATCCAATTTACATTATTGACACGTAAAGGTATCTTTCCTTATGACTATATTAATAACTTGGAAAAATTGAATGATGATAAATTACCACCGATTGAATGTTTTTATAATAAATTAAATGAAGCGAACGTAACTGATGATGATTATGCTCACGCTAAAAATGTTTGGCGGTCTTTCAATGTAAAAACACTTGGAGAATATAGCGATATATACATGCGCACCGATATTCTTCTTCTAGCAGATGTGTTTGAAAATTTTAGAGAGACAGCTTTAGCAACGTATGGTCTAGATCCTGGATGGTTCTACAGTATACCAGGATATGCGTGGAATGTGATGCTAAAGTTTACAAAATGTAAACTGCAAATTTTAAAAAATATTGATATGATAATGTTTATTGAAAAGGCTATTAGAGGAGGAATATCACAGTGTTGCAATAGGTACAGTGAAGCAAATAATAAATATATGTCTGAATATGATGTTGAGAAACCATCAATGTATATTCTCTATACAGATGTAAATAATTTGTATGGAAAAGCGATGTGTGAACATTTGCCCTTTGATGGCTTCGAGTGGATCGAAAATGATATGGAGAAATTTAACGACATCAATTTCATAAAATCCATCCCAGATGATAACCCCGAAGGCTATATTCTTCAAGTGGATTTGTTATATCCAGACAAGTTGCATAATCTACATAAAGACTTTCCTATGTGTCCCGAACACCACAAACCACCCGATTCAAAATTAACAAAATTAATGACTACCCTACACGATAAAAAAAGTTACACTTTACATTATAGAAATTTAAAGCAAGCCCTAGAACATGGACTAGTATTGGAAAAAGTTCACAAAGTTTTGAAATTCCAACAATCTGCATGGCTTCAACCCTACATCGAATTAAACAATCGATTGAGGACTTTAGCCACCAGCGACTTTGAGAAAGATTTGAGAAAACTAATGAATAATGCTGTGTTTGGGAAATGTATGGAATCCATCCGTAAACATAGAATTTGTAAATTGGTATCTACATATGAGGGTCGTTATGGTGCTAAAAATCTTATTGCTAGTCCGCGTTATCACAATAGAACAGTTTTCGATGATGGTGATCCACCTTTGATGGCAATCGAATTGAAAAAGTCTGAACTAATTTTCAATAAACCGATATACGTGGGTATGGTTATTCTTGACATCTCGAAAACTGTAATGTATGACTTCCATTACAATTTTATGCTTCCCACAATGGGAGTAGACAATTGTAAGTTGATGTACACCGACACTGATAGTTTTGTTTATCAACTTACTTGTGAAGATGCATACGAACAGTTAATTGACGCAAACATTGACAAATTTGATACATCAGATTATCCCATTAACAATATCTACAACATACCCCGAGTTAATAAAAAAATACTAGGTTTGATGAAAGATGAAGCTAATGGACAAATAATCACCCATTTTGTTGGTTTAAGGTCCAAAATGTATAGTTACAAAGTTCAGGGGGGCAAAGTTGTCAAAAAATCAAAGGGGATTAAAAAATGTGTTGTGAAAAATAAAATAATTTTCGATGATTATGTGGATTGTTTGAAAAATTGGAAACAGATGACAATTACTCAAAATACGATACGTTCCTTCGCTCATAATGTGTATAGCATTGAACAAACAAAAATCGCTTTGAGTCCTCACGATGATAAAAGGAAATTACTTCCCGATTCATTTGATACGCTTCCATGGGGACATTACAGTATTTTGGAATAATGTTTTTTGTTTTTAGATAAAAAATGTCTCCTACTCCCGAAACTGAAGATCGTGCCAAACGGCGTGTAAAATTTCTTAAGAAATCACGTAAATTAATCAGAGATTTTCGAAGTGCTGTTGCAATGATTAAAGTACCTCGATCACTATCTAAAAATGATTGTCGAAGAGTACTAAAACTCATATATACTGATTTTCCAATAGAAATTTTAAATGGATTAATTCTTCATTTCAATTTACCTACAGAACCTGAAGATTCTGACTATGATTCAGATGAAACTATTTTTGCTGACTTTTGAATACAACTTTGTAAAACCATTTTTCACTTTTCACATATATTTAAATATATAATAATATGAACTCAAATATAGTTTTATACTTTTATATTAAACTATTACATATTAAGTTATAGCATGTATTACTACTTTGTGAATTATGGCATTTGTTTGTAGTATTATTAATCTTTCATATTAATTTATAACATATATTACTATACTTTCATATTAAAATGTAACATATTGTTTTTTCCAATATAATTTTAGGATATTGCCTAAATATTTTTGTTAAATGAAACAATGTTTTTTTTTATGAGTAAAACATCAGGTTAATTTCCAAATAAAATCTTCTTCAATGTTCAATGATAGCTCAATTATATCAAGAATAAATAATTTTTCAAGTAAATGGATTAAGTTATAGCATATATTACTACTTTGTGAATTATGACATTCGTTTGTAGTATTATTACTCTTTCATATTAATTTATAACATATATTACTATACTTTCATATTAAAATGTAAAATATTGTTTTTTCCAATATAATTTTAGACTATTGCATAAATATTTCTGTTAATTGAAACAATGTTTTTTTTTTATGAGTAAAACATCAGGTTAATTTCCAAATGAAATCTTCTTCAATGTTCAATGATAACTCAATTATATCAAGAATAAATAATTTTTCAAGTAAATGGATTTTTTTTTATTACCTAGTATCTACTCATCAGCTGAAAAATTACAGCATGGCATTCGATACTCTTTTATGTGGCATCAAGTATTACAGAATAAAAATGATTGGAAACTATGCTGCAAACACACAGCAATAAGCTGAATTTCTACTAAAGAAATGCCTCGTGTGTTTCCCTTTAGTCTACTAGTTTGATGACACACACACACACACACACATCATGGGTAACTGGAAACTTTGAACCTACTACACCACTGGAGGACCCTACAGAAATATACAACGTCTCCAACAATGGTTTTTTAAATACTACATTACCTTTGTAATTATTATATCAATAATAAATTATTTTTTTAAAGTGGATTTTTTTTTTATTAAAACACCCAATCTACTCATCAGCGGATATATTACATGAAGATTTAAATTTACGTTTAACAATTTTTGGTAAAATTTTAAATAATAAAACGAATATGAATGCTAATAATATACATAGAGTCATTGAAAATATATTATTAAGTTCATTTTTCATACTATGGAACATGCTGCTAGTGTTGGTTATATTGATCATGGTGAAAGCTTTGTAGGTTGAATTCTGTTTAATGGATATGTTGTTGTTTGCGGACATCTAAAGATATAATCTACAGCACTTGAAATCTCCTGTCGTCGAGCTCCGTTTTGTAATTCGTCTGGCACCCAATTTATTGTAAGCTTCTCCCACTTCTTTTGATCTGAGTCGGTAGTATCAGCAGCAGAAAGGCACAGGTTTGCAATTTGCTTCATAACCCTTCGTTTTTCTTCATAAAATATTACATCCTTATTCAATCGATCTATTTTTATAATAAACTCCTCAAATAGACGTCTATACTCAACTAATGACATACTACAACTGATTCGTTTACAGATATATTAGTGTCCTATATTTTGTGTATCTCCACACACACACACACACACAATAATGTCTCAACCTCCTAGTCGGACGGAACGGTTTTTTCTCATAAAGACCTGTGAAGAAATTTGTTATAAAACCCCTCACACCTCCCCATTAATCCATTAAATACTGTCTTTGTAATTATTATTTTTCTCACCCCCTGCGATAGCGCAACGGTTAGGGACTGTGTTAGGAACGAGAAAGTCGCTGTGTGTGTCGTGAGTTCGAATCTCACGGTCGACCATTTTTTCAATTTTATAAATTGGAAGTGTTGTGGTGGACCACGATTGACGTCACAGAAGATGGATGCCGTAGGGATTTTACTGACGTCACAGAAGATGCCGTCGCGACATTCGAATCACCCGCCAACGACACAACCCACCAAATTGGAAGTGCTACGTCACACATGTGGACCATGATTGACGTCACAGAAGATGGATGCCGTCACAGTCGCGACATTCGAAATACTCGCCAACGACCCGCCATTGACACAAGATGGATACGACACACGTCACACCAACACGTCCGCCATTGACACAAGATGGATGCCACTTCCGGTGCGCGCGCACAGTCAACGAAATCCAACATGGCCGACTTCCGTCCCAGAACCGGCTTAGTATATCTACTTCCGTTCGAGTTTCCATGCACTGATACATCATCTAGTACAATCGTAGCTTATTTAAATCAATTATTCGTAATCTTTGGAATGCTCTCATACATACATACAGATCAAGGATCTTGTTTCATGTCCATTGAACTTAAATCATTTTTATACGACAGAGGAGTAGCGACAAGTCATAGTACCCTATACAACCCAGAAGGAAACGGTCAAATAGAACGTTACAATGGTATAATTTGGAAGACTATATCATTAGCTCTGAAAACAAAAAAAATCGAAATCAATCAATGGGAAAAAGTATTACCTGAAGCCCTACATTCAATAAGATCATTACTTTGCACTGCAATCAATTGTATTCCACGCGAAAGATTGTTCAATTATACAAGAACCAAATTATCTAGTTGGCTTACTAAGCCAGGACCAATTTTAGTAAGTAAACATGTCAGAAATAACAAATATGAACCACTCGTAGAGAAAAGCAGAACTAATAGAAGCGAACCCTGAGTATGCATTAGTACGATTGTCAAATGCAAGGAAAACCAACGTGTCCATGAAATATTTAGCCCCTCGAGGAGATCTACAAATCTTTGATCCTCAACAACAGATGGCAGATGTACAATTTGAAATCCAGATCCAGACTAGCAGACCAGAAATACATTGCGACCCTCAAATAAACGTTTCAGAAGATCCAAGTTTAATGAAAAGAACTATTACAACTCAAAGTTCTATGAATAATCAACCTACTGAAGATCTAGTTCAAGAAAAATACTTAGCAGAAGGTAGGCCTGATAGAATATGTCGCAGATCAACATATTTGAACGATTATGTTTCGAAATAATACAGGGGGTAAATGTAGTGAAATCGCCCTGTATTCTGATCACGTCCTTTATATGCACCTTTTGTTTTGTTGGGTTGTTATATTTATATTCTAATGTCATTAATTTCAAATTGTCAGAACATATGCCGTATATAGTTCAAATTCTTGAGCTTATCACGACCTAATTTTGGAAGGTAAATATTGCACATATTAATATGATCTTGGTGGATATTAGGTTGTCCTATTTCGTTCCCTTGAGAAATAAATAATAACAGGAACTATAAACTACTACTATAAACATTGTTTTAGTTCACCTTTTTGCCTTAACTTAGCATAGCATTGGATGCAAATGCGGGAGTTTTTTCCAGGCTCTACCCGGTCAACTTTTCTGTGGGCTTGAATATTTAATAGAAACTGCGCCGGTATGTTTCATTATTAGCCGCTTTGGAAGTACTTTTTTATCAATGTACCCATCGCTACCAAAATTCTTTGTGAGGGCCATGTAAAATAACAACTAGATTACTGTTTCAAATGAAACTAACTGTTTCTAGATAATTCCACAATATATTGAAAAATTGTTAAAAATTCTAAGATCAATTTCATGGTGTTTCTGCTTACTACTTTGACATCTCCGATAGTTTTACCAATTAATCCCAACGCATTGGTAGCCGAGTCAACGGATGATGTTATACTGGCCAAGGATAATTTTTTTGAATCTTTTGATTTAACGATTTAAGTGCCACAGACCTTAATTTATCTGCTAATGAAATTAAACTGAGCATTCTTTAAAACGGAACTTTTGGTCAATATGAGACCTCCGCTTCAACACAAGAAACATTAAAGGATCAATACATAACTAACTTGACTTCAGAGAATGTAAATGAATTTAGACAAAAGAATAAAGAGACAAATTTGGATAGTTCTAAAAAAGAGACAAACAAATATGAACTACAGCAAAGTCCAAATAAAGCAAACTTATTAGCTAACCCGAAAAATCAATACGAACCAGTAAGAGATCAAAATTTTAATTAAGGAAATTTTGATTCAAGAGAAATAACTAGTTACGAAATCGAAAAAAAGCAAGAAGTTAAATTTTGATGCTGAAAATCCAAACACACTTAATGCAAATAAAGAAAACACCTTCGAGAGCCCGAAAGGGATGATCAAAGACAAAGTTGCTGACGAAGAAAAAACTCCTCCTAAAGTTAACGAAAGTACTTCAAACATACCCACCCCATTCAAAAAATATATATTTTGGGAAGAACCTGAGCATAACAAAAAAACAACAAAAAGAAAACCTAAACAAAAAGTATCAGCAGTTGTAACGGCATCAGATTGGCAGGAATATCATCAGAAAAGGGAACATAAAAAACTTAAAGAAATTCAAGAAAAAGAAGACAGAAAAACTAAGAGAAATGAAAAACTCAAACAAAAAGAGCTGGAGGTTTCACAGAAAAAGGAATCTAAATTAAAAAATGAAGAACATATTATTAAACCAAAAGAAAAATCAATAGTACAAAAGGATGACAAGAATTATGTTGCAGTTAAATACGACGGAAAATTGTTTCCAGGCTTACTCGTCAAAAACACGAAAACCAACTACACAGTTAATTGTTTGACTCCTATCGGTGTAAATTGGAATTGGCCTGAAAAGGAAGATATATTTACTTACTAAACAAAGGATGTTTTATGTGCAATTGCAGAACCAGTGCAAATAAATTTAAGAGGTCATTTTAAGATTAATGATTTTCCTGACATGGAAATTTTATTACTTTTATAATTTTTCGTACACCTTTTACAAAATATTTTTATTGTTTATTAGTTAAGTTCTTAATGAACTAAAAAAATAAGTTAACACGTACCTTTTAGTGTTAAGTTCGTTTTTCTGGGTTTAAGTTAAATAAACCTTTTAACATAAGATCTTAGATAATATGATACTTTAGAATTTTTTTTTGTTTTGGGTTCTCTTTATAATTTTCGAAAATAAATTTCTCTAAAATAAACGGTTTTAAGAATTAAAACTAACTTTTCCGCATCTGTGAAATACCCTAAACAATATTCTATCATAAAATTGTCACTTGTATACACTTCGGGGGATGTATCGTGCTAACAAACCGAAATTTCACCAAAAGTAACCAAAAATGTAGTATATTTGCATTTATAGGACCCGCTGTACTCGCACTAGTCAGCTGAAAATCAATAGAATACATCTGTGAGACACCTTGTAAAACGTCCAATTATAAAATTGGTCATTTGTATACACTCCGGAGACTGTATTGTGCTAACAACCCGAAATTTCTCCAAAAAGGACAAAAAATGTGGCACTTCAGATACCATAGCACCCATTGTACTAGCTCTATTAAGCTAGAAATCAATAAGGTTAATCAAAAAAATGCCCTGAACAATATTCAATTATAAAATTGGTCACTTTTATACACTCTGGAGGCTGTGTCGTGCTAACAAACTGAAAATTCTCCAAAAATGACAAAAATTTGGTACTTCAAATACCATAGCACTCGTTGTACTGACTTTAGTGAGCTGAATGTCAATAGGATTCATCTTTGAGACGCCCTGAATAATATCCAATCATAAAATTGGTCACGTTTATATACTCCGGAGGCTGTATCGTGCTAACAAACTGAAATTTCTCAAAAAATGACGAAAATGTCGTACTTCAAGTACCACAGCACCCGTTGAAGTGGCCCTGGTGAGTTGAAAATCAATAGGATTCACTGCGAGATGTCCTGAACAATATTCAATCATAAAATTGGTGATTTGTTGCACTCTGGAGGCTGTATCGTGCTAACAAGACATGTAACGAAAAGTGGCCGACGACAACGACGACGACGACATACACACAGTATTTTTTTTCTAGAAACCGTTTTTTCGTGTTGTTCTTGATGTATAACGTAACAATTTTTTTTCAAAATTCCAACTTTTTTGGGGGAAAACCAATACTTTTCTCGCATATTAGATAGGTTGGGCCGAAAAGTAATAACAATTATATTCGTTTCTAATAATAATTTAAAATAATGACGGGTACTGTGTCTTTTTAATGACGAGTTCTGTGTCATAGTTATAACGGATATTCCAATATGTGCATGAAGTTAGAATAAAAAATTATTTGGTACTTTATGGATAAAAAATTGAATTTTGTATTTTTTTTTATAATTCTCAACAAACCAAAGAAAGTAATATGTAAGTAATTGAATAAACACTTCTCCGTGACAGAAAAATTATTAAAAATGGTCTGTATTATTTTTATAAACTGTTATATTTTCAGAAACAGGTTTTATATATATTAACAATGGCTGCTTAAGAACGTTACAATCATAGCGATACTACACATCGAGTCTGTCTATCAGGCACATACAACGGAAAAGCTTCTCTCTTCCTCCGCGGTAGAGACTGCGCACTGTTTGGTAGCACAGACACAAACTTCTCACTTCCTCCGCGATGGAGACTGCGCATTCGTCGTAGCACAGGGACGGCGTCACGATATTAAAAGACTGCAACATAATAGAATCCATTTTAACGACCTTAAGCTATTAGAAATGTCTTTAATACATTTAAAAAATAAACGGTTTTAAAGATTAAAACTAACTTTTCCGCATCTGTGGCCCTGAATAACGAGGGATGTATCGTGCTAAGAAACCGAAATTTCTCCAAAAATAACCAAAAATTTAGTATGTCTGGATTTATAGGACCCGCTGTACTCGCTCTAGGAAACTGAAAATCAATAGGGTACATATGTGAGACAATATTCAATCATAAAACTGACCAATGGTATACTCTCTGGAGGCTGTATCGTGCTAACAAACTGAAAATTCTCAAAAAATGACAAAAATTTGGTACTTCAAGTACGATAGCACCCGTTGCACTGGCTTTAGTGAGCTGAATATTAATAGGGTTCATCTTTGAGACGCTCTGAATAATATCCAATCATAAAATTGGTCACTTGCATATACTCCGGAGGCTGTATCGTGCTAACAAACTGAAACTTCTCCAAAAATGACAAAAATATCGTACTTAACGTACTGTAGCACCTGTTGTATTGGCTTTGGTGAGCTGAAAATCAATGAGGTTCATCAGTGAGATGTCCTGAATAATATTCAATCATAAAATTGGTGACTTGTTGAACTACGGAGGCTGTATCGTGCTAACAAACTGAAATTTTTCAAAAAATAACAAAATGTCGTACTCCTAGTACCATAGCACCCGTTGTACTGGCTCTGGTGAGATGAAAATCGATAGGGTTCATCTGTGACATGTCCTTAACAAAATTCCATCATAAAATTGGTGACTTATTGCTCTCCGGAGGCTGTATCGTGTTAACAAGATATGTAAGGAAAAGTGGCCGACGACAACGACGACGACGACATACACACAGGATTTTTTTTCTAAAAACCGTTTTTTCGTGTTGTTGTTGATGGAAAACGTAAAAATAACTCAAAAAAAAATTTCAAAATTCCAATTTTTTTTGGGGTAAACCAATACTTTTCTCGCATATTAGATACGTTGGGCGGAAAAGTAATAAGAACTCACATATTAAGGACCTCAGGGTGACGGGTCGTTTACCTTACTCATTATTGCGTAGTATATTTGCTTAAACATAAATCAGAGGTGGTTTCAGTATTTAAAGATTTTGTAGCTAAAAGTGAAGCTCATTTTAATCTTAAATTAGTTTATTTATACATAGATAACGGTAGAGAATTTTTAACTAATGAAGTGAAAAATTAGTATAAAAATAAAGGCATTACTTATCATGTGACAGTTCCGCGTACTCCTCAATTGAATGGTACTGCCGAACGTGTGGTTAGAACAATTACAGAGAAAGCATGATCAATAATAGCCGCATCTTGTTTGGATAAAATTTTATGGGGTGATGCAGTTTTAACAGCAACGTATTTGATAAATATTATTCCAAGTAGAGCATTAAAAATAATGAGAACATCATATGAGTTTCGGGCATAATAAAAAGCCTTCAGTTAAATATTTAAAAGTATTTGGTTCTACTGTGTATGTACATGATAAAATTTCGTATCTAAAATCAGATATTGAAAATAAGACGACAACGATAGATAAGAAAATCAAGGAATTAGAGAGAAATATGGCAGATTTAAGAACACAAGACACGCCAGCAGAAGAAAAGAAGATTGAACATATAAAACCCTGCAAGCCAGAAATAAACTCCAGGATACAAGACATTGGCAGTTTTGCACGAGTCAAGACTCCAACATTCGACGAAAGACATCGTGGACCAATTATGTGAAACAGTTTGAAGCAGCTGCTAGAGTGACAGGGAGAAGGCAGTGAACTTAACTATCGCACTTAGGGGAGATGCCTTAGACGTACTCCAGACGATACCTCTGGAAGAAACGGATGACTTCGAGCAGCTGAAGAAGAGGTTGGATATGCGATATGGTCACGAAAATCTAGAGCACTTGTATCAATCCCAGCTGAAGAAACGAATGCAGAAACGTGACGAAACCCTTCAAGAGTACGAAGTGGATATTGCCCGAGTATCGATTCGCTTATCCATCAGCACCAGAGAACATGATGGAATGTCTGGGCATCCAGGCCTTTATTGATGGTTTACGTGACCCCGATATTCAGAGTTCAAGTAAATCTGGTAATTGTAAACCAGATAGCTTTGATAGATCTGATATTGAGAAATCAGATGTGTTTAGTAAATCTGGTAACGATAAACCAGATAGTGTAAATAAATCTGATACTGAGAAATTCCAAGACTAGAAAACACAAATGATTTTGAAGCCGTTTGCTGTAGGAGCGAAATGATTAAAGATCTTCCTAAAATATCATATGCTGAAACAACTAGTTAAGAAGAATGCATGTTATCTGCTCAAGTAATAATGAATGCTGTTCCAAATTCGTTTGATGAGATTAAAAATAGACATGATAAGGTTATTGAAATTGAACTTAATTCACTTGATATTAATAATACTGGGACATTAATACCAAAGCCAAATGAAAAAATATATTGTAGACTGTAAGTAGACTATTTACAATTAAAAAAATGATCTAGAGTTAAATTTGTGGAGTTCCGTACACAAATGGGTTCACAGTAATTTTAAGAATTGAATATTGTCTTATATTGAAAAAGGTCTGGTTAGGTTTTCTCATAAAATGTTGGGGTTTTTCTTAAATCCATAAGCAACAGATGTTGGACCAGTAGAGTCATATAAGTTGATGGGATTGCGTTGGGAGAAAAGTCGTTACGCTTTAATTTAAGTATGATATTATCACTATAAAATGTATATAAATATACAGGGTGGGGCAATCTTCTGACATCGGAGGATTACATCGTTGTAAAACTTTAAAGTTTTGTGTGAGTTAATACAGTTATTGAGGGCACATTTTGAAAATACTTTCGATTCTACAGGGTATTCCAAAACCACGTAGCAGCACAAACTTACATTAAATGAAACGTACTATATTTTGTTCAAGAATCGAAATGATCTCACCGAGAGCGTTACAAAAATATAGCATTCTAATATTTATATGGGTGTTTTAATAAGATATGGCCAATTATTGGCAAAAAGACCTCATCTTCAACACTCTGCAAAACAGTAAATCAAAATAAATTAACAGGTCTTTGTATTCAATTAACATTCACATATATCATTGGCTGTGCTCAGTATTAATTACTTTTTTATCTGTGGCTTCTTTAATACAGGGTGACACAAAACGCAAATCAAGCGATATCTCAAAATTTTTAAATGAATCACCCTATAAGTCTTTTTACAATTTGTTAATACAATTAATAATCTTTCAAACGATGTAGTACATTTAGGGTATAAGTTGATGGAAAACCGTAAATATTTTATGATAATGGTCAAAAACAAGTATTTTACGTAGACAAATTAAATTGTATTAAATTTTTACATGCAACGTCTTGTAAATTTTAACATTTCATAAATTTTAGTCGTAATTTTGGATGCATTTAAAATATCTTTTACTTTTACTCTTACCATTAGAGGAAGGAAAGACTTAATCGGAATTATGTTGGAAGCAATATTTATACTTACTGTAAGTAGGCTAATGTCATTATAGTACTAATAAATATAAAAGCAGTTTGCAGTCTTTACGAAAAAATTAAGTCATCACAAACAGTATATCTTTGTTATGTAAAATGCAAGCTTGTACTTTATTTTCCAGCATTTTCTATTTTTAAATAACTAACAATTATGGAAACCAACATTATAAAAACACGTACATTTACATAAATAAACATTGACATTTTATAAAAAGTATAGTTTATGCTAAGTGTTCAAAATGGCGATCAATTACTTCCATACACTTCTCAATTCTTTTCAAAAACGACGATCTTACTCTTTCTCACATAGCTGGAGTTATTGTAGAAACTGCGTTACGAATCCTTTCTTTCATGTCTTCTCTGGTAGTAGGTTCTGTTTGATACACAAGTTGCTTGATGTATCCCCATAAAAAGAAATCCATCGGTGTGAGATCTGGAGATCGAGGAGGCCACGAAATTGGTCCACCACGTCCTATCCACCTGTCGGTAAAATGTCTGTTTAACCACCGACGTACACAACGAACGTAATGTACAGATATTTCATCTTGTCCGAACCACAAGTTAACTCTTGTGTTTAAATCAACTTCCTCCAATAATTCTCCCAAATGGTTTTTAGAAAATTGTAATACCTTCTTCCAGTGAGGCTACCTTCAAAAAAGTATGGTCCTATAACTGTATCTCCTACGATTCCTACCCATGCATTTATGGACCATTTAGTTTGGGTCGTTGTACGAAACACATGTGGATTACTATCCGAATAAAAATGAAAATTTCGGCGGTTGACGAAACCATTTCTGTGAAACGTGGCCTCGTCACTAAATAAAACATTTTTAAAAAAATCTGGATACCCATTAATTAATCCACTGAACCACTCGTAAATATTTATTCTTATTGGAAACTCTCTCTCTCTCTCTCTATAAAAGCTCTTGGTGCATCTGTATCTTGTACGGGTGAAATTTATTATTTTTTATTATTCTTCCTATTGTTCGTCTACTAATATTTAATTCAGTACTAAGTTTTCTAGTACTTGTATTAGGATGCTCAACCAAATTTTTCATTACTAAAAATTCGTTGTCCTCATTGAAAACACGTTTTGGAAGAGCATGAGAATGATAGGAAATATTACCTGATGAGTCGAATCTTTCCTTAAGTCTTAAGAAAGCTCTTTCGTTTGGATGTCTTCGATTGGGATATCTTTCACGATATACTCTTGAAGCGAGTAAACAATTTTTTGAATATTCTCCTAACACGTAAATCATATTGATCATGTCTTCCTGCGGAAAATTCATTATAGTTATTTATTATTTAAACCTAACAACACAAACGGAGAATACAGCAATACTTCTTTGACATTTATTAATAGATACTATTTTGACAGTAGTCCACTTGATATAATCAAAAATATGGCTTGATTATGTTTCGCCCTTTCTCAAACAAGCCTATAGTAACAATTCTTGAAAGTGAAACATGCATAAATATAAAATTTTTGGTAATTCCAGGTACCTACGGTATTAACAAACATTTTATATCATTGATTCGATATTGTAGATGCATCCAAAATTACGATTAGAACTTATGCCTTAGAAATGTTAAAATTTACAATACGTTGCATGTAAAAATTTAATACCATTTAATTTGTGTACGTAAAGTACGTTTTTGACCATTATCATAAAATATTTACGGTTTTCCATTAACTTATACCCTAAATGTACTACATCGTTTGAAAGATTATTAATTGTACTAACAAATTGTAAAAAGACTTATAGGGTGATTCATTTAAAAATTTTGAGATATTGCTTGATTTGCGTTTTGTGTCACCCTGTATTAAAGAAGCCACAGATAAAAAAGTAATTAATACTGAGCACAGCCAATGATATGTGAATGATAATTGAATACAAAGACCTGTTAATTTATTTTGATTTACTGTTTTGCAGAGTGTTAAAGATGAGGTCTTTTTTGCCAATAATTGGCCATATCTTTTTAAAACACCCATATAAGTATTAGAATGCTATATTTTTGTAACGCTCTCGGTGAGATCTTTTCGATTCTTGAACAAAATATAGTACGTTTCATTTAAAAAAATGTAAGTTTGTGCTGCTACGTGGTTTTGGAATACCCTGTAGAATCGAAAGTATTTTCAAAATGTGCCCTCAGTGACTGCATTAGGTCATACAAAACTTTATCTCTTACCACAACGATGTAATACTCCGATGTCAGAAGATTGCCCCACCCTGTATATGTACCTATATTGTAATTTTCACTTAATTTTTTTGTAAGGGATTCATTTTTGAGGGGGCCTGTTGAATTTTTTGAACAAAAATGAATGTTAGTTTGAACTTTTATTCCTTGTTATAAATTCTATTTTAGGAGAAATATTTTATCTTTTCAGTACCTGCTTTTCTGCTTGTTTAAATAAGTAACATGGCTTGATTCGAAAGCAAAATTACGCGAGGTGAAACCCAGTGTAAAACCCTGGAATACAATACCAAACAGGCGGCCCAACCAAGTACTACTGACAAGACTAAGGATAGGACAAACTAAACTGACGCATCAACATTTACTTTCCAGGACCGAAATGCCTCAGTGTACTACATGTTCCAAGCAGATAACAGTAAAACATATTCTGGTTGAGTGTCCCAGATATGAGGACGCGCGAGTGAAAAACAATATACCAAGCACATTGAAATCGGTATTAGGACAAAACTGTGACATAAATGTATTAGTTCGATATCTTACTGAAATTAATGTAATCAAAACCTTGTAAAATAATCTTTGTCGCTAATAACCGACATGGTTGATGCGACAATAAAAATGGAATTAAAAAATAACAATTTTAACACATGTTCTGTGAAATGTAAAATAGAGTTTAGATATAGTTGGGTAAGCGACACGTTTCTTATGCGTAAAGACGTTTTTCCAGGCGCGATCTTTTATAATAAAGATTATCGATAACAAGCATTGCTGTTGTTTCAACTATTTCACGATTATTCTCTCCATAACTTCCTACATATAGAAATAGATTTTTGTCAAAGTAGGTGCTAAAGCAAACTTCGTATATTAATTATAAAATGTTGATAATGATAAGTTTTAGCTAGATTATTATTTTTTCGCGGGAAACTTCTTACATGTGACGCTACTGAAATTCAACGAAAAGATTTGTAATAAATTGTTTTGAGTTCATAATGAGGTATCTGTTGGGTTTTCAGTTATTCAAAGCATGGGATCGAAGGTTATTCCACTAATAGTGTGTAAATTCATAATTTAAATATGAAATATAAGCAAAATAAATCGAATTAAAACACAACAAATTTTTTTATTATTGGACATTCTTGAAATAATTCTTGATAATGAAACTAGTTTTGTTATATTTCAATATTGAATTTTTGGATTAAAAAGTCACAGTAGACATTCAAGGACGAGCCACAACACTTAATGTAAAGATGGGTCAGTATTTCAATACCGCCATTTCGTCGCGGTGTTTATTAGGAACGTAGCATATATATGTAGGGTAGGATTGGGTCATGGCGGTCACTTAACGAAATTTCGAAATAAAAGTTAAAATAAAAATTATATATTGATTCTGATAAAAGACAAATGAAACATATCAGTCACTCTATGTAGTAAAATACAAATCAAATAAAATATCTTAAATTTTTTCGTCAAAATACTTGAATTTTAAAAATGTGTTATTGACTGGTATTACCCTAACGTCCGGGTATTGCCGGTCATGAGTAATGGCAATACCGGTTACTTACAAAAATCACAAATGTATCTGGTTGGAGAATCCATTCCAGAACATAGTGCGTGAGCCTATTGTCCGCATAGGGTACACCTGTACCCAGGGCCGGATTAAAGTGCAATGCCGCTGTGGGCCCCAAATTTTTGCCGCCCCTATCTCATGTCATTGCACTACAATGTTACACTACACACATGTTATCAATAAATTAATGGTGCTAAAAAGCAGAAAAACATTGAGGGCTTTTTAGGGCAACGTAGTTTTAATATTAAGTAAGGCTTAACAACTGTTAAGCCTTACTTACTATTTTTTGCAATTGCAACAAAAGAATTAAGCTTTACCCAAACTCGAAATTGTGTTAAAAGTATAAATGAATAGAACTAGATGGATCTTATTTTTGCAATACATACTACTGGTAATAGGGCAATTTGTACAGGAAAAACAACAACTAAATGAAATACATCTATTAATAAACAAACGTAGATAATGATTTATAGAAACAATAATTAGGTAAGTGACCACATTATTTTTCTTTAATTAAAAAGTTTTTTGCGAGCTTTGGCGGAAGCAAAATTAGAAACTATGTCGTTGAAATTTATAGTATTCTCTAGGTGTGCTTCAATGTGTAGAATTGCTAAATGATTCAGTTTTAATTTGACATTGTTGACCAGAAAACTTTTAATTCGTTTCATCACCGAAAAAGACCTTTCGGCCGAACAATTCGTCACGAACAAACAGAGGTACATCCTAAACGCAATGTCCAAATTGAGGAAACTATTCTGCAGATTCTTTGTATTTATTAAATTTGACATTTGTATAATAATACCATCTTTACTGTGAACAATGTTTGTTGTATTCTTCTGTTCACATAAACACCAAAATTGGCTTCTACCCCTTTTATTTTCTAAAGTAAATGAATGTAATTTTTCTTGTATATATCGATTAAAATGCATACACTCAGAAATAAATGAGTCTTCTAAATCTCCGGGATAAGAAGTTATAAGGTTTTTCGCATACTTATCAAATTCTATTTGAGATATATTTTTTTGATAAAGGCACTCTAATATTTTAAATCTTTCAAATGTTTCCTTATATCCTGTGCATCTCTTTGTGAATTCAACGTCAATCTTATCGAGAATCTTTAAATATGTTTCTACTCGAAACTTATCCCTTCCTTGCAACAAAACTTCCCCTTCTCTAGTTTCGTCAGGCTGTAATTTTCTAAAACGTTTTCGTTTAGAGCTTGTGTCATATTCTATGTCGTATGCCAATGATATTTTGGCGGCTTCACTCTCGTAATAATCAAATATATCTCTTAATGAGGATACAAATTTAGAAAGCGAGTCATAGAGATCGATAACTTCATTTAAACAGATATCTGTAGACTGCAGTCTCATCTGCACTGCATAACATCTTTCCATCAATGTTGCCCACATGGTTGTCAAAAACGCGGTTTCAAATCGGTCTAGATGATGAATAATACCTTCAGCCTCAGTACGAGTGACATGTTTTTCAGAATTGTCATCAGCGATGGTGGTTAAGAGTTCATAAATATTTTTATAATTTTTCTGCAAACTACGACATGCATCAGCTCTAGCAGCCCATCTTGTGACAGAAAGACTTTTTACAACAGAATTACCTTTCGACTTTTCAAGCAAAACAGCCCATCTATGTGTAGATACAGACAAAAAATTGTAAACTTTTTGGACGATGTCAAAAAATTGACGCGCTTCAGAACAACATTCTGCAGCATGCACTCCAATTAAGTTGAGCGAATGTGCAGAACATGGTACGTATAATACTAAATTATTCAACTGTTTCACACGCGCTTGCAACCCACTGTATGGGCCAGACATATTACTAGCATTATCAAAACTCTGTCCTCTGCAGTCTTTTATATCAATATCCCAAGTCTTCAAATTCTCCATTAGAGCTTCAATTAATTGGTGGGCCTTACCCAGACAACATGGGATATTCATAGAATAATCTTTAAATACACCAAAAAGTATAAGAATATTCCGAATCAACTAAGAATATTCTTATAATATTAATATTATTTTTAAATATTCTATTAATATTCCTTAGTGAATATTCACAGAACAAGCCTGATGAATATTCTTAAAATATTCATTTTAGAATATTATCAAATTGAATATTCTTAAAATATTCATTTAAGAATATTACCAAACTGAATATTCCTAGCATATTCTTTTAAGCATATTTACTTATGATTAAAGAAAATTAATATTATTTTTCACATGGGACGAAAGTTATAGTTCAACCATTTATCCGGATATTCAACCCTACGCATAGGTGTAAATAGTTAAAATCACCTTCATATAAATAATAAATATAATATATCAAATAATAAACTATTAACCATGTATTAAACTCATTGAAGTTCAGATATAGATTATAAGATAAGAAAAATATATAAAAATATCTTCGATATGAACACTACATAAATGGTTGATACGGTGTGGATATAATGTTATTCGTCATATCGTCGTGTGATAAAAAGAGAACAAAGATATAAATCATAATTATAACATTCAGCGTAAAGCCAAATCAAGACAGGTGCCCAATCGCGTCAACAAAAAGCCGCCAGCAAATTAAAATGCAACTGGCGTTCTCTGTACACACGTTTATTGGTTAATTTCTAATATCATGTGTGACGGGCTTAAGTCTTTCATGCTCAAAGTCAAGTGTCAATAGGTTCGTTTCTCTTCCGTTTTATCCTCCCTAATCTATGGTTTTATCTAATATCAACCTATGAACTGGAGTGGATTGTGCTTTAGTTAAAGTTTATTTTGATTTTGTTTTCAACAATATCGTGACTAGTGGAACTCTTAGTGAGATATTATTGTATTTGTTATGGGATGAAAACTTTGAAGTTCGTGGATGTCACTCAAGAGCAGGAGAAGGAATAATTATGTTTGGATTTCCCAAAGACCCTGTGAGGTAAGAGTAATTGTTTCTATATGCAATATATTATAGGTATATATTACTTTTTCAATATTTTACATGCACCTATGCATCGTAAGTTGTGTAATTCTATATGTTTTTAGTTTGTTAGCATTGATCTGTCCCTCTGCCTTTAATAACATGAAATAATAATATGTACTACAATAAGCTTTCTGCTGACGAGCCCTGTTCAGCTAAAAATATGTTGAATAATAAATTATAAATTAGTAGTTAATATAGACATGTGAATAACTACATTTATTTACTTTTTAGGGCACACTTATGGTTGGAAGATTGTAACTGTGCAGATTTGTTTGGAAAATACTACAGATGCTTTACAATAGAATTATAGGTTGTGTGAACTTCACTGTCAGGAAAAATTTATTTCCAAAGGAGGATATCCCAAGCATTTGTATCAGCTAGCTGTGTCTACCCTATTTCCATGGATGAAATGCAAAGGTCACATTTTATTGAATGATCCACTAACATAAATAGTTACTCAGTCTGGTAAATATTAAATTTAAGTAGCAGCTGTTTTTGATATTTATTTTTTGTCATCTGGCCGCATAATTAGTTAATACTTTTTGACGGGATTAATACCTTCTTGAAATTTGTATAAGGGAATATCCTGGTGTTAAGATAATGAAAACAAAAAAATTAAAACATTTATGTCTGTTTATAAAACTAAGTCAACATTCATTTAAGCAAGTGAATTATCTTAAGAACTTGAGGCTGGTAAAAACTTTCATGAGAAGAGCATACAATAATTAATCACCATATGCTTTGGTATTTAAGCGACAGTACAGAATACCAGTGTCAATGTAATGTATTCTGCATAGTGGCAAATTTAAGAAAATATCAATATTTTTTATACTCATATTTGTAAAATTTCTACAAATGATTACTACAATTACTTTTATAATTGCAGATACCACACCATTACAGCAACCGGCACATTCATTTCAGGCCGTTGCAATACATTCTAGTGACTGTGATGATATAACCATAACGCAAGTTTATGAATCCACACACTGCCAGCTTTTAACACTGCCTTACCCGAACCGGTAAATTGATATATCTGATTGCATAACGTCAACAATAAGGATGTTTTTCAGTTATACCTCAGTTATGTAGCCTTAACCGGACAGTTTTATCCATTTGGGTATAGCTAAAAACTCGCAGTGTGTGGGCCCTATAAATATTTACAAATTTTAAAAGATTAACTCTATATTTTTTGATAGAAACAAGTATTTGGTCAATTTTGTTTTTTCTTTATTTTTCATTTCTCACAAGAGAATGTAAGTATCTATAAATATTTAATTTTACGAAACTGATGTTCAACAAGTAGATTAATGCTTTATATATTTTGTGAAGTTCTGTCGTTCTGGTTTAAAAACGATAAAATGAAAGTTATAGTTGAATATTTATAAATTTTAAAAGTTTATAGAGAGTTATAAAGTTTATGTTTGTCTAATAAAAATTTGGACAATTTAATATTGAATTTTATTTTATTATGCTTGTACCTGTTCCACTTTATTCACTTTAGAAGCCACCATCCAGTGAATGGTCGGGTAGAGATTTCCATCAGTTGTGAAAAATTATTGATTTACAGAAATTTGAAAAAAGTGCATTTACATGAATCCTATATTAACCCTCCCCTCTCCCCCCAATAAATGTATGGTTCTGAACATTCTGAGGATATTTCTGCAATATTCTGAATATACAAAGAATATCCCCTGAATATTTAATTTGAAATAATTCTACAAAATTCCAAATGAATCTACCATGAATATTCATAGTATATATTGAATATTCTGGAAACATTCATTGAAGAACATTCTTAGATAATGCTTTACTGAATATTCTCGGAATAATCCTAGCTTATATATAATACGAAAAAGAATATTCATTTGGGAATATTCTCTGAATATTTAGGATATTCCCATTTTCACTTTCTAGGAATATTCCAAAAAGCATAAAGATATTCTTGGCATTTTTAGAGAATATTCCAATATGCCAAAATGAATATTCCACGGATATTTATAGAATATCTAATGTTGTCTGGGTATGTCCAACGTTGTGTTTAAAACCAAGAAAACGTTCAACCGGTTTGCCATCATTGTTGACACTCCGAATAATGAAGGATAATTGATCAACATGAAAAACGTCGGGGACGAATCTACACTGATTGAGTAATACTTATTTCCTTTTATTTCTGATACAATGATGTTTAACACTTTTTTCGCCATTATTTGAATAAATTCATCACATGTTGTAGACGACAAATAAGAAACATGCCCTCGTCCTGGATTACCATACTCTGCAATATGGTTAGCTAAGAATGGCTCGAATTCGGCAATCAATTCCAAAGACATCATAAAGTTGCCCTTTGATAATGATCCAAATTTCTCTTCATTCCCTCGAAAAGGCAAACCTCGACTGGACAACTTCTTGATGACAGCAACAACTCTATGAAGAATACCTTTCCAGTATTTTGCTTGTGCTTCTAAATGTATTTTTAAAGATTTGTCGATTCCTACTGATTCTCCACGTTTCAACATCCAAATTTCCCACTGTTTGTGAATTTTCATGTACTTAAATTATTTGCTCAGCATGTTTCCAGTCGAAAAACCTTTAGAAAATTGATTATTTTCTTTGCTGAAGAGACAACAGGGAGCACAGTACACATTTCCAGTTCCAGGAGAATATATCAATTATAAACGATTTCTTTTCTCTCCATTCGCCATAGTTCTTACGAACAGGGATTTTGAAAGAAAACGTGACTTATCAGTATAAACACGTTTTGAATTACAAAAGTCCGAATCCAGATTTTGGTTTATTGGGTTTTTTAATAACATGTCTATAGTGAAGTCATTAATTACCCATTCCGAAGGGTCACAGCTAATCACGCAATTGGTACTGGAACTAATATCCTTGCTGGTTGAGGTTTCAGATTCACTATTATTGAATTCACCAAAGTCACTACGGTCAACATTGTCATTTACAGAACATTTATTAGAAACTTTGCTTTCATGACAAGTGGCGTTAATAATGTCATTGTCACTCTCACTCGGAGCCTGGTTAGAAGTAGAAACAAAAAACTGTCTATTTTTATAGTTTTGTTTAGCACATCACTCTGTTCCTTTACTTTTTTTGCCCTTAGTTTTGCATATTGATGTCCACTGAGTCTTTTTCTTCCATCCATAATTGTCGACACTCGATTTTACTGATAATTTAGACACTGTATACACAATAGAGAGTTTTAGCAAGACGTTTAATATATTACGATAACGTTATTTCCTAAAAGAAGTATTAGAAGTACAGTCGTGCAACGTTACGACAAACTAAACGTACGTCTTGCTAAAACTCCCTAATAAATGCACATTCAAAACCTAGTTCAAAACTATTTGGTTTTCGTTACGTGTGTACGTGCGAGGCAAAATGTTAATAACACAGTGCTTTCCGTTCCGACACACTTGTGGACTTGCGCACTCGTAGGCGGTAGCATTCCTAGCGAGCATGCGTTGTATGACAGGCTTATCTGAGTTAGCGCCATCTACGTAATTCACCAAGTTTAGATCACTTGTTGACGCGGGAAATATAAACGGTCTGATATAAAAAATGAAATGAATAAATTTCATGAAGAAAAAGTGGAACTATTATTGAAAAAAATGAATGACAAGGAAAAATATTATCAGAACCGCTTAGATTTAGAAAAATCAAAGTTAGAAGAAATGAAAAAATTTAATAATGTACTGTTAGAGATTATCAAACAAAATGAAAGTAAACGCTGCCAAATGGATGATCCCTAATTTTTCAACTACTTGTTTTATTTTACAGTATTATTGATTTATTGCATAACACTGTGTCTATTCCTCAGAATTATTGTTATGAGTTATAATGTTCATTTATGTTTTACAGTATTATATTAATTTATTCATAACGCTGTTCCTTTTCCTAAGAATATTTTTTTCAGTTTTAAAGAATAACTTTATTTTTGTTACTTAATATTTACATAATGAAAATTGTATTTTATACATGGATATTATTGTATATGATCACCTCCATATTCATCCTACTTTGTTAACAACACTTGAATAGGTACCTCCTATATGTGCAAAGAAATTGCAGCTTTGATAACCACAGTAATGATAATAATGTTTTAATTTACTATAAATTTAAACGTAAACGTACAAATGTTATTTCACATACTACAATATCAAAACAACTGTATAAAAACTACACAAAAAAGACAATATTTGAAAATGATCACATCAAATTTTTAAACAAATTATTATGAAAAATTGCAGTATTTAAATGAAAGTTAGTTTAAATTGTTTGTATCTGTCTATAAGCATACAGTGTATATTTTTTATGGAAAAAAATTAGAAAAATGAGTATTATTTATTTGGCAAAATGATCTTCTAGGGTGGATAAATTAATCTTGCGACCTGGTTTCGTATCTCGATTTCATCTTGATCATCTTCATGTTCATCTACCAGCGGGCCTTCAATGTGTGGGGGTGGATTATCATTATTTTCAATGCCTTCATTTTCGTATTCAAACATATCATTTATAGATAAATTATGAAGAACACAACAGGCTCGGATAAAGTGAGAATCTCTTGTAATGTCTCTTAGCTTTAAATGATATAATTGCCTAAACTTTTGTTTTAAAAGACCAAAGCAATGTTCTATTATGTATCGATTTTTAGGAAGAGTCATATTAAAATGAGTTTGAATTGCAGTTAATTGTCCTCGATCACGAAACGGGGTTAACAAATGTCGTGTACAAGGGTATCCACTATCGCCCAGTATATATTTGTTCAACCCGCATTTTTCGGGTAATTCTGTTGATAAAGGTGATACACTAAACACACGACTATCGTGAACAGATCTAAGGTACCCAATAAAAACGTCTATTATGCGCTTTTCATGATCACAAACCACTTGTGCCTAAATAGAAAACAAAGTTACAATGCACGATGATTTATTTAGAACAATAAAGACTTACATGGACTGAATAAAAATTTTTCCTATTAAGATATGAATCTGGGTCTTCAGTTGGTTTGTCAATCTTTATATGAGTACCATCGATAACACCACATACACCTGGAAACCCATTTTCAGTAAAATGTTGTTGTATTTCCTCCATTTTTTGGTTATTTGGCCACTATATTACATCGCCTGACATGTTGCTCAGAAAACTAATCATTCGTGTGGTTATACGAAACAGAGAACTGATTGTAAGATTAAAACGATCAGCAACGTCTCCAAAAGATGCTGTTTGATGACCAGCAAACCACAAAAATACCAACACATTCTGCTCAGATGTTAGTTTTCCATTTCCACCGTTCGCATCAGCATCAAAGTATTCACTGTTCTTATATTTCTCCACCAAATTATTAAAAACTAAACGAGACACTCTAAAGTGTTCTTTGAATACTTCATCTGAGTATTGGAGAACAGTTTCTTCGTAACCTTCATTTTTTGGCCGCGTATTCCTTTGCATATTAATATTAATCGATACATTCAAAAGCTGCTCATTCTCGTCTGATAACATTTCACTAGAGCTTGAACTTGTGATTGAAATATCAGACATACTAAAAAAATTAAACAATTCTAACGTTTTATAATTGATTATATTTAAAGCAAATATACAAAAGTAAAAAAACTTACTCCCTTACCTTATATTTACATACAATCACAGAACATATATTATAAAAGGTCGTATGAAAGTTGGTTGTAATAATAATTAAATGTACTGACCTTAATTTAAAATATTTACCTCCAAACAAAACTAAAACATGCGCTGCGCTTGCGTGGAATAAGAGAGAATTTGAAATACTTGCTCAAGAGCAAGAACTGATCGAACTGTTCTAGAACGGTTCTATTATATGTTTATAAATAGCTGGAACGTCGAATTAGTAGTTCAGCGTAACTACTAGTTCTCAAAAGTCGGCGCTGGAACACTAAATTGTCACGGCGCATGCGTAGTACAATTCCGAATTAGTTTCATCGTGTACTGGAACAAACCTTAAATCAACTAAACGCGTACAGTCTCACAACATTAAATGCAGTCGTTTGAACAGAACGATGTTGCCAGATGTAATTCTCTTCAGGAAATAGAGGTGTGACCGGTATTGTCCGCTGACCGGTATTACCCCATTCTACCCTACCCGGTTACTGCATGACAGAAGGCTGTCGGGTGCCGGCGTTTCTTATTAAATTGCATGATGGAAATCGTTATTTTACTGCAAGAATTTGCAGTAATAACCACTTCCTACCTAACAGTACTCATCTACCTATAAATTTGATCGAATACCAAAATTATTTGCCGGTATACGAGAAAATCGTGGATATTATCACGTCGCCATGGACCGACCGTCTCTTGCAAAGTCCACGAAGTGTCCATCACTGACAATTACTAAATAGTGATGTTTTTCTGGGACGATCGCGCGACTTTTGCGTAATTGGTATCCCATCTCTAACTTAAATGATATCCCAGTAGGAAAATCACTTTAAAAAAATCTATAATTTGGAAATAGTCTCAAAACTAATAACTGCTACAAATAGCGAGCCATTTTGACAATTCAGTGACTTTGAAAGAAATATAAACAACGTTTAACTTCTTAACATGTTATCCTTTTAGCTCGGTACATTCATCCAAATAATAGGTTATTTCAAGGCCCTCAGAATAGGCGTCAATTGCAGTGATCATCTCGTAATAACCGAGCTATTTAGGAAACGAGAAAATAGGCACAAGGTTCTAAATCTGGAGAATATACCTACTTGATGGAAAAGCAATCCCTAGTCTAATTAACGAATTTCTCCATAATGTCTACACAAGTATGCAACCGTGCAATGTCTTGAATGAACAGCATTTTTTGCCAAATGCGGTCGTCTCTGCTTCAATCAGTATTAAATATTTCCAAAATTCTGAATAATATTCGTCGGTTTTCAGGGTTATCCATGAGCGTCTCAAAAAGCTGTGGCAATGACCTTATTATTGACTGACCAACCTTGGCATTCTTTAATGCACATTCACCAGAAGAAACTTGATCGTCTCCGGTGTGTTGCATTAATGGACGAGTCTGAGAAATCGGGTGTCTGTAGCGCGAATAGCTTTTCATGTCCAAAAACTCATGTGAAATGTGACTGGTTTGTTTGAAGTATCCCAAATCTATTGAGTTTTCAATACAATTTAAGGAGAGACTTTGATGTGACTTCAATATTTATTTGACACTGTCAGGATTTTCCGATAAACGACACACAACAAAATAAAAATTATTTTATTCCTTTAATATATAAATGATTAAAATTTCATTTCAATCGAGTGAGTATAATCTAAGTTTCTGCTCACCAACTTTAATAATGGGTTGAAGGGCCCTAATTTCTTACACATTCTCTAATGCATCTAGGGATCCTCATAATCAGGTGTTCAATATCTCATGTCATTATAGAGCTTGGGATGGCCGCTGTAAATTTCTTAATCTTCAACCGATTATGTGCCACACATGCTCAATTGGGGAAAAATCCGGGGAACTGTATGAACTATGGCACATTTCAAACAGCTTTCTCTTACTGAAAATTTAAAATTGCAAACGAAGGGCGTACCCGTGTGAAATGAAAAAAATTGAGAAATCTGATTGGCCGACAGCTGTGTGTAATTATTTTGCACACGGGTCGATGATTATTGATGTCTACCTGAGATTTTGAGTTTGACTTTTCAACTGTTAGCAAGTGAAAGAGCGAAATGGAAAGAATTATTGAATTTTATCTAATTGAGTCTGATATGCATAAAATTTAAAACTTTGTATCAACTAAAGAACATAAAAAAACGGTCAACGAAGGTCTTGAAGCACCAGTTTATTTTTAAAATCGTAGTAACCATACCATCAACTTTACTTAATAAAATAAATACTAGCTCTGCTTTTTTTGGTCCTCGGAAAAATATCGTGTACAACACGTGTTGAAAATTCGATTTCACACTCGTTTACTTGAGCCACTCGCCTACGGCTCGTAAGTCAATTCTGCAAACTCGTGTGAAATACTTCATTTTCAACACTTGTTATACAATATACTATTCTTGTTTAATATGTTACAGGAAATGATGAAAATTGATTAAAATACTGTTCGTTATGACATATTATTCACGACTGTGTTAATAAAGCTCCATCTGCCCGGTATACACGGCGCTGTTTTTCGTCCAGCCAATTAGCGGCCGTTCTCACTCAAATCTCCTTATAAGGAACTCACGGACAAGTCGGAAATCAGCCGTTGCCAAGTGCACCCTTCCTTGTTTACACGGAACACATGGGCGTAACAATGAAGGTTTATACTTCTAGTTAGTATAAACTCAGGTGGAATTACTTAAGAATTTCAAGTTGTATGGACAACCACAACCCTAAAGAAACAATGTACAATTAATAATAAGTGTAAATAGTGTAATAATTCTTTGTAAATATAATAAAAGTGTCCGAATTTTTTTTATGTAACTACAACTAAAAATTGGAAAAACAGTGCGCTAATGATCAGCTACGTGCACATACGTACAGTCAGCAAACAGGAGTATGCATCTAAATTAATCAAAAACTGCTTATGAACGTCAAAAGTAAATGTAAACAAAACACAGGCAAAATTACAATCACACTCAGGGGAAAATTTAAAAGTAGTCCGAGAATGTTCGATTGCATGTCATACAAATAATGAGTTGTTTGAACTTAACTGTTTCATTGTAAATTCTAGTACTCAATCCATACTTCATTTAGATTCTAGTATAAAGTTAAATTTGATTAAGAGAATAGAGTCAATACCAAATTCTGAAAGCCCAGACTATTCCAAACTTATAATTGAATACAAAGATATATTTTATGGAACTGGCTGCATAAATGGGGAGCATTAAGAAGAAACATGATGAGCGATTAAATTTTTGAAATAGCCAGAGCCAATAATGTAAAATTTATTTTAAAAAATGTAGATTTCGACGAGTCAAATTAAATAATTAAGCCATATAATTTCAGGCGGTGGGTTGGCACCCTCGAACGATAAAGTTGAGGCAATAAAAAATATGCCCAAATCTGAAACTAGGCAATATGTTCAGCTCAGTGTTTTAAACGAAACTCAATGTTTCTAGCTAATTCCACAATATAATGAAAAATGTTGAAAATTCTACAAAAATGACAATGGTTTCGATAACTGAATATCATCGTCAGAATGACAGAAGTTACATTTCATTTGATGCCTACCTGATGTTTAGTAGTTATTTTTGGCTAGACCACCTTGTGATTGACTTAATATATGTTAATAGAAAAAAGAAGAAAATGTGATATTACAAATATTGAAGCTTAGATATTATTAGCCCTATGGTGATATCCTGGATATCATTTTTCCAATTAAGATCACTATAACTGTGCAGTGATATAGAAAACCGAGAAAACTATATCTGCTGATCTTTACAATTATCACTTAAGAAGACAGTTTGATAATGGAAAACTCCCTAGATTTATCTGTTCATTGACGACTTCATATTGTGAGTTTCTTAAGTGTCTTCTAATTTCCAACTCTTCAAGGAAATCCAGTTCTTGTTTCTTATCACAGATATGTAGTTCTGTGTTAGGTGTCAATAAATGATTGGTGTCAAGTAGATGTTTTGCGTAATGGGATTTATCTGGTTGTTTTAATCTGTATGCTCGTAAGTGTTCACTCTATCGGATTTCAAAATTTCTAAGGGTCTGACCCAAATAGACAGCATTACATTCTGGACATTTGAGTTTATATATAACTGATTTCTTTAATGATTGTATTTTTGTTTCTACATTTAACAATTTTGTACTTACGTTACTTTCTGTTTTAAGAGAAAGTGTTGTATTAGTTGCTAAAGATATTATCTTTGAAATATTATTAGAAATATTTCCTGCATATGCGATGGTTTTATAAGTTTTTATTGCTTCAGTTTGTTTAGGAAATATTAGTTGTAATGCCACTTTTTCCTCTTTTTTATTAATAAGCTTATTTATCATATGTAATTGATAACCGTTGGATGTTGCTATTTGTGTAATTGTATTAATCTCTCTATCAAAATTACATTTGTTCATAGGAACTGAAAATGCTCTATGTATCATTGAATTATATGCCGCTAGTTTATGTAACATGGGGTGATTGTGAATATATGGAATTGTCATAACAGTGTGTTGGTTTTCAGTAAATTGAATAATCAAGTACATTATTAACTCTTTGAATTTTCAAATCAAGAAAATTGATAGCGTTATTTCCTTCAACTTCTAATATAAATTTAATTTTTGGGTGTAAATTATTAATGTGGTTGAAACATATATCTAATTGTCGTTCACTACCTATAAAACAAGCTAATATGTCATCTAGATATCTATACCAAAATAAAACATTTTTTGAAATATTACTTTCAAAGATATTTCTTTCTAAACTGCCCATAAAAATGTTTGCCAAAATAGGTGATATAGGGCTTCCCATTGGTAAACCTCCATTTTGAATATATATATATATATATATATATATATATATATATATATATATATATATTATGGTCAAAAGTGAAATAATTCTGATTAACACATACATCAAATAAATTAAGTAACTATATCTGATATTATTCCTGGATTAATATTTTTATCTTCTAGTAATTTTCTTACAAGTATTAGACATTCTTTAGGAGGAATTTTGGTGAACATATTAGTAACGTCAAATGAAATAAGCTTAGAGTTCTCTTGTAAGTTGAATGCTTATAATTTTTTGATTAGTTCTATTGAATTTCCAATTGAGTATTTAGATGCATATCCGTAACTATTATGTATATTGTTAAGCTTCTTTGCCGATATATTATTAGGAGTATTAACATAAGAAACTACAGGTCTAATTGGTTTCATTATTTTATGTAATTTAACGGTTCTGTTGTGAATGTTGTGAAGGACATCTGTCGCGGAGAGCGGATTCAGATTTTGTCGTTGTCAACAAGACAGTTAATTTTATTTAGTAGTATTTGTCTCTGGCAGTTGGTATCTGTCCGCTGTCAGAGCTAGCTTTTTGTATCGTCTGAAAATGGAGATCGAAGTGTGTGTTTGTGTCACTTTGACAAATATATATAAAAATGCAGAGAAAGATTAGATCAGTCAACAAGTTTACGAAGGATTGAAACTGCAGCAAGAGTTTCTACCAAAAGTACTCAAATCAGGGCAGGGGCAAGTAAGGTTTAATAATCAGCCCCAACAGGTTCCATATAATTATGGACAATGAGGATTCTTATTTATGATGGACCTCTTTTCGTAATCACTTAAAAGATAATTCAAATTATTAACAATATCCCTTACATTATTAGAAAACTTTTTTTTTGAAAGGAATATTTCAAAATATGTTTGATTTTGGTATAGATATGTAGATGACATATTAGCTTGTTTTATAGGTAGTGAACGACAATTAGATATATTTTTCAGCCACGTTAATAAGTTACACCCAAAAACGATGAATCAAAAATCAATAAATATTACTCCATCAGATATTCGTTTAGCCGCAAAGGAGATGTATAACACACATCATTACCCCCAAAATCAAAAAGTAAATATGAATCTCTGGTAAACGGAGTTAAAAATATTATCAGAGCATGTTATCACTGCTTATATGAATGAAATATCGAATAAAAACAACCTCTCAACCCTTTGGACAACATATTCTATGTAAAAAACAATGATAAATATTAAAAGTAACATTGACATTCCAAGTTACTGTAAATTGCATTCATTTCATAGAAGTTTGCGATGGATCAGTGTGTTAACGCACGTGTCTAAATATATACAAAAGAGAATATAGTTGGGTCAATCCCCGCTTCATGCGTTTATTTTTATTGCTCATATTTGTATTATAAATAGTAATTTTCATAAAATCTTAGTTAGTGTTCATTTTTGGAATTTATGGAGTATGTCTTCGTCAAAAATTGAAAATTTTAAAGATAAATCATGTAAAGATTTAGAAAATGAATTTCAAATTAATTTAATTGATAAACAAACCCAGATCCTTTGTAATTTCTTGTATGTTTTACGAGGTCTTCAAAAAATATATTCTGCTTTGACCACCAGATTTAGAACAATTTTTTGTTAATTACCAAAAAGGAAAATGTTCGAAGAAAGTAGTCGGAATTAACAAAATTGGTAATCAGACAAAAAAAATTGCTAAATTTTTAAAATCATCAGATGCGAATTTATATACGGGACATTGTTTACGACTTAAATAGTAAAACATTTCATGAAAAATATTGATCATATATTTGAATGAATCTTCTTGTTCGGGATTTAAACCAAAATTGTTCACCAAATATGTTATAGTATATTGTACAATGAGCACGAAATGACATACATTTCCCACCAATAGGTATATGAAATTTTGTAGTACGAGCTTAGCGAGTAATACAAAATTTCATATACCTACGAGCTGGAAATGGATCATTTCATGCCAATTGTACACTATACTCTTTCTACGACCATCATAAATCATAAACAAAACTGTAATATTTTACATAACAATTTTTATTATAAACTTTCCTGCCGTCATTGTTGCATGGTTTAGAGAATTTTTTCTCTGATATTATTAAGTCTGTAGCTCTTTGAATGACCCATATATTTTTTTCTTCTTGTACATGTATCTACCTACGTCCTGAAACAAATAATGTTCAAAATTTATTTTAAAATTTTGACAACTCGGTAATAAAAATACTTTATGCAGAAAAATCGTTATAATTCACCTGCGGAAAAAGTTATCAATTATCGTGTCTCTTTAAAGGAGTAATATCACCTCCTGCATGTACCAGGATAGTGTCCGATGTCCTTCTGAAGCAATGGCTAGTTTACATATCTGGATCAGCATGTCAATGTCAAATCATCCTCACTATCGCGACCCATTTTCGATTATAAATTTTCTTTACAAACGAATTTTGTAAACACCGATGTGAAATGTCAAATTATTAGATAGACATTAACAAACATGACTCATCATATATTATAATATATATGACCAAAAAATTCGTTAATATAATGACAGTCTAGTAGCGCATGATAGTCGTGGGAAATGAAATAGGTATTTCGATACAGCTAGCCCATGGGAAATTTAAATCTGTATTACAATTAATCGAAGACGCACTTAAAATGTACATTTTTCTTTATGGTCGTAGGAAAAATATTTTATATGTTGTTTTCTTTGTGACTCTAGTTCTAATATCTATAGTAAGAAGTAATACATTTATTTAAGACCGATTCCTACTTTTTTAACTAGGGCAAAGGGAAAGTAAAAAAAATGGAACTATTTCAAATACAATGTAGTTATAAAGTTTTCTTACCGAATCTCCCGCGAGCTCGAATTATTTTCCATACATTTTTTCTCATTTGCAAATTTTTTCAAGAAAATTTGCACTTTGAAAATTTTTTCGGAATAATCAAAGATCTAAAGAGATTATAAGTGAAAATATTTCAGGTATTTATTTGTCATCTAGATGTAGCTTATTATGGAATACTTATGCATTGAATAGAAACACAACCATACACTAAGATCAGGATATAAAATGCAGAAAAATAAGAAACAATTGTTTTAACTGGCTTCAAAATAACAAAATAAATAAAACAAATAGGTATAACTAACTTAACCAAAAACTACAAAACTAGATTAATTAAAATTATTTGCTATTTCTTCTCTAAGTCTATATAGTTCCTTCATTCTCAATTTCTTCAATATTTTGGATGTTATTTACTATTGCATTGACTTCATGCAGAACTAATTGTCCTCTTCTTCATAATTTGCCTCATCATCGTTAAACATTAAACATATGTTGCGTAGAACCCATGCAGTTTGAACAACGTGGGAAATTACATTTGTACGATATATGTCTAAATATTTTCTTCTTCTGAATATTCCAAATAACAGACAAAATGCCCTTTCAATAACTTGTCTGGCTTAAGCAAGTTGGGTATTGAATCTAACTTGATAAAGATGGAGATATCCCCTATCTTTATAAGGTGCTATACACCAATCATATACTGGATATGCTTTATCTCCGATTATGAAAGAGCTTGGTTGAAAATAAACATCTTTTGTCTTATGAAGTTTTTAAATATGGTTGAATTCCTAAAAATTCGAATATCACCAACACTGCTGGGATAACCACAGAAAATGTCTAAAAACTTTCTTTTGCTATCACAAATGGCTTGTAAAGGTACACCATAAAAACATTTTTTATGTATGTATGTCTCTGGATTTTCATGACGTGCTTTTATGGGAAAGTATGTTCCATCGATTGCTCCAATACAACCATGGAATTGACACATAGAATAGAAATGTTCCTCACCTTGAGTTCTTTCTTCTAGTGTTAGCCATTTCAAAACTTTGTCGGTAATCGAAATAATTGCATTGATTACTCTCTCTATTGACACAAACAGAGAGGATTTTGCCATATCAAACCTGCTTGCAATGCTTCTGCAAAATAAAATCAATGTAAATATTTCATAATTTATTAATTTCTCCTACTTTACCTATAGCTATCTGGAGTGCTCAAAATCCAAAGAGTTGATAGTAGCTGTAAGCTAGGATCAATGTTTTCTTTGAATATATTGTTGCTTTTCAGCAAATGGGCAATTTTGTTAAATAAATCATTATAAGCAGCCCTCGTCTAACGTAAATGTTTTTGGAGTTCTGCGTCAATCATTTTTTCTATGATCTTCAAAAATTTCCGTTAGTTCGAAAAAGATTTTCTCTACCAACCTCTCCAACTAATGCCAATATACTTGTTTAAATATAATTGTCAGATAATGACGATTCATATATATATATATATATATATATATATATATATATATATATGTATATATATATATATTATAATATATTTGTCAATAATTATTTTTTGTTTTATAATTAATTCTTTTATGTTAGGTTCAATGAATGTTGTTCGGCTAGCTCAGGGTAAATGTATAGTCGAGCATGCCCAATTTTTGCTGCCTTATACCAAAAATTGGGCCAAATGATTTTTTAGATCAGCTTAAAATTAGTTGGAAATTAACTATGTATATATAAAAATTTTATCTGAATAAATTTCAGTCAATAAATTGAGAATTATTTGGAAGAATGTTTCTTTGTAAGTATCAATTGAAAATAGAAAAAGGTGGATAAATTTAATATACGACATGGTATTTTACGTGATTTCAAAAATTTTTGTGATTTAAATTTGATTAGGTAATTTAATTGTTTATTAAATAGACATTTTTTTCTTTCTAGAGTAACTTGAGACGTGTTAATGGCGCAAAGTTTTACTAACATCCATAGATGGCAGTTTTGGTAGTATTGAATATCACCAAAAATTGCCTAGCTAAGGAAATTATCAGGTTGTCTCTCTCTCTTCCTTCTGTATTTTCTTTTTTTCTGGGCTGAACTTACACCATGTGATTTAAATGAAATCGAATTTTATTTTGGATCTAAGAAGCCCTAGTACAAAGAAAATAACATTAAAGAGAGAGTACGATTGACATCAGTTGATGCACACATTCTGTGGATTTACGTACTTTTCTTTAAACGGCTGCTGCCCATATTCAGTAAGATACCTTGATTTCCGAAGATGTTCATCTAATCATAAATATTCACAATTGTAGGCCAATACTGGAATGACCAGTTAAATAATTAGCTGCCAACTATTCAGTAGCATCTAATAATGTCACAAATTATACCACCGTACAACGTACAGCCTGCTGTAAAGGTAGAGTCGCTCCACCTGGAGTAGGAAGTAAGAGCTTTTAATTTTTTTCTTTTCTTAAATCTGCGTATTGTGGCTGGGTCCTGCTCCCGTACAAGATAGATGGTCTGGTCCATTAGCTATTAGAGTTATAAATCATTTAGTCCATCAGTTTTGCTTTCAACATAAATATCATTTAGAATAACCTAATATCTATAGCACTATGTACACCGTGTAGTACTACAGGGTGCCATATTATCTCTAAATAAGCAACTAGACAAGTTGGATAACTAAGCTGTTCAGTGTGAGGAATATAAAGAACCCAAAAAATTTCTTTTATTTCTGGCTCCTCCACGACCCACTCTACCGGTTCAAATAGAACAACCCCACAATTTCGAGCTAGTCAAACGGATGAATTAATTTGTTAAAACCTTTTATGTTTTCCTAGTAATAGTGGTGAAGTACTCGAAACTGATACTCTTGTAGCTACATACGTGTCCGACCTCCGAAAATCGGGTGGAGTTTATCCTCGATGGGCATTCTACACATGTTAAAAATTTACCTTTAATTGAAGTTGCGAAGAAGAATCATGTTCATATTCTGGCTATACCAGTAAGTAATTTTTATACCTAAGAGTTCAAAAACTGGCAACGCAGTAAGCCATACAAAATTGTTGAATTAGAAGATATCGTCAACATTTTTGCAAAGGCTTATTTAAGGGCGGCAACTCTATGGAATTCTGAAAGTGGCTTTAGAAAAAAAAGCGTTTATTCCTATGACTGTCATATATTTACAGAAGTCAATTACACGCCGACACACCTTATCAACACAAAAGATTGAATGCATGGAAAGTAGAACAACTCCATCGGCCTCTGCTTGTAGTGATTCACAGGTTCCCTCAACTTCAGTTAATCTGGATATACCGAGTCAGTCCACTTCCACGGTTTCACAGGTTCTATCAACGTTAGCTGTAACAAATACACCGATGAGTCCCTCGACTTCAACTGTTACTGATATCCCACCGATATCAACGACTTCCATTTATAATCAGTCATAGGCTCGATCAACTACACCAAAATGCACAATTTGTATCTCCTAAAGAAACTTTGCCTCTGCCAAAAGTTGTTCCTAAAGGGTAGTCGTAGACGTGCAAAAATTGCCATAATAACATCTTTGCCGTATATGAGTGAACTCAAAGACTCTCCACAGCCTCCTGCCAAAGCTAAAAAGCAGGTGGAAAAAAATTTGTTCGCACATAAGGTTGCGATATTATCAAATAAATGCAAGCAGATGGAAGAATCAATACCAATGCCTATTAACATGAGCAAATGCTTATCTTCAAGCCCAAAAGATGTAAACAAGACAACAATTCCTCGTCATCAGAAAACTACGACTCCGATAATAGTTGCCAAGATTCATCAGATGATTCTGATTTTTTATGTGAAGTTGATGAATCTTTCAAAGTCTCCGAGACAAAATTTAATTTGATCAAAAAGGACATGGCTGTAAATGACTTTATCTCTGTGTCTCTAACAGAAGTGAGAAGGAAAATTGTAAAAGGGTTTGTAGGACAAATTGTACGGTTATATCCGGAAGAAGGAAATGAGCCTGGAAAGGCCTATGAACTAAAATTTATGAAGAATTACCACCATTATAAAATATTTTCGTATTTCCTAAGGCTGACGATATAGGTGTAATACATGATAACGTGATATCGGATGTTTTACCAAAGAATACACCAACAACAAGAAGCGAAAGCCGGCATAAATCGTTTGATGTTCTGGGGGCAAAGTTTCGTGACCTTGTAAAACTGATGTTGACAGAAAGCTAATAAATTTTTACACTGAGAAAAAAGTTCTAAAATTGTGAAGGTATATTTTACAGGCAGAAAAAAATGTTGATCAAATATTCCAAAAAAATAATTGTTTACTAATGTATTTTCAAAACATTATTCCGAGAAAGTATTATTAATTGTCTATGATAGAATTAAGCATAAAAACCTGTAATATGGTCTTGTTAGCACGATACAGCCCCTGAAGTGCACTAAGTTGCCAATTTTATGATTGAATATTGTTCGGGACATCTCACAGAAGAACCCTATTGATTTTCAGCTCACCAGAGTCAGTACAACGGGTCCTATGGTACTTGAAGTACCACCTTTTTGTCATTTTTAAAGAAATTTCAGTTTGTTAGCACAATACAGCCTCCGGAGTGTATACAAGTGACCAATTTTATGATTGGGTATTGTTCAGGGCGTCTCACAGATGAACTATGTTAATTATCAGCTTATTAAAACCAGTACAATGTGTGATATGGTACTTGAAGTAGCAAATTTTAGTAATTTTTGGAGAATTTTCAATTTGTTAGCACGATACAGCCTCTGGAGTGTCTACAAGTGATCAATTTTATGATTGGATATTGTTCAGGGCGTCATGTAGATGAACCTTATTGATTTTCAGTTCACTGGAGCTAGTATAACTGGTGATATGACATTGGAAGTGCCACAGTTTTGGAGACATTTCAGGGTTGTTAGCACGATACAGCCTCCAGAGTGTATACAAGTGAACAATATTATAATTGTATATTTTTCAGTGTGTGTCACAGATGACCGTATTGATTTTCAGCTCATTAGAGCGAGTACAACGGGTCCTATAAATCCAGATATACTATATTTTTGGAGAAATTTCGGTTTATTAGTACGATACAGCCTCCGAAGTGTATATAAGTGACAATTTTATGATAGAGTATTGTTCAGAGTGGCCCACAGATGCGGAAAAGTTTTGATCTTTAAAACCGTTTATTTATTACATACAACGCGTGCCGTTAAACTTAATTTGTAGGTTTATAAAATTAATTTAACGAGACGCTTGAGCTTAACAAATATTGTGAAAAATATGCTTTAATATTTCTTTATACAAAAAGTTTTAGTTTCTGTTTTTGAAGAATCATTTATTACTAAAAATAACTTACTATATCAAATGATTTTTATTTTCTTATATTGATATTGGAATTCATTATGTGTAAATATGTATAAGTAGCAGTATGTAGAATAGGATATATATCAAAACCAATACAGTAATATAGATTATATCTTTAGAATAACAGATTACAACAGGAAAAAATTCAATATACATGATGGTATACAATTACAATAATGTTGGTGCTTAAATGTAAAATTTGTATAATTTCGGTGATATAATATAACAGTTACACTCTACCAGATTCAGAATTTAATATTTTACACCTGGAGAAAATATTTTAATGTCTGCAACATAATGTGTAGAAATGAACAATATATTTCAAATAATAATAACTGACGTTTATAACTGTATAGGACAGGTAGATAAGTAAAATGGAAAGTAACTTTTAGTTATACAAAATATAAAAAAACAAGGAGAGTAAGTCAATTTGAATATGTGAGGCCGTTGAAATTAGCTGACGCAGTAATTAACATTTTTGTAGCAGTTCTAATATTAGGTTTTTTTTAATTTGACATCTTTTAGTAGTTTGATTTCTTTGGAAATGTGATTAATGAATATAGACCTATCAGAGATAAAGTCATCTATTTATTGATTGCTTCAAAAACTTCTTCATTATTTAAACCTGCTTGAGAAACTGAACCCTTGGTCATGTTTTGCAAGGTTCTTGGAGTTGGTAGACTTATTATTTTTTCAAGAAATCTGTATGCTCTAGGGCCTAAAAAATACAAAGTGAGGGCAAACTTCTTTAATTCGCCAGTATAACGTTTGCCAAGTGATTTTCTATTTTTTAAATTCATTTGGGTTTTCACAATGTCTGTAAATGGTTTGCTCAAAAAATGATCACACAAATCTTTAAAAAGTACAGGGCTATATTTTGCTGGTGTAGGTTGTATATGACATGTTTTGTGTAACTTTTTCTTCATCATTTTAGAATTAAACCTTAGCTTTTGCTTTCGTGGTGTGCCAAAAGTCATGCTTTGTGGTGTTTGAGTTGAAGTTGACTGTACTGGTCCCAACACAGTATCTTCCCCCCCCCCCTAACGTACATTTTAAAACTTTGATTATCTGAAAAGAAAAATACAGTAAGACTATATTAATGGAGACAGCATTGTATGTGTAGGTTTTATTGAAAACAATGTGTTGTTTTACTCATCCAACACTTTGATTTTCTAGTATCTATTTTCTGAATACCATTAGAATAATTCTCTTACATTAATATCATATCAGACACTGAAAGTTAATACTGCCACAAAGTGAACTTGAGATAAATGAAAAAACATTTCCCTATTTTAACAAAATCATAAAAAAGACTTTTTTATAACAAAACCAAGATTTTTTTCAGTGAGACACAGGTAGGCTAAACATTGTAGGTGAGACTTTTGCCTAGTTAAATTCACAGTTGCAAACACTTAATTTTATACTAACTTATCTAGTTATGAGAAAGCCATATATTTTGATGCATATTTACTTACAGAGGTGAATCTAAATAAATATTATATTTACCATGCAGTGGAGAAGCATCACGGTCACTAGTATGTATTGCAGCGGCCTGAGAAGAATGTCGCGGTTGCTGTAATTGTGCGGTATCTGCAATTATAAAAGTAAGGTTAGTAATCATTTGTAGAAATTTTAACAACTTATCTAGTTAAGGAAGCCATATGTTTTGATGCATATTTACTTACAGATGTGAATCTAAATAATGATTATATTTACCAAGCAGTGGAGAAGCATCATGGTCACTAGTACGTATTGCAGCAGCCCACCGAATACTACTCTACGAATAGAAGGGCATCTGCCTGTTAAACGTCTTCAGCCCTATGCGACATCAACTCGCTGCGGTTGTGTTGCGAAGTATTTAAATATACGTATTGCCATCTACCCGTGAATCGTAAAAGCACTCCTTGCCACAATGGACAGCAGGCATCTACAGTCTAGTAAAATTTAAGTCAAATATCAGATTAGTTTAAAATCAGATTGACATATTTCTTTACCTTATTTTAACATTAAATTAACAAAGTAACAAATATATCAACATGATTTTAAAGAAATCTGATATTTAAGTTTTTATGAGATCAAAGCAATAGCTGTGTTTGTTTATACATAGACACAAACTTTTTGTTTATAATAATAGTATATTATTTAAGGAGAGGTAATGTAACTTGATAAATTACAAACTTCATCTGCGGGAGTTATATGACCATTACCGCTAGTTGAATACTATACTTTATCTACGACTATAACAATAAATATAAAGATGGAAGAACAGAGAAAGAACTTTATTCACAAATCTTAATAGTTACCTATAACAATGCTATAAAAATTTTAGTTGTAATTACTCATTTTGTTTATTAACCAAATTAACTGTAAATTTTCAACAACCAGTAAACTAAATATGTGTGGGACTAAAGAATGCAAGTTTATTATTTATTTTCATGTTTGTTGATGTAGGTACTATCTGGATGGCGTTTTAGTGCCGTTATATCCCCTCAGCATTGCTCAAAAGCTATGGATAATTAATATATAATTTAATAGGAATAGAAAAATACTATTATAAGCATGACAAAATATGATGTGTATATTTACAAAAACTTTTGATACATTAGATATAGTAAATGTAACTGTTACTACACAAAAGTATTTCATTGTATATTATAATACGAATACAGTTCCTAGTACCGATAAACAAAGAATACACCAACTAATAGCTATAATTCAAATATATAATAATTTATTCACAAGGTAGAGATAAAAAATGACAATTTATATACAGGCAATGTGTGAATAAATAGAGGTTAATCTACGAGGTATAGTATGTATATCAGAATACACATATATACCTGTATGTAGAGCGAGAATATATAAATAAATCAACAAACAAATATATATACAAAACAGCACACAAAACATAAGATGAGTTGAAATGTACAGAATAGTTCCTAATTATAAAGTTAAAAATACATAAAAAGTAGTGCTTAAATAAAGGTGTGATCTGATTTAATTTTCGTTTCCGTATAATTTCTGTCCTGCTTAAGATTTTTTGCTAGATTTGCACCTACATTGCTAAAGAATGAGTTGAATTTTTCAGAGATTATAATTGGATCGCAAGTTATATTTCCATTCTCAGTCTGCATCAATGATATATCGGTATGTTGTCTTGTATTCGTTAATTCATTTACTAATTGCCATAATCGTTTTGAGTCTGCCCCTTCTTGTTCTATCTTGTTTTTGTAGCATTTCATTTTTGTGTCTTTTATTGCTTTCTCTAGTATTTTTCTGTAAGTATTGTATTCAGTTTTTAAAATTTCATTTTGTGGATTTTTCTTTAATCTAGCATACGTAGTATTCTTTTTATTAATGGATTCCAGTAATGATCCAGTAACCCATGGTTTCCTCTTTATATATTTGTTTTTAACTTTTATGAATTTCGAGGATCCATCTATTGCAGTTTGGACTAGTCTGACAAATTCAGTAACCGAGTTTTCCAAATCATTTATTTCAAAGAAATATTTCCAATCCGTACTTTTAATGACTTGTATCAATTTTTTTTCGTTTATTTGTTTATAGAATTTGGAATTGGCTGTAGTTTCTTTTGCATACTTATCGTTGAATATTATGTGCAATAGTATTGTGTAATGGTCGGTAATACAAGTCTCCACAGTCAGCGGAATGATAGATTTAAGGTTTCCCTTTTTCGACTTAATGAAAATGTGGTCTATGCATGTACCTGACTGTGGTCTGGTGGTAGTATTTATTGCTGACTTAAATCCATACTCTCCTAATGTGTCCAGGTAAATCTGCGAATCGTCTGTATTTTCATTCAAGTCGATATTCATATCTCCGATAAACACACTGTATGTGAAGTTCTTTGGGTGATTTTTTTTACATATTGTCCAGGTAATCAATAAACGGTGCGATTTGAGTATTACAAGGTGATCTGTAAAATGCATTAATAATAATAACTTCTTTGCCAATAGTCACCGTCAATTGGAGTAGACTTGTACCATTTATTTCAATTTCTTGGTGAGAGTGGTATTAATTCGATTTAATGAAAACTACTACTCCATCATTCTGGTTGAGTTTGCCAAAATTATAGAGAGTTGTATAGCCTTCAATATTATATACTCCGATGTCATCTATAATTCTAGTTTCTGTAAGTACTATGCAGTCTATTGAGGAGTCTAATTCCTCTAGGAATATTATAAATTCATCCAGATTTTTAGCTATGCTTCGAATATTATTATGTATTATTTTGAAGTTGCAATGACAACTATTGACTTTTAGTACTTGTTTAGCTTGGTCGGCATTTTCTAACACAAAATTTCTTATTTTTTCTACTTTGAAATCTCAAATATATGGATTCATTTCAGAGCGCTCACTTATATAGATATAATATACAATTTTCAAGAAACATCAACAATGCATGGAATAAAATACTCATTCGCGATACATGTATTTCAATAAATATTAGTCCGAGCTTTTAACATGAGATTATTTGGCATTTATGCTTAAACAAAGGTACTATCATTGGAAAATATAATAACTTTGACTAATACTGGAAAATAAAGAATTATTTTAAAATAATTATGATGGAGAAGTGATTTTATCTTAGTAAATGTTAGTTAATGTTCTGCTAAATAAAACTATTTATACATTACTACTTACAAAAAAACTACTTATTCCAAGAATTTAGAAAAAGTATTATTATTATTATATACAGTATGTCTGAAAAAGTTGGCAACATATGGGAAACTTTTATTGACAGTTTTACGAAAAAAAGTTATTCTTTATGAAAATATCTGCTTTTGAAAATAATAATATTCAGGTATTTACATTTGACATTAGATGTACAAGGGTGTCCACAAATTGCAAAAAATTAATAGGAATATTTTGACCACTTCAATTTCAACTTAAATTTTGTAAATTTTAGTTGTGAAACACGTCAACTTTTATCTTATCTAATGAGACACACCTCAAATGTTTATTTGTTAATTTGAAATATTTTAGCAATTAACTTAAATCAGTAATACCATAAATAGAATAATGTATTTTCTACTATAATACACAAAATTAAACGAAATAATTTAAAATGTAGGCGTCTCTGACAATGACATTTCTCTTTCCGAAAGTCAGTCTAGTAAAATCTTTCGAGAAATAAATAATACATTCCATTTAGTTAGTGTATATTGAAATCTAATTGTAACTAATGTAAACAAAATTAAAAACGTCAGTGTGTATTAATTGTATTTATCTATTTGTGATAGTTCTTAACAGGAAGTCAAAGTTTATCAATTTTGAGTGGAGTGAGATAATGAGTGGAGTACTCAGTAATTGCACTTAAACGTAATTTGTAATTCCTATGGACACTTTAAAAATATATTGAATATTTGTAAAAATAACATAATTTTTTTAAGTAGTATGTTCTAATTGTATATTAAAACATAGTTTTCTATTTCGAACAACTTTCCATAATTAAAGTTTTCGATATTGTAAAAAATAAAGGTACTTTTTACTCTTGTATCAAATTCAATTTTTTGACAAACCTCGTATACGATTTAAAAAATTGACATCGGACGTTCGCGTTTTACTTTATGGGCCATGCAGAACTTTTTATAAAGAATAACTATTTTTCGTAACACTACTAATAAAAAAGTTTCCCATATGTTGCCAAATTTTTCAGACGTACTGTATAGGTATAACCCTTAATAAATAATAAAATTAATCGAAATCTTTACTTTTACAGAATTAAAGGTATACTCCTTTGCAGAGTTTTCTTTTTTCAAATTTTTTTAAAGCATGTAATTTTATAGGATCAATCAAATTTTTATGCGGTTTTTGCATTATGAATTTATAAAATTTATTATCTTTCCCTTGAATAATGTTATTAATACTTTTACACCACCAAAAAAGAGCACATCTGATAATTAATTCTTTCAACTTTTTGCCAGAGTTATGCTCAATATTTAAACAGTTAAAAGTGTTAAAATAAAAATCTGTATCTAAACTATTAAGTAAATGTCTACTTATATTTTTAAGTGTGCACATTCTTGGTATTTTATAGAAAAGAGAATTCAAACTATTCGAAACTAAATAAGAAAAAAAAGTACCAGGCTTTACTAATTGGGCATTTGGATATTTCCTGCTCTCGATAAAATCATCATCTGAAGGAACATAATGTCTTTTAAAAATTAAGTTTCTACAGTCACTACAATTTTTAATCAAATTTTGTTTCAACATAATTTTTCCAATTGCTCCAACCATATATTGCATTGTACATTTTCCAATTTTTGTACATCCTTGGCTGTATATTTCGTTAGGAAGTTCAGGGGTGTTACAAGGCTGCTCTTTTAAAGGTAAAATGCCTGGAACTAATTCACTAGTTAAAAAACTTTGTAGGTTATCCAAGCCATAACTGTAGTCCTTGATACAGTTTGCATTTGGCGAATGTGCTGCCATAAAATTATTTGTAACAATAGCTTTAAAAGAACCGATAAAATGAGCTGCACTTGGCTTTGTATTTGTAACTCCATGGCTTCTGATATAGCTAAAGAAATTTTCAACTGGATCCTGATTAAAGGCAGCTGTCAGAATATATTTAAATTTAAATTTTTCTATTAAAATTTTTTTCAGATAAATAAATGCATGTAAATTGTGTTTTAAGTTTTTTAAAGAAGGAGGAGTAAAATACTTATTCTTTTTTAATGAAAAATATTTCATCGTAGTTATAAGATGAAGCGATTCTTTCCAAAAGTCTTCGTGTTGCGAATTTTTCCTCACAGCAAGCTTTAAAGGTTTGGCTTGACCTTTGGATATTCTTGAAACATTCAAAGAATCAAAAATTTGGTCGAAGAGCAAAATCAGATCTGCAGTGTTTTCAGCTTCTTGAGGTAAATTGTTTTCATTACGTAACTCTAAAAAATATTAAAAAAAAATTATTCAACAAATTAAATTTTGAAATGCACATGTTAATAAGAGTATAAGCACTACAAAAAAAAATATTAATAAAAATGATAATCGAGAAAAAGACTTGAACAGTTTAGCAAAAATGTTTGCTTACCCCACTGAGAAATTCTTTTCATAAGAGATCCTACCGTGTGACTAAATACTTGAGTACAAAGTTTTACTTTCATTTTATTAATTTTGTCTCTATATATATGGGAATCTGTCAATTTTGAACATATTCTAAAATTTGGCTCTTCACTATCTAGTTCATAAAATTGAATGATATGGTTCCATTTGACAATCTTGGATTGACCATTTTGCTTAAAATGTAAGTCATATTTTAAAAGATTATTTCTCAAGCACTTGAAGATATGAGGAACGTCAAATATAGGAATAATTTCTTGATTATTTACAACAAAACCAAAATTTCTATTCTCTTCATTTCTTCTTAAATATTCCTCCTTTGTCTCATTCAGCAACAGTCTAATAGCTCCAACGTTATTTTCGCTTTGGTCACAAACTGTTGATACTACCTTCAATCCTATACTTTGGCATTTGCCAATGAAAGTCTTCAGTAGATTCTTTAAAACTCTGGAATTATGAGGGCCTTCACTAAATGTAAAACCTAATGGTTGCTTCCACTGTTTGTAGAGTCCCTTCAACATAAAAGCATTTGCATGATCTGCCAGAACAGCTTTTCTTTCAGAACCATCATCTTGTAACCCTATTATAATATCTTTTGCCCTCTGGTAACTGAATTGACTGCTAATAGCCATTTCATCAAAAATCAATATACAAAATTTTTCATTTGCCATTTTCATTTTTTCAATTTTGCTTTTAAGTGACAAAAATATATGTTCATTTCTGCCTGGCTCATATGGTATTTTGGTGAGAAGGTTGTCTAAAGTCCTTCTTGATGGTAAAGCAAATAGTTTGCTCAAGAGTTTGTATCCTTTCGCACTATTTTTATAAAGACTCAATGATAAAATTTTTTCCTCCAAAGTGTATCTTCGAGCTTTGGGATGTAATTGTTGATTTTTTATTTGACATTTAATAAATGTAAATGTAGGAATCATTTACATATTTTAATAAAAAACTGTAATTTTCTGAGTTTGCAACTTTTTCAGCTGCACACAAGCGGCCTTTGAATGATTTTATTTTTTGTCCCATTTGATACATTTTTTTGCAGCACTCTTTCACTCTTGAATATAATTTTTTAGCTTTTGGCGTTAATTGAACTGCTCTAGATACATTGATTTCTTTTGAGATGGATCCTCCTAAAAGTTAGAAGTTATAATATTTATTAAGCTTGATTCTAATAACTACCTTTTTTAGGTGTTTTTGGTATAATCCTATTAGGTGTCTCAAGTCTACTTTTATTAGGTGTTTCAGGTCCTATTTCTTCATACTGTTTATCTAATAAAATTGGATAGTCTTCGTCTAAAAAAATACAAATCTATTAAAGTATGTTGATAAAATATAAATTAAATACAATAAAGCATATTTATTCATAATTAAAAATTACCGTATCTTGTACTTGGTCCAGGTTTAGGATCCAAATATATATCCCCAATTTCAACAGCAAATTCATCATTTCCAACAGTTTTGTCCTTATCACCTACTGTGATTTCTGGAATTAAAATAAAATAAATTAGTATGCATATATGAACTCTGTCAACATATAGGATAAGAATGGGTGATTTTTTTATGATAAGTGCATTTAGATATACCTATTTCTCTAATTTCAAATCTAGTTTTGTGTTTTTACATTAGAATTTATGATATATTCACTTACCATCCGGTAAATTTACAGTTGGGATTGCTGTCTTTTTAAGACCTCTTCTTGTGCCTAAAACTTTACAGTCACTAGAAAAATGTTCGTCACACACTACATATTTTTTATAGATCTCTTCAGTAGACAAATCTTGATAATTTAATGGTCGTATTTTTGAAATCCATTCGCTATATACAATTGGTTCATTTTTAGGAAAACTATGCATTTTTCCTTCTCGATTTGTACATTTCGGTACGCAACATTTCCGTTTAGATAAAGGAGGTCGGTAATCTGAATCCATTTTAGGAATACACTATTATTCTTATAATCACAAGGGACAAGTTTAATGTTTAACGAAGAAAATAAAATAAACTGCGGTTCGTTTCTTACAACTGCTTTCTCGTATAGAAAATACTAGGACGTGGTGCCCTCTTACATTCAATAAAAGGTTTACATATTTACAGTCATTACAGAGACATCTACCAAAACATAGAACAATTATAATGAGTAGCGCAACAACCTTTGACAGCGCCATCCTCCGGGTGTGTTAAAAATATAAATAAGTTTTGGCGGGAGTACATTTGCTTTCTTTTCTATTCGTAGAGTAGTATTCGGTGCAGCAGCCTGAGATGAATGTCCCGGTTGTATTTTCGGAATTCGCCGACACATTAGCCGCTCGGAACGACTCGGGTAATGCGAATCTCAGACTCGTAAATTCCCGACGTATTGGACTAATGCGTCGGGGATTTACCTATGTAAAATACATGTGCGCATTGCCAAGTAAGTACGTGTATATTTTTGTTAAGTTTCTAGAACAGTAACAAGCTATCGGTACTATTTAAGTAAATATAAAAATTAATATTAAAACTAATATAATAAAATGGATCCAGGGACATTACCAAATGTGCCTTACAAAGATACGTCATCCAATACGATTAGGTTGCAAATAAGTGAGCAAAAAGATTTTGAGGTATGTAGATTTTGGTATTTTAAGGTTAAGTTTGTGTAATATGATATATTTGCCGAACTGTAAAATCAAAAACATAGGAAATATAAATATATTAATAGGAAAAATAATAATTATAATTTTTTATTTATGAATTTGGAATATAGAATCTTATTACATTGAAGAATAAACAAAATCTTAAACTAATTGGTTTTTTGTTGACTGAATTGGAAAATACTCAAAAAGTAACTTGTAGAGTTTCAAAAACCTTTAAGCTTGGTACTGAAAAGCCACGCATAATATTTAAAAGATTACATCACTGTCATTTTAACGGAAAGCAAAAAAAGAAAAATCAGAATTCTAGAAAAAGGATTTCTAGAAACATAAACTGTCCAGCAAAATTATCGGTAACTATAAAGCGATATAATCCAGACACAAAATCAAAAAACGATGATGTTTATATGCCAAAATGGCCATGTGTTGTGGAATTTCGGGATGAACATAATCATAATTTAAATTCTGCTGCAGCACTTAGAGAACGACCACTTGCCCTGGTTGTAAGAAATCGTATTATTGAGCTATTTGAGAAAGGTCATTGAGTAACCTCTGCATATCACTCTTATATTTTATCAATGATGGAGGAACACGGCGACAACTATGAAAATATTGTTATAGATAGGCATTTTACTCCTACTAAAACAGATGTAGAATCTATATGGAAAAGCCATTTCAAAAAAAAACTATGGCGAAAGGACTGGAGAAAATATGTTATCTCATTTAGATAATATGCTTAGGATGTTAGGAAAAAAAATGGTACTCTTTTTGAAATAATTCGAAAAGAAGACCATTATGCTGTGGCACTTTGTACACCAATCATGCAAAGAGTTGCAACACTTTCCCAGTTGTCAGAGATTATGTTTGTTGATTCCACAGGCAACTGTGATACGCAAAATCATAAGGTTTACTATTTTATAACACAATCAGCTATTGGTGGATTACCTTTGGGCTGCATCCTTAGTAGCAGTCAAGAATCAAATGTAAGCTGTGCGTGCTCTTCATAAAATTTTTCCCATTAAAATAAAACCAAAGGTTATTCTTACGGATGACGATCTAGCTGAAAGGAATGCCTTAAAAAGGGTTTGGCCTGATTCTTGTTATTTATTGTGTACTTTCCACGTTTTAAAAGCCTGTTAGAAATGGCTTAAATCAGGTAAGAACAAAATTTCTTCAAAAGACGTACAAAACCTACAAATATTTTCGAAATATTCGTGTATCCAAAACATATAAAGACCTAGAAAATTCTTGTTTGGAATTTACTAAAAATTGCAAATATGATAATTTCACAAAATACGTAAGTAATATGATGGAGAGAGCTGACACTTGGTGCCTTTTATATCGGCAACATTTACCACTAAGGGGAACTGACACCAACAATTACATAGAAGTCGTATTTAGACTGCTAAAATATATACTTTGCGACTTTATTACTACCAACTTTGAATTTTATTATAAGCAACGAATTTTGGATATTTTGCTAAAACGAGCATCTAAGACAGTTATTAGTCGTTATTTGCCTGATGAAAAGAACGTGACTGGTGAAATTATAGTTCAGCTTAATGACTTTGAATATGCAGTTAAAAGTGAAACCGATAGAAATGTCACCTACATCGTCGATTTACTAATTTTCAAGTGTACGTGTCCACAGAGATTTACCGGTGAACATTGTAAACACCAGGCAGCAGTTGTAAAAAAATTTAATATACATTCAGTTTTTAACACCTTATCATTGAATGTTAAATGCCATCTTTACCATATTGCCACCGGAAAGCAGGCAGGTGCACAACTATTTTCGCCAATTGAAAATGTTTCAATGGGCCAAAACACTACTAAAGATGTTTATATGAATGCAGTTTCTTTACAAAATTGTAATTTTGTTATGAGTATTGTTGGTGATAAAGTTGATGACATTAAGTACGAAGATCACGATATTGCCGAAATTAAAAAAAAATGGGAACAACACTAAAAAAAAATCATGGAACATTTGGATAGAAGCCCATCAATATTCTATCCTGCGATTAAAGAATATTTAAAGAATTGTGATAAACATGCTAACTCAGAGCAGACTTTATTATCTGGTTTGCATACAGCTTTTAAATACAAAAGCGTAGTCTGTAAAAAGAAACGATAGCATGGTACACGAAAAAGAGGTAAAAACATAACTGTACAGCCTCCATCAATTGGACGAAGAAAGCAATGTGTAGAGGAAGAAAGTCTCAACAATTTAAAAAAACAGTTAAAAAATCACCCCATGCCATATGTGTTGAAAATAATGTGGGTTTAGGGGGGAATAAATAAAAAAATGAAAATATTATCTTTTATTTTTCAAATTTTTTTTATTAATAAACGTTCCAACAATTTTTTTTATTTATTTTTGTGAATATGCACCTATGTACCTACATATAGTGAGTTTTTTAGAATGGTAAATGTAAATAATATTCGCCCTGTGTAATTTACAAAAAAAAGCTCAGACGCGTCAAATTTTAAATTTAAAAGGGCATCTTGTTATAATATGACGTTGCTGTGACGTCATCACTACATATTTTCTTTAATAAGATGGCCATTCAAATTTAAAATTTGGCGTGTCCCAGGTTTTTTAATAAAATTAGATAGGCAAATATTATTTACATTTTCCAATCTAATAAACCTTACTGTACATATTACGTACATACCTATGCCTAAAAAATACTGACAAACTGACATTTAACATTTTGTAAATCCCCGACGCATTAGTCCAATACGTCGGGACTTTACGAGTCTGAGAGTCACATTACCCGAGTCGTTCCGAGCGGATAATGTGTCGGCGAATTCCGAATATGCGTCCCGGTTGCTGTAATGGTGTGGTATCTGCAATGTAAAAGTAATTGTAGTAATCATTTGTAGAAATTTTACCAACTAATCTAGTTATAAGAAAGCCATATGTTTCGATGCATATTAACTTACAGAGGTGAATCTAAATAAATATTATAGTAGTAACAGTAGTAGTAATGACATGCTAATGTGAACATCGTGCCGATAAGCTCCGACTTATTTAAAAGTTTTTAAGTGATATTTTTATGTAGGAAGCTCTGTGTTTTGGTTTTAGAGCGTACGATTATTTGATTAGAATAATTATAAACAGAAAGTTTTTTTGTGTTAAGGTAAATTGTACTATTACCTGCCCACTTAAGGAAATTTTAAATTTAGCTTCTTGGATTAGTGTAAATAGTTCGTACTTTATGTAAATTCATCATTTTATAAGGCAAAGGGGGGAGTTTTCTGTGAATTTCAATTAAATAAAAAAAACAATTTATATTTTTAATACCAAAAAATTTTTTTTTTAAATTTCCTTCTATTCTATTACCGGCCCATCAAAAAATATCTTAAAGTAACGCCGGCCTAAGCTTAATCTAATACCGGCTTATTACAACATTTTGTGTTTTATGGCGAAAAAATAAACAAAAACTGCAGAAAGTACTTGCCCACCTTGTATATTTTCAAAAACGTATTTAAAAAAATTATATTTTTCACATTTTGAACATATATATGAATTTTAATCGGAAAATAAGGTATATTATCAGTTATAACTTTCTTCCTTAATTTCAGGAACTGCAAATAGTCCCCTCTTGTTAATGGGCTGAGGCGGCTCTATTTTGGAGATCACTTCATCTATATCATACCATATCACATCTTCATGATGGGGCCATTTCCAATCACTTCCAATGTTTTCCATTGCTTTTATGTAATACGATTTTGATTTGCTGTCTTCTATTAAACCAGGGAAACATTTTTCCTCATATTTGAAGATAACGTAGTCCCCTTTTGTAAAACTAGTAGTTGTATTTTCTGTTTTTTTAAGTACTTCGTGATCTATTATTTATAATAATTTATAATAATATAATATAATTAACACTATCTGGACTGAAAGGAAATAATCCAGTGCATTTAAATGCAGACTGAAATGTACTTTCTTTTAGGCATTCATCAAAGCATCCTTTTACCAAGGCTGAAAAATCGGTTCTTTGGACTTGCTAATAATTATTGTTAATTTTAAATTTATGCGCTATTTTTCGCCATGTGCCTTTTACAGGTCTATAGACAGCAACATCGAGCGGCTGGAGGATGTAAGTCGAATTTGGAACTAAAGCCACTAATATAATCCCATGTGTCTTGCAAAATTCGCTTAGTTGCAGCGAAATGTGGCTGGTGTGACCATCCAAGAACAACGCGACAGGTTTTTTTATGTTATTTTTTGATAGCCACTTGTCAAAAACGTTTGTTACATACTCAAAAAATGCTCCTGTGTTCATCCAGCCTGATTATGTGTATCCTATACCCCCCTGAAAAAAAATAGATATAAATATAGTAAGTAGGTACCTAAAATATCTCAAATATCTCTCATAATTAATAATATATCACCTGATGGCATTGTTGCAGGAAGGTGTTTTGGTAGTCTTACATACGAAAACAGTACCATAGGTGGCGCAATATTTCCATCTGCCGACACATTAGCAAGCACAGTCAAGCACTCTTTTTCATCGTTGGCTATTCTGCTGTACATCGATTTGGACCCCTTCCTGACAAGGACCTGTTTCTCTTGAGGACATAGAAAAACTGCCGTTTCATCGCAGTTGAATATACTGCTGCCATCTTGTAACACATCCATTATTTGGTTTTCTTGAAAATATCTGTGAACCTTCTCAAACCAGTCCCTAATCTGTTTTTCCGTCACGGCAGAACGAAATTTTGTTAAGTTTTGAGACATCCGAAGACAAATATCTTGATGTCTATTGAGAAAATTTTGATGCCACTGACAACCAGGAATACAGTTTTTGAACGGATTTGGCCGCTTCAAATTCTTGACAAGTGCAGCAACTGTTTCCAGTAACTGTTCTTTGGTTACTGGAAATCCCGCGTCTCCCAAATGGTGTATCCAAGCTACGATCAGATTTTCTTCATCTGAGGTGAGCACTGGCTTTGCGACACAGTTATCACTCAGATATTTTTTATTCTTTTTGTCTTTTAGGGTACTTTTGGGTATACCGTATATCTTTGAGGCTTTGTAAGCTGACATACCTTTTGACATTTGCTCCAAGGCATGTTCCAAGTTTTCTTTGGTGTATTTTTGTTTAATTTTTGGCCGGGTTATTTTCTTATGTGACATCTTTCTGCAGGAAATAGGTACAAGTAAATACATTATATTTTTGCAAATTGAGTAAGTAAGAAAGTATAAGACTTATGTTTAAGAAATGAATTCAATGAGAAAGCTTAAGCTTGTAAAAATATTTTGTATAGTACATTTTATACAACAGACTCTTATGATAACTAAGGAACACAAATTTTAGATCAATATTTTTTTATGGCTGGTAATAGATTTTGATTTTTTTTTGTAAACACTGTTTATAAAAGTTTAATATAAGAGGCCTTTAGTCCTATTTCTATCAAGAAACTTGTGGGCCGGATCTACTTTTTTATATTTTTTGAAGTGTATGTCATAGAAATTTGAAAACAAGTTTTTTGTTTTTTGTTAAACATATAAAAAAATTTTATATTTAAAACAATCGTAATTTTTTGCAATTCCGGCTTAAGAAGCCGTAATTTGATCGAGGTCTCAAATATTTATACCGGTGTAATAAATGCGAAAAAACACATGAATATATTATTGTACAAAAATTCGGAACACTCGGTAAATACAAAATCTAATTTAATTAATATAAAACTAGAATACGACCCACATATTGTTTAACAAAATTTTTACGAAGTCAAAACAGAATTAAAAAAATAAAACATTTACTGGGTCAAACCAAAACAAAGTTGTTTAAAAAAATATCATTATTTCGATAACAAAAAGTTTGCACGCTTCAAAAACAAAGAAAAACTGCAACTCAAAAAAACAAAAACATCTCACACCCAAAGTCGGGTGATGGAAAAAAACAAAAAGGAGGAACGGCTCAGGACTCGAGAGAGTACGGGTCGTACACGTGAAGGGAAAGGCTTTCCCCGAGTACGAGAGTATAGTGTTTTAGTGTTGGTGATACCCGAGGTAAAAATTTCTCCGTTGTGTCAGGGCGTAATAGGAATACTTGGTGATTCCTTGACAGTGAAGTCTGTCCCCCAGTATCAGAGCACAAACCGGTGGAATTTTCCCTCGACGCTATCACTAAATCATCCTAACACGTCTCGGCAAATTTCGCATTTTCGGGGCAGCGACCCAGTTAGAGATACAGACGCAGTTCCTGCAGAATATAAAAAGGGAAGTTATTCTACCGTAAGTTTTTGAACAAAAGTATTATTTTATTTAATCACGTATATTTTTGTGAATAAGACCAGATTTACCGCGTGTCTCGAGGGTTTAGAGAATTTAAGGATTTAAACGGGCATGTTAAAGCTTGATTTGAGGATCGTAGAAGTTTTCTTACGTTATTATTGTCTCATTTTTTTTACACAGAGTATCTTTTGGTTCGTGTGGTAGATAAGAGGAGAGCGAGAGCAATCGAGAAATAACAGAGTTGAATTTAGTTTTAAGCCAGAGCGAATTGGTTTTTCCGTTTTAATCAGGGACCACTTCATATATAACAAAAGAAAACCATATCTTGGTTAAATTCCATTTTACATTTATTTCAAGGTGATAGACAACCTTGGGGCTTATAAAAGCTGACACCGAAAAATTGTACTATTTTTAATTTTATAACATAAGAATCTTGTTTCACTACGGATAATATCCACGTTAAATGTCGTCATACTTCAAGGTCGTTGGTGATAAAGCACACGTAAACTAAAAATTTCGCTTGTGGTCACAAGGTAGTTGGCCTATGTTTATTTGTTTACTGAATCGAATGCGACCCAGATGACTGGGAATTATAGACAGAAAAATATAAAAAGGAAAGCCCTAGGTCTCTCGGGTTTCTTTCTATTTTTTCCTTTCTCTCTCTTTTCTCATTTACCATCCTACTAATATTATACGCGGAATCCGAAATTTTTTTTTTTTTGTGAGTAATTCCGGAGTATACCGGAGAACCGGATAAATATCCTATACTTACTAGTTGAGAGATTTATACCAGGGTACGTCTAATGTTTATTTTATATATATATTATAGTTGCTACTTCAGTGCGTAGACAGATTTCGTTAAGTTGTAAATTTAATTTTGACGCACGCATTATTATAAGTATAGTATTTTGACAAATGTATATATGATTGGTCTGATTTTTTTTCATATAGCTATTATATACGTTTAGTTACATACGCTGTGTGGTGTTTACCATAAGTTTTATTTTATCACCCTATCCCTCATCCCGTACTTCCCCGGGAGGGTGTACATACGTTGGAAAAAGGGGGCCGATTGCCGAGAACAAACCCTATCCTGGCAAGGAGATTATTCCGCTTTAAGCCCAGGCGTACCTAGCTCAGAAGTCGGACTGGATGTGCCTTACCCGCTCGGATTGCACAGAATTTCATTGGAGAGGAGGTATTACTCAGTGACAAAAATAAGAAGGGTAACGAGGATTTAGTAGAATAGCCCTGAGGTGCAACAGGAGTCATTAGAATGGTGACAGCGGTTTGCGGATCATCCCCTATTGGAACAACCTCACCCAGGGAAGGTGAGTTGTCCAAAACCATTTCTCCCCGAGAGGTATATCCGGTTGTCTGGAACCACACCCCACGAGCGGTGACAAGCGGTTCAGCTACCCCACCTAGGAGGGAGAAAATATGATGGTTGCAACCAGGATCTAGTATAGCGCAACATAGAGCCTACGGGACCATAGCTTCCGCTAGATCAAGACCAGTGTGCGTGGTGAAGAGCCACAACCTACACGAGGTGTCACTGCGGGCGCAGAACACACTGGATCTAGACCAGAGAAGGTCGAGAAAAAATCCATACATCAGATGAAAGGCGTAATACCGATCTGAGGTGAACATGCCAAACGGCGTAAGGTGGAATACTTCGGCCAACTAAGTATTGACAACGGAGTTTTTCTAACCAGGGTCTAGTAATTGCGCAAAACATAGCTTCCACTAGACCAAGATCAGTGTGCGTGATGAAAAATCACACCCTGCCAAACGGGTAGCACAGCTCCTGCAAATCACACTGGATCTAGACCAGTCAAGGTCGAAAAATAATCCTACTCAGCAATCATCGACTGAGTTGATTTCTGCTTCACCATAAGATTGTACAAATATGGTCTAGAGTTATTACATTTACATGTTAAAAAAAATAACATCTAGCGATTAGTAAGTTTTATTATTAGAATGGTGACAGCGGTTTCCCGATATAGGGTTGTTTAAACTTGGTTTCAAGGCGGTTTTCCGATATAGGGTTGTGTAAATTTATTTTCATAGAGTTTTCCCGACATAGAGTTGATAAAGTATCTTCACAGCGGTTCCAAGGACAGGATTAACTACTTAGTCTTCGTAGCGGTCTTCCAATAAAGGGTTGTAGGTCAGCAGGGACGATAAATCTTCACGCAAGGGATTCCTGTCAGGCCAAGATTATATGCCAATCTTGCTACAGCACAAGAGAATACAGGGAACGGTGAAGCTGTACGGTCTGTAACCGGAGGCTGCGAAAGGCAGTAAACAAGGCATACAGGAGGGAAAAGGCTAGGAAAAATCGAGAATAAGCCATACTATCCCACCATCAGCTCAGCTAACATCAGGTACGTTAGTCGTCAAGCAGCAGGCAAATAGAAGGTTGAATCAAATTAGTCGTGGTCTACTACGTCGTCTCATAAGTGTTCCATTTTATCTAGTTTTTCTCCCTCTCGTTTGGAGTTCGCTAGAATAAACCACATTCGGTGAAACGAGGTAAATTACAATTTTACAAAGGGGGAAGTCAACCCATCCTAAAATATCCTTTCCGTGCACCAAAAGCTATCCATTACAGGCGTCGTAGAAGCCATAAAGGTAGGAGTAACATAAGTTTATAAAGTAGAAATTTTTTTTTCCGATTTAATAAAGATAGAAATATATAGCCAAGTTCAGACAGCGTTATGCCGCTCGAGTCGCAAAACAGGTTAGGCACAGGCAGTCAAGGAGGTTCAGAAGCAATGGGAGACACAAGCAACGTGCCGCCCACATTAAGGGTAGCAGAAGCGCAACCACTGGGGGTGATTGCTTTAACTCTATCCGATTTCACAGGTAGAGGCTTCATGATACATAAAAAAAATGAAGTTAAGGGCAAAAATTAGACGATTGATAAAAATTAGAATCATTAATATTATTAAAATGTAAGCTAGCAAGCAGATAGTAGCATTATTTTATTTCATTTTATACAATTACTTCGAAAAATAACAAAATTCGTTACATTATGAAACATTGAAAAATTACGACATGCATAATCTAATAATTTTATAAATATATGTTCGGTACAGAAATTAATTAACTGTGTTAGTATAACAATAACAAACTTTCAATCGAAATATAAGTTTTGCTAATTAGTACGTAATTAAAATGGAAAAATTGATGACACAGTGGACGATAAGTTTGTTTAGTCATACATACAGTATGAATAAAAAGTATATAAAGGTGAAAAATATCACTTTTTGATAATTAAAAGTTGCTTAAGAGAATTTTTTTTTCCATATTTCTGTTGATAGGCGGACCATTTTCGAATAAACATTTTCAGACCCAATATAATTTTGAAAATTATCTAGTTTGCAGATATTGAGAATCAAAACAGTTTTTCGTAGAATATTTATGTATTAGGGTTATACGGTAGTTTAAATAAGGTTATGACTATTTTGTTCTGGGCTAATTATGGTTGGTTAACACTATTTGGCTTACATGCACACTAGTAGTGACAAAAGGAATCAGATATGAGGATACATTTGAAACGTTGAATTGAAATTTAGTTTTGTTGAACCGCACAACGCTGTGTTTGGAGGATAATAAGGATAGTCAGTTTTGTACATGGTTTGGAGATACGGTTTCCGAGTGTTGTTTATTGTCGAATATTATGAGCCAATGTATAAAGTATATAGACGTACCGAAGATGTACGGCAAGAGAGGTATATTGAAGAATACGGTGGCCAAAAGAAGCCAAAGTATATAGTATATAGACGTACCGAAGATGTACGGCAAGAGAGGTATATTGAAGAATACGGTGGCCAAAAGAAGCCAAAGTATATAGGATAAAGACGCACCGAAGCAGTGCGCATATTTAGAATACGGTGGCCAAAAGAAGCCAAAGTATATAGTATATAGACGTACCGAAGATGTACGGCAAGAGAGGTATATTGAAGAATACGGTGGCCAACAGAAGCCAAAGTATATAGGATAAAGACGCACCGAAGCAGTGCGCATATTTAGAGTACAGTGGCCAAAGCAGCCAAAGTATATAGTAGAATTATGGAGGATATAGTGGCCAGAGGAGCCCAAGAGAAAAATATGGAATCAAGGTGTACCAAGGAGTACAGCATAAAGAGAATTATGGAGGATATATTGGCCAAAGGAGCCAAACAGAAGAAAATGGAATCAAGGTATACCAAGGAGTACAGCATAAAAATATGGAGCATAGAATGGCCAACAGAGCCAAAGACAATAAATATGGAAGCAAAACTTACCGAAGGGTACAAAACAAAACAAAGGAATTACAAGGAACACAGTAGACAGATGCAACAAAACACAGAGAAAGCAAAAGAAGAAAGGATAGCCAAATACAAAGAAAAAACAGCACCAAGAGAATTTGCACAAGGAGATTTAGTATATTTACTCGATATAAGCACGAAAGTAGGAAAATCAAAGAAATTACAAAACCAATGGACAGAACCTTTCAAAGTAAAAGATAAAGTAGGACCGGTTACATATCAAATCATTTCACAAAAAGGGAAGAAGACACAAATAGTACACCTCAACAGATTAAAAACATACCACGGAAAAAGACAATAAAAGAAAATATAGCACTCTATACAAACAGGATAACAGAGTTAAGAAGAAAATAAATATTTAATCTAGTAAGATCCACATTTAGTCCCAAAACAAAATTGTCGCTAGTAACTAAAAGGGGAAACTATATTAAGTAACTAGTTAGGAGTATATGATAGATTTTTTTTAAAGTAATAGAGGTATAACACAGAGATATAACCCAGTTAAATTGCAGGTTAAAATGCATATAAATAGTTTAATTTTTTTCGCAATTCGTAGTATGCACATAAAATTTTGTTTTTCACCAATAAGTTAATTAAAATAAGGAAATAATATAATGATTAATCAAGTTACTAAAGGTAACACATCGACAATAAATATTAAGTAGGTCACTAAGAGTATTTAGATAAGCAAAGTCAGGTTATTTATTTTATGTTACATAAAGATTCATTTTAAAAAGTACAAGGTGGACAAATAAAGGTCTTTATTCAAGATAGGTAGCGATGAGCTTGAAACAACGTAGCTAATACGTTACAATCAAGTATACACGTATATATCAGGTTATATTATTAATGCAAACAGATTAACGGGTTCAATTCATAGGTTTATTCAAAGTAAGGGAATAGGAATAATTAAATAAGTTAGGAATCATAACAGAATAATGAAATAAAAGACCATAAGTCACTATAACCAAGCAAATAGACAAAGGATACTAGTAGTACGATTATTAAAATGATTTCACACAAGTAAGTTCTTTTTCAATTCAAAAATACAAGGGGACTACAAAAGTATTTAAATATAGAAGTAAATAATGGGGAAACAAGCTCACAGGGCATAGGTTTCAAGAATTTTTTTTTCTCTTCAAAAGAAGAGAGCTCATTTGACAGTCCTAAATAAGTGTGAAGCTCGGTCAAATGAGGAAACGTCATATAAATATGACAAAAATTGTAGGTAACAAAAAACGTTTGTAACAAAGATATTTTAGGAATGTTTGTAAGAAAGATAAGTTGTAGTAACAATTGTAAATTTTATAAATTTTGAAAAGATAAACCGAATCAATGGCACGATACAGTGTTATCCTGACCTGGGTGACATTCGTCATGTGCGGGCTACATATAGCAGACGAACTAATCGCGTATCAGTGATATCGAAAAAAGTCAGTCAAAAGTGCGCGGAAACAGAAAAAACGCGAGTGACAAAATGGACATACAAGTTATTCAACGAAACGAGATTGGACTGCAAAAGTATGGTCATGCGAAATAATAGTAACAAAATTCTAGAAGTATGACAAACATAGTACCCACGAATTATCATAATACTTCGAAACACAAAAAAGTTACAACCGACTATGCCAATTTTAACACAAAACGTAGATTTAATGAACTACGTAAATAGCAAACTACTCTATGTTGAACAAGCATATAAACGAGACGTAAACATGCTTTACACAGATACAATACACCGAAGATGTTTAACGAAAAGAGAAATACTCAAGAACAGACTGCTAATGGCACATACACTACCTAATGCAGTTAGCCAACTAATGGAAAATGAGCCTGGACACATAGGCAGAGTATTAGGCGAAGTACTTTATATCATAAAATGCATACCAGTAACAGTCGAGATAAGACGAACAAACAGATGTTACAACGAACTACCAATAAAAGTAAACAACGAAACAAAATTTATGGCTCCACTAACCAGAATAATACAAAACCACGCAGAAGAGATAGATTGCAATAACATGATACCACCACTTTATTTCATAGATGATCAATGGATAGGGCTAACACCACATCCCACAATAGCCAAACAACCAAAAACCATAAAAGTAGAAGAAGAAATAAATCTCCATTTCGACCCCATCCAACCACTAGGAGCCAAGGGTCTGTACACGCAAGAAGAAGTCAATGCAGCACAAAGAGCCCTTACGTTCGGAACAGAGAGAAAAGCAGTAGAAAACATAATTACTCGCAGAGCAGCGGGAATGAATGCCAATAGTCAAGGCTACACCGTATCAAACATATTTGATACAAAAGAAATCAAGAACCTCGCAGAATCCACCCTAAAACACACATGGGCATGGTTCACAGAATTAGGTTCAGTCATAAGTGGAATAATTGGAATATATTTTACATTCCAAACCATCAAATACATAGCAGGCACCATACTAAATGGAATTCGTATACACCAAACTGTAGGATGCAGCATAGCACTAATAGGCAGCATATGGGACTCCCTAACGGCATGGATAATTCACTCACACCAGACGAGGAAACCAGAGGAAGAAACAATAGAGATGGACGAAATAACGCATCAAGAGACGAGCCACCCAAGGTCACAGCATTGGACGGACAGAAGTCGCCAGATGAACGATCTACTAAGCAATAGTGTCGCGAGTGTAAGCGGTCGCGACCTAGGTCAGGAATAATAAAAACAAAATACAGTGCCAAACAAAAAGTAATGAATGAAATTGTAACATAAAGTGTAAAATGTATAAAAAAAAATGTATCACTAATTTTAAGATTTCAGGCCACTATTGTAAGCCGTAGGCCGCATTTTAATTAAGGGTAATCATACCTAAGCAGGGATTTTTTGAAAAAAAAAAGGTATTGGACCAGGGAGGTCGCAATACTTTTACAAAGGGGGAAGTAATGTAATAAATGCGAAAAAACACATGAATATATTATTGTACAAAAATTCGGAACACTCGGTAAATACAAAATCTAATTTAATTAATATAAAACTAGAATACGACCCACATATTGTTTAACAAAATTTTTACGAAGTCAAAACAGAATTAAAAAAATAAAACATTTACTGGGTCAAACCAAAACAAAGTTGTTTAAAAAAATATCATTATTTCGATAACAAAAAGTTTGCACGCTTCAAAAACAAAGAAAAACTGCAACTCAAAAAAACAAAAACATCTCACACCCAAAGTCGGGTGATGGAAAAAAACAAAAAGGAGGAACGGCTCAGGACTCGAGAGAGTACGGGTCGTACACGTGAAGGGAAAGGCTTTCCCCGAGTACGAGAGTATAGTGTTTTAGTGTTGGTGATACCCGAGGTAAAAATTTCTCCGTTGTGTCAGGGCGTAATAGGAATACTTGGTGATTCCTTGACAGTGAAGTCTGTCCCCCAGTATCAGAGCACAAACCGGTGGAATTTTCCCTCGACGCTATCACTAAATCATCCTAACACGTCTCGGCAAATTTCGCATTTTCGGGGCAGCGACCCAGTTAGAGATACAGACGCAGTTCCTGCAGAATATAAAAAGGGAAGTTATTCTACCGTAAGTTTTTGAACAAAAGTATTATTTTATTTAATCACGTATATTTTTGTGAATAAGACCAGATTTACCGCGTGTCTCGAGGGTTTAGAGAATTTAAGGATTTAAACGGGCATGTTAAAGCTTGATTTGAGGATCGTAGAAGTTTTCTTACGTTATTATTGTCTCATTTTTTTTACACAGAGTATCTTTTGGTTCGTGTGGTAGATAAGAGGAGAGCGAGAGCAATCGAGAAATAACAGAGTTGAATTTAGTTTTAAGCCAGAGCGAATTGGTTTTTCCGTTTTAATCAGGGACCACTTCATATATAACAAAAGAAAACCATATCTTGGTTAAATTCCATTTTACATTTATTTCAAGGTGATAGACAACCTTGGGGCTTATAAAAGCTGACACCGAAAAATTGTACTATTTTTAATTTTATAACATAAGAATCTTGTTTCACTACGGATAATATCCACGTTAAATGTCGTCATACTTCAAGGTCGTTGGTGATAAAGCACACGTAAACTAAAAATTTCGCTTGTGGTCACAAGGTAGTTGGCCTATGTTTATTTGTTTACTGAATCGAATGCGACCCAGATGACTGGGAATTATAGACAGAAAAATATAAAAAGGAAAGCCCTAGGTCTCTCGGGTTTCTTTCTATTTTTTCCTTTCTCTCTCTTTTCTCATTTACCATCCTACTAATATTATACGCGGAATCCGAAATTTTTTTTTTTTTGTGAGTAATTCCGGAGTATACCGGAGAACCGGATAAATATCCTATACTTACTAGTTGAGAGATTTATACCAGGGTACGTCTAATGTTTATTTTATATATATATTATAGTTGCTACTTCAGTGCGTAGACAGATTTCGTTAAGTTGTAAATTTAATTTTGACGCACGCATTATTATAAGTATAGTATTTTGACAAATGTATATATGATTGGTCTGATTTTTTTTCATATAGCTATTATATACGTTTAGTTACATACGCTGTGTGGTGTTTACCATAAGTTTTATTTTATCACCCTATCCCTCATCCCGTACTTCCCCGGGAGGGTGTACATACGTTGGAAAAAGGGGGCCGATTGCCGAGAACAAACCCTATCCTGGCAAGGAGATTATTCCGCTTTAAGCCCAGGCGTACCTAGCTCAGAAGTCGGACTGGATGTGCCTTACCCGCTCGGATTGCACAGAATTTCATTGGAGAGGAGGTATTACTCAGTGACAAAAATAAGAAGGGTAACGAGGATTTAGTAGAATAGCCCTGAGGTGCAACAGGAGTCATTAGACCGGCCTATTTTATTTTTTGCGATTTGCACCATTTTTTTTCTACAAAAATACTTTATAAAATCTAAAAAATATATTTATTGGATTTTATTAAATCAACCGAGATTAAAAACATATCCAAGAATCCCCGACTCTTTTTGTACACTCTTTATAATTGGGTAACATAAAAGTAGTATTTTTCTTACTTCTTTTAAAAAAACGTGTAGGTCGGAAATAGTTTAATATATTTTTTAAAAAATAATATGTCACAAAAATCCGAAAACAATGTTTTTTTTTTTAAATGTTAAAAAAGAATTGCAAATAATTGCGATTTTTTTTCAATTCCAGCTTAATAAGCCGCAATTAGATGGAGGTAAAAATATTAATCTAATTCCGGCCTATTTTAGTTTTACAATTTTCACCATTTTTCCACTAAAAGTCTTCTATAAAAAGTGAAAAATACGTTTAATAGACCTTTATAAATCAAGCAAAATCTTTCTTAATTCTATCATTTTTATTGAAAAACTGGTTGCCTAAAAAAACATTTTTTTCTCACTAAATCTTGTCTTAAAAACACCTAAAACTGTGTAATAAAAGTCATATTTTTCCTATTTCTGTAGAGAAACTGGTGAGCCGGAATTAGTTTTAAATATTTTTCGAATTATATGTTACATAAACTCGGAAAGAAAGTTTCTTGTTTTAAGTTACAAATGTGTGAAAAATATGTTTAAAAATAATTGCAATTTATTGCAATTCCGGCTCAATAAGCCGCAATTAGATGGAGATAAAAATCTTAGTCAAATACCGGCCTATTTTATTTTTGCAATTTTCTCCATTTTTTATACAAAATGTGAAAAGTATATTTAATACACCTTTATGAATCAAACAAAATCAAAAACATTTCTAAACAGCCTTAATTCTAGGAGTTATTGGTCAGAATTCCTTAAGAGGTGAAGTCAAATCACTTACCAAATATAGAGCAAATAACAACAGCACTGCACTTTTTCGTTGCACATAATTGTTTTAGGCGCGTGCCAGCATCCTCATTTTTATGCATAATTTGATTGGCGGATAAAGATCCTATCATAGAGTGGGTGCCATATTCAGATTCTTTTACGGCAAATATATATAAATCATGAGTAAACTTGATGTACGTATTTAAGCCGACATTACCTTACGATTTTGCATGAGCCGGTAATCACCCATTTTACCTTACTTATCTATTAGAAGAAGATTTAGAATTTTCCAAGGTAAATTTCATTATTTCTTAAGTACATTGTTGCCAGCTGGTATTGTAAAATGAATAAAACCAGAAGTAATTCCGTTTCAATTGATGATAATTTGATAGAATCTGTAATTAACAAATTGTTACCGAAACTAACTGCCAGAATTGATTTTGAGAAAATGTGTAAAAGGATTGATTCTTTGGAAGAGAAAATGTATGGGGCAATTCTGGAATTTTCATCGTTGGAAGCGGTTGTCCAATTCAATGATAAGGAATTAAATCTAATTAACAACAAATTGGAAGTCTACGATCAAAAGTTTAAGGCAAATACAATAAGTTTGATGGGAGTGAAGGATGAGCGGGATGAAAATTTGCTTGCCACGATTCTCACTATTTTTAACGACGCCATGAAAATAAAGTGTTCTCATTGGGAGATTTACAATACATTTAGAATCGGAAAATTTGATGGAGTACTAAGCCTAGAACTATTATTGTCGAATTTACTACAATTCTAAAAAGAACTGAAATTATAATGGGTCGAAAGTCACTACTAAGTTCAAATATTTATATAAATGAGAATTTGACTACTACATCGTATCAACATTTGCGAGCTGCTAAACTAAAGTTTGGCAAACAGGCGGCATGGTCAAGAAATGGCAGAATTTTTGTCAGACGTGACAACATCGTATCCTCAATCGCCCAATTAGCGGACCTAAACTAGCAAGTAATATTGTTTTATACAAAAACTTGTGAATCTGATAAATTTTGCTTTGACCTTTTTGTTTCAGTTTCGATATTTTTGGGGTAAAGGCGAGTGCACACTGGGGAAATATTGTGAATTTATTGTGATTTATCTAATTAAATTTTTTTTTTTTTATTGAAACATGACGCATCCACCAAAAGGTTATTAGCGACAATACAATAATATAATAACATTAGATCTTATACAATAAGTTTATAGATTCTAAATAGTCTATGATTCGCCTATGATATTGACAGTCTTTTCCGAGGAGAACTTCCAAACTGTTCGGAAAATTATTTGTTGCTCGTTCGACTGTGTATTTTGGACATGTAATAAGGACATGTTTTATGCTATCTACGACATTACACGTTGTACACATCGGGGGTTCACTATTTGTGAATAAATAGGAATGAGTATATCTTGAGTGACCTAGTCGAAGCCGCGTTAATACAACTTGTATTTTCCTATTTTTAGTAGTAGGTTGCCATGGAGATATATTACTCTTTACTTCCCTTAGTTTTGAACTGGAATTCGACCACTCGCGATCCCACGCACTATACACTTTCATTTTAAAGAATGCTTTTAAATCACTAGCAACGCTTCGACACTCACTTTCCGAATTAATATTAAAGATCGCATCACGCGCACTAGCGTCTGCTTTGTCGTTGCCTTCGATTCCAATATGCGATGGTATCCATATAAACTTAACGCTTCTAGAATTCAACTCGGCTTCCAGTAATTCAGCCTTTATTAGTTTTCCAATAGGGTTTTGTTGGTATATTTGCTGCAAACTTTTTAAAGCACTGAGGGAGTCGCTAAGAATGAGGCTGTTTGAAAATGTCAGCGAGTTTGCGAGTTGGAGAGCTTTGTATAAAGCAAAAAGTTCAGCAGAGAAAATACTGAGGCTGGGAGGAAGTCTGTATTGGGAAATATTCCCCGAATTTACAATGGCAGTCCCTACCCCTGTTTCACATTTTGATGCATCAGTGTATATTTTATTGCAATCACTGTATTGTTGTTCCAAAATTAAATTAAATTTATCCCTTAATGTTGCTGAGTTTACTTCGTTTTTGTTAAATATACTTAGTGTTGTATTAACGCTAGGGGTTTTGATGGTCCAGGGTGGAGGATGATCCAAGTCCACAGGAAATACAGGAGGAAATTGAATGTCCAAATTAATTAATCTAATTAAATTTGTTTGATTGATATTATTATATGGTATCGGATACCTATGTTGTTTATTTTTGTCTTGTAATAATTAATATATGTTCTAATAGTTATATGTACTTATATCTTAGTATTTCTTTCTTTTTTTATCTCTTTATTGGTATATGGTAATTCTACTATTAGCAAGATTATTATGCAAAATTTGTTTCATTTTATAATTATTATAATAATTATGATTAGTTGAGTTGATTATACAAGTATAAATATGTACCTATGTATTATTGAAGCTGAATTATTGTAGGATACCTATTATATATGAATATATTTTTGTTATTAGCATTTTGCATTGCCGGAAAATATTGATTTTCTTTTGCTTAAGAGCTTATTCGGTTGCCACAATTATGTCAACTACCCTTAGCGTTTACTTTCAAAATTATCGAGGACTTAATACGAAAATTAACGAGTTTTATACAAGTTGTTTGAGTGAGGACTTTGATATAGTTATTGCAGTCGAGATTTGGTTGCAGGAGGGCACTCTTGATGGAGAGATAGTAAACGCTGGATATTACAATCTGATAAGAGCTGATAGGATTATTGAATTTACAGGAAAATCAAAAGGCGGGGGGGTTTTTATAGCTGTTAAGAAAACATATAAAATCTTAGAAGTTTTAAAAATTAGTTCCTATTTTGAGGCGATTGCAATAGAAATTAAAGTAAATAGTACTAAATACACCTTTTGTTGTATATATATATATATATATATATATATATATATATATATATATATATATATATATTCCTTCGGAGAGTCAAACTAAGGTGTATGAAACAAAATTTGAACTTCTGCAAAGGCATATAGTGAATAATAACCAAACATTTATTTTTGGAGATTTCAATATACCAAGTATAACCGGTATTAATTATGAAAGCAATATTTATAATGGCATGGTAGAAACATTTCAAGACTTCATGGATTTTAATGGATTTAGTTTGTATAATGATATTAAAAGTTTTCAAGATAGAAACACTGGACCTAGTTATTAGTTCGGAAAGTAATATTAACAATTGTACAGTAGTTAGGGACGGTCTACCATTTGTTAAGGAAGATCTATATAATCCTGCATTGGAAATTATGATTACAGTTAGGTCCGATTCAAAAATAAATATACTCAATATAAAAGAGTCTAGATATGATTTTAAAAAAGCAGATTTTCTTAGGTTAAGCGAAAGTATTGGGGATGCAGATTGGAAGAAAGTTTTGGATGAAAAAATTAATGTGAATGTAGCATTACATGAATTCTACAATATATGGAATAAAATAATTGAAAATTGTGTACCTAAATTTGTTTTTTGTGAAAAGTCCAAAACTTTTCCAGTTTGGTTTACAAAAGAAATTAGGGATCTATTAAAAGAAAAAGAAAAACTAAGGATAGTGTCTAATGTATTCGATGAAAAATTCAAGGTACTGAGGAAAAAAGGTAAATCCTTAACCAAGTTGGAGAAACATAAATATAATAAAAATATAGAACAAAATTTAACAACAGACGTTAATCATTTCTGGAATTATGTTAACAATAAAAGAAGTAGCAGATCAAAACTTGGTAATTATTATTACAATGAAAGACAAGTGGATGAAAATGAAACCGCAAACGCTATTGCGGATGTCTTTTCATATCTCTGTTCGTCAGTTAAAGCCTCATATGATTTGAAATTTCCATGTGAAAGCATGGTAAGTAATGACACTTTTGTATTTGATATTGTTACGGAATTGGATTTTCATAAAGCGATAAAAAAACTAAAATCTAAAAAGCAGCTGGAGCATATGGAATCCCGCCCTATATCCTTAAGGCTTGTAGTGATTGGCTGAAACTACCCTTAATGCATATTTTTAATTTAATCCTAGCATCCAGTACTTTTCCATCCATATGGAAAACAGGTGTGGTTACTCCTATCTTTAAGTCTGGCAACAAAATGGATATTGAAAACTATAGACCAATATCAACAATGTGTGCACCAACCAAGTTATTTGAACAAACTATTTATTCAAATATGTATCAGTATGTTGAAAAGTATTTAGTATCACAACAACATGGTTTCGTGGCTAATAAATCTATTAGTTCAAACATGCTTATTATTGGTAATTATGGGTATGGGGCATTGGAGAATAGAACTCAACTCGACACTATATATACAGATTTTAGAAAAGCGCTTGACACGGTTGATCATGACGTTCTTTTATGGAAGCTCAGCGGGTTTGGTGTATCACATAGTTTTATTAAATTGATTAGTGATCATTTGCAAAACAGATATTTAGTGGTAAAACACAATGGAAATAATTCTGGCAAATTTGTAGCCAACTAAGAGGTTCCTCAGGGATCTAATTTGGGTCCCCTTCTATTTCTGATTTTCATTAATGACTTACCCTCGAAACTTGAATACTCGGAATGCTTGTTATTTGCGGATGATTTAAAAATTTTCAAACGTGTAGAAACTGTTAGAGATTGTGTTCTACTACAGAAATATTTAAATAGCATTTATGAGTGGAGCTTAATGAACAAATTATATTTTAACGTGAAAAAATGCTTTACTCTTACTGTGACACGTTCCAAAGATCCCAATATTTTTGAATATCGCATTGATACCGAACCCCTAAAACATTGTACAGAAGTAAAAGATTTGGGTATAACTTATGACAGTTCACTATCTTTTGCTAAACACATTAAAAATATTGCAATGTCTGCAAATCGGTTATTGGGATACATAATTAGACAAACTGTCAATTTCTCTAACATAGATGCCATCAAAATCCTTTATTTTGCACTTGTAAGAACTAAATTAGAATTTGGAAATCAAATTTGGTTCACTGAGTACCATACTACGCTATCTATTTTAGAAAAAATTGGTAATACATTTTTGAGATATCTTTATTTAAAAAAATATCATGTACGACCAGATTATAACATTGTTAGAACTATCCAACTTAGAAACGAATTCCAGATCTTATCGTTAGAAGACAGTCGAAAATTAGCTGCTTTGATATTTTTGTTTAAAATAGTAAATAATAAAATTAACTCTCCGGAACTTTTGTCATTACTAAGATTAAATGTCCCATCCAGAAAAACCCGTACATTATTTAATATTCCGCTTTTACATACAATCACTCGTTCCCCGCTTGTGACCATGTGTCGACTAGCAAATGAATTTAATGAATTGATCGATTTATCCTGGACAATGTCAGTAGACGTTTATCGAAAAACAATATTAAGGCAAATCATCACTCTATCAACTTAAAAGTAAATACACCTCGTACATATTTTATCAAATTAATACTCGTACAATGTACCTAGGTATTGTTAAGTTTATATTATAAGTGAAATATATAGTATATATTATGTTATCAATGTAAATAGGCCGTAAGGCCTGTTTTGATATAAATAAACAAATCAAAAAATGGATAAAATAATAAATAAATTATATTTACCAAGCAGTGGAGAAGCATCAGGATCACTAGTATGGATTGTAGTGGCTTGAGATGAATGTGGGAAATGTATACGAGACTGTATTCGAATGTTTGCAGTCTCACATAAAGGATGTGGAAAAAGTATACTTTTTTGGAGATTTTAATGTATCTAGTATGACAGGAATTAACTTTGATAGTAACATTTCTAATGAAATCTTTGACAAATTTCAAGATTTTATGGACTTCAATGGATTTAAACTTTATAATGATATCATTCATTTTCAAGGTAGGACGTTGGATTTAGTAATTATATATATATATATATATATATATATATATATATATATATATATATATTATTATTATAGTTTATTTTATATGGGAATTTAATTTGCCCTACGTTGGGCCGACATATTATTATGAATAGAATTGGGTGAGAAAATAGTTTAATTTGCCCGGTATGTTGAGGATTTAATATGTATGATAAACAGTTTATTTAACCAACATGAAAACTTCTCATCTCAGGGTAGAGTTCAAGTATTTTAAATAAAATGATTTTATAATTTTATATATGTTAGCGCCAAAGTTAATAAATGCTTTATATTTTTAAAAATAAATTTGTTAATCAGAATATGTTACTTTTTTTAATGATTTCAAATTAAATACGGTCCTGTCCTACTTAAAAAATATCTGCATAGTTCAATCGATTTCATTCAGAGCTTCTGCCTGTGGTAAGTAGATGGTGCACAAGTCACCAGATGAAATGAATAACTCAAGTAAATTTAAAAAAAAAACGTTCTTCAAAAGGAAAAACAATATTTAATTTAATGAAAATAAATACACTACACTTTTACAAGTGTTTTTTTTTTAAGAAAATCAACTATCTAAAAGGATGACTCTTTCATACAAATCACACGCACTCTGGTGAGATATTATTATAATATTAAAATACAGTTATATAATTTCATAAACATTTGACTTTCAGAAAACGGCGAAATACACTCTTAACAGCGTCTATGCATCACAAAATTTTAGTTTTTTTTTACAAATTAGTAAGTACGCTTGACCTCTTAATACATTAATAAATTAACTTGTAATACCTTATTTACTTCACGATTTCTGTTTGTTCACCTTTATTTGTACCAGATTCTCCTCCTGGAAAACCTCCCTGTTGGCATTCTGCTTCTACCAGAACAGGAATCGATGCTGTATTTCTTTCAAAGTCCAAACAGCTCACACAAATTCCACTATTCAATGTTTTTCGAAAACTATTTTGGCTATTTTACTTCCACCAGACACAAGACACCATATTGTAAAATAAAATTCATGATTAGTGTTTTACAACATTCAACAATTCCTTTTTTAATTATTAATATAAACTAAACTACTTACACTGATATATCTCTTGTAAGTCTTGTAAGTATAATGTATTTGTTTTAAATTCTATAGTCAAATTTTGTCTTCCAAATGATTTCAATTGATTTACTTTACCAAAAAAATTTTGCTGCTCCAAAAATCTCTTCCCAAAAAGAAAACCTACTAGTCAATAGCCCCCATAATCAACAACTTTTTCACATTCTGATTTTTTTTTTCGTTAGCAACACAGTTGTCGCCGATGTGATCTTTTTTAAATGTTTATTAACCAATCAAATTTGACTATTTATTTTATAACTCAAATTCTTCATTTCAACCAGTGGAATGTTCATCCATTATATCATGATATTATATTCTAAGGTTTTTAATTGCTTAGATTTCCTATATTATTTTCATTCAATAATATTTCTTAGTATTGTTAAAATGACATTTCCTAACCTCTAAGTATGTATGTCAAATGAATATTCATAATGTTTTAATAGATGACAGCTGTTACCTTTAAATATGTATGCAAAATGAAAATTCGTTTTCTTTATAAGTCATGTTCTCTGAAATTCACATTATTTTATATTTTCCTGCTCTGTTATGTCTAAACATCTACACTATCTCATTTTAATGTCTTAATCAACAAATATTACGAGATTAGCTTGACTTTACAGAATAAAGCATTTAGTTTCTTATTATGAACAAATTTTGATACTTGATCTCTTTGATAAAAGTTTCGTTAGGTAATTTATTTCATATAAATTGTTTATCACACCCATTCGCAATTATCCCTACATTATACAGTCTGTCCTTTCTGTATGTCTTCTCTATCGAATAGTGGATCGTACAGATTGTCTCCATTGAAATGTTTAAAAAAAATTTTTGACTTAAAAAAATTCTTTTAGATTACAATACATAATCTTAATTCTTCATTATTTGATATACAGGGTGTAGCATTATTTTTTCACAATAATATATATATATATATATATATATATATATATATATATATATATATATATATATATATATATAGGCTATTCACTCTTGTCAGAGTGGTGGCCGCTCTTTCGAGCTCTTAGACTTCTTTATTTGCGGGTAGTCACCCCGCGTTTTTCTTGTTTGTTTTCCTATAGATTGTCGTGTCTTTTTGCTTTTTCTGTTATCTTGTTACATTTTTTCCGGTCCTCTATATCTGTTTTCCAATCTCTTATATCCAATTTTTTCATATCTTCCTTAACTTGATCTTCCCATCTTGTCTTCGGTCTTCCTTTTGGCCTTGCTACTTGCGGTATCCAATTACTTATTCTTCTTATTATTGTTGTCGGCTCCATTCTGAGCACATGCCCGTACCATTTCAATCGTTGGGCTTTTATGAACTTTACAACATCCTGTCCTTCCATTTTTAGTCTAATTTCATGGTTCATCATAGTTCTGAAGTCGCCCTCTTCTGTTCTGACTGGTCCAAAAAATTTCCTCAATATTTTCCTTTCGGCACTCCTTAAAGTTTCTTCGTTTTTATTTGTCAAGGAGGTTGTCTCTGCGGCATATGTCATTGTTGGTCTGATATCGGCTTTATACAGTTTCAATTTGTTGTTTTTGGTTAGATATCTTTAAGAAATTTGCTGTATTTCCAGTATGCTCTGTTTCCTGATTTTACCCTTTCTGCCACCTCTATACTTCTGTCGTTTTTCTCGTTTATCGTAACACCTAGGTATTTGAAGTTGGCTACTTTTTTAAACTTGTGGTTCTGTACTGTGATTTCTTTAATACTCTCTGTTGTTTCCCTGCTGACTAACATATATTTAGTTTTTTTCTGGGTTTATCTCCAGACCTCTGCTTTTTGCTTCTTCAATCAGGTCACCTAGCATTTTATCTAAATTGCTCCTATTCCTTGCCTATAAGTACCAGATCGTCTGCATACCCTATTATTTGTGTCATGTTCTGGGCTATTGTTGTGCCTGTTTCTATCGGCTTAATCGCTTCATCTAATGCTATATTGAATAATACCGTTGATAATACATCCCCCTGCCTCACACCATCTACCATATCGATTTCCTCACTATAGCCCTCACTAGTTATTACTCTGGTTTTCGAGTTGTTTATTGACATTTTTGTCAGTCGAATTAACTTGTTTGGAATACCCATTTTCCGCATGTCTGCTATCAGTTTTCGCATGCTAATACTATCAAATGCTTGCTTAAAATCTACAAACAATATATTTAAATCGATTCCATATTCATAGTTTTTTTCTATCGTCTGCGTTATTACATGCACTGCATCTATAGTTGATTTACCACTTCTGAAGCCATATTGGTATTCCCCTAGCTTCTGTTCTGCGTATTTGTCTATTTCCTTTTTCATAAGCGATGTCATGACTTTGTATACTGTGTTAAGCAGGGTTATTCCTCGGTAGTAATAACATTTTGTTTGGTCTCCTTTTTTGAAGATTGGCATGGTTAGACCTAAGCGCCATTCTGCTGGCATTTGTTCTTTCTTCCATATGTTTATGAGTAATTCATATATATTTCTTTTTAGTTCTTCTCCTCCTTTCTTTATCAGTTCGTTAACTATTCCATCTGGTCCTGCTGCCTTCTTGTGTTTGAGATTTGTTATTATTTCTTCATATTCTGCATATGTTGGGAGGTATTCCTCTTCCTCTTCTGCTGTTACCTCAAAATTTGCTTCTGTAAACTCATCCTCCTTTAGATCGTCCTTGTAATATGTTTCCCATTCTCTTTTGCTAATTCTGGTCATTACTCTGCTTCTTCTACTTTGTTTTCTTATGTAATCATATAGTTTTTTATGATCTCGGTTGTCACTTTCTATTTCCATCATAAACTCCTTTATCCACTCCGACTTTCTTCCGACAGCATTTGTCCGCTTCTTTCTTCTTTTTCTTGTATTCTTTCAGTTATGTCTCTCCTTCTGTATTTAGCCATTGTTTTCGTGCTTGATCTTTTTGTTATTTTTGTTTTCACATTCTTTATCGTACCATTCTTTACATCTTTGTTGCTTTTTTTGTCCCAGTATATCTTCGGCTCTTTTCGTAATACTGTTTTTTATGTTCTCCTATTTTTTCTCTATATTTCCATCTGGATCTTGTGTTAGTCTTTCTCTTAATACTTGTCTGTATATTTCTTCCGTATGTTCTTCTTTTAAATTATCTATGTTCCATTGTTTTTTGCGTGTTTCCCTTTGAACGTTCCTTAGTATCTTCATTTTAATTTTCACCACAACTAAGAAATGATCCGAATCCACATTAGCGCCTCTGAATGAACGAGTATCTTCTACTGTTTTCAGCCATTTTCTTGATATGAGTGCGTGATCTATCTGATTCCCTTCATTGGAGCCTGATTTTGTCCATGTCACTTTATGCTCCTTTTTATGTCTGAATTTGGTACTTATGAATGTGTCGGTACTTATCCCAAAATTGCAGAGTCTTGAGCCATTGTCGTTTGTCCTGTCGTGTATCGTTTCTTTGCCTGCAACATTTTCGTTATATTCTTCCTTTCATGTCATTTCTAGGTATTTTCTCCCAAACCTCTTGCAGCTTGTCATAGAATTCTTCTTTGTCTTCACTAATTGTGTCCTCTTCTGGTGCGTAAACATTTATTATTGTTAGATTTGCTTGCGTATTTTCAATCCTAATTGTGGATATTCTTCCATTTACTGCTTGGAAAGTCATTACTTTGTTTCTTAACTTTTTATTCACCATAAATGCTGTGCCATTTTCCCCTGTTTCTTTTCCCCTGCGTAATAATGTGTGTATCCTTCCTTATCTATTCTTCCATCACCCTTCCATCTTATTTCCTGCAGTGCTAATATTTCAAGCTTGTATTTTCCCATTTCTCTAGCTATCTTATTCATTTTACCAGCCTTTAACATTGTCATTATATTCCATGCGGCGATCTTAACCGTTTGTTTATTTCCTTTTTGCTTCATTATATTTATTGTACCTCTCTTGTTTGACTTTTTCTCTTTCATTTGCATCGCCATTTTCGTTGCCCGGTTAGTATGCGTATTTTCCATTCCTTTGAATTTTATTCGTTTTTTGAATTTACCAATTTTTCCGTTAATTTGTCCCATTTCCATTCTTCCCCATCAATAATTATTTTACTAAAGCCAATCTTCACCATTTTTCCATTATTTCTTTCACTTTGTCTCTTTATCTTCTGCATTATCCAATTCTATCAAACAAGCTTTATCACCTAACTTACGTGCTGTCTTAACTTGTATTTGGATTTCCAGTTGCTTTTCCATGAAAGTAGTGACAGCTTTTATTAACTCCTTTGAATCCGTCATATCTATTTTTAGGCCAGTAAAAACAACGTTGTTTTTCCTTCGTTCATTTTCTATCCATTCTTGAGTAGTTTTGATATTTCTTTCTTAATATCTTCATTCTCCTTCTGTATTGTTTCGTACATTTTTCCGAGGGTCTCGTTTTCCTGTTTTATTATTTGAATCTCTTCCCTCAATTCTTGCTGCTCCTTCCGCATTTCTTTAGTTCCGTTTTTCATCTCCCTCATTTCTGTTTTCATTTCCTGCATCATTTTAGAATTTGATCTAATTTTTCCTCTTTCTTGTTTTTTATTGGTGGTGGTGATCTCATTGTCTTCCTTCCTATTTTTCCCGAACGGTTCTTGATCCTCTTCTCCTGTATCTCTTCTTCTTTTATATCCCTCGTCTGTAGAATCGCCCTCCATTATTAATTTCTTAAGGGACTCCTTTTTTTTTAGTGTGTATTGTAATAGAATAGGATTTAGTAATTAGTTCAGATAATAACTGGAATAATTGTACAGTAACTAAGGATTCTCTCCCGTTTGTTAAGGAAGATGTATACCATCCTGCTCTAGATATTATTATTGAAATTAGATCGGGTGTAAAATTGAAAAATATAAGTCCAAGAGAAAGTAGGTATAATTTTAAAAAAGCGGACTTCCTAAGTTTAAGCGAGAGCATTAGAGATGCAAACTGGGAAAAAGTTATTTATGAGAAGATTGACGTAAACCGAGCTTTACACGAATTTTATAAAATTTGGAATGAAATTTTGATCGAATGTGTTCCTAAATTTTCTGTTAATGGAACGGTAAATAAGTTTCCGGTTTGGTTTATCAAGGAAATTAGGGATTTGCTTAAAGAAAAATGTAGGGTTAGAAGGTTGAGATCAGTGTCTGATTATTACTGCCAAAGATATAAGAATTTGAGAAATAAGGTGAATAGTTTAATTAAGTCAGAAGAACGTAAACATATAAGAAATATGGAAATAAGCTTAATTACAGATATCAATAGTTTTTGGAATCACATAAATAGTAAAAGAAAAATTAATTCTAATTTTGGCAATTACATTTACAACGGAGAACAAGTCTCGGAGGAGGAAACTGCTGATGCATTCGCAGATTTTTTTTCTTCCGTATACTCATCGGTAAAAGCATCTTATAATTTAAATCGTACAGCAGAAAAAACTTTTCTCAATGATGTTTTTGTGATAAGTTCCATTACTGAATTAGATTTTAAAGCCGCAGTGAGAAAACTAAAATAAAAAAAGCTGCCGGCGTGGATGGGATACCACCTTATGTCCTTAAAGCTTGTAGTGATTGGTTGGTGCATCCACTGCTACATATATTTAATTTAATAATCTCTACTAATAACTTTCCAACAATGTGGAAGACGGCTTTAGTAACTCCTATTTTTAAATCTGGTAGTAAAATGGATGTGGAAAACTATAGGCCTACATCAATAATGTGTGCACCATCCAAGTTGTTTGAGCAAATCATTTATTTAAGTTTCTTATCAATATGCTGAAAAGTACATAGTATCTCAGCAACACGGTTTCACGGCCAATAAATCTACCATCTCAAACTTATTTATTTTCACCAATTATGCAGATGAAACTTTAGAATGTAAGTCCCAATTAGATACCGTGTATACAGATTTTCGTAAAGCATTCGACACGGTTGATCATGACCTGTTATTGACGAAATTAAATAGGCTTGGATTATCCGACAAAGTGATTAAATTGATAAAGAGTTATTTGCGAAATAGATTTTTGATTGTAAAACATAATGGAAACACTTCTGGTAAATTTGAAGCCAATTCAGGGGTTCCCCAAGGCTCCAACTTGGGGCCTCTCTTATTTGTAATCTTTATTAACGATTTACTAACAGCTCTAAAATATTCAGAATGTCTCTTGTTCGCTGATGATCTAAAAATTTTCAAACGCATACGGACGGTTCGGGACTGTATATTGTTACAAACAAAGAGATTTAAATAGTGATTTTGAATGGAGTTCTCTCAATAAATTATATTTTTATGTGAAAAAATGTTTCACTCTATCTGTGACACGTTTGAAGGATCCTATTAGTTTTGAATACCAAATGGATGGGGAAACTTTGGTGCGCTGTACAAAGGTAAGGGATTTAGGCATCACATATGATCACATGTTGTCTTTCACTGAACATATAAAAAATATAGCAAAGTCTGCGAAGCGTCTGTTGGGTTTTGTAATAAGACAAACTTTCAATTTTACAAATATAGATACATTAAAAACTCTTTATTATACCTTAGTAAGATCAAAATTAGAGTTTGGTGCTCAAATATGGTTTGGTGAGTATCAGACTACTTTATTCATGTTGGAGAAAATTCAAAATAAATTTTTAAGATACGTTTATTATCAAAAGCATTATACTCGCCCAGAATATAATGTAGTTAGGAGTGTTCACCTAAGAAATGAATTCAAAATATTATCTCTAGAAGACAGAAGAAAACTAGTAGCACTCATTTTTTTATTTAAAATTGTTAATAATAAAATAAATTCACCTGAAATTCTATTTTTAGTAAGATTTAATGTTCCATCAAGAAGAACACGCACTGCGGTAATGTTCAATATTCCATTATTGCTGACTACCACCAGGGCCCCTCTTGTGACCATGTGCCGATTAGCAAATAATTTTAATACCCTTACAGACTTAGATTGGTCAGTCTCCCAAAATGTTTTTCGTAAGACAGTATTGAGACAAATTGTTAATTTATCGATGTAACAGCTGTTTTTGTCTCATCACTGTCATTCATTTTGATTAGATGTGTCTCACATTCTCTGTCATAGGTTTATTTTTTGGTAACTTAGGTTATAGCATAGTTTTGAACTTACCTATGTTTGTTAATGTATTATATATGGATTTTTGTTTTGTTTTTATATTATCCTTGTAATTAGACCGCAAGGTCTGTTTGGATATAAATAAATAAATAAGTGTCTCGGTTGCTCTAATGGTGTGGTATCTGCAATTCTAAAAGTGATTGTAGTAATTATTCCCTTACACATATTCCAAGAATGTATTAATTAATCCTGTCAGAAAGTATTAATTAATCCTGCGGCCATGTGACGAAAAATAAATATCAATAACAGCTGATTGTAATGTCTACTTAAATTGAATATTTACCAGACTGAATAACTATTTTTGTTGGTGGATCATTCAATAGAATATGACCATCAGATAGCTGAAACAAACGCTTGGTATATTCTCCTTTGGAAAAAATTTTTTCTTCAAAGTGAACTTCACACAATTCATAATTCTTTTGTGAATTATCTGTAACCTTTCCAATCAAATCTATACGGTTACAAGCTTCCAACCATAAATGTAGCCTAAAAAGTAAATAAAGGTAGGTATATTTTTATATTATCACATGTCTATGAAAGAAATCAACTATTAATTTATATTGAATATTATGTATTATTATTCAACATATTTTTTTGCTGAACAGGGCTCTTCAGCAGAAAGCTTATTGTAGAATAACATATGTTGTTAAAGGTAGAGGGACAGATCAATGTTAACAACCAAAATCATAGAATTACATAACTTACAATGCATATGTACATGTAAAGTAGAATGTAAAATATTGAAAAATGACTATATACCTATAATATATTGCATATAGAAACAATTTCACTTACCTCACAGGGTCTTTGGGAAAACCAAACATAGTTATCTTTTCTCATGTTCTAGAGTGATATCCACGACCTATACAACTTATTCTCCCCATAACAAATGCAACATTTTCTCACTAAGAGTTCCACTAGTCACTTTCACTAAACGGTATTTTTCAAATTCAAAATATATATTAACAAATAAAAAGCGTATTATTGTTTAACAACAAAGAATATACTTTAGTTAACAATGAAATATGACATTTACGTGAAACACGTATAAAACCATAGCGTCTATCACACATGCGCATTCAGAAAATGAATTGTCAAAATGCTTTCTTGTTGTTGGTGTATTCTTTGATTTTACCTAAATTTAATGTACTACGCCACGACAAAATCTTATTCTTGTGACTTAATTTGCTACTTTTTGCTATTAGCTAAATGTAGAGAATAAACATTTGATTAATACAATGGAATTTTTGTTTTACATTGCCACATTTATTGTTACAGAAGTATCACTTTGCTCCATTTTCTGGGGTAAACTGAAACAAAACCTCATTGTCAAAATAAGCTGAATAGTTCCTAAAAGCAATGGTTTATTTTTTTAGGATTTATTCAGTGTGTGTCCACATGCATTAAGTATACTACGACATCTTTAACAATAATCAAAATATCTGGGAGATACGAATTTTTCATTTGTTAGCTATTCCACTTTGCCCTACTCTTCCCTACATGCCGCTCAATAAAGAATTGAGGGTTACGACGTTCCCCTCGTATCCTTCTCACCCTCGCTCGACCACCATATATGTCTAGGCTGAACCGGGATTCATCACTAAAGACGATAGTGTTTCATTCCTGATTCCACACTAGTCGTTTTTGGCACTACTGAAGTCGATATCTTCGATGTTCGAAGGTTGAAGGTAACACCAGCTGAGGTCGATATGAAAAGAGTCCAAATCTTCTTATCCATCTAAAAATACTTCGCATTCCAAAGAACCTTCCATTGCGTGTATTATATATTACTTTTCCGCCCAACCTATCTAATATGTGAGAAAAGTATTGGTTTACCCCAAGAAAAGTTGGAAATTTGAAATTTTTTTCCATCAACAACAACCCAAAAAAACGGTTTTTAGAAAAAAAATCCTGTGTGTATGTCGTCGTCGTCGTTGTCGTTGGCCACTTCTCGTAACATATCTTGTTAGCACGATACAGCCTCCGGAGTGCAACAAGTCACCAATTTTATGATTGAATATTGTTAAGGATATGTCACAGATGAACCCTATTGATTTTCATCTCACCAGAGCCAGCACAACGGGTGCTATGGTACTAGAAGTACGACATTTTAATCGTTTTTTGATAAATTTCAGTTTGTTAGCACGATACAGCCTCCGAAATTCATCAAGTCACCAATTTTATGATTGAATATTATTCAGGATACTTCACAGGTGAACCCTATTCGTTTTCAGCTCACCAGAGCCAGTACAACAGGTGCTATAAGCTCACGAGAGCCAGTACAACAGGTGCTATAGTACTTTAAGTACGATATTTTTTTCATTTGTGGAGAAATTTAAGTTTGTTAGCACGATACAGCCTCCGGAGTATAAACAAGTGACCAATTTTATGATTGGATATTATTCAGAGCGTCTCAAAAATGAATCCTATTGATATTCAGCTCACTAGAGCCAGTACACCGGGTTCCATGGTACTTGCAGTACCAAATTATTCTCATTTTTGGAGAATTTTCAGTTTGTTAGCAAGATACAGCCTCCAGTGTGTATATAAGTGACCAATTTTATGATTGAATATTGTTCAAGGTGTCTCACAGATGTACCCTATTGATTTTCAGCAGAATAGAGCGATTACAGTGGGTTCTGTAAATCCAGATATATTACGTTTTTGGTTAATTTTGGACAAATTTCGGTTAGCACGATACATCCCCCGAAGTGACAATTTTATGATAGAATATTATTCAGGTCCACAGATGCGCAAAAGTTAGTTTTAATCTTTAAAACCGATTATTTTTTTAATGGAACGTGCGACTTTTTATCTTCCAATATTCTAGAAAACTGTACGAGATAGAAAAAATTAAATTTATATTAGAATTCAGTGCGTTTGTTTGTTATGAAGTAAGCCAAAATTTTTATTTAAGTGTAATTTTCAAACATAATTTTGCAAAGCTGGATACAATTTTTAGTGGCATATGCTTTTATATTATTATGTCGCCGCCTATGTCCACTATAGATTATATTCAACAAGAAAAACCCCGACGTTAAAGCAGTTTTACCAGTAACAAACAGAATTCTGAACAAATAACATGATATATTTACTATTTTATGTCGTCTGTTTTGTGTTTGTGAATGCTGAGTATGAAGTTCCCGAGGCAATTATTGAAGTATCTCGACCAAGGGGATTCAAAGTATCTATTCCAGGTGGGTACATTAATATTTCTTTACGTCAAAATGTTAAAGCTGATTCCGATCTTGTGCGCAATGGGCATGGATAGGTTTTGTAATAAGTGAATATTATGGGATCGGAAAATCTGGTGAAGTCTAATTGATTATGATAGACAAAGTTCAAGATACGTAGGTATATGGTGAACGATATTCACAGCGAGTGAGGTGTTATCCTCACCATCCACTCCATAAATAAAGAATAAAGTAAAAACTTTTTTATTTAGATTAATTTATGGGATAAATCCAATAAAATATGTTTAATGAAAATGTATCCAGGGAAAGGGAAGAGAAGATAATAAATTTTTCGAAACTATACAGTGTGTGTCACTATGTAATATAAAAAGCTAAATTCAATAAACAGATAAGAGCTCTTTTGTAAATGCTGAGAGGTTGTACTTTTTGATTGGAAGCTTAATAGAGACTCGTAAATTGAAAACGTACCTAATGTTATTTGTAAGGTATAGAAATCAGATCAAATTGACAATACATTAATCAATATACAGACTGGGCCACAGAAAACAGTCCACCCCGATATTTGGCAGTATTCATTAGATTTTAAGGAAATGATGAAACATGTCGATTTTTGATCTAAGGATACAGATATTTGTCATGTGTCCACTTCTCCAACTCCTTATTGTTAAATAGGGAATATACCTCATTAGAAAAGCATTTAGACGGTATTTAGACATAATTATAATTTTTTTCTATATTTATAATTACCATTTTGGAAATATTCAAAAAATACCTAAATTTATTAACTAACAACAAAATTAAACAAACTATACCAAATTACAAATTTTTTGCCAAACTTGTTACTTTTCCACCCAAGCTATTTACTTAATATGCGAGAAAAGTGGCTTAACCAAAAAACTTGGAATTTTGAAAAAAAAATGAGTTATTTTTACGTTTTTCATCAAGAACCACATTAAAGAACGGTTTTTGGAAAAAAAATCCTGTCTGTATGTCGTCGTCTTCGTTGTCACTTTTTGTTATATGTCTTGTTAGCACGATACAGCCTTCGCAGTACAACAAGTCACCAATTTTGTGATTGAATATTGTTCAAGACATCTCATAGATGCATCCTATTGATTTTCAGCTATGGTACTTGAAGTAAGACATTCTTATAATTTTTTGAGAAATTTCAGTTTGTTAGCACGATACAGCCTCCGGAGTGCTATAAATCACAAATTTCATGATTGAATATTATTCAGGACATATCACAGATGAACCTAATTGATTTTCAGATCACCAGATCCAGTACAACAGGTGCTATAGTACTTTAAATACGACAATTTTGTAATTTTTGAAGAAATTTCAGTTTGTTAGCACAATACAGCCTCCGGAGTGCAACAAGTCACCAATATCATTGCGTTGCGTTTAATTTTTAAGAGGTGCTGCACTTTAAATTTAATTAAGCCTTTTTCGTAAAGATAGTTTAATTATCGAAATAAATCGTTGACGATAATTATGTATAAATACTCCATCTAAATACATTTCTAATGATGTGCTACTCATGGTATATTCCCTATTTAAAAACAATGGGCGGGGAAAGTGGAAGGGAGGGGGTTGACAAATGACAGATATATGTATCGTAAAAATGTGTTCCCTTAGAACAAAAATCGACAGGCATTTCCATATAATTCAATGAATACTGCCAAATATCGGGTGGACTGTTTTCTGTGGCCCACTTTGTATATTGTTACTCGTCAAAGTCAAAAACGATTTCTATAAACACTGAGATTTATTACTATTACTAATATGTAACCCAACAAAATAGTCAATTCAATTTTAAAACATCTAATACCCCTAGTGGGGTTGCGCCGCAAAAATGCTCTCTAGATCCTCTTGTTGGGGTGGATTAGTCCCCATGTTCCATGTCTACACTTTATCGCTTATTTTCCGCCACAACTTCCTGTTTCCTGTTTATTCCTGCCAGTTTCCAACTCCTAATCTTCTTAGGCCTGCCACGTCTTTTTCCACCACCAAGATCCCAGTGTATCATATTGTATGCTATAGATACAGTTTTCGATTGGCATTGAAAAATATTTCAAAGGTATGACCGTCCTATTGAATTTATTTAAGGTGCAAATGGTTTTATTACAGGAATTCCCATATCTATCTTTTCTTCAAAGATTCCGTCTGTATTAACCGTGGAAGTTCATAATATAAAAACAAAATGAATTTTACAAACATTACAATATTTCCAGTCAAAAGAATTCTAATTTTATGGTGTTACAACTTTAACAACACTCAATAAAAATGGTATTTTGAAATGTGATATTTTTCTATGCATATAACATGTCACAGGCATAAAATGAATTATATCTTTAAATTTCCAATAACAAGTGGTTACAAAAATAATTTATCCACTTCGCCGACAGACTAACAATGATTCACACTTTTGTTAAAGTACAGTCTACTATTAATATTTCAACTGAAGCAATCTGAAAATCGAATGGGAAAAACGATTGGACAATAAAACAATTTATAAAACTCCTATTTCTGGATACACCCTAAGAGAGGTAGGGGGTGGGGGTACGGAGGGAGGTAGTTAGAGAGTGAAAGATAGAGAGAGCGAGAGAGAGAGAGAGCACGAGAGTTATCACAGTGCAGCCTCCGGAGTGCATACAAGTAACCAATTTTATAATTGGGATTTTTTTAGAAATTTCGGTTTGGTAGCACGATGCAGCCTCCTAGGTGTATGCAAGTGATCAATTTTATGATTGGATATTATTCAGGGCGTCTCATAGATGAACCCAAAACATCGGGGTTATTTTGACACTTGTTGGAGGCAATGTCATTTTTTTGGTCACCGATAAATTATAACTAGATTTTTTAACTCTGGTTGATATTGATTTTGTACTTAGTGGTTTCACTCCATTGGTCACATCAGATATTTTGGATCTAGCCTCAGTTGTCTTATTGGCGAGGTTAGTAGCATTTTTCACTGTTCTGGAGAGTTTGTCATTGAAATTTTTACTCAAATCGGCTACTGATGCGTGATTTCCGTTATCAGCTTCATCAGACAAATTGTTTGTATTAGCATTGTGAGAGTATGCCACACTGTTAGAATATATACCTTCCATTTGGTCGTTTACCTTTTTATTTGATATCTTCAACTCTATTGGCGGTAAACCAGTTTTATATTTTGTTTTGGTCAAAGATAATTTATTGCGTATAGGAATCGCATCATACTCTAGCATAGTCCTCTTCTTCAGTATTCCTATGAATGGGACATCATCTGGCTGGTGGTTATCTATATTTTTTAGTACACTGAGGTCCAAAAGCTTGTTGGAGGCATAATTTATAAAATTGTCAACGTATGTATTATCAGAAGGCACACATTCTGAAGAAGAGAATGAAGATGTTAAATAGAATTTCGGAAAAACGAAAGATCACATGTTTTAGGGTCGGTAATGTGTGAAAGTTTGAAAGTGGTAGAAGAATTAGGTTTCTTATGATTAGGTTTCATAAAAAGTTCTTCTAGAGGCTTAGAACGGGGAAATGTACCGAGAAAAGATTAAGCGTTTCCTCTTTGAATTGCAATACTTATTTGTTGTATAAAGAACAAAGTTGCTCTTGAATCATTGGTTTCTATTGATATTTCTTATATACCGATTTCTTTAATGAATTTCAAAGCTTCATGACCGAAAACACCAGAGGTTTGAATTGCTACAGGAATAAGAATGTAAATGTTCTCCAAATTTTTGTATCCATTGATTTTAAAAGTTTCGCCTTGTAAAACTGCAGCGCCTACGGAAGTAGATGTGGATCGGACATGGGACGGAGCCCAAGTGTCAGTGCAAGTGAAATCCCATATAACTGGTATGCCGCGTTGCCATGGAATGAGGGTCATACCATCTGGACGTTTACCGTCATCGCGGCAAGTACCTAACGGTTCCAAGGAACAGGGAATCTTTGCAGAAGACAGGCCTCGTTTGATTAGGTCATTTACTGCAGAATGACGTGAAAAACGGCCGGCACTTAATTTGCAGCTTAGGCCGTGTCTACCGTATTCATCAACATCAGCTCCGCAACGACAGCCATGTTTTACACAAATTTGACAACCTAAACGGAGACTAATAGAAATACGGAAACTTTCGTCATCTAAAAGCGTACCTAATGGGCCGACGGTATAGCGTTCACCCATGCTCCTGATTCCTTTGAAATTGCTGCATTCAAACGAGCCTTGTCTGGTAAATTGATAGCTTTCTGTAGCAGATGTCAAATATTTAATGTTGACATATGACATATTCATAAGACAAATTCAAGCAGACCAAAATCTGCTATAAGAGTTGTGCCATTTTTTATTGGCCGCAACTGTACATAATACGGGGGGCATTATTTCTACCTTTACCATCGCTAGTTTTCATTTTAAAGATGCTGGACGACAAAAAATATGAGATGTTGTTTTGGTAAATTGGAATGGATACCGATTTTTTAATTGGCAACTATATTTTTTTTGGAAGGCTTTCGTTCAGAATTCTAATCATCAAGTTAGCCCTTAATGCCCTTATACGTTTGTGGTCGCTTCAAACTCTAACTATTGCTTCATTTTTTGAATACATTCCACGTAGCACTTAATTATGGTTTGTTTTCTCAATGTACATTCTCGGGTAAACATTTAATCTAATGTTTTCCAAAAAATCACTTTTAAACTAGGGTAATTAACTTCATACAGAGGAATATTGAATGCAATCATGATCTGATGAAAATTTTATGTTTCAAATCTTGAAATTGTTTCTAGATGAGCCGGGTGTCCGTTTATTCGCTTTCCATGGAAAAATTAATCAAGATTTCGAAGGTTTAGAAGCTGGGACGTTTGCGAAAGATATATTGCAAGCAAAAGATAGACAATGGTCTTTTGTTGATAGAGAAACTAAGCTCAAACCAGGTGATATCATATATTATTGGCTGTACGTAGATTTCTTCGATGGAACTAGGACACTTGGTTACAGAAGATTTGGTGATTATCGTGTTCCAGGTAAATATGAATATGTTTCATTCAATATCAAAATTAATCTTAACGGTATTTGTACCTACGATTGGGTGAATTAATTGAGAGTTGGATATTTTAAATATGTCATACATCATTTTACATTTATATGAATTGGCATGGAATATTCGGCAGTCAAAAGATTGTCATCAATATGTTTAAGTTTTTAGCTTCAACCAACTGGTTATGGACTTGCTTACGTTTAATATTATGGGATTTTGAAAGCTAGCAAGATTTATAAATTCATAAGCAAAAACATAGGTTTTAGTTAAATATTTGCGGCTAATAGAGCTGCAATTTATTATTTTCCACCCATGGAACAATATTATCAGATACTGATAAGTAGTTATAGGGGAAAAGTGCCTCAGATGGCATACTTTTAAAAAAATTCATAACAAAAGTGTCTCCTAAATAGTTTTCTTTATTTTTCGACAACCAATAATAAAAGACATTGTAGAAAAAAACTTGTGTTTAATATTTTTCACATTTGAAGGATAAACAAAAAGAATATTGTAATTTTTTAAAACTCTATTACTATGTCGTCTCGCCCACAGGGTAACGACGAGTTGGCATAGCATGAGGTGATGAGATGGCAATGATGGTATACTCCTCTTTAGTCTCTGCACAACTCACAAACAAAAGTTTTCACACGAGGTGAAACATCAGCACATTCACAGTGTGCCCATTTTTACATCGGATACATCTAATCCATTTTTCTGTGGATTTTGATGTATAAAAGAGGCTGTTGCAGTAAATACACGCTGCATCATCATCCTCGTCAGTTTCAATTCTATCATCGTCGCTGAAAAAATTACTCATTTTTAATACGGTTTTTGCTTTCTTTGCTGCCATTCTTGATTCTTTTTTAGTTTTTTCTGCAGTTTTTATTTTCAGTATTTCGATTTCAGGTGTAGTATTCAAAATTCCAAATTTTCCACTGTTTCCATTTCTTCTCTTTTTTTTCATTTCAACTTTTGGCAGTGGATATATTTCAGATGGCTTCATAAGAAATTATTCATATTATGGTCTTCACTAATCTTCTTTCTATTCTCAAGTGTTTGGAAAACCAAGTGACTTTCTTGCGTATTTATTACCACCTCCTTCTTCTGCGTATCGTCTTGTTCGTTTTCACGTTCATCACCTTGTATTTGAGTGTCACTTCCATATTCAACTGGTCCATTCTCCACATATTCTTGATTTTCAACTTCAATTGTCTCTACGATACCGTTGGCTTGCTCTGCTCCTACATCTGTAACTTCAGCAGCATGGATCAGATGATCGGGAAATACGTCTCTATTGAATGGAAAAATAGCAGTTATTGCAAACCCACTTGTAGCATTTTTCATAGTTGCAGCTTTCTGGTAGGCCTCCCTAAAGATTTCACCTACTTGAAAATGGGTAACCACTCTTCCAGGATGTAATTTCAGACATTTCTGGAGCTCTTGGTTATAATACGTCGTAAGGGGGCCAAAAAACGAAACATCCAAGGGCTGCACGATATGTGTACAGTGTGGCGGAAAGCAAAACAGAATTATACCGTTATCCTTGGCGTATGTTTGTGCCTCCAGAGTTTTATGGCTTGTATAACCATCAAGAAGTAAAAAAACATTTTCTTCACGTGATGGCTTTAACATTCTTACAAAATATTTCAGCTACTTCAAGAATATTTCGGCATTAGTCCATCCATTTTCTTGAGCAAATGCAATTGAATCTGCTGGGGCGTTATCCATTAGTTCATTTTTCATATTTTTTGAGGAAATATGAAGCATGGTGGAATATAGTTCCCCCCAGCACTCATCGCACATACAACTGTGAAGTGTTTTCCCTTTTCAGCGCTTGTCAACACTCCCACCTGTTTTCGACCTTTAACTGCAAAAATTCGACAGTTTTTGGAAGGAACTGTTCAAAATCCGCTTTTGTCCATATTATACATTCTGGTTGGATCGTAGATTATTTCAGTCAAGGCATTTTCCAAAAGGTCGAAATATTTTGAGATCTGTTGCTTATTAAATGCCATAGCTCGAGCTGCTGAAGTTGATTCAGGCATTCATAATGATATTTGAGGATTTACTCGCCTAAATCCTTTCAGCCAATAATTACCTGCCATCTTTTTTTCAAGGTTGAATTGATGACGAATGCAGTTCTGGACAGCCAAGTCGAATGCCAGTTTTTTCACGTCCGAAGTTGTCATTCCAAAAAATCTTTCTTCCATGTTCTTGATATGTTTAACGATTTCGGCTTCCACATCTTTATTAAAAGTTACTCGTTTCCCTCCCATATAACCTTTGACAGCACCCACACTAAATTGGTTCGTACCTTGACAACATCTTCGTAAAGTACTAAAAGGTACACCAAATGTTTTTGAAGCGAGCAACCAACCCATTCTTTTCTCTTGAATTGCATTTATGGCCGCTTCCATGTCTTCTTCTCTCCACTGCAACCGATTACTTTTTCTGTAATATTTGCCTACCATTTTCTGAAATGATTAATTAAAAAATAGAGATCATTTATACTTTCCAAATTCACTACATTCATTGAATAGTGGCTGACAGTGCGAGATGACATACTCGTCCTACTGCTGTGTATGCCATCTAGGGCTGAAGTATGTGCACTAACTTCATTACTATTTTCTTCTTTTTGAGACGAAATACTGAAGATTTCATGCGACCAAAATGTGAGGTTAGGATAGATGATTTGAAATGTTAAAGAAAATTTATAAGAAAATTACTAAGTATGCCCACAAAACACAACTAACGAATACTCAGAAAATATTTCTTACCTTCAGAATCACAGAATATTTCGTATAAGTTTGGTATATCGAGGTAGATTTACAGGCACTTTGTGAAAAATGCACATAATGCAAGTTAGTCCACTGCACTGAGTTATTAGCGGTAAATTCAAATATAACTATGAGATTTAACTCCTATGCCAACTCGGCCAATATGCCCATCTCAGGCACTTTTTCCCTATTGTTTTTACTATCCGACCTAAACAATAACGACACTCCTGAAAGATATGATTTCTTGGGAAATCCGTTATTGATTGTCCCAAAATATGTGTCTCTGCTGAAGAATTTTGACAGCTAAAGAATTTGTTTGGTGCTTAAAGGTGTGTGCGAAATGAACCAACGAGATTGATTTTTAAGCTTGTCTTTCTTCAACGATGCATTATCTGGAGATCCATGGGTGGGATCGTGACAAATAGAATTCTATTTTAGTGACGTCAACCAAAAACAGACGATAATCTTGAAATTTGGTATTACGTCACATCACTTGCGATTGTAGAAATCTAGGTTCGGCAATCTTTGACATAATAGTATCTATTCAGAAAACATCTTTGTTTTTTGACATTTTCAACAGTCTCTAACTTAAAAAAGAAGTGATATAAAATGAACAGTTATAAACGATACTAAAATTAAATGAGTTTCCAAAATTACGGGCATTTTTGTGCTCCTCAATATAAGGTAACTATTCTTATTATAGATGATGCTTGCCCAAATCTTGGGTGCAATTTTGGTTGATAATGATGAACATCTACAAGAAATTCAACAATATAATATTGAAAGAGAGATACACAATTTACTGATCTGTTTCGATTAACTGAAGATATGAAGTGCTGATGGATATTTTTAAGCCTATTTCCATAACTTTGGGATTTCCCTCAACAGCTACCTTGCCCATTATGGCTGAAAGCCTTTCCTCGAAGGAAGTCAGTATTATATTCGGTGGTGGCCCACCTCCTTTCCCTCCTAGGTGGGGGCTGATTGAAACTGCTTTAGCTTTGGTTTTGCTTTTATTTTATTGTATATAATGTTTTTTTCCATTCTTCTGACTTTTCCCCTATACAAGGGCTGTTGGAGAACCTCTCCCCATTTTATACCTTTCGATTTATTTGTTATAATTTCGGGGTTTTCCTTTGCAAAGTCCAAAATGATTGTCCAGTGATGGGACTGAACCCTCACATTTGTTGATAATTTGGATTTTTTATTATGTGCACCGATTAATATATTTAGAATTAGGTACTATTGGTTGAAAATTTGAAAATAGATACGAAAAGTCGAAAAAGTCAAACCAATAAAAATGACGTCTTGGTCGGGAGTATTGAGAAAATAGAGAAAAACCATTTTCTCTATCACTGAAGACTTGTAGAATGAAGTCGATTCTACGCGGGTTTAAATTTTATATCATGATACCAATTTATCGCTTGCCAACGATTTGAAACGGTTGCTAGGTAACGTGACGTCACTAAAATAGAATTCTATTTGTCATGACCCCATATCTCAGGGAAATTTTATATCCTGTAGTCAGACTATTATGAGCAGCTATATTTATGAACGGTAATGGATTTTACTGCAATGTAAATGAGTATGTTTGAATTGATCTATATTTTAATGTGAAGCCCCAAAACATGTTTTCCAGAGTAGTTGCATAACACAAATACCTTACCAGGGATATGAAAGACCTGGATCACATATAGAAGATCAATATTATTTTTTTTATATTATCAACAATATGTATTTTAGTTTTCCAATAATATTATTATGTTTGTTAATTGCTGGACTATAAAAATTGTTGACAAACTTACCTTAAACACATTAATTGACTAGTCTCTAATTACTTTTTAATTGAATAGAAATCCAATAATTTAGGATGATATATAAACTTTTGGATATAATATTTACGTGTCTCGCATTTTTGACAATGTGTTTCATAACAAATCTTTGATTCACTGTATTTTTAGAGATACCAGATATTGATATTAGAGGGAAACCTACTGAAGCGCCTAATAATAAAGTTTTACTGTTCGAAAACTTTTCGTCAACTACGCTAAGACCAGATATATGGACAGTCGAGCAACAGTACGCTGATGCACCTGTAAGTATTTATTAGATTGTCTTCCAGTGAGATTCTCCGGAGAAAATGACTGTTTCCAACAATACATTACAAGTTTCAATATTTTTCGTATAATTTGATCAAAGTTTCAGATTTATATATTATGTTTCTCCAGAAGAAATGATGGTAGTCTCTTTTTGTTTGTAATTGAAAGACGAAATGCTTAAATTATAAAGCAAGTTTTTATAGAGCCCATTATGCGACCGATTTTATGATGAGTGTTGTACAACCAAGTAGTTTCGACTTGTCTGAACAATAATTGTTGTAGTTTGTGGTGTTGTCGTACGCCACGGATCGTATGTAAGTTTGGCTAGGTGAATATTTATCGTACAACATTGTTTTATATACGATAAATCATTTTAATGCATGTGCCATTTCAAATCAGATCGTCCGTTGTCGTCGATGTTTCGGTGGAAAAGGAATAATAATTAATAAATAAAATTATTGTCAATATGGAAAATGATCATAGTTTTGTGAAATAATTTATTGAACTGTATTGTGTAATGTTTTATTATTATGAGCCGAACCAATTCTAGATGAATTTTAAAATCTGATGGTTCGCATAATTATTTCAGAAAATGTCTGTTCGTGTAGAGTTGTCGCTGCAGTAACCAGTTTTTGCTGAATTTTCTCCTTCTTATAACTTTTCTTCTATCTTTTTTATGTTTTAATAATAAAGCGACCGCTATTGGAACTATCGAGTATTTTGGTAAAGTAAATGACATCATGCTCTTGCAGACAACCAGACACCTTCAAACGTGGTTACTACAAATCTTCTCGACCGATTGATGTTCATATCGTTTGTGTTTGTGGTTGTGACTTCTTGTATCGATTGTCTGTTCAATCTGTAACAAAACCCGTCAAACAACTAATTGCATAAATGTGCGGGTCGTTTTAGCAGTATCACGTTCAAGGTTTCCCGTCTAGCATTTCTAGTCTGTGCAGTGTGCAGAAGACGATGATCACTACTTGCGGGTCCAGTTTCGTTTAGCCGAAATCTGCTAAAAAAGAAAAAAACAATTGTTTGTCATGTTTGTCATTTAGATACCTCAGGGAGTATATTACTGAAAAAATTTTGCCGCGGAAAATGCGCTGTTGCCATTTTTTGAATGCGGTTGAGAAGTAACGAAATGAGATACATGAAAAACTAATGTTATTTTATGCTGTAGACTTATTTTTAAGTACCGATACGAAAATGAAAATCCGCGGAAATGCGTTGTTTCACCACTATGCAGTGATCCTCTTCCCGACCTTTAACACAGATCAATGAATAATATCTATTCTTATCAACTTAATATCGCTATGGTCAATAAATACGAAAATTTAAAAAAAATTGTCAATAAAGCATAAAAACGACAATCCTGATAAAGTATAAAAGGAAGGTATGTATACATTGTACATATATGTGAATTTAATATTCTATATTCAGTTGAGTTAAATCATTTCGTTCATATTATTTACAAAAATGTCGACTCAAGTTGTAGAAATGGCTCTTCCTCGTTCGCGACAAGAAGCTTATGAATTCGGTTTTTTACATGGTTTGTTGCCTAAACGCCCCTTATGTAAAACCAAATGTAAGGGGCATGGTAACAAACCTGATTTTTACCCATTATTACCATGGAGAAAAAGATCTGGTCATATACCGTTGTTCAAAATCAGCAAAGTGTCGTCCAGATGAAACTGTCGCAAAAAACACGTGGTTTGAACACATCCATTTTTCTCCCGAAATCGAAATTAGGTACGTTTTTTTCTTCTTCAAAAAGTTTTTAAAAGGCAAACACATTCCACCAGATTAATTCGCAGTTCTCGTTTGCGAATATTTATGGCGACGCCATTGCAAAAAAAATAACTTGGATCTATTCATGGAGCTTATTCGTTGCATCCTTTTAGAATACGGTAATTTCGAAAATAAATAATATTCCAAACGAAATCTGTTTGTCTGTGAATTATAAGGCGCAGTAAGAAGGTCAAAATTTCCAATAGATGCAAAAAAACCACACATATATAATATTCCCCACCCAGCACCCCACTTCACTCCACGATCCCGAAAGTATGTAAAAAAGTTGAGAATACTATAGAAAACTTCGAAATATTGAAGATTTCTATTACACCGCCCTTATGATAAATTTCCGAGGAAAAAGTTATATAGAGAAGTTATAGCAAATTATTAATCAAACAAAAATATGTAGTTTTTATCTTCCTATCACATTTCGGCACTTCTAAACCCGGAAAAATCAATGAAAATTATTGTGATAAAAATACATTTTCGAATAAAAATTAGTTCACATCGTTATATTGAATGTTTTTACGTCATTCTATAACAAAAAAAACTATTAAAAACACCGTAAAGTTTCCAATTTTAATTAATAGTAGAAAAATAAAAAATTCGAGTTTTCTCAGAAACGAAGAATTTCCGCGGCAAAAATCAAATTATGTAGTGCTCGCTTTCTTGTATAGAATCATCCTATAAACCGATATTCCATGTAACTGATTTGGGCTAAACGAAACTTGAGCCCTACTCGCTATCCGTGAAAATAGAGACCAGCTAACACGCAATCTAGTTTTTTAATTCCAAAACAAAATTTGAAGTTTCGATAAGAGTCCATTAGCATCATCTTCTTGAAATACAGTTAAAAAATTGTGAAGATATATGCCAAGGAACTAATTGTTATTTTTTATCTCCACAATACAGCCAAAATTTCGTTATGAAAATTATGAATAGACTATGAAATAACAATTTTCAGATTATTAGTAGTCATTTATTGTTTGTTAATATTCATAAAATTGATGTTTGAAGATTTCCGTCTTAAATTTATTAACTATATTCCTTCAAAAAACCCAAAGAGCACAGGTCACTCTATATTTATATATTGATCAATTACGTGGAATAATTTTATTATGTTGGAAGTATGTTGAAATTTCACTAATATTTATTGCAATTGTATACATTCAAGTATTTTTCCATGAAAAGCTACTATTCATTTTAGATTAAACATACTCAATTTGTTTCTTATACCTAATTAATTTCCATAACATATTCCGTGAAATTGGAATTTTCTCGTGATCTGAAATAATGGAAAAAAAAGATAAAAACTCTAAAAAATTGACAATTGTTTTGATAATACTAAATATTATCGTCAGAAGTTACATTTCATGTGATGCTTACTTGATGTTGAAAACTTTTGGGTAGACCAATAAGTGACCTATCTTGTGATTGACTTAATATATATGAATGGAAAAAAGACGACGAAGGTACGATATTGCAAATCTTAAAGTTTAGTTATTATTAGCCCTATGGTAAAGTCAAAAATAATTATTAAACAACAGGTAGGCATCGCATGAAATATAACTTCGGTCATTCTGACGATAATATTTAGTAATATCGAAAAATTATCAGTTTTTCATTATATTGTGGAATTATTTTGAAAGAGTTAGTTTCATTTAAAAAAGTAATATGAGTAGATTACACATAGTAACGGTCGAAACAGTAAACTTTCGTTATTGTTTGCTGTGGACAGAGCCGTCTTTAGCAAAAGCGGAGCCTGGTGCAAAATAGTTTTGCGGGGCCTTTATGTAGGTAAATAGCTGAAATAGCTCTCGACTCTTCTCTTTCATAAACTAGCTACCATCATCGTTCTTTCCCACCTCCACCACAATTTTGCTAACATTAAAAAATAAACATTGTAATGTGCCTTATCTCAGTTAAAAAATAACAGCTAAATATTTTGTCATTATTTTTAGGCTTATTTCAGAATGAAATAGGGCTAATGTAGAGAGTAGCATGACGCGACTTCGGAAAAATTTCAATACAGTTTTTTGTTTTGGTGTTCCTAGATGCCAAAATCAACCCCCATTCCAAAGGTTATATATATATAAGCAACAATGAGATTAGTGGGTATTGCACGCAAATAGAAGAAGGGGCTACTATAAAGAGTGGTAACCGCAGAAATGCATGTTTCTGGCTCATTAGCCTTCCTCAGTACGGTACAACCAAGAAAGGATGTGAAACCTGGGAGCAAAGGTGTTGAATGAATCATGAGAAAATATAACAGAATTCAACAGGATAATGAGCCAGAAACATGCATGTTTGCGGTTACCACTCTTTTCAGTAGCCCTTTTTTCTATTTGCGTGCAATACCCACTAATCTCATTGTCACGCACTATTCATATATATATATATATATATATATATATATATATATATATATATATATATATATATATATATATATATATATATATTATTAGCTATGTTCGCGGGTCTGATTCCGAATCAGTTTAGGGACTGGCTGCATGCGCTCATTCAAAATTGTCGTTCGCGGTTCGCTTAGTTCTGAATTTTTAGTTACAGTTCCGTGTTCGCGGGTCACCTTGATTCTGTTCATTATTGATTCCAAATCGGTTATAACAGTTCTCGGGTTTATGTTAGGACTAAAAGTTTGGTTCGGTTGCTCATGCGCGAAACCAAGAAGTCGGTGCTAGCATAAACTGGCATCTGCTGTTATTTGATTTTGATTGCGTGTTTGCTTACCATGGTTGTTTCAGTCAAGTTTAAAATATAAATTTGTAGTGAAATAAAGTTATACAAAGCTCTCGTTTAGACCTGTAATTTATATAGGAAACATTCACTAGTCCATTTATAAAATTCTTCCTCGGATGAAGGTGATGGAAACACCCAAAATTCAAATATTATTGTATTTGATCAACAATAAAGAGTACGAAGAAATTTAATAATTAATTCATGGGTTGTCTTCCATGCTGTCTCACAAAAAATATCTAAACGTATTTGCTAACTGCTCATTTATGTGTCTTTCACTTTCGTAAGTATCTAAATTTCTACCCAAAAACTAATGTTTATCACATTCCTTCGTTGTGATTAAAATCTATGAATCACCCGACGTAAATAGGATTGTACTCTTTTCATAAATCTATATACAGGTTCTTTTTAATGTTGACGGTGTTACATTATTTTATTAGTGTAATCATACATTGAACTTAAATAACTTAGAGCCGCTCATTTTTCAAGTTTTTTAGGTTAGATTTAATACACAATTGACAAAAATATTCAACAGTAAGAGACATTCGAAAGATAAACTTTTCCTGTAGTCCTTAAATCGTTTGCGGTGAATAATCCTGAATCAGTTCCTAATCAAGCATGCGCATTACAGCAATTCTGGATTGGTTATCAAATGGTTTCTAATCGATTCTATTTTTGACCCGCGAACAAAGCTACTAATTTTCTCCACCACATTGTCTGACTTGATGGCTTTGACACTTGTACATTGACAAATTATTGTCGAGCGTCAACACTGTCAATTGTTCTAGCCCATAATACAAAGAGGGCGCAACCCAAAATCAGCTAATTACTACATTAATTTTCTCTTTGTGAATGCAAGATTTCAATGACGTTCCGAATTTTCTAGGCACTAATTGTAATTGCATTTGAATGAAGCTTTAAGCCACAATTTGAAATTTAAAAGTGACACCTGCGTCGTTATTTATAATAGGGTGCCATCTAGTGCTATTTTTGTGAAGTTGTTTTCCCTGCCTAGTCATTATTTGACATTTTTCTCACCTAGCCGTGTAAATACCTACTTTCCTGTCCCGATAGAGCCACGAAAATTGGGGTTTCGAGTAGTGTAGGTCCTGGATAGGGTCCGCGGAAAAATAGTAAACGGTATTAAAGATTAAAACTCATTTTTCTGCACTTATACATTCCGGTGGCTGTATCGTGCTAACAAATCGAAATTTCTCCAAAAATGATCAACAATGTGGTAGGTATATCTGAATTTATAAGTCCCGTTGTACTGGCTCTGGTGAGCTGAAATCAATAGGGCTCATCTGTGAGATGCCCTTTACTATTTCCACCCTTACTACGTGGAATCTACTGATGTTACATTTTTATATGAAACTATCTGTTTCTAATAATTCCACAATATAATAAAAACTATGTTAAAAATTCTAAAAAGATTTCGATGTTAAATATCATCGATGATATTTAATACCGAAACAATTGTCAATTTTTTAGAATTTTCAATATATTTTTTATTATATTGTGGAATTATTACAAACAGTTATCCTCATTTTAAAATATAAAATTGGTAACTTGTTGCTTGCACTCCTGAAGCTGTGCTAACAATACATGTTATAAAAATTGACAGACGACAATGACGACGACGTAAACACAGGATTTTTTTGTTAAAACTCGTTTTCCGTCAAAATTCCAACTTTTTTTGAGGTAAATCAATACTCTTTCATCTTGGGCGGAAAAGTGAGAATATCGGAAAAAATGATGCATATTTTGAAAATATTGCAAATCAGAATAAGCTTTGGAATCTAGACTTATCTAGTGTATTATGTTATCGAAATCAAAGAACCTCCTTTCTCAGAAGGTATCTACATAAACTCTCGTAAATATGCCATAGCTATGTAGTTTCATTGCATGAGATGGAAAATATAGATATATAAATCAGTCTGAGTGTATTTATACTACTAGGAAGGGTTTTGGTACTGCTTATTTAGTTATACAGGGTGTCCCGGGACTAATGGGAAAAAGTAAGGAGCATATAATCTGATCCAAAATAATGTTAGTACTTCATGTGAACTTTTTCTATGCAGGCCCTTGTTTACGAGTTATAGGCCTCCAACGTTTTAATTTTGAATTTTGTTTTTATTTTTTGTACTAGTTATTTGATCTTTATAAAATTTACGGCAAAGCTATAATGTACCTGTATGTTTATTTTGGAAAGGTAAACAGATTTATAGTAGTACCTTGAAGCCAGGGACGGACGGACTACTCGCAATGATTAGTGATCCAAAAATTTTGCAGGGATGGCAAACCCTATATGAAATTATCGAAATTGACTTCCCCACACATTAAACTAACGAAAAGGTTGGAATTCGTTAAAATAAGCCGTTTGGCTAATATTTACAGTTTTATTAATGTACTACGTAGGGGAGAGTTGGACAAAACCGGGTACCAGTACAAAAACTGACTACTTCTTCTGCTATGTTAGAGTAGCAAACGTTTGCTACAGATAGAAATATTATCAAATGACTAAAGGTTGATATACCGATGTCAATTTTTATAAATATTCTTAATTTTTTTATTTTTTTTTATTTTTAAGAAAATATTGCAAAATACCCGGTTTTGTCCAGCCGGTATGATAAAACCGGGTAGTAACTTAATTACCATGTAAAAAGACTGATAGGCAGAAAATAAAATATTTATTGAGAATATGTGAACAAAAATCGAAAATCTGTGAACAGAAGTCGCAAATAAAAACTTCATCTACATCATCATAGGCACTACAGGCTTCATGAGCCCATTTGTTGCAAGACACACATTTTATCCAGCCTTCCTTTGCCTTAGAGTTTGAATATAATTCATTGCAATACAGACACGCATCGTGATTATTATCTTCTTCCTTCGAACTATCAGAATCTGCAATCTTTAATTTCGGAACCAATTTTGTTTTTGGTGCAGCCTTTTTACCACATTTTTCCCTTTTTTGTCCGGTTCATTTAGCTTTAATTTTTTTACGACTGGAGATTTTTTAAAATTTGCCTCTAACTCAGACTTATAAGGAGATGCTGTTATTACAGCAGTCTTTCCTCTTCTCCTGTTATCGTGTGATGGCTTCCTGGTTGCCTTAGGGATCGGAAAAACCTCTTTTGGGGAGACTGAAAAATCACATATTGGTTTTGGTAATGTTGCTTGTAAACTATCAGATTTAGTAGTGGCTTGTGTAGAAGATGAAGAGATGTTAGTATGATTTGCAGTGTGAGAGTTTAAAGAGCTACAGCTTGATTGGGGAGAATCGATATGGCTACAGCTTGGTTGGGGAGAATCGATACGGTTACAGCTTGGTTGGGGAGAATCGATAGGTGGAGGTAGCGGAGCTAATAATTGGGTAGCTGTCAGCTTTGTAGTTGAAGTAGAATCTTTATCGAGTTCTTTGCCTAAATCCTTGTTCAAATTGGGTGTCGTAGATTCATCTTCTTGTATATTTAGTTCTCGCTCTGTATTTTCTGAGGGAGCAAACATCCACTCAGGAAAAACTTCAGGATTAAGCGGATAAATTCCAGACTTCCTGAAACCATTTATTGCAGTTTGCATAACTGCCGATTTAACAAAAGCCTCACCAAAGAGTTCTCCCACTTCATAAATTGTAACACGTCTTCCAGGATGCTGGCGCATCCATTTTCTTACTTATTTTTCATAATATGTGTTCAAGGGAGCCATAAATGACACGTCAAGTGGTTGTAACCGGTGCGTAGTATGCGGTGGAAAGCGTATGATAATAACGTGATTTTCTCTGGCCAGATTTATCAACTCCAGGCTTTTCGTATGGGTCGCGTGTCCATCAAGAAGCAATAGAACAGGATTTTCTGGTGTCGGGTGAGTAAATTTGATGAACTTTTTAAACCACTTAATAAAAATATCTGTTTGGATCCATCCACTTGGGTGGAACTCAGCAAATGCTCCAGGAGAAGCGTGGTCTAGAAGCTGCGCATTTGGAAGCGTTCTAGGAAAAATCAGCATTGTAGGCATATAGGAACCACTTGCGCTCATACAGATTTCGGCGGTAACCAAGGTTCCTCTTTCAGCGGAAACCAGAGCACCAATTGGTCGTTTTCCTCTCATAGAAATAACTTTAGATTGCTTGTTGGGGACAGTTGTGATTCCCGTTTCATCAACATTCCATATGCGCTCAGAAGGAAACTTGTGTTGGTTACAAATTTGTGTTAACAGAGTGAAAAACTTTCCTACTGCTGCTCGGTTAAATCCTATAGCTCGTCCAATTGAAGTAGCTTCTGGAGTCCTTAATCGAAGATTTGGATGCCGTGACAAAAACGAATAAAGCCAACATTTACCAGCCATTTTCTTTTCTGTATTAAAATTGTGGTTGATGTTATTCTGCACGGCTAGTTCGTAAGCAAGAATTCTTAGTTCAGATAAAGTAAATCCGAATAGTCTGCTTTCCATTTGAAAGATATGCGAAGCTAGCTCATCCTCTTGGACAGCGCTTAACACAGCCTTGTACCGACCCAGACCTAAAATTATTTTTATTTTAAATAAGAAAACAGAAATAAATTAAAGGTAATTCCTACCTTTCTTACTAGCTTCTTCAACAGAGTTACCATTTCTTACTTTTTTCACACGATCTTCTAAAGTGGATTGAGGAACATTAAAACTTTGAGAGGCTCTTTTGTATCCCATCCTATGTTCTAGCACTTCAACTATTTCATTTTGCATGCTTTCTTGATCCCATGACTGACGAGTAGTTTTCCTTTTATAATGCGACATGTTCTAGTTAACTAAAAGCAAAAGAACAGCTGTAGAAACTGGAAGTAACAAAAAGTCTGATAAAATCGGGTACCCGGTTTTGTCGTTTTTCGGACTACCCGGTTTTGTCCAACTCGTAAACAAGACATTAAATATTATTTCAATTTTTACGTTATGAAATGATATTCAAAATTTTTGGCCAAATTGAAGGTAATATAATAGGTTACATATATTAAATTTTGAAATGGTCATTAGTTATTCAGTAGAGGAAAAAAAACTATAAACTTACCTTAAAAATCGAGTTTGCTACCCCAAAAAACAGGCGAGGTCTTACTGCTCCGGCACATATTGCTCAAATGATGTAGAAATGGATACACGCAACTATTGGCAGTTTAGGGACACTAATTTTAACATTGTCTGATAGATGACAGCAGTTAGTTAGATGAATTAAGGAGTACCCAGTTTTATCAACCTACCCGGTTTTGTCCAACTCTCCCCTACTAGTTTACCTAACTAACTTATTAATACGATGTTCAATATTCACCCACAGTACTACAAAAAAATAATTTGATGATAGCACATGATAAAAACATTAAGAACTTATTTAATGGGAATTAAATAGGTACGCAAACAACGTAATTAGTTGCTTTTAATCAAAATTACGAACAGAATATTTTTAAATCATTAAGAAAACCTCAAAAAACACAAGTTATAAAACATTAGACTAAAACTAATTCCGAAACAACAACAAAAACTAACGTTATTCTTATAAATGTTCAATATGATCTCCTCCTACTCCCACGCACATTCTAGTGTCAAGTCTACGAAGGTTGTTTCTTTGCTCTTGAAAGAGCAATCCCATATTATTTATAAAATAACATTGCAGTGTCACACAATTCTGTCTATCAAATCTTGCCTTGTTTGCACAGGTGTTGCGTATACCTTACTTTTGAGATAACCCCAGAGAAGGAAATCCATAGGATAACCGTCTCCTGATCGCGGTGGCCATTGGAAAGGGCCTCCACGACCAATCCATCTATTAGGAAACCTTGTGTGTGAATGATGTCGTACATCTAAACTGAAATGAGGAGGGGCCCCATCATGCATGAACCATAAATTTCTACGAGTTTGTAGTGGCACATCATCAAACAGGTTCCCATAACTCATTTTGCAAAAACTCCAAATATCTCTGATCGGTCAGAGTACCGTCAATAAAGCATGTCCCTATCAAATGATTGCCAACTATTCCTGCCCAAACATTAACCATGAATCTATGCTGGTTCCTAGTTTGGATAATGCAATGTGGATTCACATCATCCCATAAATGCATATTATGAGAATTAATGACTCCATCTCTGGTGAAACCGGATTCGTCCGTAAAGAGAACGTTACTAATAAATGTATTGTCTGCTTGTTGTTGTCGCATAAACCACTGGGTATACTCAAGTCGTGCAAGATAATCACCCACTGTCATACTGTGTACTTTTTTCATGTGAAAAGGATATAACAGCTGTTCTTTTAGGACGCGATGAACAACTGATTTCGAGACGTTATGTTCTCTTGATAATCTTCGTAAACTCGTTGATGGTTCATTATCAACTGCATTTAACAAATCTTATTCAACTGCCACAGTACGTACGCTTCGTACTGGACCTTCTCCACCTTTTTTTGGCAAAAAACTTCCTAAAATATGAAATTTTGTTTTGTATACATGGAAAATTACGTTTACTTCATACCTGTTTCTCGTAACTTGAGATCAATACGCTCAAACATTCGTCTGTCTGGCAATGCTCTGTTTGCAAAATGTTCTGCATAAAGCCTTCTGGCCTCTAAACGAGAAGCCAGTCCTTACATTAAATGCATATCTGCGTACTCAATAAAAGTGAATTCTGCCATTGTAACTGTTAAATTAAGGACTTATGAATTATTAACAAGTACTGACTACGAACTATTCTACACAACGTTTGACAACTAATCCTATGGTTACTTGATAAACGGTATCAAACTTTTAAAAAGTTTTTACCAACTTTCGAATTAATAATTCGTTAATGTTTTTCATCTTCTGCTATCGTTAAATTATTTTTCCTACGACCACATAGGAAAGTGACATATATCGCACTGTCTAGTTCTATGGAAAGGGGCCTTTATTCATACGCGTACGAAAAAAAACCTGTCAAATTGAATGTTGAAATGCCATTCTATCGCTGTTACGTTGTGTTCTTATCAAAGATACTTATAGCGTTAAGAAAATATACACCACAGTTTATTTATTCTTAAAAATAAAGTGTGTTTACATCTTGTAATTTATAAATTGCATTAATAATAATTTTACTTTTAATTTTTACAGTGATTCAAATAAATAATTAATTCTGAATCGCAATATTCATGTAACAAAAATAGCTTTAGTTCTGATGTTCTGTTTCCAATTGTTGTTAGTTGTTAAAATAAATGTTCGTAATATTTTGTGTACCAATATTTATTCTAATTTTTCTATGAAGGCACTCTTTTACACCGCATAAAAATCACAATTTTCTGGGCCACTTTCAAAGGTAAGTAATCAAAACTATATAAAACCTCTCAGATCTACATAAAACGCAAGATTGTACATGCCTGATTCGGTAAAAGTATATCGCGTGGTCGTAGGAACAATAGTGTATATAACTTGTGCGAAAGTGATTTTTCACACTTATGTGAAAAATGTCACTTTTCACACTCGTTACGTAATATACTATTTTTGTAGTACTGTAGGTAAATCTTGGACATCGTATTAATAAGTTAGCTTTACATCGTTGTGTACTTATAAAAATGGGGAATGCGTAAATTGGTACGTATGCATTAATAAACTTGTAAATATTAACCAAACGGTTTATTTTATAGAATTCCAACAAGAGTACCTTTTCGTTAGCCTAATGTGTGGGGAAGACAATTTCGATAATTTCATACAGGGTGTGCCATCCCTGCAAATTTTTTGGATCTCTAACCATTGCGAGTAGTCCGTCCTTGGCGTCTAAGCACTACTGTAAATCTGTTTACCTTTCCAAAATAAACATACACGTACATTATAGCTTTGCCGTAAATTTTATAAAGATCAAAACGAGGGCATGCATAGAAAAAGTTTATATGAAGTACTAACATTATTTTGGCTCAGATTATACGCTCCTGACTTTTTTCCCATTAGTTCCGGGAGACCCTGTATACAAGTGTTTAATAAAAGAAGGTCTTTGCTAATTTTTTGTTTGTTTGATGTGAGTCAATAACCTGCTTCAACGGTCGTGCCCTTGACTTGGACAGTGCCGGGGCATTTGGATAGTTTCATATCTCTAGAAAAAGTGAGTAAAAAAGGAAACAGTGCGTAATGCGTATTTTCCATACTTTGGACGCAATTGCATCAGAATTAGCCTTGAAATCTAGACCTATCTTCTGAATTATGTTATGATACACTTCTGTATTGGCTGAATAGAAACAAAACAAATCGACACTATGGCATAAAATTAGTAATCACTACATCCATTGTTACTTTTGCATGGTTTCTATACTCGTATTTTTTAGGAATTTCAAGCATAATATCGAGTTTATTATTAAAGTCTATTTTTTGAGAATTTACTAACGCAAAGCAGGAAAGTGTTGCCTCAAATACGCCTAGTGATGAACAACCAAAATTTCTTTCAAAACAGAATAATAAAGAACTATTCACCTATACATCATTAAACGCTGTGATAGAAGGTTTATCAAGTAATCCCAAAGCTGAAATTGGATGTCATTAAAAACTTATTTCCATTCCCATTTTTATTTTTTTCTACAAATCTTGATTCTCTGAATAATAAAGAATGGAGGCGGTTTCACTAGGATGTGAGAATGCTTGGGAAACAGATTCACGGTCGTTGAAACGTAGCAATGTTAAATTATTACTGAAGTATGAAGCGATATATTTCAATGTATCCAGAAATATTACGAAGTTTTGTCGTTTTTTCGTCATTTTCAAAATTTTCCTATTAGTTGATGAATTTTTATTTAATAGGAAATGCGTTGTCCATTCGAAAGGTCGACGCAAATCAGGTTTAAATGAATCTTGGAAATTAGTCAATTTTAGCATTTCGTTTGAGTTTTCAACATTTGCTTCAATGCAATTAGGCACACAAATGAAAATATAAGATTTGATGATTTTTTGGAAGATGTAGTTGAGTGTAGTGTGGACTTCCGTTTAATTATTATGTGTCTTTATCTTTTCTTATCGTGTTTTCTAATAAAAAAAATGTTCATCTCATCTCAACTTAATTTTGAAAATATCACAAACATTTGATATTGTAATGACTTTTGGTTGAAACTGCTTATAGTCAATAATGTTATTTTCTTTAAACAGCGCTTGAAAACAAATGATAACGTTTAGATCTTTTAAATCCAATTTTCACAAAAAATATTTAGTCGTTTTCCTTTTTACTGCTTTGTTAAATTATTATTCCCATTTATCACGTTCGTCATTACCTCACTTTATTCAAAATATTTTAGTTTGTGTATAAAAATATAATAAAATGATCAATAAGGGGATCTAAAAAAGTGATATAATGAGAAAAATATGTTATATTTTCAGGATTATGAGTTCGTAATGTATGTGAATCGACCAGAAGTTTTGCAAATCAATAACGATAAATTAACAATCAAACCTGTTCTTACCGAAGATATTTTTGGCGAAGGATTTGTAAGATCTTCAGTTGGCTACGATTTTGGAGAAAAGTGAGTGTAACATCTAATTAGAGTCGTAAGTAAAAGAAAAAAAACTAAAAATTTACTCGAGAAGATGAATAATGGGGGTGGTTTTTGGAAGTTAAAAACAAAGTTGTAGCAATGGTAATCCTTTTCGAAACTATCCAACGATTGTGAAAGAATTTTTGAATATTCTATACGTTCCTCAATTTTTTTATTAGTCAGGTGAACGAAATATTGAATTCGAATAAGTTAGTTACTACAATATCATATCATCAGATCGTTAATGATTAGAAATCTATTTTTTTCATTCAAATGTGTAGATTTATTGTCTGCTACATAAAGTGAATTCTCTTTTTTATTCATCTCTATCAATATCTATAATATCATCGTCGACTTCGAATCTTCATTTTCACTATGACAAATCAGGAGCTCTTCAACAATACTTTAGTATCACTTTCGTATTCAAATGTTTCTTTAAACCATTCAATTAGTACATAGGAAGCCATATTTTCGAATGCCCCCATCTTTTATTAAAGTCGGTTCCAGAGCTACAGTTAACTTTTTAATAATATCTGGAATAATTTATGAGGCGTCTACATTCAGACACATGTCTATCTACATGTTCACTCCAGCCCCAATATTAAGATTTGTTATTCAAGTCGTTGATGGAAAAACCATGTTTGCAATTGATAATGAAATTGTATTTCTCAGTGTGTGAAAGTTTTTTTAACTTGATAGTTGATTTGTTTGTCTTTTGGTGCAATCAAAATATTAATTTATTAAACTACACATCTCATTTTTTGATATAAGTGAATATCAGCTATACATTGACAATTTACCTCGCCATTTTTTAATGACAGTCCATCTATTTCTAGTGAATTGAATTTTTCTTTGTAAGAAAGAAAAACCAAAAAATCTGTATGTTGAGAAATATCATGCGCAAAAGTTTTTTATTTGTTAAGCGGCTACAACAATTTCGCAGAAGATTAGGTGGTCATATTCCGCTGAAAATTCCAGAAATTCATTATTTCACCACGTCTATTTACCTCGGGTTCAACTTTTGCTTACTTAATTACTTATATCTCAAACTAAATTTCTCATCTGTTCCTTGAGTGTTGATGATTTTTTTAGCCTTCAAAATTCGCTTTGATACGAACCTAAACAGCAAGATTTCGGATGAATCAATTGATAACTGCCCGAATATATTTTCTGCACACACACACTCACACGCACACACACACACACACACCTAGTCCAAATCTGTCCCTACCATAATGAGAAAGAAAAAGATGCATTCCGGGAATAACTGCCTAACTCCCCCCTCCCCCCATCACATCCTATGCGTCCTCAGTCTTCATTGTTCACTCCTCCATTCTACTTACTTGAGTTTTGTGAAAGTGTCCAGCTATCCTCTTCTTTTCTTCAGGGTAGGGCAATGCACGTTACTCCTTTTGCATTCTGTTTCGTTGTTCGCGTTGTGGGTGTTCGCTGCCTACAGAAGGGACAAATTCTTAGCCGACTTATTGGGTCTAAGAACGACCTTAAAAAGTGAATCCAATTGCTACAACTATCTCTACTCGAGATCGTGCTCATCTTTCTGGGGATCAGCAGCCCTCTAATCGGTGGTCCCTCTATTTCTTTGTTCCTTTCTTCTAATTGTTGCTAGACTTATTCCAGCTGTTTTCTCGGCCGTAAATGCCTGGCGTAGTTTTCAGTTCCAGCTTGGATCTTCTTCCCATGAGTCCTCTCATTCGCCATCTTGTCTTTCTTGTCTTGTCTACCAGGTAGTCGATGTGGTCCTTGAACGTCAGTCCTTGGTTCAGGATGAATCCCAGGTACTTCGCTTTGGTGGTCCAGCTGACTTATTCTCCTTCGCTTTGGTGGTTCAGCTAAATTCTTCTTCCGGTATGTCCACGTTGTGTACTGTTTTTCCTGAAGAATACGGCTTCGGTCTTTTCTATGTTAAGGCTGATCTTCCACGTCGTACACAAGTCGTCGTTTTGGTCGAAGGCTTCCTGTAGTCTTCTAGTTACTATTTCAAGCTGGGTGCTCCTGGTTGCGATGGCAGTGTCGTCCGTGAAGAGGGTCGTCATGGTGTTGTCCGTGTTGGGGATGTTCGCCGTATAGATGTTGTACATCACTGGAGAGAGAACTGCTCCTTCTAGTACTCCTGTTCCCAGCCATGCCAATTCGGATTTGTTTGTGTTGAACTTGATGAGAATATTCTGTTTTTTAGGTAGTTGCGCAGTAGCTTCGCGAGGGCTCTGGAATATCCGGCTTCTCTCATCTTGAATGTTAGTCCTTCGTGTCGAAGGCGTTGCTGACATCCAAGAAGATGGCTTCCGTTGATTGATTCTTGTCGAATCCTTGGGTAGTGTTCTCTACTATTTTCTGGCAGGATCCTTATGGCTTCTGTTACCTCTTGAAGTTTCTTCAGAACGACCCTCTCGGCTATCTTGTTCATCGTGGGGATATGGATGAGCCTGTAGTTCTGAGGGAACTTGGATCCTTTTCGCCCTTTCTCAGCATGATGGTCACCGCTTCACTCCATGCGCCTGTAAAGTGCCAGTATTCCGTTGATGATGGCTGTCAGGAATACCATTCATTTTCATGGTATGTACTTCAGGGCGTTGTTGGTTGTGCCATATTTCCCTTTAGTATCTGGTCCGGTTGATGTGGTGGAATCTCTCGACTCTCTTCTTGCAATTGCGTGATTTCTTTTCTGACAGCTGCGAACTCTTTTGCGACGGCGTTGGTCGTTCTCTCCAACTTGGCGATGGTGTTCTCTGTGCTTCTGTAAGCTGCGTCTTCAGCTCCTGTTTTTCCTGCTCGAGTTTCTTTTTACGATTCTTTCTCTCCAAGGAAGAATGACGTTTGGACTCGTCCATCTTCGGAATTTCCCATTTCTCCGCAGGTGCTAAAAAATAAATGTGAGTTCTTGTCTTACCATTACTAGTCGGTTTTCTTCCTAGAATCCTGGTCATTTGTCTTTCTGAATTCGGGTCACTTCTTTTAAGTTGTATCCTATTTTCTGGATTTTTTTCGTGATCCTAATGTTAAATAATAATAATACCCATTATTACTATTATTATTTTTATTATTACGGTGTAATTTCTCTACTGAGAAATATTCTTCGAAATGAAAATGGTGAATGTGACATTAATGAAAACACAATATTTAGTCCAAAAAACACTTTTATTTCAGAAACTTAAAATTAATGAGACTTGTGGACCTGATGTTTAGCATTGACATGACCCTCTATATCTGGATTGAACGTTCATAACTTCAGGTGCAGGAAATTTTTCACACCAAGCTTATTTCTGTATTTTTTTCAATCCACCAACGTGGAGAATGCCGTCTCACACAAATTCGTGGTTGTCAATCCTATCAGATCTTTTGAATCTATGTTTGAAAGAACTAGATACTCCCTCCTTGGCTTTATCCAAAATGGGATTAATCTTGGGTCCTTGAAAGTAGATTTTATAGCTGAGTCACAAGTTCTATCAGGGAGTCTTCTTCAGTTGTGGAGAGTTTTATTTTATTGAAGGAATCATCATCAAAGGATTTCGTATCCAGAGCAACTCATCTTGAATTTAAGTAATATATTGAGTAAATTAGGCTTATGTAAATATCTGTTGGTAAAAATGGTATTATTCAGTAAAAAGCTACACTAATTACCTGAAACTGGTAGCCAGTGCCTGAATATGATTATTTATGACAGCTGCAATTTCTTCGCTAACATTGAGTCAATCTTTTTAGTAATGGTTTTGAAATTCTGTAGTTTGAAATGAAAATGAAACTTATGTTATGAGATATATCCAATTTTCTTTACTGTTCATCGGAGAAAGCACTTCAAAAGTGTTTAATCTGTACTCGCGATCCACCCAAATTGCTTCCGCGACCTAATAGTGAGTTGCGACCCATACTTTGGGAACTGCTGTCCTAGACACTTTTTTCTTCACTCTTCCTAGTAACTTCATTTTGATGGATTTTTGTCACCACTATTTCTCGTGTCCTAGACATTTTTCTTCACTCTTACTAGTCATTCCTTGTTCTCGTGTCTTGGACACTTTTCTTCTTTTTTCCTATTTTCCGCACGAGAGAATGCATTATGACTGAATTGCGGCTTAACTCCTGTCGTTATAGTCCCAGTAACCTTACCTACCCCTACAGCAGACTCTTTCTAAGGTAGTGGTATTCGGCCTTAGATAAAGTATCGTTATATCTTATACTGGTATGGGGTGAACAATCGATATTAAATTGGACGTCACCAGTTTCTTAAGCGATAATAACTTTATTTAAACAAAAAAACTAAGAAGGTTAAAAACTGGAAAACCTTATACATATTTACTTTAACTTAATGAAAGAAAATATTGAAAATATCCTAAGACTATGGTCCAAATTATTATAAATTTCTGAAAATCAAATACTTAAGGCTAGGTTCTCCCCAATAACAACCCCCGTTGCTTACTGAACTCTGACTCTCAATCCTATACACCTTTAAAAAAAAGCAATTCTAGACACCTTTTTACGACTCATTTTAGTCATTTTTTCCGCTTTGCTGTTTTCAACCTACTCACCCATATCATCTACGAGAGCGTCGCATAAACGAAAACCCAACATAACACATTCAACCCCAGCACTACAGAGGAAATTAATCCTATATCAGAGTCTTCTAGATAAAATAGTAATCCTCAACATTTTAAATAAAGATCCCTAGTCCCACGATTATTTCGAACGTCTCTTTCTCTCTATCTGTCTCTCTCTCTCACTCTCAAACTAAAGGTTTCAGCAAATTATATTTGTGTTTTTAAATGAAACTCAAGGTCTCTAGTTAATTCCACAATATAATACAAGTTATTGAAAATTCTAAGAAATTGACAATTGTTTCGATAAATCAATATCATCGTCAGAATGACAGAAGTTACATTTCATTTTATGCCTACCTGATGTTTAGTAGTTATATTTTTTTTGGCTAGACCAAGAAGTAACCTAACTTGTGATTGGCTTAATATATGTTTATAGAAAAAAGAAGAAGATGTGATATTACAAATATTGAAGCTTAGATATTATTAGCCCTATGGTGATATCCTGGATATCATTTTTCCAATTAAGATCAGTATAACTGTGCAATGATATAGAAAACCAGGAAAACTATATCTGCTGATCTTTACAATTATCACTTAAGAAGACAGTTTATTAGTGGAGAATTCCCTAGATTTAACTGTTCATTGACAACTTCATATTGTGGGTTTCTTAAATGTCTTCTAATTTCCAGTTCTTCAAGGAAATCCAGTTCTTGTTTCTTTTCACAGATATGCAGCACTTCTAGTTCTGTGTTAGGTGTCAATGAATGATTGGTGTCAAGTAAATGTTTTGCGTAGTGAGATTTATCTGGTTGTTTTAATCTGTAAGCTCGTAAGTGCTCACTGTATCGTATTTCAAAATTCCTAAGGGTCTGACCCAAATAGACAGCATTACATTCTGGACATTTGAGTTTATATATACCGGACTTCTTTAATAGTGGTATTTTTGTTTTTACATTTAACAATTTTGTACTAACGTTACTTTCTGTTTTAAAAGAAATTGTTGCATTCGTTGCTGAAGATATTATCTTTGAAATATTATTAGAAATATTTCCTGCATATGTGATGGTTTTATAAGTTTTAATTTCATCAGCTTGTTTAGGATATATTAGTTGTAATGCCACTTTTTTCTCTTTTTTACTAATTAGTTTATTTATCATATCTAATGGATAACCGTTAGATGTTGCTATTATTTATATGAGCATATTCCACGAAGTAAGGGTCGAGACAGTCAAATTATATTTATTCATAAATCAACAAGATAATTCACATTGGCTGCATATTCCAAAAACAAGACGAACACGAACGCAGTTATACAATAAAAATATTCAACTCATGATTTCCATGAATTGAGAATAAGACAATGGTCTTAACTTGAAGGAGCAGCTCTCAGCTAGGCCCTAGTACATGTAGATGTGGTACATGCTTTCATTGTTACCAGTCTCCTGTTATTCCATGTCCTAGCGATGTTCTCTAGCTGCTAAAAATGGAAGGAAAATTACTGGGAAGGGAGGAATAGATAGAACAGATTGGAAGCTTATGCTCCAACACGTAACACACTGACTCTAGTTTTTAAAATAAAACTAAGAAAAATCTGTTCCATCCTATTCGTTTTGTTCCCTAAATAAGCAGAAAACGGAAAATTATGAAGCTAAAAAAAAGGGAAGAAAATAATTTACAAGAAAATTGCTTCAAAAAGAAATTGAAATGTATCTTATTTCTTGGAAAAGAATTAAACACACACTAAATCAACGCCAGCCCATATTATAATTGGAACAAAACCTTGCAAACATATGCAGAAAATGTAATTGGAGAATTTTAACTCACCAGCGAATATGTGAAACCACTAAAATACATTCAATTATTAACTGAATGGAACAGAAAAACTTCAATGCTTCACGAAGTTGAAATTGTAAACTAACAAAATAAAGATAAAGAGAATTATGAAACTTCATTATCTATATACTATATTAACTCTCATGTGGAGCTAACATAGGCTCAAATATAAATTCATTATTAGAAAACAAATTATTGATGTAAATAATATGAACAACTTGTGGACATTCATTACTATTAATATCAATTAATCTTTCAGTTGCACATCAACAAAGGGATCAGAATTATGCAAAAGAAAATATAATATCGGCTTTATTTTACCTCCGGTTTCATCTTCCCGAATCACTACAAAAAATAAGCTTGCTTTTAAATATGGACAGGTAGAAGTACGTGCCAAGCTCCCTAGAGGCGATTGGATATATCCAGGTTAGTATTTGGTTCAGAGAAGTTCATACAACTTAATAGATCAATTTCAAATTTAGGTATTAAATTTTGATATCTATATATATATATATATATATATATGTATATATATATATATATATATATATATATTGTGCATGCGGCTTAACCACCGTATGTTATATTATTTACAACTGACAGTTATTGTCAAAATATTTTCGGGCTGGCAATAAAATTTAAAGATGAATTTATTTAATTATGGATTATTTTATTATGCTGTTTTCTCAGGGTGAGTTCAGTTATTTATCAAAATAATTTATATAATTTCTAAGTATTGTACAAAATTGAATGATAATTTTTATTTTTTTCTAGATTATTTACCCAGTTGTATCATGTAACTGTATACAATCAATATTTCAGGCCATATAATATCGTTCTGACATTCACTATATTTAATAATATATCTGTCACCACTAATGAAAAAAAATGTCACTGTCAAATTGAGATTTCTTATAATTGAATTAAGTAAATTTATTTTACAAAATAATTAAAAATCTTTCACAAAATTACCTTTTACAGTAGGTTCAATTCAATTATGTGCATGTATCAAACTAACAAATTACAAAATCATCTTTAGTTTTCCTTTTTAACAATTGCAATACCTTATCTATACTACTACAAATTAAAATTAAGTAAATTACGAACTAGAATACCTAATACCTATTTATGAAAGTTTATAAATTTATCGAATTGCTCAAATACTTTTCGAATTGTCAATTGAATTTTCATATGTCAAACACCCGATCACAGTCCTAATGTTGTTCAATATAGTCTCTCCAATTATGATTATTTGTTATATATTCTCAAATTTCTTTTTCTTTTTTATTTTGAATTCAAAATTTATATATAGAATTATTTTACATGCATCTATATTTAATACTTAAAGGCCTGATGTGTCGCGTAGAAATAATGCCTTCTTTACGCTGGTAATACTTTGGTATAGACTCACCAATATTATGGATTAGGGCACAGCAGTCTGGAATAATTCTGAATATTATTCAGAATTCAGGATCTTCACTTTCCGGAATACGAATAACTTTTTTACAACACGCACTGAATTTATAATTGTTGGGTACCGAATGAATAACATATACAACTTTTCTAATGGAAAACTCTTCAATCAACAAAAAAATTAAACTTTGGTTACTCCATCCTTCTTTTTTAAAAAATAAACTAAATTTGTTTTTTGAGTTGTCTTGTTTACTTTATATAATTTGTATCTAGAATAAGATGTGTGTTCTTTTATTATAGTAAAAAGTCTACAGTGACATCTGCTCTTAATTTGGAATATTTCATGACATAACTTGTCTATTATTCAATATAGTATGTGTAAATGTCATCTGAAACTAAATCATGCAGAATTTGACATATACTGTTTTTTTAATTTTAAATAAAAAAACTGTATTATATATATATATATATATATATATATATATATATATATATATATATGTCGTAATGCCTTCCAGTTCAGAATCTCTAATCCGAACTGAAGATTACGTCCACCGACAACTTATCTTGGCTCGTGTAGTTACACAAGCGAGAAGTAGTCAGTTGGCGCCATCTTCACTTTCAGTTGCGAACCAACACCTCAGATAAATGCGACCGTATTAGTTCGCAACTGAAAGTGAAGATGGCGCCAACTGACTACTTCTCGCTTGTGTAACTACACGAGCCAAGAGAGGTTGTCGGTGGACGTAATCTTCAGTTCGGATTTAGAGATTCTGAACTGGAAGGCATTACGGCACTCTTGAAGAGACCGAAGAAGGTCGAAACGCGTCAGTGTTCTATGCTCTTCCGCTATCAGTTGCGAATCACCACAGATGTCCGTATCGGCAAAATGGCCGATCGACGTCACGGTTTTCGAAAGGGATGTAATTCAATATTCTGCGTGGTATTAGCCTGGAATGTAGTTGTTTTTCTCTTCGAAGAACGGTCAGGACAATACGTCGAAATTATTGAAATTTCGACTAAAACAGGTGTGGTAGAAAATCGAAATTTATATTTCATATATATATATATATATATATATAGGTGGGGATAACGGGGATTTATACATATATAACATAAATTTATTAAGTTATTCTTTCATCTCTTCATTGGTCATTTGTCCATTTCCAGGGTCGGAAGGTTCAGACAGGAGAGCTATAGACGCCTCCGTGTCTCTGTTGGTTGTTCTCCTGAAAACTCGGGATCTTCCATTTGACGGCACAAATGTGTGTTTGGTTATCTTGTTGAAATCCGTTGTTTGTGTTTTCTCATGTTTCAATTAACATCCTTGCTCCCAAGTTGTACACTTTTTCTTGGTTATACCGTGCCGATGACGGCTAATGAGCTAGAAACATGCATGTCCACGGTTACCACTCATTCTCTGTAACCTATTTTGAGTGACTTACCCATTTAATTCTGTTTTATATATATATATATATTAAAGTGAAATATTAATAACAGGAAAATGAACAAATAAAATTTTGTATATAAATGCCCATTTGCAACCAAAAAGAATGATAATGCTCATAGTTACATGATATTTAAATTCATGATAAAAACAATATTGATAAACGAAACTATTAACATATAGTTGTGTGTTGCACACACGTGAGTCAATTATAAAAAGATATTATTCATTCGTAACATAAATTTTAAAATAAAAACCAACTTCTATAATTGTATTTTCCCGATTGCTATAACTTTTGACAAACCCTGTATACGATAAAGTATTTTTTTTGACGACGATTAAAAAAGCAAATAGACATGAATAGTATTATATATAAAGTGACAGCTTTATCAATATTTAGATTAAGTGTAAATAAAGTGACATTAGTGCAATCGCGGAGGTATTTTCGAACGGAGTGAATAATTGAAAAAGAACAAGACGCGGATAAATAGATTTTTTTTAAAAACAATAACTGTTTACAAGTTAACAAAAGAGGATCGGAAAAAAACAGAAGGAGGTGGTTGATTGTGGAGCGTCGAGAGAGGGTTGTTAGGTTGAAAAGGTGGTATGGAAAGATGTGAGAACGAGAATAAAATAATACAATTAAGTTAAAAAAAAATCATAATTAAAGGACAACATTTTGACTAAATACTGTGACAACGTCATTGGCAATAAATGGAATGATCCAGTTTCCAATAATTGAATATCAAATAAAAAAACTTTTCATTAATCGTCTTCTAGAATTTGGTGAGATAATTTAATTTTTACCTTATTTGTTCCTGGCTATGGTGACATTTTCCTCGTAGCAGAAATTACTTACATTGAAAGTAATCCGAATATGATAAACTTTTAACTCCTCGTCGAATAGAAAAGCTGATACATTCTGTTCATCACAAGTTTCATTGAACTGAAATGAGTGGAAACACAAGACATTTGTTATCTTCAAGCTCATGAATTTCTGTATATATTCACAAACATTTGGTTTCTGGAATTATTATTTAGGTTAGGTATAATATTATGAACATATCTTTTTGAATTTACCTAGTTATTTAAGAATAATCAATTTCCACTATCCTACTAATTCAATTTAATCCCAAACAACGACGAAATCACTCACTGATTTTATTATTAAGGAGTAAATATATTAATAAACTTTAAAACTATTACTTCTAAACATCCATTTTGCGATTGACAAGCTATCTGGTCATATGACGTGATTCACGCCACCATCATTCTTCTGGTTTAAAATGCTAGAGGTGGGAATTGATTGCGGGTTAACGATGATATCATGGTTACACAGTATTTATTAGTTATTTTTGTTATTTTATCATAATAATTTCACTTAAAACATTTAACTATGAGAATTATATATAGATGTTTGTAAATAATTATGTAATTTGTTCTGGCTTTATCATCAGTAAGTATTGAGGGAGAAATGTTAAGAAATACATAGAATTTTTGATTAATTATACAAAACTACATTCAAACCTCCTTGTTTTCCTTCAAGTGTTCTCAAAACCTATCAGTTTCCTGTTACTGTTCAACGCTAGTGCCGGACACACCCCTGAGATCTAAAAAAAAAAGGAATAAAGCTTTTGGTATTAATATTTGAACTTGCATTAGGTACGAAATCGCTCTGTTTATAATAAGCAGACCATGCGAGTTCTGGCGCCCATGATTAAAAAAGGAAATACAATGTTTAACACATTTAGTGTTCATAATAAGCAATAAAAAAATTCTACAAAAAAATATTGCAATTTGACAATAACATAATAATTAAAAAAATAATCACCATCGCAATTTTTTTTTAAAAATCCAACCTGTAACTCAAATTAAAATACAGCACAATATTTGGCCCAACCAACGTAAGGCGTTCGAATTAGCGACAGGAACAGGTCATATTTGAGACATCGGAGGAATTTTGGTAAAATTTTACAATGGCAGACAAAAAATGGACATTGACAATTTAACTGTAGAAGAACTAAAAGAACAACTAAAATCAAGAGACATGGATACAAGGGGGAGCAAACAAACATTGAAGGAGAGATTAACAGCGGCTATGCAAGAAAAAAAAGCAACAGAAGAAGAAAAAGGAGATAGTTTAATAGAAGAAGTACACCATAATACTAAACAAAACCCTAACGAAAATGAAGAATTGATGAACATGATGAGGACATTAATGTCTGATATAAAAAGCACAAAAGAAGATATGAAAAGTACAAAAGAAGATATGAAAAGTACAAAAGAGGAGATAAAAAGGGCAAAGGAAGAAATCAATAGAAAATTGGATAAACAAGAAGAAAAATTTACAGAACACATAATGGAAATGAGAAGACAATTTGAAGAACACAAGAAAGAACAAGAAGAAAAAACGAATAAATTGCAAGAAAGTCTAATTCAAGAAAGCATAAATAGAAAACAAGAGATAGAAGATATGGGAAACAAGATACGAGGAGAAGGAAGAGAACAGATGGAGAAGGTACAATGGAACGTTAGGAAAACCAATGAAAGAATAGAAGATGTAGAACAAGGTATACAATTGAATTTATCCATAGTAGAAGAAATGAATCTGAAAACGCAGAGGGAATTACTGAGGGAAATGGATACAAAGTTACAAAAAATTAAAGAAAATGGAAACACACATGACTTTGAAACTCTAGAGAAGGAAATAAAGGAAGATTTCAAAAAGAAAATGATGGAGTTTGAAAGGGAAATGGAATACGTGAAAAATAAAACACAACAAAATAATAATATACAAGGGGTAAATTATATATACAATCATGGTGAAAGTAATCTAAAATTCGATGGGGACATACGTAAGATACACCCAAAGATTTTCCTGAGGTGTTTCAAACATAAGCTGAAAGGTATGATAAATGTTGAGGACTTGAAGGAGACAATAAGGTCTCATTTAAATAATCAAGCATTGCTTTGGTTTACTTGCAACGACACAAATATTAACAACTTTAATGATTTCGAGATAACTTTTCTAAAACAGTATTGGGGGGAAACAGAACAAGGTTATGTAAGGGAAAAACTGTATTTTGGTAAATTTGATATTAGGAGAAGTAACAATATGAGTAACTACGCACTCTCAATATTCTCCCAAGCACAATACTTAGAACCAATGATTTCAGAACAAGAAATCATTATATTCTTGTCTCGACACTTTAATATTAACATTACTCAGGGTATAGTCATACAAAATATTAACAATTTCCAATCATTGTTGGATTATCTAAACAGAGTACAAAGAACAATTAATAATAACGAAGGACATGACAATACGGACAACCAAAGAAATGACACCAATAGAAGGACTAACTATAATAGAAACAATGATAATTATTACAGACAAAGACCGTACAATACATGGAATAACAATCATAATAGAAATAACAATAATGACAGAAATTACAATAATGATAGAAACGATAATAACAACAGTCGATACGATAGAAACAATGAAAGAAACAATAATAACAGATATACGAACTACCCTGAAAGAAGACAACAACCTAACGATAATCACCAACGAAGAGAGAGAAGGAATTCAGACGGTGACATAAGACAAACGAATAGTATTAGACGAGACACTAGAGTTAACAGAACTAACAGTTTGGAGAGAAATAGTACAACTAACAGAGATAACAATTATAATAGAGTTAACAATGATAATAATAATAATGATGTGGTCAACACGTCATCTTCTGATGCGGAACAACCGTTTTTCCACTAGAGGGTGAATATGGTAGGTTAAGTTGGTGCAGCTATATTCACCCACGCGAATTTCTCAAGGTACAGGATCAACTAGAAGAAAATAATGAGACATTAATTTACATATATGGCACAGTAGAAGACAAAATGATAAAAATATTGATCGATACTGGATCGGAGATATCTTTAATTAGTAAAAATTTTGTAAATAAACTCTCAACATCTAAGAAAATTTTTATTAAGGTTCCAAAAATAAATTTGATAGGCATAAATCAGAAGAAACTAACTTACTCAGATATTACGATAACTGTAGCATTAAAGTTAAAGGAGAATAGTACAATTGTACAACTGCTGGTGGTGGAAGACATAGAATGTGAACTATTATTAGGATCTGATATTTTGTATGAAATGAAAGCTACTATCAATTACGAAGAAAAATATATAATTTTTAATAAAGAAAGAATCGATTTTAATTATGAAGTAAAGAATGATGATTCGAGAAATGATGAAGAATTTGTATACGAAGAAAGTAAAAATGTTAATTTCAATAAGGAATTTAGAGATAATGTGGAGGAGATGTATTATTATGAACAGGAAGGAAAAATGAGTGGAAATATGATGTTGGATGGCAATGAGGAAATAAATTTAAATAATAATAATCAGCCGGAATGGAATTTGGATATAGACGGGAAAATAGAATGGAGAAATAAAGTAATAGGAATATTGAGAGAACATAGAAGTTTAATAAATGAAGAATCTCGAATTGCGAAAAATTATGTACACAAAATCGAACTGAAACAAGATCAACAATTTCAGCAAAGGAGTTATCCGATACCTTATAAATATCAGGAAGATGTGAAGAGGACGATAAATAAATTGATAGAAGATAGGATAATAGAACACAGCACAATATATATATATATATATATATATATATATATATATATATTACTTACTTGGGTTAAAGGTCAAATATACTTAAAAAACATTTATTAACGACGTTCGTTTCGACTTATGAAGTCATCTTTTGGTTAATAAAATAATCTAAAATTATTACATGTATAAGTTAAAATATTTTTATTTAAAATAATTTGAACTTATACATGTAATAATTTTAGATTATTTTATTAACTAAAAGATGACTTCATAAGTCGAAACGTACGTCCTTAATAAATGTTTTTTAAGTATACTTGACCTTCAATCCAAGAAAGAAACCAAAATATAACTCAAGAAAAATATGTACTAGTTTTCTTGGCTATTTTAATATTTTCCTAGCTAAAAAGTCATTATGCTCAAGGTCATTCGTTTTGAAAACGTTATTGGTGCTTTCAACTATTTAATTTTGAAGAATACAGTGATAGTAAATTGTTATAATCGTATATTTTTTGATTTCAGAACTGTATTTGAATCCTGCTACAGAAAAGTATGGTCCAAATTATCAATCGGGTCAAATTAGAATAGCATTTACACCTGGCAATACTGATATGAATAGTATACTTCACGGTGGTGTTATTCTGGGAAATACTGTACCAGCTAGAGAACATGAAGACAAAACAAGCCAACTAGCTAACGGACATTGGTCCGACGATTTCTATACATTTGGTGTAAATTGGACACCAAGTAAGGAAATACTAACCTACTCTAACTTAACATAACCAAGTGATGCAAACAGAGTTTCTAAGAAGCACCATTACAAATTACAATTTGAACTGATTCATTGATCAATTTCCGATAATTTTTTGACATAATAGTATTACTGGTCACCCTATATCAATCTGAAATAACTTTTTATACATGTCTGGAAATAGCTTAGCGGAGAAACTCAGAAAATAAAAAAAATAGTATTTGGTTTAAAAACACCGGTGATAATTCATTATTAAGAAATTATTGATTATGTGCGGAATTTTCAATGATTCTTGTATTTAAGTAATAATCAATTCGTGTTTTACTGCATGAAGCACTGCATAAAACAGCCAATAGATCAGCGTTGCCATTATAAACGGTGATAAAAATATGAGGAGAATTTCTACAGTAAGTCTTAGTTTGTTAGAAACTCGCTTAATATATCCCAATAAAACAATATATGATATGAATCAACACAACTTAATTTATTGCAGATGAAATATCATTCAGTGTGAACGGAAGAGTTTATGGAACAGTGTATCCACCTCCTAACGGTTTTGCTTCATTGACACAGCTTTTGAAACTTCCACCTCAAAAATGGAATGAGGGATCGAAAATGGCTCCATTTGATCAAGAGGTAAGGATTACTGATTCATCTATTATCATAGAAGGGATACACGGGGATGAGGAAGTGAAATATAATAAAATGAATTTAGGACAAAACAGAATATATCCTGAAGACAAAATATACCTACATACAGGAACTATTCCACTATTATCAAATTACTTTAATTGAAATTACATTGTATAAAGCATTATCAAAATATTTTGCTGTTTACAAACCAAAACACCGAGAAACAAAAAAATAACATTATATAATCGTTGGCCTAATGTGAAAAGTCCAAAAACAATAATTTTACTGGAGAGAGGTATACTTGATTTTCTGCATGAAAATATAATATTAGTTAGTGTTTTTAAATGAAACTCAAGCTCTCTAGTTAATTCCACAATATAATACAAGTTATTGAAAATTCTAAAAAATTGACAATTGTTTCGATAAATCAATATCATCGTCAGAATGACAGAAGTTACATTTCATTTTATGCCTACCTGATGTTTAGTAGTTATATTTGGCTAGACCAAGAAGTAACCTAACTTGTGATTGGCTTAATATATGTTTATAGAAAAAAGAAGAAGATGTGATATTACAAATATTGAAGCTAAGATATTATTAGCCCTATGGTGATATCCTGGATATCATTTTTCCAATTAAGATCAGTATAACTGTGCAATGATATAGAAAACCAGGAAAACTATATCTGCTGATCTTTACAATTATCACTTAAGAATACAGTTTATTAGTGGAGAATTCCCTAGATTTAACTGTTCATTGACAACTTCATATTGTGGGTTTCTTAAATGTCTTCTAATTTCCAGTTCTTCAAGGAAATCCAGTTCAGATGTTTATTTTTGTAGGACAATAAACGCTTACAGCTATTACTTCAATATTGGTATCTAAATCAATTTGACTTGAATGGTTTTTATTTACATATGTTGCAACTCCTCCCCAACTTTTTATACCAATTCTGTTCTTGTAACATACATTAAATTTTTTTAGTTTGTGTGTATTCTGATTATAAAGTGTGTTTCTTGTGAACAGATAACGTTCGGGTTGTATTTAGATATAATAGCTTTTAACATTTCCAGATGGAGGTAATATCCATTTAGATTCCACTGTAGAATACTCATTGTTTGATTTTAAATTTATTGAAGTCGAATTTATGTCGTTGCTGTCTGATGAGATACTGATTGGCTCTTGTTCTATGGGTCCTTCAGCAATATATCTTTGCTTTGCTCTGTAGTGAGGGGTAAATTTTTTAATAGTATCTACTAAGTCTTCAAATTCCGACATGTAGTTTCTAATTATGCTTATTGGATCTGGGTTTCCTTTTATATTTGACAGTAAGTCGGTCAATTGTTCGAAAGTAAGAGCATAGTTTTTATTATCTTTTGCCAATAGCTGTTTCACAGGTTGCATTTGTTCGGATGTACATTCATCACTTTCATATTTTTTCAGGGTATCAGGTATTTTGAATGCCGAGTCTAATTCTGCACTGGGACTAGAAGTTTCGAATAAAGGTCGTGTATTACAGCTTTGTGTATAATCCATTCGCTTTTCTAAGTCATCTTGAGTTGATCTTATGGGATTTTTTAACAAAGATAGGGAGATGTTAGCAGTTTTACTTGTGGATTCTGTTGGGTTTTCTTGGGATGGTTTTACTTGTGGATTTTTTTTCTCCATCAAATATATTTTGGGAATTATTGATTTCCGGAAGATTTTGTAAGGAAGTGTTTTGTTCAGCGTTTGGCCACTTTGATGCAATGTGACCAGTTTGTTTACATTTGTGACAATTCTGATTATCAAATGTGAGGTAGATCCGATAGGAAGTGTTGTCATCTTGGATGATAATACTTTCTGGAATATTTAAGTTGTTGGAGGGGGTTACATATACTTGACGTCGGAAACTGAGGATATGGTTGTGTTCTGGTTTTGTCGTTCCAACTCTTAGGGGCATTATTGGAGATATGATGTTTATGCCTAGACTCCGCAATTCTGATAGTAGTACATCATTGGGAATCGAGGGACAGACGTTTGATAGTACCAGTCGTTCCCTTATCGCTCGCCTCGTTTGTGATATATATGTTTTGATTTGTTTTCAGACGATATTTTATCAGTTGATCATTATTTACTGGTAGACTTTTCACTTACAGTTATTTGCGTGAAGCACTTTGTATTAATGTAAACGATGTAATTCACAGTATTGAAATTATCATTAACCTTATCCATTAAATTTGTTAATTATTCGGGACCGATCACACAAGGGTTCTCAAACCATAGTTGCCAGGTCCGAACTCCCTGTATGAAGTTATATCGACATAAATCTCAAAGGACCAGCCGCGGAGACGTAGCAAACGTTGTTTTCTTGTACGTTGATTTTATATGTGGTATAAATTAAATGCAATATGTACTCTCATTGGTTTTTATTCAACTTTTCATATAATTGTTGTCTGTTTGCGGAACAATTAGGATGTAGCATTGAATATGATTACACTATTTGATTATGTTTATTGCTTATAGAGGATTTGATTAAACCGGTCAATTTGCCGGGTGATGATGAAAATGATGGGTGACTGGAAAGTGAAGATTTGTTGGGTTGTAGCCGTATTTATGAGACGCTGAAAGTGGGTGTGATTAGGGAAGATCGTGTGGAAAATTGGCCAATGAGTGATGAGATTTTAAACTCTAGCCGTCATAAACGGCGGTTGAGTTGAGTATCTGCTTGGTCCTTTTTTTGTCATGAAAAAAAGTTATTTTCGTTAGATAAGGAAAGCTTTTAAGATAGTTTTTGTATGAATAGATAAGGTTAACTTTGATATTTGATGGTTTTGAAGTGGTTCTTTTTAAGTGAAAGGGACGGTAAATAGATATTTGTGTAGCTAAGGAAATATTGAAGAGATGAGAAGAATGATATTTTGTTTATAATATATACGGCATGCGTAAATTTTGGTATACGGGGTAAAGATGAACGTAATGATTGCAGGAAGAATTCGAGTGTGAATTCAAATTCGTACATATTGGGGGCGCGGGCAGGAATGAAAACACGGTAAGAGATAGATGTTAAGAAATCAAATGATGAAGTTAGTGAATGGATTTATGTAAATATTGAGTGTGTAGGGCTCTGATACATAAGTGTCAAAATAAAGATAAATGAATGTAAATATATAAGTGTATAAAGGAGTGAATAAGAGATGTAAATGCATATTGATCCTAATATTGATGTCAGAGTGGTGTAAGGGCACTAATAACAAGATTAGTAAAAGTAAATGAATGAGTACTCTAGAAATATGCTAGAGTCTCGGCCTGAGAGTGTGTGAGAAAGGGAGAGAGAAATATTATTTAATGTTGAGAGAGTAAGTGGACAGCAAGAATGAATGATTATTTTGGTAGAGTAGTAAGGTTTAAAGTTTAAGTATTGTAAATGAGTAAGAGATGTGTTTTGTTTTATGAGAGAAAGAGATTAAGGAGAGAAGGGAAAGGGCCAAGCGGCAGTTTTTTTCGGGTCTCTTTTTTAAGAGTGAAATGAGGAGGGGGATGACGTTTTTTTAAACATCACCCAAGTGTCTCCTTGTGTTTTTTTAAATGAGTGCGAGAGAGAGAGAGAGTTAAGTGAGGGGAATGAAAGAGATATGAGTAGGTCAGATTCTAGCTCGACAAGTGTGGGACCAGTTTATTTTGCGAGTAACGGTCCAGGAACCTCAGAGTGTGGTACCAGTTTGTTTAACGAGTAACGGCCCAGGAACCTCGGAGTGTGGTACCAGTTTGTTGAACGAGTAACGGCTCAGGAACTTCGAACATATATAAAAAAAGGGGGGGCCAAGTTAGAAGGGATGTGAAATTCCATGAGAGAGCATGGAAAGCTCATGTGGGCAATTTTCCGGTGTTTTTGTTTTAACAGACTGACTAGTGCTGGGTAGGGAAGGGAACGTTTTTCCTCGTAGAACGTGAAAACTCCAGTGAAGCTTGCGCTACTCCCTTTCTACGCGGAGGAATGAGTTGTATAGTGAGAGTTAGTGAATGTGTGTAATATTTAATGTTTGATCAAGGGATGCGTGAGTAATTTTTGAGTGAGCATGATAGTATAAGTACAAGTAATGTGACCACTAATGTAAGAGAAAATATGCGAAAGATCTGTTGACTAATGAGGGTGTTGGTATATAATTTGTTTTATGTAGGAGAACATTAAGAGTAAATGAAGTGTGGTACCAGTTTTTTTATGAGTAACGGTCCAGGCACCTCGGACTTTCCATCGTTGTGAGTAAGGTACGAGTACGATTGAGATTGTACTGCATATATACTGCAAGAGAGGGTGTCAGTGAGTTTTCAAGTGCAAGCAACAGTATGGGTATAAGAGCGAGTTCAAGTTTAATAATTTAAAAGTTTGGTGAGATTATAATTACAAGTGGAAGTGAGTGCTACTTCGAGTGCGAGTAGAATTGGAGTGAGGTTGTGAATTCAAGTGAGAGTGTAAGTAAGAATGATAATTCATTGTGAATGTTGTGACGTGTCTTTTCTCCCTCTTTCTGCTCGCCCTCGGAGGTAGTGTAGGTATTAGCCTCTTGCCCTACCTCTTAAGGTCTCGAAACGTCACTTCTGATACCTTTGAAACCTTACACTTTTTAACGTGGTTGTCTTCACGGCCCCTCGACTTCACTCGTCGAGAGTTCCAGGTAGCTTCAGATAGAGGTACGATAAATTCCAGGGTTCTACTGTCGTCAAAATCCGGGAATTTATTGCTAAATATAGAAACGTTCTCGCTAGTCCTGAAATAAATATTATTATCCTGGTCCACACTACGGGGAAGCTAAAATTCGTGCAGCCAAACAACTACTCTACACTCTACCCTAGGGAGGTGCTAGTCTATAGTAGGTCAATAAAACACAGAGGTTTGCTTAGGTTCTATTATAATTATATTCTCTACCAAGCCGTTACATATATAAAAAAACACAATACTCATAAGGGGAGACAATGCCCTTGTATCCCAAAAGCCCATATGTATCATTAAACTATATGTATATTAGATATGCACTAATTAGTGACGAAGCAGGCAGGACATAAGCGAGAGTGGTTTATGATAATAAAATAAATAAAATAGCGGTAAAAGCAAACAACAACTATTTAAAGTTTGGTGGTATTTTCATTCAAATGTTTTATAAGCTTTCATGAATTGAATGAGTTAGGTGTTACTCCTACAAAAAAACAATCCGATCGGGAAATATACTAAAGGTCAGGGACTCTATATTTAGAATATCAGGAAGCCCTAGCGTTTATGTATGCCTGGCGCTCCCGGAGAATTCAACCAAGATTCTCCCTGTAAAATCGGTAAAGGTATTAAGGAACGGAAACTCTAGACTTAAAATATCATGAACCTCACTAAAAGGAAAACCGGGAACGATACTAAAATATCACGAATCTCACTAAAAAGAAAAATCGGGAAAGATACTAAAACTGGGGACTCTAGAGTTAAAATATCAGGAAGCCCTAGAGTTTATGTATGCCTGTCGCTCCCGGAAATTTCAATCAAGATTCTCCCTACAAAATCGGAAAAGGTATCAAATCAGAAGAGATATAAAATGGTTTGCCACACTCCGGTGTGCAAAGATATTCCAACTTATTTTAAAATGAAAATCAACTGCATGAATATTCTAAGTTTATAATTGAAAAGACCACTTATTTTTCGGATTTTGATTACTAAAAGTTCTTACCTTTTCAGCAACGGAATTATCGAGAAATTTTTGAAGTGCAGAAATTCTTGATTAAATAATAAGTACCTCATTTATTTCTGTTGATGCCGGCGTCTGGGTCGTTATCAGTTGTTTTGTAGGCGATAATTTTCTTTTCTACCTTGTTCTCGCTCTGGGCTGTTAGCTCGGGTTTGTTCAGAGCTGCTCAGGGATGGGACGGCTTCCTGCTAGGACCATGTTTCGTGATATCAAGTTCTGGTTTCTTATTCGGTGGCTCGAAGGATCATGAACACATTATCAAGTTCTGGTTTATCCTGACTCGAAAGATTATGTTCCGCAATCTCACTTTTTTGTAGTAAGACATTGAAGTGCTGTAAGTTATATTGACATAAATCTCGAAGGAACAGCCACCGTGACGTAGCAAACGTTGTTTTCTTGTACGTTGATTTTATATGTAGTATAAATTAAATGCAATATGCACCCTCACTGGTTTTTCTTCAACTCTTCATATAATTGTTCTTAATTTGCGGAGCAATTAAGATGTAGCACTGACTATGATTACACCATTTGATTATGTTTATTGCTTATAGAGGATTTGTTCTGATGGGTGACTGAGAAGTGACTGGAAAGTGAAGAATTGTTGGGTTGTAGCCGTATTTATGAGACGCTCAAAGTGGGTGTGATTAGGGAAGATCATGTGGGAAATTGGCCAATGAGTGATGAGATTTTAAACTCTAACGGTCATAAACGGAGGTTGAGTTGGGTATCTGCTTGGTCGTTTTTTTGTCATGAAAGAAAGTTATTTTCGTTAAATAAGGAAAGCTTTTAAGATAGTTTTTGTATGAATAGATTAAGTTAACTTTGATATTTGAGGGTTTTGAAGTGGTTTCTTTTATGTGAAAGGGACGGTAAATGGATATTTCCGTAGCTAAGGAAATATTGAAGGGATAAGAAGAATGATATTTTGTTTACAATAACGGAATGCCTACATTTTGGTGAAATGAAAGTAATGATTGAAGGAAGAATTTGAGTGTGAATTCAAATTCGTACAACAATGGCTAAAGGTTTATTTTTGAAGTATTTAACAAACATGAAAAAAATAATCATTCATGTTTCAAATTATCAGTTGTAATTTAACTAGTGCAATGAAAATTATCGAAAATTTTTGGGAAAGATGCTCGAATGCAAGTTAAGTTGAAATTGAGCCCGAGTGCGCGGAGGGCTCGAGTGCTTATTTCAGTTTAACTTGCATGACAGCAGATTTGTCAAAAATTATCGATTCAGTTTCATTGCAAGAGTTGAATTTTATAAAAAAAATTATGAATTAATCAAATCGTATTGTGTCCCTGTCAGTTGCTGTCACATTGCCGTCACCTGTGGCGACAATAATATTGTATACTTTATACTCATCGCAGGCACGTAGGAGCTGTCTGAAGCAATTCTTGCTACGGACGAAAAATTTGTTAGTAAATGATGCTTTGTGAAAAAACCCATTGTAAAATTTTTCAAGTGCAATGTCGCGATTTGGAACCGCTTCTGCTGCAGATATATACAAAAAAGTCAAAATGTCAGTATGGAGACAATTTCAAGTTTTGTGCCGAGAGAAATCACTTATTAGAACGAGGAACTTCGGTGGAAAAAATTGCCTACATTCCAAAAGACTAGGCAAGCAACATGCGCAAGAAGGATGGACCCCTTTATAAACAAAGTGTAGTGAGAACAATGTGGAACGTGACAGCAAAACCTGATCAGGAGAAATATTACGAATATGTCGGCATTGCAATAGATCCATTTAATGATGTAAGATTTGAATCTGCTAAGTGCGCACGAGATGCTACACGCAAAATATTACAAATGAACTCGGAAAAGAGAAAAGAAAGTTCATCGGCTTTTACTTATAAAGATTTGTTGCAAATTTTGAAACTTCAAGATGAAAACAAGCCGGAGGGTCCGCAGAAATAATTTTTTTATCTCATATCTTATGAGCTAGCATTTCGAGGAGGTGAGGCAGCCCACTGTTTGACGGATTTCTTTCAAGAAGATGGAGCAAGCACAAATAGAATAGAATAGAATAGAATCCAGTGTTTTCAAAAACCTGCCAAGGAGGGGGCCTCAGATTGACAGACAGAAAACGGTTAATCAGAAACACTACCAATGAAGACATCTGCCCCGTTAGGTAGTTCAAATTAAGCGTTTTTTATTTAATTTTTCTTATCAAGATCTTAAAGATTATAGAAAAAACTTTTCTCAAAACGAGGATCTAACGTGAATACGAATACGAATACGAGAAACAGTGAAAATAACGAGTTTAGTGTTTTTTCAGTTTCAATTTCTGCTTCAAGTAACGTTATTTCTGACCAACAACAAACTTCGACTGGCTCAGTTATAAACTTCAATAATTGCATTTTTAATTGGAAAAATTTCAATAACTAGTTTTATCAGTTTTCATGTTACGTTAATAAATAATAAACGTTTATACTTACGTCTGCAATTATTTTAAAGGACCTGATAATTTTGCACTATTGCAAGATATCGACAATTTGCACTAGTGCAAAATTATCGCCTAATTGTATGCTCACTGGCGAAAACAACAATCAAAAAATAGTCGGAACATTGTTGAAATGTCTAATTTGACAGATGAAAATAATTTTCATAAAAATTGTGATAATCCTTTTCCATAGTTTTCTTCAAGAAAATAAGATGTTCAAACTTTTCTTTTTTGATTTTCAATTGATACTGATATAAAATCGGTAATGATTCGTCTAAAATATACTGAGGGTTCTTTTTCATCCTGTTTTGAAGAATTCTGAATTCTTCGGAATGTTTCGTTTTGTATTCAATTGTACCATTAGAATTATATTTCAAGGCTCTCAGATCTACTACAGTGGGATCACCAGTTTCAAATCCTGGTCGGATCGACTTCATTATATTCAATTTTGAATATTCTTCAAAATATTCAATATTCATGATTTAAATAGTGTACTTCATAGGGCTTCGGAGTTTTTCGTGCTGATTGACATATTTGTAAGTAATTGACTGTCTCGACCCTTACTTCGTGGAATATGCTCATAGAAGACATTTAAGAAACCCACAATATGAAGTTGTCAATGAACAGTTAAATCTAGGGAATTCTCCACTAATAAACTGTCTTCTTAAGTGATAATTGTAAAGATCAGCAGATATAGTTTTCCTGGTTTTCTATATCATTGCACAGTTATACTGATCTTAATTGGAAAAATGATATCCAGGATATCACCAAAGGGCTAATAATATCTAAGCTTCAATATTTGTAATATCACATCTTCTTCTTTTTTCTATAAACATATATTAAGCCAATCACAAGTTAGGTTACTTCTTGGTCTAGCCAAAATTAACTACTAAACATCAGGTAGGCATAAAATGAAATGTAACTTCTGTCATTCTGACGATGATATTGATTTATCGAAACAATTGTCAATTTTTTAGAATTTTCAATAACTTGTATTATATTGTGGAATTAACTAGAGACCTTGAGTTTCATTTAAAAACACTAATATTTGTAAGTGATCAGCAGGTACATTAATTGTTATTCCTTTTAATCTCTGCTCTATGGATGCGTGTATAGAGACACTTCATCTGAGTATGGCCCTTTTCCAAACATTACTTTTCCGCCCAACCTATCTAATATGCGAGAAAAGTATTGGATTACCCCAAAAAAAGTTGGAATTTTGAAAAATTTTTTAGAGTTATTTTTACGTTTTCCATCAACAACAACACGAAAAAACGGCTTTAAGAAAAAAAAACTTGTGTGTATGTCGTCGTCGTCGTCGTTCACTTTTCCATACATGTCTTGTTAGCACGATACAGCCTCCGGAGTGCAATAAGTCAGCAATTTTATGATTGAATATTGTTAAAGACATGTCACAAATGAACCCTATTGATTTTCACCTCACCAGAGCCAGTACAGCGGGTGCTGTGGTCCTTGAAGTAGGACATTTTGTAATTTTTTGAGAAATTTCAGTTTGTTATCACGATACAGCCTCCTAAGTTCAACAAGTCACGAATTTTATGATTGAATATTATTCACGACATTTCAAAGATGGACCCTATGGATTTTCAGCTCAGCAGAGCCAATACAACAGGTACTACAGTACTTTAAGTACGATATTTTTGTCATTTTTGGAGAAGTTTCAGTTTGCTAGCACGATACAGCCTCCGGAGTGTATACAAGTGAACAATTTTATGATTGAATATTATTCAGAGCGTCTCAAATATCAACCCTAATGATATTCAGCTCACTAAAGCCAGTACAACGGGTGCTATGGTACTTGCAGTACCACATTTTTGTCAAATTTGGAGAATTTTCAGTTTGTTAGCACGATACAGCCTCCAGAGAGTATACGATTGATCAATTTTATGATTGAATATTGTTAAAGGTGTCTCACAGATGCACCCTATTGATTTTGAGTTGACTAGAGCGAGTACATCGGGTCCTATAAATCCAGATATACTACATTTTTGGTTATTTTTGGAGAAATTTCGGTTTCTTAGCACGATACATCCCCCGAAGTGTATACATGTAACAATTTTATGATAGAATATTGTTCAGGGCCACAGATGCGGAAAAGTTAGTTTTAATCTTTAAAACCATTTATTTTTGTGTGATACATATAAATATCAATGATGGACCATAAATGGTTAATTAAATTGGAAAAAATAAAACAGTAATAATATAAACAGTTTATTTATTTTGGTATAAAAATACACAACAAATAATTTCTTTCACAAAATTCGTTTCTTATAAAACAGAATGACAATAAATAAAGTATAATGTAAAAACAATACAATAATTAAAAAATAATACATACATTCTAGATTGAAGTATCATTAGATTTTTAAATGATGTTAAATCAAGATAAAAGTAGAAAATTATTTATGATAAGTTTTTATTAATATATTTATTATTACACTCGTATAAACACACAGAGCTGGACAAACTGCTGGAGTATAACTGGTACTTACTTACTCAAAAAAAGTGTTAGCAATGAGTAGTTAACTACTATTTTTGGCAACTTTCTGTGAAGGAAAACATTTGAGTATAATGACTGTGAATGTTAGAACCAAAGTAATTAAAATATTTTTAAAGAAAAAGTGGTTAAATACTGCCCAGCTCTGTAAATACAAAGTGCCAAGTAATTACATATAAGAGTGTTAAACAGCACTTGTGACTGTACACCATTTAAAATAATATATCTAACATTTCATTTCCACTTAAAACACATCTTTATTTCTTTATTGGAAGTATTAAATATGTTCAGATCACAAGCTAAAACCTAGTATATTGCATATTTGTATATTTCTACATTAAAAAGCATTCCGTTCTTATGAAAATATCGCATAAGACAGTTTAAGTTATTCTGCAGCTCCTGGCACTCTATGATTGTTAAAATGTTTTTTAAGGGCTCTTAAAAATTCCACCGTCTCGTGGAAGTCCTTTCTCGTTTCTGGTTGAGGTTCTACAAGTAAACACACAAAATAATAACAATACATAAGTAAACACACAAATTTATGTCAACAAAAGAAAACAAAATGCGCTTACTATTGAAATAATAAGTTTACACATGTTTTTGTACTAAGCCAAAAAAATATCAAAAAATGTTTGAATGTTTAAATTTTTTTTGGTTTTTTTGAATTTCTTTTTTGGAGCTTTCGATTTTTTTAGGAATTCTTGATTTTTTTGGTTTTTAACTATTTTTTTATTTAATAATTGTTTTATTTTTGGTTACCGCTAGACCAAATACTTAGACGTAATGCCTCAACAAAAGTTAATACTCACTTTCATTTCTCATAAATTGTCATACCATGGACTATATATTCAAATCGGCAAGGGGTTGATACCTTCCATCCCATAGCTGGTGGAGGGAATAGCTATAACATGAAATAAAAACCAGATTATTATTTCTTCAATAGGTACATTTTAAAATGGGATTGTCTAAGTATTGTGTACACTAGATATAAATTGAGTGTATGAAAAGACCAGTACTGAGTGTATCATTTTATTTAAATTCCAGGTAAGCGCTTTCAGCCATTAGGTCATTCTCAAAGCTGTCGACAAGAGAAAAACATACAACAGGTACAATGTACATACAATGAAATAAAATGTTTGATGTTACATAATTATTTAAGTAAAATTTGTTAAATTACCCTATAAAGAGGGTGTACACACATATCATTTAGTGGGTAATTTCAAATTAGACGTTTCGTTATGTGAATTACAATTGTACACGCTCTTTATAGAGTAATTTTAACAAATTTTACTTAAATAATGGTGTAACATCAAACATTTTATTTCATTGTATGTAGCAGTTACAGGTTTTGATGTTTTTTGACACCTGTTATATATTTTTTTCTTGACGAGAGTTTTCAGAATGGCCTAATGGCTGAAAGCGCTTAGCTGGAATTTTAATAAAATTACACACTCAGTACTCGTCTTTTCATTCACTCAATTTACATTTTAAAATGTCCAAAATTATAGCATGCTATATTGAATACAATAAAACTTACCATCAATTTTTGTTAATTTCCACTCATATGGGAAGGCAAATCAAACTGTCGTAATAACCTCTCTTCGTCTTTCTCAAATCTAAAGAAACACCGTTTTTGAAAATGAACAGATCATATCCTCCATCGTTTCGTCGTCGACAAATTTAATTATTTATTACCACTGCTTTTCAGCCATATTAATTTTATGTTCCTGCGTTGGAGGAACAAAACTGTAAAAAGAAATATTTACTCTATTAATGCAGCAATGTTCAGTTTAGCTGATGTGAAAATAACCATGATCTCTAAAGTTGTCGATTAAATTAATATAAATTCTTTGTAATATAAAAATAAAGATAATGGTTGTTGATTGTGAAAGAAAAAATGCTCAAATTTCTTTAATAAAACTTACCGAGTACACCACTTATTGGACTCCTTCAGAATACACTTTGAGTCTTTTCAATCAATTCAATTATTAACAATTAAGCAACGAAACAACTGATAAATATTACACTATAGCAATTAAAACATACACCAAAATACCGTAACCTTATAACCTCTACACATGAACTAAAGGCGGGTTTATACAACATTTACATAGTCATAATCATAATCACAGTCACAATCATAAGAGTTAAACTAATGATTTCTTATAGCATCGTTTATACAATTGTCACAATCACAATCATAATCATAAGCATAATTTTACTGACCTTGAAGTTCCTAACTTTTAACTTTATAATTATGATTAAGACGAGAATTGAAATGCGCATGTGTCGTAACCAACACGCGATGAGCAATGATGACAAAAAGGCGTCTTGGTTGAAGAATTAATTTTATTGGCCGTTTTTTGTAGGTATTTCTGTGCTCCGTCAATCATTGTTTATATTAACTTCATTGATTTGACTTTTTGGCAAATTTCATTTATATGAATTTTATGCTTATGACTGTGACTATTAAAATTGTATAAACGCCTTTCAGAGTTATGATTATGATTAAGTTTATGATTCTGACTGTGATTATGATTATGACTATGTAAATGTTGTATAAACCCGCCTTAAGAAATGATAACAGTATAACATATAATATGTGGGGACGAGCAATATGATATCATCAATAAAATTCGATTACTAACGACGTTACAGTTTTCGTTAATTTTTTAGAATTATCTACCGATTTTAGTTACTCTCTAGGCTCTATAGATGGCACGGTCTGCAGTGTCCCTAGCCTGACTTTGGCAATATTCATACTATTATCAGAGGTACTGGAATTGTGCAGTTCTCATTTTCATGAAATGAGCGACATCCATTATGAATTTACGTAATTTTGAATCTTTCACGCATAGATTCGATAAAATACTACAAGATGTAGCTAAAATCGCAATATTGACAAAAATGGACTTATGCACTTTTCACATTAGGCCGACAATATGGATCCCCAGTAAACAATACATTCACGGTATGTCGAAGGAATTAGTCAAATCTTAGTGAAAAATGTAACTGCAGTATATAAACCAACAAGAAAATTAGGACAACAATTAACACCGTAACCGTATTAACTAATCTGCACAAAGTTTTCTAAAGTTTCCTTGGATGGAACAAAGATGACCTAGCGAAAAAACAATAATTCAAAACGGTAGTGGGCGATAAACAGTTAAAACGTATGCGAACGGCGCTCTTGGGTTTGACTGGAGAGCTAGGGTCGTAGGTATATAAGCTGGAAGTTAATCAAACGGGAAATTAATTATGGGGCGCCAGAATGAGTCTGTAGCGTCAGTGACCAGAACAATAAAAAACTTATATAATATGGATACATGCATAACCGGATACCAACAACAGACAGAAAAAATAAGCTCCAAAATCTTACATACAATCTTGAAAAAATGTCTTGAGGTGTACGTAGGCCATGTATATTATAAACACGTGCACACCTCGACGAAGTTATGAATATATACATAAAAAACAATAAAAAGACAGATTATCAATCAACACTACAAAGCGAGTCATTCAGTAATAGTTCGAGGAACAAATAGTCTACAATGAACAAACTAATATCACGTTGTTTAGGCACCAATATAAAAATTATATTATTATAAATATATATATATATATATATATATATATATATATATATATATATATATATATATATATAACAACAACAAATATATTCATGGGTAATTCACGCAAAATAAAGGGCTACTGAAATAGAGTGGTAATCGTGGACATGCATGTTTCTGTTACCACTCTATTTCAGTAGCCCTTTATTTTGCGTGAATTACCCATGAATATATTTGTTGTTGTTGTTAACATATCACGCGATATTCCTATATCTTCTGTATATATATATATATATACATATATATATATATATATATATATATATATATATATATATATATACATATATAGAGGAAGCAAGGAACTCTTGATAATTGACAATGTAATCACAAAACAGGCAAGACAACGTCAGAAAAACATATCTATAGCCTGGATCGATTATCAGAAGGCATTTGACTCAGTTCCTCATTCATGGCTGCTGGAAGTTTTAAATATCTATAAAGTGAATCAGCAAGTTATCGACTTACTCCGGCATCTGATGACATCATGGCGAACCACTCTATTAGTCAGAGGAGCAACAGACACGTACACAACGGAGGAGATCCCTATTAGAAGGGGCATATTCCAGGGCGACAGTCTGAGCCCATTATGGTTCTGTCTCGCCCTGAACCCATTGAGTAATATGCTTAACCGGAGCACATACGCATATGGAATCGATGACCAAGCAAAGCTGACCCATCTTTTTAATATGGATGATCTTAAGCTCTTTGCTAAAGGAAGACAGCAACTGGAAGGAGAACTGGAGATAGTCAGACACTTCAGTGAGAGCATCCAAATGAAGTTCGGGCTTGAGAAATGTGTTACCATTCACATTAAGAGAGGAAAACTCACTGAAAACGAGGATATCACTCTGGCAGATGGCAGTCGAATTAGGGAGCTGGGAGCAGAAAACACTTACAGGTACCTTGGAATTCAGCAGAGCTACGAAATTCGCCATAAAGAAAATAAAGAGAAAGCCGAAAAAAAGCTTATGAGGAGAACAAGCAAGATATTAAAATCCCAGCTCAATGTCAGAAACAAGGTGGCAGCAATTAATATATGGGCCATACCAACAATAACCTACACTTCTGGAATACTCACCTGGTCCAAAACAGATCTAGAGAGGTTAGACAGGAAAATCAGGACACTAATGACCAAACATGGCATGATGCACCCTAACTCAGCTATCGAGCGCATATATTTGCCACGATTAGAGGGAGGACGAGGACCAACTAGCCTGGTGGCGGCCAATCTGAAAGGAAGGGAAAAATTAATAAAATACTTCCGAAATACAAACTCACCAGTTCATAAAAGAGTAGCGGTATGGGACAAAAAAATCACAAGACCTTAACCTTGCTAATCCTGCGCCTCCTGAAACAGAGAGCCAATTAGAACAAATGAGAATAATTTGGCAAGGAAAAGCGCTACACGGAAGGTTTTACACTTCTCTACATCAAACAGAAGTAGATATGAAAGCATCCAATACTTACCTAGTGGCAGGATACCTCTTCCCGGAAACCGAAGGAACAATGTTGGCGATACAGGATCAAGTCATTAGAACCCGAACGTACTCCAAACACATATTGAAACAACAAGTTGAGACCACCAAATGTAGACTGTGTAACACTAGCGAAGAGACCATTCAACATTTGTCATCTGGCTGCACAACAATTGCTGCTACCAGATACCTGGAACGACACAACAATATGGGCAAAGTCGTTCACCAATTAATATGCCTGCAAAGAGGTCTGTTGAATCATTTTACCGCACACCACAAATATGTGCCGCAACTCGTACTTCAAAACAACACTGTGAAAATTTACTGGGATTTCACAGTTGTTACAGATAGACCTGTGGAGCACAACCGGCCGGACATGGTGATTTGGGATGAAAGTGATAACACAGCCATCATAATTGACTTCGCAGTTCCATAGGACTACAATATATCTAAAGCATATACCGAAAAAATAACTAAATATGGAGCGCTTGCACAAGAAATGAAATTGATTTGGAACTTTGAGAAGGTAACAATAGTCCCTTTAATTATAAGCGCAAACGGCCTTGTACATACAAAAACAGTACGACACATAAAAGAACTGGACATACCTAAAAACACCGTAATGTGGATGCAAAAGGCCGTAATACTTGGAACTCTTGGAATCATCCGGCGGATCATCTCCCCCTATTGACAATGGTAGTGCCCTTGGCTGCGTAGTGGCCCGGACATTATCAAATACCACCAAAAAGGTGTGGAAAAATATATATATATGTATATATATATATATATATACATACGATAAATGTCGCTGAGTTTGCGAACAAAGTAAAAAATTAGTTTATCTTTGAAATTATTTTGAGTTTGTTTATAAAAACAATATGTATGATAATACTACGAGTATATTACTGTATTACTCGAAAACAAAAAACATCGGCGTTCTAGAAGTTACGTCAAGATAATGGGACGGAAAATAATTTTATCTAGGATAAGCGTGCACACCGAATCTCTTAATTATTACTATATAAAAACAGCATCGAACATTAATATTCTCTATAGCAAAGATAATATTACAAATCAAAAAACTAGTTAGCATAATAGAATAGTTCTTATACTGCAGTGTTTTTGGGTTAAAGAAATGGTGTGTCTTTCACAATCAATAAGTAAAAGGGCTATTTATCCCAGGTAAAGAGATTCAAAATAACGTCTGAATATATATGGATCCAGAAGTCAAAAGCCAATCACAGCGGTCCTAGTCAGGTAATCGGCTCCGATGATGACACTTGCATAAACACCGGAGGGCGTGGTTTGTCGATGCGGTGGATAGGACGGCAAACGAAACTCGAAACGTTATAACTAATAACTTCGGTAACTTTAATTCGCTGAATAAATACAGGGAATATCGATACTTCGGTACTGTACGGCACGGTAATGGTTGAGACCCTAAGAAAAACACCCCCAACTTTTTTAAGGGTTCTTCGCTGACTTAATCTCGATAGCGGTAATAACGGCACGATAAATAGCGTTGAGATCCTAAGAAAATTACAACTCACTTTCTTGAGGATCTTTAGATGACTTAATCTCGATAGCGGTAAGATCGGCACGATAATTAGAGTTGACACCCTATGAGAGATACAACTAACTTGTTTGAGGATTCTTCGATGACAGACTTAATCTCGGTAGCTTCGGCTAGAGACAACTTTTCTTTAGAAAGTTTTCCAAGAAAATTTCGAGAAAGCTAATTATAAAAAAACCATGGTGCCATAAATTCACCAATTACGATGTTTAACTGGAATCTCGTAAAAAGTATGCTTTTCTCAGAGGCGATACTAAAGCTATTATACACATCGTACATTTTTTAGTCGAAAATTAAGGCTGGAGCGTATCGAACCCTTCCCGTGTCAAGAGATATTGTTTCTTAATTTTTATGTTTATTGGTCATGCGGATCTATATTCTACCCTTCGGCGAAAATATCTTACGCCAGGACCGTATTGAGATAGGGATTATGCGACAATAATTACTTGATCTAGTAGGGCAAAACGTAAGAAAAATAAAAACGTTACAACACTAATAAAAGAACATTGAGATCTACTTATATTTATGACAAACAAAGATAAGCAATAATACAGAAACGTTTGTTTTGGTTGATGGTTAATATTATTCCTTCGCTAAACTACTAATTTCTCTAATTTTTAGATGTACCTGACGTTGGGGGTAGGTGTTGCTGGGTTTAATTTTGAAGATGGACCATCAAAGCCTTGGAAAAATGGGGAGAGATACAGTTTCAGTAATTTTTACAGAAAAGTAGATGATTGGAAATCAACATGGACAGAAAATAGTAAATTAGTAATTGATTATGTTAAAATTACATCATTATAGTTTTTTTTAGAAGTAATTTGATTCGTACTGTTCTTAAGACTTTTATGAGATAAATGCTTTCTTTATATTTTTAACATTATTACTTTAACTTCTTAGTAAGTGCAGAAGTTTTTGGATTGTATCTGTACTTTCCACTTTCCATAAGAAAATTTTCTATGTAAATTACTTTCTTACTTAATCTCCATGTCTTCCTATCCTTATGAGTTACATAAATGAAATTAATGAAAAACATTGAATTGGTTTGACAGAATGACTCATAAATTTGACAAATTATTAAAAATTGTTTTAACTGATTATTTACTACATATTAAGCACACTGAATAAATATTTCCGGGAGATCTAGTGAATTATAAAAAAAAATCAATGTTAAGTTCAAATCTTCAAAACCGTGCTAAAAACGATATTTTTGTAATGGCGCTGGTCTCGTTACACGTGCACGTACACAGGCATGTAAGCAGTTCACATAATCCACAGATAATAAACATAACAACCACCAGCTAACGAGATTTTCATGCGTTAACGGTGTATAAATGGTGTGTAGTGCCACAGCGTACAAATACGTCTATAAAAAGTCAAAACAGACTATTTGTTTCTGGCTTCTGTTCCAAAGAAAGATATTAATTAACTAGAAGAAGCGTGACTCCGGTAACTTGAATTCGCTGGTCCGAAATTAGTGCAGTAATAAACACAAAAAATGTAGATACGGTACGGTAAGTGCGACGCGATAAATAGGATTGAGACGTTAAGAAAAATTCTACTAACTCTCTTTAGTTTTCATCGCTGACTGAATCTCTTCGCGAGCGCAAGATATTGCCATGGTGGTCGAGGAGGGTCAGGGAGAGACAAAGGAGGGGGATGAATAGAGGCTGAGTAACTCGGCCTCTTTCATCCATAATAATTCACCTTCACGTTCACGAATTTAGCTCAGATTAACCTGCATCACGCCAAGGGAGCTTCAGCCGTGATTGCAAGGTTGTTCGCTAGACTACAACTGGATATACACTGATCCAAGAATCATGGATCAACAAAGAAGGCGAAATCAAAGGTTTGGCATGCAAGGATTCCAAATTGATTTATGATCAAAGGCCTGTGTAATCATAAGAAATAACATAAAATATATTTGTGTTTCAGAATACGTGTCACGGGATCTTGTTCCATTCATGGTTCACCTCAACTTTGGGCACATAACAACGCAAAAAGTGACTGTTTATTAGAATATCTCTCAGCAAATAACCTTGAGACTTTAAATGTGGGGACAACACCCACCTTTGTCACGAGAGCAAGAGAAGAGGTCTTGGACGTAACAATTGTTAATGTTGCTTCTAGGAAAAATGTAAAAGATTGGAGGGTGATGAGCGAGCCATCACTTTCCGACCATAGGTTCATCGAATTTGGGATAGAAGGAAATACCACCTCGATTCCTACAATCCGAAATCCTAGAAATACTGATTGATCTCTTTACAAGACCAATCTGAAGGACAATTTGGAACAAGTCGAAGTGAATGGGGTAAATCACCCGCACTACGACCTGGAACAAAGAGTCGAACAGATCAAGGAGTCGAACAGATCAATGAGACAATAATGGAAGCTTCTAATTACAGTTGCCCACTGTCAAAAGCTCGTTCAGAAAAGGACGCTCCTTGGTGGAATGAGAACCTGTCAAACCTTAGAAAATAGGTCCAAACGTGACGGTAATTGGCAGAGGCACACTGAGAGGCTAATTCAGTACAATAAAGAGATTAGGAAGGCCAAAAGGCTTAATTTTCAAGCCTTTTGCGAAACGATCACTTCCACTCACACAGCGGCCAGATTACAAAAGGTCATGGCAAATGGGGGAACTAACCTCACAATGTCGCTGAAAAAGCCAGACGGATCATACACGGAAGGTGAAGAGGAACGATCGAGTCTCCTTCTTAGAACCCACTTTCCAGGTAGTGAAGCAGCAACAAACACTGAAATAGCAATGAATTACACCCAAAAATCCCGCAAGGAAGATTGGGACATTGCTAAGAAAATATTTACCAGACAACGGTTGGAATGGGCAATAAGTACCTTTCAACCATATAAATCACCAGGAGTGGATGGAATATTTCCAGCACTTCTGCAGCAAGGAATAGAGGAGATTCTTCCTCACCTGCTAAAGATTACAAGAAGCAGTCTAGCGGTGGGTCTATTACCTAGAAAATGGAGAAGGACAAGGATAACCTTCATACCAAAAATAGGGAAAAATATGGGACTGATCCCCGATCTTTTAGACCCATCTGTCTAACATCGTTCCTACTCAAAACGATGGAGAAAGTAGTGGATAACTACATAAGAATACAGAATCTGGAGAATATACCAATTCATAAATGAGAACTCTGAACAACAAAGAAATCGTAATGTGCGCATTCCTGAATATATCTGGGGCCTTTGACAACACAACTCATGTGTCTATCAAAGAAGCACTAAAAAGGCGAGGAGTGAATTAAACCATTGTAAAATGGATGTATGAGTTGTTGACGACGAGGATATCTGAGACACAGGTGGGGAATCAAACCACCTCAGTTAAAGCCACTCGGGGGACACCTCAAGGGGGAGTGATATCTCCTCTTCTATGGAGCCTCGTAGTAGGTGAGTTGCTCTACAGGCTAACGGAGCTTGGCTTCGAATGTATGGGCTATGCTGAGGACATAGTTCTCATAGTCAGAAGCAAGTTCGAGAGCGCCTTGTGTGATTTATTACAAAAGAGCCACAGAATCATTGAGCAATGGTGCTTGTCAGTGGGGCTTAACATTAACCCAAACAAGATCATTGTAATTCCATTTACCCGGAAAAGAACACTTCCAGCCATGAAACTCATATCCTTAAACAGGGAAATCATAGAATGGAAATCAGAAGTTGAATATCTAGGGATAACCCTAGACCGTAAGATTCTGTGGAATGAGCATGTTGAAATAACTGCTAGTAAAGCAATAAGAGCTTTGATGACGTGCAGAAATCTAGCTGGTAAGAGGTGGGGCAGTAACACAAAAATACTGCGATGGATGTACGCCATGATTGTGAGACCAGCAGTTACGTATGGGGCAATAGTTTGGCATACAAAAGCAAGTCAGTACAGCACGAGGAAGACCCTAGACAAAGTTCAAAGGATTGCCTATGTGTGCATCGCTGGAGCTATGAGAATGTGTCCAACTAGGGCACTTTAGATCATTACAGATCTCACACCTCTACATCTGGTGATACAAAGATCTGCCCAAGAGGCAATTCGTAGAAAATGTAAGGAAAGTTCAGGCAATGAGAGTATTAAAAATCAGGGACCTTGATCCTCTCTAACAAAACATATCTCATCAGCGAATCTTCCCAGTGACGAAATGATCAGAAAAGTAAGCATCGAAAAGAATTTCACCACGATGCTAAATACGAGGAGAGACTGGGAAAGGGAATACACCACCCAAACTCTCAAAGAAAACACCATTAGATGGTATACGGATGGTTAAAAAACCACCACTGGAGCAGGCGCTGGACTATTTGGGCCTGATACTAGATACTCATTATCATTAGGCACCTTCCCGTGCGTCTTTCAGGCAGAAATACTTGCGATTGAAAGATGCGTGGAAATGAACCTAGAAAAAAACTAACAGAAATGTGACATATCAATCCATTCTGATAGTCAAGCAGCTATCAAAGCATTGAGCTCCCATGTCATTGACTCAAAGTTGGCATGGGAGTGCCGAAGAAAGCTGAACTAGGCAAGAATAACAGGGTCTCTTTAGTCTGGGTTCCTGGCCACTCGTGAATCACAGGAAATGAAGTGGCCAATACACTTGCCAGGAAAGGAGCACAAACGCCCTTTATTTCTGTGGTGTAGGAAAAGGCTCCTATAAAAACGAATTTCGGAAGAAAGAGGAAACTGAAAGAAAAGCACTCTGGCGGTGCCTTCCTGGGCTGGAACATTCCAAAAAGTTCCTGCGGAACTTTGACACTGCTAGATCCAAAAAATATTTGGACCTCAGTAAAAATAAGCTACATCTCCTCACGGGCTTTCTTACAGATCACTGCCGCCTTAGGAAGCACCTAATGAGAATAGGTCTAGCAGAAACTGACGAGTGTAGATTATGTGGGGGAGGAGGATGAAACTCTGGTTCACCTAGTTCTGGAATGCCTCGCCATTGCTAGGCAACGCAACGGACAAGAAACTTGTAAGAGCGAGGATATAACCTCGTTGAAGCCGTTCCAAATACTAGAGTTCATTAGAACCCAGGAACTGGAGCTGTAGTAGTAGCAAGAACAGCTCTGATAGGAGGTGCACAATAAACCTTAGGTTTCAGTTCATTGTAAATTAAAACGTCACCCAGTCGTCTCCAACTTTGAAATCTGTAGAAGAGGCTGTTTGATCGCTTTAATATTTTATCATGATTTCGTGTTTTATAAGAAATTTTCTAGCTCGTTCGTGTACAAATTGAAGCTTGTGCTTAAGTACAGTACAGTATTGAGATTTTCTCGTAGGTTTATTTTTCTCTCGTGTACTAACACGAATTGTGTATCAGCGTGATATGTATTTAGTGTGGTGTTGCAGCAATAAGCAAACATTCTATCATACTCGCACCAATCATACTCATTGAAAATTAATGCAGAAGACCAAAAATAAAGAGGCAGAGAAGTCAATCTGGCCCAGCCCCCTTACAGTACCAAACTATCACTGGTTTTTCTCCTCGCCTAATATAACCTATCTTTAGATTTAATTAAACATACAACGATTGGAACTATGCAAAATAAAATTGGACATATTAACAAATAGCACATTGTGATATAAAAATAAACGACCTTTTAAATACCAAGCAAGCATGGTCTAATGTTTGAACACTAATTTTTATTAAAAATACGATTTAATTAACAATGCTTATGAGGATGAACCCATATATCAATAGACTTTTGAATCTCGATTTTGGTGCTTTTTAGCTACAGTGTCACGGTTGCTTCTATAGCTGAGAAGCTTCTTCCATTGGAGTTTTGTGAAGAGAACACAATCGAACGGTGATGGATCTGGCGAATATGCAGGGTGCTCGATGACATCTGTGTTCATAAAAAATGGCCCTGAGAATGGTGCAAAAACAGCTGTTTTCTCTCGGTATACTTGCGTCTAAAACAAAGAGCTCTCACACAATAGTATATTGAGTACTAAGTGTCAAAAAGGTGACTGAAGACGTTTTTGACACGAGGTGCTTACTATACTTTTTCTTCGCCCGCGGGAAAGAAAAAATTAGGGTATGTCGGGGCAAAGTGAATCGTCGGGGCAAAGTGAACTTTCTTTTTAAATTTTAAGTCTTTCGCGACAGTTAAACCGTTTACCATATCATCGTTGCGTATTGAAGTTGGCAGCAGTGTGCTATGTGTCAGAATCCGCAAAAAGAATCAGATAAAGTTTTACAACGGTTTTTGATTTTTTTGACGTGAAATTCTAATATAGCAAGTAAGTAGAGTAATGTATAAGTCGGTTATTTGTTAAGTATTTCTAATATTGCAACTAATAACAAGTAGTTTTTTTGGAAAATTGAAACGAAATGTCTTGACAATTTTACATTAACCTCACTTGTCAGAAATATTATGAGTTGGGGCGAAGTGAACTTTTTGGTATGGGGCAAAGTGAACCGTAGGTTCACTTTGCCACCGATATTTTAAATATGTCTTCCTACTTATTTGAATAATTTGTTGTTTCCCATAAGCAATTGAAATCAAGATATTTTGACCTGTTTACAAAGAAATTTATTCTTACTCGCATAAAAACGATTATTATTAGAATGAATACACATAATATTGTTTTTTCTTTTTCAGGTAAAATGGTTAGAAAATATGTTCGCAAAACTACACATCAATCTTGGTCAGAGGTGTCAATGAAAAATGCAATTGATGCGGTGCGACAAGGACTATTAAAATATAAAAGAGCTGCTGTTCAATTTAATGTTCCGGCAGCAACATTATTCTGAAGACTTAAATCGGACAAAGAGTCTGATTTGGCAGCGAAAAAAGGGCTCGGACGATTTAAAACTGTTTTTTCACCGAAGCAAGAACAATAATTAAAAGAGCACATTCTCGATATGGAACGACATTTATTTGGATTAACTATCTATAATTTTAGACGTCTTGCTTATCAATTTGCGGAGGCAAATAATGTTCCCCACTGCTTCTCTCGCAAAAAAAGTTGGCAGGAAAAGATTGGGCCTCCAATTTTATGAAGAGGCACAATGATTTATCTCTTCGAGCCCCAGAGCCAACATCTGCAGCCCGAGCATCCGCATTTAATAAAGTGAACGTCAAATTTTTTTTGATTTGCTAAAGGAACTATTAGATAGATATAAATTTCCTCCTAGCCGAATTTTCAACTGCGACGAGACGGGAATTAATACAGTTCCTAATAAACAGTCTAAAGTATTATCGCTCAAGGGGAAAAAACAAGTCGGTAGCCTATCATCTGCAGAACGTGGCACTCTTGTTACTGCTCAGATTTGTTTTAGTGCCACAGGGCAATACATACCACCTCTTCTTGTTTTTCCTCGTGTCAAAAACAATTTCAATTTCTCAAAAGGTCTACCACATGAAAGTTTAGTAGTTCCTCATCCGTCAGGTTGGATGCAAAGTGAAATCTTTGCACCAACATGGTTTTCACATTTTATAAAATATACTAAACCAACAGAAGATGACCCAGTTTTGTTAATTTGCGATGGCCATTCGACCCATGTAAAAAATTTAAATTTAATTTTGATGGCAAGAGAAAGTAATGTTCACATTTTAATAATTCCTCCGCACACTTCGCATCGTTTGCAACCTCTTGATGTTGCATTTATGTATCCATTAAGTTCATATTATAGCCAAGGTGTCCAAAATTGGCTAAGGAATAATCCTGGAAAAGTTGTAACAATACATGAGGTTAGCACCATATTTGGTCAAGAATACATGACAGCTGCAACAATTGAAAATGCACTGTCAGGCTTTAAACAAACGGGAATTTTTCCCTATGATAACCATATTTTTCCCGATATAGCGTTTGTGGCTGCAGAGGTTACTGACTGTCCTATTACGGAAATTAATGCCAACATAGCTGTAGAAAATATTCACGAATCTTCAGATAACGATGGCTCTGATTCATCAGAAGGTGAAAACGATTTTGCTATAGAAGCTACATATACAAAAAGAAAAAAAATGTTCAGCAGCCTCCGATACCAGCAAACAAATTTTATGGACCTGATTCATTAAGGAAACAAAATGTTTCCGAAGCAAATGAAGCCCAATTTTCTTCAAAAAAATCAGCCAATTCAGCAGCTACCCCACCAAGAGAAATAATATCCATCTCTGACGCAGGTCTCAGTTCCGCGAATCAACAGAACGTCTTAATTGTTGATGAAATGAAAAATGCTGTTTATCCTAGGGATATCATGCCTATACCAAAGATGGTTCCTAAAACTGCTAAAAGAAAAATTAGAAAAAAAGGATCTACAACTGTTATAACATCTTCTCCATATCTTTCTGAGTTAAAAGCAGAAAAAGAACAACGAAAAGCTGCTATAAAAAGAAAAATTGTTGTTCAGGATTCTTCCGATTCCGAAGAACCTAATATTCAGGAAACTGAGATGTGCGATGATTCTACTGACACAGAAATATTTTCTGATAATGAAGGCGTGGAAATTGAGAAAATTAAAAATCTTAATGCCGAACCAACTACAAATCCATATGTAGAGGATTATGTTCTAGTTGAGGTTACCAATGATAAACAGAAAAAAGATTTTGTAGCGCAAATAATAGACGCCAAAAAAACAAGTTATGAAGTGAAATTTATGATGCAGTATCGAGGAAACTGGAACTTATTCATATTTCCAGATGTCAATGATGTTTCCATCATAAGAAAAGCTGACATTAAAGGAAAACTACGCCCACAGAAGTTACGATATGGAAAAATTCAGTTTTTATAAATAATTAGTTAATGAGTTCATGTTTTTTAAATATTTTTCGTATTAAAACGAATAAATGTTTGAATTTTTTTTGGTTCATTTTGCCCCACTTAAAGATTCATTTTGCCCCACATGTGGGGCAAAGTGAACTTATTGCAGACTTCTCATAAACCGTTTATATATTGGATAAAAGATATTTTTAGTTCTATATTTTTAATATATAAAGCTAAATGGTCCTGCAACCCTCTGATGCAAAAATTATCCCAAAATACCTTTTCGTTCAAGAATTATGTTATGACAAACCTTAAGTGAATTATATTCATTACATGACGGACGATGGCTGACTGACAAATCAAATGACGCAGAATAACAAAATTATCACGTAACATGTAATTTAACATACAAAAGATACACTTGATTTGACGTTTAAAAAACAAAAGATAAACGAGATATGACTTTTCGCATTTTAAACACTAGTGTTTAAAGAGTCGTTTTGTGCATGTCAAACCCGTGTTCAAAGTGCGGTTTTAGTTGCGGAAGTAGAAAAACGATTTTAAACTTCTAAATAGAAAGTTATCAACAGTCTTGTTTTTGATCGCTGAGTATTAATGAATTTTTGTTCGTCTTGTCCTCAGTTTCAGGATAATATTTGAAGCACCCGGCTCCATCACTTGCCATGATCGGATCCAGGAAAACTGGAGAGTTTTCAATTAATGGAATAATGTATTTGCAATACTTCTCACAAACAATTTCTTGCCTTCTACTTTTGTAGAACAGACACCCAAAACGTCACCAAATATTGTGTGGATTGAACGCTAAGATGCATTCTTGTGTTGGAATTCTCATAGTGAAATTTGCATTGATGACGATTACTTCACGTATTTTTCCCACTAACTCAGCACGACTTATGTATTTGGTCGTCTGTTTCTTATCATCATTCAGATTATCACCACTATTTTCAAATCCTGTAAATCGAGCGTAAACTTGAGTATCACTTATCACCATATATTTTTTTAACAATATGCAGGGAAGGGTTGGCCACAGTGAGACAAAAATTCGTTTTTTATGTGAAAAATTAAATTCTCCATATATTTTCTGACGAAATTATAATTTTGACTTACAATGAGAGAGTATATTAAATCGATTCTCAAATGGTAAACACTTTATTTTTTCAAAAATATGAAAAAAAACGTCAAGCATAGTTTCGGAATGTGAGTTATGAATGAAATAAAATTCCCATTTATCTAATTTTTATTGAATCAATATTATTACTGAGCTTTTTACAGTTCATATCAGACCTGCACAGGGGCGCTCGCAACAGATAATTTGAAGAAAATTACACGTAACCTACTAAAAACAGCAGCGGTAATTTAATTATTGTGCAAAATAATTGGACGCTCGTAGCTGGATCACGTGGCAACTCGGCTGCGGGCTGCCGGTTACTTTAGTCTAAAGGCTCGTTTATATACTCGCGAACTGCGAATTGCGGAATGCGAATTTCGCGATAACTTTATCTATTCGCTTTTGCCTTTTATATACTTGCGGATTTTCTTGGGATATGTTGTTTTATTTTTTGTAACTAAAATGTGGCTAATCTGGTATAATGACAGATATGCAGTACTTGTTTTGTTATCAGACGAACCGGAATGGTTTTTGTTCTTTACCTATTGCATCTGGTTTTAAAATTTTTTGTATAACTAATGGATTTTTAACATTGGCGACGAAGAAGGGCGATCGCTGCGTACCTGCTGTTAAAAAAATTGAAAAATAAAAGAATCCGTAGATTTGGCACATGTGAAATTTTTAAACTGAGAAAGGAACAAGGGGCATTTCACAATTTAGTGCAAGAGATGCGTTTAAAAGATCCTAACAAATTTCGCAACTATCACCGTATGTCTGTTGAGGAATATGACAATCACACATTTGATATCCAAGACCAACCTTTACAGAGAATCATTTTCGGTTGCTGAAATGTTGTCTTCAACACTAAGGTAAAATCATAAGAATATCTATGTACATATATACCCGTTTTTAACAAAACATTCAATTAATTTCTGGATAATGTATATTACAGATATTTGGCCGCTGGTGTCAGTATGAAGAGCATCTCCTACAACTATCGTCTGGGTTTAACTACTGTATCAAATATAATAAAAGAAACTTGTTCAGCCATTTGGGACTGTTTGTATGAGGATTATTTGCCAGTACCAACTGAAGAAGGATGGCACAAAATTGCCCAAAATTTTGAATCAAAGTGGAATTTTCCTAACTGAGTAGGGGCCATAGATGGAAAACATATAAGAATACAGGTAAGGTTATATTAAATAAAATTGGATAGAGTTGTTTTAAACTAAAAATCTAATATTTTCTTTTAGGCTCCTCCACATACTGGTTCTGATTACTATAATTATTAAGATTTTTTCAGCATTGTTTTATTAGCTGTTTGTGATGCAGATTATTGTCTTACAATTGTTGACATAGGAAGCAAAGGTAGACAAAGTGATGGAGGTATATTTAGGAGTAGTGATTTTGGAAAGCAATTCTTTGCCAATAGCATTAATATACCACCCCCAAGAAAATTATATGAAGCTGCTACTGAGATGGTTCACTACTGCTTGGTTGGAGATGCTGCTTTTCCTTTTAGCACACATTTAATGCGATCCTATCCAGGACAATATTTACCTCAAGACCAAAGGGTTTTTAATTATAGGTAGGTTAGAGAAATAGCAAAAGCTAAGTTCAGCAAAAGTTAATAGAACTATTCATATTCTACATGATTAAATTAAATGTATTTCTACCTCAATTATTCTAGACTGGCTTTTATAATTCAATACTTTGATTATATTTTATTTTAGATTGACCCATGCCAGAAGGATTGTCGAAAATACATTTGGCATACTTGTAGCAAAATGAAGAATCTTAGAAAGACCCATAATTTCAAAGATGGAAATAGTTGATAAAATTATTAAAGCAATTGTTTACTTACACAATTTTCTAAGAAAAAGAGATAAAGGAAAGGCAGACAATGCAAGATATTGCCCAAGTAATTATGTTGATAGGGAGAATGATGACGGATTTATTATTCCTGGTGAATGGCGGAATGAGCATGTGCAGCTGCCTCAAGCTGGAAGAATGGGAGGAAATGCATATGCTCAAAGTGCTAGTGTTATGAGAAATGAGTTCGCAATATATTTCATGGATATATATCCTATTCCACCTCAATGGACAAAATAAATTCATGATTCCCCCAAAAGTTATGTTCACTCAGCATTAAAAGATATATGAATAGTTTTTAATGTATATATAAGTAGTAGATTATTATTAGAGTATTAATTAATAAAATAATTTTACCTAAAAAAATAAATATTTGTTTTTATGTGATTAAAATAAAATGTTTAATGTGACAGTACAATTTGCTTGGAGATATAAAACATTTTCTGTATTTGATTTTTATATTTTATATTGAAATTTATGATATTTACTTTAAAACGATAATTTTATGTAATAAATAAGTTTTTTAAAAAATACTACCATACAGATAAAAATGTAGAAGTGTAAATAAATAGGTAGTTCAGTTCTAAATAATTTATTTATTTTCGGGACTACCAAACACTAACATAAAACTTCTAATAGGGATAAGGTAAGGGATAAAAGAAAATTATTAAAGCAAAATCTATGAAGATAATATTGTCTATTAAATTTGAGGTAAATTTATAAATCTTCCCCATATTCCTCATATAAGGAATAAACCTGATTCAGCATGTCTATCTCTGCCTTCATTCGCACTCTTTGTGGTAGCGTCTCCAATACAGATTGGATTGTTAATAGAACTGGGGATACTTGTGGCTGCGAGGTTTGTGTAGGAGAAGGCTCTTTCAGTATATTCAAGAGCAACTTCTCAGTAGTATCATCTATGAGAAAAGAAAGTAGTTAAGGGAAAGTTTAACACAGTTATAAAAAACTACAATGAGCTACATTTTAATATAACAATACCTTTTTTCAACATTTTCCTTGAAATATATGGTGTGCCATCTTTGTCCAGCTCTACAGCACTCGTGCGTGAACATGGGGATGTTAGTGGGGATTCAATTCTGGTTTGGTTTTTTCGGAGTATTAATCCTGGAAAGAAATTGCATGTTTTCAAAATATTTCCATCTCTTCTTTTCATCTGTGCCTGTTCCAGATGGAAGTTTATAAATCCTACAAAAGTAAAATTTTCAGTATTTCATTTTTGAAAATAAAGCTAAAAACTATACCAGGCATAAACATTTCATTATAAACATATAGTATAATAAGTGTATAAAATACCTCATATTTTTCAAAAATGTATCTTTAAGTTTTTCCATTTTTTTTCTAAATCTGGAATAGAAAGTGTGTATTTCAGTTCCGGTTCAATTTCCCTTCATACTTTTTCCCTCGCATCTTTTCCTCTTAATTTCAGAGAAAGGGTATGGTCCCATAAAGCTGGGCGAGTATGTACAAGCTCAATAAAACGAGGAACTTTCTTCTGAGGAGCCCTCTTGGGAGGGAATGACACAAATGTGATTCTCAAATGCAAAAATAACGTTTCTTTTACATTCTATCTTGAATTAGATTAAATTAGCTTTATTTCTTCCTAAATGTCCCAATGAATTTGAATATTTGTACATAGATCTTACAATTCCTTACAAAAAACGAAGAACACTACAAACATAATAAAACTGAAATAGTCCCATATATAATATTGTACATATCCCAAACATGCTAAATACAACAATCCACATCCGTATCTGTCGGCTGTCATCATATTTGGAAATATGACATTTGTAGTTTTATGTCATTTACAAAAAGTTTTAATTCCAAGTTTATTTTTGAATATTTCATTATTTTTTAATTATAAAGTTCGTGTGTTCAGTCGCGTTTTCACTTCGTATAATAAGCTTTTTTGTATAACAATGGAGTATATGAAAAAAGAATAGTTTTATTCAATAAATTTGAGTGACAGATAAGCAGAAATAGAAAATGGATGTGCATTTATCAACGTGAAACGGACGGTAGAATTTTTTGGACTGTATAACTCCAAATACTATATGATATAAGCCTTATGTCAGAGCCAGTCACAGTGAAGTGCGAAATCTGTGGTAAATTTTTTAAGAAGCGAGGCCTAAAATTACATCAAAATAAGACGCATGGTAGACAAAATTTGAGTTCGATTACAGTAGAAAGTTTTGAAAATAAGGATATATAGGATACGAATTTTCATATAAAGTTGGCAAAATTGAAGAGCCAAAGATCAGTAATAAGAAGAGTCCCAAAAGCTTCAAGGACTCTTTGTGCCTCAACGCTATCTAATCTGTTTGAAGAATGCGTAAGACAAAATTCTATTACTACCTGGGAAAATCTATTGCTTTTTCCGTATAATGTTTTGAGTCTTCCTTCTAAAAATTCTAATAAAAAAGTATCTCTCTCTACTATAATCATGAATAATTTAAAAACTTTTGAAAATATAGATCATCATTTAAATTTCTCTGATCAACAAAATAGAAATTTCTCAGTTCGGAAAAACATAAATTTATCAAAAAATAGTAAAATTAAAAATGTCATTAATAAAGTTTCTGACGGCGACTTGACATCCGCAATCAAAATCTTAGCTTCAGATGACAGTTTTGCTGATGTCAGTGCAGCCACTTTAACAGATTTAAAATCGAAACATCCTGTAGAGAAACTCAATAGTACGTTCCCTACTCTGATTTCGGAACATATTCCTTTTTTTATAACAGAAGAATTTGTGAGTAGCGTAATAAACTCTTTTAAAACAAGTTCTGCTGGTGGTTTAGACTCTTTAAGACCTTCACATCTACAATATTTAATAAGTTACAGTGCTGGACGTTCAGGAAAAAATCTCTTATCATCTTTGTGTAAATTATGTAATTTTATTTTAAATGACACAGTAAACATCAATATTCGTCCTATTTTATTCGGCGCGTCACTATTAGCTTTAACTAAAAAAGCAGGAGGTATCAGACCAATTGCTATTGGTACAGTTTATCGTCGTTTAGTAGCGAAAATAATTTGTTCAAACATCAGAGACAAATTAGGATATTTACTTCGTCCATTACAATTTGGTTTCGGGTTGAAAGGTGGTTGTGAAGCAGTTGCACATGCAGCAAGACGTTACGTCTCTAATCATCCAGACGTTAATAATAAAGTTTTTCTGAAAAGTGATTTTAAAAATGCTTTCAATACAATTCATCGCGATCATTTATTAAAACTTGTAGCAGATATTCTACCTGAAATTTTTCCTTTTATCAATCAATGTTATTGATTCCCTTCATATCTTTTATTTGGCGAAAACATCATTTATTCGGAAAGAGGCGTCCAACAAGGGGACCATTTGGCACCTCTCCTTTTTTGCATATCGATACACAAACTTATTAGCAACATTGACACAGAATTCAATGCTTGGTACCTTGATGATGGTTCTTTAGGTGGTAATACTAATTCCGTGTTCAAATTTCTTGTCTATATAATAAACAATTCCAAGGATATTGGTCTTGAACTCAATTTCAGCAAATGCGAGTTATTTTTTTTAGAATCACCAAATAATCTAACCATTGATAAATTTAATTCTGTAGCACCAGGCATAACAATTACCAACAGACAAAATTTATTTTTATTAGGTGCTCCTTTATTAAACGAATCCTTTCTATCAGCTTTCAATGAAAAACTAACCTTTGTCAAAAAAATGTCATCTCGTTTATCCTGGTTACCGACACATATTGCTTATTACCTTCTCAAGAATTGCCTATTAATTCCAAAATTAACATATATCTTAAGACTTAGTCCGACCTGGTTACATAATGATATCCCAATAAATTTTGACAATGCCATTCGTCATTCATTAGAGTCATTAATTAACATCAAATTAGAGGACCTTTCTTGGAAACAAGCTTCACTACCTGTTTCATATGGTGGTTTAGGAATTCGCTCAATCGTTTCAGTAGCTCTTCCTTCTTTTTTGTCATCATTAAACAGTTCAAAAAATTTCATTAATTACATTCTGCCTATATTTTTCCACACACAAGACCCTTTATTAATGGAGGCAGAAAATATTTGGTCATTAAAGTCTAACAAAGTTGTACCCGATGATTATAAATCCTTTCAAAAATCCTGGGATATTCCTTTATTGAACATTGAAAAAGAAAATCTGCTTCAGAAAGCTATCAATTTACCAGACAAGGCTCGTTTGAATGCAGCATTTTCAAAGGAATCAGGAGCATGGTTGAACGCTTTACCGTCGGCCCCATTAGGTACGCTTTTACATGACGAAAATTTCCGTATTTCTATTGGTCTCCGTTTAGGTTGTCAAATTTGTGTAAAACATCGCTGTCGTTGCGGAGCTGATGTTGATGAATATGGTAGACACAGCCTAAGCTGCAACTTAAGTGCCGGCCGTTTTTCACGTCATTCTGCAGTAAATGACCTAATCAAACGAGGAATGGCATCTGCAAAGATTCCCTGTTCGTTGGAACCGTTAGGTACTTGCCGCGACGACGGTAAACGTCCAGATGGTATGACCCTCATTCCATGGCAACGCGGCAGATCAGTTATATGGGATTTCACTTGCACTGACACTTGGGCTCAGTCCCATGTCCGATCCACATCTACTTCCGCAGGCGCTGCAGCTTTACAAGGCGAAACTTTTAAAATCAATAAATACAAAAATTTGGAGAACATTTACATTTTTATTCCTGTAGCAATTGAAACCTCTGGTGTTTTCGGTAATGAAGCTTTAAAATTCATTAAAGAAATCGGTAAAAAAATATCAGTAGAAACCAATGATTCAAGAGCAGCTTTGTTCTTTATACAACAAATAAGTGTTGCAATTCAAAGAGGAAACGCTTCATCTTTTCTCGGTACGTTTACCCGTTCTAAGCCTCTAGAAGAACTTTTCATGAAACCTAATCATAAGAAACGTAATTCTTCCACCACTTTCAAACTTGCTCACATTACAGACCCTAAAACATGTGATCTTTCCTTTTTCCGAAATTCTTATTTATCATCTTCATTCTCTTCTTCAGAATGTGTGCCTTCTGATAATACATGCGTTGACAATTTAATAAATTATGCACCCAACAAGCTTTTGGGCCTCAATGTACTAAAAAATACAGATAACCACCAGCCAGATGATGTTCCATTCATAGGAATACTGAAGAAGATGACTATGCTAGAGAATGATGCGATTCCTATACGCAATAGATTATCTCTAACCGAAACACTTTTCAAATCCGTAATATCTACATCCAATTCAGTAGCAAACATCATCAATTCAAATTTCTTATCACGCCGATCAAGTGATAAAGACAATCATAGAATCCGAGATTATTCGTACAATGATAGTAGTTGCGAAAGAGCTTTTAACAATATTTCCACATTCAGATCCATAAAGGGTATTCCCCAAGATTCTTTGGGTCTCAAAGGCCTCAAAAATATTGGTAACACATGTTTCATGAATAGTATTATCCAATGCCTATCAAACACAAGGTGGCTATTATAATATCTAAAGAAAGACGCATACATAAGAGATATTAACATAAACATATCTAGCATGAAAGGAACACTAATTAAAGAATTTGCTGAAGTTATTCAAGAGCTTTGGTCTGAAGACGGTTCAGACAGAGTGGTTAATACAGTATCATTGAAAAGTAAGATTCAGCGATTTACTTCAAGGTTCATGGGATACAATCAACATGATGCACATGACTTTCTTTACCTATTAGCAGGACTTCACGAAGATGTCAACAAGGTATATGAAAAACCAAAGCCCATATTAACAGAAATTGATGACAAATTAAGTGATATCGAGAAAGCACAAGAATTTTGGTTAAGATATGCGAGAATGGACAACTCCAAGATTATGGATAACTTTGTCGGTCAATTAAAATCAACAATCAAGTGCACATACTGTGGTCACTGTTCAGTTACCTACGATCCATTTTGGGATTTATCCCTTCCAATACCACGAAGAACAGGTCAATTACGACTTTTACAATGTTTAGATTCGTTTACAAGAGAAGAAACACTCGACGGTGATGAGAAACCAACTTGTTCGAAATGTAAGGAACGAAGACGATGCATTAAATCATTCTCAATTCATAAATTTCCGAAAATACTGGTTATTCACCTGAAGCGCTTTCCGCAAACAGAAAGTTTTAGTGGAAAACTTAATGATTCAATAGATTTTCCAATAGAAGGGCTTGATATGAACCATTACGCGGCTGATAATGTGGCACCTTGTATGTACAACCTCTACGCTATATCTAATCACTGTGGAACCACTTATAATGGTCACTACACAGCATTTTGCCGACATCCCTATACGGGACAGTGGCACGAATATAACGATTCAAAAGTGCTAATAATATCGTGGAAATCTTTAGTCAGTGGAGAAGCATAAATGTTCTCTTCTATGAACAAGACGACACAAAATCCCACCTTTAAGTTTAATAATTTTTTTTATTAGTTTTTAAATTGTGTATTTTCATTGTGAATCAATGTCTTATTTGTTTTTTTTTTCTGCAAAATTTATTTATATATTCATATATACATTGTATCCGTTTAAATATAAATAAAATTGATTTTGTTTTCATTTAATTGTCACCACTGTCATTTGTCAAATTAAATTCCCAGTGCGCCTGTTCAAGACCCAGAATTCCTTGCGAAGTTCACGAAATCTTAAAATCAAGTCAATTTTCTCGCCCCCCAGATTTCAAACTTTGCGAATCGCAAAAATCTTGAACACAAATAATAAGACATTTGACATCTTCAAAACCAACCAATAGAATCATTATCCGCATATCGCAATTCGCAGTTCGCGAGTATATAAACGAGCCTTAAGACTCTCTCCCCTCCACGCTCTCTTCTCGCCTGCTATCAACTGCGGCGGACGTCGCTCCCATCCCGCCGTAGAGTTGGAGTGGAGTTTTCAGTGCAGTCAGTGGAGTTTGTACCACAGACCAATAACAACCAAAAGACTGCCCACTCTAGTTAAAAAATTGGCCTTGTCAAATGTGCTGCCATTTGTATTTGTCATGATAAATTAAAAGACATTTTGAGTAGTTACCTATAAAAATTCGTGGCGGTAAATTTGAAATTTATATCCTTTAATTTCAAAATTCTGAAACCTGTCAACTCAAAAATAACATGTTTAGGTAATTGTCATTTAATTATTTTTCAAGTAGAAAATCCCTATGACCCAAAATTGTTACTTTCGACTTGTAAGGCTCTTTTGGTTTTAAATGAAACAAAATATTAAAACAAACACATATTATTTTAATTAACAATAAGTATTATGCAGGTTTACATATTTAAGCATAAAAATGAAAATTTACCTAACTAACCTTTGAGCATCTGTTAGTATAGTATACTGAGGAACACAATAACGAACTAAAACCATCGTTTAATAATAGTAAAAATAATGTTTTTGATAATAGTCTATTACATATTACACTAAAATCCAAGGTCACAAGAAAAACAACAAAATAACACAACTAAATGCAAATACAAACTGCACAATCAAATAAATAACGTATATTTTTGGTTGTTATTGGTCTTGTAATGTATGACAATTGATAAAATCAATAAACACTATCTTCACCTCTCACCAAATCAGCACTTTTAATTGTTCAAAGCTACCAACATAAAATATTAAGTAATTTTAGAACGTCGGCCTCTTTGGTAATATATATTGACTATGTGACTAGTTCATTGATCATGACAACTATAGATGTCGCTGGATATTGTGTACCATTTTTTACAAGAGTAATTTTCCCAACCCCTGGTTTGTACAGTGTGTTGCGTGTGATTACGCAACGTTCGAACTAATATTGTGAAACGTTTATTAAATTGTTATTTTGGTTACTGGTTACATTTGTCTTCTGTTTGTGTTTTATTGAGAAGATGAATTAGTTATTGACAAGTAAGTTTTCGCTAGGCCTATTGGTAAACTGTGTTCAACCATTATGCATATAATTGCTTACTGAAGATGTTGAGCTTAGGTTACTAAATATTGATCCACGTAATGAAATTAACAGATAAATCTGTAATTCACAACTAAATGTCAAACTCCAAATAGAATGATTGCATTGATTGTTCATATAGAAATGTAGTTCGGAGCACTTTGTGACTTTTAAAAAACTTTTATTTTGAAAATATAAACTAATTACAAATAACTTTGGAACTTTTGATAGTACAAATAGATTTTATTAACACAACGTATATAATAAAGATCTTACTACAAAATGTCGTTAAAATATGTGAGTAAACTAAATTTATAACTTCCTACTTGCTGATCATGCATCTAGGTCGGCTATCATCTTCCTTCTCGCTTATGGTTACATTTCTCCTCCCTCCTTTGGTTCTGACTTCGTCCTCGAAGTCTTGGGAATATTTTGTAATAACTCGTCCAATATTTGGATTTGGGCCGGTTGCAGTTTAGGTCCAAAAAGGAATTTTGAAATTCTTCTTTCCTTTTTAATTACAATTATAAACAAAAATGTTAAAACAGATATTATTAAAATAATACAAGCAGCACTGAGACCCGTAGATATTTGTGGTAGATTTTCCAATGGTTCTATTGGTTGGATTTGACCGTGAGTTTCTGGGATTTTCAGCTTTTCTAGTTTGATTTCATGGTCTGGTGTGAGCTTCATGGGTACGGCTTCTGGAACGGAAATTTATTGAATTGTTTCCTATGTGTAGAGTACACCTTCAATGGCGATTGGTTCCTCGGTTAGCAGGATACTGGTTGATTCGATCCATTGATCTTGGACGGTACTTTAGGTGTGAATCGTATGAATGTATTTATCGAGTAGAAATTGATGGAGTTTGTTTGTATATCTCTCGTAGTATTGGAGCAGTTCGGGCAGTTGCTTCTGAAAAACCCGGGCTTACCGCACCCATAGCAACTAATTATTACGGATTTCGACTAACTTTCCGTCAGTCGGGTAGCTTCTTTACTTTTAGATTGTCTTTGCTCCATGAGTTTAGTTTGCCGTTTCCTACAGTCTTGTGCAGTGGGACCTCGATACCCACAGAAATTGCATCTATTCTGTTTTGATCGGTAGGGCTTGTGATTTTTCTGAGATTTGGGCGGAAGGGTCACTGCCTCTTATGTTTACTGAAAATGTCTTAGTATATTTGATGGGATGGTGTTGCAGGCGAGAAAGCCGCTCGGATCGAATCAGTGGCTTCATCCTTGATACCTTGCCACCTGGTGGCGGCTGTTTCAGTCAATAGTAGTGGTAGACCATTTAATGCATCGGTATCTGGAATTTGCTCCATGTCTTTATAAATTTCTACGCCATATAAGAAGGTTTCTACGGCTTCGTGACATCTCTCTCCATTAAATCGTGCTGTACATCTACTTAGACTACCCTTTTTCGGTGCTTCTGGCTCAGTGCGAATACCCGCCACTGCCTGCAGCAATTGTTGGAATTGTTCTGGAGACATCGACATGGCGCTTTGATTGGCAATACGCTGGCTTCTTCTTGGAATGGTGAATGCTATTCGACACTAAGACTAGGTAAAGTATTGATAGTCTTAGACTGTCCTCAAATATATATTGTAAATTCCCGACGATACAAAGACAGTGTTTGGCGAATGTATCGTCTAGAGTCCTTTCTGTAAGTGTGTATTGTAATACCTATGATATAAAGCCAAACAATTGACGAATGTATTATCTAAGGATGACAATAATTACAGAGATAATAGTTATCTCTGATAATTAACAAAGCCGTTTTGTAATATCTGAATAAATATCTGAAACTAACCAAGCAAGTGTGTTTTGTTGAAAGATATCATCTGACGATTGAAGAAACAACGAATGTTCACTCACAATGCTTCTTGAAAATTAAATATCTCTAGCCTCTACGCTGGGCGCCACTTGTAACAAGTAACAAGTATAATTTATTAATAGAAATCCAAGTCACATGTTAATATAGAAAACAGATAATACTTCTGAAGGAACTGGCTCTGGATTCTTCATCTTGTTGGTGTTTCTTTGTACTACCTATAGACAAAGGTTACGGTCAGGCAGAGATGGCGTAACGTACGCCATTTACGAGAGGGTGTCGTAATCCGATGGAAATGGTGAGCGGTGCCTATGTAGTAATATGTAAGGGTGGTTGCGTGGATGGCAGGGGCAGACAGTGGTGACGGTTCATCTGCTACATTGTAAAGTTTTTCGTATTTATTTAAAACAGTTTATTCTGACGGGTGGGATAAGTTCATACATATGGTAAGTTCACTTACTTAATTTCACTAATTTATATTATATACACAGTTTATTCCCTTACATTAATTTGTATAAACACTTCACTACTTAAACTATTTACTTGTTCGCTGTTTATATCACGAGGTAACTTTATAAACTAACTTCTCCCGCTGGTCGGTCCTTTATATATTAGTGCCTTCTTTACTAGATAGTTCTAGATTGCGGCTTACACAAAAACAATCCGCTCCAGAGAATTTTCGTGATAAGACTGTTCACAAAAACAATGTCTAGATAAGATAGTCACAAAAAAATCGTAAATAGTTCTAAGAAATCCCTGCGAATCCGCCAAAATTTTAACTTTCATACATGGCTTAGACAGAGGATTTATGAACTACACTAGTGTGGTATTTCGTAACATTATAAATTCTAAAAATTTACAGGTACAGGCGGGCAAATGCTTCAAGATTTTTACTGTAACACGGTCAACATTGACGGACACCCTATATATAAGGATTTCTAATAAAGGAATATGTACAATTATAATATACTGCGTCGTGTGATTCATAGCATTTAATCACAACAGAAGAATGTTGAAATATTTTTTTGATACGAAACAGATAAGTAACGACTGTTAGCACGGGACGAAAACGTTTGAGTGTGGAACCCGTAGACGTGCGTACATCAAAAAAGAAATATGAACATTCGCCAAATAAGAAAAGGAACAATGATAGGCAGTTACGTACGCCTCAAATACAAGAAGCTGCAATTCTTCAGGGCTCTACAACTCCGCCGAATACAAATGACCCAGCGATAGAAAGTGAATGCGTTGGAACCGTTTTTACGCAGAACTCCACGTCATCGGGCGAAGCACGAGTCGATGGCTTGGAACATCTTTTAGAAATTCTTGTGCAACAAGGGCAAAACAAGGAGTTCCGACTCGTGTCTTTGAGAAGTGATTGCATACATGAGTTCAATCCAGAAAATGAAAATTTATCCGCTTTTAAATGGCTGGAAAACGTGGATCAGATTAAACAAATAAATAACTGGGATGACGCCACCACAATATACCAAATACAATCAAGATTATCTGGAATGGCTCGAAACTGGTACCTCAGTCTTACCAATTATCCCTGTTCCTGGAACGAATGGAAGGTCATTATTTCCAAAACTTTTCCGGACCATGTCGATTACGCAATGGCACTACGTAAAATGTTAAACAAAATGAAGGTACGTAATGAATCAATGACAACTTATTATTTTAAGAAAATGGGACTACTCAGAACGTGTCAAATATGTGGCCGAAATGCAGTGTCGTGCCTTATCGATGGTATACCAAATGTTACGATACAAAATGGCGCTCGGGCTAGTCGTTACGTTTCACCGGAAGCCCTCTATGAGGAATATCTTTCATCTTTACGAGATAACTATTTATTTTTTTATTTGCATTATTCATTTGCAGACATAAAGCCACTAGTACGGTGAGCAAAGGTTTATTTTTGTATCCGTAAATATTCTTAATTTCTCAAAGAATTAAATATCTTTAATTACCGAAATCTACATAAACCAACGCAGTAATATAGTAGCAATTAACAGTACTAAATTTATTTATAAAAGTTGAAGTGTAAGTGCAATAAGTGCAATAGAAACTAATTTACCGTGAGTACAAAACTTTAATTTTGAGAATTTAGTATCGATCAACCCAACAAAAAGTAGACCATGCCTACGTTATCAGTTTGTGCTAATTGTTTGAAATCGGTGGGTGCTGCCGACCGCAAGCTTCAGTGTGATGGTTGTAAACAACCGATCCACATCAATTGCACTGATGTGTCTACCGATGATCGAGTCACGAGGCAGAAAGTACGAGGACTATGTATTTTATGCAACTCTTGTAATTTGAAACGTTGGAAACATTGCACAAATTAAAGATCTTTTGCTAGATTTTAAAAAGGATATTAATAATAAAATAACTGAGTTTGAAAACAAATTGTCAGAGTTAAATGACAAATTAAATCAAATGGATTCATTAAAATCAACGGAAATTACCGATACTATCGCCAATGAAGCTATGGACCGCTTAAACCGTGCCAAGAATATTTTGATTAGGGGCGTTCCAGAGCACATGGGCGATCCAGAGCACATGGGCGATATTCAGTCCAAAAAGGATCACGATTTAAATAAAGTAAAGTCAGTGTTGAACGTTGTCGATTGTCAAGAAAATCACCTGGCATTCTACAGAGTAGGTAAACCAAAACCAAATCATAGTTTTCCTCGCATGTTGAAAGTTGTAATGTCTTCGGAATACCAAGCTAAACAGATACTAGGAAATAAATCAAAACTGTTGGAAAATCAAGCCACTGAATATTTCTCCATAATAGATGATAAGACACCTATCCAACAGCAGCGACTCAAAGATCTTCGCAATGAATTGGAAACTAGAAAAAACAATGGTGAACATGACTTGACAATCAAATATATTCAAGGTACTCCAAAGGTAACGAAATTTCGGCAATAATTCTCATTCTTCAAACTTTAACGACTAGCTACTTTTTTGTACCAATCTTGATTCCCTGACCGCCAAATTTAATGAATTATTATGCACTGTGCAATTGTTAAAACCACATATTATTATGATATCGGAAAGCAGGCTTAAACCAACCATACTCGACTCTGTGATCCATATAAATGGATACACATTATTTCGTAAAGATAGAGAACACCGTGTAGGTGGAGGTGTGTGCTTGGTTGATGTCAATACTTCTTCATTCTCAGTCACGGTGGGTGACTTTGATATTCCAGGTATAGATGTCATCCATCTGTGAATTGCTAAAAACTTATTTTCAGTTAATCTCGTTTGCTTATATCGACCACCAGACACCCACCGTGAAAATGACATCTTGTTAATCGATAAACTGTGGGAAATGTCGGAGCTTGATAATCTTATACTAGTCGGTGACTTCAACTTTCCTGAAATTGTCTGGAAAACGACATCTCTATCTGATGGTGTTAGTTCGCATAATCTTTTTCAAAATTTTATTTTAAACTCTAACCTATCCCAACTTATAGAAGAACTCATCAGATTTAGAATCAACAACCAACCGTCTACTCTGGACCTTATTCTTACCAATGATGACAATCTACTAACAACTCCCGAAATTAGTTCCCCAATAAATCTGATCACGCAGTCATAACAACTCACATTCAGTTTAATGTAAACTCCTCTCCAAGTTTGAGTAACACACTCACTTACAATTATACTAACAAAATTAACGACGACTTATGTGTTGAATTTGTCTATTGATCCTTCGAAAATGTGGAATACCTTCCTTCAAATCACCAGTAAAAAAATTAGTGTGAATACAACCCAACGTAAAATTTCTAAAAATAACCTAAAACCTCGGATAAATAACCAGGCAATACATTTAATCAGACACAAGCGACACCTCTGGCGAAAATATAAACAAACAAGGCTTACTCTAGATTTCAGTAACCATCGCAATTTTTCTAATCAGGTCAAAGTACTACTTGATAAGCTCTGGCACAACTTTGAAGAATCAATTATAGCCAGCGGAAACTCAAAAAAAGTTTTTAAATACATACGTTCCTCACTATCATCTGAAGTCGCTATTCCTCTGCTTCTAAAAAATGACGGTAGCCTTTGCTCGTCCAATAAAAAGACTTCCGAAACACTCTCACAGACATTCTCAAAAGTTTTTACAAACGAACTTCCTAATGCCAATATGCCTGACATCATATCCCCCCGTCTTTTCGCCACTCTTGACAATATTCTGTTCACAAATGATAAAATCAAACAGCATTTGCTAAACATGCGTACTAACGCCTCACCTGGCTTAAATGGTCTGACACCCTACTTTCTCAAAACATGTTCCGACGCTCTCGCTACTCCGCTATGCTTAATAATGCAGTCGCCCTTTACAAACAGCTCTCTGCCTTCTAGTTGGAAACTAGCTTCTGTCACCCCCATTTTTAAGAAGGGCAATAAGCTGGATAGCCCCAATTAGCGCCCAATAAGTTTATTGCCCGTCGTCAGGAAACTAATGGAATCTATTATTTCCGAGACTATGATGGATTTCCTCCTCGAACAACATATTATTCCAAAACAACAACACCGATTTATTCCAGGGCGGTCAACACTCACCAACTTACTTCATTTTGTGAATGACTGAACATCATTCTTGAATAATAGAGAACCTATTGATATAGTGTATTTAGATTTTTCCAAGGCTTTCGACCGGGTTCCCAATCGAAGACTCCTGTACAAGTTAGAACATTTCGGTATTAGAGGAAACTTAAAACTATGTATTGAAAACTTTTTGACGGATCGTTTCTACAAGGCTCGAGTTGGTGACTGCTTTTCTCATAAAAGTCCAGTTAAAAGTGGAGTTCCGCAAGGCTCAGTTTTGGGCCTACTTTTGTTTACAGTGTACACTAGCGATTTACCGTCTCACGTTTCCAGCAAAATATCGCAATATGCCGACGACTCAAAAATATATGACAATCCCATCACAAGTCATCTATCTATTCAAAACGACCCAATGTCAATACATCAGTGGTCTTCGGAAAGGTTACTTCCATTGAACAATGAAAAATGTGTAGTCATTCACGTCGGTAAAAACAACCCACATTTTGATTATTTCATTGACGGTCAAATTCTAATCCTAGTAACCTGTCATAATGACCTGGGTGTTATCGTGAATAGTGAACTATCGTGATCCGATTATGTGCTCTCAGTATCCAAACGTGCAAATACCAAACTTTATCTTATCAGGAAATGCTTCTCAAAAGTATCCTTTCAGAGCTTCTGCAAATTGTATGCTACTTACGTCAGACCTATCCTTGAATACGCCGGTCCAGTCTGGTACCCAGACTTGACTCGTGATAGAACGTTGCTGGAAAGTGTACAGCGGAAGGCTACCAGAGTTGCTATTGGACATGTAAGACCTTCATATGAAGAAATATTATCCATGGCAAATCTTACCACGTTTGAGCTGCGTAGGATACGAGGCGATCTTATTGTAGCCTTTCGAATTCTTAAATATAATTTTGGTGATCTAAATACAGTTTTCACCCTAAATACGGACACGAGACTTCGAGGACACCATTTCAAGATAAAAAAGCAAAATTTTGCGGTTAGATCGAGACAAAACTTTTGACCAAACAGAATTTTCAATATTTGGAATGATTTGAACAGTGAAATTGTCTCAGCAACAAGTGTCAACATATTCAAAAATAGACTAGATCAAAGTTACTTATTTAATAACTTTTAGAGCTTAATCGTAATTTCTTCTTCCTCTCATTTGTTTGTTCACTACTAGTAGGTATTTCTTTTGAAATGTATTTTTTTGGTCTTAATAGGAGCCAGCTCCTCTACCCTCATTTGTTTGTAATAATAATATTAATAATAATAATAATAATAATAATAATAATAATAATAATAAACGAAAACATATAGCAAGTACATATTAAAAGACCCCTCAGTTACAAATGACAAATGCAGAAGATGCCATTCAGACAGAGAAACAATAGAGCATATAACCAACGGCTGCAAGAGTCTTGCACCAACCAAATACCTGGAACGACACAACACAGTCGCAAAAATCATCCACCAGGAAATGGCATATAAACTTTCACTAATAAACAAAACCGTACCTCACTACCAGTACACACCATCCGAAATACTGGAAAACCAGGAATACAAAATATACTGGGACAAGACGATACAATCAGACAAAACATTAGCATGCAACAGACCCGACATCACATTTACTGACAAGAGAAACAAACACACCTACCTAATAGACGTTTCCATCCCTACCGATCAAAATCTAACAAACAAATACTCGGAAAAAATACAAAAATACACCCCCCTCGCAATAGAATTGGAGAGAATTTGGAAACAAAAGGCGGTCACCATTATTCCGTTGATTATGTCTGCTACTGGTATCACCCACAAAAAATTCACAGAACATCTGACAGAACTCGACATACCTGAAAATATACACAATCGAATACAAAAAAGCGTCATTTTACACACGTGCAATATAGTCCGCTCGTTTCTTAGAACACAATAGACTTCGTTTATACTTGGCCCGCCCGTATAAAGAAGAAATCCAGGGAACAAAAACCCTGTGAATTCCTAAAATAATAATAATAATAATAATAATAATAATAATAATAATAATAATAATAATAATAATAATAATAATAATGGGGTCTAAAGGGTAGTGAAGCGACTCTTATAGCCTCTCCTACCAATTCCTACTCGCACCTCTACGTCGGTAGACCCTGGTAACCATCTCTGGAGGTTCAAGATCGGGTAACCAACCCCCGGTGGCGAATTAACAGCAGATGGGCTAACGCGAGAGGGAGAGGGACCTATAGGGGTCTCCACAAAGACAGGAGTAAACCTGTAAAAATCCGTAACCAGAAGGTGTAATTCGTACCGTGCCGATAGGTGGATGGCCACACGTAGTAGGTCGTTAACGGTGACTTCCGAATACCGGGGGCCCTTCGGTCGTATATACCCACTCTGCGGCAAGGGAGCACTGCCGTAGCTGTATTTCAAAACTTCCCGAATCGTGGGAACTATATGGTTTTCAGTCAAAAAAACATACAGGAGAAGTCCTCTCCTCAAAAAATGGATAAAAGACCCCCTCTTAGCCAGGAAAAGGTGGATGTTGTTCCCCGGTTTCTGGTAATTGGTAGAACAGATGGAGGGAATTTTGATAAAGTCAGTCCCTTTTTATTATCGAAACAGTTATATGGTATAGTTGGAAATTTGAAAAACATAAAGAAAATTAAAGACGGCTTACTAGTAGAGACAGTGTCAGCTCCTCAGGTATCAAAACTTCTAGAAACTAAAAAACTTGGGTCTTTTGATATTTCAGTAAAACCTCATACCAGTCTCAACCAGGCTAAAGGAGTAATTACATGTCCTGATTTCTTGAATTGTACAGTAGAAGAACTAATCGAAGAACTTAAAGATCAAGGAGTAGTTAATGTTAGAAGAATGCGAACACGGAAAGATGGAACTCTCATAGACTCAGCATCCCATATTCTCACGTTTAACAAACCTCAACTGCCCCCTAAAATTAGAGCTGCATTTTACTCCCTTGAAGTGCGTCCTTTTATCCCAAACCCCGTCAAATGTTTCAATTGCCAAATATTTGGTCACATGTCATCGTCTTGTCCGAACGCACCCTCATGTATATGCGGAAAACCCCCCCATCAAGGAGAACCTTGTACTGACCCTATGAAATGTGTTAAATGCGGAGGCGATCATTCAGCAAGATACAGAAACTGCCCAAAGCTGGTAGAAGAAAAGAATATCCAGCGATTGAGAACATTAGAAAAGATCAGCTACCATGAAGCAAAGAAACGAGTTTTGGCAATGAAACCTACTCCTAACAGATCCTACTCTCAAGCTACAGAATGTAATCCACAAAATAATGCAAATGACTTCATAGCGCAAGTATTACCAAGTATTAAAGAAGTCATAAAAGAACAAGTAAAGAAAGCCATATCAGATATCTTCATCGATAAGACGCAACCTGGTCCTAGCCAACTTTTCCCTATGGAACCACCAAAACAAGGTTACGACATGTCTAATATGTCAGATACTTCGAATTGCCAGTCTGAAAAAAGAAAAAGAAATATGAAAGAAAAAGACACACTAAGCGATTTAGAAGATAGCCATAGCTCTGCATATTCGAACGCAGATACAGGCGAACGAAAAAAGATCAAGAAAGGTTGGCCAAAGGGCAAACCTCGAAAACCTCCTAATATTCATAAATTAATCCAGCCTAGTCAAGAAGAAGATAGTTATTTTGAAAAAGATATGAGTATAAATTAGTTCATTTAAATTCATCCTTATTTTCCTAACTAATCCAATCTCTATATCCTTCACAACTAAACCAATACTTAAAAATGACTTTATACGAGAACATAATTCAATGGAATTGCAATGGTTTGAGCTACCATTACAATGAACTGAAATCAATTATGGTAGAATCATCCCCTTTCTGCTTATGTATTCAAGAAACCCATTTCAAACCTAAAGACTCGTTCAATTTGATAGGTTTCAAATCATTTAGAAAAGATGTGGAACCAGGAGCACGTGCTCATGGCGGCATAGCAATTTTTATTAAAAACAACTACCCTGCGGAAGAAATACACTTGCAATCTGACCTCCAAGCATTAGCAATCCGAATTGATTATCCATTTAAAATGACCATATGTAACATATACCTCCCCAATTCCAATTGGAATTTGTTAGACATGGAGAAAATAGTAGATCAACTTCCAACTCCTTTTCTGATTGTGGGGGATTTTAATTCGCACAACCAGATATGGGGATCCCACAAGCTGGATGCCGGAGGAAGATTGATTGAAAGACTCATTGACGATAGAAATCTAATTGTATTAAACAGCGGTCAAGGAACGTACTTGAACTCTCGATCTCATTCTTTCTCTGCTATTGATATAACTGTCTGCTCCGCAACACTCGCAGCCAATTTCAAATGGAACATTTTGAATCATCATAATTCGACAGACCACTTTCCAATTAAAATCGATTGTGCTGATCACCTCCAAAACAGAGATATCCCTAGACGATGGCGTCTTGAAAAAGCGAATTGGGTGCTGTACCAAAGTTTGACCGAAAGACTTGACACTCCAAATGGACCTATAAAGGAGTTAGTCGACATTTTCTCCGAGAGAATTTTATCTGCGGCACATGATGCTATACCATATGGTCGTGATACACGAGGGAAACGTAGAGTGCCATGGTGGAATGAAGAAATCGCGACTGCCATCCGGGAAAAAAAACGCGCCTTCAATCTATTCAAGAGAAACCCTACGCATGAAAATATGATCAACTTCAAAAAACTTCGAGCAAAAGCAAGAAAGATAACGCTTAAATGTAAGAATGAGTCTTGGAGGAACTACATTTCAACCATAAACACAGAAACCTCGAACACAGAGCTATGGCATAAAATCAGATGTATAACTGGAAAGTCATTCTCATTACCATCCCCGGTATTATCCATCAATATACAACCTATCACAAACCCGTCAGAAATTGCTGAGCAGCTAGCAGAATTCTTCGAAAGCTCCTCATCCTCGTCTGTATACTCAGAATCATTTCAAAGTATAAAAGCATTGTCCGAAATTCCCTTGAACTTCGATTCAGTCAACTATCTATCATATAATGACCCTTTCACGATCCAAGAGTTAACAGAAGTTCTCAACTCATCCAAAAAATCTGCCCCTGGGCCAGACGAAATCCCATATGAATTCATCCGTTTTTTACCTGAAAAACAAAAAATAATTTTTTTATATATTATTAATCAAATATGGCAAAAGCATTCGTACCCTGAAAAATGGCGTGAAGCCACCATTATTCCGATACCAAAGGAAGGAAAAGATCATAAACAGGCGACAAATTACCGACCTATTTCCCTTACTTGCAGTATGAGCAAGATCATGGAGAGGTTGGTCAGTAATCGATTGATATGGTACATCGAAAATAACCAACTCCTAAATCCTATTCAATCTGGTTTTCGTAAGAATAGATCAACGTTGGATCAAATTTGCCATTTAGAAAACGCTATTCAAAACAGTTTTGCTAAAAGAAACCACTTAGTGGCTGTTTTCTTTGACATAGAAAAAGCTTACGATACGACTTGGCGCTTTGGAATTTTGAAAACACTCCACAATTGGGGAATGCGAGGTTACCTTCCACTTTTCATTGAGGAGTTCCTGAAAAATCGCAGTTTCAGAGTCCAAGTAGGAGCAGAAAAATCAGAAACTCATAATCAAGAAAGCGGAATACCACAAGGTTCCACCTTGAGCGTGATCCTATTTGCAATTGCAATTAATAGCCTAGTGTCAGTTATAGAGAACTCTGTAGGAAAGTGCCTTTATGTGGATGATTTGACAATATTCTTTTCAGCGGATTCAATGGAGAATATGGATCATGTCCTACAAGAAAACATCAATGCACTCGCTGAACAAGCTAACCGTATAGGTTTTCGTTTCTCAGCAAACAAAACTAAATGTATGCATTTCTGTCGTCTGAGAAGACTCCATGACGAACCAAAATTGACACTGTATGGTAATCCTCTTGAAGTTGTACCAACATATAAATTCTTGGGGATTATTTTTGACCAAAAGCTCTATTGGAAAAATCATATTGATAACCTGGTCACTAAATGTAAGAAAACTCTAAACGTTATGAAGGCAGTGTCAAGCATATCCTGGGGAATGGATAGAGATATCCTACTTAGGATGTATAAAACGCTCATTCTTTCCAAAATGGATTACGGTTGTTCCGTGTATGGCTCAGCCAGAAAGTCTCACTTAAAACAATTAGATTCAATTCAAGGAACTGGCCTAAGACTCGCTATCGGCGGCTTTCGAACTAGCCCACTCTCCGCTCTTTGCTGCGAAGCAGGCATCCCTCCTCTAGAATTCAGGAGAAAACGTCTAATATTAAATTACGGTATAAATGCCCGCAGTCAACAGAACAATCCGAACTTCGAACTCTTTTTCCCTAGTGAAATGAATGCAACATTTGAAAGAAAACAAACAAGTTCTAAGCCTATAGGAATACGATTCCAAGATACTGTGTCCGAATTAAATATCACTCTTCCATCTGTCTACCCAATAGACCCAAGTGAAAACCCACCTTGGAATCCGAAACTCCCAAAAATTCACCTAGAATGCCAGAAGCACAGAAAAGAAGAAACAAACAGAAGCATATATATCACTTTATTCAACTCCATCCTATTTTCTTACTCTGAATACAGAATAATTTATACGGACGGCTCCAAAATGAACAATGGAGTAGGGAGTGCGTTCGTCACAATGGGAGAAAGCTTTTCCTGGACACTCCCTCCATCGGCAAGTATCTTCACGGCTGAATTATACGCTATATGGCAGGCCCTAAGATATGCTGAAATGGATATCTACAAAACCACTTTGATTTGTACAGACTCTCTCAGCGTATGCCAGGCACTTAATAATAGGTTCAACAAAAATCCGTTAGTACAAATCATTCTATCGCTGACAGATTGGCTCCACCGGCTGGAAAAACGTGTCTGTTTCATTTGGATCCCTGGCCATATAGGAATAGCTGGGAACGAGTTGGCCGACCTGGCTGCGAAAGATGCTACTGACTCCGCAATGTTCGAAGATATTCCTATAACTCCCTCAGATCTAAAACTTGAAGCGAATATTAAAGCAATAAATCAATGGCAAAGACAATGGAACTTCAGCGACACTAAACTCAGGGAGATAAAACACACAGTTAGTAAATGGGAATACCCACCTAAACTGAATAGAAGAGAACAAGTTGCTATATCCCGTCTAAGAATTGGCCACACCTATCTCACTAATGTGTTCATGCTCCGGAATGAGCCCCAACCCCGATGTGAGGTTTGTCAGAATGCTAGGCTAACAGTAAAACACATCTTACTTAAATGCAGAAACTTTTCACATCTCCGGAGTCAGATGAATTTATCTGGCGATATACGTGTTTGTCTTGCCAACAACCCACGTGAAATGTGGAAAATGGTCATCTTCCTAAAAAATTCAAAACTACTAGGAAAAATATGAAGTGTAGAAATTATATTATTCTTTTACCAGAACTACATCATGATTGTATGAATACGGACCTTATGATCGGCAGAAAGTTTTGAACAACTGGTAGAGTAAGGCTAATGACCAAAGTAGTCGATGCCTGAAGTGAAAGAAAAAAAAATAATAATAATAATAATAATAACCACTACCAAAATTAATACTAAACCAAGAAATCCTAACCATGGTGGAGAAAACTAATAAAACTCTTAACGACACCATCCCTTCAGAGTCATTACTTGATATCTGCCATGCAGTGTATTGTGCTGTTCATGTTGTTTGCTCTACATATGGTTCCAAACACAAAAACAAAAAGTTGGATAATGAAACGCCCACGAAAAACACCCCGCCTTGGGAGCGACGCATAGAATGCAGAATAAATACCATACGTAAAGAAGTAGGTATTCTGCACACGTATCTTAACTCTGAGAGCAGCCAAAAGTTGGAAATGAAGGCGAAGAGCAATGCCAAACGTGCAAAAATCAACCCAGGGAGTCCATCATATCAGCAGGATCTTCTAAAGCATCTGGATGGCCTGAAACAAAAGATAAAAGCATTAGGAAATAGGATTAGAAGGTACCGACTAAGAAGCCGTCGGTATCAAGAGAATAAACTGTTCGCAAGGGACCAAAAAGCATTCTATAGACAACTACAACGAAACACAGTGAAAACCTAAAAAAGAAGACATGCAAAGATTCTGAAAGAACATATGGGAACAAAGTGTCACGCATAATGACAGAGCATTTTGGATCGCGCACGAAGTTAAATCTCACGAAACAACTGGACAGATGGCGCAGCCTGAAATAGGGATCGTAGATATTACCGCTGCAACCAGCAAGCTGAAAAACTGGACAGCACCGGTCGTCGACCATATTCACAACTTCTGGTGGAAAAAACTCACCGGAATTCACCAAAAAATAGCAGATAAATTTGCAGCAGCCATCCTGGATCCTTCGATCATACCAGAATACTTCACTCTCGGGATTACCCACATGCTCCCTAAATGTAAAGCATAAAAGACCCTAAAAATTATCGGCCCATAACTTGTCTACCGTCCATTTATAAAATCTGCTCAAAGATCACACATCACATAATGCAAACAATATTCTTGCATGGGAACAGAGCGGATGTAAACAAAAAGCACGGGGATGTAAGGAACTTCTTGTAATTGACAACATTGTTACAAGACAAGCAAAATTAAAGAAAAGAAAACTATCCATGGCATGGATCGATTATAGGAAAGCCTTCGACTCAGTTCCCCACTCCTGGCTACTGAAAGTACTAGAGGTATAGAAAATCCACCCCCATCTTTCTGCAGTGCTGAGACATTTAATGGCAACATGGCGAACGACACTAAATCTTCAAACCTACAGAACAGATGAGATAAAAATCAATAGAGGCATTTTCCAGAGTGACAGCCTGAGCCCAATCTGGTTCTGTTTAGCACTTAACCCTTTAAGCGACATGTTAAAAAAAAGTGGAAACTCATACGAGCTTGACAAAGGGACAAAAATATCCCATGCATTTTACATGGATGATATTAAGGTGTATGCCAAAAACCCTCAACAATTGCAAAGTTCGCTAGAGCTTGTTAAGGCGTTCAGCGATGCGATTAAAATGGAAATGGGGCTAGAAAAATGTGCAGTCGTTCATGTGGATAGAGGAAAGGTCACACAGTCCCAAAATATGACACTGATGGATAACATAACAACAATCCCATCCCTAGGCCCAGAGGACAGATAAAAATACTTAGGCTTTCAGCAAGGATTAAGCCTCGACAAGAAAGGTAATCAAGAAAGAGCAACAGCAGAATTTTTCCGTCGAATTAATACCGTTTTGAAAACACAACTGAACTCTAAGAACAAAATACAGGCAATCAATGGATGGGCAGTACCCGGGTTGGCGTACTCATTTGGCATAATATATTGGACACATACAGAAATACAACAAATAGACAGACAAGTACGTACAACGCTCACAAAATTTAGCCTACACCATCCAAAATCTGCGATGGAGCGATTATATATACCCAGGAAAGAAGGTGGCCGTGGACTGACTAATCTCGAGAGCATGTTAGTGAATGAAACTCAAAAACTGAGAGGATATTTTAAAAATAAGAACTTACCTCTATTCAGATGCCTAGTTACAGTTTATGATGGATACTCGGCACTAAACCTCGCCGACGGGGAACCTGATAGCGAAAATGACTGCATCAATAAAATGAAGGAAACTTGGCGGGTAAAAGTGTTACATGGCAGATATTACAACTCACTACACCAGGAAGATGCAGATTTCAGAGCAACGAATACTTACCTCATGATGGGGTACTTGTTTGCGGACACCGAAGGCGCACTCCATGCAATCCAGGACCAAGTGGTTGCCACCAGAAATATATCATTAAAATGGATATCCCAAACCCCCGCTGTAGACTCTGTAATAAGGAACAGGAGACGATCCAGCACATAATATCAGCCTGCACCCAATTAGCCCCCACCGCTTACCTGAGTAGACACAACAATATGGGAAAGGAACTACATCTCGCTGTGACCCAAAGATTAAATCTAAAAACAGGAAAAACACCAGGGTACAAACATCAACCGTTAAGTCTAGTTGAAAATGAGCACTATAAAGTCTATTGGGATACTTTGATAAGATCAGACCGAGAAGTTCAACACAACAAACCGGACATGATCGTGCTAGATAAAAACAGCAAATCTGCGATCATTATTGATTTTTCGGTCCCACTGGACGAAAATCTGGGGAAAGCTTACAAAGACAAGATAATGCGATATCGTCCGCTAGCAGATGAGGTAAGAGATTTATGGAATTTAAGAAAGGTAGAGATCAAACCATTCATAATTTCTGCAAATGGCTTAGTGCACGTTAAAATAACTAAACACCTGGAAGAGCTAAGCATATCTTGACATATCTGTGGTTTGATGCAAAAAGCAGTAATTCTGGGAATAACTGCAATTGTCCGAAGAACACTAACCCCCTAATTAAGTAGGTTTATACCTTGATGCAACTGCGTCCGGTAGAAACTGCTACCACCAACCACGTACAAGTGTGAAAAAATTAAATAAAAATAATAATAATACAAATAATAATTAGACTAGTACTAGCAGACCACAAACCACTAAACGCTCTGAAAAACCTGAATCACATCACCGACCTGATAATTGAAAGAAAAAGTACTGTGAAGATTGTTCGAAAACACAATTTTTTCCCTGAGAAAATGAATATTCATTCATTCCAATCCCGAACTTTTAATGACTTTGCAATCTTTCCAACAACTCTATTTTACAATGTACTCTTTCCCTTCCCGCGTATGTTCTTCTCCAACCCGATCAGATTCTTCGAACGCCTAAAACAATGTAGTTAACTTGATCGTATTCTCATTTTTAGCGCCAAGAAACTCAGTAGTAGAGTAGACCCCGAGAGGAATCATTGGATTCAAAACCCTCTGAATAGCCCATGCCGGTTAGATAAAACCCCAGTAGTTAACTAGATATCTCAGTGGATTCATTGGATTCAAAACTCTCTAAAGAATCCATGCCGGTTAGACAAAAATAGTAAAAACTATCAAACTCGTTACAGTTGGTGAAAGTGATAAAAAATGTGTGACACGTGTCTATATCTACAATCATCAAATTTGTGAATAATGTACATAGTTATTTATATTAAAAGTTATAGAGAAATCTCAATATAACAGTGTTTTCCATCAATGCACAACAGTTCATTCACCCCACACGATTGGAAGTGAAAAATAAAACATTCCAATTCGCGCAAAGATGGATCCTAAATAAGCGCAGTGTTTCAGTTGCAAACTGCGAGGGCATTACCAAAACCAATTCGCTAAACGACGTGTAGAATGCGCTAAATGCAAATTACTAGCTCATTAGGCTAGTAAGCGTCACGTGGGGAGGTCTTGAAAATGACCAGATGTTGCCCCTACAGGTAAGTCTTTGAACATTTTACAAATTCCTAAAATTCCTGAAGATAATGATGTAAATACATGTTATTTTATCGATTGTATTGTAAATGTCGAGCCTTTGAGAGGTTACGTCGATTCAGGTTGTGGTGCAGTAACGATTCGAGAATGTCAGACGTTGCTAGGCTTTGATTAAGGCGTGAGGCGACATCAGCTTGGTTACGTGGTTTCGGCGGTGGAACTGTTTTCGTAAATTCTAAGGTTTTAATTCATTTAACAGTTGACTTGGCTGCCGCTGATGTAGAAGCATTAATTGTGCCTGACGATATTCAAAACGTTCCTGTTATTGTTGGACAACCTTTTGTTAACAATAGAGATGTTACTGTTATTATACATGATAACCAAGTTAGGCCAATTGGTAAGGATAATATTTATTCATGCATGAACCAATTACCACCAAAAAAAGGTAAATTTATATGTTAGTAGGGCAACTGTAATTCCAGCACACCACGTATGTTATATGTCGGTTTACAGTAATGAAGACGTAGGTGATGTTTTTGTTGACTTACAATATAGATATAAACCGGGAAAACTTCATGTTATACCCAGGTGTGTGATGAATTTGAAACGTGGCGGCTACCTATCGGTTTTAAATTCCTCAGACAACGATCTATGCTATGAAAAGGGTCGTCTTTTTGTTAGAGGGTGGACGTGTTACGAAGGACTGCAATATCCTATAACTGTTATGTCAGCAGAGGTTACGAATTTTCAAATGCTCACTTTAGAAAATACTGAAAATCAAATAAACCCTAATTTATTGAAAACCGAGTCTTTTAAATGTTTTAAACGAGTATCGCGACTGTTTTGCTACAGAACTTACAGAAGTTGGCAAAACTAAAGTTACGAAAATGAGAATTGACCTAACAGATGATTCACTTACTATTTATCGACCTTACAAAATGGCATTTAGTGAACGGGAAGTAACTAGAAAGATTGTCCAAGAACTAAAAGATAATGAAATAATTCGTGATTCGACTTCCCCTTACTCAAGTCCGATTCTGCATGTTGAAAAATGGAGGGCAGCGCATGTGCATTGATTATAGGGCCTTAAATCGAAAAGCACTGAGAGACAAGTACCCTCTCCTGAGAATTGACGACCTCTTGGATTCTTTGAAAGGCAGTAAATACTTTACTTATATATTATGGCTTCGGGATATCACCAAATTCCAATGGACGAAGAATCAATACCTAGGACTGCTTTTGTGACGCCAGATGGACATAATGAGTATAAATTAAGTTTTGGGACCACTACGTTTTGAGATAGCGATGGCCTATTTAGATGATGTACTAATACCAGCACCTTGTACCAAATAGGAGGCTTTGGAGAGATTATAATGCGTTTTAGGAGTGTTTAGAACCGCAAGACTTACTATGGGGTTAAGCAAATGTTATTTTCTTCAAGGCAAAATAGAGTATTTGGATTACGAGATTTCTAGTGAAGGTATAAGACCAGGAAGCCATAAAATAGAAGCTGATTCGAATTTTCCATCACCCAAAAATGTACATGAAGTTAGACATTTCCTAGGACTAGCAAACTATTTTCGAGAATTTGTTAAAGGATTTGGAGCTATCGCGCAACCTTTATCTTCGTTGACCAAAAAGGACTGTACGTTCTTATGGAGGAACAACAAGAAGCTGCTTTCGGGATTATAAAAACGAAAATTATCGAGGGACCTATTCTGGCCATTTTTAATAGAAATTATACAACGGAGGTACAGTGTGACGCCAGCAAAGTAGGACTTGGCGCTATTTTGTTCCAATGGCAAGAGGATTGCACCCTTAACTCTGTACAATATTTGAGTCGTACTAATAGTGAGGCAGAACAAAAATATCACTCGTATGAATTAGAAACTTTAGCTGTGGTGGAAGCTTTAAAAAAGTTTCGCGTACACCTCATTGGCATAAAATTCATAGTCGTTACTGACTGCAACACGCTAAAACACACTATGATGAAGAGGGACCTAATTCCACGAATTGCAAGATGGTGGCTTACTATACAAGAATACTATTTTGATATAGAATACAGATCCGGCTCCAAAATGGCTCATGTTAACGCTCTAAGACGAGAACCTGTTGAAGTTATGCCTGTAAATGTTACCGAGCAAGACTGGATAGGGGATGGTGGGGATCCTTGGGCAGGTGGGAGGTCTGGGCATTAGTGAATAAAATCAAGCGTAAACTTTTAGGCACGCCGCTGTCGTAGTAACCGAAGAGCAGTTGATTTGTTACTTCTAGCGAACGTCATAGTGCAGCTGTATCAGTATTGTAGACACGACAAAATCGAGTTTTATGTTTATATCCTTGAAAACAAACAATTTTATTGGCGATTATTGTTCTTCTACTGTTTTAAAATCGATGTAAGTACGATTTCTTTTTATTAATTCGTATATATTGGTTCCTTGTGCATGGAATATCGTATTATTTGATGGTTAAAATTATTTGTTTAGTGTAGTAATTTGCAATGGAATTTTAATGGCGCCGGGCGGGATGCATGAACACCCAACGGTGCCGGAATATTGGGCATGCCCATCTGTCCCTACCTTACGGTTTTTTTGTTCTTTTCAGATGAATATGCCGTTTTGCTACAAGAAAAAAACAAACAGCATTGAAATGCCACGTGACATAATTGAAAGAGCTATCGACGAAGTCCGTGATGCGGGCGCAAAAATTCAACCATTCAAATTGCGAAGAAGTATGAGATTCCCAGATCTTCTCTTCAACGATACTTTGAAAACCACAGAAAACAAATATATAACGAGACAGATATCCACTACTGATGAGGAAAAATCACCCAGTGAATATTTAATTAGATGTTCCCAATTACATTACGGCTTGACTAAACCAAATTGTAGATAGTTTGCATACGAATATGCAGTTGCTAATGGAAAAGTTATACAGAAAATTGGAAGCAACGTAAATATGCATCAAAAGACTGGATCAGAGGGTTTATCATTCGAAACAAAAATTTGTCTTTGCACACTCCTGAGGCGACTAGTTTATCACGAGCTACCAGTTTCAATCGGAAAAATGAAACGGAATTTTTTGACAATTTCAGAAGCATTTTGGATCGCTATAAATTTGGACCAGAAGCAATCTACAAAACAGACGAAACTGGATTAAAAACCATGCAGTCTACGCAGAAAGTTTTAGCAGTGAAGGGTTGCTAACAAGTAGCCGAAACGGGCACTTTGATTTCCCTTTGTTGCACGATCAATGCTATCGGAAATTCTATACCGCCATTTTACATACTCCCTCGAGTGAATTTTAGACCGTATATGCTGAGTAGTGCGCCGATTGAGGCCGATGGTGCAGCTTACACACCTGGGTGGATGACTGCACAAAATTTCCTTTTATACCTGAAACATTTCATTAAATATGTTACGCCAAAGTCAAATACTTCACCTGTAGCCATTCTACTTGATAATCATGGAAGCCACATATCAATAGAAACTTTAAACTTGTGCAAAGCAAACGGCATAGTGATGCTAACCCTCCCGCCACACTGTAGTCATAAGCTACAGCCTTTAGATTCAACAGTATTTGGACTGCTCAAGAGATATTCCAACGTTACGTTAATAGATTGGCTCCCTATGAATCCATCAAAAACTTGCACTATTTATGAAATAGCGAAATTATCAGAACTGACCGTACCTCAGGCTTTTACTCCCAAAAATATTCAACACGGATTCGAGAAAAGTGGTATTTGGCCCTTCAACTCTCAAGTTTTTACAGACGCGGATTTTTTAAGTTACTATGTAATAGACAGACCTATGTTGATAGACAAAAGAGAAATACGTTGTTGCGAATTCAATCCAAGAACAACCAGCGACTAGTCCTACTGATTCATTCGTACTTTCACGTAACCGGTAGTGAAGTAAATAAGCCGTCTACTTTTGCATCTGCCTTATTGCAACCAGCTCACCAACAAATGAACCCTTTTTGACTCTCGAAACTGTGAGACCCTATCCTAAAGCACAGCCAAGGAAAAATATTAAGACTGGAAGGAAGAAAGCGAAATCTATGATCATGACAGACGCACCACAACTTTTATTAGAGCAGCAGGTAGCTGCTCTAATAAATTCTTCTAAATTACTAAGAAAGAAAGAAATTTTGAGAAGCGAAAGGAAAGTACATCGAGCGAAAGTTTAAAGGACGAAAGTTTCTCGTCGGGCTCCTCATCAGAATGGAATGAATTTGAAGCAGAAAGTGACAAGAAAGTAGGTGTAGACGACGTCATATGTCTTGATCGTAGTTTCCAGATAGGAGACCACGTCTTAGTTAAGTTTCCGATGAAGAAAAACTGTGCCCATTCTGTAGGAAAAATCGAGGAAATAGAATACAACGATTTTACAATAAATTTCATGAGACTCACAAAATTAAAAAACACTTTCTGCTACCCTGATATAAAAGTTGTATCATCAGTTACTCGAAATGACATAATCACAAAGTTACCCGCCTCAACTATCTTGACAAGAAGAGGAAGCCATAAGTATCTATTTGATAAACCCTTATGGGTTATTGAAAATTTGAAATAGGCAGCTCTCACTAAAATATCAAAGTTAGTTGGTTTTCTTATATATGTGTGCCAAATAGTATCAATGAAAATAGTTTGTAAAATGATTTATTATTGTTGGTTATTTCATGCCCAATGCTCCCGACTATAGTGCCCACAGATCCCTCTGGTAGGGATGCATGGGTACTATTGCAAGGTTTTAAAATAGTGAAATTTTACCAAAAAATTAAGCAATAGAATTTTTAACATAATGCCTAAAGCTTAAGATAAGTTACCTATAACTGGTAGTAAAAATAAATTAGGCCTAGATTGGGCTGAATTTACTGTACAGGCAATATACTGAGAAAGCGCCCAAGGATCCCCACCATCCCCTACTCTCTGCTTAGTTGCAAGACGAACATTGCCGAAACATAATTGAAACGTTGTTACGACCAGTAAACAATGGCAAATCAAAAGTCTTACATTCTAATTACTGCCTAATAAACAATCGCCTATACCGCAAAACCAATACAGTAAAGAAATGGGTTATTCCTAAAACTGCAAGACGAAGAGTACTATCATGACGAAGCTGGCCACTTCGCCGTCGATAAAATCTTGGAAGTTATAAGCTCTAACTACTGGTTCCCCGCCATGAGAAAATACGTCAAAAATTGTATTAGGTCGTGTTTAGGTTGCCTTTACAACAAAGCACCCTCAGGGAAGCAACCAGGACGGCTGAGTCCAATAGAAAAACAAAAGTTTCCTATGGACACGTTGCACATCGATCATTTGGGTCCATTTGTTACGAGTGTAAAAATAAACGCGTACTTAATAGTAGTAGTCGAAGGTTTTATGACATTTTTCTCCATGAAAGCAGTACCAAATACAAAAACTCAGCCTGTTATAAGATATCTGGAAGATGTTATGGAGACATTTGGTGTACCTCGTCAACTAATATGCGATCGGAGAACAGCGTTCACCAGCAATGCTTTCACAGAATTTTGTCAATGTCTAAACATTAAACGGGTACTCTGCGCCACCGCTACTCCTCGAGCGAACGGACAAGTTGAGCGAATGAACCGTTCCATTCTATCATCTATAACAGCTTCAATGGAATATGACACTGGGTAGTACGAAATGGTGAGTGAATTTAAGTGGGGAATTACCTCAACGGTTAATTCTACTACTGGTAAGACACCTTACTAGGTATTCTTTGGGTATCGCCCCAGAGGTGTGAACGATGCATTTATTACATCCGACATCGTAAGCAGTGAACGGCTGGACCCCGAGTTATTTATATTGATATAGATAATTGACGGCAGCCTACTTGGTTATAACCCATTTCCTAAATAATGATGTGCTCTGCGGTTTCTTACGAAATTCCATATTTCTCGGAAACCACTGATGTTATCGATTTGGACAAAGGGTCCCTTCATTTTCAAAAAAATAGTTGTAGAATAAACTGACAGTATTTTAAAGTTAATTGCCTTGTCACTTTAAAAGCTCTGACCTTTTATCCGGTGAGTCAAGTCCGATCCTGACTTTCTGCAACATCAGTATACTTACTGGTATGGACAAAATAAATGAATTGATGTATTTCACAATCCACCACATTTTCATTAAGTTCGAAAATATAGTTTTGGAGTTATGAATAAAAATGTATTTTTAATTTCTAACTTTAAAGCCCTATAACTCAAAAAAGGAGGTCCGTAGAGAAGACATTATATGAAGTACTGACATTATAAACACCACCTGCTCATTCTCAAGTTTTGGCTTCACACTCCTGGGACACCCTGTATAGGCAGACAAACATTGGACTACTTCCACCAGGCTCAAATTCATCTCCTACCTTGGCCTGCAATATCCCTGAATTTGTCCCGTATTGAACATTTGTGGGACATAGGTAATTGATAGAAGAAGAAATTTGGGATGTTTAATATAAACAATATAATTTTAATTTTCAAAGCTAATTATTTTTATATAGAAAATCGTATAATATAACATGTCCACCATAATGTTCGCTATATATGGGAAACATTTTTAGTCGTTGTATATAGGCAAATTTAATATATGCGATCGATCCTGCATGGTCGATAACCTAAAAATACATTTTGACATCAGTCACGTGGCCACCGTCATGGCGGATGTGAAAATTCGAAAAGTGGGGTTAAATGGCAAAATATCGAAAAAAGTTATTTGGAAACTCTGATCAGAATGATATTTTAGGGCCACGTATGAAATTTGGAGCGATAAAAACTAAAATTATTTTTCGCCATGGCCCTCTTCTGAACTGATATTGCACTGATTTCATTGTTGAAGTAGTTCGGGTAACGCAGTGTTTAATGTGTAATGTGAAATAATTCAGAAGTATTGATTTAGGTCATTCCTACAGAATAAAATGAAAATATTTGTTGAGCGCATGAAACTTTTCTGCCTTGAATATTGTCAGTTTGTGCGGTTTCAAATTTTAATTGTGACATTCCAATTGAAAAGAGCCGTTGTTACTGTTTTTATGTAATATTTCATCAAAGTTTCAAAACATTGACTACTTACAGTAATAATAATTATTAAATTATTATTTAATAATGAGCGTAATATTTCCTTTTTGAAATAATATTGTCAAAAACCCAATTCGCTAATATTATTACAAGATAATTTACTATCTTTAAAATGTCTGCATACATTTCATATCGATTCCTAGTTCTCTATATTTCACCATCCTAGAGCCCATTTTTTCTAGCATTTTTTCCGCAATACAAAATTTTAAATCAACTAAGCGGGCTTTCAAATCATAAATTATTACTCATGTAACATTGTGACATTTGATCCGCAATTTTCCGTTTTCGTTAAGTTTACTTACTTCTATTTATACATTCTGTAAAGATATTTTTACTGAAAATGCCTTCCTTACTGTCACGTGAAGAGAAGATAGAGTAGGTTCTAATTTGCGGAGAAAATTTGAAATGCTCAAGAGAAGCTGCTCATATTTTTACCAAAGACATCCTGGCCAAAACGTCAATTTTACTGTATCAATATTATTAAAGACTTCTGAGGAAAATGATTCAGTTGAAAACAAATTCAAACTGCCTCATGAAAAAACTGTGGTTAATGAAGAAAATAGATTGGAAGTGCTTTTGGCCGTTGCAGGAAATCCTGAAGTATCCATAGCGCAAGTTTATCAAAACATTAATATTTCTTCAACCTCAATTGGCCGTATTTTGAAAAGCAATAAGTTTCTCCCATACAAACATAAATTTATTCAAGTTCTGGAGGATAGAGATTATGACGCCCGGTTTGGTTTTTGCGCTTGGTACCAAGGAATGATAGAAGATAATCCAAATTTCACAGAAAATGGAACAGTAAGCTCACAAAACTGTCGTTGATGGGCAGACACAAACCCCCATTTTTTTTATAGCAAATAAAGACCAATACAGATTCAAGGTTAATGTATGCTGCGCAATTTTGAATTGTCAAATTATTAGTCCATTTTTCTTTAGAGAAAACCTAACTGCCAGACTTATTTAACTTTGTTGTAAAACGAATTAACCCAATTTTGGATGGTATCCCACTGGAAAAGCGAGCCAACCTGTATTTTCAACAGGACGGTGCATCAATTCATTCAACTCGAGAAGTAAGAGGATGGTAAGATAATGAATGTGGTGAGCCTTGGATAAGTCGCTATTCAGTGAATCATCGGCCCGCTAGGACCCCGGACCTAAGCCCTTTGGACTTTTTCTTGAGGGGTATTTAAAAAACAAGGTTTATCGAAAAAGACCCTTCAGAGACGTCGCACATTTAGAACAATGCATAAGGGATTGCGTATATGCTATTAACCAAAGTACGCTCCGAAATGTTTCAGGACGGTGAAATGTATGGAACGAGAGGGAATTTGTGTTTTGGAATAATAATAATAATAAGTTGTTTACTAGTATTAAGTTAGTGGGTAATCTGTTAAATATCGTTTTAAAAAATAGTAATAAGTTGGTCAACTAACTCAATTTATTTTTATTATTATGAGTAGGTAATGAGTTTCAATAATTTAATGAAATATTTCTTCAAAATATCAAAAACGGTTCTTTCCGATTGTGGTATCAGTACTAAATTATTTTAAACTTCACAAATTGACAAGATACAGGGTATTGCTATAGAAAAGCTACAATTGCTCAACTAATACTTCTATTTAATTCTCTATGAACGATTTCAATAAATAATTTTGAATAGTTTTACGTTTATACATTACATATTGTGTTACTTGAAGTCTTTCAACAATAAAATTGGAGCAGTATCATTTCAGAAGACCGCAATGGGGAAAAATACGAAATTTCTCATTTTTTGTTGTTTTTGCTTCAAATTTCGTACTTACTCCTATAATACTATTCTAATCACTTTTTCCAAATAACTTTTTTCGAAATTTTGACATCTAACCCCACTTTTCACATTTTCCCAACGAATTTTTCTAATTTGCGGCCATGACGGTATTCACGTGACTGATGCCAAAATGTTATTTTAGGTTATCGACCATGCAGGATCGATCGCATATATTAAATTTTCCTATATACTACAACTAAAAGTTTTTCCCATGTGTAGCGAACATTATGGTGGACACTGTATTATAAAGTGAATATTAACTTATGATTACAAAAATAAAGTATATCTTCTTACGGTTTCACAAAAATATCTCATGTCCAAGATTCCAAAATTAAATTTCTGGCTTAAACTTGAATTTTTCGCAATTTTTTTCATTATTGTAATATATTACTATACTTTCTAAAGTAAAAGTTTTTTTTAATTCACACATCCAAGTCAAACGTACCGCAGGCCTGCAGTTTACATCACTCTACCACTTACCTGCCATTAAAAATGTGTGCAAAACTATGTACTATTAATTTTGTACGAAAATTTAAAAATTGTGTAGTTTCTTTCGTCTCCTTCGTTTCCTGAAATTGGTGTTAATTGATAACAACTTTGTGCCCAAAATCGGTTTTCGCTAAACCGATTGAAAAACATACAGTTTTTTTAATTGGTGTTAATTTTGTCGAGTGATTTTTGATGATTGATTGCATTTGTGACTTTTCTCTCAAATAATGTGAATTCAAATTTTTAAATCAGAAATGGAGTGCAATGACCTCAGAAGATAATGTTTGCTTGAAATAGACGAAATAAGAAAATTCCGGTTTTATGATGTTTATTTAATAACCTCGACCATCGCGCAAGACGTTATTAATTGTAATTACTGCTACTGAGGATATTTTGTTAACAAATTTTATTTTACTTATTAATCTTGGATGGAACCGGTTTATTCACAAACCAAACAATTTTTATAGTACCATTAGAACGTTCCAATCCAGCGAAGTCGGGGCCCAAACAAATTAAATAGTTGAAAAATGTTATATTTATTTTTAATTTTGTGTAATTTCGGTTTTCTTAGGGCACAATATGAAGTGCCTGAAGCCATAGTAGAAGCCTATCATCCTAAAGGGTTTTCTGTGTCTATACCACGTAAGTTTTTTTCGTAATTTTTTGTCTTTCATTATTTTCATTTTTGTCAGCTGATAAACTGTGTTTTATAACGGTCTGATGATTTTAATTGTTAATTTAATAACGAATGAGAATAACGTAAGGATGATAGTAATTCAATATTGCTATTAGATGAGTTTGATATATCAGAAATCTGGATTTTCTTGTGAAATTCTACAGACTAAACGAATGGAGATATTGAAATTGTATGTCGAACAAATACTATTTCATAATATGTTCGTACAATAAAAAATTTGGAGGTCTCTAACTAGAGAAAAAATTAAGATATAGAACGCTATTTGAGCTACGGAGAAAGCATAAACTATAATATTATTAAATTTCAGATGTAGAAGGCATTCAACTTTTCGCTTTTCATGGAAAAATTAACGAAGAAATTAATAATAGAGAAGCAGGGACTTTTTCTAGAGATATTAACAAAGCAAAGAATGGATTTTGGACTTTCAGTGATTCATCGACGAGACTTAAAGTTGGGGACCGTATATATTTTTGGACTTACGTTGAATATTTTGATGGACAGTCCAAACGGGGATACCCAAAAGACGACCAAGTGTTTACTGTAACAGGTAAGGTTTTGTGACTAGTAAGTGAAAAATGAATTGAAATATATTTTCAGTTATATTCTTTCAAATCTTCTATTTCAATTAAAATCATATTGTCCGCGAATTTTACTACAGAATGTATCATAACAAGATGACAATATCTGCATACTGGAATTTTAAAGAGAGACAGATTTCCCATGAAATAGATGATTACCCAGATAGCACTAGATATTCAATGGACGTACTATATATATATATATATATATATATATATATATATATATATATATTGGTTTTCCGATATTGTAATATTCTATGGACCCACTTTAAATATTTAAATCTCGAATATTCTGTGGACCATGAAATGGGAAATTTTTTAAATATTCTATGAATATTCTTTAAAAGTTTCCAAGGAATATTCTGAGGATATCTGTTTAATGTATTATTGGATATGGAAGAGGATTTAGACTTTGATCGGTCGAATTAAATTGAACTATAATTACTGTTTGAATACTGTTTAATTTCTTAAAATTGATAGCACCCGGAAGGTATGTCCTTCTACTAGAGAATCTCGATTTTGACTAAAATAATTTTAAAATCACAAGAATATTATCTCTTGTTTCGCACACTTCAAAACAAACATCTAGTGCTTTTGTGTATACTCTAAAAGCTGTGTGTAGATATTTATTATCGGATATTCAGATACTCCCTTTCATATGGGTATCATAAAACCTAACCATGTGTCAAAGGACAACTATTTGTAAGGAATGATATTATTGTTATTCTAATTTAATCTTATTTCACATAAGAATGTTGAAGCAATAAAATAGAGTGGTTTTTGTTGAAACTAAATTAAAATTCCAACATGTATAAAGCAAGATAATCCAGAATATTCATAGAACATTCCAATAGGCATATTCCACTAATATCCAAGTAATATTAGGAATATTATAAAGATATATGTGGAACATATATAGCAAAATGGATGATACCTGGTAAGTGGGTGACACTGAATCATATTACACCTCCCTTTTCATCTTTAGTTTCAATGATTGATTGAAATTTGGGAGATCCTATATACTTAATGAACGACAGTTTTGTACATATCAATTCTTTTTCAACTTTTTGTTCCACCGGAACTTTCGTTAGATATCGCCAATCATTTTAACCAAAATCTCCATTAGTGTGAGGGAGAATAGAATTACTCACCAGGGAAACCATCTCTCTCGCACTTATCGAGACTGTGGGAAAACTAATTGGCGATATCTCTCCGTAGACTTTGGAGATATCACCATCAAACCTGGTATTCTTGGATTCCTTAGGATCATCCCTAACAGACCATGTGTTAATATACAGGTTGTGCCATTCGAAAATCGGAAGTTGATATCACTCCCGGTGGAACCGGAAAAAAATAATTGATATCTACATAAGTGTCATTCAGTAAGCATACAGGATGTCCTAAATTTGAATAAATATTCTCTGAAACTAAAGGAGAAAAGGAGGTGTACCATGATCCTGAGTTCCATGGTATATATTTCACAAATATCTAAGGAATCTCTCGAAATTTTGAATGGTATATATAGGAAAAAGAATTTTTAATTGAAAAAATTAAATCACGGGAAACATAGAGTTCAATTTAATTTATTCATACATAATTATAAGATGAATCTCATAACATAACTGAAACTAACATAATTTTCAAATACGAGATTGCAAAATTCACTGACTTCCTCCATACTCAACTTTTTGAAACCGATTTCTACCGTTCCTTACATTTGGCTAATAAATTTTCCTGTTTTCAATTCAACTTCTTTGTTTGTTATGTTCTTGTCCAACTTTTGGACGGCATCTGAAACAATAAAATCGTTATTTGTTTGCTAGTACGTAATTTCTATTCTACTATGATTTTTGTGTATGTATGTATAACAATTAAAAATGTAATATCAAAAACTGAAACTTAAAAGATGACATTAAACAAATATGTAATGTCAAAAAAAATTCTTGTAGGAGACAAGTAAAAAACGAAATATTCCAAACAAAATAGTAATTAGAAGTTATTTGTTTCTTGTACATTCGAAAATAAAATGAACGGTTTTAAAGATTAAAACTAACTTTCCCGCATCTGTGGCCCTGAATAATATTCTATCATAAAATTGTCACTTGTATACACTTCGGGGGATGTATCTTGCTAGCAAACTGAACATTCTCCAAAAATGACAAAAATTTGGTACTTCAAGTACCATGGAACCCGTTGTACTGGATTTAGTGAGCTGAATATCGATAGGATTCATCTTTGAGACACTATGAAAAATATATATATATATATATATATATATATATTATCAGAAACCCAATTACCATAGTATATGGCGTAGGGTATACTTTTACAATTATTTCAATTACATCGCATTATACTTAAGACATATATTCATTTTTTCATTGATGCTTTGGTCCAGATAGAATTTTATTCGTGTACAAATTTAGCCCATTGTTGTTTATCTCTTGCCATTGTTTTTGCCTCTGTCCATGTTTTTCCTTTTTCTTGCATTATGCCTACCATAACACCATCCCATGTTTGTTTTGGTCTTCCCTTTTTCGTTCTTTTTTGTATTTTTGATTGCCATACTTGTTTAACTGGTCTTGTATCGTTCATTCTTTGTAAATGTCCCCACCAGCTTAATTGTCTCTTTTCAATAAATTTAAGTGTTGATTCTATTTCAAGGTCTTCTCTTATTTCCGTACTTCTTAGTTTGTCTTTCTTTGTGACTCCTTTAACTCGCCTAAGATACTTAATCTCAACTGCTTGTATTCGACTCTTTTGTCTCTTTGTTAATACCCAAGATTCACATCCGAATGTTAATATTGGCCGGTAAATTGTTTTAAATACATTAACTTCGTTTTCTTGGAAACTTCCTTTTTATTTATGAATGTCGAGTTCATCGTGTGATAAAGTTTCATCGTTTTTTGTACTCTATTGTTAATTTCGACTTCCTGCGTCCCATTTTCTTCTATTTCTACTCCCAAATATTTATATCTTCTAACTTGCTCAATTTGTATTCCCTCTAACTGTATATTTAGATGTTTTTGTTTCGGTCCTATAACCATAACTTTGGTTTTACTTTGATTCACTGTCATTCCAAATTCATCCGATACCGTGCTCCATATTTCCATATTCTTTTGTAAATCCTTCTCTTTCCCTGCCATAATTATTAAATCATCTGCAAAAGCTGCTTCTGATATATCCACTCTTCCTAAATGTTTGTATCCAATGTGTAGTTTTGCCATTTTGGTTGACGATTTTTTAATTATTTCATCAATAAAAATTGTAAATAATAATGGACTTAGTCCCCCTCCTTGCCTTAATCCTTCTTGTGTTGAAAATGGTTCTGATGTTTTATTCCTGTATATTACACAATTTCTATTATTTTTGTAAATGTTTTTGATTATATCTATTATTTTGTAATTTACTCCCCTTCCTTCTAGTACTTTCCATAACTTCTCCCTTGGTACTTTGTCAAAAGCTTTTTCCATGTCTATAAATCCCATATATACCTCTTTTTCTTGTTGTGAGAACTTCTCAATTATCTGTTTCACTGTGAATATGTGGTCTTGGATGCTTCGCCCTCTTCTAAATCCACTTTGCGATTCTTCGAGAGTATTTTCTATCCCTGGTCTTATCTTACTGTCTATAATCTTCTCGTAGACTTTCATAGCAGTACCAAGTAGATTTATTCCTCTATAATTATTGCAGTCTTGTCTATCCCCCTTTTTATATATTGGAACTATTAAGGATGTCTTCCAATCTTCTGGAATCTGTTCTTCACTCCACGCCCTGTTGTATATTGTCAATAATATTTTTGTTCCTGTTTCCCCTAAATTTTTGAACATTTCTGCTGTTAATTTATCAATTCCTGGAGATTTTCCATTTTTCAATTCATGTATTATTTCCTGTAATTCTTTTAGAGTTACAATGTCTTTATTTCCTATTATTGCATCCTTTTTTTTGTTAATGTCCTGAATTCTGTTGTCTGCTCCTAGTAATTCCTCAAAATACTCTTTCCATCTATCATTTACTTCGTTTTCATTTCTTAGTATATCTCCTTTTTTATTTTTTATCCATGTTTTTTCATGTGGTTTTTCCTTTCTTAATAACTTCAATGTTTTGTAAAACAGTTTTTGATTTGATTTACTATTGCTTTCCATTTTTTCGCCAAATTCTTTCCACTGATTTCTTTTAGCTACTGTTACCATCTCTTTCACCTTTTTCCTCTTCTCTTTGTACACTTCATAGTTTTTCGTTGTTCTGTTATTTATATATATTTTCCACGCTTCATGAAAAATATACAATCATAAAATTGGTCACTTGTATATACTTCGGAGGCTGTATCCTGCTAACAAACTGAAATTTCTCCAAAAATGACAAAAATATCTTACTTAAAGTACTATAGCACCTGTTGTACTGGCTCTGGTGAGCTGAAAATCAATAGGGTTCATCTGTGAGATGTCCTGAATAATATTCAATTATAAAATTGGTGACTTGTTGAACTCCGGAGGCTGTATCGTGCTAACAAACTGACATTTCTCAGAAAATGACTAAAATGTCGTACTTCTAGTACCATAGCACCCGTTATGCTGGCTCTGGTGAGCTGAAAATCAATAGGGTTCATCTGTGACATGTCTTTAACAATATTCAATCATAAAATTGGTTACTTGTTGCACTCCGGAGGCTGTATCGTGGTAACAAGACATGTAACGAAAAGTGGCCGACGACAATGACGACGACATACCCACAAGATTTTTTTCTAAAAACCGTTTTTTGGGTTGTTATTGATGGAAAACGTAAAAATAACTCAAAAAAAAATTTCCAACTTTTTTTGGGGTAAACCAATACTTTTCTCGCATATTAGATAGGTTGGGCGGAAAAGTAATAACATGATTATACCTACTACTGATTCAAAGAGCTTTGTTTTTTCAAAGCATTTTTACTTTTCCGCCCAACCTATATAATATCCGAGAAAAGTATTGGTTTACCCACAAAAAAGTTGGAACTTTGAAAAAAAAATTTGAGTTATTTTCACGTTTTTCATCAAAAACAACACGAAAAAATAGTTTTTAGAAAAAAAATCCTGTGTATATGTCGTCGTCGTCGTCGTCGTTGTCGTCGGCTACTTTTCGTTACATGTCTTGTTACCTCGTTACAGTCTCCGGAGTGCAACAAAACACAAATTTTATGATTCAATATCATTCGGGACATTTCACAGATGAACCATATTGATTTTCAGCTCATCAGAGCCTGTACAACAGGTGCTATAGTACTTTAAGTACGACATTTTTGTCTTTTTGGGAGAAATTTCAGTTTATTAGCACTATACAGCCTCCGGAATATATACAAGTGACCAGGATTTATAGGACACGCTGTACTCGCTCTAGTTAACTGAAAATCAATAGAGTACATCTGTGAGACACATTTAACAGTATTCAATCATAAAATTGGTCGCTTGTATACACTTTGGAGGCTGTATCGTGCTAACAAACTGAAAATTCTCCAAAAATGACAAAAATTTGGTACTACTTCAAGTACCATAGTACCCGTTTTACTGGTTTTAGTGAGCTGAATATCAATAGGGTTTATCTTTGAGACGCCCTGAATAATATCTTATCATAAAATATACTACATTTTTGGTTATTTTTGGAAAAATTTCGGTTTGTTAGCACGATACATCCCCCGAAGGGTAGACAAGTGACACTTTTATGATAGAATATTGTTCAGGGCATCTTTTAGATGGGGCAAAGTTAGTTTTAATCTTAAAAGCCGTTTATTTCCCTTTATATGCATGCATACTGTAGCCCTCGATTAGATACTCTGTCAGGATTTTTTACAAGAATCTTTTAATATATTGTTACAAATAAGTACCTTCCAATCTTGGCAAAGGTACCATCTAAAATTGTATTAATTTTAGAAATTGAACAATTACGGTTTATAAGTTATAACAAACTAATAAAATATAAGACCGCTTTAATTTGTCTGAACAGTATACATATGCATGAAACTAGACAATTGACCAACTTTTATTTACCAAATGTCAGACTATTTTAAATTTGAATTATCAGATTACCAGTTGTGTAGAGCTTTCAAGTAAATCCCAATTAATAAAATTAATAGAGGTAACTATAGGTACTTTGATTAAGGAACTCATATCATACATTCAGTTATAATTAGAGTATAGTATAGTTAGAGTATAAGTTATACTCAGTTATAAGAATTCTTTTGGTATTGGGAGTTATGCTATAATTTATATGATAAAAGGGAAAATTACAATTGAAAATATTTATCAATTCATTTTGTTGCAAAAATTTAGGAAATCAACAATTATTTTTAGCAGCATTTTAGCAGCAACTGGATAATTTTATAGAAAATGCATTGATAAATCAACAGGCAATAAAAACATATAATAAAGCGTACCTATTTTGATGCGTGAGGTCGTATGTATTAGTTCCACCCGTAGCATAGGACACACCGTAGAAACAGATTTTAACAACTTCTCACTGGCCAAAAATTAACTGATTAATTAACGTTCAAAAATAATTAATCACAATATTACTATTTTACCAATAACAATGACCTATATAAGATGGTCGAACCGCCATCCGCCATTTTTCACTGGTCGTTACCGTTAACTGTCAACTGCAACTACTAACGCATGCCCATGGAACAGAAAGAGCGATTGAACAAAAATCAATAATGATAGATTATTCTTGGAACTATTTGATTCCAATATTGTAAGAAGAATAATCAGAGGATATTCCAACTGGACTTACAATGAATATTCGATGTAGGTATACACACAGATATTCTAGATATCCCCAGAATAACCCTATAATATTTGGATATATATCTTCCAAATCGAAGACTGTCAGAACATCCCATGGATATCTGGTACTATCTGGGTAGTCATCAAAGATCTACGGTATTCCTCTCCTTCGTATTTTTTTCTTTGGACCTATGGAAAATCATACAAAAGGAAGATTGTGAATAGATAATTTGTGATGCATTCAATTATCCATGTAAGATTAGTATAACTCACAGTGATGTAGAAACCCAGTAAATATTATTTCATTTCAAAAATTATTTCACGTACATGCTCATCATAAAAGTCTTAATACAAGATTAAAATTTGAACGCTATCAGTTAAACATTCCAGTTTTTATTCAATTATTGTTTTGCTCTAAAGTACTGGACAAACCGGCTGATTCCGATATCAAAATACAGAATTTGTTCGAGTAAAATGGTTTTAAACGTTGCCTTACAAGAATTTAGAAGTGCTTATCATGCCTAGGCTGCGAAGAAATGCAAAATGCAGCTAACTGAGTCCGAAAGAGGTAAAATTGTTGATATTCGGGAAGCTGGGCAGTCGTTCCGAGAAATTGCTGGTAGAATAAACAGGAGTGTGGATGTTTTTGTCAGATGTTACGAAGCGTGGCACCGAGAAGGCCGAAGAAGAAGAAGAGTCGGAGGCGGCACAGAACGAAGGAATAAGACAAGACAGGGTCAAGATCGTCGCCTAACTAACTTATGAACTTTAAGAGATTGTTTCTTATCGACAAGGGCAATAGCAACTCAGTGGTTTGCAGAACATGAAAGGGTTTGTGGAATGCGAAACGTTTATAGACGGATAAGAAGGTTTGGACTTTTTTCATATCGACCTCAGTTGGTGTTACCTTCAACTCGGGAACATCGAAGAAATCGACTTCAGTAGTGCCAAGAACGACTAGTGTGGAATTAGGAATGGAACACTATCGTCTTCAGTGATGAATTCCGGTTCTACCTAGACATATATGATGGTCTAGCGAGGGTGAGAAGGAGACGAGACAAACGTCGTAACCCTCAATTTTTTGTTTTACATCGCACTGTTGGAGTTATGATATGGGGTACCTTTCTTTATGCACATCGATACATTCAAGAAATATTGGAAACTCATCTGATTACTTACCTTTGGACACTTCAAAATCCAACTTTATAGCAACATAACGCTCGGCCGCATATAGCCTGACAAACCTGGGACTACTTCCACCAGGCTCCAATTCATATCCTGCCCTGGTCACCAAGCTCCCCGAATTTGTCATCAGTTGAACATGTATGGCATATAATCAGTAAAAGGTGAAGAAACTCACAGTGTCATCCTCAAACTCTGTTGGCTCTTCGATATGAGATAGATGTGACATAGAATGAGATACCCCATGAGGATTCATTCATTCGTTCGTTTGGGTTGTGCTTAATAGCCTCGGTACTTGATCTTAGTCATTGTGCCATTCCCAATATTATCTATTTCCACTCCAGAAACTTCGCGTCCTCAATATAGGCCACTAGGTTATTTGGGGGGATTTTGAGTAGCTCTGATGGTTATTATTATTTCCTTTCCAAAATGTTTCTGCCCGAGTCCTTGTAAGTTCTATAAGCAGAGCATGTGAGTAAGTGTTTAATCACTTACTTCAAATTTCCTACAGATAGGTTCACTAACCTTTCCCATTTTGTATAGATGTTTCCTTAGGGTGCAATGTCCAGTAATCAAATCGGTAACTGTCTCTTGCTCAGTTCAATAACTTGATTGAGAGCTCCTTGTTTATAGTAGGACCGTCCGAGTAACGGTGTGTCTGTAGGGCTAGAAATTCTTATGGTGATGAGTCATAATTGCCTAAGTACAATGACCATCGCCTGGCGCGCCTCAGCCCTGCACGTCATCAATCCCTATATTTTTGAAAGTGTAGGAAACATTTGAAAAAAAAACTTGTTCCTGTAAGCTTGACATTTTTTTACCATTTAGTTTATTTGTTATTAAGTTCCAAAAAAATTGACAGGCGTTTTCGATGAGCACAAGTACCTGACAGGTGAGCCTGAAGGTGTATTATATGTAAATTGAAATAAACTTTATTCTGTGAAGTTGAAATTTACAGATATGCTTCTTTAAACGATTTAAAGTAAGTTGGTACAATGACAGGCGGTTCTGGCTAGCATAAGTCCTTGACAGGCGAGGGGAAAGATGCTATGGGAGTGCGAATAAGAGGCGTAGCATGAAAAATCATATCGTTGATGCAAATTACATTGAGTAAAAATAGAAATTATGGGTAAAATGTATTTTATTAGTTGTAACATAATGTACATAAGACGTTTAAATTAACCATCATCATTATCTAATATGTCATCATCACTTTCTTCGTCATCATATGATTCTTCATTGTCGATTTCATCATCTAAAAAGAAACAAATTTTGAATACATTAATAATAACATTAAATCTCGGATCTTGCGCTCAATTATGTAGAATTCCAAATATTTTTAGAAAATTAAGAATTTGTTTATTACCTTCAATGCGTTCTTCAGCTTCACTTGACTCATTCTCAGTAGTATCAGTAGGCTGTTGTAATAATATTTCGTAGATAGAAGAAGGAACTGTATCTCCCTCAAACCAATTAAAAACATAGCTTCCATCGATTAAGTTCCAACCATTATCTTCAGGTTTAAGAACCGTTGGCACTTTTAAGTGACTATTTCTCCAGATATTTGTAATGTATACAGACCGCAATAATTGTTGTTGCAGTTCCCGGTGGCATGGATGCAAATTTTTGGAATCAAAACTGATCCGTTTTTTCTTAAACACCTCAGTACCACTTGTTTTATATGTGGCGATAAACTTATCATATCGTGCTTCATTTACATTGGCAGATTTCATTCCATACAGTTGACAGACGAACTTTTCGACTATTGGAAAAACCTCATCTTTTTTTCTCTATTATTTCAGCATTTCCTAATGCTGCAAATGCCTTCTGAAATTGAATATTTGTTTGTAATAATCGATAAGGTTTCTTCTTGCCTCTTCTCACAAAACATGGATTAAAATCACATCCGGTTAATGCGTGAAAACCAGGTAAACTTTGGCATAAAAGGGGTCCTAATTTTATATATAATTGTGAAATATTAATCCATTTTTTTAAATTGATCTTGCCATATTCCATGAAGATTTTTAAATTATTGTTGCAGAGGTGGTCCATGTTTCCAAGCATTATTATTAAAATGTCTGTGTCGGATGCTCTTATTGAAACATTGGATATATCGTTGTCCATTTGGCATATGTGATGTACTATTTTCGTATCAGCTTCTTCATGATGCTGGCACGCTAAGTTATCATTAATATTAGAGATCACACAGTTGTTATTGACACGATAAATATGACATTCTTTATAATTTAAATTGATGTTGGTATTTCCAATATATTGAGCCATTTCACTTGTCCTCCAGTGCATGATCAAAAAATCTACAAGCGCTTCTTTGAATTCTATGTTCTCTAATAAAATCAACTGGTCTGACTTGTTCTGGATCAGTAATTAAATATTGGATGTTACGTACTTCGTGATATTGGCTTCGTTCATAATCTTTGATAGACGGCAAAAAATACTGATCGAAAAATTATGTCTACTCGTGGAGCATGTGTTGCTGTTAAAATGGACATGATTTTTTTAGAAATATTACCAAATGTTTTTGGAATGTTTTTCATTGTATGGAGTAAATAAAACCCATCAAAAATAACAGCATCGAACCGTTCTGGTATTTCGTCATTATGAGTATTTCCTACTAAAGCTTCAAACATTACTGATTTTGCAGTATGATGAATAGTTCCATCTTCATGACAAAGTGACATCGGAACGATTGTAATAGGGTATGACAATGTTTTTTCCACATCGATATTAAATTCCATTGATAGAGCTAATAGGCGACAAAATAAATCACGCTGGACACGGATTTCGTGAACTTTATTATCAACTTTAATAATTCTATTCTTTTTTTTCTCTGAAGCCATATTCATTATTTTCACCTGTGACATTTTTTCTTCGAATCTCCCTCCGTTAGTTGAACATTCAGAAATAAACTTTTGTTTTAAGTTTGCACCGATGTTTAAAAAATTGAATAAGTACTCTTGTACTGCGCTTGAAGCTACTGTACCATTACCGATATTATAAAGACAATTGTCATCTAAATTTAATTGAAATGGATTCAAAAAATTCTCAAAAGTATTGATGAAATTCCATAATTGTGCAGAATTTCTTTTTATCGCATGTTCTTCTAGGTCCGCTGAAACATCATTTTTTCTTCGTAAACCTGTCACGTCCATTGTATAAGATATAATTGTTGTTCTCATATCGTGACTTCTAGCCCATCGCTGCCGAGCAGAAATAGAATTAGTAAATTGAATAACACCGGTTAATCGTTTTCCTGCATCGGCATTAATTGTGTGCTCAAGAACTAAATCAACTGGTTGTTTAGAAAACGATTTAGTTGTACGTTTGATCCCAAGGTATCCATTTTCCATGGATTTGGCAATAGATGGGTGTGTAACACCTACTTTTAACAAATTGTCATGATATTTTACCAAGCATCGTCAATAATTAGGTTGATTGGTAACGAAGAATATACTTGCAATTTTCGGTAAAATATATTTATACTCGTATAAAGAGAAGTTGCCAGCCCTTATGCTCCGACTTAGTAATTGATAATAATTAACGCATCGGATCACTGCGTTTACGTTACGCCTCTCACTCGCACTCCCATAGCATCTTTCCTCGCCCGTCAAGGACTTAGGATAGCCAGAAGCGCCTGTCATTATACCAACTTACTTTAAATCGTTTAAAGAAACATATCTGTAAATTTCAACTTTACAGAATAAAGTTCATTTTAATTTACACATAATACACCTTCAGGCTCGCCTGTCAGATACTTGTGCTCATCGAAAACGCCTGTCAATTTTTTTTGATCTTAATAACAAATAAACTAAATGGTAAAAAAATTTCAAGCTTACAGGAACAAGTTTTTTTTTCAAATGTTTCCTACACTTTCAAAAATATAGGAGTTGATGACGTGCAGGGTTGAGGCGTGCCAGGCGATGGTCATTGTACTTAGGCAACTATGACTCATCACCATAAGAATTTCTAGCCTTACAGACACACCGTTACTCGGACGATCCTCTAGCTCTTGGTCTATTATCTTTTTCAATGAACTTTTTGTGTGAAGGTGACCTTCTGTCAACCTCCATTTGATTTAGTGTTCCTTGTTAAGTCAGTTCCGCGTTTCCCATCTTATGCAATTCGTTGTGATTCCACAGAACAGATCCGGTTCTATGAAGTCTCCTTTAGAAACTTGTTTAGCAAGCTGGTCCGTCAATTCATTGCCTACAATCCCTTCATGTCCGGGCGCCCGTACTAGAGACACTATGTGGTCTCTTGCCAACTTATTAAGGGACTCTTATCAGCTCTAGATTTCTAAACACAAGTCGACAGAATCAACGAAAAAATAGAGGTATTATAATCTGGTTTCTGGTGTCTGTTTGTCTGCCCGTCCGTCCAAGTTTCAACGGACGAACGGTAAGTGCGAGAGCTTAGGTATAAACGAATTTGAAATAATCATAGTCCTAAATCTCTTCAATGGTGGAAAATTTTGATCTTTGACATTTATTTATTTACTAAATTGTTTAGTTTGAATAATAAAACATAGACATATATAAATGGACTGAAAGATCCGTATTCAGTTGTGCAGTGAAAAGTGTTAAAGTTATTAACCGTGAACCTGACTGTTTATTTCAATTTATTAACTTCACTAAAAAAATAACTGTAGTAACTTTTAGAAAAATGCTTTTATCGAAAAAATCGTTTTCTGACATCAATCTGACATTTTTTTATATTATTTTATAATCTACCTATCTAAGTAGAGCTCAAAGTATATCAGCAAAGAACCTATAATGTAAAAGCTTCAACACCTTCCATCATTAAATACTTTTGATATTCACTAGTCCAATAATTTTCAAAATATAATCCATTCTTGGCTTGATTAATGACTTCGTCAATATATTTGCGAATTGATGTTCCAAAGCAACCTGTTCTATATAAATAAATCATACAGTTACCAATTATTTTACAAAGAAATGCCTGATATTCAATATGTTTCGTTCTTCGGTGATATTCTGGGTTATTTGCTAACTTAATACCAGCTTCATTATCAACTAATAGTGTAGGAACATTTTTTTAAACCTATAATTTCCTGATAAAGTATTTTTAACCATATCAGTTCTCTGGCTCCTTCACTTGCAGTAACTATTTCTGCTTCTGTTGTTAAGAGTGCTACTGATGACTGTCTTTGACTAAGCCAGGAGATTGCACCTCCAGTATATTTACAAATAACATCTGTAGTTGATCTTCTGGTTGTAGGATCTCTTCCATAGTCAGCATCGCTAAACCCTTGAAGATGTTTCAATTTGTTAACAGACTTATAGATAATTCCAATATCGATAGTATTTTTGAGATATCTAAAAATACGTTTCACACGAATCAAATCATAATGAGATGGATTTTCTAATATTCTTGAGGCAACTCCTACTGCATACGCAATATCTGGTCTTGTTCCTATCATAAGATAGATTAGAGCTCCATCTGCTTGTCTATAGGGGAAACTTTCTGCTACCTTTCCAGTTTCTTTCCCTGATTGGTCACTTTTAATAATTGGTGTAGTCACAGCCTTACAATTTTGCATTCCAAAATGTTCCAAGATTTTTCTTGTATAAGCTGCCTGACTGTTACAGAATCGACATTACTAGTGTCAATTTCCAAGCCTAAAAAATAGGTAGCTGGTTTTGCAGTAATTTTGAACTCTTTTTCCAAATTATTCATAAATTCATTTTCTAGAATTTCGTTACTCGTGGCTAAAAGTCCATCGTCAACATAAAGTGCCAATAGAATCATATCATGTTCTTATTTCTGGATAAACAAGCATGGATCTGCATCACTTGCCTTAAAATTTTGGTTTATAAGAAAATCTACGAATATTTTATTCCAGCATCTCGGAGCTAGCTTATGTCCATACAAGCTACGTTTGAGACAGCAAACTCTACTAGTAACATCTTGATACACCTCCGGTTGTTTCATATATACTTCTTCCTCCAGATATCCATAAAGAAATGCAGTAGAGACATCAAATTGGCTCAAATTCATTTTTTCACTAGCAGCTATACTCAACAAAGCTCTTATTATTCCAGATTTAGCAACAGGACTAAAAGTTTCTTCATAGGATTCACCATATATTTGTGGAAATCTCTTGTCTATCAATCTAGCTTCGAATTTATCTATAGGCCATCCGGATTAGTTTTAATTTGGTAAACCCATTTACACGAAATTGCTTTCTTCCTGGGTGGTAATATTATATATTCCATATTTCATTTTCTTTCAAAGATGCTATTTTTTATTCATGGCTTCCAGCCACATGTCTTTATAATTACTATCAATAGCTTCGTGGTAAGTCTGTGGTTCTTTAAATTCTACAGGTGTCGTATATACCTCCATTACAAAATCTTCAAACTTCTTAGGTAATTTTATTTCTCTATATTGTTTTATTATATTATCTACTAATTTTGGCTCTTCTTCCAATCTATCTTCTAAATTTTCTACGTTTATTTTTTGATTTTCTGGTAGAATATCGTCTTTAGAACTATCTTAACTCCTTTCATCTTCAGTTTCAGTACTTATCTTATCTTCAACAGATGAAAATTCAGTCCATCTAGTTAAATGTTGTTCTTCGAAGATAATATCTTTGGATCTTATGAGTTATTATTTTTCTTTACACCATACACGATATCCATCATCATTATCGTAAACAATTAAAACTCCTTTTACCGCTTTTCTGTCCATTTTCTTTCGACATTGTTTGGGAATATGTACGTAACAGGTACACCCTATAACTCTCAAATGCTTATTGTTTTTAGGTATTTTCCCTGTCCAGACTTCATAGGGAGATTTTTCATTTACACCAGATATACGTTATACTGAAATTATCTCAATCTTTGAAAGACTGAAGAAAATTTGAACATGTATTATCGTTAGTAAACGATATTTCAGAAAACTAGATATCTTGAAGAGTGTACATTTTAAACATATGGAAATAAACACGAATTCACATTATTGTTTCACGTAGAATCTGATCATGTGATAATATATAGGATATTCAATCGAAAACAATTAAGCTGCTATATTGACTTCCATTATAACCTATCGGAGAATTTCAGACAAAATGTTTTTCGTAAATTTTATATACCTTGTGAGTCACGTATACAAACTTTCATGCATATCGTATGAGAAATTTCTAAAATGTAGATAGTGTGGAGGCAAGTGATCACACCTTGTATATTTTTCTTTAAACTGTTTTTTCTGAAACGAATTTGTGCTACAATCATGTGATCTTTTCAGGTCCGTCAAGTTGCCCCCCCCCGGTTAGCTTTTTTTTACCAAAATGCTAGCACACATAAAGGGCACCTATCACAACCTAGCACAATAATTTTCATAGCTAGCACACCAACAGCTCACAATAAAAATGCTTTTGAATTCGGGTGGGGCCAGGTTAACGCTACCCCCCCTCCCCCCCAGTTGGAATTTTTGCACCAAAATGCTGGCACAGATAAAGGACACCTAGCACAACCTAGCACACCATTTTTTATAGCTAGCACACCAACAGCTTACAATAAAAATACTTTTGAATTCGGGTGGGGCCAGGTTAACGCTAGCCCACTGCGGGTGGAATTTTTTCGCCAAAATGCTAGCACAAATAAAAGACACCTAGCACAAAATTTTTTATAGCTAGTACATCAACAACGCTTTTGAATTCAGGGGGTGGAGGGTGTCTGCAAAATAACGCTATGCTTACACGAATGAATGAAAATGTTGGATGTATTTGTCCCTAAACATCATTTTCCTATTAAAATGGCCTCTAAACAGCATTATTGTTGTCAGCTGTTGCCGGATTGTGCGTGATATCTATATTTTCCCATCTAGCAGGGTATTTGTTCAATTAATAATTAACTATTATTTAATTAATAATTATCTATTTAGTTTCAATCAATGCTAAAAAACGAAAGAATACAAAAAACCTTCACTTTTAAAAATAATTTTGTCAAAATCATAGTAATTTTAATAAAACAAAATAACTGAATTGAAACGTTTAGTCACGGAATCAGAAACAATCCGTGCACAAATAAGTTGCAAATTACGTCACACTATAAAAAAGGCAACGACAAACGTTTGCGTACAGACATTGGATAAATAAATGTACAAAAAAGCGAAGCCGTTGGATATGTCCTTTGGAAAAAGTTGTGTAATCTGGGAAGGGGCGGCTAAGATCCCTAAAAATGTTCCAATATATTGAGAATACATGTTTTAGACTGATCGTGGTTCACTGTAGTCCTTATTTAAAAGAAACACTCAAATTTTATATTTAAATTTGCCAGAATATTTATTGCCGAAGTTGATAGATAATTAACCATTGTATAGCTATAGCTGTAACTAAAAAAAAAAAAAAATCGAAAAAACTTCATAAATGTTTCAACCTGGTCCGGCACACACAATATATATATATAAGTGCATGAATGGTTCGTCCACAACTGGTTACTATTATAAACTAGTTTTTATTTTGGGTGTTCAACAATTACGTTTTTCTTTTCTTTATAAATTCTGAATTGTTTGTGTTCATGTCATTGCAATGTTTGTCAAATTCTAGATACTAGAAACTAACTTTTCTTTCTCTCGTTCCTTTGAAGTGACTGTAAACAAAAAAAGTTGTTATATCTTTTAATGTCATTGTGCGAATATAAATCATAACAAATAGATTTGTATCTAAGTCGGTATGAGAACAAGGAAATCGAGGCCCAAGTAATAAATTCGATATCGGATTTTGGAACATATACAAATTGCAAAAAAGGTCATATCTCAGTACTACATATCAATATCAGAAGTATCCAAGAAAATTTTGATGAATTTTTGCTTTTTCTAAACCAGCAGGCCGACTTTGATGTGATTGCATTGACAGAAACGAATAGACGGAAAGATGTAAGTATTTTTAATATAAATGGATATCACCTAATTTATAATGATGGGGACTATAATAAATGCGACGGAGTAGTTTTGTATGTAAATAATAAACTAACACATTTTAACAAAATTGTCAAAATTTCTGAAACTAAAGCAATAGAATTGGAAATTAAATTGAGAAATGAAACTGTACACATAACCAACCGCATTGTATAAATCACCTATTATATGTTATTTAAATAATAAAAAAGGAAAGGAATCTAAAATTCATATACTGATGGGTGACATTAATATTGATCTTTCATCAGATGTCGATCACGTTGAACAATATAAAAATACCCTAGAATCATTGGATTTTGTCTCTTACATTAATCAAATAACAAGACCCATAAGCAAAACTTGCCTAGACCACATTTATGTAAAAAATTTAAATTATGAAAATAATTATATTGAATAATTTATTTTTAACTATGGAATAACTGACCATCTCCCTATAGCAATAATCATTCAATTTAAAGAGACATATGAAACAAAAAACGAAAATCAACCTAAAAAATTTATTAATTATCCAAAGTTAAGAGAACAGTTACGAAATAAAAATTGGCAAAATATATACACAATTACAGGGGTGAATGAATGTACAGATCAATTCCTTTCTGTCTTACAGCAAAGTATCGAAGAATGTACAAGTATTGTAAAAAGATCGAAAATTAAAAAGGCTGAAAAACCATGGATTACTGCGGGATTACTAAAATCTATAAACGAAAAAAACAAAATCTATAAAAAACTTAAAAGTACCCCTAATGACATATTCTTAAATAAAAAATATCATGACTATAAAAACAAATTAAAAATACTCATAAAAAATGCAAAGAAGACTTATTTTAATAACTTAATCAATAAAAACTCCAATTCATCTGCAGCACTATGGAAATGTGTAACTGATATATGTGGCAAATCCAAATCTGAAAGTAAAATAGATAACATTTTAAATGAAAAAAGTCAACTAATTAATAGCACCAAAGATATAGCCAATGCATTTAATATTTTTTTTAGTGATTTGAGGAAAAATTATGCCCAAAAGATACCCTCCCCCCAAAATTATGCTGAGAATATACAAACTCTAGACACAACAATGTATTTGTACCCCACAGATGAGGCTGAAGTGAAACATACTATAAATTCGTTAACAAATAAAAAGTCACCAGGACTAGATGGCATTAAATCGGAAACTTTAAAAGAAATAAAAATGAAATAGCTACTCCACTTTCCTATATGATAAACAAATGCTTTAGTTCGGGAATCTTTCCTAAGTTGCTGAAAACAGGGTTAATTAAGCCTATTTTTAAAAACGGTGATATATCTAAAATGCAGAATTATTGGCCAATAACTCGCATTTCAACGATAAGTAAAACTTTTGAAAAGATCTTAAAATGTAAGCTAATTAAATTCTTCAATAAGCATAACATTATTTCAGAAAATCAGTATGGCGTTAGAGATGGAAAATCCACGGAGGATGCAATATGTTCTAGTAGAAACGTTATACAATTCCTTAGATAAAATAATCGCTGCAGCTTGCATCTTTGTGGACCTTTCTAAGGCTTTTGATACCGTTACTCATAAAAAATTATTAAACAAATAAAAATTCTACGATGTGCGTGGATTAACCTATAAGCTATTAGAGAGCTATTTGAGTGAGCGAAAACAATATGTAACCATCGACAATTGCATAAGCGAGGCTAGAAATGTTACCTATGGCGTGCCACAAGGCTCTGTATTGGGCCCGCTGCTATTCAATATCTATTTAAATAGCCTACTTTTCCTGGACATAAGGGGCAAAATTATTAGCTTCGCCGATGATACTGCCATCCTTTTTACCGCTCCTACTTGGGTTCAGTTGAAAACACAAGCTGAAATCGCTTTTAAAAAAATAAAAACCTGGTTTCAATTTATTGAACTAGCACTAAATGTAGATAAAACAAAATATATGCCTCTCACATCATACCAGACAGGTATACCAAATCTCGGATATTTGGATATTGACATGACTACTAAAATTCCAGAAGTAGATAGGATTAAATATCTTGGAATTATTATTGATCGTCATCTAAAATGGGATCTGCAAGCAAAAAATATTGCTAACAAACTAAGAGGATTACTGTCAAGGTTTAAATATTTGAGAGACATCTTGGATATACACCACTTGAAAATGTTGTACTTTTCGTTAGTGCAGTCACAGCAAAGCTATGGCATCTCTGGTTGGGGTGGAGTATATGATTGCCACATTGAAAATATAAGTGTACTACAAAGGTGGATATTACGAATTATTTACCAAAAGATTATCAGGTTTCCAAGCGATGAGCCAAGTTATGGATTTAAGGCAATTATACTGCCTTAAAATACTGCTCTACCTAAAACGTGATGAACATATATTAGAACGTCTTGAACACACTCATGATAGACATAAACAGAACACATACAAATTACCTAAAAGAGAAAAAACTATTGGACAACACTGCTTTGATTACTTGGGCCCAAAAGTTCTAAGTCGAGTACCTATAGAACTACAAAACGTTGAAGGATATAAGAGCTTTAAAGGTGAAATAAAAAAATGGATATTATCAAAAAATAGAGACTTCTTCCGAAATATAATGTACACGATATGAAAAGAAAAATATGTGGTTGTATGTGAATATATGTGTAAGTATGTGTTGAAAATTAATTTATATCTACCTACCCGACTCACTATATCTACTGAACTTGTCAATATTACTAAATTTGTCAATACTATACCGAATTGATAATTATTATTATACTGACATTGTCAATACTAAAAACAATATTTACTTAATTGTATCTTTATAATGTAATTTTACTGTATCTATTTATTATATCACACACAAGTTGTTGGTAACCTAGTTACTCTCAGCTTCAGTGATTAATTGTTTACTTCTACATCAAAGATGTTAGTTAAATTTTGTAGTTTGTATATTTCTGTTTTGTTGTGAAATAAACATATATTATTATTATTAATAGGTCTGTTCCAACCAACACAAAAACCCTACAATTACGATACAAGCCCAGTTGACCTGCTGATTAGTGAATATAATAAGTCTGTGTAATTTACATCAAATTTGTTGTGTTACTGAGATTGTACGGTAATAAAACGGTATTCACTTCGGTTGGAACAAACCTAATGATAACATAAATATTGCATTTCACTATCAGATTTTTTTAAATTCCCAAGTTTACTGAGAACGTGCATATTTTAATTGTTAGAGCCGGTTAATCCGAGCTTCAAATATTTCTGTGGCATATCGTAAATCATAGATACCAACACTACTATGTATTTTTCAAACTTTTTAGTATGTAACTGGCAATGTATGTTTGTTCGGTTGCAATCTTGCAACTCAGTTTTGAAGCAGATATCTTCAACCGATTGAGCTGAAATTCTGTATATACGTCTAGTTTGCATGCCAATCCATGATTATGTATGTGACGTCATCCTAAATTCAACATGGCGGATCACCAAAGTTGGCGGACTAAAGAAAGTGGACTAATTTTTTTATGCTTCCTTACAATATGGGTAATGGAAGGACTTGCTAAGAATACGAATGTGAGTTATAGTCCATTGCTCCAATCCGTCTACAATTTTGGTGTACTTGGGTTATCCTGTCCCCACCCGAATTAAAAAGCATTTTTATTGTAAGCTGTTGGTGTGCCAGCTATAAAAAATGGTGTGCTAGGTTGTACTAGGTGTCCTTTATCAGTGCTAGCATTTTGGCCAAAAAATTTAAACCGGGGGGGAGGGGGGGCGGCTAGCGTTAACCTGGCCCCACCCGAATTCAAAAGGCATTTTTATTGTGAGCTGTTGGTGTACTAGCTATGAAAATTGTTGTGCTAGGTTGTGCTAGGTGCCCTTTATGTGTGCTAGCATTTTGGTAAAAAAAATCTAACGGGGGGGGGGATGAAGCTTGACGGACCTGATCTTTTCGACATATCGATTGAGTATCAATCAAAATACACAGTTACACTTAAAAATTCTAATTTATTATTTCAGTACTAATTCATAAACCACCGGGTCAGGATAGGATACCTGGTGGTGGTTCTCCTTTTTCTACATCAACAACAACAACAACAACAACGTCGACAACTACTACATCCTCACCAGATGTAGAACCTACCGTTAACAATGACATCTGTGAACCTGCAGTTACCACTATAAATGGAGGACATAGTACATGTAAAGGAAAACTAATTTTCAATGAGCCTTTTAATGCTAAGATTAAATCAAAATATTGGAATATTGAAAATAAATTGGCAGGAAAACCAGTAAGTAATTAGCAGATTGTTAATTTAGTAGTAGTTACTTAACCAACAAGGACCATCATTTTAAGGTTAATTTTCGGGTTTGTGAATAGTTATACAGGGTGTCCCAACTCAAATTTGCACCCCCAAATATTTCGAGTTTTGTTTAAATTTCGAAAAAATGTCAAAACAGTTCATTTTCTTACCTACAGGGGGCTGAATTTTTATCGTAGTTTTAAATTTATTTCTTCTCTACAACTTTTTTTTTAATATTTGAACTAAAATTTTTTTTATTATTTAAAAATTATGATATTCTTTAATTGAACCTTGAAAGAAAATAAGAGTACTTAATAATAATAATAATAATAATAATAAGTATACATTATGCCAGGCGTGTGATACCAATATAACAATGTATAGGTATCTAGTTAAGAATCCAACAAGTAACTCAAATTAAAATTTTATGTATTCGAATAAGCCACTGGATATAATCTCTATTTTGTTTGTTGAATTTGGAAATGGGTAGAGATTTTACGTTTCTAGGCAACATATTATAGTTTTTTGCAATTGGATATGAAAAGCTTGGTCGGAAAAACGATGTTCTGTGAGTGAAAATTAGCCGAACACACGAGTTTTGAATTCGCTGGAGCCTATTTCTATCGAATTGTGATAACGCCGGGCCATATATAATATCACCATAGTTTAATTGAGATGATACTAGACTTTCACACAAAATTACTTTGGAGTAATGATTGAGTAGTTGCCGGTTTGAATACACGAGCTTTAAGTTTGAAAATGCTTTCCAAACTATCGATGAGATGAAAAAGTTAAGGAATCATCTAAGTAAATGCCTAAATTTCTTTCACAGTTAGAAAATGTTAATTCTTCGTTCCCAAGTGACAAATTGATTTTGGTTTGTAACTTTATTTTTTGTTGACTTGCGTCCGAACAGCATGATTTTCGTTTTGGTTGCATTAATTGATAAGCAGTATTTTTTAGATGTGTCCAATACAATTTGCAGATCTTCATTAATTTTAGACGAGATTGTATCAGCTTCTGATTCTTCAAAATCAACATACAACTGTGTGTCATCAGCGTTGAAATGTGAATTCATATATTTGAGATTCCTCTGAAATTGTGAAGTGTACAGACAATACAACAAGGGACCTAGAATAGAACCTTGGAGTACACTCCGTGCTAGATGACCTATTTTGGACGATAAAGGTCACAGTACAATCTTCTGGGATCTATCTTTTAAGTTAGATTTCAAAAGTTTCACTGATAAGTTGTTGAAACCAATATATGAGCAAATCGATAAGAGCATATCATGGTTAATTTTATGAAAAGCTTTTGAATAATGTAACAGTACCAATATACAAAGTTTATTGCAGTCTATGTAAGAATAAATGTCATCTAAGACTTTGAGTAGTGCGGTGGTACAGCTATAGTTTGGGCGAAACCCTGACTGGTGTTCAGGTAGGATATTGCTGTCAAACATAAATAATCGTAGTTGTTTGTCCATAGTTTTTTCTAGAACTTTAGAAAGTGTACAAAGAATGCTTATAGGTCTGAGGTCGTTGAAGTAATTTGGAGTATCCTTTTTGGATAAAGGTATAACATTAGATTGCTTCAAGATGGAAGGGAAGACAGAACGATACAAACAGTAGTTTATCATGTGGGTAACATAGGGCAGTATGTAGAGACAGCAATGTAGAAGCATACTTATATTAATTCCATCCGGCCCGGTTGCTGTAGATTTTATCGAGAGCAATTTTTCATAGATTTCAAGTTCTCCTACTTTCAGAAAAGTAAATGAATAGTTCTCGTTTAGTCTTGTTGACGAGTAATTGTACATGATGGGGTCAGGGGAGTTAAGAGCTCCTATCCTATGAATGAAGTAATCATTCATATAATCAGGATTGCGTAAATAAATGGCAATTACTGGAGAAGCTCTTTTATTTTGAACCAGATCCAAATCTTTTAACTCTTTCCACAAGTTATTTCCTTGTCTCAATCTTAATTCGAAATAAACCTTTTTCTCGCGTTTTATGGAATAATTTACTTGGTTCCGTAATGTTTTGTAATAATTCTAATGATTAATGCATTTAGATTTATTAAATCTTTCTAATGCTTTATCTCTTAATGAAATCATCTGCTTTAAAGTTTCTGTAAGCTACGATGCTTTTTTCCTAGTAATTTTAACTACTCGTATAGAGGCATGCATATCGCATAAAGTTAGTATGGTTTTATTTGAATAATTAATTTTTTCATTGCTGTCGTCAAGGAGATATATCCCGTTGAAGTTAGCGGCTCTTAAATCCTGGGTAAAAAAGTTAGAATTGGAAGTTGAAAGTCACGATAAGTATAGGAATACGGTTCGAATTTGGTAATAGTAAGTGCGATATTGCACGATGAAATCGAGTGGTCAGAAACCAGTGAACAGTCTGTTACATTTATATTATTCACCTTAAGTTTTTCGGAACAAATTATTAAATTTAGTAGTTTTGGACCACGTGTGAGTTTGTCGACTATTTGAGTGAGGGCATGTGAGTCAAAAATTGTTTGAAATAATTTACAAGACGTATTATCTGGCTCAATAAAGTCTATATTAAAGTCACCCGCACATAATATGAAACTAAAATTAGGAGTTATTACGTTCAATACCTCATCGAGCTCATTTGCAAGCTGCTGAAATGAGAAATCGTCCGGTCGATATAAATCACAAACAGCATATTTGGTGTGTTTATTATCAAAAGAAATCCACAGTTGTTGCGGCGTCTATTTTAAATTTTATGATAACTAAATTTCCTTCCTTCGATATTTAAGGCCAGGAATAAAATATCGAGACACAGTTGTCACTAGCCTATTTAGGTCTCATTTCACTACATTTTTATGAAAAAAAGTCATATTATTACTTTTAATTTTTTAGAGAAATTTGCAATTTTTTGCTATTATTTCAAAAAACGCGCCCTAGCGGCATCACTAAGAATTAGGTAAGATGTGTTTGATGGAACAGTAAATGTTAAAATCAGTTCAGTCGTTTAGTAGTTAGAGCTGTTTATTTGAAAAAACATTGAATCACCCCCCACCTCTTCATTTTAATAGATACGTCTATTGGCTTTTAGAACATATATTTTTTTGGTACATTTATTACGTGGATTTCACTGAAACTTTACTTTAAAAGTTTGATATGGCTGTTACGCCCCCTGCCGACAATGAATCTGAAAATATTTTCCATGGTCTTTTTTCGCTCATTTAGTAATATATTTTTTTACCGCTAGTCTCTACGACGAACAATTTCCGAGATACAGCACTTTGCATTGTTATCTGACCACCCGGTACACAAGAAACAGTTGAATCAGTAAAATTGTACTATAAAAATAATGATTGTGCTTGTGTAGTTGCTAGAGTCTTTAACAAAAACCATGTGGAAGAGCAAGTAGGTCGGCAGTATCGTACACATTTAATTTAAAAATTTAGAGAAACTGGCTCTCTTTCAAATAAAAAAACATGATCGTGAGCGTCTTATCACAAATGACGCTGTTGAAGTAGCTATTCGTGGTTATCTTCTAATGGAAAACAGGTAATCATTGAGAAAAATCGCTCATGTGTGTGTTGTAACAAAAAGTAGTGTTCAGCGGATTGTCAAAAAACATAAACGTCATCCATACAAGATAATAATGGTTCAAGAATTGAACGAAGATCATCCGGATCGACGTTTAAAGTTTTGCGAAAATTTCACTCAGCGGTTGAATGACGCAGGTTTACTTTATAATATTTGTTTCTCCGATAAAAGTACTTTTACGTTGAATGTTGAAGTCTACAGGCATAATTGTCGTTATTGGAGTGGCAGGGGACGGTCGAGCTAGATGGATAGGGTGGGCAAAAAGATTATTGCACTTTTTGAAATAGCTATGTGTGCGAGGGAGATGAAAATGCTAAAGACCTTGAGCGATACGCGTCAGTTGCCCCTTAATCGCAGTGGTGTTTACATCGAAGAGGAATGACCAAAAACCCGATTGTGCAAAATAATAACGATAAATCACGGTAAGTTATTTAGTTACTATTGTGTTATAAATAATGGTGGATGTTGTGAACTTATTTTCTGATGAACATAATTAGACTGACGATCAACGGTAGCAATAGGTTTTGATTAAAATTATGTGTTGGTATTTTGCAGCTTGATTTAATTTTTTAGTACTGGTCGGGCAAAATGGAGCCGCGCAAAATGAATAGTATCAAATTTGTCCATCTTGTTATTTTACTGTTTGCTTTTATTAATTTTAAAATTAAATAAATTTTCTTTAATTTTCAGATGGTGTATAACTATAAAAGAAAGACTGACAGGGCCAAATGGTCCGAGGACAATTTGAAACGTGCCATTATAGAAGCAGGCAGAATCTCAATTTTATATGGAAGTCGAAGTATGGCATTCCTTACGCAACCTTACACGGACATGTAAAATCAGGCTGTACAGAAAACAGTTAGGTATGTTCTCAACTGTTTTTTCCCCAGAAGAAGAAACCGAATTGTTAAATTATGTGCAAAAGATTAACTCTATTTTTTATGGTTTTACACGGGTAGAATTTCTCAAACTAGCTGGAGAGTTTGCTAGAATCAAAGGAAAGGGGATGCTTTAAAGAAAATATTGCGGGAGAAGGATGGTCTAAAAACTTAGACATGGTAATTTGGCACTAAGAGCCCCAGAACCAACATCAGCTGCCAGAGGTTTCAACCGCGAAGCTGTAGCCAGATTTTACGATTTTGGAAAAAAACAAAATTGCTCCCGACATGATTTTTAACATGGATGAAACTGGGATTAGAACAACATCCACGAAGCCTCAAAAGATTTTGTGTAAGTTAGGAATAAAGCAAGTGGGAATAATTTATAGTAATGAAAGAGTCGCCCTAACAACGATTGTTTGTTGCTGCTGCGTTACAGGTTCGTTTATTCCGCCTTTTTTCATCTTCAAGAAAAAAATATTTGATCCAAGATTACTAGATGGAACTCCGCCAGGCTCTGAAGCATCGGTCACAGACAGCAGGTGGATCAACGCCGACCAATTCTTGAATTAGCTCAAGACTTTTGTACACAAAGTGAATCCCACTGCAGAGAGGAAAGCTTTGTTGATTCTTGACAATCACTAGTCACACAAAAGCTATGCTGCTCTTGGTTTATTTATTTATCAATCCCACCTCATACATCTCACCGAGTACATCCTCTGGATGTGTCTGTATATAGCCCAATAAAGAAGTTCTTTGAGATTGAAATTAATGTTTTTCCAAAAGAATATCCAGGATGTGTAATAGGCCAGTTTGATGTGACTAAACTCTTTTCTGCGGCTTACTTAAAAGGAGCAACTCCTGCTAATGCAATAAGTGGTTTTCGATCAAGTGGCATATATCCATTCAATAGACATGCAATAAGCGATGAGCATTTTGCCCCATGCGAAGTTTATGAAACCACAATTGAAGACATACCAAAATCACCAAATGAAGAAGATCAAATTTTAATAGAATCTGAAGAACCTGTTAATGATGCAGATAAGTCAGATATCGATATTTTAAAGGATATTTGACTCATTCAAAAGCAAGTAAATAAAGGAAACCTTAAAGGTCGAAAAACACAGAAGGCTGAAATCCTTACAAGTACCTTAATAAAAGAAGAACAACGCCAAAAATTTGAAGCTGTTTCAACAAAAGGTAATGTTTTTTTAAAAGATACAAGTATAGCGTGTTCATCAGGTTTTAAGAAAAAAAATGTTTTATTCAAAACATAATGTCTCAAACCCCAAGATATTGAAAAGAAGGATTATCGTTGTACAGTGTGCGCTGAGAAATATGTAAATCCACCTACAGAAGATTGAATACAATGTTCCACATGTCAAGAATGGACTCATGAAGGTTGTTCTTCTTACTCTGGACATGGTTTATACTTTTGTGACCTGTGCGATGACTAACTTACCTATTTTGTTTTAGTATTCCTTTACCCGCTCAAGGAATACGTTTTGCACGCCATTGCAGGGCAAAACGGATAAACAACATTCATTTTTTTATATTAGGTGCGTTACTTTTGTTGTTTTCAATATTTTTTTGAATGAAAAATGTGTTATGAATTAATGTTTTTGATATTTGGACTTAAAAATATTGTGATAAGCGAAAATTTATTTTTTTGAAGCTTACCATATCCGTATTGCCCGTCCGTCCCCTACCAGCTCACACATTTTCTGAGGTCATATACAAACGCCCCAAAAATTGAATGCTTGGGTAGGCATTCTGGGCGACCACGTTATCCGGAATCCTTTTATTGTTGGAAATGTCACTAGTGATAGTTACTTAGACTTGTTAGAAGACCTTTTTGATTCTTTAATAGTCCATGCACTGGAAGATGATGTAAATCTCCATGAAAACCAACTTTTTTCAACAGAATGGAGCGCATCCATACTATGATGTACGAGTTCAAAAATTTTTAAGATGATCGTTTTCCCGGTGAATTGAAGCCGTAGAGGTTCTATCGAATGACCAGCTAGGTTGGCCGATTTAACTCTAATGGATTTTTATTGAGGCTACTTAAATTAGAAAGTTTATGCTATACGACTTGAATTTCTTCAAGACTTTCGACAATGAATCGTGACAGAATACCCGTTAATTACACCAAAAATGTTGCGAAAAGTTAGAGAAGCATTTGAGAACAGGCTGTATTATTACATGGAAGTTGAAGATGGGCACTTTGAACAGAACAGTCATTAAAAATTATTTGTTTTTTTAGATTCTGTGTTGTTTTCTTTCACAATAATCTAATCAGTTTTCTCAAAAAAAGTCGTCCAAAATAAAAAATAGAAAGATAATGAAGGCAGCTTCAAAATCATGTGTTACTAAACACCCCTTCCATTTAAGGTTTTTCAAGGGGTGGTTATGGGCGAGAAAGAGATGAAAAAAGAAGTTGGAAAGTAATACAAAAATTGAACCCCTCTAGGTTAAAATTGACCGGTAATGGCATTTTATACAAATCTGAACATAACTCGAGATATTGGGGGTGCACATTTTACTTGGGAAACATGTATAGTTCAATACACATGCTAGTTACAAAACTTCCCTATACAGGGTGTCAGTTCAAAAGAGTTCATTCTAATTATTTAAACCTGCTGTTTCTTGAGCTATGTATTAATTTTTGTTGGAAAAGTATTAACCTTTTTACAGGGCGTTTTTCTACAATTTGATCAAATGGACTTCTTTGACTATTATACAAACCATATCTAACTTTAAATTTTATTTAACTATAAAGAACACGATTTTTATCTGGTTAACAGGAAAAAATTTCATTCAATTATCACTTTTTGAAAAAGTTATTATAGCTGGAGATTTTAACTTCCCTGAGGTCCCATGGCCTATAACCTCATTATCAGATACCACAAACTCTCGGTGTTTGTATAAAAACTTTGTCACAAATTCAAATCTAACACAGCTCACTACCGAACCTACAAGATTCAGAGCTGGCAATCAACCGTCTACATTAGATCTCATACTTGTTAACGACGGACAACTTATCTCATTACTTGAAGTGAATTCTCCTATCGGAAAGTCAGACTTTGCACTTGTAACTGCCCATATTCAGTTTAACTTCATACTTTCCAGCAAAAACAAAAATACGACAACACACGCCAGTACTAATTTCGCTGAGGTTAACGCACAACTATCTCAAATTTATTGAAACTTATTTTTTCCCTATCAACTGACTCAATGCTGGAGTACATTACATAACGCTATATCTCATCTCATTTCCACAAATACCGCTTATTGCAAAGCTTACAGAAATAACATCAAACCCTGGATAAAACACCTAACAATACGACTAATAAAACACAAACTTCATCTTTGGCGAAAATATATACACACTGGGCTTCTTAGTGATTTTCAAAACCATCGCTAATTTTATAATTCCTTACACCTATCACTTAAAACTCAGAGACAAACTTTTGAAGAAAATATTATTGCTAGTGACAATAAGAAAAAAAATTCAAATACGTATGTCTTTAACGTCTAAAGTTTCGGTCCCTCTACTTCAAAAGTCCGACCAGACTCTATGCGCTTCCGACAAAGAATCGTCTAAAACACTTCATTCAACATTTTCCCAAATTTTTATTAGAGAACTTAGAAACGATAACCTTCCAGCCATTAAGTGTCCTTGTATAAGTGCATCTTTGGAACAAGTAAACATTTATAGAAGACCGTGTTAAACAGCAATTACTAAAATTTCGCTCTAATGCTTCTCCTGGTTTATAACTCCTAAATTGTTGAAAAGTTGTGCAAACAAACCGTTATCTTCTATTATGCGTACTTTGTATATTCAAAGCTCCTGTTTTAAAAAAGGCAACAAACTGGGCTCAAACAACTATCGCCGAATAAACTTGTTGCCAATAGTCAGTAAGGATATGGAAGCCATTATTTCAGAAGAGATGACCAGATTTTTTCTGGAGGAAAAGGTTATTCCAGCACAATCACATGGTTTTGGCCGTTCCACGTTAACAAACATACTACACTGTGGTAATGATTGGACATTATCCCTTTACAACTTGCAGCCCCGTTGATGTTATTTATTTGGACTTTTCCAAAGCTTTTGATCATGTACCTCACCAGAGACTTCTACACACACTTGACCATTTCTGCATCCGAGGCACTCTGTTACTCTGGATAGAGAATTCCCTGATGGATCGATACTATAAAGTAAGAGTCGGTAAAATTCTCTCACAATGTTGACTAGTGGAAAGTGGAGTTCCACAGGGCTCAGTACTTGGCCTTTTTATTTTTACCGTTTACAACAGTGATCTTATTTACTACGTTTCAAGCAGAGACATATTTCTACGCTGATGACAGAAAAATGTATGCTAATCCAATCACCAACCAGCGAATCCTGCAGAAAGATTTGGACTCCTACTCAATGTGGTGTTTTGAATTATTAATACCCTTGATCAGTTCAAACCTAAAGGAAAAAACTTTGTTGTTCGACAGAGACATAAATTTTTAACAAATAGAATATTTGACACTTTTAACCGTTTTGATATTGATATTTTTTCTACATATTCGACAAATTCTCTCAAAAATAGACGACCGGATGATCTTAGACTGGGTATCTTTTATTGTTCTTGTATTATTTTTGTACTTAATATGTATTTTTTGTGTGCACTTAATTCATTTACGTAGGATAACATACTGATGTTTCTTTTGAATTGTTTTTTGGGCATAATAGGGACTTGTTCCTCTGCTCTTGATAAAATATTATAATAATAATATTTTTGATTTAACAATGAAAGAGTACAATTATTTTATATTTAAGCCAGTTTCTTTAGTTAAATTTTGCAATTGCTGTTAAACAAGCTCGAAATTCTCCAATTACTCTACTAGAGAGAAGGCACCAAAGAAGGTTCAGGTGTTGTATGGGCTGAATTTATATTAAGTCTTCTTGAATGTGTCATACATTGGAACATTTTTGAGATCGCGGTGTAAGGGATTTAGTGAGCTTTTGTAATATCTTTACAGACGTCAGCTGATTCTGTAGGTACTTTTTGACAGGAGTAGATTCTGAGACACCTAGTTTTTCCACAGCTGAAAAATCTGTACCACTATTAGGTACATTGTATCGAGGTAGAGGAATGTTGAACGATAATTTCTCCAAGTTGTTTTTGACAACTGACCGTGTAAAACATTATTTGTTATTTATTTCTACTCCCATACTCTAATTATGCTATTACATGTGCAGTAGCAGTACCTGTACTTTAATTAATTCATTACGATACACATTTTTCATTACGATACAAGTTTATAGCCTATGGGAATGCGATATTCGGACAATATCTAATATAGCCCTTACTACCTATCTAGATTAATTTTATTTTACAGATTGTTACAATTTACTTATTCGGTATTTGAAAAATGTGCGCTTCATCCAAATATAAATTGTTAACAGTTGATGTAGCCAGCACATGACTTCACCTTATGTAACGAGACTATCAGTTTTCACCCAACATTTTTTTCTAATACTCTACTTAAAAAAACTCTTTCTTTAATAACAAAATTTTTATAAAACTGAACCCAAAAATGGATTCCTAGGATTGAAACTACATAATTTTTTCCATGTATTCAGTGTAAACCACATTTTTTCAGTCACTACCGCAAAATTTTTAATACGCTTCCATAAAAAAATTTTAATTACGAAGCTATGTTATATATGGTCATTCGATATAGGGAATCCTTCCATTTTATATTTGTAGATAATATACGCGATTAAAGACGAGAAATGTTTGTTAAAAACTACCTTAACAAAATCTCTAGTAGGGTAAGTCCGGGAGAGTTGGACCACATTTTTTTGGACTCTCACTTAAATTGTATTTTTCAACTTATCAACATTATTTCTTCAGAATTTGGTAAAGAATTTAATTTTTCTACGCCCTATCTTTAAAGTACCTTGTATTTCATCGGTTTGCAGCGCTTAAAGTGGTTGTTTATGGTTAGAGTGAAAAAAAAAATGAAAATAGCGTTAAAAAAAGTGTAATAACGTTAACTTTATTTCACGCTTCCCATAAGCTAACACAATGAATCTTGGCTGGGCATCGAGGATGGACTTTCATGAAACTTGGAATACGTATAATTGTAATTTACCGAAGGAGTCTAATTAAAATATCCCAAATTTCTGTTTGAATTTTATTTTTTTGTATAGGGCTGTAGAAAAAATAATGTATGCAACATGTTACTTGAAAAAAGAACGGTTAAATGGTTGTAGCCAGTGCGAAGTATGGGTGGAATGCTCATTAAAATGATTCCTTATTGCTCCGTGTACACAAGTACTTCCAAGGAACTGGTGTGAGAAGTGTGACCATCAAGTAAGAGAAGTACTTTCCCAGCTAGTTTCCTAGGTTGGAGATGAGTTTTTAAGCAGTGCAGAAAAATTTCACTATTGACATAAGAAGATTTTTGTGACATTTTTACAACTGAACCTGGTGGCATCCCGTCCATGAACTCAACTTTCAAGTTCTCTCCCTTCATTATGCAGTATGGGGCAAGAAATGTACCTTCAGCGTTAGCACAGGCTAGAACAGAAACAGTTTCACCCTTTTCTCCTGACGTAATGGAACCTTTAACGGCAACAACATTTCCTCGCTTGTTGTTAAGTTGGAGCCCGGTTTCATCCATATTAAAAATGTGCCTAGCATTTTCAATCAAATCGTTTTCCAAAATAATACTTTCGAGTAACTTAAAGTACTCTTCCACACACCTCTTATTCATTCCCTGAGCTCGGGATAAAGATACACCTTCCGATTTTCTAATAGTAAGAGTAGAATTTCTTGAAAGAAAAGAGTTCAGCCAATCATAACCAGCATTTCTAGTTTCCTTGTTAAATTTGTGAGGCAATTTCAGCTTGTTTTCGATTCGATTGAATCTCTCCACCATACCATCTGATTGTGGATGCAGGGGCGTAGTTCTCGTCTTCTTTATTCCCAGAAATTTGCGGACTTTCTGGAACACTTCTGATTCGAAGTTGCGGCCTTGGTTTGCATGCAGCTCTCTGGGCACTACAAACCTGCAGATGAGATTCTCCACCAGAACATCTGCTACCGTCGCTGCCTCTTGATTTGGGATGGGGTATACCTCTGGCTATTTACTGAAGTAATCCATTGCTACCAGGACGTAACGATTTCCTGACTCTGTCACGGGGAATGGTCCCCCAACATCAAATGGCAATTCTCTCGAAAGGGCTCCTACGTTGTACTGCTTCATCTGGCCTCGGCTCCTCGTCTTAGGTCCTTTACTGCTAAAACAGTCAGGGCACCATCGGCACCAATCTTCTATGTTGGCTTCACAACCAATAGAACCTCTCTCGGATTTTGTTCAAAGTCTTGCTTATGTCGAAGTGTCCACCGCCTACACCGCTATGGACTTCTTGCAGCACCGTCTTCACTTTAGCCCTTTGAATTACCAGCTGTTTTTGACTATCTCGGCCATCTGTAATCTCTCATACTCTCTTCAGTATGCCATCTTCGAGGATCAGCGAATCCCACAGCGCCCAATATCCTTTGACAGCAGGCGATTGGTCAGAGATATCCTTTCCTGCTGGTCTATGTCCATTTTCTTTCTATTGGATGATTATTTTTAGAGTATCGTCATGTCTTTGTTCGGATGCAAATTCCTTCTTCTCTCAGTCATCATCGGTGACAACGGTTATTTTTTGACACGGATGCCTAAATTCCTTTGTTTCAGCTCGTGAACAGTGGGAAGATTTTTATGAACACGGTCTTCTTGAAACTGCGTCACCATTACCATGAAGACACCCTTTTCCGTGTATGATGTTGAAGTCGTATTCTTGTAAATGTTGTAGCCAGCGAGCGATTTGTCCTTCAGGGTTCTTGAAATGAGATAACCATTTCAAAGAAGTTTGATCCGTTCTCAATGTAAATAAATCGTTGCCCATATAGATACTTATCAAAACGTTCTTCTGTTTTCACGACAGCCAATAATTCTTTCCATGTAACACAGTAGTTCTTCTCGGGTTTCGAAAAAACCTTGCTGAAGTAGGCGATGACTTTTTCTTGTCCATTTTGTACTTGGGAGAGAACTTCTCCAATTCCGGTTTTGCTGGCATCTGCATCTACGAGAAAAACGTTTCCAGGTTGAGGATAAGCAAGGATCGGTGTTGTGCATAATGCTTCTTTCAGATTGTCGAAGGCTTCTTGACATTTCAATTTCCATTCAAAAGGTTCGTCGTTTTCGGTTAGACGATATAATGGTCTAGCAATGTCAGCAAATCCTCGGACAAATCTTCGGTAATAGGAGCATAAGCCCAAGAAACGTCGTAGCTAATGTTTGTCCTTTGGCACTGGCCAATTTCTTACTACTTCTATCTTTTTCGGGTTTGTCTTAACACCATCCGATGAAATCACATGACCTAGATATTCGACTCCTTTTTGGGGTTGAGTTTTAGGTTGGCAACTCTCAATTTCTTAAGGACCTCCAAATTGTTCCGCAGATGATCTTCAAAAGACTTTCCCAATATTATGACGTCATCCAAGTATACAAGGCAAGTTTTCCAGGTAAGTCCTTGTAGTACTGTCTCCATTACCCGCTCAAAGGTGGCCCATGCTTTGCAAAGAACAAACGGCATTACGTTGAAATACCATAAGCCATTTCCAGTCGAAAATGCAGTTTCCTCCCTATTTTTGGGGTCCATTTCTACTTGCCAATAACCACTCTTGAGATCTAGCCTTGTAAGCCATCTGGAATTAGCTAAGGTGTCTATTGTGTCGTCGATTCGGGTTAAAGGGTAACTATCTTTCTCCGACACATCGTTGAGTCTTCGGTAATCTACACAAAATCTTGTCGATCCGCCCTTCTTCGTTAGTAATTCGACCGGAAACATCCATGGACTATTAGATAGTTCAATCACCTCTTGGTTCCTCATGCCTTGGAGCATGTCATCGACTTTTTGTTGTTTCGCCAATAGAATTCTTCTTGGTCTCTGCTTATTCGGTACATTGTCAACAGTAATAATTTTGTGCCCAACGATATTTGTTTACCCATGTCGTCATCAGTCGGTGAGAAGACATTCTTGTGCTTTCGCAGGAGATCTTCAGAGACTTCTACTTCTTGATCTGATAACAGTGGTCTTGACTTTTCTTTAAGCTGCGCCAAACTGACAGGAAGTCCATCCGACGTACTCTCGTTGGCTTCATTTCTACCCTTTTCACATTTAGAAATAGTAGTCACAGTCTGGGCGAGTCCAATCTAATGTTCCTTCTTGATTTTTAAGTCAAAGTCTTTCAAGTTCAACATCCTTACATAGGCTTTGTTTTGCTTCTTTCTAGTCAATGTTTTTGCTACCAATACTTTCTTGGTGAATTCTTCACTTTCTGTATCGGGTTCTATCAGCTCCACATCATCGTTGCAAGTGTCGCTATCCAATTTTACCTTCACAATCGTTTCCGCCCATGTTGGTAATAAAACGTCTTCGGAAAGTCCCACTCTTCTTACATTTTCCATAGCTTGGGGTTTTGACTAAACGATTTCTTCTTGTCTGGTTGTCAGGATACGATCAGGTAAGTTTAAGTTGAATACATGCTGCTCCATTATCCCAGTCCGAGCAGTACATCGTCCACAATATCAGTCGGCTGTAGTCTACAACGGGTCAGTATCTTCGAATTTACTATAGTGTGGTAAGAGCCTGTATCGATTACCATTTGACAATCCCAGCCGCATATTTTACCATACACTACTAAGCTAGTACCATCGTGTCGCAACCGGTATACCTAAATTTTTGAATGTGGTAGGTCCTAGCCAGCATCTGCCCATGAAAGCTGACTAGTTCAAGTTTTCCTGGTGGTCTTGTTGGACAGGGGCAGCTTCGCCCCTTAATTTGGGACATCGAGGGCGTATTTGTCCTATTTCCTCGCAGTTCCGGCACTCCAAAGGACCCTGTTGCCGAAAACTCCTACCTGATATCTTCTGGGTATGCTTCTGTTGTCGTCAAAAGTTTTTCCGTGAAATCGCTAATTAGACTAATAAGAGCTTGATCATCTCCAGATCCAACATTGTTGCGGCTTTTAACTTGTCCATATACCCCCCTGTCAAATGTTCGTATCTGCCGTACTCTCACATGTCCCCTCGATGCTTGCTTAGCTGCATCGAACTCCAAAGCAGTTGTTAGGGCTTCATTTAACGTCTTGCATCTAGCTAGGCGTAACGTCTGTTGGGTTTCGTGGTCCCCAATACCATCGATAAATATGTGGATACCTAGTGGTTCCATAAAGTCTTGTAGGGCTGTGGGATACGCAAAATGGACCAGTCGGCTTTTAGTTATTATAAATAATTAGTTTTAGTCCAGTTTTTATGTAAATAATATCAATAAAGAAAATCAATTAATAATTACATTTGTTTATTCTAACAGAATTCATGGGTTTGACGGCTTATTGACAGCCGTGCGGAAAATTTAAAAAATGATACCTTAGTTTGAATATTTCGAATAGGAATGGTTTGGTTCTGGCTTGTTTGCTTGCTGAAATATAGTCGCTTGGGAAGTTAATGTTTAGAGTTTTCAATTTCCGCTCAATGCAGCTATGAACGGAGTTACACTTCATTTAAGTGTAACCCGGTTCCAGAAATTTCTGAGTCACAGGAATCTTATTTTTCAGGGTATAAGTATGTAATGCAAAATATTTGTGCGGTATTGGTAGGTGCAGCCGTCCGAATAGATAATAATCGTTAAATTTTTAGCAGCGCTGTGTCTTTCTAAATTATCTATTATGCATGATGTGAATGCCGAAGCTACCACATCCCAATCATATTCTCAGAATCAATAGCATGTAATGTGATGGCTAGCAAACAGTAAACTTATGACAACATAACTTTGTCATAAACAACACTTCTAGCTTGTAAGACTGGATAACCTTATACTGCTTGGAAGTCCATAATAAGAAAAATACAATTTTCTTCTTGAGATAAACTTTTAAGGCTTACTTTTTCAGCTCTTACTCATTTTTTAATATGCTCTGAGTATTAATCGTCACCAACACTTCCAACTGTATGACTCATACAAAACTCGCATTGATCTTTCTTGAGCTGTTGATGTTAAAGTGCTGTCCTTAAACTGACTGTAAAAGATCTTATTTGTGAGATTTATTTTACATGCCTTCTCACACTCGGTGTATGTCATACATCTGTTTTAAAGATTTAAAAACTAGTTCCAAAACAGCTTAGAAGAATTAGCCCTATTGTAATGTAACTTCGGTAAGCATTTTAAAAAACCGTTCAAGAAATTTACGTCTTCTTTATATGGATTGTTTCTCACGGGGCTTAAATTTTCAGCTTCTTTATGTGGATGCATTGCAAGTTGGCTTTTTTTTGTCCAACTTTGTACAGTGAAGGTACCAAGTCCAAGCGTATCGAGAAACTTTTTCTGCAGATTTGATATTTCTGATTATTGAAACTTATAATAAGTATAATTTAAGTTTTTGCTTCTGCTAGAGCTCTACCTGCTGTTCTTTTACATTATGTAGCAATTACCAGTTATATCAACACTTGCATAAGGATAATAACAATCTGCTAGATAGGAGGTAGGAGGTGTTTCTTCCACAATAATATGTTACTTGCGTACGATATTGGCATTTACGAATTGGTGCGAATATACAAATATTAGGAAATCGGAGTTATTTCTATTCCAAAGATTATGTACGCATTTGTGTAAAAAAAGTATTTTTAGAAAAAGTGATAGATAGGAGGTATTGATAGTGAACACTCTATTTGCTACATTTTGTATAATTTTTCACACACTTTCGAAGGAATATGGAGTTCCTTCGAGAAATAGAGAAATAATCTGTAATAATTGGAATTTTTTTTCTAGGATTATGAATTCGTGATCTATTCTGACAGGCCAGAAACAATTTTTGTCGCTAATAACACGCTAGTTATAAAGCCAGAACTAGCTGATAATATATATGGACCAGGCTTTGTCGAGCAATCTTTCGATTTCAAAGAACGGTATGTTATCACAATTATTTTCTATCACTTATACTTTTATTCAAGATTTATCTACTAATTACTTGACTAATTTTTGATATTTAAATTTATATATTAATAAAAAATTGATGACCTTCGTGAGATAGTAAGAATAGTTGATGTCAAAATTTGGGATTTCCTAAATGTATTTGTGCTGAAACAAGGTTTGCACATCACTTGTTTACAAAAATAATTATATAATAAATATCAATATCAAAATAAACCCTCATTCTATTTCGACAATATTATTAATAATTACAGCTTGAGGTCAAATATAAATTATCTTCAAAGACATCCGGAATCTATGGTTTCTTCGAATAACCACATTTCGTAATTTATCATCATTTTTTAACTAATAGCCATTACACAATATTAAATATCAATAGACAATTACCAAAATTGTTGATACGTCATATTGAATTTTTTCCATATTATTGTTTTTCACTGCCAAGTTTTGAATGAAAATATTCAATTTGAGATGAATAGTTGGATTAGGATCGAACCATTTTCTTTTTGAAAAGTTTAGCAGCATTTTGAAAAAGATAAGACAAGTGACTTCTCGAAAAAGAGATATGTTTCAGCAAATTAGCGTTACTTCCAATAAACGTTTTTAAAAGGATTTTCTCGATTGAATTTTTTTATAAGTTTAGAAACTGAATCCACCAAATGTGTTTTAGTAACTGGAAAACCACGTTGACCCTTTTCTAATATCCAGTTGACTAAAATACGTTCTTCGTCATTTGTCAAAACAGTGGGTTGACCCTCATGCCCTGGATTTTTATATTTCTGGTGAATTCTGTCAATTATTGTTCATTTTGGGATACCGTAAGTTTGAGAGGCTTGCCTAATGCTAATTTTATGGGACTCTTTGTCGGCCAAGACTTGCTCGATAGCTAATTTGGTATACTTCACGCGTTTCTTGTTATCCATTCTTGATTGCGTACTAAAACCGAATTAAATTTGAAAACTACTGATTCACAAGCATATTCCAAATTAAAAAACAACATGATAAAATATATTGTTTATCAATAAAAAAGTAAAACTCCATGATGGATGGCACTCTTTTCTGAGTGACACTATATGTTTTTGATTATATTTCTAGCTGAACTTCGTGAACATAGACAACGTAGACATTCAACCAGATAAATAATCTTAATTTGACAAAATTAATGTCGAAATTAATAATTTATTATGTACAAATTTACAAAATGGTACAAAGTTGTGAATGCTGAACTTCGGTGGTTTCAGATCGGAAGACACTTTATGTTTCGATTTGATGAATATTAAAACTAACTTTGTTATTGAGTGTTGAACTCGTTTCGATGAGTATAAGAACTTGTTATTGAGCGTTGAGCTCGATTCGATGAGTGTGTAAAACTCGCGTCGATGAGTGTAAAACTTTGTTATCGAGAGTATTCAACTCGCTTCGATGAGTGTAAAAAACTTTGTTATCGAGAGTATTGAACTCGCTTCGATGAGTGTAAAAAACTAACTTTGTTGTTGAGCGTTGATCTCGATTCGATGAGTGTAAAACTCGCGTCGATAAGTAGTAGAACTGATGAGTGAGAAACTGATTTCTTTACGTTGTGAGACGTGTTAAATAGAAATCTGCAAGGGACGTTTTTACACGTGGATTGGGTTGACCAAACCAAAATAAATATTTCCTATTGGCCAGTATCATTGGACTCGTCGGGTTCATTGACTAGAATCAACAATGGGTGCCTCCAATAGATACTTCTATTTAATACACTAATAGCAATTGTAACCTTTTTACTCAGAAAGGTTATTCAAACATGTCTTTGAAATCTTCCGACCGTCGACCATAAAATTCACGCAGAAGTGACAATAAATTTAGGGTTTTGACAATACAATAGATATTAGTGACATTTTCCTAACTTCTCAACTATAGGATTTCAAACACAATGCGATAAGATGTCGACTTCCAAAAATGTGCTATTTCAATGCCCAAACAAAACTTTTTACAATTATTGTTGGAAAACGTGATATTTTAGAGGTATTTAACAAAAGTTTAAAATAAGGTGAAACTATCCTTTGAATTTACAACAATATAAAAGATCTTATCACTTCTGAAACATAATTTTACAACGCTAGTAACTAAAATGAATTTACTCTTTGAATATATACAATGACTAAAAGAAGCATACAAATATCTTACATATTTTAAAAGTATCGTAAACAATAAAATTCAATATTTTATAATCGTGAACACTATATCTTCAACACATTACTTAAATATACTCCCCAGTAATTAATAAATGGGTATTTTTAGGCTTTTTGGATATTTTTTGTCATTCACACGCTAGAGAATAGTAGATGCTACAGCGCAACCCTGTATATTTATCTACTGTCAATTACTATACTCGGTGTCAAATACCAGGACAAATGTCTAGGTCGGTAACAGGGAAGATACTATTCCTAATCCGACCCCCGGGACGGAATCCAGAAATGCGGTAACCTGTATCCGACCACTTCAAATTTAAATAATTTAAAATTTTATATTACTTTTGAGCGATTATATTTATAATATGATAACTTTCAAATTGATTCCTCAAACTATCGACAGTTTCAGTGAACATTCATAAAAATATTGTAACAATTAAGTTTTGGTTAAACAAATTAGCCCCTTTGAAATTTTCTTTACGGCATAACAATTCAGCAGATGTAGTCTTTTTAGATTCGATAATATAAAATCTAGTAACTTTTCGGTAGGTCGTATACAGATTTTTCGTTGTAAAAATGTATAAATAGCTGCTTAACAAGAATACATAATTGTTAGTGTAAAAATCAGCAATTTAAAAAGTGTAATATTCGGAACCGCAAAATCTCGTTTCCGTCCATGTGGTTGGTATCTGGGAATGCTTTAATTTGATGGTAACCGTTTTCCGGCCATTCCTATTTACTCAAAAAAATTCGAATATCCACATTCTGGTGTAGATAAACACATTTTTAGATAACATAATAGTTATTTAACGAAGAAGTGTATTAATAAGTGAATCGGGATAATTTAACATTTCACATTTCGTATTGTATTTCCATACAACTTTCATCTACAACACCAAGGTTCTTTGATGCTGTGTAATTGGCTAAGCTGGATTATCAATCTTGAAAGAAACTTCATAATAAATCTACCTATACAGATATTCTATCAAAAAAAGGTAAAAACCGAACAATAGCCTAGATCTAGAGGAACAGAATATCCAAAGCAACACGCGAGTGATTTTGGAATAGGTTAAAACCACTAGTCGCTGAAGTAATTTAGCTTTGTCGGTCTCTTTTTTTCTTCATGCCAAGAAAATTAGTAGCTGCACTTCATATACTTGAACTCAATATTTGACAGTGAATGAAATATTTGAGGTCTCTAATTTTCAGATGTACCGGCATTGCAGGAAGTTTAGAGTGTCGTTATAAACCCGACGCTGGATTCATTTTACCACCAGTATTGTCAGCAAAGTTGACCACCCGCAATAAATTCTCCTTTAAATATGGCAAGATCGAAGTTAAAGCAAAACTGCCGAAAGGAGATTGGTTATACCCAAGTATGTGAACCTCATTATTTTATTTCAAAATGGTTATTCTTATTAGCTTTTCTATTGAAATTATTTTATAGTATTGACCCTCAACCCAGTTTATGAAGAATATGGTCCTGATTACGAGTCGGGTCAAATTAGAATAGCCTTTAGTCCAGGAAATGATAATTATAATCAACATGTATACGGTGGAATTGTTTTGGGTCCCACTACAAGTGCTAGAAATTATGGTATGCGACAAGTCACTAGACATGTGGGGTGGTCCAGTGAGTTCCATAGATTTGGAGTAATTTGGAAAGAAGGTGAGATATGAGTGTTGACGAAGTTGTTTGATCCGTCTATCAGGTGATTCATAATTAATGGGCCAAATTGTAACTACATTTTCAGAGGTTGTTGCGTTGCGGCAAAATATTATAGTGATAACTAATTATGTGCTCAAACTGATATGATGTCTCTTGTAGTCCAAAGCTTGATCGGAGTGCACCCACAAAATAGTCGAAGGAATATTCACGTTTTGCGTTGCGGTATGGTACGTTTTACTTTTATCGTTAGATTAATACTAATTATCGCCGTTTCGACAAATATCATAAGTTTAACACAGAGTCGGCTTGAGTAACTTTGCGCATTTTTATTAAAATTAATTCAAAATCCTATTTTTGCCGCAACAGAAGCAACAAATAATAATATTTTCGTAGACAAAAGGAATACTTCTTTGATCTTCATAACATAACAATTTACGAGATATTTAAATTTTCATATTTCACCGCATTGCCCCAATGTTTGTACATTACATTTACCTAACCGTAATTGATCATTGATAGTAATATTAAAAAGAAATGATACAAAAATTATGTAATAAATCACATTTATGTTTATAAAATATTATACGTGTTAATAAAAAAAAAGACGACATTAGAACAGACTTGAACTAGAACCACTTCTGAGAAAGCTTTTATCTAAAACCTAAATGTTGAAGTGTTGTGAAGTTAAATTTAAGCCTAATTATAACCTACGGCAAATTTTTTTCAACATGGCTGACACCAATACGTATACATATATTTAACTGACTATAAAAAATGTGGCACGATTTTTTCGTATTGAATTGGCTGCATCTTGAATTCAATTCCATAACTCGTCTCGCGTATTTGTACGTTCAGCGTAAACTATTGATTTCATGTAACCCCGCACATAAAAATCAAGTGGATTAAACTCGGGACTGCAAGGTGTCTATTGAAATTCACTACCACGTTCAATCCAAGGGTGAGGGAATGTTTCCTTCAGCTGATCGCACACAGCAAGTGGAATATGTGGAGGAGCACTGTCCTGCCTGAACAACATAGGGGAAACTGTTGCATAGTGGGACAGGTTCCATAGTGGAACAATTCGAATTGCCCGCCAACGGTATCGCTTAAAATACCGAAAAAAGTTGTGTCAACTGCATCATATATGCGCAGTGGATATACCCTTGCCACTCGCCGCTAGAGTCTTCAGTATGGCGTCAATCTCGTTAATGTGAGCATCAGAGTGTCAAAGTTTTTTTATACGACCACGTGTTGGGCACAGTTTAGGCCAGAAATATTCATTTGTTTGTTCCGTATTTGAGAATAATTGTGCCCGAAGGTGTCTTGAAGGTGAGTTGAGGTTATTTTTCAATGTTATTTGTTTGTTTTTTTTTAATTCCGAAAATGTTAAAAAGTGTATACGGGTGTATAGTGGGACAGTGTATAGTGGGACAGAATTACATATTGTTGTTGCAGAGTTGCATATTGGGACAACATTTTTTTTGACCTGTAATAGAATATTTTGTGTCTTTCAAGTTTAACTCTCTAATTACCTTTTTTTCCAGAACTGAACAAGAAAAGGGGCCGCAAAAATAGAAAATCGTTGATTGAGAGTAGGAGAATACACCTTGAGAATGCTGAATGTTGAATATTAGGAATGCTGCACTTCAATTTGGAGTTAGTAAATCAGCGTTGCATAGACACTTGAAAAAACATAACATTAATGAAGCAAACATGCAGGAAGTAAATTTTCAGAAGCAACATGGCTTTAAGCAAATTTTCAGTGACTATGAAGAACAACTGCTTAGCGAATACTTCATCCCAAATGTGCTACGGATTAACAAGCAAAGAATCTAGAGAGTTTGATTATAAATATGCCGACGCAAATAAGAAAAAAATTCCAAGAAAACGGTCAGAAAATAAAATCGCTGGGGAAGAATGGTTCAAACTTTTCCGAATCCGACATAAGATAAGCCTTAGAACGCCCGAAGCCACGAGTCTGAGTCGCGCAACTAGCTTCAACCGCCACAATGTAGAACTTTTTTCCAAAAACTTGCATACAGCTCTGAACAAATACAGTTTCAACCCCAACCAAATTTTTAACTGTGACGAAACTGGTGTAACTACTGTACATAAGCCTCCAAAAATAGCTGCACCATGTGGTCAAAAACAGGTTAGTAAAATTACTAGTGGCGAAACAAGTATACAAGTAACCATGTTTGCCACTATATGCGCCAATGGGACATTTGTACCACCCTTCTTCGTATTTCCACGCATACATGGAATGTCCAGCACTGGAATAAAATCACTCAAAGAGAATATTGTTACCCCGGAAGCTGTAAGACCATTTGCAAAGGCTGCACCTCGAAAAACAAATACTAGTGCCAGGAAAAAAACTACTTCTACTGTTAGTGTTTTTAAATGAAACTCAAGGTCTCTAGTTAATTCCACAATATAATACAAGTTATTGAAAATTCTAGAGACCTTGAGTTTCATTTGAAAACACTAATATGAGCATATTCCACGAAGTAAGGGTCGAGACAGTCAACTTCTACTGTATTGACTGATAGTCCCATAATTGAAGAGAAGGAAGAAATATTGAGGTTGAAGTTGGAAAAAACATCTCAAAAGCGACAGAGAATTGAGAAGGCCAAGGAAGTTAAGAGAAATTTATTCGCGCCAAAAAATGACAGCTCAAGCGAGAGTGACTTTTCAGTGACTGAAATACATGATGATGAATCAGATGCGGATATCTCCGATGCATTTATGAAGGATCAAAATGAGATACTTAATATATCTGATTTCATACTTGTTCAGTATCACATGAAAAAATGCACCAAACACTTCGTTGGTCAAATAGAAAAAATAGAGAAAGATGAATACACAGTTAATTTCATGAAAAAAAATCCAACTAATGGGTTCAGCTTTCCTGAAAACCATGATGAAGATGTGTCGGGAGAAAATATCACTCAAAAACTTCCAATACCTTTTGCTTCTTGTGGAACTGACAGAGCAGCTAAGCAGTGGCTTTTTGATTTCGATTTCGAGGACTTTCATATGCAATAATGCTTCTCGCCACTGTTAATTTCTTTCTTGTTTTGAATTTATAGCCTAGTTAATACTTTCCCATTTGTACTACCTCTCTGAATATATTTATTTTTGATAGGTAAGATGAAAACTATAAGTTCAAGTTATGTTTTCTAGCTCAAGTTATGTTTTCTAGTTGAAGTTATGTTGAGAGATATGTTTTCCTATCATTACGATTGGGCGACCCACTCAGTTTATTTAAAAGATTTATTATTTTGTCAATAATCGACCAAAATTTATTTTTGTATTCATTTATTTGGCTTCAAAAACCATTGTCCCACTATACACATGCATCTTTCCCAGTATGCAACATGGGGTGGTTGCATTGTGAGAAAGTGGTGTATAGTGGGACCTTCAATTTTCTCTTACTTAAAATATAAAAATTGTTTAAATTTTTGCAGGTGTTGATAAACAAACTAATTTTGAATACATTAGAATGTTCACAATACTTAAAAATTATTCAACAAATTTTCTATTTCAATTACAGTCTCCCCTATTTCTTCTTAGATGTAACCCAAGAGGTTGAATAAATCGTTATTTAAAAAATTTGAATATGACTCTCCATTTAAATAAGGAATTAATTCAACTAGGCCCAGGAATGCATTGCCGATTACACCGTACCACAAATTTATTTTAAACTCGTGGTGGAAACGTCTATACAGGAAGTTCAAGGAGTTCCTACTGTTATGAAACAGCACACTGGTATAGTCCCTGAATCCGACTCTGCATATGCCATGCATGAAAGTTAAAATTAAAAGGGAACGAGAGCATCAATTTTAAATTTCCGCGGAGAAAAAAATTATACGAAAAAAATCTTCCTTCTTCATCCCCCCTTCCCTCCCTATAGCTATCTCGGAGACGGCTTAAGTTATAGACTTCGAATATCAAAAATGATTTCATTCAACTCTTTCAATTAACGAAAAAAATTATGACCCCCTTCCCCCCTGGGCAATCCTTAAACCGGCAGATTGGGTACGTCTTTAGTATTAGTGTTAGCTAAAAAATGAAAATTGCGTCTGGAAGAGAAAAATCCGGTCGGTACATAGAGCCTTTGAACTGATTTTTGATTTGAAAAAATATACAGGGAAAAATTAGAAAGTACTTTTGCAAAAAATGTTTTTTTCGAATTCCAAGAAACGAATGTCCTAGTGTAAGAGATCGCGTCAAACCCTCTCTAAAAACATATAACAAAACTTTCCTGTCCACCTTTTTGGGGGGTCTAGAGGTCGTCAAAAACCGACTTTTTTCGACATTGGTGCTTGGGGCTTGGGGCTTTTTTTGCTATGAACGATAGCGAAAAAGTCAAAGAGAACCACTCGACACGTGCATAGAACACATGAAAAGGGGGCTTAATGGGGGGAAATATACAGGAAAAGTTCAACAAGTTAATTTAAATTTTTTTTTCGGAATTTCGGGTTATAAATATGATGAGGCAACATGTCAGTTCAAGCCCTTTACGATAATATATAAGAACACCCCCTAGCCCTCCTTTTTTGCGGGTCCAACATTCGCTAAATATTAATGCTGGAATCGTAATTTTCGGCAGATCTTCCGGATTTGGAGTGCCCATAGGCGTCATGGGTTTAAAATATTTTTAGGACCCCCCCAATGACCCCCAGCAGTTGACTGAAATTGAACGTGGAAGTTCGAGTTGATGTTTTTAGGCATATGCGCATTCGGTATATAGCTACGGTTAAAATTACGATTGTGACTATCTTATCTAGACATTGTTTTTTGTGACCAGTCTTATCTAGAAAATGCCAGAGAGCCAATTGTTTTTTGCGTAGGCCACAATCTAGAATTATCTAGTAAAAAATGCACTAATATATAAAGGACCGACCAGCGCGAGAGTTTAGTTTATAATTTGACATCGTGAGATAAACATTAAATAAGTGAATATAAATTAGTGAAGTGTTTATATAAATTAGTTTGAATGCATATACTTTGTGTATAATATAAATTAGTGAATAGTGTAGTGAATAAATAAATTAGTTAGTAGACATAACGTGTGTGTATGAATTTATCCCACTCGTAATAAAAACGTTCAAATAAGTAAGAAAAACATTACATTGATGTCAGGTGTGGGGTAATATAAATAAATTGCTACATAAAAATGGCCATGAAACTATGCGACCTGAAAGTGACGGAACTAAGAGCAGAACTGGAAGATCGTGAGTTGGAAACGTCCGGTAAGAAAAGTGAATTAGTAGAAAGACTTGAAGTGGCACTGGGAAAGGACGGCTTTGATCCAGAAACAGTTTTATTTAATGACGAGACTTCCACCTTAATCTCGTCAATTTCTGATAACATGGACGAGAAGATTTCTGCCATGGAAGACAACATGGACGAGAGGATTTCTGCTATGAAGAACGACATTTCTGCTAATATGGACGAGAAGATTTCTGCTATGAAGAACGATATATCTGTGATATCTTATTAATGAAAAACGACATTAACGCTGACGTTGAAAATGAGATTTGGTCTCTAAAATCTGAAATTGAGAATAAGATGACAACGATGGACGAGAAAATCAAGGAGTTAGAGAGTAAGATGACAGATATAAGAACTCAAGACACGACAGCGCAAGAAAAGAAGACCGAGCAAACAAAACCTTGCAAGCCAGATACACACCCTAAGTTAGAAGACATTGGCAATTTTACCCGAGTCAAGGCCCCAACGTTCGATGGAAAAATGTCGTGGACCAATTATGTGAAACAGTTTGAAGCAGCCGCTGGAGTGTATAATTAGCCCGAGAGAGAGAAGTCAGTGAACTTAACTATCGCGCTTCGGGGAGATGTCTTAGATGTACTACAGATGATACCACTTGAAGAAACGGATGACTTCGAGCAGCTGAAGAAGAGGTTGGACATGCGATATGGCCACGAACATGTAGAGCACTTGTACCAATTCCAGCTGAGGAACCGAAGGCGGAAACGTGACGAAACCCTTAAAGAGAATGAACTGGATATTGCCCGACTAGTTCGATTTGCTCATCCATCAGCACTAGATCACATGATGGAATGCTTAGGCATCTATTGATGGCTTACATGACCCCGATATGCAGAGGATGCTTCGTTTAGCCCATCCGAAAACATTAGTCGATGCATTGACTGCTGCTCTTGAATATGAAGCAGCCATGATGGCTTCCGGATACAATAAAGGTAGGACCATACAGGAAGAAGGTGACGATGACAGACTTGACCAGATCGTCAACCTGTGAAAGGTATGGTAGACAAGAAGCCGAAGAAAATCAGGTGCTGTAATTGTGGCGAGCTAGAGCATGCACGCAATTCGTGTAAGCGACCTACGACTCCTGCAAAACAAAAACCTCTTAAATGCAAAGCAGCCACGAAGAGCTCGCGGTACAACAAAGGTCGGACCATGCAGGAAGAAGATGACGATGGCAAACTTGACCAGATCGTCAACTTGTTGAAAGGTATGGCAGACAAGAAGCCGAAGAAGTTCAAATGCCGGAAGTGTGGCGAGCTAGAACACGTACGCAGTCCGTCTAAGCGCCTCAAGACTCATGTAACCCAAGAACTCCAGTCACAGGGAAAATCAGACAGCGGTGAACATCCAGCTGATGTGAATCACCAAAAAGCCTACTCTTTGCTTAGACGCTCATACCCAGTAGACTATTCACAATGCAACAAGTTGAAATCTAAGGAAGTTTCAAGAATTACAGTAGTCTATGAAGTATGGTCACCCACCAGGATCAGGGAAGATCAGGAGAATGATCCTTGGCTAAATAAGATTTGGCAGTGGAAGGAAGAAAATCGGCGACCCACCTGGCAAGAAGTGTCAACATTTTCACCGAAACTCAAGGCGTATTGGGCTCAATGGGACTCCCTTGTCCTGGAAGAAGGGCTGTTGAAAAGAGTCCTTGAAAACGATGATGGTTCCGATATGAGGAGACAGCTAGTTATCCCGAGAACAAGAGTAGCCGAAGTACTAAAGACACGACAGTCCATCGGAAGGTCATCTGGGAGTGAAGAAAACCCTCCAGCGAATCCTTGAGAGGTTTTATTGGATGAACAGTTCCGATGATGTGAAAGACTGTTGTAGGAAATGTACGACTTGTGCTACGAGTAATGGACCACATCGCAAGAGAAAGCCACCTATGAAACAGTATAATGTTGGAAGCCCTTTCGAAAGGATTGCTTTAGACATTGCTGGACCATTTCCGACGACAGAAAAGGGTGATAAATGCATCCTTGTTATAATGGATTATTTCACAAAGTGGGTGGAAATTTACGCGATTCCGAATCCAGAGGCCACATGTCGCGGATTTATTGGTGAAAGAATTTATCAGCCAATATGGAGTGCCATTGGAAGTCCACAGTGACCAGGGAAGAAATTTCGAAAGCCATCTATTCCAGGAGATTTGCGAGAAGCTGGGAATAAAGAAGATCAGGACAACAGCATTACATCCACAGTCAGATGAAATGGTCGAGAGAATGAACAGGACTATTGGAAAATATCTGTCCAAAGTAGTTCCCAGCCATCAGAGAGATTGGGAACAGCATCTTTTCCTATTCTAATTGGCTTATCGATTTGCCGTCAATGAGTCCACGGGTGAATCACCTGTGAAAATCCTGTTTGGACGTGAAATGAGGCTTTTTTTGTGACCTAGAGTTTAGCTGTCGGCCTGGAGAAGATCTAGCAGGAGAAGACTACGTGATCCAATTGAGAAGAAGGCTTGACGATATTCATGAATTAGTTCGAACAAATCTTCAAGTTCCCAACGACAGAATGAAAAGTCGGTATGACACGCAGTTCACAGAAGGCGGTTTTAACGATTGGGTCAGAATATGGTTACACAACCCAACGAGGAGAAAATGATTTTCTCCAAAATTACAAAAATCCTGGAAAGGTCCATACTTATTCAAGAAAAGGATCAACGATGTTATATTTCGCATAAGCAAGATCCCCAACGGAAAACCAAAATTAGTTCACCAAAATCGCTAGCGCCATTCGAAGGAGACCATGACCTAGAGAAAGGAGTAAACCATATTCGAGATGTGTCTGACCCTACCTTCGATGAATTTATGGGCGCGTATGGAGGTACCGGGAAAGCTAGATATAGAGTCACTCCAGAACAACGACAATTAGAAAAACTAGAAGTCCAGATTCCAGCCTCTAGCAAGACACTGAAACTGAAACATAATTGGCGGTACGTCTTCTACGTGGTAACTAAAAATGAATGGCAAGATCGATCTACCTACCGCGATGTGTGGAAAGCACTCCGAGACTATGTGTTAGAATCCAGCGTTGAAGAAACTGACTATGCGTAAGATAGCGAATAACCAGTTGGATTGGCGAGTTATCAGGAACATGGTAGAGGTTATGTTCCAAGATACCGGTGTCCAGATATTAATTTGCAGCTACAACCCCCGTTATTAGTATCCGATGAAGACCGTGCCCTGTTATTTCCATAAGATCGGAAAGTGTAGAAATGGGGTTAGTTGCCGATTCAAACATCCCGTTTCGGCTACACAAAAGTTCCAGGATGAACTTCCATTCATGGAAACATCACACTGGTATAGTCCCTCAAGTCGACTCTGTTTATACCATGTATGAAAGTTAAAATTATGGCGGATGCGCAGGGGTTTCTTAGAACTGTTTACGATTGTGACTATTTTATCTAGACATTGTTTTTTGTTACCAGTCTTATCTAGAAAATGCTAGAGAGCCAATTTTTTTTGTGTAGGCCGCAATCTAGAATTATCTAGTAAAAAAGGCACTAATATATAAAGGACCTACCAACGAGAGAGTTTAGTTTATAATTTGACATCGTGAGATAAACAGTAAATAAGTGAATATAAATTAGTGAAGTGTTTATATAAATTAGTGAATAGTGTAGTGAATAAATAAATTAGTTAGTAGACATAATGTGTGTGTATAAATTTACCCCACCCGTAATAAAAACGTTTAAATAAGTAAGAAACACATTACAGTACCAAAAGCTTGGAAGATGATGGAGAGACTAAAAATAATGATGATATTCCATATAAATTTTTTACGCCTTTCGTTAACGATCTATAGGACTCTAAAGTTGGGAAAATGAACAGTCTTTTATTTATAATTACTAAATGGCTGATTGGAAATTATTAAAATTCTAACTGTTAATAAACACCATAGTTGCACACTTTTTGGTGTTATAAACAAGTCTACACTATACTTGTGAACTCAGGTAAGGACTAAGTTTAAGGGTGGATGCGGCAATTTTTGGTTAATTTAACTTTTTCCAGTTATAAATGTAATAATTGACTTTCCTGAATATGTTTAGGGATACCAAGTCCTCCTGAGACTTCTCGATAAAATTAACGGTTAAAGAGATACGGGCAATTTTATGTCTCACTGCACACGCATTCACATTTTCTTTGAATATACGATTAAGGTAGCATCTTGTATTATTGGTCAATTATTAATAAATCGGTGCAAACAACATTTATAGAAATAAACTTTTACATTGTTTATGTATATAATGGTAATTATCTCAAGAGAATAAAAAACGGAATTGTTTCTCTGAAAATCAAAGATTATTTTATTTTCAATACAGAATACCATGTAATAATAATAAATCGTGCCTGAAAATGAAAGAAACAACATCCAACGTTAATTATTTGTTTCTTCTAATCTTTACGAATTTTACAATATTTAATTTGATAGAGATTGTCACTTTGACATCTCAGGTGACTCGATTATTTCTTATGTATAAATCACATTGATCATTACATCTCCCCCCTACAATGAAAATTTTTGTAAAAAATAATACACAACTAATTACTGAGCTCGGTATCTTGTTCATCCCTCAGTACTAGGAGTTGGAATGAGTTTGGAGATATGAAACAAATTTGATTCTGATTTTCTTGTGCCCTGTATCAACTTCAAATATTGACTTTGACATTTTTTTTTGAAATCCTGTAGGGTACAAGTCTCAATTCGTCTAATTTTTTTCTATTTAATTTGTTTGAATTTTCTACATATACCAAATCCCTTATGTTGAAATAATCTTTTCAGTTCTTGTCATATAATTTCTTATTATATTCGTGATATTTCGTACTCTTATCAAAGGCAATTTTCCTGTCGTTCTCTAAATCAGCGGTCCGCAACCTTTTTGATATTGCGACCCCAAAATTAAAAGAAGAGTTATGAGCGACCCCAGAAAAAAATCACTAAGTTAACAAGTGCAAAGGTTGGTTCAGGTAACGAAGTTAGCTGTTTTTATTTCGTAAATTATTTATATTGAAGAGTTTATTTATTTTGGAATGTAATATTAGAGCAAACTAGAAAATATGCATTTAACATACGAGTAATATTTATGATGGCATTAAATGAGACAAGCATTTATTTAAATATTTTATTTAAAAAAAAGGTACATATACGTAACTTTACAAACTAATGTGAACCTTGTGCTTGCACACTTCTTCTTCGAATGCCGTCCCCATTTAACGGAGGTTGGCGACCACTCTCTTAAAAGCATCTCTGTCCGTAGCAATATGAAAAAGATCCTCAACGCCCATGTCTGTCCATTCTCGGATATTCCTCAGCCATGATTTCTTCTTTCTCCCAATTCCCTTCTTTCCTTCAACTCTGCCCTGCATAATCACTTGTAACAGAGAGTATTTATCATGTCGTAATACGTGACCGAGATATGCTGTCTTACGTATTTTTATTATTTTTAGTAGTTTTCGTTCACGACCAATTCTATGTAGTATTTCCTCGTTAGTAATTCGGGCTGTCCATGGTACTTTCAGCATACGTCTGTAAATCCACATTTCGAAGGCTTCGATTCTTTTAGTTATTTGTGCCTTTAACGTCCATGTTTCTACACCATATAATAGCTGGGACCAAACATAGCACTCCATAAATCTCAACCGGAGTATTGCACACTTGCAGTCAGTATATTAATTCTTGGTGATATATTATCAGGAACAGACAAACTCAAATCAGGTTCTACGTTAAGCGTGGAGCGATATTTTGTTTTTATAGCATGTGGAGAAAGCTGTCTCGCAAAGGTATGTAGATGAGAATTACAGCAATTTCAGCAGAGATGTTTTGAATAACAGTGGATATCCTTTTCCGTTATTATCCAGAACTTGGATAGATCCGTGGTTTTGAAAATAGATCGAAGGCTTTCATCGGACATTAAATCGATCAGCTGCTCCTTTTCTTTTGAGTTCATCTTCACAGTGTTAAGATCACAAGTGAATGGATTATTTATCCATTGGTCGCCGTGTGACGTATCTGGGAATCTTATTTCCAAGTCTTGCTTAAAGTTTGTAAGATGCATCATGATTTTGGTTTTAATTTCTTCTTCGACCTTTATATTGTTTTCGTTAGAAAATGTCTCCAAACGTGCAAACATCTCGTAGTTTTCAGCACTGATTTCGTCTATCCACAAACTTATTTTCAAAAAGCTTTTATTTTGTTAGCTAAAATCAATACATTTATACTCTTCCCTTGCAACGATTGATTTAAATCGTTAATGTTTTCAAATGAAACTCTTGGCCTCTAGTTAATTCCACAATATAATAAAAGTTATTGAAAATTCTAAAAAATTGACAATTGTTTCGAGAAATCAATATCATCGAAACAATTGTCAATTTTTTAGAATTTTCAATAACTTTTATTATATTGTGGAATTAACTAGAGACCAAGAGTTTCATTTGAAAACACTAATATGAGCATATTCCACGAAGTAAGGGTCGAGACAGTTAATTTCATTAAATCGTTAAGTTTTTCAAAAATATCCGGAAGATAGCCAACTGTTGCAAGCCAATTTTCATTCAAGAAATATTCCGCTAGCTTTGGTTCCCGTTCAAGTAGAAATATTCTGATTTCATCTTTGGGATCAAATACACGTTGGAGTATTTTTCCTCGCGATAACCACATGACCTCCGTATGTAACAGTACATTTTCGTATTCTGATCCAATTTCACGACACATTATTTTGAAAAGGCGACTGTTTAATGCGCGAGCTTTAATAAAATTTATTATTTTTACAACTTGTTCCAACACTTTATTTACATCTGGTTGCAAATGCTTTGCTGCAAGGGCTTCACGATGAATCATACAGTGAACAAAGCCTACGTGAGGTGCAATCTCAGTTACTTTTGCTTTGAATCCTGTTTTGGAGCCGGTCAATGCAGCTGCGCCGTCTGTACACACAGATACACAATATTCCCACTTTATGTCATGGAGTTCAAAAAAGGTATTAACTGCAGTAAAAATTGCTTCACCGCTTGTTATTCCTTCTAATGCCTGACAAAATAACAAATCTTCGCATATGTCGTTTTCATATCGGTATCGGATAAATTTCAGAACATGAGCTACATTAGCTACATCAGTGCTTTCATCCAGCTGAATAGCATAATAGGGACTCCCTTTCACGCGATCTATAAGTTGTATTTTGATATCATCAGCAAGTAGATTGATACGACGATGAACAGTGTCACTTGATAGTGGACTTGTTTTCAGTACATTGGCAGACTTTTCTCCTTGCATGAACGAAACCATTTTCATTGCAGCTGGCAAAATGAGCGTCTCGCCAATGTTGTGAGATTTTTTTAGTTTTCGCAATCAAAAAGGAGACCTCGAAAGATGCTTCTAACGCTTTTTGGTTAATTGTTGTGTATTTTTGGAAATCAACCTGCTGTGACGTTAGTTTGGTGGCAAGTCGTTTAAAATAAGATTCATCTTCATCAACTGTGGATGCTTAGTTTTTAGGTGCCTTTTCAGTTTGGCCGGCTTCATGCTCTCATTTGCCAAAACCTCCGAACAAACAACGCACTGTAGACGTTGTTCAAAATTCAAAACTGTACATTTAACACCAAACTGGATGTACGATTCTTTAAAAATGCGTTGACGCTTCCTTGTTGTTTCCGATGTAGCTGTTGCTTGTTTAGTTGAGGTGTCACTCTCTGTATCGATGTGTACGGTAGATGTGGCTGTTGAACTACAATCATCGCTGTTATGACTAATAGTTATATTAGTGGAACTAGATGTTGCTCTGCTGTCATCTATAATCTATAGTAATAACACTACTAGTACTTGAAGTGACGGCATTGTTTTCACGACTTATATTACTCGTAACAGTAGTTGTCATTGTAGAATCTGTGGCGACACTGTTGTCAAGAGCTACGTGTTTAATTCTTTTGATTTGTGATGCGTTATTAGGACTTCCGCCACCTGCATCTTTAGATGTACGTTTTATTAGCCACTTATCCATTGTTAACTGCAATAATGAATACCTATTAATAAATAAAAAATGTATTCCAAACGATAAATATTAGATTTTTCGTCATATGCTCGCGTGGTAACAGGATTTATTTCAAATTTATTTTCAACGAAGCACAAATAGACGAGCAAAAAAATACATAAGTGAAGCGTAAAAAATATTTTTATTGACAGTTGCTGAGTACACTTGCCCGATAAATAATAAAACATAAATTTTATTTCATAAAATATTGGGCCATTAATAAAATAATATGTATAATGAATTATAATTGAAAAGTACAGAAGTTATAAATTCGCGCTGGTTTTGTTCTTGAACCCACGCGTCCAACATGGCCGCGCCGCGATGACGCCTCACTTTATTATCTAAGCTAAGTATGAGTGCACAGTTACTTACCGTGTGCGTGGTTATCCACGAGAACACTAATCTTCTAAAAAATACTTTCTACAGAAGTAATCTTTCGTGTTTTGACATCAATTTAGTATGTATTTGCAATCGACAAAGCGGCGATGAGTACGCACGTGCGGATAGAACTGACTGAACAGACAGACTGAACGAAGAGAGACAGATCGGGGTGGGTGCGCGGGCGCGGGAGGAGTGAGGTTATGACGGGCGGGAATGGACAGGTCGTACAGTCGTAATTATTTTCGATTCTCTCCGTTTTTAAGGACATTGTGTAATTGTGTATGTAAAGAGAGGTTATATTTCATGCATAAACCTTATTGAAATACGACAATCACAGGACCTTGTTGACTTTTTTGGCGACCCCATAAATATCTTTCGCGACCCCACATGGGGTCGCGACCCCAGGGTTGCGGACCGCTGCTCTAAATTATACTTTTATTCCTTTTTTTTAATTAATTTAGTAAAATTGAGGTATCTTCTCCTTGTAATTAATATTTAGGACTGAATCCAGTCATCGTGTGTTCAGTCTCATTGTATTTTTCGACACAATCCTGAGCAATTCTTGTCCATGCATATCTGTTATCTACTTCGTACATTACGCATCTTATTTGGTTTATTAAAGTTTGATTGAATCTCTCATTCAAACTGTTAGGGAATGGTGCATTTACTGCTGTGATAATAATTTTTATATTTGTTTCCTTCAGATAATTTTTGAAACCTTTAGAATTTATGCCTGGATACTGGTCTGTTAGAAGTGTTGCTAGATTGTGATCTTTCATTATATTTTTTATCAGCTTGATGAAATCCTTTGAGTTTTGTGATTTTGATGTTAATATGTAAGAAAATCTTGTGATCTGATCTACTAGAAGATGTAGATATTAATTAGTAGATCGTGAGCCACCAAATTACCTAATTGTATCTATGGAAACAACGCTGCGCAACTTATTTAACGCAAAACCAAAAAGTTACCTCAATTTTTATGTTATGTATTTTCGACATTTTTTGTTCGTCTTTTTTGATTTTTTTTCAAATTGTAGGTTTTTATTTTAGGAATATCACTGTCTTAGTTGTTTTGGTAAAACGAATAATTTTGATATTATACCAGGTGCTATAAAAATGTTATGTTTTTTCCGAAATTTCATAACATTCTGTGGGGTATACAAGCTATTGCAAGTCATTGCAATTATAGCCAATTAAAAGCTTCATGTTTCTTCTACATTATGTTTTTCTATTCACTCGTTTATCTCTGTTACTTTATATTATACTATCCAATTTTTAAATTGACGTGTTTTTATTAATTTTATTAGCTTTTATTGTCAAGTGCTCATTATTTATTAGTAATTATACTGGTTCAATGCCTCATTTTACATTCTGTTTTCCTTGATTTCTTATAGTTTATTGAGAGATACAAGGTGTTTTAGAAGAGAAAAAGGTCTTAAAAGGACATAAAGACTCAAAGCACACCTAGAAAAATTAATTGCTTTAATCAACGAATAACAGGAAACAAAACAAAAGTAAATCGAGAATTAGTATCTGATATAGGCCATTCCATGATTTGACTACACGTTCTACCAATTGTTGTACATTTTGGGGATGTATTCCCGCACTTCGTAAGCGCTGACCGATAAAATCCCAAACGTGTTCAATGGGGTTTAGGTCGGGGCTACGGGCTGGCCAGTCTAAGTGATCAATTCCTACTTCTTCAATTTAATTTCTCACGATAAGACCCGTATAGGGACATGCATTGTCGTGTATAAGTAAAAAATTGGGTCTTATATAGGGGGCATAGGGCACATGTTGTTCAAGAATGCCTGTGATGAATCTTTCAGAATTGAAATTTCCATTTACAGTTACCAAAACCGTTCGCCCCGTCAAATATATTCCGCTCCACACCATGACAGATCCACCTCCATATGAAGTTATGTGCAATAAATTGTCTTGACTGTATCGCTCATGGAGTCTTCGGTAGACGCGCATACGTCTGTCATAATTATACAAACTGAACCTTGACACATCAGTCTAAAGAATACGTTCCCAATCTGCTTCCAACCAATTAACGTGCTGATTGGCATAATTCAATCTGGCTTTTCGATGATCTACTTAACAGTTCTCGAGCAGCAATCCTGGGTCTTAAATCAGCCTCTCTCAGTGTTCGGCGTACAGTCTGTACGCATATGAGTGGATCACCTGCGTCTTGAAGTTGTGTTCCTAAATTTCTTGCAGTTATAAATCGTTGCCTCACAGCATTTACTCTTATAAGGATAGTTAGTTGATGGCAGCGGTAGTGTGAACGTATGTGATAGTCGCTCCTTGATACGTTTATAATTGTTACAATCCGGCATTATTTATAATAATGGGATACTTTTTACAAGTGATAGAACTGTTCATGGCTCCCATAAAAGTATGGAAACCAGTAATTAGTGAAATAAAAAATGTTACCCAAATTTATTCACGTGTTGATGAGTTACAAGAAAATGTGAGTAAAGAAATTGATTCACTAAAAAGTCAATTAATTGAAAAAGGTATTACTCAGATCATAACACATAATGAAATTACAGAATTCAAGAATAAAATTTCTAATCTCGAAAGAAAGTGTATTTAATAAGGAAATGGCCGACTTCAAATTCGTAATCAAAAGTAATGCACATTGGAGAGAAAAATTTTCACATGCACTAGTATTTTCTGGAATTGAAGAAAACCAATCTGAAAATTTAATAGACGTTTGTCTGAAGTACATTAAAAGATGTGTTGATTCTGTAACAAAAAATGATATTAATTATGCGTACCGAATTGGCCGGAAGGGTTATAGTAACAAACGACCTATTCTGGTTTCTTTTATTCACCGGTGAAAAAGAGATGCAATTTTTAAGTCCAAAAGAAAATTAAAAGGATCTGTTGCAATCATATCGGAGATGCTTACAAAAAATCACACAGGCTTTTGAAGACAGCACGCGATGTGCTGGGGATTCAAAACTGCTGGTCGTGGAATGGAAGGATTTTCAAATCTACGAATGGCGTCAAGATCGAGAGATACGTTCAGAAGAAGATCTGTAGATAGCCGGTGATTTTGACATTTTGTTATGTTTTGGAGCGGCTATTCATTGTCTACTAAAATTCTTTTTTCCCCTTTCTCTTTACTTCGTCAATCTGTGAAACTTTTAATTAAACATTTATATTTAATTTTCTGTTGCTAGAAACAGTTTTTGATTTTGTATTTTCTTAGTCCCAAGTAATTCAGGTATATGTGTTTGTATATTTAATTTATTTTTGTCCATTGCTATTTTCGGAAGTACATATATCCCTGCATTTCAACACATTGTATTTAATATATAAATATTTTGTTGATTACTGTTTTTTGAGTACAAGTGTACACTTTTTAAAGATAATATTAATATTCTGGTCATACAGTTCAACTATTTTCGTAAAATAACTGGTAGCTTGGGTTCTTTTATAGTAACTGATACCAGCTAATTGTTTTGAGTTTTACTGACAATTCAACAACAAACAATAATTATTTTATTTAAGGTTCATATTTGAATGAACAACTTACGGTGTTACTTTATCATTAAATATTAATTACGGGAAATGTACTCAATTTTGCCCATATAAATGTTAGATCACTCTTAGCCCATTTTACTGAAATTAAAAAAATTATTACAAAATATTCTTTTGATGTAATTGGTATCAGCGAAACTTGGCTGAGTGATCTCGTTGATGGAAATCAAATTATCATAAAATTATCATAGCTGGTTATAAATTGATATGTGTAGATCAAACAGGCAGCGGAATAGATTTGTGTGTCTACATTAGAACCAATATTCAGCATGTATTGACCAATACTTCGGATAAAATTGAACAGATCCGTGTTGAACTAACTGTAAATGAAGTGAATATTTCCTTTATCGTTTTTTATAGGTCGCCATTATTTCAACACAGTGTTTTTTTAATGAACTAGAAACTACTCTCACTACTATTATCCCATTCGGTGATTATATTGTATGTGCAGGGGATTTTAATGTAGATTTAATGAAACATGATTCAATCGAAGCACGTAAGGCTCTGGATATTTTTGAAGGGTTATGGCTTACACAGTTAATAAATGAACCAACTAGGGTTACTGACCACAGCGCTAGTTTATTAGATTATGTTCTTGCATCTAATACACAAATTGTTGCGAAATCGGGTGTTATTGATGTTAAGCCAATATCTGATCATGAACTAATTTTCTGCAAGTTGAATATTGAAACTACTGGAGGGCTTACAACAAAATTTGTCACATCTCGAGATTTTAAGCATTTAAATTACCCTCAATTTATATCAGGTCTTCAATCTATTCCCTTGAAATATATATATGATTTGAGGGATGCTATATATTTTATAACAGCAAAATTAAATACATAAATGAAAACATTATTGCTCTTCTTAATATTCATGCCCCTATAAAAACATTAAATAACAAAAAGATACGCACCCTGGATTACTAACACACTACGAGCTATGATGTATGATAGAGACAATGACAAAATTTAAACGAACTGAACGTAAATCAAACTTGACTACATATAAAATGTTGAGAAATACTACAAATGTAGCTGAAATTAACTGTCTTGACCCTTACTTCGAAGAATCTACTCATATTAGTGTTTTAAATGAAACTCACTGTTTCTAGCTAATTCCACAATATAATTAAAATTGTTGAAAATTATAGAACATTGACAATGGTTTCGATATTGATTTATTGAAACAATTGTCAATTTTTTAGAATTTTCAACCATTTTCATTATATTGTGGAATTAGCTACAAACAGTGAGTTTCATTTAAAACACAAATGTAGCTGTCAAAAAAGAAAAAAAACTTTCTTTTACTCAAAGTTTGGTACTGCTTCCAGTAAAGTTGTATGGGTACTGCCAGATCGTTAAATTTATTGTCTAAAAACAAACTATCGATACTCCCTGATGAACTCAGTGACGTTGAAAGATTAAATAATCATTTTATAACAACCATTCCCACTATTTCAGTATCTGATAAACTAGTAGAGTATTAAAGTAATAATAAATTAACTGATAATTCATTTAAATTCAAAACCATTTTTCAGAATTAGACATTCCAAATATTATTACAAAATTAAAAAGTAAGGCTACGAGCTTAGATGGCATCAATATATTAAGTTTGCAATTATGTATTCCTTATATACTTTCATTTATTACTCATTTAATTCATTTTCGTTTGAAAAATTCTGTATACCCTGGTGGATGGAAAAAATCTAAAGTTGTTCCTTCAATGAAAGTTGTCACTGCTACAACATTTAATTATATTCGTTCGGTAAGCATCCTTCCCACCATGTCTAAAATACTAGAAAAGGTAATTGAAACGCAGCTTTTTAGTTTTACTTCTAAACATCATGTTATTCCAGAAGCTCAATCGGGTTTTAAAAAACAGTACATCTGCTGCACTGCGCTCTCAAAAGTTACATATATATATATATAGGCCGGTTTAGAACGTCTTTCGACGTTGTCCGACGCCTTGCCTCCATCTTTTCCTGTCGTCCCAGTCCACTTCTTGCGGGTTTCTAGCACTCATGGCTTTAACCACGCCCTGTTTCCAAGTGGTTTTCGGTCTTCCTCTTTTCCGACGTTCTATCGGTTGCCAGTTCATTACTTGTTCAGGGAGTCTTGTTTCTGACATACGTTGTATGTGCCCATACCATGTAAGTTGTTTTTTCTCTATGTCGTCTATAATGGTACCTTCAATCCCCATTATTTCTTTAATGTTGTCATTCCTGATTCTATCTCTTCTTGAAATCCTGAGTGATCTTCTCATCGCATCCATTTCAACAGCTTCTAATCTTTTTTTATATTTCTCTGTTAGTCTCCAGTTTTCAGATCCATACAATAGGCTGCTTTTCACTAAAGTTTCATATATATTGAATTTACTGTTCTTTGCAATATTTTTATTCCACAGAATGCCATTGAGACAAGATATCGCTTTTTTCGCTGTTGTTATTCTACTTACTATTTCTTTGTTATCTGTCCCAGTTGAGTCAAATGTCACTCCCAGATAGTTATAGGCCTGACAGTGTGTTATTGTTCGATCATTATTTAATGTTAGATCACTAGGTTCTCCACCGATACAAAGATATTTGGTCTTCTGAATGTTGACCCTTAGACCCCAGATTTCGTACTCTTCAATCAACTTGCGCATCATGTACTCCATATCTTCCTTATCATTTGATATAATTGCTTGATCATCGGCAAACTGCAAAGTATAAAGTGTTGTGTTATCGAGTTCTATTCCCATTCCATGAATTTTCCTTTTCCATTGTTTTAAAGCTGCTGCCACATAGATTTTGAACAATGTTGGCGATATACAGCATCCCTGTCTCAAACCTTTATCCACTGTAAATTCATCAGTGATATATTTTCCTATTTTTACTCTTGAGTTTGCTCCATTATAAAGATTTTGTAGAGCTGTCATAAGAGTGTGATTGATGTTGGTGTCTTTTAGAACTTCCCAGAGTTTCATCGTTACATGTTCTTCCAGCACGAAATCCGCTTTGTTCTTCTTCTTCTTGACCTTTAATTTCATCCTCTATAAGATCTCTCAGTACTCGTCCATACAGTCTACTGACTGCACTTGTTACGGATATTCCTCTGTAATTTTCACATCGTTTTCTATCGCCTTTTTTATAGATGGGTGTTATATATGCAGTTTTCCATTCTTCTGGAACGGGATGTCTATTAATGCACATTTTGAATATGTACGCTAGACCCCCGAACAATGTATCTGTTCCATTCTTCAGAAGTTCAGCGCACACACCCTCAGGGCCACAAGCTTTTCCATTTTTCAAATCTTTTATTGCTTTTTTGATTATATCCCCAGTGATTTCAACGTTTTCGCCTTGTATATCTATTCCTTCCGTAATTGATTCATTCAAATATTCTTGTCTGTCTTCAGTAAGTAATTCTTTATAGTAGTCTATCCATTTTTTTGTTTCTATTATCTGTATGTGTGATCTTTCCTTATGTGATGTTCGAACTGAATTTATGAATCTCCAAGCTTCTGTGTTTTTCCGTCCTCCAATGTAGGTATTGATATCGTGACATTTCTTATCCCAAAGTTCATTTTTTTCTTTCTGAATCAATTTTCTTGTTTCACGTTTAATTATTTTGTAGTGTTCGAGATCATCTGGATTTTTTGTGTTTAACCATTTTAGGTATAAGTCTTTCTTTTGTTTTACTAAAACTTCTATATCTTCATTCCACCACAAATTATCACTTATATATTGCTTATGTGTTCCTAATGATTCTTTAGCAGCTTCGTGTATACTTGAGATGATGTTATTATAGGTTTCTTGAAATGTGAGGTCTTGAAAATTTGGTATCAGCTTATTGTCTAGTCTTTGTTGATATAATTGTATTGTACTGTCATGTATCAGGCTATCAAGATTATATTTTGTATGTGGCACTTCTTGTAAGTCAATCGTTTGGTTGTCTTTATTTTGTACTTTATATTTTAGCGAAAAGAATATTTTGGCTCGTACCAGAAAATGATCTGATCAACCACCAAAAGCTCCTCTTAGTACTCTGACATAATTTATCTGTATGCTTGATTTTTGTCTAAGGATGAAGTAGTCTATTACTGATTTCAGATTACGTGTTGGTTGTGTCCAGGTGTATCTATGTATATCTTTATGATTGAAGAAACCATTCGTGATTGTTAAGTTGTTGGTTTCACATAATTGTATTAGTCTGTTGCCATTATCATTCATTTGCTCCTCTCCAAATGGGCCTACAATACTACTGTTGGTCATTTTTCCTGTTTGGCTGTTGAAGTCACTCATCATCATGATCTCTCTAGAGTTCCCAATCTTATTAACAATTTCATTGAGGATCTCAAAGAAGGATTCTTCATTTGCGATTGATTCATCGTCTGAAGGGCCATATACTGCTATTAACGTGACATTATGTTGGTGGAGTTTGATATTCACTGTTAAGATATTTTCATTGATAATTTCGTAATTTGTAATTTTGTTTTTTAATGTTGCCTTTATTAAGATGGACACTCCTCTTTTTGCTCGCTCTTCCTTTGGTACCCCGCTATATATATGGAGACATTTACCAATTCGTTCAGTACCAGTGCCTTTTTTCTTTGTTTCGGTAAGGGTCACCACATCCATTTCAAGTTTTTCTATTTCTGATACAATGATGTTGACTTTGTGTTTTACTCCCTGTATATTCCATGTTCCCATTTTCATTAACCGTTGTCGTTGCTTTTGTCGTTTACCAGTATATCCGTCCGTGCTTCCGAGGCGATGTTTAGGCTTTTTAGCAAGTTGGATTTTTACGTATAGCAGGGAGCTAGCCTGCTGCTACAACCCTCCTCCTTTATCCGGGCTTGGGACCGGCAGCAGTATCATCGAGCTACTCAATCCACCCGACAATACTACTGGCGGATATATATATATATATATATATATATATATATATATATATATATATATATCGTTTTACGCAGATGAAATTCAGTAAGCAATTACGGCGGTGAATTGAATTTGAATTTGAATACATTATATACACAATCTCTGCAAATGTGTTTAACTCTTAACCCAACTGAATCTAATGTTATGCTGTTTGGTAGAAAATCCAGTAGCTTTAAAATTCCTGACATTTTGCATGGCAACGAAATAGTTGTTAATAACCAAGTTATTGAGCGTTGACAGGTTGTTGAGAACTTGGGAGTGTTTATGGATGAGGATTTACGTTTTACTATTCGCAGAGATCTTATACAATATTAGGGTTTCTTTATCTGAATCGCCAACTACTTACAAGAAAAATTAAAATGATTGTATGTGAAGCATTGATACTTTCTAACTTAAACTATTGTGATGTTTATTGTACTTTCCTAAGTAGATCCGATGAGACAAGGCTTCAAAAGTTGCAAAATGCTTGTATACGATATATATTTGGTGTTAGAAAATAAAGTCATATTAGTCATCATTACACGACACTGCAGTTGCTCAGATTAAAACAACATGGCAACTGCGCCATTTTGGATGATCCAACCTTAGAACCGTACGTTAGTAGTGTGCTAATTAGTTCTAAAGAATGAACACGTCAAAACTCTTTTTATTTACAGGTTTTTTCCATTTATTGTTAATCAACTTTATTTTTATATTTTCATAATAATTTTGTATTGCTAAGGTTTTGTGAGTAAATAAATCGTTGTTACAAAGTGACACGGAATATTTTTCTAAACCCCATCACGGCGATATTTATATTGTCAACCTTTTTATAAGACTTTATTTTAAAACCAAATAAATTTCTTCAATGTTACGAAGGATTTCATATACTATTTTTACATTCAGTAATCATAGAAGAGCCTATTACTTATGAATTTTCTGAATGTTTTTTTTTATAAATTTCATCAATTAGGGGAATATTGAAACTACACGACGACTATGTAGTGAATCAATAAAATTCAAATATCTCGGTTAATATTTTGAAGATCAAAGATATATGCCTTTTTTTTCAGAAATGATGAGACTATCCAAATTAAATAAGCGAGTTGTCAATTTATGAGCGACAAGAAATTTGTAGCTTATAACATTTAATTCATATGGCGCATGTGGCGACATCAACTCAAATCATCGCACATATTCTTGTTTGCCCTTACTGAAACTAATTCATACCCAATTTTCAAGTCATTATCCCGAAAAATAGCTGCCCCGTTAACCAAAATCTATTTTCAATTCAACATCCTCTATCTCATTAAGGAGCAGACCCATTGCTCTTAATGAAAGTATTATTATTTTTGCCTTCTGAATATTAAGTTACACTGCTATATACGAATCACCCTGTATACTTTTGTTTAATATATATTCTTGTTTAATGATTAGTACATATTCAGCAAAAAGAGCTTCTGTTGGAAACAAGCTAAGGGTTCTTGAATTTAGATGAGTTCGAGTTGTTTGGACCGATGCCATGATGACGTTAATACTGGAGAGTCATAAAATGTTCTGTTAGCAGCCCGCTCCCTTGTAAAGGGATTATTACTATGAAACATGAGACATCGAGACAGGGATTAGAAAAGACCTGTCTTGGGAATTAACGATAATTATAAATGATACTTATGCTTAGCTATAAATTGTCGATATACTTTAAAATCAATTAGTTGTACGACGAGAGAGATCGCATTAAAAACTGTGGCTTCATATTTGAAGAATCTAAGTTTGATCACTGTGACAAGTGAATGTGATTTATTTGTGTCTTTAATGAAATATGGTAGGATCTCACGACGAACCCAATGAATCATTTTTGTCAAAGGTGGTATAAAAAATCCCGAAGAGTATTATGACATGTACAGTCATCATATGCATACTCATATTTCATAAAAGTGCATCTTACATCCCCGTCGAATAAAATTGAAAGGTAAAAGGACCTTCACACTATAATTTTTTCAACTCTTGTTTTTTGCAGCCATGTTTCTGGTGAAATATGATGGAGACCCGTCTGGTCCTAAGGGATGAACTCTATGGTTACACTAAATATTCCAGGAACAAATAATTCAAAATTCCCAAACCTATATGCTAATAGAGTCAAACGGTTTACTAAACGCACTAGAAATTTGATAACAACCTGGCTCGACGACTTTGGGGATTATGTGAATTCATTGAAGAATATGATTGTTGTTGACTAGATATTTAACAAACTATAAATAATAAAAAATAACCTCTGAATAAAAAATTATACCATGTTTCAGATGAAATAACATTGACAGTGAATGACAAAACTTATGGAACCATAGTTCCGCCTGCTGGGGGATTTTCAACACTAGCTTCAATGTTGAATATTAAAAATAGTGATCGATTGCAATCCGGATCAGCGTTGGCACCTTTCGATAAAGAGGTAGGAAACTTAAATTATTACATAGTATAGTTACGTCTGAAGCAATCCATATTATAAGAAATTCCTAATCTAGAAAAAATACTTTATATTTCTCACGAATCTTTTATTTCCAAATGATGCCTTAGCAACATCAAGCATAAACATACCCACAACTTCCTAAAGAGTTATAAAAGGGAGTTGATCACGTCACAAATAATTTTTCCCATACTTTCTTCTTAAAGGAAAGTATGGCAACAGCGTTTCACACGTACCAGATTGACTCATAATTTAGATGTCCGAAGCAACAACATTTTTTTGTAAACAGACAGTTAATTTTGAATTTTGACGTTGAATGTCAACTTAATAAAAAACGTTGATTATGACATACAAACTGATTTTAATCTAAACCAAACCAGTGCAAAAAGTACAGTCCAACTATATATATATATATATATATATATATATATATATATATATATATATATATATATATATATATAATTCGAACCGGATCCAGAACAATAGTAATCATTGTTTTTTGTGAAGCAAAAACCGTCTATTGTGTAACGTGATTGGAACAGTCGCGTTATATTCTGCAATTTCTATCGCCAATAAGAAAGCAGACGCAGGAGTGAGTTCGTTCCAGTTTATTTACATATTCTATCTAAATTTGGAAGATTTAATTCGCCGTTCATATTCTTGAATTCTAACTATAACTTGGCTAATCTTCACAGTATTCTACTATAATTCAACTGTTATTTTCCTAGTTTCCATTTATCCAGTTCAATTAAATTGTCTTACAATATGAAAAAAGACAGTCTTTCTAAATTATTGAGAGAAAGAGGTTCTCTCAAAGCCAGTGTCATTTTTCTGAATTTTTGGGAACATTACAAGCTAAGCAAGAATAGGTTTTAAATTATGTAGATCGCATACAATTGCAAGATAGATTGTTAAAATTAGGCCTACTGTCCACGAAGCTGCACGTCATACGCACGACATCGTCATTTTACACTTGTGTGTAGCTTGCTTGCATCTTACGCAGAAAGGGACGACACTGTGTCCACGATGCGGCATCGTCGCATTTGCGTATCGTCATACGTTCGTCATGCAGCTCGTGCAGAAGCCTGCCAGTACTCAACCGTACGGCGAGACGCAAACACGTGTGAAATGGCGGCCTCAGCAGCCAATTTTGTTCGGATTATCGAAGAATATCCATGTCTGTACAATAATAAATTAGCAGAATATTCAAGGAAAGATGTCACGGAAAAAGCGTGGAGTGAAGTGGCACAAAAAACCAATATGTCTGGTGAGTAATCATATTATTTATTTATTCAATTACACAGTAATTCCATTGCCAGGAGAGTGCACAGTCCGGTCTCAAAAAATAATTTGTTAAATAATTACGTAAACCGTTTGGTGTGTTAACGAAGGTCATATTTGGTATTAAAATTGGTTTGTTTATCTGTGTTGCTTCACCGAATGTATTCAGTGTATACCGGACTCCTTCGTGTTTACGTACATAATTATGTAAAATACATATACATTTTACTATTGAAACTATTGTAGCATATTTGCGACATGTTATAGGTTTTAAAAGAACTTGAAATTTTTGAGACATCATACCAAATACACATTCAATTGTTTTGCGTCCACGGCTCAATCGGTAATTAAATATTCTTCTGGTGTTGTCTATTTGTTTTACAGAATATGGTCTCATCAAATATCTTTTTAAGGGAAATGCATTGTCCCCAACAAAATAATATGGAAATATATTCCTAGAATCTTCGTCATGTGGCAATGGTGAGCCTGCATTAGGAATATTTAAGCCATCTCTATCTAACCACTGTCCGAAATTTGACACTTGAAAGACACCACCATCACTATTTCTTCCAGCAAATCCACATTCTATAGCCGTAAAGTAACCGTCTGCATCGCAACATCCTAATAAAGTAATTGAATGGTATCCTTTATAGTTGTAATTTGCAGATCCTGTGTTAGGATACTTTTGAATTCTTATGTGTTTCCCGTCCACGGATCCTAAGCAATTTGGCAGATTCCAAAGTTCGTAGTATCTGGTTGCGATAGCCTTCCATTCATCTGTAGTTGGAACAGGCATAAAGGTATCTTTGAGTGCGTTCCATATAACTTCAGTCGTTTCTGCTACAACTAGTGATATTGTGCATTCTCCTCGAGCAAAGTAAAATCCTAGTGCTCGAAAGCTACACCCAGTTGATAGGTATCTGGAATAAAAGAGAAAGATATGTATGTTTTTTTGCAGTGAGCGACTGTCAAACTAGATGGAGGAATATTAGGAATGGATTTGTCCGCAGCCTGAAACCAACTCCTAGTGGTTCATCAACGAAGCAAAAGAAATTATACTATCTACATGATGAATTATAGTTTGTTCTCCCTTTTGTCAAAGCAACTATTCACACGGGTGAACCACGCAATATCCCTTTATTTCCAGAAGAAGAGACTGAAAACATAGCGGTTGACAACATATCAAATTCTTCAGCTAACGAAGAACCTGCTGAATCTGCTACAACTGCTGGCGAAGCATCTTCTGAATCGGTCTTGCCCAAATTCAAACGACCCAAAATAAAAAAAGTTACCAACGAAGCGGATAAAGCTTTTGTGGACTGGATGAAAAGAAAAGAAACAGCGAAGGATAATCCAAGAAAAATGTTTTTACTCAGTTTATTATCAGATGTAGAAAGTTTATCTGAGGAACAAATGCGAATGTTTAGAATTAAAGTGCTATTATTACTCGAGGAGATTCAGTCGGGCGCACCACAGCAAAGGCAATCATACACGGACAATTATGCGGCAACACACCGCCCACAACAATATAATAGCGACAATTATCTACCAGTACAGCACTCGGAACAATACAGGGATTATTCATCAACACAGCAGTTACAATACAGAGACAATTATTCGCCAAGTTCTTCTGTAGGATCTAATTCACATAACCCAGTCTCTCCAATAAATTATTCTGCAAATACAAATTGTACTGTTGATTTGTCAGAACTACAAAATCTTGAAAATTTGTGATCTGACCGAAATTTGTTTAACCGATGACGGTTATTTTATCAATAAAGTGTCGTCTATTCAATTTTACATTGTTTTCTTTTTTTTCTACCAATAAATACTATACACATACAAACAAACTGTTTAAAACTTACCTCAACGTTATAAGTATCCTTTCTTCCGGGCTGACACAAGCTCGCATAACAGTATTTCGTTTTTGTATTAAGGGCCCAACAATATTTACTAATGTTCGGTACGTATTTTTAGTCATTCGGTAAAATGATTGAAAGTAGGAATCATTTTCTAATAACTCTCTTGCCGCAACAAATAATCTACAATTAACGTTTCTTTCAATATATGGATGAAGCCAGTACAATCGACGTCTGTGTCGTCGCCGTCTAATAAAATTGTATGCTGCAATCACGTCTTCATCATCGCTTGATGACATTTTCACAGAGAATGAAAACGTGCTTCTGCGATGCTAAAAACCGTTTTGTAGCTTGCATGACGATTGTATGACGATTGCGTGGACGTATAAAAGATGCAAAATACGTATGTCGTCAACTGTAGCTTGCGTGCATTCGTCAAATGACGCCTCAGTGGACAGTAGGCCTTAGAGAACGTTTCTTTCGAGTTTCAACAAATTCAAAGCGAAATCGAGGCCACTGTTGCCGAAGATCAATTAGATGAGCAATATCTACAAAATACAATTTTTCTAGACAATTATTATTCGCTTACAGTTAACGTATAGGCCATTTTAGAAATGTACAAGAAAAACATTCGTAATATTTCTAATCATTCTAGTCGGTGTTCTATAGCGAGCACGTCACATGTTTCATCTAGCAATCTAGAGGTAATCAAACTGCCAGTTATCTCACTGCCAAAGTATCAGGGTTCTTTCGAGAATTGGCTTAAATTCCGCGACACTTTTGAAACACTTATCCACAACAATTACAAACATGGAGCTATACAAAAATCCCATTATTTGCGGGCGTCACTAGAAGGTGACGCAGCTCAAGTAATAAAATCTCTTGATACTTACACTTCTAACTACTGTTATTTGGGATAATGTGGCAATGTTGATGAATTATTCACCTTATGTTTGATCGCAGCTATTCGGATATTAGGCAGTCTGACTTTAGTTGAATATTTTTGTATTCACCGTCTTTTCAACCGCCCATTTTAGAAAAGTTGGGTGCTAATTCTCAGGACATTGTGTATAAATAATATATAATATTTTTGATTTTTAGATGTATGTTACTGTGGGAGTTGGAGTCGGAGGATTTATCTTTGATGACAGAACGGACGGAAGTAAACCTTGGAAAAACGGTGAACGTTTGAGTTTTAAAAAATTTCATATGGCACAACCTACATGGAGTAGAACTTGGAACAAGCAGAGTGCGCTGTTAGTTGCATCTATTAAAATATGGGCCTTATAAATATAAAGAAAGAAAAAGCATAATTGCGGTACCTTTTTGATTTTGTATATGACGGTAACTTTTTACCATTTTTGAACGTGAAAGTTTCTTACTAGCAATAAATGTACACAAACCAAGCTGTAACATTTACAAAGTTTATTATTTGGATGAATATTGGATAATGAAGTACATATAGCAAATGGAAGTGAAAAATCGCGATTATAATATTATTTTAACATTTTAAATTTTAGAAACCAGAACTTGTAAACTTAAATTAAGAGATAAATTAATGATGGAACAGACTACCTGATTGTAGGGGAAACTTACATATTTCAGAACTCTTCTATTACAATTGTCATGTTTTCCGTTTATCTGTGAAATGATTTGTGAGTTGATTAGACATATTTTTATACAGTGACATTTGTTTATTTTCACCTACCAAAATATCTAGAAACTAACTCCACACTACATTTTTTGCCTACCTCTCTAATTCCTTCATGTTTGTCCTGTTGGAAACATAATCTTGGGTCGGATGCTTTGAACCAGACAATGAAATGTTCTTGATGTTTGATCTGATGGAATATGTAGAAGAAAAAGTATTAGAACATATAAAATTTGATATATTATTTTTCGAACGCTATGTTGACGACTGTTTAACTGCTATTCCAGAAGACAAATGTAATGAATTCCTCAATATTTTTAATTCTTTTAATTCTAAAATACAATTCACCATAGAAATTGAAAATAACAATAATATAAATTTTCAAGATCCCTGCTGAAATCCGTTGTTTTGTGTTTTCCCATGTTTCGATTAACATCTTTGCTCCCAAATTTCACATCCTCATTTGGTTATACGGTGCTGAAGAGGCAAATGAGCTAGAAACATGCATGTCCGCGGTTACCACTCTGGTTTAGTAGCCCCTTTATATACATATATATATATATATATATATATATATATATATATATATATATATACATATTGCATTGATTTCTATATTATTTATTATTTGAAACTAAATAATCGTTAAGCATGTATAACAACTCTATCAAAGGTTCAATTGCGCCAGTCAAATTTACTCTAATTATTGGATTGTGAAATTAAAATGAACAAACTTATGATTTCAGGAATTTTTTTAATTATAGAAGTTTATTGACAGAAAATGTGTATACATATACTACGGAAAAATAAACTACAATTACTTTGGAACAATTAAAATGTTAGATTGATTACTAATCATGAATGCATTCCTCTTTTTTTTGAAGTAAAGGCCTATTTTAATTTAGATATCTCTAATATAATATTTGAAAACGGTACCTCTTATTCACTAAGTTTATATCCACTTCAAACTAATCTTCAATCGCAATTATTTTGCTGTTGTACTGTCCAAATAAGCAAACCTGGAGCTGGAGCAATATCACATTCGCTCGTCATCCAAGGATGTACTATTGTAGGTACTACTTTTAACGAAGGTTTTTCAATGGGAAAATATTTAGGTAAATATACTTTTTAACATAACTTATTATCTCCAGAATTAAAATATAAATCGCATTCTTCTCCTTCGATAACTTCAGCTACAATTTTTATTTACAACTACAGTTACAAGAAGTGAACTTTCACTTTTCCTTTCTGGTTTTTCTCAAATTATCGATGTCTTCTCTACCGTATATATAGAATTGTACCACGAATCAAAAATGAAGCTTGTATCCTGATGAATTACAATTAACCTCCTTACGGAGGTCACTTGACGTTTATTTTCTACCAAAAACTTTTAAAAAGATTAGTTTCACTGGTTATACTATGTTTTTCATAAGTTTTTCTTTGAATTTTACAACATATTTCTAAATTGACGAGTTAAATTATATATACCTTCCACTTTGAGGTTTTACAAATCACTGACATTTTCAATTTACAATCATTCAATCAACAGCGTTAACGGGTGTTATGGAAACTCTTCTATAGATTATGAATTGTATAAATATATATCAAGTCATCTTACAAACCTACTCGAAGGATAACATTATTATTTGGTAAACAATAAAACACAAAACCGTGTAAACTGAGTAAATAACAGCTTTTCCCAATTACCTTCAGTAATTGCAGTAGCTAATAACTAGAACAAAATTCCTTTACTGCACTTTTTGCTTAGTTGATTCCATCTTATCAATTGTGAATCGATAGGTAAACACATGCGAATTATATTTTCATAATAAATTGAGTTTAAATTAGATATCTCATTTCATCCAATATCCATAAATTTTTTACATTGAACAATTGTATGGGATTGTAAATAATGCCTACCACATTTAAGATGGAAGTTAAAGAGAATGTTACTGAAACTTTTTTATTGAAATGCAATTGGGAGACAGCTTTTACTTTACATTTGAAAAGAGGTGAAAACATATAAAACATAATTGAAACCATAACAATTTAATAGAATTAAAATGTTACCAACAAAATTATAATGAATTATTATTACAAATATCAGTGCTTTATATTGAAATTTGTACTTCATTTTGCACTTGCTTCAGGTTTAAGTAATAATTTTTAAAAACTACATTGCATATGAAGAAACTCAGGAAATTATTGTATTGAAAAATAACTAATAGTATAATGTTAATTATTTGTCTTTCGAAAGTGTATTAAATTTTAGTTATTTTTCAAGTGTGCATAGAATTGTAAATTTCTAGAAGTGTTTATGGGTAATTTGATTAGTAGCAGCAATAATGCAGATTTGTAGGACATTGTTCATGAAAAAATTAGACAATAGAACTTAATAAGCACTTATTGAACTAGACTATCTGAACATTCTACTATTGTAACATATAGTTAATTTATATAATCTAGTATCTACTGTTGTTGAGTATTCTGGAATTTAACTTACAATGGACTAAAAAATAAAAAATCCAATGAATATATATAGATGATGATTTTGTTTTGATAAAATGGTATACATATAAATATTAACATAACTTATTTACTATTTATTAAAAATTCCTGAAATCTCTTGTATTAAATAACCTATTTACTAACTATATAAAAAATTTGTAATGTATCAAATGTATGTCTCTTTTAAATTAATTTAAATTTCATTTTAATTTCGACAAATTCTTTTGAAATTACATCATCTACCGAATTATTAGTGTTAATTTCTGTTGAATCTGAATCGGATTTTGATATTTTCGATTCATCAGACGGTTCAACGAGTATATCGTCTGTTTCAATATCGTTGGTCAGATTTTCTTCAGTATTGTTGTGAAGATTTTGTTCACTATTTTCACTATCGTCATCTATGATTGATTTAGACATGTTTTTTTTTACAATTTATAGATATTCGTTAAAATAATGGTTAATAAAGTACAAGCTGGGAGAATCAATTTGACTTATTTCAGGAATACTATTAATCCTTATTGAATTGAATACAACCAAATGAAACTGCTTCAATATATATATATATATATATATATATATATAAACAAATTGAAAAATATCTTTTTGGGGATTGCAGCAAAAGAGGAAAAATACACTCTATTCAATTCTCCAAGCTTCCGTAAATCTTTATTTACATCATCAGGAAACTACAATAAGGAAAGAAAAACATAAATTACAAAAAGTGCTCTAACAAACATTTCTACAACTTACATTGATCGAGATTGCATCATAGATCTTGAATACAGGAAAAGTGTACAACAGCAAGTCATTAGAGAAATAGGTCCAGTCGGCAATACATTTGCCTACTACTGGTTCAAATTTAAAACATTATTAAAAAGTAAAAAGTTAAAACATTAAAAATCGAGAATCCACACACCCACGCGGACTTGTGAGAATAATGGCGGAAACTGAAAATGTCAGGTTAAGTACAACATTCATCATTACTAAATGAATGAAAAGAATCGATCTTTGCAATGACGCGAGACACTGGAACAATCGAATTGAAACTTTCAAGAGAATACCGGGGTGGTACCAAAATTATGGAACTGTTGTGAAATATCACTCCAATGAAATTCTCATTAACGAGAATTAATATGTGATTATTGATGTTATTTATTATTATTATTAATATTATTATGGATCTTTTAATAAAGGGGGAACACCTACCATGATGACAAAAGTAGGAAACTAGTGAGAATTATTAATATTATCATTATTATTATTATTATTGTTATTAATATGAAGACAATTGTGTTTATCAAGCGTAAGGAGGAGGGAGTAGAGTTTACTCAAATTCTGAATGTCAGTCTTCTTATTCATACAACCTTCTTCTTGGAAGATGAAAGCCATTTCCAAAAACAATCTTTTGTTATAACTTCTCTCACGAGAAAGGATTTTAACTCCTTCAAAATCAATGACATGATCCAACGAGGAGACATGATTAGCCAGAGACCATCTTTCAGGATGTAACCTTATATCACTTTTATGGAGGGATACACGGCTAGAAATTTTTTGGGAGGTTTGACCAATATATGAGAGGCCACAACTGTCACAACACAGCTTATAAACAACATTACTACAATCCACGACAGGTATCTTGTCTTTCAAAGGACTATAAATTGACTTAACAATCAAGGAACTCCTGCAGGCGAACCTAACATTCTGTAAGTATTGTGAAAAAATCCTAGTAAGTCTGGGCGTAATTTCCTTTATATAAGGCAGAGAAACCGTTAAAACGGAAGGAATCGTTCTAGAGGCCGAGAGAGGATCCAACTCTGCTGCGTCAATTGATTGTATTGAAGTAGGTGATAAAACAGAAGACGTGTTGAAGATGAACTTTCTTAGTAACTGTTTTGGATAGAAATTGTCCAGGAACAAATTGAAGAGAATATCACGATTCTTATTTCTAAACACAGGGTCAGAGAGGTTCATAACTCTAGCTGTCATTTGTTTAACCAAGTTAACCTTTATGCTAAATTTATGGTAAGAATTGTAGTTGAGATATCTCCCAGAGCTACTTTGTTTTCTATACCAATCAATTATAATCACATTATCAGGAGACCTAGTCCATAAAGTATATAAAAAGGGGACAGCCATGTTAGAGTTTTCTGTTTCGAGAATAAACTGAATGTAAGGATCATAGAAGGTGAAGAGGAGATCTTGGGTGGAGTCCACAGGGCAAGCCAGGATTATATCATATACATATTTCTTGATGAAAGGTACACTGGAAGGAAGTACCGGAAGGACCACGTTCAGCAGATCATCCATTACATAGCACGCTAATATCGGAGAAATACTAGCTCCCATAGGAGTACCAAAAGTCTGTTTGTAAAATTTATTATTAAAAGAGAAGCAGGTAGAACTGAACAGGAATTCAATCAACTCAATGAACCGGTCAATATCAATATTACACACCGCACTAATGGATGGCCAGTGTTTGTGAACTGAACGTATAACTGCTTGTAAATAAACATTGCTAAAAAGTGAAACCACATACAGACTGACCAAAACATAGTTTTGTGGAAGAGTTCTTCTGTTAAATAACTCAAAAAACTGGAAGGAGTCCTTAATGAAATACTCATTCTCATTACTGTATGCCTTAGTCAAGATATCTGTGAGGAAAGAGGCAATAAATTAAGTAGGAGAGTTGATAGAAGCGACAATAGGTCTCACTGTCAAGGTAGGCTTATGAATTTTAGGAAGAGTGTAAAATTTTGCTATGACGGAGTTATAGGAAGTCAATTTTTTCTTCGTGATCTCATCAATCTGTCTCTTATTATATAATCTCTTAACAAGAGTGTTGGATTTGGATTGAATCGTCCTACTGGGATCTCTCGAGAGGGGAACATAGGAATAATCATTGTCGATTATATCTTGAAATAACTTGAGGTAATCCTCCTTTAACATAACAACAGTCACGTTACCCTTATCTGATTTAACAATTAACTCAGGGTGCATTTTCAGGAAACATCTTGCTCCAAACAACAAATTTCGAAAAGGAGATGGATGGCAATCATCTTTATGAGCATGATTAGTGATAACATTAATGGACCTAGCAACAGCAAGACTTCTATTATCAACGTCCGGAATCAGAGAAGAAATGTAATCGATATCAGAAAGGATGGATTTATTTGGTATATCTATACCTAATTGAGGTTCCACACTGAATTTAGGGCCCAACGACAGAAACTTCTCTACATTAGGGGGGATACTCACATTAGAAAGCTTCTTAATCCAAGAGGGCTTTGTCTTAAGAAATGTACCGTACCACTCATCTCTCAAGTTATTAAATTTATTTATGTTTTTTCTTTTAATATTATGAAAAGATCTATTATAGTGTCTCAATTGTTTATGAATGAAATTATTGCAAATGAATTCATTTGTGTTATTCATTATATCAATTTTCAAATTATAGAGATTATTTTCAAGAGTAACAATCAACTTTTGATTAACATTGATTTCAATATTTAACAATTTGTATCCTAACCTGTTAAGTAAACTCCTAGTCATGTGTGTGTGTGTGTTTATCTTGTCTGTAAATTAAATTTTCAATAGGAATGGTCGAGTGTATGATATGACCAGGTAAAACGCCTGCTTTTCTACATTTTAGCAGGAAAATCCTTCTATTACGTTCCTTTGCCAACTTCATCTTAGTTTTAGACCATCTCTTCAACAACCCAACTGCATATATCCCATAAGTGGACTGAATATCATTGAAAAACTCCATCTTGCATAATGCTGAAAAGCGAAAACCGCCGTGATCGTTGCTGATCAATTAGAACACAAATTGAACAATTTTTTTGGGGATTGCAGCAAAAGAGGAAAAATACACTCTATTCAATTCTCCAAGCTTTCGTAAATCTTTATTTACATCATCAGCGAACTACAATAAGGAAAAAGAACATAAATTACAAAAAGTGTTCTTACAAACATTTCTACAACTCACATTGATCGAGATTGCATCATAGATCTTGAATACAGGAAAAGTGTACAACAGCAAGTCATTAGAGAAATAGGTCCAGTCTGCAATACATTTGCCTACTACTGGTTCAAATTTAAAACATTATTAAAAAGTAAAACTTAAAACATTGAAAATCGAGAATCCACACACCCACGCGGACTTGTGAGAATAATGGCGGAAACTGAAAATGTCAGGTTAAGTACAACATTCATCATTACTAAATGAATGAAAAGAATCGATCTTTGCAATGACGCGAGACACTGAAACAATCGAATTGAAACTTTCAAGAGAATACCGGGGTGGTACCAAAATTATGGAACTGTTGTGAAATATCACTCCAATGAAATTCTCATTAACGAGAACTAATATGTGATTATTGATGTTATTTATTATTAATATTATTATGGATCTTTTAATGAAGGGGGAACACCTACCATGATGACACAAGTAGGAAACTAGTGAGAATTATTAATATTATCATTATTATTATTATTATTGTTATTAATATGAAGACAATTGTGTTTATCACGCGTAAGGAGGAGGGAGTAAAGATTACTCAAATTCTGAATGTCAGTCTTCTTCTTTATACAACCTTCTTCTTGGAAGATGAAAGCCATTTCCAAAAACAATCTTTTGTTATAACTTCTCTCACGAGAAAGGATTTTAACTCCTTCAAAATCAATGACATGATCCAACGAGGAGACATGATTAGCCAGAGAACATATTTCAGGATGTAACCTTATATCACTTTTATGGAGGGATACACGGCTAGAAATTTTTTGGGAGGTTTGACCAATATATGAGAGACCACAACTGTTACAACACAGCTTATAAACAACATTACTACAATCCACGACAGGTATCTTGTCTTTCAAAGGACTATAAATTGACTCAACAATCAAGGAACTCCTACAGGCAAACCTAACATTCTGTAAGTATTGTGAAAAAACCCTAGTAAGTCTGGGCGTAATTTCGTTTATATAAGGCAGAGAAAACGTTAAAACGGAGGGAATCGTTCTAGAGGACGAGATAGGATCCAACTCAGCTGCACCTGCTGCGTCAATTGATTGTATTGAAGTATGTGATAAAACAGAAGAGGTGTTGAAGATGATCTTTCTTAGCAACTGTTTTGGATAGGAATTGTCCAGGAACAAATTGAAGAGAATATCACGATTCTTATTTCTAAACACAGGGTCAGAGAGGTTCATAACTCTAGCTGTCATTTGTTTAACCAAGTTAACCTTTATGCTGAATTTATGGTAAGAATTGTAGTTGAGATATCTCCCAGAGCTACTTTGTTTTCTATACCAATCAATTATAATCACATTATCAGTAGACCTAGTCCATAAAGTATCTAAAAAGGGGACAGCCATGTTAGAGTTTTCTGTTTCGAGAGTTAACTGAATGTAGGGATCATAGCTATTAAAGGTGAAGAGGAGATCTTGGGTGGAGTCCACAGGGCAAGCCAGGATTATATCATCTACATATTTCTTGATGAAAGGTACACTGAAAGGAAGTACCGGAAGGACCACGTCCAACAGATCATCCATTACATAGCACGCTAATATCGGAGAAATACTAGCTCCCATAGGAGTACCAAAAGTCTGTTTGTAAAATTTATTATTAAAAGAAAAGCAGGTAGAGCTGAACAGGAATTCAATCAACTCAATGAACAAGTCAATATCAATATTACACACCGCACTAATGGATGGCCAGTGTTTGTGAACTGAACGTATAACTGCTTGTAAATAAACATTGCTAAAAAGTGAAACCACATCCAGACTGATCAAAACATAGTTTTATGGAAGAGTTCTTCTGTTAAATACCTCAAAAACCTGGAAGGAGTCCTTAGTGAAATACTCATTCTCATTACTGTATGCCTTAGTCAAGATAGCTGTGAGGAAAGAGGAAAATTCATAAGCCTACCTTGACAATGAGACCTATTGTCGCTTCTATCAACTCTCCTACTGAATTTATTGCCTCTTTCCTCACAGATATCTTGACTAAGGCATACAGTAATGAGAATGAGTATTTCATTAAGGACTTCTTCCAGGTTTTTGAGTTATTTAACAGAAGAACTCTTCCACAAAACTACGTTTTGGTCAGTCTGGATGTGGTTTCACTTTTTAGCAATGTTTATTTACAAGCAGTTATACGTTCAGTTCACAAACACTGGCCATCCATTAGTGCGGTGTGTAATATTGATATTGACATGTTCATTGAGTTGATTGAATTCCTGTTCAGTTCTACCTGCTTTTCTTTTAATAATAAATTTTACAAACAGACTTCTTGTACTCCTATGGGACCTAGTATTTCTCCGATATTAGCGTGCTATGTAATGGATGATCTGTTGGACGTGGTCCTTCCGGTACTTCTTTTCAGTGTACCTTTCATCAAGAAATATGTAGATGATATAATCCTGGCTTGCCCTGTGGACTCCACCCAAGATCTCCTTTTCACCTTCAATAGCTATGATCCTTACATTCAGTTTACTCTAGAAACAGAAAACTCTAACATGGCTGTCCCCTTTTTAGATACTTTATGGACTAGGTCTCCTGATAATGTGATTATAATTGATTGGTATAGAAAACAAAGTAGCTCTGGGAGATATCTCAACTACAATTCTTACCATAAATTTAGGATAAAGGTTAACTTGGTTAAACAAATGACAGCTAGAGTTATGAACCTCTCTGACCCTGTGTTTAGAAATAAGAATCGTGATATCCTCTTCAATTTGTTCCTGGACAACTCCTATCCAAAACAGTTACTAAGAAAGATCATCTTCAACACGTCTTCTGTTTTATCACATACTTCAATACAATCAATTGACGCAGCAGGTGCAGCTGAGTTGGATCCTCTCTCGGCCTCTAGAACGATTCCTTCCGTTTTAACGGTTTCTCTGCCTCATATAAAGGAAATTACGCCCAGACTTACTAGGATTTTTTCACAATACTTACAGAATGTTAGGTTTGCCTGCAGGAGTTCCTTGATTGTTAAGTCAATTTATAGTCCTTTGAAAGACAAGATACCTGTCGTGGATTGTAGTAATGTTGTTTATAAGCTGTGTTGTAACAGTTGTGGCCTCTCATATATTGGTCAAACCTCCCAAAAAATTTCTAGCCGTGTATCCCTCCATAAAAGTGATATAAGGTTACATCCTGAAAGATGTTCTCTGGCTAATCATGTCTCCTCGTTGGATCATGTCATTGATTTTGAAGGAGTTAAAATCCTTTCTCGTGAGAGAAGTTATAACAAAAGATTGTTTTTGGAAATGGCTTTCAACTTCCAAGAAGAAGGTTGTATGAATAAGAAGACTGACATTCAGAATTTGAGTAATCTCTACTCCCTCCTCCTTACGCGTGATAAACACAATTGTCTTCATATTAATAACAATAATAATAATAATAGTAATGATAATATTAATAATTCTCACTAGTTTCCTACTTGTGTCATCATGGTAGGTGTTCCCCCTTTATTAAAAGATCCATAATAATATTAATAATAATAATTTATAACATCAATAATCACATATTAATTCTCGTTAATGTGAATTTCATTGGAGTGATATTTCACAACAGTTCCATAATTTTGGTACCACCCCGGTATTCTCTTGAAAGTTTCAATGCGATTGTTCCGGTGTCTCGCGTCATTGCAAAGATCGATTCTTTTCATTCATTTAGTAATGATGAATGTTGTACTTAACCTGACATTTTCAGTTTCCGTCATTATTCTCACAAGTCCGCGTGGGTGTGTGGATTCTTGATTTTCAATGTTTCAACTTTTTACTTTTTAATAATGTTTCAAATTTGAACCAGTAGTAGGCAAATGTATTACCGACTGGACCTATTTCTCTAATGACTTGCTGTTGTACACTTTTCCTGTATTCAAGATCTATGATGCAATCTCGATCAATGTAAGTTGTAGAAATGTTTGTAAGAACACTTTTTGTATTTTTGTTTTTCTTTCCTCATTGTAGTTCCCTGATGATGTAAATAAAGATTTACGAAAGCTTGGAGAATTGAATAGAGTGTATTTTTCCTCTTTTGCTGCAATCCCCAAAAAGATATTTTTCAATTTGTGCTCTAATTGATCAGCAACGATCACGGCGTCTTTCGCTTTTCAGCTATATATATATATATATATATATATATATATATATATATATATATATATATATATATATGTATGTAACCTTTTGACTTTTACAATAGGATACAGCATCTTTTAAATCTACAAACATCATTATTAATGACTCGCTCAAATGCAAGTGAACAAGCCATTTTAGGTAACTATTTTAGGAATTTAGCACTAAGAGTACTATTGCGCGGTTTAAAGGAACCTCTCGGTACACTACTGCGTACTAAGAATCCTAGCGATCTAAACTCAGCTTTAAATGTTCTAACGAATGACTTTCAAGTTTATTTAAGTAATAATAATAACAATACACATCCAAAAAATTCATTTAATAAGCCTAAGTCACAATTTAATGTTACATCACATAACAAAAATAATTATCCTAATAATAATCAAACGGTAAGCTGACCGAATTTACAACATAATTATCAACCACAATTTAATAGAAATTTCAACAATGAAAATTATTTACCTAGTACAAGTAGAGATACAAATTTTCAGAATAGAAATACTAATGTTTTCAAACCTAATAGAAATTATCAAATTCAAAAACCTACTCCAATGAGTATATCTACTTCTAATACGTACAATAAACTCAATGTACAGAATAAAAATAATGGCCAAAATCAATCGCATTTCGTAGGTAATAGAAAAAAATTTATTCCGGAAGAAATGCATAATATGGACGATACTGAACGTCACACTGATGCTGAAGATTGTTTTTTAGACGAAATTGCCTCGGAAGAGACAGACACGTAGAAATGTTTAATTTTACGAATTATGAAAGTGAATTACCGTACATAGTATTTCCTGAACAAAATTTGAAAGTAATGATTGACACGGGTAGTACAAAATCTTTTGTAACACCTGAAATTGCAAAGAAATATTTTTCAAAATAGACTATGAAAAAATCTTTCAAAGTTACTTCTGCTTTAGGCTCAAGTCAGCAAAATTATTGTACAGTAATTCCATCTTCAAAGATATTTAAAATGAAAAATAAAATGAACTTAGAATATTGTATATTTAAATTTCACAATCATTTCGATTGCTTATTAGGTTTAGATAATCTGAGAAAATTGAATGCAACTATTGATTTAGTAAATAATGTTTTAATTACGCCTTATAGTGAAATAAAAATAAATTATTTTCAAATCAGAAGCGAGAACACGAATTGTATAGTAGTGCCTCCGCGAACTGAACAAATAATTAAATTGAATATTGATAATATTAATAATGGCGATATAATTATACCTTATACAAAAATCGGAAAATTAGAAATTCCTGAATGTCTTACAAAAGCGGAAAATAGTCAAGCTGTATGCACTATTGTAAATCCGTCTGAGTCATATTTTAAAGTAGATTTAAGTGCTCCTTTAGAGGTTGAACAGTTCGACGAATACGAACAAACCTTGAGCCCTAATTTTAATGCTATTTATGCAGAAAAATTCAAATTTGATATTAATAAAGTTCGAACAGAACATATGAATTCTGAAGAACGCAACGCTATTCTTAAATTAATTAAAGAATATTCTGACATTTTTCATGTTGATGGTTATCAACTAACTTTTACTAGTAAAATCAAGCATCAAATAAAAACTACAAATGATGTACCTATCTATACTAAATCGTATAGATATCCAGAAGTATATAAAAAAGAAGTCCAAAATCAAATACAGAGTATGTTAGACCAAAATATCATAAGAGCCTCCTCCTCACCGTACTGGAGTAGTATCAGGATTGTTCCAAAAAAATTGGACTCTACAGGTAAACAAAAATTCAGAGTCGTCGTAGACTATCGCAAGCTTAACGAAATAACTATTGGAGATAGATATCCATTACCAAACATAATTGATCTATTGGATAAATTAGGACGTTGCCAATACTTCACTACCTTGGATCTTGCCTCCGGATTTCACCAAATTGAGATGGCTGCAGAAGATATACCCAAAACGGCTTTTACTACTGAAAATGGCCACTGGGAATTTTTGAGAATGCCATTCGGACTAAAGGGAGCTCCAGCAACTTTTCAAAGAGTGATGGACAACATTTTAAGAGATATCCAAAACGAAAAATGTTTAGTTTGTCTTGACGATATCATTATATTTAGTACAAGCTTGCAAGAACATATAAATAATTTAAAAGAAGTATTCAAAAGGTTACGCGAATCGAATTTTAAAATACAAATTGACAAATCCGAATTTTTGAGGAAAGAAGTAGCTTATTTGGGACATACTGTTACCCCTGAAGGTGTAAAACCAAATCCCGATAAAATAAGTGCTATTCAAAAATTTCCCATACCAAAAACTAGTAAAGAAATTAAAGCTTTTCTCGGACTTCTTGGATATTATAGAAAATTCATTAAAGATTTTTCAAAACTGACTAAACCTTTAACTAATCGTCTTAAGGAAAATGCAGTAATTAACATAGAAGATCCTGATTATATTAATGGTTTTGTTACTTGTAAAAATATGTTATTAAATGATCCTATTTTACAATACCCGGACTTTTCTCGTCCATTTAATCTCACAACAGACGCAAGCAATTTTGCTCTAGGCGCTGTTCTCAGCCAAGGGAAAATCGGAACCGATTTACCTGTGGCATATGCTAGCAGAACACTTAATGATTCTGAAGTAAATTATTCAACAAATGAGAAGGAACTCCTTGCAATTGTTTGGGCTGTAAAATATTTCCGCTCATATCTTTTCGGAAGAAAATTCACTATAGTAACAGATCATAAACCACTTCAATGGTTATTTCCTTTGAAGGAACCCAATTCTAAATTAGTTAGATGGCGGTTGAAACTCGAAGAATACGACTATGATATAGTGTACAAGAAAGGTGCATTGAACACTAATAGTGACTGTTTATCACAAATCCAGCTAAATATGAATGAAGTAAATTCTTTGGATAATCCTCCCAGAAAATTATCAGTTTATATGGAAAGATTTAATGACTCACTTTCGAATAATACTAAAAATAAAAATGTAGAATCCGAATCACTTATTGTAGAAGCTGAAGATTTTAATGACGAAATTGATGACGATAATAATACTATTCACACTAACATAGAAAATCCTATTGCAGGAATACCTATTTCGGAATCTGCAGTAAATGTGGGAAAAAATCAAATTATAATCTCTGAAGTAAATTTTGAACCAGCTATACCAACTATAATTAAATTATATGAAACTAAGCAAAGAATTCTAGTACAATTCTCTAAAAATAACTTTGAACCAGACGTAATAAATTTTGTGAAAGGATATGTAGCACCAAAAGTGAAATATCAAATTTATTTTGAAGATCCCTTATACGAAAAATTCAGCACTGTTATACAAACATATTTAAAAAATTCACACATTTCATTTATCAAATGTAATAAAAAATTAATGGACATCCCTCTAAATGAAATCAAAGAAATAATACAGAACTATCATGAAAGTAAACGAAATCATAGAGGATTAGATGAAACCGAAAATAATATAAAATCTCGATACTATTGGCCTAATCAAAGATCTTCTGTTCAAACGTACATTAACGAATGCGATATATGTCAAATAACAAAATATGATCGCAAACCCGTAAAACCATATTTTAATATTACCCCAACAGCTATTAAACCATTTCAAATAATACATTTAGATACTATTACTTTAGAAAATACGAAATTTCTAACTATTATAGATATTGATTTATCGAAACAATTGTCAATTTTTTAGAATTTTCAATAACTTGTATTATATTGTGGAATTAACTAGAGACCTTGAGTTTCATTTAAAAACACTAATATGAGCATATTCCACGAAGTAAGGGTCGAGACAGTCAATTTCATATTATAGACTCATTTTCAAAATACGGGCAGTTGTATAAATTGAACTCAGCCCAAGGTATAGAGATAGTTAATAATTTAATTAGATATTTCACCCATCATTGTATACCGGAACAAATAATATCCGATAGCGGAACAGAATTAAAAAATAGTTTAGTAAAAGATTTATTAGAAACTCATAAAATTCAAATTCATTTTATCAGTTCACAACATTCTGAAGCAAACGGCATTGCCGATCGATTTCATTCAACAATTATTGAACAAATTAGACTTCTAAATAATCAGAACGAATTTAAAATAGAACCTATTGAAATGAAAGTAAATTATGCTCTTTTGGCATATAATAATAGTATTCACTCTGTAACGAAACTAAAACCAAACGAAATTATTACAGGCCATTTAGAGAATAACTCTTCTTTTGATTTAGATATTGATCGACAATTAGTAAATAATTATATTCATAATCACAAAGAAAAAATGAAATTACTTTATTCTAAAATAAATAAATCATTGCAAGAAACTAAAGATGAAGTTATTTCAAAAGCTAATGAAAGTAGAGAAGATCTTCCAGACCCTCTACCTACAAAAGTGTTTGTCCAAAATAAGCAGATTGAAAGTAAGACAAAAAATAAATATCAACCGAAAAAAATAAAATCCGTAAACAGAAAAAATAAAACTGCGAAAATTGTAACACGTCATTTTAATACCACTGAAGATATTCATATTTCAAATATAAAACGACCTAAGCAGAAACCTTATACTTTTATTACAAATTCTTCTCATTCGGACAAACAAGAATAGAAATAAAAGACATCACTAATAACCTAGGAATTCTACCAATAAATCTTGGACCGGCAAAACTACAAAAATCAAGTCATACATTTGTACATTTCTATAACTTAAGTCCGTTACTGGAAGAATATAATTCTTTAAATAAACACTTTGAAAATATCACAGAAATAGTACATATTTCGTACAACAAACGGAAAATATAGTTAATCAGATTTATATGTTAAGAGTAATATAGAAGAAAAATTTGAAGATTTAAATATTCATTCAATAACAAACAGAAACAAAAGAGGCTTAATAAATGGACTTGGATCTATAATAAAAGCCATAACCGGCAACCTTGATTCTCTAGACGAAGGAAAAATAAATATAATCTTAGAGCATTTAAAACAAAATCAAGCTAATCTTCAAAGTTAAATTCAAATGCAGTACAGCGTTAGCGAACAAATAATAAATAACTTCAATAAAACTATTCAAAATAATGAAATATTGCTCAAATCGAAATTATTAGACATAAAATATATGCTTGACCTTCAAGTGCAATATAAGAATCTTATTTATCTCAAAGATATGTTGAATGAAGTTTTAATTATTTATAATGTTATATTAGATGTAATAGAAACTGTAGAGAATTTCTGGACATTCTGCAAACTAAAGACAATGCACCCTAGTATAATTAAACCAAAAGAATTATTTACAGAGTTGCAAAAAATATCTTCGTATTATAAATTACAATTACCGTTGGAATTATAATACGAGAATATTTTAAACTTTGAATCAATTTTAGATGAAACATGTAGAGTAAGTAAAAATAGAATAGAATTTTTTTTATCGATTCCTATAGATTTTAATATTGAGTTTGAATTATTTTACTTATTACTCATACCTACTAAGTTAGAATCAGAATTCGTAATAATAATACCAAATTCAAAGTATTTGCTAAGATCTGATACACAGATAAAACCTCTAAACGATATTTGTACAAGAAGTGAAAATTTTCAATGTGCTTCACACCTTCAAGATAATAATAAACAGTTATGTGAAGAACAAATACTATTAAAGGAAAACTCTACTAACTGCGAATACACTAAAATCAAAATTATTGAAAATTATTTCGAAATTATACCAGAAATAAACCAATACCTAGTAGTATTTCCAGAAGAAGAAAAATTGATAATTATAAGCTACAATTTAAAAAGTTTGTTATTGATGGAATAGTCAAGAATCGTGGGATAACAGTGCTTTGTTTGCCGCCATACCATTGTGAATTAAATGCGATAGAGTTAATATGGGCCCAAATGAAAGGTTATGTAGCTAGACATAATAAAACATTTAAAATGAAAGATGTTCGTGAACTCATTAAGTACTCATTGACAACAATAACTGAAGAGAACTGGAGAGATGCTGTGAATCATGGTATTAAAGACGAAGAGAAAATGTGGGTTTTAGATAACCTCATAGAACAAACTATAGAACCGATAGTGATCTCTCTCGACGAGTGTTCGGATAATTCTTGTTTGGCCAGCGAAGAGGATGATACTATAGATTGAATTTTATATTTCCTATAAATGGTATGTTTACTTTACTTAATATACATTAATTCATTGTCAATAAATTTGAATTATAAGAATTAAACTATATTTTCTTTAATTAATTTGATTTAATAAAAATGAAAATGTAACTTGTTAATAGGCCTAAACGAATGAATTTTATTTCAACTGTAATGTTGACCGAGTCTAATTAAAAAAGCAAAATGAACTAATATCGTAATCTCCGCCACTGCCGCACTGTTTATCCTTTTGCTGGCATTGTTCAGTTTTATTCCCATATTGTATTTTGAGCTGAAACCAGGATGTACAGATAACTAATATAGACACCTACTTGTTTTGCATTAGAATTTTAGTATTTACTTGTAAAATTCTTAGGATCACTCTGTAAGAGATAATTTTCTATTTGAATATTTAATGAGGCTACTGTGCTGTCAGACATTAAGAAATAGACTATAAAAAATATATATAAGAAAAAACATACGACAAAAACACGCTAATTAATACACTTTACCAATAAAATCAAAAACCGTCAACCTTGCACATAAAACAACTTCAACTGAAAATCGAGATAAGGTACATATGGACAATTTGAAACGTCCCCGGAAAAAACCTTAAAAAATGAAATTTATGTACGATACTTTTACACAACTTTCACACGTAATATTGAGACAATAATTTAGAATGTAAAATTTTGCTTTATTTCAGATTATCTGGAACTATGGAACTCCAGGATAAAATAACAATTAGAAATCTAGTTAACAATCCCGAGTTGCTACCCTTTAAGTTAGGAATCGTAAAAATTGAATTGTACAGTATGGACTATTATGATTTGAACCCAATTATATTAGGAATAAATAAATTACAAATTCCAGCCTCAAAAATTAGGGCCTTTGCTGATCAAAACATCAATACGCTAATGATCTCTCAAATTACTGAAAATTGCTTGACTTCACAGAAACCAAGATTAACAATAAGCTAGTAAAAATATTACCCCATCCTTCAAGAACAAAAAGTGGCCTTATACACGGCATAGGATCAATTTTTAAATCTATCACTGGAAATTAAGATTTTAATGATGGAGAAAGATTTGAAACTCTCATCAAATAATTACAAAATAACCAATATAATTTAGCTAGTAGTATAAGAAATCAAAATTCATTATCAGTCTCACTCATTGAAAATTGATTAGAACCATTGAACAAATAACCAATAACGAACAAATTTTGGAAACAAAAATTAAATTTATCAATAATTTAATCCACAGACAAGCAGATTACGAATATTATGCACATATTAAGATGGCTATTAGCTTAATAATAGATCTGTATGAATTGATTAATTCGGTTTTGAACGATATCGAAAATTCGATTACATTTGCTAAACGTCAAGTGATGTATCCAAGCATAATTAAAACTTCTGATTTATTTAAACAAATAAAGAATTTGGAAAAAATATTTACAAAAAACGAATTATTTAAAATTGATTGCTACATACTAATAAACTTACATATATCTTAAATATTCCAATAACATATATCAAAGTTTTTGATTACTACTATTTATTTTCCAATACTGGAAGGGAGTCAGTTTAAGGTGATAATACCTCAGAATGAATTTTTAATTACAAATGGTGTCAACATCGCTTATTTAAGCAAACCATCGAAAGAGATTTTACCTCAGCAGTATGTCTGCCCGAGAATAGACCTGCAGGAAATTCCAGAAGAAAGGCCTTGTGAAATAAACTTACTTGAAATGAAACGCACTTCAACCTGCGTGAAAACCAAATTTCAATTGTCGAAGCCATTTCTGAAACAATTAAAAAATACTGGTTGTACATAATTCCATTACAGGACAACAAATTTCAAATGTCCAAATCATGAGGAAACCAAGTATCTTACAGCTGGTGCTTATATTTTAGAAATTCCTTTGAGATGCCAAGTCGTAGCTCATCACAAAGTCATAAATAACCAACAACTCTATAGTAGCTTTAGCCAGCCAATACTACTATAAGATCTAGATAACAGTAACTTTCGCCCAACCACATCAAAACTGAACTTTCATTTGGAGGAAGCAGAACTAGACGATCTTCAACCGCTAAAAAGTAAATTTATAGAAAATCAACCTCAATTAACATTTGAACAAGTCTCAAAAACCCCCAGCTTATGGACCTTATTAATTTATTTATTGTTAATTTTTATTTTTGTATTCTGTATATATAAAAAATGTGCATCGAAGTATTGCAGAGCTACAAAGAAACCATCCCAGGTGGACCACTCAACCGTTCATTTCCTCGCTAGTTACGTAAGTTGAATTTACGAGAGGAGGAATTATATCAACAATTCCCATGGAAACCGATGAGTTGCTGTTCCACGGTGTGAGACGAAGATCCCGTAATCAGGATAAATATTCTATATAAAATTACTTGTTTGCAAATTAAAAGTCAGTCAGTTACTATATTTCATGTTGTTATATCGTATTTATAGAATTATCATTTTTGTATAATAAACTGTATTTTAAGTTGATAATTTGAAAGTCACGACTCTTGCAATTTGAATCAATGCAATTAAATATATAGATCTGTATTTGAAAAAGAAAAGTTGTATATAATCTTTATTCACATAGAGTTTGCCGCAAACAATTTTCAGTTCTAATACAAAAGCGGCAAGGTTTTCAATATGTATCCTACAGAATAATTCACGTTATACATCCAAAGAAAATATCTTTTACTTTTTAGCGCTTTTGAATAAAAGCTTGCCTTTTAAAAGTCTTTCCATTATTTTAATTTGTGTTCATTAGTATACTCATTAAACTATGCATTTCTGTTACAGCATCGTTATTATGAGGTCATTTTCTTGTGAGTTTAGAGCTATTATTATGATTAACTGGTCTGCTATCGTGGTGCCACGATATTTAATTTCGACAATCCCCGGCAAAATTCGTAACCTCAATCCACACATACAAAAGTTGAACACAACTGGACCCCAAATCTCTCCGCCGTTTTGTAGCTGCCATCTTGAATTTATGCATTTTGACATAAAATTTATCATCTTCTGTCCCGAAAAACTCCACATGCCAATTTTTTAATCGAATCAGACCATTACCACATAGCTCGTCCTCCATCTTGCAGCTGCCAACTTGGAGTCAAGAATTTCAATGAAGAATTCAGAGTCTCTGACCCCAAAAACCCCAACCTATCAATTTTGAATTGAATCGGACCATAATCACAAATTTTGTCCGCCATATTGAATTTAAGGATTTTGGCAAAGAACTTATAATCCCCGACCACACAAACTACCAAACTCTAGTTTTGAATAGGAACGGTAGATAATCACGTCGGTAGTCCGTCATCTTGAAGCCACCATTTTTTTTTCTCTAACAAAAATTTCATAATGCATTGTCACCGGAATTATTAACAATAACAAGTCAAACTAAGTAAAAGCTTGTAGTAAATCTGAAATAAAATAAATCAGCCAACCGACAAAAAAAGGTCGCGTCTGCCACGAAGAAATTGCCACCTGATACTTGTTCATACGTAGAACCATAGTGGTCTAGATGACAGCGGCCCACAAACTTATTTTTCCACAAAAAGCTTTTATTTTGTTAGCTAAAATCAATACGTTTGTACTCTTCCCTTGCAACGATTGATTTAAATCGTTAAATTTTTCGAAAATATCCGAAAGATAGCCAACTGTTGCCAGCCAATTTTCATTCAAGAAATATTCCGCTAGCTTTGGTTACCGTTCAAGTAGAAATATTCTGATTTCATCTTTGAGATCAAATACACGTCGGAGTATTTTTCCTCGCGATAATCACCTGACCTCCGTATGTAACAGTACATTTTCGTATTCTGATCCCATTTCACGACACATTATTTTGAAAAGGCGACTGTTTAATGCGCGAGCTTTAATAAAATTTATTATTTTTACGACTTGTTCCAACACTTTATTTACATCTGGTTGCAAATGTTTTGCTGCAAGGGCTTCACGGTGAATCATACAGTGAACAAAGCCTACATCAGTGCTTTCATCCAGCTGAATAGAATAATAGGGACTCCCTTTCACGCGATCTATAAGTTGTATTTTGATATCATCAGCAAGTAGATTGATACGACGATGAACAGTGTCACTTGATAGTGGAATTGTTTCCAGTACATTGGCAGACTTTTCTCCTTGCATGATCGAAACCATTTTCATTGCAGCTGGCAAAATGAGCGTCTCGCCAATGTTGTGAGATTTTTTTAGTTTTCGCAATCAAAAAGGAAACCACGAAAGATGCTTGTAACGCTTTTTGGTTAATTGTTGTGTATTTTTGGAAATCAACCTGCTGTGACGTTAGTTTGGTGGCAAGTCGTTTAAAATGAGATTCATCTTTATTCTTTAACTGTGGATGCTTAGTTTCTAGGTGCCTTATCAGTTTGGCCGGCTTCATGCTCTCATTTGCCAAAACCTCCGAACAAACAACGCACTGTGGACGTTGTTCAAAATTCACTGTGAATTTAACACCGAACTGGATGTACGATTCTTTAAAAATGCGTTGACGCTTCCTAGTTGTCTCCGATGAAGCTGTTGCTTGTTTAGTTGAAGTTGAAGCGTCACTCTCTGTATCGATGTGTAAGGTAGATGTGGCTGTTGAACTACAATCATCGCTGTTATGACTAATAGTTATAGTAGTGGAGCTGCTCTGCTGTCATCGATAGTAATAACACTACTAGTACTTGAAGTGGCGGCATTGTTTTCACGACGTATATTACTCGTAACAGTAGTTGTCATTGTAGAATCTGAGGCGACACTGTTGTCAAGAGCTACGTGTGTAATTCTTTTGATTTCTGATGCGGTATTAGGACTTCCGCCACCTGCATCTTTAGATGTGCGTTTTATTAGCAACTTATCCATTGTTAACTGCAATATTAAATACGTAATAATAAATAAAAAATGTATTCCAAACGATTAATATCAGATTTTTGGACATGTGCTCGCGTGGTAACAGGATTTACTTCAAATTTATTTTCAACGAAGCACAAATACACAAGCAAAAAAATACATAAGTGAAGCGTAAAAATTATTTTTATTGACAGTTGCTGAGTTCACTTGCCCGATAAATGAGTTATTTATAATAAAACATAAATTTTATTTCATAAAATATTGGGCCATTAATAAAATAATATGTATAATGAATTATAATTTAAAAGTACAGAAGTTATAAATTCGCGCTGGTTTTGTTATTGAACCCACGCGCCCAACATGGCTGCGCCGCGATGACGCATCACTTTATTATCTAAGTATGAGTGCACAGTTACTTACCGTGTGCGTGGTTATCCACGAGAACACTAATCTTCTAAAAAAAACTTTCTACAGAAGTGATCTTTCGTGTTTTGACATCAATTTAGTATGTATTTGCAATCGACAAAGTGGCGATGAGTATGCACGTGCGGATAGAACTGACTGAACAGACATACTGAACAAAGAAAGAGAGATCGTGGTGGTGGCGCGGGCGCGGGCGTGGGAGCGGTGAGGTTGTGACGGGCGGGACTGGACGGGTCGTACAGTCGTAATTCGTAATTATTTTTGATTTTCTCCGTTTTAAGGACATTGTGTAATTGTGTATGTAAAGAGATGTTATATTTTATGCACAAACCTTAATAAAATACGATAAGTACAGGACCTTGTTGACTTTTTTGGTGACCCCATAAATATCTTTCGCGACCCCACATGGGGTCGCGACCCTAGGGTTGCGGACCACTGGTCTAGAATACCATTGGATCTTTATTAGCGTTCACCCATAGATATTATAACCTAACATGGATGTGCCTTAGAAAGAGACACCATGGGACCAGAGCAACCAGACAAATATAGATATAGTGGAGTGGCAAAAAAAACGCCAAAGAATTGTGAATTGTGAGTTGTGGATTATTTTGTACTCCTTAACTGATAAATTAATATCGCGGATTCAAAATATATTCGTGTGTACGACAATATATTGAATATAAAACTAGATTTAGTAAGGAAAGTGAAATAAAATTTCACAAGTAAGTACATAATTATTTATCAAATTTGAGAATTTACTTAATTACATTTTGCAACTTAATTATTTCGACGCTCACGTGGAGGTTTTAACAATAATCCCACTTGTAAGCAGTTTGAAGGAGGGATTACTTATTCACTTGCTTATTCACTCACAAATAAAAACTTCTGATAGTGCCAATTGTGTGACTCAGGATGAAACCAGTATTTTGAATGTCGCTACGACATATAAAAGTAGTAATCATTTAGATACATTAACCCTAGACCGTTATCGATATTTAATCATATGTTACCGGTATCGATACGTAAATTTTACGCAAAATACTTTTTATGGCATTTGAGTATCTAAATCTTAACCTTAACTAATGAAACACAATTGGTCATTGAAAAAACACCACGCCATATTTAGTAAATTGTAAAAAATACACATTAGCCATCTTTTGGGTTTACGATTACAGTTCATGTTTTGACACATTTGGTCAAATGTGTCAACAGCACCCTTCGTGGAATTGTATGTATGTATTATTTCTGGTTTGTGTGTTGTTTTATTTACAGTTCCCGTTTCATGCATGGTTGACAGTAAGAGCACATATTTGTTAGCTTTGGGCTTATATGATACTAGAGTCGCTTTTTCATTGTATGCGAATAAGGAAGTATGTACCCTTCTATCTTTATCTATTTCTATAAATTCTTTTGGAACCTCTTTTTTGTTTTTCCTTAGAGTGTCAACTACAGTTAGTTTATAAGGATTAGTCAATAACTTTTCAGCCAAAGGAATATTGGTAAACCAATTATCCATGGTAACATTCCTGTTTGTTCCGTGGATTGATTTGGTCAATGTTTCAACATAATAATCTGCAAATGGCAATCCATTTGTTTTTGTGGATTTTCCGACATAAGGAGATGCATCTACTAGATATTTCGTAGATACATCACATAACAGAACAAGTTTCAGGCCATATTTAGCTGGTTTGTTTGGTATGTACATACGAAACGCACAGTGACCCCGAAATCCTACTAGCTGTTCGTCGATAGTTACATATGAACCTGGTTTGTACGAGCTTCTACATGTCTCTGTAAACTTATTCCAAATGACTTCTATTGGTGCAAATCTAGATTCTTGTCTTCTTTCCTCGCGTGTATTAGCGTCATCAAAACGTAAGCAGGCTGTCAAAAACTCAAAACGCTTTTGAGTCATTGTTGCTTTATATAGAGTACCACAAAAGGTGGTATTGAACATGGTGTCGGTCGCCAAGTGATTATCTTTCAAAACTCCAGCCAAAATATATAATCCAAGTAATGCTTTTAGTTCTTCCAAACTTGTTTCGGGAATACACGCTAGTTCCTTATCGTAATTTTGACTTGCTGAGCGAATATTTTGATTAGTGTATTCCACTATTATATTCAACGTATCATCCGAGAAAAATATTTGAAATGCGCGTACTGGATCAAGTATATTTCGCAATTCCGGCGAAGGTCCTGGTTCTAGATATATAATATTTTTCGAAGAGGTCTTGCGTTTCTCCGTGCCGGTTGGTTTGGAAAACTACTGGTAGCCATTTTTTCCATACAACTTGTCTTTAGCTGGGGTTACCACAAAGCAAGTTCTTCATTGGCAGGATCAGTCTGAAAAATAATAAGGCAATAAAAATGCTTATACCTCACACGTATATAATATAACTTACCTGAACACTTGTTATTTCTTGTAAAGTTGTATCATCTTCTGATCTATTTCCGGGTCCTGACAAAGTTTTCCTTTCTTCTGTTCTTTTCATATTGAGTTTCGGACGTTTTGGAATATTTGACTCTTCGATTTCCAAATCCTGTTTCTTCCAAATTTTTGACAAATTACCCAACATCTGAGATTCCATTTCCTCATGTGGCAACCATTCTGGATCATCGTCGTTATCCCCAGACTCGCTTTCCGTTTCAGATTCGGCTCTAGTAACAACATTTTCGGTTTCACTGTCACTACTTTCTAACAGTGCTCTCTCCAGCTGTTCCAATGATAAACCACGCCTTGACATTATAGACCCTTCCTGGTATTGATACGTAAAAAAATCGTGGTGTAAAATGCACCTATTGGTATCGATGGGTAAAATTTACGTGTAGTGTTCTACAAAACAATGTGTGGTCACTACATCACTAACAAATACGTACTGGCTATGTATTGAATCGATGAATACCAGATTGGAGCTAGCATAGCTAGAAGGAGGGGATAAAGAGCAACGCGAATAACTGCAGTGCTATTAAATTTCTTATTTGAGTGCGTAAATTTTACGTACGATACCGGTCTAGGGTTAAATTGTGATTTAGAAATAAAGACCATAGACGAAATACAGCAGTCAAAGATATTTTCAAGTATTTCTAATTGTTTATATATGAGTGATATTATTGGATATATAGCAGGATTTGTTTCTCGGAAAATTGTAAAAACTATAAATTGTGTAGAATCTGCGCAAGCTCTCCAATCATAACGGTCACTTTCTCGGTTACCTAGTAAAAAGAATAGAGGAAAACTTTCCAAGCCTTCACAAGATGTAAAAATTTGTATTGTAGCCGAGAGTGTAATAAGAGTTGCAAATCTATCAAATGCAAATATTTTAAATCATTTAATTATTTTTTCTTTGAGAAAATTAAACATCTCGCAACTTTTTCAAGATTTATGGGATCGTTCTAGGGATCAATTTGTATTGAAATCATACTTCACAGTCAGACTGCATTATGAAAATGAATTGAAAAATGAAATAAGTTCACGTATGCAGCCTAGATTTACTAAATTAATTCATTTTAAACATCAGTAAATAAACCGAATAATACGGAAACTATGCCTTTCAGTGCTTACCTATATAAATTGTGTTGTACAGTGTTCAAAAATAGGAAAAAAGTCTAGAAAAATTCAATTCAATTTATTTTTTATGTATAATTATAATTTAGAACGAATTCTTACATTTATTTATGTTTAGAAAACGAAAAAAAATAATTAGGTTTGCAAAATTTATTTTAATTCATTCCCAAGCCAAACTTCCTAATAAACTATAAATAGACAAAATTAATTTCAATTTTGTATGTATTGTCCATTGTTGGCTCGCGCTTTTTGCCACCTTTCTATCTCCATCTCTCTCACATTGCTAGTGCGACACACGATACTATGAGCTGAATAGTGACAAAGCACATCCATGATAGGTTATAATATTTATGGTTACACCCAAGTCTAGCAATTCTAGTGAATTTCGGACTTTTTTGAATATTTTCAAGTTCAAGTTTCCTTTTTGAAATCCAATTTCTAAGTTTTTCTAAAATTCAGAGCCTAACCTTTTATGGGTTTCGAATTATTCAAGAAAAGAAAAAATCATTAGTCAGCCTCACACAGCTCAATGGTGCATCTTAGTATAAAGGTAAGTTGATTTCAATCGTCCTATTTTGAGCTTCAGTTCACTATGTATGATTAATTGTAGGTTGTCCTGGGACAACCTGTATACAGACATCACGCCCGTTGAAAATTTTGCACGTTTGAGTTTGCATTTATCGGACACCCTGTATATTGGAGCATAGCTTTAATTTTTGTATGTTTGGAACCGGTGGTGTAGTAATGCATAGACTAGAAACAACCGCTATGGAGTTGGGAAAAAAACTCTAGTGTATTCATAGCTTTCGTCCATCCAGTAATCGTTGATACCAGGCTGCATGTGTCAGAGAGAGTTTCACCGTCTTGATACATCCAATTAATTTTCCCTTTAGAATATCAGAATTAAATCGCCAGCATTATTCATTTGAATCGCCAGTAGTGTTTAATTTTGCCTCAAAATCTTTTTTGGATGAATTGTAGAACGAAAATATCTTTTTTCGATTGATAACGGTATTTCGATTGATAACGGTAGATCTTCTGCAATACCTAACATCCTCCCCACTGTCAACAATGGTATCAAAAAATTAAAACTACAAAAATGAGAGGAAACAGATGAAAATCATGACCTTCAATGTTAAAAGCTTTCTATAACCAGAAGTGAGGAGGGCAACACTGCCAGGATGACACTTTGCAAGAAAAATACACTGACGAGCAAAAAATTGAGGTCCCTTCAGAAATTGCGAATAATTTTAGCGTCAATATTGATAAGGACATAATAGTATTAATAGGCGTAAAGCAATTTTTTTCCGAGACTTGACAGCTATCATCAGCTGCCATTCGATTTATTAGAGTACGACTTTTATGAAAAATGTGCCTTTGCGCTAATTGAACATCCACATTTCCCTTGGCTGTTTTCCAGTTTATTGTTGATTCTTTGTGTAAAACCTAACGATTGCAAAGTGTAGTGATTTAACAGGCCCATAATGCCTTTAGATCCGATTGTTGTGGCAAGAATTGTTGCGCTGTTACAAGATGGTCGGGGGCAACGTGAAACTGCCAGAATTGTTGGTGCTAGTCTTTGTGGTATGCAAATGGTGTACCAGCGCTTTCTGGAGACTGGCCTGATCACTAGAAGACCAGGATCTGGGCGAAAAAGATTTACCACTCAACGAGATGACCGTTTTTTGGTGTCCACAAGTTTGCGGAATAGGACAGCTACTGCGGTTTCACTGCGAAATCAGTTGGAAGAAGTGAGATATGTCAACGTTAGTGAATGGACCGTTAGAAGAAGACTTCATGCTGCTGGACTGTCACGCAGAAGAATGGCTACAGGTCCCCCGTTGCAACGCCAGTATCGGACTGCAGGATTGACAGGGTCAGATGGACGTCGACGAGAGTGGAGAAGACCTGGGAAAAGATATGCTGAAGTTTGCATTGGCGAGAGTCTTCCATTTGGCGGCGGGTCAGTTATGGTTTGGGCGGGAATCACTGAACAAGCTCGTACAGAGTTGGTCTTCATAGAAAATGGCTCCCTAACCTCTCACAGGTACATTACGGAGATGCTAGAAGACCATGTTATGCCTTTCATGATGACTATGGGAGGACGTGGCATTTTTATGTAAGATAATGCGAGACCACATACAGCCAGAATTGTCAGGGAGTTTCTGAATGAGATAGAAATTAGACGGCTGGACTGGTCAGCCCGCAGCTCAGGCATGAATTTCATAGAACATATCTGGGACGAGTTGGGACGACTGATCCGCAGACACACACCAGCATCAAGAACTGGCCAGGAGCTGAGAAGATTGCTGTTGCAGGAATGGGATAACATCGACTAGAATGTGATCCACAACTTAATTCAAAGTATGCCGCGCCGACTTCAAGCAGTCATGAATGCAAGAGGGAATTCACGTTCTTAGTGTCAAGTTTTTTCATTTTGTTTGTTCCATATTTTCCCTAACAACAAAATGTTGAATTTCGGCCAAAATGTTAATTTGTTGCTTTTTCAGAATAAATCATGAAATCCAAGAAAAAAAATGCATTTTTATTTAGTATAGATATCACATTCAGCTTACAAAAGCACATGCAATGATGTACAGTTTGCGAATACGATCTTAAAACGTAAAATTTCAAAGAACATGAAAATTTTAAGGTAACCTCAATTTTTTGCTCGCCACTGTACATATACAGACGCCAAACTATACCGTTCTATGATATATACAGGGTGCCTCAAGATTTTTTAACAGGCTGTAATTCATGAATTAACGAATAAGTTAATTTGAAAATTGGGTAAAGTTTTTGGGACCCACAGTAATTTCGTCCGAGGTATACAGGGTATGTGTGACGTCATCATAAAAACAGGGACGTCATCGCAATGAAAAAAATTCAATGGATGGAGGGATCAAACTTAGCTCAAATGAAAGAGCTTTTTATTTCAAATTCAACAGTGTATCACAGTGAGGTGGATAATTATACCAAATTTTAAGTTTAATCTTTATTTGCAACAATAACCAGAACATTTCCACTTTACAGTGATTTTATAAAAGATGTTCAAAATGGCATCCGTCTGTAACAATACAAGCATCGAACCGTCTAAGTAGTTGACGTGTACATGTCGCATATGTATGATATCGTGCTTAAAGCTGGCTACTCATCACGCGGGACTCGACAAGTACTTGGCATATTTCAAGTAGTGTGGACCAAACTAATATGAATAGACTAGGGACTAGGGCATTTAGCAAAAATAGAGGAAATTTGGGAGCACAACAGATATCGAGATGCGGTTTTCTGCATTGTATTGGGGAAGGTCCCAGAAGAAACTGACGAAAATGTGGGTTAGCAGTTTTTTGAAAAACGCCTTCTGGGCCGGAAAATGCATTTTCCAATTGCATCATTATTTGTACCGTTATGGGAACGATTGTAAACGCGGAAAAATCGCTCGGAAATCGTCACTCGGGGGTTTTCGGGCCTGCCGAACTCGATTCTGGCATTAGAATTACCCGGGGGTGCACGGGGGCGGCTCTGTGGGGGTGCGTGGGGTGTGAATTGGGGGGAGAAATGGCAGCATGCATTAAAATCGCTCCACACTCGTTACTCGGGGGTTTTCGGGGACGCCAAATTCAATTCTGGCATTTTAATTACTCAGGGGTGCACGGGGGTGGCTCTGTGGGGCTGTCCAGGGGGTGAATTGGGGGGAGAAATGGCAGCGTGCATTAAAATCGCTCAACACTCGTTACTCGGGGGTTTTCGGAGAATCCAATTCTGGCATTAGAATTACCCGAGGGTGTGCGGGGGTGCGCGGGGGGTGAATTGGGGCAGGAATGGCAGCGTGCATGAGAATCGCTCCAAACTCGTTAGTCGGGGGTTTTTGGGGATGCCGAATTCAACTGTGGCATTGTAATTACCCGGGGGTGCACGGGGGCGGCTCTGTGGGAGTATCCGGTGGGTCATTCTGGGGGGAAATCGCGTAGACCATGTAAATGGCTCCAAACTCGTTACTCGGGGGTTTTCGGATATGCTGAATTCAATGCTGGCATTGTAATATCCAGGTCACTCAGGGGCGGCTAGGAAATGGTTAAGCAGCTAGTGAAAAATCACAAATTATGAACATAATTCTTTATTCAAATAACAAATAGAAAATTTTATTAATCTTGAATTATTCATTATAAACTGAAATTTTCAACTTAAGAACTAAACATCTTGTTCAAACTCCTCATCTTCTTCTTCTCGTTGCTCTCCTTCTTCCCCTTCTCCATTTTCTTCCTCTTCTTTATCTTCTTCGTCGTCACTATTATCGGCCCCATCGGGAGCGCCTTTTTGGTGGGAGCAATTGTCATCGCAATTCTTGCATGCCAGTGAGCACACCAACCCACTTCGGCGGCAACCGCACCTCATGCCACAGTCAGTTTGGCAAGAACACGGAATTTTGTTCAAAATTTCCTCGGGGCCAGCTTCCTGGGTCATGGTGACAGGACTGAGCTCTCCATCCACCAATTCCCACCCCCATTGTAACGGATCTAAGGTCTCGTCGTGACCTGGTGAACCATACCAAGCCTGTACTTGGAAATAGGGCCCAGAAGGCGTTTTTCAAAAAACTGCTAACCCACATTTTCGTCAGTTTCTTCTTGGACCTTCCCCAACACAATGCAGAAAACCGCATCTCGATATCTGTTGTGCTCCCAAATTTCCTCTATTCGGGTGATTTAGTGCTAAATGCCCTAGACTAGAAAATCGGCGAGCTACTAGTACTTGCCGTACGCAGTCGGTAAATTGAACAAAGTCAAAGGAAACAAGTAGTGAGTCAAGTAGCAGCGCCACACTTATTCGACAAGTTTGTACAAGTAAAAAACTAGTAAATAGTGAATGTTGTTGTTGTTTAGTTCTCATATATGGAGTGGTCCAATGAAATGACTAAAGAATTTTTAAATTTGTATGAAAATGAAAGTATTATTTGGGACCCCACTCACAAACAGCATAAAAATCGAAATGAAGTTCATGACGCATGGAAGAGAATACAATCTGAGTTTTCTTTGAAAGTATCTGTGGCAGACTTAAAAAAAAAATAAACGGTTTTAGAGATTAAAACTAACTTTTCCGCATCTGTGACCCTGAACAATATTCTATCATAAAATTGTTACTTGTATACACTTCGGGGGATGTATTGTGCTAACAAACCGAAATTTCTCCAAAAATAACCAAAAATTGAGTATATCTGGATTTATAGGACCCGCTGTACTCGCTCCAGTCAACTGAAAATCAATAGGGTACATCTGTGAGACACTTTGAACAATATTCAATCATAAAATTGATCAATCGTATACTCTCTGGAGGCTGTATTGTGCTAAGGAACTGAAAATTCTCCAAAAATGACAAAAATATGGTACTTCAAGTACCATAGCACCCATTGTATTGGCTTTAGTGAGCTGAATATCAATAGTTTTCATCTTTGAAACGCTCTGAATAATATTCGATCATAAAACTGATCACTTGTATATACTCCGGAGGCACTATTGTGCTAACAAACTGAAACTTCTACAAAAATGACAAAAATATCATACTTAAAGTACTGTAGCACCTGTTGTATTGGCTCTGGTGTGCTGAAAATCAATAGAGTTCATCAGTGAGATGTCCTTAACAATATTCAATCATAAAATTGGTGACTTGTTGAACTCCGGAGGCTGTATCGTGCTAACCAACTGAAATTTCGCAAAAAATTACAAAATGTCGTACTTCAAGTATCATAGCACCCGTTGTACTGGCTCTGGTGAACTGAGAATCAATAGTGTTCATCTGTGACATCTCCTTAACAATATTCAATCATAAAATTGCTGACTTATTGCACTCCGGAGACTGTATCGTGCTAACAAGAATTGTAAGGAAAAGTGGCCGACGACAACGACGACGACGACGACAACGACGACATACACACAGGATTTTTTTCCAAAAACCGTTTTTTCGTGTTGTTGTTGATGGAAAACGTAAAAATAACTCAAAAATTTTTGTCAAAATTCCAACTTTTTTGGGGTAAACCAATACTTTTCTCGCAAATTGAAAGGTTGGGCGGAAAAGTAATAAGTCTAAAGACGGAACACCTTAGAACTACAATACAGATATTTCTTTGAGGATCGGTAGGGGAAAAATGACAACATAAACCATGAATTTAGTCAAATGCCAACCTCAGGATACAAAGAAAATACGCAGCACTAATATGGCAACTAACATCAGACGTGTTGGACTACTGGCGAAGATATTCACGAGTGACAAGAAATTACAAGTAAAAAACTGAAAATATCTGGTAGTAATGAGTACCGAACACTCTAATAGCTCAGAAACTCGAAAAACGAGCGCTCGAATGGTATATTTACAAAATGCTCTTCTTAGGGAAGAAGGATGACCAGCTTTGAACTGGAAAAAATATATAAAAGTACTGATAGTGGAGAAGGGATCACAAATTAATGAGCTATCGCGAAAATGTAGTCCTATAGAAACAAAAAATTGTTAGCCCAGAACAGTACGAAATGAAGGAGATAGTTTGTTTTAATATGATTATCAGAATTTTTGGAAAACTTGACCGTGTAAAGCCGGTTCGTAATTCTCGTACACTATTAGTACCCTTGAAAGGCAATTTCTGAATATAATTTATTCGCTATATATTTACATGAAAAAGTACAATATGCTAAAATTGTTCTCATTTCTGAAAATTTTTATCATTTAACTATGCTGATAGCGTTGCAATTATTTGAAATTATAATAATTTAAAAATAAATCGTTGGGAATTAGCTAGAAAAATTCTTATGTAGATTTTTTTTCCAACCCAATAATCAAAGTTATTTCATGTGAAACAAAAAAATTGGTTTTCTGTCCATAATAAATATTCACAGGATTATTGCTTTCCGTGAACTGGAATAAATATACAATTCAAGAGAATCCCTAACTGTTAGTCAAAATAAGAATCACTGCCAACGTAACAATAAAATGAAATTTATTAAACATTTATTGATTTCTGTTAAAATCGTTTCAATTCAAATGTCAGAGAATTATGAGAAATATTGAATATTTATGATGATATTACCGGTTTTTCAGTTGAAGAACGTCTGTAAACATTTTTTGTAGAACTTGCATTGAAATATCTATTGTTTTTTAGGCTGTTTACTAAGTTAGACCAAGTGCAGCTTCTACCACATTTTTGAAAACAACACATATAATTTATTCCTTGCGACCGTAGCACTGTTTTTCAAGGTTTAATATTTTATTTCCATTTCTACTTATTATGTGCAGCTGCTTATCAATTTATCAGTTATTATTGAAAACACAATTGAATTAAATTGACGCTTTGAAAATAAATTTTAAATTTAATGGAGTTGACTCCATGTAATTGACTCCATGAAAAGCTGTCTAACAATAATTGTTCAGTAAAATTTCATATTTAGTTAGACAAGATGACAGTTTGCGTAGAGTAACGTTAATCACTTACACGCACAATTCATTAAAAATGTGGTAAATCAATACATTCAGAATTTTAATTGGGTTTAATAACCAACATAAGTTGGAGCCGTACTATATGGAGACGATATTGTCCTAATCAGAGAGAACATTGATAAGAAAAAAGATCCCAATGACACAAGACCAGTTGGACGGGCGTATTTAAAGTCACATTTTTGCATCAAATCAAAAACAAAAAATACAAATTTTCTTTGGTAAATTTGTGAATTATCCTAAATAAATGTTTTCATGTGCGCTTTAGAAAAGAGTATTAGGTACAAAAGTAGTAGAACGTGTTAAGGTCTAAAAAAAGATCTAATCAAGTTTTTGCGTCAGATAAACAAAGGATATTTTTTCAAATTTGACAGGCCGCCATATTGCTACTACTGGGCCGATTTAGCCCGTTAACGAACCTTTTGTAGCGAGTTTAATTTCGATCCGTCAATATATATATATATATATATATATATATATATATATATATATATGTTATATTCACAAATTCACGTTAAACTTTTTAAAAACAATTTTTATTGAGTTACACAGTTTTATGTTATATAAAAAAGAAGTAATAGGTTGAAATTATAATTGTAACTAACTATTTTACATAAAGTCAAAGAATTTATAGAATTTGTTAAATCAACGTCAGCGTTTATTTTCATGGAGAATTCGATGTAGCGTCGCTCCCATGAAAGTGCAGAAATCATTATTTTTCTGTAACATAATATTTGTGTTACTTAATGTGTTTATTTTATAAAAACGCAACGTAGCATCGTTCTCATGAAAATACGGAAATCGTAATCTGATGTTTGACATTGCGTAACATTACTTAAACATAAGCGTTTTTTCGTATATAACAACTCCCCCCTTAATTAAAATTGTTGTTTAATAAACAACAATTTTGAGAATAAAAACCAAAATACATAAAATATAAAATAGACAATACAATATATACAGAGATTTAAAGATTAAAAGGAAAATACGCAAAATACAAAAAATAAAAATATAAAGGTATACATTAAACCATGAAATTGTCAATTTTCGATTTCCACTTCCTCAGAGGCTTCAGTGTCAAGTTTGGGTCTTCTTTTTGCCAGAATGTTATGAATTTTGATAAAAACATCATTCGGTTGGTCCGGAACAGGCTTTCCTGGCGATTTGTTGAATTCAATATTTCTACACTTATAACAGGTGTAGAGGACGATCAAGGCAACGATGAGTGAGATCGTAGTATATGTGAACCACGAAATATTTTTCTCAACAAACGGTTTGTTTATGAGTTCATCCAAACTTTTTGAGTATTGGTCCAGTTTGTGTTTTGTCACTTGCAGATCATTCAAGTTAATGTTATTAAGATCTAGTGGTTCTATTTTGGGTACTTCTACTTTGTTTGGAATGTCTAGGCAACAGTTGTAATCAACCATTACGGGATGAAGTACATGAGGAATGTTTATAGTTTTTCTGGTACTAGCTTGTATTTTAGTAATGCCAACAAAAGCGGAGCATCCTGAGTATAGCTGTAAAATAGAATTTTCATTTACGGTTAATGTTTTCGCTTTTGTGTCTGGAAGACTTATGGTCACGTGTACCGGTTCGGCAATCGACACTAGCCACACGTTTTCTTCGAGTTTTTGCACATTATAACCTTGTCCGTTGACTACCGCACTTTTACAATTCGCAGGAAATGTCTTATATTGTCTTAACAAACGGGCTTCACATATCGCGTTATCGTCTATAGGGTACGCGTAAACATCGCGACACAACTTTTGATGCGTAGATAACTGTTTACACTTTTGTAAATCGTGGATTGGAATGTAGGATAAAGAATCATCATCTCGCGCTAAATATTTTTGTGAAAATGATAAAATGTGGTGAAATCCAGTTCTATTATCATAAATTGGTATTGGGTATAGGGGGAATAAAGTAAATACTTGTGGTTCAATCAAAGGTATTTTAAGAACGAAAACAAGATCTGAATTTGTTTGATATGCTTCGAGATCGATTATTTCCAAATACTGTGAAATTTCAGAATATTTTATTGGTAGCGGTAAACCTTTTCTTACTGTATTTTCTGATATTTTCTTAAGAGCAGTGATCAAATTTTCTGGTTCAATAATAGAAGTATGAATTATTTGAAGCTGTGCAAAAGTGATAGAGTTTAGAATATCATTAATAGTATTTTCAAGATACGAATAACTCTCCATTAGTTGTTCGCAAATTTCAAAGAAATTTAATTTGGCTTCGATAAGCGCAATTTCGTTTGTTGATTGTCGAATGGTGGTTTCAATTTTTTCTATATCTGAATTAAATATTTTCTCATTTAATTTTAATTGTCCCATGGTACTGTTGAGATTTGTTATGACTGAGCTTGTGATTGATATTTGATTTTTTAATAAGTTTTCTATCTGGTTTTGATCAGTTTTTAATTTATTAATGCAGTCCATATAATATTCACCGTCAGACGCATCGAGATTTCCGGTTATTGATTTAAATATGGTGCCAATACCATTAATTAACCCTCGTTTTTGTCTTTTAACATCGAAAGATATTTCACTGAATTTATCGCCAATAGATTTTGTAATTTGTTGCAATAATGCCAAATGTGATTTTACTTCGGATCGGAAGGACTTCATACTGGAGTAGTTTGATGTAAAGGTATTTTGAATTGTGTCAAGAATTCTATTATTTCTTTCAAAAGTTTGTTTAAAAGCTGATATATTTTTATGCACTAATAAAGTCCATTCGTCGTTCGAAACCATTATTTTGGTTTCGTCGTGGTAGTAGATTCCAACTGTATTGTTTATGGGTTCGATTTTATATTGACATGTTGCTGTTCCGATCAGCAGCAGAAACCTGAAAATAAGTTAATTTTCAACATAGGGTTTCATAAGATCGAAATTTATTTTTGATTTGTTATTTGTTTCTAAATTTAATACTGTTGCGGAATTTCTGTGTATCTCTAGTATTTCAAAAGGGCCATTAAACTTATTTTCTAACTTGTTTTTTATTTGAGTTTCTTTTACGTAAACTTTGTCACCTACTTCATAATTTGGTTTGTTTTCGGAGACATGTTTGTCAAATCGGTCTTTAGCTTTTTCTTTTTGCTTTATGGTTTTTTCTCTCGCTATTTTATAATAATAGGATATGCGGTTATTTAGATCTCTAATATATTTAGTAATTAATTCTTGTTCATTGTATAATTTTTCGGGAGGTCTACTGGACGTGTGTCCAAATACAAGTTCGTATGGTGTGAATCCGTGTGTTTTGTTTATAGAGTTATTATAAGCGATAATAGCAAATGGTAAAATACTGAAGGGGTGTTCATTGGGGTGGTCTGCTAAATTTAATCGAATCATTTCTAACAGAGTAGCATGTAATCTTTCTAGAGATCCGTTACTTTGCGGATGACCGACACTTGAATATGTTAACTTAATATCGAACATATTACAAAGGTCTTTCATTAACGCATTATTGAATTCGCGACCGGCATCGCAATGAATGCGAAGTGGTGCACCAAAATGCTGAAAATAAGCTAATAATGAAGTGACAACGGATTTGGCACTTTTATCTTCAAGCGGATATGCTTGAGAAAATTTTGTTAGTTCGTCTCTTATTGTAAGAGCGTAATTCTTTTGAGGTACCTCTAAAATATCAATATTAATACGTTCAAAAGGTGTTTTAGGCGTTTCAGTTATAACGAGGGGACTGTCCAAATTTTTGCGACATATTTTTGTCTCTTGGCATGCCCGGCATGACTTAATATAATTTTCGACATCTCGATTGAGCCCGGCCCAATTATATTTTTGTCGTATTCGCCTAATAGTTTCATTAATTCCGCGGTGAAGGTGGCTTTTGCCATTATGGAATTGATCTAAGATGATAGGTATTTGATTTTGTTCTGGCTCTTTAGTAATATTTTGACAAATAGTGAATTTTACGTCAACTTCCGAAAGTAGAAATGATAGTGTTTCTAGTATTGGAAGGTCAGGATTATTTTCGATAAAATATTTTTCTGGAGGTTTAAATAAATCTCGATTTCTGTAAATTGCAGCAAATAAGTATTCACTAATACTGTCTGGATCCCATGGTATAGCAATAATAAGGTATTTTCTATTTTTGACAGTTTTACTGCTAAGTACATTAATTTTTGCATAAGAAAAGTCGGGGTTTTCCTCAAATATATCCTCAATTATTTTTTCATGAAAATCTTGTAAATTGTTTTGTTGAAAAAAGGTTAAAATGTTTTTATTCTGTTTGTCTAGTAGATGATTATTGGAATATTCTATTTTAGAATAGTCAATCAGTGATTTTGTTTTATAAAGTTCCTCAAAAGACAAAAATTCTTCTGCAGCGACATCCCAGTCAATTTCAGGTTTATTTTCAGTTTGTTGGGATGGCCCTGCATCTTCAAGAGCGGGATAAATTGGGTAAGGTAAATATTTAAAGTTTCCTAATTTTGAACGAAATGAATCAAAGTCATTTATGTGGTTAATTTTTATTCGAGAAAGGGCATCGGCATTTTTATTGGATTTGCCAGATTTGAATTCAATTTGATAGTCGTATTCCTCTAATTTGAGGCGCCATCGTGCTAGACGACTACCGGGGTCTTTTATAGAGAATAACCAAGTAAGTGGACGGTGGTCAGTTATAAGGGTAAATTTTCGGCCATATAAATAGGGTCTAAAGTGTTTAACTGCCCACACAATTGCCAAAAGTTCTCTCTCTATCGTAGAGTATTTGGTTTCTGCTTTGCACAATGTCCTGGACGCATAGGCTATCGGTAAATCCTTACCTATTGGGCCTTGTGACAAAACTGCACCGATTGCAAATGCGCTAGCATCGGTAGTTAAAAGAAATCGTTCTTCAAAGTTTGGGTATATCAATATCGGAGTAGAAGTAAGAGCATTTTTTAATTCTTGGAATGACTTTTGACATTCGGAGTCAAAATTAAATGGGACATCCTTTTGTAAAAGTTTTGTCATTGGTTTGGAAATTTTAGCGAAGTTCGGTATAAATCTTCTGTAGTAACCAGCGAGTCCCAAAAAGGATTTTATTTCCTTTTGGTTCGTAGGTTGAGGGAATTTTTGGACGCATTCAATTTTTGCCGGAAACGGCTTAACGCCATCTTCCGTGATTAAATGTCCAAGGTAGGCGACTTCTTTTCTCAAGAATTCACACTTGTCTGGCTGAAGTTTTAAGTTAGCTTTTTGAAGTCTCTTGAATACTTCCGTTAAGCGGGTAATATGTTCTTGAATTGTCGGTGAATAGACGATGATGTCGTCCATATAGACAACACATCGCTCGTTTTGAATTCCAGCAAGGACATTGTCCATGACCCTCTGGAATGTTGAAGGTGCATTTTTTAGACCGTACGGCATTCTGAGGAATTCGAAATGTCCGTTTTCAACTGTGAAGGCGGTCTTTGGTATATCTTCAGGCATTATTTCAATTTGATGAAAGCCTGATGCAAGATCTAGTGTCGTGAAATATTGACACTTACCAAGCTGGTCCAATAAATCTCCAATGTTTGGTAACGGGTATTTGTCGTCTACGGTAACCTCATTCAGTTTTCTGTAGTCTACGACAACACGCCATTTTTGTTTACCTGATGCGTCGAGCTTCTTGGGCACAACCCACACGGGCGATGACCATGGGGAATTGCTGGGTTGTATAATGTTTTGTGAAAGCATTTTATTGATCTGATCTTTCACCTCTTGTTTATGAATTTGGGGATAGCGATATGATTTTACATAAGTGGGCTTAGAATTTTGCGTATCTATGGAATGTTTTATTTCGTTGGTGAAAGTAAGTATGTCTCCTTCTAAATAAAAAATGTCAGAAAAATCATGACAAAGTTGGGAAATTAAGTCTCGTTCTTCTTCATTAAGATGATCAAGTCTTAGTTGATTTTTTAATTCCGATGTTCTGTCGGTGCACACTTCTTGGGTGGTTAGTTGAATATTATTTACATTATTTATTTCATATGGTTCTAAGTTAAGTTTTGAAAATGTTACAGTTTTAGGTATACAATTAACATTTAATACTGAAACAAAAAATTCTCCTTTTTCATTTATTTTAACTAATGCGTTTGGTAGTTTAACTTTCTCTACTTCTTGACCTACCAGTATAGCATCAGTATTAACTAAATCGCATTTTAGTTTAAATATTTGTTCAGTCCTAGGTTCAATGGAAATTGTATTTTTGTAAATTTGTGGAAATTGGTTTTCAATTGAAATATTGGTAGTTTCATTATCTGTTACTTTAAATAATGGTACAATCTTGAAATCAGTAATAAGTTGTTTATTTTTTAGATCAACTATACAATTATAATGTTCCAAAAAATCCATGCCTAATAATCCATCAAAATCAATATCTAAATTACAAATGAATACTCTGTGTGGATCGTTAGGTTTAAATGGAATAAGGGTTGATTCGTTAACTCTTATTTTTTGGTTCGTTATACCTTGAATAATTACATTTTCAGGGGATCGATTTCTATAATTTTCGCAAGTTTTGGGTTTGAAAATTGATAATCCAGCACCTGTATCAATTAGAATTTTATAAGTGTTTGTTCTGTCTTTAATATAGTATAAGTTTTTAGAATTTACCGGTAAGGTATTTTTTACATGAACATCTGTTCGAGGCAGTCCGATTCTGGACTGTTCAAACTCATGGTTTGAATTTGTGAACTGAGGTCTGGGATCGACAAATTTGAAGTTTGGTCGTTTAGCGGATCTGGGGGTTTCGTTTGTAGAGGGCCTTGTCGAAAATCCTGATAATAATCATGATTTGGATTTAGGAGGTTATCAGAATCAAAGTTATAAACATTTTCATTATTATAATTAAAATTGTCTTGTTCGATATGGCTATAATCGAAAGTTTCGTCTTCATTCGTATTGCAAACTGGTATACCATTATCAGAGTTAGGATCACTATCAGCAGTATAATAGTTCTCCTCTATTTCACTATTAACAGTATAATAGTCAGGAGCACTGGGGTTAATTTCTTGGTAATATTCTTGATAATCAAGTGAATTATCGGAGTATTGTTCTTGATTTTCATAATAATTTTGACTATCATCTGTATAATAGTCATAACTGTTATGAGAGTGTTTGTTAAAATCACGATTTCGATTGAAATGAAAAGTTCTTTGTTGATTAAAATTTGTATTGGGTCGATTTCCCGGTGGTCCTTGAGGTCTAAAACTTGGATTTGGTCTAATTACAGATGGGCGATTTTGATTTTGTTGGTTATTTTGAAATTGTGGCCTTTGTTGAAAATTTTGGCCAGTTTGGTTATGTGAATTAGGAGTTTGATTTGGTCTAAAGGAACCCTGAGCTAAATTTTGAGATTGTCTTTGACGTGTGAGACACTCATTTATAGTATGTCCTATTCTGTGACAAAAATTACATTGTTTTGGTGAATTTTGGCTAAATCTACGAGTAGGTATATTATTTGTATTACGATTAGTCTGAGGTTTGTGGTTTTCATAGTATGTTAATTGAAGTTCTCTTCTGATTCGTGAAATAGCTGATAAAACACTTATTGGATTACTAGCTCAAACAATTTGACCGATTTTTGGATCTAAACCGGTTAATAAAGTATTTAAAGTTAATGATTCTATAAGACGTGTTTGTGCTACTTTTTGATCTATTGTTAAATGCTGTTGTTTACTTATAGCTGAATACATTTTTGCTTCCAGAGTTTGTAATCTCGAAACAAAAATTAAAGGCGATTCGTTTGGTAGTTGTTTCATTCTTTGAAGGTCTTGAATCAACGAATTTAAGTCGCGAGAATCTCCAAAGTGAGTATTTAATAATGTTTTAATTTCTTCCCAATTTGAAGGGTCGCGTGAATTAACTAATTCAGCGGCTCTTCCTTTAAGTTTGTTTTTAATATGAAGAGTTAAAAGTACTTTTTGGTCGTTGTCGGCCATTCTGTAAGCTGTTTTACAAGCATTTATAAAAGTATTTAAGAAAATTTGATTACCGTCATATTCCGGAATTATTGAAAATATTTCTGATAATCTGTAAGGTTCTAGATTCGACGCTTGATCGGTTTGAGCAACTGGAGTATTAGCATTGGCATTAGCGTTTGTTGCACTACGTGTTTCAGGCATTTTGCTTTATATTAAAATGATTGTATTCAAAAAAAAGTAAATTATGACAATAGAACTTGGTAAAAATAAAAAATAAATTGCAAAATATTAAATAAAAATAAAACGAGATGATTCTTACGTAAATATTTTCATTCCTTCCTTGGCAGCTGAAATCCTTATCCGTGAGCTTTGCTACACCTGGTTAGCAGTTTGCGTGTTCCTGGTGCCGGAGAGACCGTCTGCTTCTTGAAGATCTGGAGCTGGTACTTGAAAATTCCTTAAAGGTTTAGGAACCACCACACTTAGTTAGGCAATCCTTGTTCTAAATGTGTTTAGGAATCCTACTGACTGCGCCACTGTTATATTCACAAATTCACGTTAAACTTTTTAAAAACAATTTTTATTGAGTTACACAGTTTTATGTTATATAAAAAAGAAGTAATAGGTTGAAATTATAATTGTAACTAACTATTTTACATAAAGTCAAAGAATTTATAGAATTTGTTAAATCAACGTCAGCGTTTATTTTCATGGAGAATTCGATGTAGCGTCGCTCCCATGAAAGTGCAGAAATCATTATTTTTCTGTAACATAATATTTGTGTTACTTAATGTGTTTATTTTATAAAAACGCAACGTAGCATCGTTCTTATGAAAATACGGAAATCGTAATCTGATGTTTGACATTGCGTAACATTACTTAAACATAAGCGTTTTTTCGTATATAACATATATATATATATATATATATATATATATATATATATATATATTGTAATACTTGTGTGTATAAGAGGAATTTTTAATATTATTGTATTACTATTTTGATTTATTAAATTTTAGTGTGGCTAGCTCATTAAAAGGAAAACAAAAATTTTATGTATTTATTTATGCGGCGAGAATGAGACACTCTATCTACTTTTTGGGTTCCAGTTATTTTTACACTTTATCTCCAATATTTTATCTTTTATCCATTCAAACAATTTTTAATATTTTTCTTATATTATTTAGTGCGCCTATGGTTAAAATTTCTCATTAGAATAGTCGATTCCAGATCTCACAGTAATAACAGATGTCAATTCGTATCCGATGAAATGATATTTAAGAAAACAATGATTTCAATAATATTTAATATGCATTAGTTTGTATTGGTCAGAAAATATGTATTATAAATTTGAACAAAGGAACAAATTGATGAAATGTCTTATGCTAATATAAAAGTTGAGAAGTCGAAATTTATAAATGTTAAATAGAAATGCGCAAGTACTAAATTGGAACAAAAAACAAAGTGATGAATTATAAACGTTAAATAGAAATGCGTAAGTACTAATGTTTTTGTAATTACTTTTATCAGATCTGTTTTATATCTTTAACATAAATGTTGGTACCAACAAAGACAAAAAAATACTAACCTGGTCCTCACAACCCCACTAATACTCCTTCTTGAAGTGCTGTCTTTCAAAACCACACCATACATAACTGCCGGGACTCCAATAATTGTTATTTTATATATTTTTATATGTAGCTTCTTTATAGTATTCCTTCTTATATATTTTTATTTGCCGCTTCTACTGTTCATTCAGGACTCTTTTATACAATTTTGATAGTTTTTTATCCAAAATTTCCTATCATTTCTCCAATATGTCATACCTCCTTCATTTTCTTCATCAACAAACTCCCTTTGTTTTTTGTTGCTATGCCCTAATAATATGTGTGCTGATTCTAATTCTTAAATGTTAATGTTTTTTTTTAATTGTGTTTATGTCCTTTTAAAATGTTCTTTCTACCAAATTATTATTATTCTTTTACATGAACTATCCTCTATTCCTATTTTCTAATTCCTTAATAATAGCTTTATTTACTCAACAACAAAATTCATATATTTCCTGACACAATACATACAAAGTTCTATGATTTCTGCTTCTCTTTCGATTTGTTGCAATATTCATTTCCATAGACTTTTTTGACATCTATGTCACTGTGATATATAACCAAACAATTCTCTCCTATGTGACAGTTTCTAAACTTTTGACATTACATATTATAGAATTCTCAACTTAATGTCACATTAAAACACTAGTAAGGTCATTTTGTACATTTACCAAGTATTTGTATATTTCTCAGTACTTCACGTTGATAATCATTTTAAATGAAAATTGTTAAAAATTGAAAGCAAGTATTTTTTATAATTCTATTAAGTTTGTAATGGCTGAACTACACATAACCCAAAAATGAAAAGACACTATCATTCGGATACAAAATTAAGTAATTAAATGGTATCAAATCAATTTCTCCATCCAACATTATGATTGAAGTTGGTCTGAAATATATCGATAAGCCAAATAATATTACGGACAGTATAAATTTTATTCTAAACGTAAATCCGAATATCAGCAGCCTTATTAGTTCCGTCACAACGTCAATGCATTCAAAAAAATAGATTCAAGGTGCTCATTTTAAACCAGTATAATATATATATATATATATATATATATATATATATATATATATATATATATATATATATATATATATATATATATATATATATATATATATATATATATATATATATATATAGAAAGTAGTTATTTTGCCAATAACTAGTTAGAAACACATATTAGTGGGGGATTTGGGATATATATATATATATATATATATATTCATTTAAAGTACCATTCACATCTACCAGCACTGGCGTGTCCAGCACGTAACGTGGCAGACACGGCACAGCCACAAGTTTTCACACAATACAGACACCGACAGACAAATTAGAGATTATGCAAACGTTCCTACTACAAGCATGTTTTGAAAACTTTTCGGTTGAAGAATTAGCTGTGGTAGCAATTTTACTCGCCGAAGAGGGAAATAAATTGGATTGTGTGGAAGTAGAGCATAAAAGGAAAAGAATGTTTGGTTTTAGTTTTTCTTTGCAATCTCCTTCCACGCGTCATTTTTTCTTTGAATGTGGCTGTATCTGCGATCACATAAATCATAGGAAGGAATACCCTCGCTCCAATTCTATTAATTTTTCGTTATTCATCCCTGATTCTATATGAAAAAAATCCCTGATACCGCAGACACGCAGCAGCAAAGACAAACTAATTCATACTAAGCGTGACAGAGCTACAGACACGCGCCAGCACAGACAAAATATTCTTTACGACAATACTGGCCGTTGCTGGTACGAGTATGTACGTACACGTTTCGCTCAATGTCTGTAGATGTGAATACTCATATATATTCTATATGTAACAATATTTGTTGGGTCTTTGCTGGTACGTGCTGGACACGCCACGTGCTGGTAGATGTGAATGGTACTTTCATCATTATTATAGAGGTAGTATTCAGTCATTCAATATTATTGACAATTTCAATAGGTCATATCTATGGTGTCGAAACCTAAAAGAAAATTAGATAAAAATAAAGTATAAAAAAGGAACAGACATTTTGAGACATGACAAATATTTGTAGTTGATAAATATTTTTTCCGCCTACCTCTATCCAAAGTATACATTTCCTGGCCTCATGGTAGGGAGCAAAGTCGTACTTTTCCTCACTAGGGAGAAAAGTACTTTTTCTACAACTGCTATGAAAAGTAGCACATTTCTCATAGCTTACTTAATTTCAAAACCATATATTGCTCACACTGTGAGAAATATTATTTCTCACGGCACTTTGCCCACACTACATACATTTATATGGAGAATCCAGTAGGGGATCCTCAAAGCTCAGCCAATTTCAGAAACTTATACTCGATGCCCAGCCGTTTTCGGTGGGTGGTCCTAGATGCTTAGACTTTTTCTACAAAACTATTTACTTGTATTCTTCAAATTTGTGGAGTTGTAGAAAAAGTATAGTGTGCAACATGTGGGGAAAGTACTTTCCACACTCGTGAGAAAAGTTGAACTTTTCCAACTTCTTGCACAATATACTATTTCCTCCCTAGGGAGGAAAAGTAAAAGTGACGTCATAGTACGTTATCAATGAAATAATTTTTGCAATTCCGAGACTAAAGTGGTCACTTTAGTCTCACATGTTAGAAAATATGTTAGACCCAAGGGATATAAAGGAACAGTTAAAATCCTAAGGGATTTGAAGCACAAATAAAAACGTACACCCCCGATGCCCATCCAAGCATTTTACAAGTCCGTCCTCGATGCCCAGCCAAGTTTCGTAGAATAAGTAGTATTTATTAATTTTGTTTGTTAGTTTCATAAATAAATTATTGAAAATATCTTGTTATTTGAGGGAGGCGGAAAAATCATATGTATAACATGGGTGTAAAGTGCCTTTTCCTTCCTCAAATGATTACTGCCCGACGCGTAGTGTCCTTATTTTTGGGAAATTTTTGTATTTTTTTTTATTGATCAAGAGCTACAACCGCATTCATTAAATATTTGTTGGTTATGGTTATAATTTGTAACAATGGATCCTTTTATATTACAATATGAAAATGAGCCTATTGAGGCACAAAATATAGTTCAATATGCACGACATACTAAATTCACAAAGTAAAGACATTTCCTATTTTATTCCTCATCATGGAATTTTAAAAGAAACATCATCAACGTCACGTTTAAGAGTTGTTGACTGCTCAGCTACTACTAGCACCGGTATATCATTAAACAACTTACAAATGGCAGGTCCAAGCATGCAAAACGGTTTGCTTTCGATTATATTAGGAATTCCCATTCATAAGTATGTTGTGAGCGCTGACATACAGAAAATGTACCGGCAAGTGTTAGTTAGGAAAGACCAGCATTCTTTGCAGCGAATATTGTGGTGCAAAGACTGTGGCGAATTATTAGAAGTTTACGACTTAACTACTGTTACTTATGGCATGAAATGCTCTTCTTATCTGGCAATAAAATATCTGCATACCTTGGGCACTGATAAAAATGCACGCTGCATTTTTTCCGAGCTCTACTTATTAGTTAAGGTGTATCTAATTTATAAATACGTTTTGTTTAGATTTAGTATAATAGCTTATTACTATTTAGGTATCTTTGCGTATTATAAGTCCGTTTTTTTTTTATTTTACATAAGCGCATCTTTAATTTTACCTATATTAAATTTTACTTCTTGAAACTTTCCGTTGGCATAATTTCGCCAAGACCGGGGGCATGTTCACGCACTTTACGTCTTTAACATATAGAAAGTAGGCAATAATAATTAAACTTCATCCTCGGGAGGAAAAGTAACACTTTCCTCCCTTGTTATACAAATAGCTATTTTCAGCAAGGTATTTCAGAAATTTGAATAAAAAGTAAATAAGTTATGTTAGTAATTAAATGTATAACAACTTAATGGGTTTACAAAATTGTTAATGAAAGGAACGGACTTTAAAAGTAATAATTTGTATATTACATTCGAATTAGCTTTGCTTGGAACACTAACTTTTGCAATGACTATGAACTTTTCTTTAGATAGACCAAAATAATAGAGACATTAAAATTGGAAAGGAACAGCTAAAGCTGACAAGTGGTATAGGGTAACGGGTACAGCGATTGGCCACTTAAGCATTTACCTCAACCTTGACAGATTAAAACATAAAGAGTTTTAAATATACATATATAATAAATAGCATATTATACGCTAAGAATTGTGGAAAATCAGATGGTGCTACTGCATTTACTCAAGATAAATGTTTTCATAGCCCTTCAATATTCAATATGTTTTTTGAAGTTTTTTACTATTTTTACGTAGGTACTTAGTATGTGAGTAGGTAATTTATACTTGTATAAGCCTGGTAGGTACCTACCTATACTCAGTAGTTAGTATAACGAAACACAAAATATTTATAAAAATATTAACTAATTTATTTATTTTTTCACAATAAAGTAACTAGATATCTATGTGTTAACTAAAGTCTATTTTAGCTTTAAACAAGCAAAACACTTCAAATAAACATGTGAAGTTATCGTGTCTTTTATGATTTTGAGAATACAGGGTATGTGGTACGTTCTTCGACAGTGTAACCATTTATAGTTCACTCGAATAAAATCCCGGCATGAGACTTCTCAATGGTGGTTCGACTCCAAGTTATTGACACACTTTGTATAACAGAGGATGATCAGACTATGAGAGCTCAGGGCGCCACTACCTTTTCAAACGATAAGAAAGAACAAGAACAAAACTACGGCGATAAAGGTAGAAACACCGTGGAAAAGAATTTACTCTAAATTAAAAGGTTATATAAAATTAATATCAAAAATGTTAAAATAAAATGAGCTCAAACTTAATCAACCCGGGCACGATACCCTGTGACTCTCACAGCCGGGTGGATTAGAAATAAAAAAATAATGTATAAAAAATTTGATTTAATTCTGCCTTAGGGCGGGACGGAAAAATACAGGATGTACTTAACTGACGGTACTCTGGTGGTTTAGATGTTCTGAAGGAATGAATCTGTGTTTTCTATGGTGAAAGATGTCTCGGACCAATGAAAGCTGTCTTCAACGGTAAAGGTGTCTTAGATAAATGGAAGCTGTCTCCAGCCACGACTTGGAAGATTTTCTGTGAAAGGATTTGTCCTGGGATGGTAATCCAAAAACTTTTTTACTGAAGTCTGAAAGTCTTCGTTTCGAACTGGGAAGCAGGAAAATATCCAATCATTTAAGGTTTATTCTTCCTCATCTGCCGGTACCGGTCTAGGACCAGGTGTAACCTTATTCCCAAAGTTAACACCTCGCCTAAATTGAAGAGTTGCTCTCGAAACGTTATATCTTAATGACGCGTGTCTTCGCGACATTCCGTCCTCAATGACTTGCAATGCTTTGGCGATATCATCTTTACTCTAGGCATTTTTGCGAAAATATTCTGTAAAAGAAATTTTACATTGTCATGACACTGTTTTGGTTAAAATAGCTAGGTACCTAGGTAAAAATACAATTTGATATGACAGATAAGATACACACTTATAGAGTGTGCCGCCTCAGCAATAATTATTGGCCATCCGGCCAACAACTGTAACCGCATGTTGAAATATAATATTTTTTACGTAAATATGCTAAGCCGAATGAAGTTAGACTAAAACAGGCCTTAACCTAAAAAAAGTTGAGATTCCCGCAGTATCAGTTATTGGCCACCTCGGCCAATGACTAGTACGAGTAAAATTATGTGTTCCAGTTGTTGGCCATCCAAAATAACTGACAAAAACCTTACCAAAGTTTCTGAAGTTAACAGATAATCATAAAGAATTATTATAAGTATCATAATAAATGTATATCGATAACTCACCAAAACAGCAATATCATACAAAATTGACACGAAAGCTTACCTGTTTCCTCAGTTTACACTTCGCAATGAGGACACTCTTAACACACCGTTGATGATTTGGCGCCAATTTACCAGGATTGCCTACGCGGCAATAAAAATTTTACCAGTAGATGAACAAATGTCCCTAGCATCGAAAGAAACTATAAAGAGGGTATGGAAAGGAATATGGACCTTATGATTTTTGAATTTTAATGAAGTTGGTAATGACTGTCCTCCGGCCAACAACTGTACCCGTTACCCTAGATCCTAGATAATTATAAAATACTACAAATTTGGAATATAGTGTTACATAGATATTTAATTGGATAGGTAACATATCCAACATTTGTGATAGTATAATAGAAATTCGATAAGTATTGTTTGTTTAGTAAACTCATAGTATTTTATTAGATAAGTAGAATGTAGAGAAGAATTTTCGGATATTAAATGAAATGTCCGAAATGGAGTTTTGGCAATGTCAAAATTGATTAGAAATGACATTATGTTACATAGCAATATAAACCCAAAATTCCAGATTATAATTTTAAACCCTTTGAGGGTATTTTAATGTTTTTATTCCAATGACTCAATCATAACGATGATTCTATCTTGAGTATTGTTTTTAATCAACTTAATGGCTTTGACAACTACTTTTTTAAATGACGACGGCTTTGATAATGGCTTAATAGCCGAAAGCGCTTAGCTGGAAAGTAATAAACTAATACACACTGAGTATTCGTCGTTTTCATTCACTCAATTAAGATTCATTCTTTTTTCATACCTTTTCTACTATATTGTCATTATGATTTTTGGTGTGTCTAGCATCTGGTTGAGTTAAGTTGTATTCTGCATTCTAAAAAATAAATATAATGACTGGATGAGGAGTTTTATCTGGACATCATTACTATAGAATAGTCAACCATGTTTTCCCATGAATACAATCTGTCATGATATAGGACAAACATGATTCAATATTTTGACACAAACTCTAAAGGACCTTATGGATCTATCATGCAGTTCTTGTATATAACTATAAAAAACCCTGTATGAAATTAAACTTGGCATTAGTTAATATAAAACAGTAAGCAGTTAAAATATTTACCTACGAGTATATTATGATAGAATCATCCTCAAAAGTATATTCGTCCATATCTAAGTCCACTTCGCTACCTAATTTTCTTTTTTTAATTATATGTTTTGGATGGCCATCAGAATCTGCTCTGGCATCCAACCCATTCACAGTTTTAGAATTGATTATTCCACAAAGTAGCTTCTGGGTTGGATCTAAACTAATATCAGGTGATGTTCCACCACCTGTCTTTATAATATTTTGTTTATGTTCAGCAGTAACTTTTCGTAACTTTTTTTTTTGAGTTTTCGTATAGTTTTTTGAGGCAATCAGCATTTCTATAATAAACGATGGATTTGAAGAATTAAATTCTCCTTCTATTTTTTTCCACGCCTCTTGCCTTTTTTGTACAGACACTCTGTCTGTTTTTTTATCTTCCAAAATATGGTGAAATTTTTCACCGATAATTGAAAATAAATGAGCTTTTTCTTCTTCTCGAAAATTAGGAGCTCTTTTGATTTTAATGTTATTATCACCCATGGTACCAATTTTAATACTTTGGGAGAGAGAAATGCAGAAAAAATATGGTTTAGTATTCGTCCTATCAAGACTGGGGCACAGATTAAATAAATATAATAAAAAAAGACTGGGGCACAGGCACACGCACATCATAAAATTGTGAGGCTACGTTAGAGGTAACCGAATGAAACCGAACACGGAAAAATATTAAAAAAAGATGCAGCTAACTAAACAGTGGTATAGAAAAGGACAACAAATGGATGACATCAGTAACTATCGAGTAACTTGTAATTCATAAGAAATCGCCTAACAAATTAATACAAGGTTATCCTGCGTTGCCAAATCAACTCCGTACTTAACTAAGCCGGTTTTATTTGCTAGCGGTGCATTGCAACTAAAATCGCCTTTTTAAAGCTAGTTTAAGAAAAGCGAGCTTAAAGGATATACGGTGCATATAGCCCTAAGTACCAAGTGTCAAAAAGGTTACTTTAGTCACGAGTTTTATTAGACACGAGTGTAGCGAAGCGGAACGAGTACCTTGTGAAACGAGTGACTAAAGAGGTTTGTAACACGAGGTGCTTACTATACTTGTCTTTACCCACAGAAATAAGAAAAATATATTGTATTTTATTCATATTCATAACATGACGAACAATGGCTGCCGGCTGACTGACAAATCAAATGAGACAGAACAACAAAATTATCACGGAACATGAAATTGAACTTACAAAAGACACACTTGATGTGACATTAAAAAAACAAAATATAAACGAGATGTGACTTTTCGAATTTTAAACACTAGTGTTTGAAAATCGCTTTGCGCATGTCAATCCGGTTTCTTAAATACGGTTTAGTAACGGAAGTAGAAAAAACCTTAGAGTAATAATATACATAGAGAGGGCTATTCATTCATTAACACGTTTATTTTTGCGACCAACAATTCTGAACGCCAGTAGTAAAATCATGAATGAATTAACAAAAGTGGGGATTGTATTGTGGATACATCGCCTTGGCGTCATCGTCAATGCATAGGCGTACCAAATCTATTTAAAAACAACAAATATAAAATTATATTATTGGAATTTTGGTGTTTATAAATATTTCATTTGATGAAATTGAAGTTTGTTGATTTTAATTAATGTATTTTTTCACGGAGAAGATTTTTACACTATTCTCTTTGTTGTAATTTCTCACCAGGTAGCGCTGCAGCATATAAAATTCTACACCATTGAACCGATTACCCTCAAAATGGGCATATGTATATATATATATATATATATATATATATATATATATATATATATATATATATATATATATACTTATATATGTATTTTTCGATGCAGAATTTGTATTTCCTATCCTTTTTGTTGTAACTTCCCACCAGGAGACGTTGCAGCATATCAACTTCTATATCGTTTACTTTTTCCAGGAGCACAAATGTGCCACGAGCCGTATGCTGCAGATCGAGGAAGTGCAAAAAATGCATTGCATACGAATTGTACACAATATTTTTTCTACGACCAAGTTTCTTGATGGAAGAAAAAAGTTACTTATATAGGTATTTTATTTAAACGTTGAACTGCAAGGATTTAAAAAATGGAAAACAGTTAAACCTAGGTATAGTTGATTTTGAAATTTTTACAATTTTGAATTGTTATGTCTGGTGTATCTTTTTTTAATAAAAAGTTTTAATTACTTCTTATATTATTATCTGTCACCGAAATTCATTATAAATATAATATAAGATTGTCAAAAGGGGTTTTGACATTGAGATTTCCTTCCCACCAGGTCAGCATATCAACTTCTATATCGTTTACTTTTTCCACGAGCGCAGTAATTTGTGGCACAATCCGTAAGGCGAGAGTTGAAAATCAATGGAGCGAGAGAAGAGCTTTGCGTACGAGTTGTGCACAATACTTTTTCTACGATCACGTTTATTAATCAAAGAAAAAGTAACTTATATAGGTGTTTTATTATAATTTTGAACAGAAATAATTTAAAAAAAAATAGTTAAATGTAGGTACAGTTAATAATGAAATTTGAATTATTTTGGATTGTTTAGCCTGGTCTATCTTTTTTGATAATAAGTTAGAATTAATTGGAATATTAGTGTTTGTTAACGAAATTCATTACAAAGATGAGTTTAGATTGTCAAAATAAAATTTGACATTGACATTTCCATTCCAACAGGCAGCGGTGCAGCGTATCAACTTCTATATCGTTCACTTTTTCCACTAGTGCTGAAGCTTGTGGCACGAGCCGTAAGTCGAGTGCCTCAAATCAAGCGACAAACTTAGCCCGGGAACGGTCGCGTTAATAACCATAACTTAAGATGTCGCGTGTTAGATTTGATCAAACATATTCTCATCTGAAAAAAAGTCTATATATTTTTGATTTAAATAGAAAATAGTAAAGGCATATATTGCCCATAGTAATCATTCAATTATCCGTCAGAATTCTCACCATGGGCTGCACAGTTGGTACATGTAGCTAATGTAGTTATGGTACTTATGTTCTTTACATATAGGGGAGGTATATGTTCCACATTGTTGTATCGTAACTGTTTTTCTGTCAAGACAATATCTGCATATCATTTTAGATTGATTACCTTGTCATTTTATGCACACTGGACCAACTTTCTTCCCATATACACACACGTAAAACTTGGAATAAATGAACGATTGCGTGATAGATTTACAGTAACAAGTGCCTTTATTTCTCGTAAGAGTTATCTGTACACCTTCCATTGTTGCAAGCGTTGGTATGTGTTATCCCTGGAGGCATTCCTAGATGGCGACAGAATTCTAGTTACTTAGTGAGTTATTATAAAAGAAAACCTAAAAACGTTAATTTTACCTTTTTGTTATTTTCACCATTTTCAATGCACCTCTAAAATCAGATAAAGGGCCTACAGCATCTTCGGACAGCTTACTTGGGTTTTCTTTTAGGATTCCTAAAAGTTGTTTTTCAGTTCAAGAAGCAGTGCTGGTAGTAGGAGATAAGGACTCAGCTGGCGTATTATATTTAAAAAGTCCTGAAGGACCAGGTTCCGTAAACCTAAAACACATAAATCAGAATAGGTTGTTGATTCTAGTCACTGGAACAAACTGTAAATAAATTTTCTTGCCCATTACAAAAACCTTTAAACATTTAGGCGAAAATATATACTACAACAAACCTAACTAAAAAACTAACCTATATGCAAGTATACGAGAATCTGAAGTAAGCAATGATACACCACTCATAAATGAATGATTCTCAGTTACTGTTACTAGATCATCAACAACTTCTTCTACTGGTAAACTAAAAATAAAACACAATTAACAATTTTTTTTGTTTTAGTAACAAACTTTTGAAAAGCATTACTTTTTTAAATGAAACTAATTGTCAATTTCTTAGAAATTTTAACATATTTTCAATATATTGTGGAATTATCTAGAAACAGTTAGTTTCAGTTAAAAAAGTAATATGAGTTGATTCCACAGAGTAAAGGTCGAAACAGTAAATTTTATTAAAAAGCAGTTCAAAAAAATATACTCCCTAATTTCAACATAAATTACTTAAATATTTACCTTTCGACATCACTTAGAGTAGCACTAGAAGCTTGCTCAGACACATTTTGTGCTGATAAATCTTTTTGATGGCAACCTGAGTTATTTGTTGAAGACCTAAAATAGACATATTCTTTTAACAAAGTCAACTAACTCAGTCATCATTGCTAACTGAATAAAATGGATCATATGTGGCCAAATGACCTCTTAAAAAATTAAAATAATAATTTAATTTTTAAATACAGTTCAGTTCCAAAATAGTAGGCACTAAATTCTCAGAAATATTGCATTAAACCAAGAACAATTGTAGTTTAGTTTAGTTTAGTGCCTACTATATTGGAACTGAACTATAGTTATCATGACAGCCCAGAGTGTCACCAGTCGCCCAATAAAATAATAACTTTTAATTAATAAACTGTTTAAAAATTGTCTTTTATGGCCGCTTTATCAGCTGTAATAAAAAGAACTTATTATATTGAAAGGAATTTTTGTTTATCAGGACAGCGACTTGTTTATTTTGGGCATTACTTTAAGGGCCCATTGTACCAAGAAAATGTGTAGGTACTTACATTACATCTGGTGGATTAAATTCAAAAACTGACATGTGAAGAGCATCTTTGTTTAGAAACTTACGGCCACTACTCTCATATATAAAATCAGATTGTTTAAAATGCTCCGAATAAATTTCAGGTCGTTTTGGTAGATCATTAGTCTCCCTTGGACCCAGTAAAGCAAGCCAAATTTTTCTTGTTTCCAAATTGGCGGGAAAACTAGAATAAAACAACGCCAAATAGAAATTTGCTTTTTATAATTAAAAAACTTTTAAGAATTTTAAATATTATTTGAATGAATAATAGAAGATAGAACGGATAGCCGTTCAAACATTTACATACCTGTGGAATGAGAGTTCGTGGTAATTTTTGCCGTTTTTCTGGCAGACTTGGCACTGACGAACCATGATAATAAAAAACACTAAATTATTTAACTTAAAACCAAATTTAGTCACTAAAAGTCTTCAAAAACACACATAACATCGAAAGAACTCAATTTTAACTTGCTAGTCCTAATGGCGCTCGTAATAAAAAAACCAAGTTTGACAGTATTTACTATAATACTACAATCTAATAGAAATGTTAGTCGAGAACGCTCTGGTGATATTTGCGTCTCTCTTTATATCGTAACTGAACAAAGACAAAACTACTAAAGTGTATACTAGACAAACAAAACAGGTACTGAAATTTTCAGCAATGTTGCCACTTTTAGTTACAACAAATACTTGTTTAAAATTTATATAAGAATATGCCTTTTTATTATATAAAATTCAAGTATTATTGATCAATTTTAAAAGCGGCGACTAAAATGCATGAACTATTATGACTTTTTTTGTTTTATACGTTTATTCCCAATTATGATTTTTTTAATTGTTAGATGTAAATATTGATGATCTGTTATTAATTATGGTACTAATTCTGTTTTATTTCAGATATCAAGCAAACATAAGTTTTAAATTCCTTATGCATTCATACATCCATGTTCAGAATGTTCTTATATGTGCATAGTTACTTGACCTTGGATTATATTTATGAAGGTAATTCTTTAATAATTTCAACTATCCTTTTTTTATTTTTATCCACTATCCTTAAATTCGTCTGATCACATGATTTCTATAATATTTACCTCACTAGGTTGTGTCTACTGATACAACATACGTTACGTTATATTGTTTTCCTATCTTATGATCTTAGTTCATTATATATATATATATATATATATATATATATATTGAACTAGTCCTCTAGTTCTTCAAACATTTTTAAATAAATAAACACAAAAAAAGTATCTATTATTAAGGAAGGTGTAGCAGTAGACACAACCACTTTATGAAAATCACTGACAATTCAGGTATAAAATCAGTAGAAAGGGTGAAATATGCATAAATATAATATCAGATATTGATATGATTGATTAATACAAGGACTATGAGTAGAAATTCTAAACACAACATTATTTAAATAAGTATGCACAATTAATTCCAGAATTACGTCAATGTCAATGGGTTCCACATTGATCTGAACACAGCCATATGAACTTCAGCAGAAATGAAATTTTATTTGAACTTGAAACCTGAAACAACATCAATTAAAATATATTTCAATAATTGCTTATCAATATTTGCAGGTGTTTATAATAAAAGTTGACAATTTAAAGAAAGGGTTGAAGGATTTATGAGAAATGATGAATGGAACACAGCCCAAACATATGACAAAAAAATGTATTATAAACAGGAAGTAATGAAATCTAGTAATTTTATTACCAACTTAAATTTATTGATTATTTATTTTATATAGGACAATAATAACAAAATCAAAAATAATCAATAGTTTATGTAAGACAAAAACAGTAAAAATTCAATTACATAGATATAAATCAGTAATCTAGGTTGTATATTTTGTAAAAATAAATATAAATAAGAAAACCGTAAAAACGGAATAATGATTAAAATTGCTAATGTACTCTAGGAAAAAGACTTTATATAGAATCCTGAATACAAAATAAATATTTGTGAATAAGTGTGTTAATCCTCCAGGACTTAAAAATCCAACAATTTTATTTTGTAACTAAAAGCCATAGAAATTGACAATTTGTGTTATTAAAATAAAGATAAGCAAGCTTTGCATTTGCCAAGCCAAAAAGTTGTTGATTTAAAAAACAAGGGAGTGGTTTTTTTGGTATGATGGTGAGGTGAGCGTCTATATGAATCTCCTCTAATAAAATTAATAAAATTCTGATAAAAGTTAACAAGTGCTCTCGAAAAAGTAATGAAAAGACATTAATAAGTTTTTGTGAACCCGTAAAGAATAAAAAGGTGGTCAGAAGGGGCATCTCTCTCAGGAGAGATCTTCAAGAAATTAGAGACGCGAGTAGCAGCCAAGGACTGAAGATATGAACTAAGGTCTGTGCATTTTAATTGAAATATTTGGAATTCCATATATAAATACGAACAGTGAACTAAAAATAATATTCAGAACATTTTCATCATGATAATATAAAAAGGCCTAAAAACAATATATTACGATGCATCATATTTTATCTCCACGGAGATACATGCAATTTAGTTTGTAATAATATAATTGTACTTACTTGTTTAATTTAATCCATTTTCAATGTTCACGTGTTCCATAAATGTTCACATAATTTCCAACTTTTAATTTACTCTAATGCAGGCATAACTGATCTATCCATTACTATCTTCTTTTCTATTCACACACATTATTTCAGAATTTATATATATATATATATATATATATATATAAAAATTTATTCAACGTATTGAAATTTTCACTACTATATACACGCAGGCAGAGCAAAAACTGTTTCTACACCGGTGAAGAGCGTCTTCGTGTCATAGGAAGTTATATAAGCGCATGCGTTGAAATTATGCGCCGACGCAATACAATGAATTGTTGTGTAATAAGAATTGCATAGGATGTAGGAGTTATAAAGTAATTTTAAATGTTCAAAATAATACAAAATTTTCATATTAACTGTCTATTAAATCAATTTTCATTGAAGTGTTGGTATTTTTATTCTTTTCATGTCCTCAATAAAATTATTAGAATTAACATATTTCAATCTTTCTATATGAGAGTATTCAGAAGCCCAATTTCATTGATAAATTAAATAAAAAATTCTAAATAAAATTTAATAATAAAATTGACGCCAAGAACTCAAAGGGAGGAGTCATCATGCTTCCGACTGATATTTAAACTGTAAATAAAATTGATAGAAGATATGTTTACGAGCTAGCCGAACGTAAGTCGTGTTTGTATATACATAAAAGCCAAGTTAGTTCAATATTGTATCAATATCATATGTATTTTCCACACCTTTTCGGTGGTATTTGATAATGTTCGGGACACTACGCAGCCAAGGGCACTACCATTGTCAATAGGGGAGATGATCCGCCGGATGATTCCAACGGGTCCAAGTATTACGGCCTTTTGCATCCACATTACGGAGTTTTTAGGTGAGTTCAGTTCTTTTATGTGTCGTACTGTTTTTGTATGTACAAGGCCGTTTGCGCTTATAATTAAAGGGATTATTGTTACCTTCTCCAAGTTCCAAATCAATTTCATCTCTTGTACAAGCGCTCCATATTTAGTTATATTTTCGGCATATGCGTTAGATATATTGTAGTCCTGTGGCACTGGGAAGTCAATTATGATGGCTGTGTTATTACTTTTATCCCAAATCACCATGTCCGGCCGATTGTGCTAAACAGGTCTATCTGTAACAACTGTGAAATCCCAGTAAATTTTCACGGTGTTGTTTTGAAGTACGAGTTGCGGCACATATTTGTGGTGTGCGGTAAAATGATTCAACAGACGTCTTTGCAGGCATATTAATTGGTGAACGACTTTGCTCATATTGTTGTGTCGTTCCAGGTATCTGGTAGCAGCAATTGTTGTGCAGCCAGATGACAAATGCTGAATGCTCTCTTCGCTAGTGCTACACAGTCTACATTTGGTGGTCTCAACTCGTTGTTTTAATATGTGTTTGGAGTACGTTCGGGTTCTAATGACTTGATCCTGTATCGCCAACATTGTTCCTTCGGTTTCCGGGAAGAGGTATCCTGCCGCTAGGTAAGTATTGCATACTTTCATATATACCTCTGTTTGATGTAGAGAAGTGTAAAACCTTCCGTGTAGCTATATATATATATAAATTCTGAAATAATGTGTGTGAATAGAAAAGAAGATAGTAATGGATAGATCAGTTATGCCTGCATTAGAGTAAATTAAAAGTTGGAAATTATGTGAACATTTATGGAACACGTGAACATTGAAAATGGATTAAATTAAACAAGTAAGTACAATTATATTATTACAAACTAAATTGCATGTATCTCCGTGGAGATAAAATATGATGCATCGTAATATATTGTTTTTAGGACTTTTTATATTATCATGATGAAAATGTTCTGAATATTATTTTTAGTTCACTGTTCGTATTTATATATGGAATTCCAAATATTTCAATTAAAATGCACAGACCTTAGTTCATATCTTCAGTCCTTGGCTGCTACTCGCGTCTCTAATTTCTTGAAGATCTCTCCTGAGAGAGATGCCCCTTCTGACCACCTTTTTATTCTTTACGGGTTCACAAAAACTTATTAATGTCTTTTCATTACTTTTTCGAGAGCACTTGTTAACTTTTATCAGAATTTTATTAATTTTATTAGAGGAGATTTATATAGACGCTCACCTCACCATCATACCAAAAAAACCACTCCCTTGTTTTTTAAATCAACAACTTTTTGGCTTGGCAAATGCAAAGCTTGCTTATCTTTATTTTAATAACACAAATTGTCAATTTCTATGGCTTTTAGTTACAAAATAAAATTGTTGGATTTTTAAGTCCTGGAGGATTAACACACTTATTCACAAATATTTATTTTGTATTCAGGATTCTATATAAAGTCTTTTTCCTAGAGTACATTAGCAATTTTAATCATTATTCCGTTTTTACGGTTTTCTTATTTATATTTATTTTTACAAAATATACAACCTAGATTACTGATTTATATCTATGTAATTGAATTTTTACTGTTTTTGTCTTACATAAACTATTGATTATTTTTGATTTTGTTATTATTGTCCTATATAAAATAAATAATCAATAAATTTAAGTTGGTAATAAAATTACTAGATTTCATTACTTCCTGTTTATAATACATTTTTTTGTCATATGTTTGGGCTGTGTTCCATTCATCATTTCTCATAAATCCTTCAACCCTTTCTTTAAATTGTCAACTTTTATTATAAACACCTGCAAATATTGATAAGCAATTATTGAAATATATTTTAATTGATGTTGTTTCAGGTTTCAAGTTCAAATAAAATTTCATTTCTGCTGAAGTTCATATGGCTGTGTTCAGATCAATGTGGAACCCATTGACATTGACGTAATTCTGGAATTAATTGTGCATACTTATTTAAATAATGTTGTGTTTAGAATTTCTACTCATAGTCCTTGTATTAATCAATCATATCAATATCTGATATTATATTTATGCATATTTCACCCTTTCTACTGATTTTATACCTGAATTGTCAGTGATTTTCATAAAGTGGTTGTGTCTACTGCTACACCTTCCTTAATAATAGATACTTTTTTTGTGTTTATTTATTTAAAAATGTTTGAAGAACTAGAGGACTAGTTCAATATATATATATATATATATATATATATATATATAATGAACTAAGATCATAAGATAGGAAAACAATATAACGTAACGTATGTTGTATCAGTAGACACAACCTAGTGAGGTAAATATTATAGAAATCATGTGATCAGACGAATTTAAGGATAGTGGATAAAAATAAAAAAAGGATAGTTGAAATTATTAAAGAATTACCTTCATAAATATAATCCAAGGTCAAGTAACTATGCACATATAAGAACATTCTGAACATGGATGTATGAATGCATAAGGAATTTAAAACTTATGTTTGCTTGATATCTGAAATAAAACAGAATTAGTACCATAATTAATAACAGATCATCAATATTTACATCTAACAATTAAAAAAATCATAATTGGGAATAAACGTATAAAACAAAAAAAGTCATAATAGTTCATGCATTTTAGTCGCCGCTTTTAAAATTGATCAATAATACTTGAATTTTATATAATAAAAAGGCATATTCTTATATAAATTTTAAACAAGTATTTGTTGTAACTAAAAGTGGCAACATTGCTGAAAATTTCAGTACCTGTTTTGTTTGTCTAGTATACACTTTAGTAGTTTTGTCTTTGTTCAGTTACGATATAAAGAGAGACGCAAATATCACCAGAGCGTTCTCGACTAACATTTCTATTAGATTGTAGTATTATAGTAAATACTGTCAAACTTGGTTTTTTTATTACGAGCGCCATTAGGACTAGCAAGTTAAAATTGAGTTCTTTCGATGTTATGTGTGTTTTTGAAGACTTTTAGTGACTAAATTTGGTTTTAAGTTAAATAATTTAGTGTTTTTTATTATCATGGTTCGTCAGTGCCAAGTCTGCCAGAAAAACGGCAAAAATTACCACGAACTCTCATTCCACAGGTATGTAAATGTTTGAACGGCTATCCGTTCTATCTTCTATTATTCATTCAAATAATATTTAAAATTCTTAAAAGTTTTTTAATTATAAAAAGCAAATTTCTATTTGGCGTTGTTTTATTCTAGTTTTCCCGCCAATTTGGAAACAAGAAAAATTTGGCTTGCTTTACTGGGTCCAAGGGAGACTAATGATCTACCAAAACGACCTGAAATTTATTCGGAGCATTTTAAACAATCTGATTTTATATATGAGAGTAGTGGCCGTAAGTTTCTAAACAAAGATGCTCTTCACATGTCAGTTTTTGAATTTAATCCACCAGATGTAATGTAAGTACCTACACATTTTCTTGGTACAATGGGCCCTTAAAGTAATGCCCAAAATAAACAAGTCGCTGTCCTGATAAACAAAAATTCCTTTCAATATAATAAGTTCTTTTTATTACAGCTGATAAAGCGGCCATAAAAGACAATTTTTAAACAGTTTATTAATTAAAAGTTATTATTTTATTGGGCGACTGGTGACACTCTGGGCTGTCATGATAACTATAGTTCAGTTCCAATATAGTAGGCACTAAACTAAACTAAACTACAATTGTTCTTGGTTTAATGCAATATCTCTGAGAATTTAGTGCCTACTATTTTGGAACTGAACTGTATTTAAAAATTAAATTATTATTTTAATTTTTTAAGAGGTCATTTGGCCACATATGATCCATTTTATTCAGTTAGCAATGATGACTGAGTTAGTTGACTTTGTTAAAAGAATATGTCTATTTTAGGTCTTCAACAAATAACTCAGGTTGCCATCAAAAAGATTTATCAGCACAAAATGTGTCTGAGCAAGCTTCTAGTGCTACTCTAAGTGATGTCGAAAGGTAAATATTTAAGTAATTTATGTTGAAATTAGGGAGTATATTTTTTTGAACTGCTTTTTAATAAAATTTACTGTTTCGACCTTTACTCTGTGGAATCAACTCATATTACTTTTTTAACTGAAACTAACTGTTTCTAGATAATTCCACAATATATTGAAAATATGTTAAAATTTCTAAGAAATTGACAATTAGTTTCATTTAAAAAAGTAATGCTTTTCAAAAGTTTGTTACTAAAACAAAAAAAATTGTTAATTGTGTTTTATTTTTAGTTTACCAGTAGAAGAAGTTGTTGATGATCTAGTAACAGTAACTGAGAATCATTCATTTATGAGTGGTGTATCATTGCTTACTTCAGATTCTCGTATACTTGCATATAGGTTAGTTTTTTAGTTAGGTTTGTTGTAGTATATATTTTCGCCTAAATGTTTAAAGGTTTTTGTAATGGGCAAGAAAATTTATTTACAGTTTGTTCCAGTGACTAGAATCAACAACCTATTCTGATTTATGTGTTTTAGGTTTACGGAACCTGGTCCTTCAGGACTTTTTAAATATAATACGCCAGCTGAGTCCTTATCTCCTACTACCAGCACTGCTTCTTGAACTGAAAAACAACTTTTAGGAATCCTAAAAGAAAACCCAAGTAAGCTGTCCGAAGATGCTGTAGGCCCTTTATCTGATTTTAGAGGTGCATTGAAAATGGTGAAAATAACAAAAAGGTAAAATTAACGTTTTTAGGTTTTCTTTTATAATAACTCACTAAGTAACTAGAATTCTGTCGCCATCTAGGAATGCCTCCAGGGATAACACATACCAACGCTTGCAACAATGGAAGGTGTACAGATAACTCTTACGAGAAATAAAGGCACTTGTTACTGTAAATCTATCACGCAATCGTTCATTTATTCCAAGTTTTACGTGTGTGTATATGGGAAGAAAGTTGGTCCAGTGTGCATAAAATGACAAGGTAATCAATCTAAAATGATATGCAGATATTGTCTTGACAGAAAAACAGTTACGATACAACAATGTGGAACATATACCTCCCCTATATGTAAAGAACATAAGTACCATAACTACATTAGCTACATGTACCAACTGTGCAGCCCATGGTGAGAATTCTGACGGATAATTGAATGATTACTATGGGCAATATATGCCTTTACTATTTTCTATTTAAATCAAAAATATATAGACTTTTTTTCAGATGAGAATATGTTTGATCAAATCTAACACGCGACATCTTAAGTTATGGTTATTAACGCGACCGTTCCCGGGCTAAGTTTGTCGCTTGATTTGAGGCACTCGACTTACGGCTCGTGCCACAAGCTTCAGCACTAGTGGAAAAATTGAACGATATAGAAGTTGATACGCTGCACCGCTGCCTGTTGGAATGGAAATGTCAATGTCAAATTTTATTTTGACAATCTAAACTCATCTTTGTAATGAATTTCGTTAACAAACACTAATATTTCAATTAATTCTAACTTATTATCAAAAAAGATAGACCAGGCTAAACAATCCAAAATAATTCAAATTTCATTATTAACTGTACCTACATTTAACTATTTTTTTTAATTATTTCTGTTCAAAATTATAATAAAACACCTATATAAGTTACTTTTTCTTTGATTAATAAACGTGATCGTAGAAAAAGTATTGTGCACAACTCGTACGCAAAGCTCTTCTCTCGCTCCATTGATTTTCAACTCTCGCCTTACGGATTGTGCCACAAATTACTGCGCTCGTGGAAAAAGTAAACGATATAGAAGTTGATATGCTGACCTGGTGGGAAGGAAATCTCAATGTCAAAACCCCTTTTGACAATCTTATATTATATTTATAATGAATTTCGGTGACAGATAATAATATAAGAAGTAATTAAAACTTTTTATTAAAAAAAGATACACCAGACATAACAATTCAAAATTGTAAAAATTTCAAAATCAACTATACCTAGGTTTAACTGTTTTTCATTTTTTAAATCCTTGCAGTTCAACGTTTAAATAAAATACCTATATAAGTAACTTTTTTCTTCCATCAAGAAACTTGGTCGTAGAAAAAATATTGTGTACAATTAGTATGCAATGCATTTTTTGCACTTCCTCGATCTGCAGCATACGGCTCGTGGCACATTTGTGCTCCTGGAAAAAGTAAACGATATAGAAGTTGATATGCTGCAACGTTTCCTGGTGGGAAGTTACAACAAAAAGGATAGGAAATACAAATTCTGCATCGAAAAATACATATACATAAATATATATATATATATATATATATATATATATATATATATATATATATATATATATATATATATATATATATATATATATATATATATGCCCATTTTGAGGGTAATCGGTTAAATGGTGTAGAATTTTATATGCTGCAGCGCTACCTGGTGAGAAATTACAACAAAGAGAATAGTGTAAAAATCTTCTCCGTGAAAAAATACATTAATTAAAATCAACAAACTTCAATTTCATCAAATGAAATATTTATAAACACCAAAATTCCAATAATATAATTTTATATTTGTTGTTTTTAAATAGATTTGGTACGCCTATGCATTGACGATGACGCCAAGGCGATGTATCCACAATACAATCCCCACTTTTGTTAATTCATTCATGATTTTACTACTGGCGTTCAGAATTGTTGGTCGCAAAAATAAACGTGTTAATGAATGAATAGCCCTCTCTATGTATATTATTACTCTAAGGTTTTTTCTACTTCCGTTACTAAACCGTATTTAAGAAACCGGATTGACATGCGCAAAGCGATTTTCAAACACTAGTGTTTAAAATTCGAAAAGTCACATCTCGTTTATATTTTGTTTTTTTAATGTCACATCAAGTGTGTCTTTTGTAAGTTCAATTTCATGTTCCGTGATAATTTTGTTGTTCTGTCTCATTTGATTTGTCAGTCAGCCGGCAGCCATTGTTCGTCATGTTATGAATATGAATAAAATACAATATATTTTTCTTATTTCTGTGGGTAAAGACAAGTATAGTAAGCACCTCGTGTTAAAAACCTCTTTAGTCACTCGTTTCACAAGGTACTCGTTCCGCTTCGCTACACTCGTGTCTAATAAAACTCGTGACTAAAGTAACCTTTTTGACACTTGGTACTTAGGGCTATATGCACCGTATATCCTTTAAGCTCGCTTTTCTTAAACTAGCTTTAAAAAGGCGATTTTAGTTGCAATGCACCGCTAGCAAATAAAACCGGCTTAGTTAAGTACGGAGTTGATTTGGCAACGCAGGATAACCTTGTATTAATTTGTTAGGCGATTTCTTATGAATTACAAGTTACTCGATAGTTACTGATGTCATCCATTTGTTGTCCTTTTCTATACCACTGTTTAGTTAGCTGCATCTTTTTTTAATATTTTTCCGTGTTCGGTTTCATTCGGTTACCTCTAACGTAACCTCACAATTTTATGATGTGCGTGTGCCTGTGCCCCAGTCTTTTTTTATTATATTTATTTAATCTGTGCCCCAGTCTTGATAGGACGAATACTAAACCATATTTTTTCTGCATTTCTCTCTCCCAAAGTATTAAAATTGGTACCATGGGTGATAATAACATTAAAATCAAAAGAGCTCCTAATTTTCGAGAAGAAGAAAAAGCTCATTTATTTTCAATTATCGGTGAAAAATTTCACCATATTTTGGAAGATAAAAAAACAGACAGAGTGTCTGTACAAAAAAGGCAAGAGGCGTGGGAAAAAATAGAAGGAGAATTTAATTCTTCAAATCCATCGTTTATTATAGAAATGCTGATTGCCTCAAAAAACTATACGAAAACTCAAAAAAAAAGTTACGAAAAGTTACTGCTGAACATAAACAAAATATTATAAAGACAGGTGGTGGAACATCACCTGATATTAGTTTAGATCCAACCCAGAAGCTACTTTGTGGAATAATCAATTCTAAAACTGTGAATGGGTTAGATGCCAGAGCAGATTCTGATGGCCATCCAAAACATATAATTAAAAAAAGAAAATTAGGTAGCGAAGTGGACTAAGATGTGGACGAATATACTTTTGAGGATGATTCTATCATAATATACTCGTAGGTAAATATTTTAACTGCTTACTGTTTTATATTAACTAATGCCAAGTTTAATTTCATACAGGGTTTTTTATAGTTATATACAAGAACTGCATGATAGATCCATAAGGTCCTTTAGAGTTTGTGTCGAAATATTGATTCATGTTTGTCCTATATCATGACAGATTGTATTCATGGGAAAACATGGTTGACTATTCTATAGTAATGATGTCCAGATAAAACTCCTCATCCAGTCATTATATTTATTTTTTAGAATGCAGAATACAACTTAAACGAGGATGGAAGCAACCTGGCAGAAATATTACATTTCGAATCCAATGAAGATGATGAATGTCAACCAGATGCTAGACACACCAAAAATCATAATGACAATATAGTAGAAAAGGTATGAAAAAAGAATGAATCTTAATTGCCACAAATAAAATAGTAGGTACCATCCGCAAGATATGTTGTTAATTTCAAGTTCACTTCATGCTCTACTTCATGAACACATTTATATAAAATCAGGATCAGGATACATAATATCTATTACCTTATAAAAGTAAAAAATATATATATATATATAGAGGAGATAGTTCTTCACTACTTAGATGGAAGTATATTTGAAATTCTCACTCTCACAAATATATTGAAGTTTGGAACATTTGATTCAATATCTTTAATATGATACCAAAAGAATTTATTGATGAAGTAATCTATTCATAATGGAATACAATATATGAGCAATAGTAATAAGAAATTTGAATAAAAAGGATAAAACTTACCTTTAAACACAGTAGTTCATTTAAGAAGCATATCGACAATCCATTGTAAGTAATAAATAACAAGTTATAAATCAAAATTCCTTAATTAAAAGAAACATGTAATCCATATTCTAAAAATATTCATTGAACATTAATAATAGATACAATAAATAAACATGTAATAACTTAACTATTCAACATTTAGAGAGTTTTGGTCATATATATCAAATAATGTCAGAAATGTCAAAAAAAAAATCATTTTATAAATTGACTGGAATAAGGTTATACATTGAAAAAGAAGCAGAACCATAGAAATCTATATTTATTGAGTCAAGAAAGATGTGAATTTTATGGTTTGTAATTATATGTTAGGAATTAGAAAATGAATCTGAAATCAAGATATTTATGATTTCGGATAGAACGAAAAATAAAAAGAAAGGCGGGTGGTTGTTGAAAAAGAATTTTGGAGATGCGGAGATGAAATAGAGTATTGGAGATAAAATTATAAGAAATTTAGATAAAAACTAAGAAATTTGTACTAAAAAGGTCCAAATAAATGAAGATATAAGAAGCTACATACAATAGATGAAACAAGACATACAAGTTATTGGAGGTGATGTCAGAATAAAATGAATATTTAAAAAATTCAATCAATTCAATTGGAGATGATACTTAATGGAAAGTCACTGAAATAAACATTATAGAGCAATTAAATCTAAGAAGCTAGAAACTAATAGAAATCACAAATATTTGTTTCCTGAAATAAGAAATCCTGTAAAGAAGCATTATAAGGTCGGCGGACCTGTCCACAGCTTGTTTTTGGGAAGATAACTCTTCAAGAAAGGAAGATGAGTGGATTGTGAATCAGGTTAGTGTTTAATTTGTCTTTGTTGGTACCAACATTTAGGTTACAGATGTACATCTATGGTAAAAGTCAAAAGAAGTAGAATCTGAAACTATTAAAATTTAAAAAAAAGGTTCTGATAAAACTGATAACAGAAACTTAAGTACTTACCATTTCTATTGAACAATTTTCATTTTTCGACTTAATAATTTTATATTAGCATATAAGATTTCATCACTTTGTTTAAATTGATAATACATATTTCTTGACTCATATAATATATGTGTAGTAATAAATGTATTCATGAAATCATTGTTTTCATATATATATTACTTCAACTGATATGAGTGACATTTGGAATCGATTATTCTACTGAATACTTCTAATCATCTATTCTTACTGTGAGATTTGGAATCGATTGCTATATTGAAATTTTCTATCCATAGGCGCACCAAATAATATAAAATAAAATATAGTAAAAGTTATTTGAATGATTCATATATAAAGTGTTGGAGATAAAGAGTTAAAATCACTTCCGGAACCCAAAGAGTAGTAAGAGTTTCTCATTCTCTCTACCTAAATATATAAATACATAAAAATTTTTCTTTATTTCATTACTGAGCTAGCTATACTAGAGTTTAGTATATTAAATTGATAATATAACAATTATAGTGGTATTGTCGGCAAAGTATACAACTATAACAATCCATTATAATATATATATATATATATATATATATATATATATATATATACATATATATATATGTATACATATATATATATATATATATATATATATATATATATATATATATATATATATATATATATATATATGTATATATATATGGATATATACATATATACATGCTAGCCAGTACATAACTGGTGAAATGATTGGCGCTCCTTCTTGGAGTTCTAGGATTACTTCCTTGCGGTGAATCACTTCACTCCGCCTTGTTGTCTGATGTCTCGCTTTCTTCATAGTGTGTTGTGTTTTTTGGCTTATCTACAATTTCTCTTCACTTTTTCCTGTCCTGGCACAGTTTATTCCAGTTTCTAGTTTTAATGTCCTCGATCATTTGATTCCTCAATTTCCTTTTGGATTTCCCCATGGTGTAGTTGTTTTTGGGGTTCATGCAGTGATTTTTCTTATTAGCTCCTCTGGTTGTCGGCAATGAATGTGGCCCCAACACCATAGTCTTTGGGCTTTAACTACATTAACGATATTTTCTCCCTCTAGAATATCTTCAATCTCATTATTGTTTAGGCTCCTGTACTGATCGTTATTTATTCTATTGATACCATTATTTCTTTTTATGATTTTACTTCCAGATACTTTTAGTTTTTCTGTGTTTTAGGTATTTAAAGAGTGACACTTTTTCGAAACGTTTTTCACTATTTTTATCTCTTTTATGTTCGGTTTCTCTCTTCTTGAGCATATGAGGTATTTTGTCTGTTCTTCCTTAATTTGTAATCCTCTCTTTTCTGTGTCTCTTATGAGAGCTTACAATGCGTTTTCCATGCTTCTCTCGTCCATTGCCATTAACGTTATACCGTCGGCATATGCTAGTACCTGCGTTGAAGGTTGCGCAATTGATCGACTTATTTCAGTCTTCCTTAATTCTCCCTTCAAAGCAATGTTGAAGAATGTGGTGTATAGGGCGTCTCCTTGTATTACTTCTCTTTCAATCGAGATTTCTTCTGTGACTTCTTCACTTATTATTATTATTGACTTTGATTGTTCCATAGACATTATTGTTAATTTGATCCACTTTGAGTGATGAAATTACCAACTCTTTCATATCCTGTAATAGTTTACTTCGGCAGACACTGTCAAATGCCTATTTGATATCTATAAATATTACATGTAAGTCTATATCATTTTTCTATTGTGTCTGTTACGATGTGTGTTGCATCTGTGGTGGACCTATTTTCCCGAAATCCATGTTGGTATTGTCCAATTGTTCTTTCAGCATATCTTGTTAACTTTCATCGTATAAGTGTTGTAAATATTTTGTAAGTTGTATTAAGCAGTATTATACATCTATAGCTTTGGCATGGTTTTGAATCTCCTTTCTTTAGTATTGGTGTTATTCATCCTTCCTTCCATTCCACAGGCATATCTTCTTCTTCCCATATTACGGTTATTAACTTGTAGATTATTTTTAGTAATTTTTTTCCTCCAGTCTTTATATTAATTCGTTCTGACTCTTTTTTGTTTTAGTTGATTAATTATTTCCTTAAATTCTTCATATGTTGGCGGTTCTTCTACTTCTCCCCCTCGTTTGTGTCCTATATATTTTCTTCCCTGTTTTTAAACATCTCTTTGAAGTAAAATATCCCATCTTTTTTTTCTATTTTTGTAGGTACTTAATTTCTTTTGTTTTGTGATTTTATGTATACCAATAGTCCCTGCTATTCCTCTCCAGATTTTCGATTTTCTTTTTTTGTTTACACAGCATTTATTTGCTCCTTTCTTTAATTTGTTATATGTTTGTAGATCTTCTTCTCTTTTTGTCGTCATCCAATTCAGTCTTGCATTATTCTTTGTCCCAACTTTATTATTGCGTCACTAATAATGCTTTCTTCTATGTTTTTCTATAGTACTGACGGTTTCTAACTATTCATTTATTGTCTCCACATATTGTGCCTCACTGATTTGTACTTTAATTCTACTATGATCCATCGTCTTTTAGTCATGTGTGTATTATTGGTCTTTATTATTTTCAATTTCAATGTGGCCATTACTGAAATATGATCTGAATCTGCATTGGCTCCCCTGTGTGACCTGATATGTTGTATAATTTTATTCCATTTTTTGGATACCAAAACATGGTCTATTTGATTTCCTTCAGTAGTTTCTGGTCTCATTCAGGTTATTTAATGTTCTCTCTTATGTTCATGCCTCGTGCTTACAATGAAAGTATTAGTTGTTCCTTCCAATCCACAGAATCCACCTCCGTTATTATTAGTGTATTCATGATTAGTTTCTTTTCCAGCTATTTCCTTTATATATTATATACAATAGTGTATATAATTACAGTGAAGATTTTCAATTAAGATTTTTGAAATCTTTAATTTTGTATATATTCTCTTTCAATTTCACGTCCCAATAATAATAATAATTTGTATATCTTGACGAGCTTGGCAAGTCATTCATATCTGCGATATTATTATCAAGGTAACCAACTGGAAAATTTATTTTATACCAGTTTAAGAAAATAAAAATAATAATAATAAGAGACGTTCACGAGCATTCGTATAATAAATAAGATAAAATTGACATAATACTAATATATATTTTCAAATTCATAACAACATATTTCTCGAAGTAATTTTGAATGGGCGCGATTTAATCTTACCTTGAGTGAGTTTTATTCATGTTCGATAGTTATTCTGTTGGTCATAATATAATCGTGGCAAAATAATAAAAATCCTGAGCCAGCAAAATTAAAATAATAGTCTGGACAATGGAAAAAATTGATAAATAAACTAATATATAAAGTGTGATAACAATAATGGTGAAATAAATATAAAGTTCTATAATATCAAATTAAACTAATACAATATATACTAAAATTGTAATTCTTAAATCTGAAAAGGTTAATTCCATAACAAACTCAACTCAAATGAATTATGGAGGCCGCTGAAAAGAAATAAATTTCACTGTTATGATTATTATCAATGTGATAATTGATAATAAAAATGTTAATCTTAATGTGTAAAAAAACAGTAGATATAAGAAAATTTATAAAAAGGGTCCCAAGTGTAGCGCGCTTGGTCCTTCAGGTAAATTGTGAACTTAAAAAGGTTTATTGAAATTAACTGTCTCGACCCTTACTTCGTGGAATCTACTCATATTAGTGTTTTAAATGAAACTCAATGTTTCTAGCTAATTCCACAATATAATGAAAAATGTTGAAAATTCTAAAAAATTGACAATATCATCGTCAGAATGACAGATGTTACATTTTATTTGATGCCTACCTGATGATTAGTAGTTTTTTTGGCTAGTGATTGATTTATTATATGTTAATAGAAAAAAGAAGGAGATGTGATATTACAAATATTGAAGCTTAGATATTATTAGCCCTATGGTGATATCCTGGATATCATTTTTCCAATTAAGACCAGTATGACTGTGAAATGATATCGAAAACCAGGAAAACTATATCTGCTGATCTTTACAATTATCACTTAAGAAGACAGTTTAATAGTGGACAACTCCCTAGATTTATCTGTTCATTGAAGACTTCATATTGTGGGTTCTAATTTCCAACTTGAGAAACCTGAAAATAATAAGAACAAAATTCCTGAAATATTTCCCCTAACACAGCACACTAACAATGCATAACATCTTCGTTAATGTAGTTTTCGCTGGTTTGCATTTTAGTTAAAGGCTATTTTGTGTTGTTCCGTGTTCACCGTGTTGTTCCAGGCTAATTATCACTTTTACCATTTGTTTTTATTTGGAGATTTATCGGTTTACTTCTAACATCTGAAAATGTAATAATCATTGTGTGTTTAATCGGATAATAATTCCAAATCAGTACAATGTTATTAGTTGTAACGCTTTTTATGTTACTTTTAAAAGTTTTTTTAATGTGTATATTGTTTATGGAGTATATTGTTTCCAACTTTTAGGGTATAGTCGATATCACAATCCATTTTAATAAGTACGACTATGTTTTGTAACGTATTGTTTTTAAATATATAATATTTGTAGTCATCCTGAGGAAGACCCCAAAGAAGGGTTGAAAGCTTGATGAATAATGAAATTATTTGATTTCTCACCATCCCCACTGTTGACTGCTGCACCCAGTTCTATATATATATATATATATATATATATATATATATATATATATATATATATCATCTTTTCATTGATTATTTATATATATATAATATATATATATATATATATTATATATATTTATATATATATATATATATATATATATATAACAAAGAAGATGTAGTAATATCGCGTGATATGTTAACAACAACAACAAAGAGAATCATGGGTAATTCACGCAAAGTAAAGGGCTACTGAAATAGAGTGGTAACCGTGGACATGCATGTTTCTGGCTCATTTTGCCTCATCAGCACGGCATAACCAAATAAAGATGTGAAATTTGGGAGCAAAGATGTTAATCGAAACATGGAAAAACACAAAATAACGGATTTCAGCAGGGAAACCAAACGCTCATTTGTGTCTTCAATTGGAAGATCCCGAGTTTTCAGGACATCAACCAACATCGACACGGAGGCGCATATAGCCCCCCCCGCCATGAACCTTCCGACCCATAGTAAATAACAAAGAAGATGTAGTAATATCGCGTGATATGTTAACAACAACAACAAAGAGAATCATGGGTAATATGTAGTAATATCACGCGATATTACTACATCTTCTTTGTTATTTACTATGGGTCGGAAGGTTCATGGCGGGGGGGCTATATGCGCCTCCGTGTCGATGTTGGTTGATGTCCTGAAAACTCGGGATCTTTCAATTGAAGACACAAATGAGCGTTTGGTTTCCCTGCTGAAATCCGTTATTTTGTGTTTTTCCATGTTTCGATTAACATCTTTGCTCCCAAATTTCACATCTTTATTTGGTTATGCCGTGCTGATGAGGCAAAATGAGCCAGAAACATGCATGTCCACGGTTACCACTCTATTTCAGTAGCCCTTTACTTTGCGTGAATTACCCATGATTCTCTTTGTTGTTATATATATATATATATATATATATATATATATATATATATATATATATATATATATATATGAAATGTTCGGGTTGAACCGCGTTGGAAATTTAGAATGTCATGACGTTTCGTTTCGGCTTCCACTTTGAATAACAAGAATAACTATTGGTATATTTGGATTTAATTTGGGTTATGCAGCAATAAAATTTTTGTTTTGCCAAGTGGACTCTTCTTAGTAATTTAATACGAGCATTCGAACATGGTTATGTTCACTATCAAGGAGCTACAAAAGTAATGTTTCACATCAAGTTATAATATGAAATTAGTGATTAAACTTACAACTCGTTGAGATTGTAGTGATAAGATGTCAATAATCATGTAGTTCTGATAGAAGTACAATACATTTTTCACAAAACATAGAGAACATTATTTATAGTAACATCAACATATGAAAAATGCTGTCAATAATAATGTGTAATGTGTACCACCCTTAACTCCAAATGTAATTACCAGCAGGAAAAATAAGAAAAAAATACCTCTGATTTGAACATTTACTGTTAGATTCTAATAACCAAAATTGGAAATGGAAAATATTGTGGTTAGAAGCAAACACAGACATGAACTTACAAAAATAAAAAAAAGTAACCATCAAACATAATACCCTAATTTTAACACAGCTCGGTGCTTAACAACGCTTATCTATTTGCCTCTAGTTAAACGACAACAATAGAACAACTAAGTGGTTTTATTGTTGTCGATTGTTAACTACAGGCAAATGGATGAGCGTTGTTGAGCGCCGAGCTGCGTTGAAATTAAAGAGAAAACTCCAAAATACTGGGGATGTAGTCTGGGGCCAGCAATAAAACTGTGAGAATATTGTGTGGCCGCTTTTATTAAAATCTATCTTTAGAAACTAAGTTGTTTCTTTTTCAAGACAGCTGAAATAATATTATTCGAATTAATTAACAATTAATATATAATATCGGTTGCTTACTATAATAGTGAGATTATTTTTATAGCAGTAATTATACACATCTGGAAACCAGACTTCTGTTGTTTAAAGGGGGGGTTGATACTTCTATTATCCTGTGAACCAATCAAGTTAAATTTTTTCAATAAACAGAAATGAAACTGTTAAAATTCTAGATGTGAAAACATATAAAGTATTAAGATTTGGAAAATGTGAAAGTTATGGAAAAGTTGAGATTAAAATTATCTGTCATTGAAAAAAATATTGGTGAGAACATAATTTTTCCAAGGAAGTAGAAAAAAGGAGAACTAAATGAGAGTTAATTCAATTTTGATATGACATTTTTTAAATGTAGCTGTATATGGAACATAAGTCATCAATGACACTTCTTTTATTCATATAGTTATCATGTTTATTAGTTTAAATCATTTCTAGAAAAGTTCTTTTATGTAGGTTTTTGTCCACTCTAAGGACCTAAGTACGCTATTATAGTCTATAATGTTATCATTTACTATTACATGTTCTGTTAAAACACTGCTCATCCAATTATGTTACTCTGATGTTTAATATGAGATATCACTGAGAGTTTTATAAACTAACATCGTATAGACGTAATCGCAGGAAGTTACTAAAAATTATTTCGAAAGATGTAAAAGTAACTGCATCATGTGATCATCTTAGAAACATGTTAATTTGTAATATTTTGTATGTGACATTAGTGAGAAGTATACAAATTAATATCGTATGAATGTTTCCTATAGAAAGTTGCTAAAAAGAAGTTCATAGGATGTGTATGTTACTGCGAATTTAAGTATTATTGTGCGTACCAAAAATATGTTCTAATTACAGGACATGGATTTTAATAAGGTTGGTTATAAAATTTAGACATCTAGAAGATATTTTATTAACGTTTTAAATAAGCATCAGAAAAAGTCTCTGAAAAGAACATCACAAAAAAGACTTGTTATGTTTCTTGTTTAGTGGGTATTGAACGTCAAAGGTGAGGCTGTCCTATTGAAACCTTTTACTCTGAAATGTTATTCAAATATTTATTACAGACCTTCCGACACCGATCCATTATTAAAAATTCCGTCTTGTTTAATAACAGAAATTCAAATACAATATGACAATAACTCTTTTACGAATTTTACAATGCGATACTTTGTTTGATCTAAACAATCCTACTTTACAGCGCTTGCATTCTATTAACACAATGAAATGTGTAAAGCGTGATATTTTACTAAATTTTCAACAATGCAACTGAAATTAAATAAAATTAGGCATTGAATGTACAACAAAAGCGAACAGGTACAAATAGAGTTTCATATCGAAAAATACTTTACACATTTCTACAAATACCGTAATATGTACAAATCAAGAATTACCAATCTTGAGCACATAGTTAGCAATGATTGGTGAACCACTTCCTCCCATAGGGCCTCCTCCTCCATATTTGTTTATAAATGACATTTTCAAACATAAAATAAGTTGAAGAAAAGATATTTTCAATAGTGTTCAAAAAATACTTTTTGTCAAACTTACAAAGTCTCTTTTGGAAATACAATTGAGAACTAGGCATACAATTTCAGAGCAATAGGGTTGTACAAACGAATATTTTTAGTTAATGATGGTTTAAGGATTGTCGTTTCTTCTAAAAATCTGAAATTAGTTTACTGGTTTACTGTTGAATTGTGCTGGTAGGATTCTTATTAATTTTTTTATAATAGGTAGAATCATTCAGTTATTCTGAAGATTTGGTAATATACTACCAAAACCGCCATCTACGGATGTCAGTAAAACTTTGCGCCATGTACACGTCTCAAGTGATTCTAGAAAGAATAAAATTTCCATTAAACAACTGATTAACACTTCAATACACGCGCCTCCTAGTGAGACATAAATACACGCGTGTCATCTGTCAGATGACTGTTCACTTATTTGTCAAAAGTGAATAGTATAATTGTTTTTTCGCAATTTTGCAGGAATAATGGTGCATAGATAAATGAAAAAGTTCATAAATTTGTGTTTGAAAAAATTTTTTGTATATAAATCTTAAAAAATGTTAAATTTTTGTAACACAGTCGCCACGGTAGCTTAGTTTCAATTTTATTCCTTATTACTGGCTTGCAAAAGGTAAATCAACTAGTAAACCTGGGAACACAACTCTTATCAGTCTTGTAAGATAGTTTGAGAGAACATGATAACAATGTAAAATGTATGAACACATTGACAATTAAGCCTCATTTCTAGAACTTGGAAAGTTACTCAAACAAATAGAAATGACCAATAAAAAAAAATACTAAGAAACCCACCACCCTTTGTTTTTGAAAAATTGAACTTAAATTTCACTCTGAATTACTTTCATTACCCACACCCACGTTACATCCATCATCACAAGAAAAGCCACAGTGTTGCAGACATAAATATTGGTCACATTCCTTGCAAGAATATTTGGTGTATCGTTTTGTTTCATTTTCCAAACAAAATCCGCAGCGCTGGCGTCCAAGTCGGCGAGTTGGCACGTTTTGTCCGTTCCCCAGACTGATGACTTGGCTGTTAATACCAGCCACATTTAAAATTGCGTAAAATACCACAATTGGCCACCTTCTTGTACCTCTTTGGACATTGTAGGCACCGGACATTTTATCCACCATGTCCACACCAATTTTATGGTGATTATAATACGTAATCACCTCAGGTTTTCTTTTCTCTCCACTTTCTTCGTCGATTTCTCTTTCATATGCATGCTAGATATCAAAAGCACATTCTTTTTCTTATTTTGAGGTACATACGAAACCATAGATCCATTTTTACTGAATGCAAAAACACTTGAGTACGCTTCTCTATTTTTCAAATTTTTCATCTCTTTTGGGATTTGCCATTTGTTTTTCTTTTAGAGTCCCCACGTACGATAACCCATAATTTCTTGATAGAGTGTGAAGGAGAGTAGTGTCGCTGAACCAGTTGTCGGCAGTTATATTACGACCTGAGTTACGCAGGGGGGTAACCATGCGTTGAACGACGTCCACAGGTTTATTGCTGACTTGGAAAGGTCCCTCAGGTTGCTTGCCTGCGTGGATCTCCATGTTACACGTGTAAAAAACGCCAGAATCTACGGCTGCTAAAATTTTGATGCCGTATTTTGCAGGCCTAGAGGGAATGTATTGAACGAAGTTGCATCTACCCCTAAAGCCCTCCAGTTTCTCGTCAATGGTGACATCTTCTCCCACGTGATAACACACCTGACAGTTCTTGACAAATTTTTCAAAGATGTCTCTGATTGGGGCGAGTCGATCTTGTGCTTTTCGCTCTGCTCTGGTTTGCCTGTCATCGAATCTTACAGATATAAGTAGGAAACGGAATCTGTTGATACCCATGGTGAGGGGGAATATCTCAATTCCAAAACCATTACTAGCCCATAAGTCTGCCAGGTTCAGCTTCCCGGATTAATGTATCCCAGCTATGTAGAGTAGGCCAATGAACACTTTGATCTCTGTTTTGTTTGTCTTCTTAGCGTCTCTAGGTCGTGAATAATTGTGTTGGACGACCTCGATATAGTGGTTTGTGAAAGATACAATAATTTCCAACATGCTGTCGTCAAATAAGCAAGCCCATGATTCGAAAAATGTTTCTGTGCCCTTTCCTTGGCCGATCGGGCCAGGGAGCCTTTTCAGTTAGTTGTGGGTCTCTCTCTTCTTACTGGGGAAGGGAGTTTTCTTCCATGTAATTGAATCGATTACCTATTTTCCCTTCTTATGGTGACAAACAAAAACAGGCTCAGTGTCATCACAGTCAGTCGATGCTTCCGAATCACTTTGACTTGTATCTGAGTTCTCTTCCCGTTCTTCAATCTCTTCTTCTGCATCAGTGTCAAGTTCCTCTTCAGGAACTTCAGCAACAAGGTTTGAGGGCCCTGAAGCTGGAGATCCAGGGTCATCTTCTTGAAAGTGTTCATCATCACTCAGGTCGCAGCCATCAAAAAGAAGTGGATGAATTTGTGAGATGTCATCAGGGTTATTCAGATGAAAGAGTTTTTTCCTCGCCATATTGAATCTATGAAAAAGAAAACAGAATTTCAGTCAACAAATATACCAAAAACAAAATAATATAGTCCAGAACATTGATCTGAACGAAAATGGTTGAAGAAAAAAAATGTTCTCATTGTGAATTGCATGAATACACGCTTGTCATCTGTGAGATGGCCATGCGCCTATCAGGTAGGAAATACACATTTCTGAAAAATATTGTTATCACAAGGGATCAAAAAATTGTAACAAAAATACGTGAAAGGTAGAAATCCGAAATCGGGCATTATGAAAAACTTACATTTATACACGCGTGTCATCTGTGAGATTCTCTCGGCCAAAACACGCGCAAACTGCACTGGACTCACGCACACCGGCCACTGAACTGTCGAGCTAGGCGAGTTTGAGGAATACTAGGGCGGGGGACCAGGCTCCCATCCCTCCATCAAACTTATGACGAAAAAACAGAACTGGTCATTTGTGAGATGACGCACGTGTATTGGAGTGTTGAATACCTAACTAAATTTAAATCACAAAAATTTTTGAAATCACGTAAAATACCATGTCGTATATTAAATTTATTCACCTTTTTCTATTTTCAATTGATACTTACAAAGAAACATTCTTCCAAATAATTCTCAATTTATTGACTGAAATTTATTCAGATAAAATTTTTATATATACATAGTTATTTTCCAACTAGTTTTAAGCTGATCTAAAAAATCATTTGGCAATAAAAAAAATTTGTAAGACTTGGCCCAATTTTTGCTGCCTTATACCAACTAATTTTGTCACAATCCTAAGTTACTCCGGCCTTGGGACTCTCCTCAGGTGGTGAATTCGGCATTAGTTACATTATTTTTTATTACCTCAATTGGGATAAGGTGAATCAACAAACAAAATTTTGGGACAAATGGATTTATTTGACACACAAAGATAAATTTACATAAACCGTATATTCTCAATACACTACGAATAAATATCAGTTATTACAGTAAAAATGTTAGAGACTTATCTTGGGAAGACACGGGACGTACAGCTCGCAGCAGTATTCACGGGTTCTTGGGCCATCGTTGTCTGGACTCTGGAACGATATGGTCCGGTGAGTGAATCGTTGTAGGGTCCGTAAGGGTCCGTAAAGGTCCTTAAAGGTCCGTAGAGGTGCGTACAGGTAAAGTCCCTAAACGGTCCGTAGAGGTAAAGTCCGTAAACGGTCCGTAGAGGCTGCAGAGCTGTAGAGAAATAAATAAAAAAACAGGAGCTTATACTCCAATACATATGAAATATGAGTTTAATTTTCAAAATCAAACCACAGGAATCTGTTCATTCTTATCCGTCCTGTTCCCAAAATAATCAGCAAATTTAGATCGGTGGAAAATAACCATATAGAGAATCTGTTATAAATTCGCTTCATAAAATAACTTTCGACGCCACCAGATTTTTTTAAAGAAAGATAATAACGGCGAAGAAAAACTGGAAACGCAATGACTAAAACAATGTTTTTTTTAAAACGGAATATTTCAACTAAATAGAAAAATCGAAATTGATTGATTTGTGAGCACATAATTACAATTCGAAAATATATAGATAAGTTACCAGCCAGAAGAATTCATATCGCACAAAATTACTTAGAAACAGAATTTGATTGTCATCGAAGAATGAACATGCGACGAATCCTTGAATCGTAGTTTTAAATAGCAATTTAACGATGGTAAAAATTATCACCGATACGTTCCTAATATTTAAAATAGAAGGTTTTGGAATTAGAAGTGGGAGTAGCCGACGAAAAAGTAACGCTCCAAAATAATTGATGAAAATAGGAACATGTCCCAGCGACATGTTACAATTTTAAGCTGATCTAAAGAATAATTTGGCAATAAAATCATTTTATAAGACTTTGTCCAATTTTTGGTATAAAGCAGCAAAAATTGGGCCAAGTCTTAAAAATTTTTTTATTGCCAAATTATTTTTAAGATCAGCTTAAAATTAGTTGGAAAATAACTATGTATATACAGGATGTCTCACGACGTTTTGACAGTCGAATTTCTCGATACTGTTTATATTACATGTATGAAATTTGGCAGATATAAACAGTCAAAATTACTGCTTATATTTATTATAAAATGACTTTCGTTCTTCCTGTCATTTCGGGTCACGTAACTCCAGCATAATTTTTTTTAAATGGGACCACCGGTATAATATTACAATTTTGGATATATCATTCAAAAACAAATTCAACGATACCACAATTGTCATCATTGTATTATTCAGTAATGATAATAGGGGCAGTTAAATGAACATCTGTCTAAATTAATTTAATTGAAAAACGTAACATAGGGAATTTCCAAGTAATTAAAAAAATTAAAGAAAATATTTGAATTTATGTCCATGTACATTGACAAAATGTTCAAACCTTATTGAAAGATTTCTTGTAAGTGCTGCTGTAATAATTTCGGATGTTACGGTTCGACATGCCTCTTTCATTTTATCCTTCAAATAATCTTAATCAATTGGAGGTGTGGCGTAAACTCGATCTTTCAAGTAACCCCAGAGAAAGAAATCTAAGGGTGTCATATCCGGCGAACGGAGTGGCCACAGAATCGCACCATTTTGACCAATCAATTTTTCAGGAAACGTGTTATCAAGATATTCTCCAACTGGCTAAAAAAAGTGAGGAGATACTCCATCTCGCTGCCATCACTTTGCTTTCCTTTCATCTAAGGGAATATCTTGAAGTAATTCTGAGAGAGTATGCAAATCTAAGTATCTTTGCCTCGTTAATGTTCCTTCATAAAAATAGGGACCAATCAATCGACCGTTTAATATACCGCACCAAACATTGATTACCCATATTGTTTGAAAATTGGTTTCGCTTATCCAGTTTGGATTCTCCTGAGACTAATATTGATAATTATGGCGATTAATAATACCGTTGTTATGAAACTTCCATTCATCACTTCATAGTATTTTTTCTAAAAGATCATCATTACTTTGTACGAACGTTTCAGAAATAAAATTTATTCTCCTTTCAGGATCTGCAGGATATAAACCTTGAGTGAAATGTATTTTATAAAGATGGTATTTGTGATTTTTAAATACTCTTTGTACTTCTACGTATTTGTAATTCTTGTTCAAGAAATCGTGTGGATTTACCTGAAGATAAGCCAAAATATTTATCACATTTCATATGTCTGAGCGGTCTTTTGACGAGGAACTTGATTTTTACCGCTTGGAATAGAACCAGTTCTTAGCTTTTGTTCGACATAGACAAAAGTATTTTTGGTTGGAGTTATTCTATGAGAAAAACGATTTCTGTACAAACCTTTAGCATAAGTTTTGTTTTTTCCACACTTCCCATAAATAAGTTGCATGTCAACAAATTAATCGTAAGTAAAAATTGAAGTCATTATTTACTTATTATTACAGTGTCTTCACAAGATTACGACTAATAATTAATGACAGTTCTTGAATAAACTTCACCTAACAATAATGAATGACAACCTATATTGTTGCTACTATAGTTATTTCTTTCATAGACACCCAAATTTTTGAGTGTAAAATATTGCTTCAATAAATTTAGTGAAAGTAAATAGCCCTTATTATCATTACTACACAATACAATGATGACAAATGTGGTATCGTTGAATTTGTTTTTGAATGATATATCAAGAATTGTAATACTATACCAGTTGTCCCATTAAAAAAATTATGTTGGGGTCACGTGACCCGAAATGACAGGAAAGACGAAAGTCATTTTATAAGAAATATAAGCATCAGTATCGACTGTTTATATCTGCCAATTTTCATACATATCATATGAACAGTTTTCAAGAATTTGGACTGTCAAAAGGTCGTGGGACACCCTGTATAAAATTTTTATCTGAATAAATTTTAGTCAATAAATTGAGAATTATTTGGAAGAATGTTTCTTCGTAAGTATCAATTGAAAATAGAAAAAGGTGGATAAATTTGATATAATACATGGTATTTTGCGTGATTTCAAAAATATTTGTGATTTTATTTTGATTAGGTACTTTAATTGTTTGTTTAATCTTTTAATTCGTTCTATTGTTCATTTAGTGATTCGTTCTTTCTACACTATTCTTTTTTGGTAGTATATATGTATATATATATATATATATATATATATATATATATATATATATATATATATATATATATATATATATATATATATATATATATATGTATAAATAAATTTCGGTTTTCTACTACACCTCCGTTTTAGTCAAAATTTCAATAATTTCGACATAGTAGCCCGACCGTGCTTCGAAGAGAAAAACAACTACATTCCTGGCTAATACCACGCTGAATATTGAATTACACTGACTAGTTTCGACCTTCTTGGGTCTCTTCAAGAGAGCCGTAATGCCTTCTAGTTCAGAGTCTCTAATCTGTAGTGAAGATTCCGTCCTCCGACAACTTCTATTTGGCTCGTGTGGTTGCACACATGCGAGAAGTTGACAGCTGGCGCCGTCCTCACTTTCAATGTTATTATTTATTTTATGAAATTCTAATTCATTTTATATATACAGTGCTATTCAAAAGTCCCCTCCCCCTTCGTATCTTTTGAACGGCTACACTTACATTAATAAAATTAGGAGGATGAAAATAAAGTGTTGTAAACTTCTCTACGAATGGTAACAGGTAACATAATAGTAATAGATGACGTCACAGTGCCAGTCTGGCCAATAATTTTAAATAGGATCTTATGGCAAGTGATATCTCGTTTGAAAGGCATTGACATTGGCTACATAGCCATATTAATTTTGTTTCGGTTTAAATTAATTTTGACGGATAAATTAAATAAGTACCAAAATTATTGAAATTATTATTTTAAATTCAATTAATCAAATATCAACAATGGGTTCTTATAACAAGTGTTCGAAATGTGCTCCGTCCACTTCCTGACAGTAATACATCCTATTAAAAAACTCTAGTCGTACTCGTTCGAATGTGTCAGCTGAAATAGCATTGCATTCTTTAATAATTATTTCTTTCAAAACGCCAATGCTATCTGGTGCCGTAATATGAACCTTGGATTTCAAGTACCCCCATAAAAAAATCTAATGGTGTCAGATCTGGTGATCGAGGTGGCCATTCTATAGGACCTCGCCGGCCGATCCATCTACCTCGATATTCTTCATCCAGGTAACATCTCCAGATACACTTCACCGCTCAAATTTGAATTTAGGAAAACAGGACTAACTATGAGGTTTCCCAAAATACCTGCCCAAACATTGACTTTTTCTGGAAATTGGGTATGTTGTTCACGAAACGTGTGAGGATTTGTGTCACTCCAATACCTCCCATTTTGTGTATTCACATTTCCATTGAGGCAAAAAGTACTTTCGTCACTAAAAAAAATTGTTTTTATGTAATGTGGATTTTGACTAATTTTATTTGTCATACATTCACAGAATTCGAGTCTTCTGTCGGGGTCGTCATCCGAAAGGTGATGCACCATTTTTAACTTGTATGGATGAAATTTATTTTTAGCCAACACTCCCTGTACTGTAATTTTACTTACTTCACAGATAGACGCCACTTTAGTTGAAGAGGAAGTAGGGTTTACTACCATTTCAGCAACTATATCAATTTTTTTATCATCACTAAATGTTGGTCGACCAGATCGTTTGGCATCTTGAACACTACCTGTTGCTTCAAACTTGTGAAGAAGCTCCCTCAAATAAGTTCTCGAGATATGGCGATCTGGGTATCTCTCATTAAATAAACGTTCCACTTCATGGAGATTCTTTCTACATTCACCAATTATTATGATAGCTGCTACTTTGTCGGCTTGAGTACGTACCATTTTGCATATGTAAACTCTTAAACGTCTCGTTAAACAATGATAAAATTTTGCAAAGCAACAAATACTATTAAATGAAAAACGTCAATTTTTTGACAACTAACCAGAGGCGGACTGAAAAATCTTCAATATTTAAATGTGAAATAATAATTTTGGTATTTATTTAATTTATCCGTCAAAATTCATTTAAACCGAAATAAAACTAATATGGCTATGTAGCCAATGTCAATGCCTTTCAAACGATTGGCCAGAGTGGCACTGTGATGACATCTATTACTATTACGTCACCTGTTACCATTCGTAGAGAAGTTTACAACACTTTATTTTCACCCTCCAAATTTAATTAATGTGTAGCCGTTCAAAAGATGCGAGGGGGGAAGGGGACTATTGAATAGCACTGTATATATATATATATTCTATATATATATATATATATATATATATATATATATACATATATAATAAGTAACGAAGAACTTATTGTTCATATGTCACGCACTATTCGTACATCTTGTATATATATATATATATATATATATATATATATATATATATATATATATATTAACATAGAGTGAAACCTGCAACACCCTGTATACAGAATGATTAATAATAGACTACATATTTCAAGTAATTAAAATTTTTGGAATTTGAATTTTTTTTTAAAAATGATCTAAAAAGGAGACAATCTGTACTATTTACTCTTCAATAGAGAAAGCATATAAAGGATCTAACTGTATGATTATAGAGAAGAATTAAAATAAGCTTTATAAGAATATAGGTGACATTAAAACAACTTCCATATTTAAAAGAGAGAATTTTAAAACTTTTGTTGCATATGAATGAAATAATAATAACCCATTATTCTTATTGTCAAAGTAAATTAATATTGTGATTTGTTTTAAAGAAGTGAATATTAGGGTTTGAAGGAAGTTTTAAATAAGATTGTATAAGTATTTAAAATATGTAAATGTAGGAAGTAAAATGAAAAACATTAACTCTATGGAATATGAGATTTGTTGAACGATTTGACATTTTGAATAAATAATTTAGAAAACAAGCACTGTCATTTAGTAAATTTATTGAAATACAAATTAAGGGAGAAATATATGAGTTATAATAGTTTAAGAGGCTCAAAACAATGTTTTAAAATGATGGATGGACAATCCACTATTTGAAATGAAATCTTTCAAATAAGAAATTTGATAACCAATTTTGATTGGTGGAATGCTTTTAAGATATTTTTATCAGCGACAAGTAGGTTGCTAATAATAATAAAAAAATTGAATGGGAACAGTCTGTTGATTATACAGTCTATTGACTAAGTACTTTCCTTTTTGGGTAGAAAATTTTTAAGAAGCAAGATCTTTTTGGAGAAAAATTTTGAAACTTTTAAAAAAAACAATAATTTGGCATTCTAAATTTGAGAAAGAGATACATTATACTTAAAAGCTAGAGTAATATATTTAAAGCAAGCAGAAGTAAACATTATAGGAGATTGGTAATTATATTTGAATACTAACCATAAAATTTATAGATGTAATTAAGTAAAATATTGTATGGTGGAACGGTATCTCCACCATACCTTTTAGAAAGCTTTGGATTATATGATTTGATTAAAATGTATTGATGTGGACGAAGTATAGCACTGTTTCTGGATATTGTGCAAGCTGGACAAATGGTATGGAATTTTCCAAGAGGTAACCTAAAACAAAATAAGAAACATTTATTGATGTGCATTAATTGAACTATACAGTGAAAAAAGGTATTTAAAACTATTTAATTATATAAAAAGGAGTTAGAGTGAACTTACCCATTCAGTGCAAAGAATTGAACTTTGATGTTAAACAGACGCTTATGAGTTTTATCTTCCGCCATTTTCCTATCATAGACGTTTACATAACGGATTTCGTATTATAAGATTTGTGTTAAAGTTGCCTATTTTGATTTATATATAGAAATTGTACTTCATTTGAGTGGATGACTTTATTTGAATGAATGATCATAATAGATAATAGGTTTTCATTAATTTATGTCATGTAAAAGAATAATGTATTTGTTCCTATAGCATTTTATAACGTTTTTCTATTTGAAGAACATTGTGAAATTATTTTCTTGAGATTTTTCATTTCTCTATGGTGATTGCTCCATCTAGTTTAAGCATATGGTAGCTTTAAACTGACATATATGAACCGTGGAGAGGTTCAGCATTAAACACAGGACCGTCTTTAGAATTTCTTTGGAAACAATAATAAAGCAAGTATATTTTGATCAACAAAATTTTTATTGAAAGATAGGAATGTTATTTGAATTTCGGCTGTCATATTAAAAATTGAAATTGTTTTGTTTTTCTACATCTGAACCCTACTCTGAGATTAGAGAGTTTCTCATGCAAAGAAATAATTATTTTACAAGTAAATCTTAAATATTTCAATATACCGGGCAAATAAAAATTAAATATCAACAAAACTAAACTAAAAATAATAATTCATAGTATTTAAACTTTTTAAACATTCTCTCTCACGCCATTCTATCCAGTCTAACATATCAGTATAACATGGCGCCCAACGTGGGGCTAATATAGAAATTTTGTGAATAATAATAAAAAGCATTGAAATAATTTTTTTGACTGTATTAAAAGAATTTAAATACAAAAAATGGAACGGAAAATGACATTAAGGGACGGAAAGCAGGTAGGAGTTGAAAGTAGGTCTGATGAAGAAAGAGAAGAAAGGAGCAATGGTAGAGGAGATTTTTAGGTACAATACCTGGAACAGGGGAGAGAACATTCGGAAGAAGATATTGCAGAACAAGGTCAGGTAGAAGAAGATGTACCATTATCAGAAGACACAGGAAAGAAGGACAACAATAATCAAAAGAAAAAGAGGAAATGGACGTGATGAGTATGCTCCAAATGATGATGAAACAAAATAAGGAAGATATGAATAATATTAGGGGAGATATGAATAATATTAGGGGGGATATGAATAAAAATAAGGAAGAAATGAAACAAGAAATGAATATTAAGATGGACCAGAATAAGGAAGAAATAAAACAAACTAAGAACCTAATAATAAAATTTATGGAAGAAAAATTGGGACATGTTGAGAAGAAATTGGAGGAATCAAACACATACATGGAAAACAAATTAGAATCCACTAAACAAGAAATAAGAGGAGAAGTTATTGGAAGGATCACAGAAATAGAAAATTTACAGATCAATAGAATCAAGGAAATAGAGGAGAAGGAAAAGGATTTCAAAGGAGAAATTCAAAGAGAAGTTAAGGAAATCAAAATGGGATTTCAAGACACCCAAGAAAGAATGGGAAATCTAGAGGGAAAATGGGACAAAACTTTAACTGAATTTCAACAAAATGTTGAAGAAGCATGTAAAGAGAATCAAAAGCTAGAGGAAGTGAAAACAGAAAGGAAGATTAGGGAAATACAAAAGGAAAATGAAGTAATAAAAAGAAGAAACAATAATATGAAGAAATTGGAAACGCAAATTTTGATGAATCTATTGAGAGAAATTGATGAGATAGGGGATAACAAAATAAAAAAAGACACAGTGGAAAATTTAAAGAAACTTAGGAAGCAGATAGAAGAGAATCAAACAATAAGAGGAGAGGATAAGACGAAATTTAAGGAAAGAAAATAAAATTGAATAATAAGGCTGTATTATAGGACTGGAATCTAGAAAACGAATTAGGAATTGTAAAAGGTCAAGAAGGGATATAAAAACCACATGTAAATAAAAAGTTTATAATTAACAAATAATAATTGAAAAAAAACATATATAAATATAATTTTGTACATAGATAGCAATTAGTATATGTAAAGATATAATGATGAGATACAGAAATAATTGCATTGACAGAGATTATAACAATAACAATAATTATAACAACAATTCAGGAAATAACAATAACTATAATAAGAACGATAGCAACCAAAACAATTATAACAGAAACTTTAAATATAATAACAACAAAAATAACAATTACAGAGAACAGTATTCAAAGGAGAGAAGAGAGAGTGATAACATATGAACATCCAAGGGAATACATTAAATTTGGGGAAGATTTGGAATTAAAAGAAATAACGAGATTAATAAAAATTAAAGGAAAATTAAATGGGAAACAAGTAAAAATATTAATAAATACAGGTTCGGAAGCGTCCATAATAAAAACAAAACTAATAGAAGAAAATATTAAAAATCATGAAAATAAGCTAGTCAAGATACCAAAAACTACATTAATAGGAGCAAATGGAAAGAAATTGTGTGAAGTTAGCAGATCCATAATACAAAGTATTGAATTGAAGGATGGGAAAGAAGTTGAGATGCAATTATTGCTAGTGGATAATTTAAAAACAGACATAGTTATAGGAATAGATGAATTAACGAAGTATAAAGCAAGAATTGATTTTGAAAAGATGGAGATAGAATTAAATGGTAATAAGATTGAATTTGAAGAAGAAAATATGGAAGAACTAGATATTGAAGAGGATAATAAGAAGTTATGGAATATAGAAAGGAATGGAAATAGGGAAGTATTGGCAATTGAAGAGGATAACAGGAAGTTATGGAATATAAAAAGGAGTGTAAATATGGAAGAATTGGAAATTGAAGAGGATAATAGGCAGTTATGGAATATAGAAAGGAATGTAATTATGGAAGAATTAGAATTTGTGTGTGGAAATAAGGAATATGAAGAGAAAGTGAAGAATTTAATAATGAAATATGAAGGATTGATTAAAAAGGAGATGAGAATGGCAAATAATTATGTACATAAGATAGAAGTTAGAGGAATAGAAAATTTTAGAATAAGAACTTATCCCATACCTTATAAATATAGGAAAGAAGTTGATTCAGAAATACAAAATACAAAAGACAGTATTATAGAAAGATGTAACACAAGAAATATAAATCAATAAATTGTACCGAGATAAGCGACTCTGAGAAATGTAGAAGTAATAAGACGCATAACGAACACTGAAGAAATTTAAAGAATTTTCAAAAATGGATTTATAACACGATTCTTCAAACTAATTCCTTTGGATGAAACTTGAAACTAAAAATAAAATAAGAATTTATAGTATTATAAATAAATAAGAACTAATTGAAGAGGATACTGCAACACAGGATTCCAGAATCATCTTTGTAACAGCGACCTGAAATAAAAAGAAATGTATTATTACTAAGGGTATCAGATAGAAGTAAACATGTATGTGCAAAATTGAAACCACCTTTCGAGGGACCATATGTGGTAGAAAATGAAAATGGAGTAAATAGTTATGTTCTAAGATACATAGAAAGTAATGAAATAAGAGGTGTTTTTAATATAAAAGATTTATATAAATACAATAATTAATAAAGAAGTTAAGAAAAATAAAGAAGGAATTTTGTAAATATTTGAAGTAAAATTTGCATTCATAAAATTTTTCCTTACATAAAAATTTGATAAACGCAAAATTTAGGGGATGTTAACATAGAGTGAAACCTGCAACACCCTGTATACAGAATTATTAATAATAGACTACATATTTCAAGTAATTAAAATTTTTGGAATTTGAATTTCTTTTTAAAAATGATCTAAAAAGGAGACAATCTGTACTATTTACTATTCAATAGAGAAAGCATATAAAGGATCTAACTGTATGATTATAGAGAAGAATTAAAATAAGCTTTATAAGAATATAGGTGACATTAAAACAACTTCCATATTTAAAAGAGAGAATTTTAAAACGTTTGTTGCATATGAACGAAATAATAATAACCCATTATTCTTATTGTCAAAGTAAATTAATATTGTGATTTGTTTTAAAGAAGTGAATATTAGGGTTTGAAGGAAGTTTTAAATAAGATTGTATAAGTATTTAAAATATGTAAATGTAGGAAGTGAAATGAAAAACATTAACTCTATGGAATATGACATTTGTTGAACGATTTGACATTTTGAATAAATAATTTAGAAAACAAGAACTGTCATTTAGTAAATTTATTGAAATACAAATTAAGGGAGAAATATATGAGTTATAATAGTTTAAGAGGCTCAAAACAATGTTTTAAAATGATGGATGGACAATCCACTATTTGAAATGAAATCTTTCAAATAAGAAATTTGATAACCAATTTTGATTGGTGGAATGCTTTTAAGATATTTTTATCAGCGACAAGTAGGTTGCTAATAATAATAAACAAATTGAATGGGAACAGTTTGTTGATTATACAGTCTATTGACTAAGTACTTTCCTTTTTGGGTAGAAAATTTTTAAGAAGCAAGATCTTTTTGGAGAAAAATTTTGAAACTTTAAAAAAAAACAATAATTTGGCATTCTAAATTTGAGAAAGAAATACATTATACTTAAAAGCTAGAGTAATAGATTTAAAGCAAGCAGAAGTACACATTATAGGAGATTGGTAATTATATTTGAATACTAACCATAAAATTTATAGATGTAATTAAGTAAAATATTGTATGGTGGAACGTTGTCTCCACCATACCTTTTAGAAAGCTTTGGATTATATGATTTGATTAAAATGTATTGATGTGGACGAAGTATAGCACTGTTTCTGGATATTGTGCAAGCTGGACAAATTGTATGGAATTTTCCAAGAGGTAACCTAAAACAAAATAAGAAACATTTATTGATGTGCATTAATTGAAATATACTCTCTCTCCCAATTCTATCCAGTATAATATATATATATATATATATATATATATATATATATATATATATTGTAGATAGAACGAGCACATAACATTTATAGAATCCCGATAAAGCATAACGAAATAATATTTATCAATGAAAAAATAATTTCTAAAATAAAGTATTAAAATTAATAAAATATCCATATAACAATATAATCAAGTACAATCATAAAGAAAGTAAATAAATATAAAAAGAAGTCATAAACAATTATTAGTAAAACAGTTTAAATATAATTCTGTAATTTAAAAAAAACAACCTTAGACAGAACCTAACAAGTAAACGCTGATCAATAAATTAACGTAACGCTGCACGGAATTTTAGACACCCAGAGCATCTGTTTATATTCAAAGAATAAATAGGATGGAATAATAAAATCAACAATGCTACAATCATTGAACAATAAATGACATTTAGAATTAGAAAAATATATAAATAAGATATGTTAGTTAATATTTAATCATAAAAATATATAGGAAATATAATAATAAGTAGGAAACTGTAATTACGGAAAATGTCAAAGACCTACACGAAATATAACAGTTGAGACAAGTATACTAACATAAAATGTATTTGAATATGTATTTCATATTCAAATACATTTTATGATTACCGACCTAATTTATATGTATAAATGTAAAAATATCAAACATAATAAGATATGAATTGTAACCATGTATATTGTGTAAATATTTAGATTGTAGGAAATATAAAAATAAAATAATTGCATTGACCAATCGGAACATCTTAAATAAACAATAACATGAAAAAAGACAATAATAATAAGATGTTAGTGAATTGATCAAAGACAATAAGTGTATAATGAAAAAAAAACAACAGTCTACAATAAGTTTAAGTCAGAAAAACAATAAAAACAATAATAAACAAAGTGACAGGTGAACTATAATCAAAGAATTTTCTAGAACATTGCCAGCTTCCGGTTATAAACAATAGAAAGGGTTTGGCAGATGAAAAAACCGCGGAATAAGTTAGTTAGGCGTCAGTTGTTGGATAAGCGAGAAGCAGTGTAAAGTTATCCAGTTTCTTTTTATAAAAATTTAAGTAATAAGTGTAAATAGGTATAAATTAAACTATAAAAATTAACTAATAATTAAAAACAAGTGCAAGGACCAAGTTCTGTGAAACTACATAAAGTAGAATAATAATTATCATCAGATAATTACACGGAGGAAAATTACCACCTAAGGCGGGAAAACGTCATGGATGAATCAATCTGAAGGCATCATTTCATCAAAGAAACAAGGTCTGTGGTGTGTTTAATTAAATATTTGGTACTAAATAATAAAGCGAAATTTAAAATCATAAATACCTGGTAGTAAGAGTTTTTTTTTAAAATGATCATAATATATCAGGAAACGTATTAATAAAAATTTACCATTATAAAATTTGTAGATAGATGTATAATTTCTGTCATGTGGAATTTTCTCCAATCTTATATATAAAAATTTCCACTAAACAACAAATCACAACTAATTTCAGTTTCTTTTTATTACTTACACAATTGTTATGATACGTTAAAGAATGTTTTAAAGAGATCAAATTTGAGTAGATAAATATTTCCGATATACTTCCAATTTCACGTACCGAATGAAACTAAAATAGTATTTTAAAATATTTCAAATAATCCTATTTAGAAAACAAGCAGAAAAAAGTTTACAATAGTTGAACAAACTTTAAAACGCAGGTGGTCGTATAATTTTCTAAGAAATCTAACGTTTACAAACGGTTCACCGAAGTTATGCAAATGAGTCTGCAAAAGTCGTCTTTCAAAGAGAATGAATTTTTTTTATAATATACAGAAAGTCTGTTTAATGTGGAAATTTGGATATATATATAGAAAAACCATTATTTTATTCATAATATAAGAATTTTAAGAAATAATAGGAAATCATTTATTTTCACACATAAGAGGTATATGAATCCAACAGAAAACAAAGCGTCAATAATATTTTCCATATGAGTAATGTTATCAATGTTTGAATATTTTTTTTATCGTTTAATAAGTAACATAAATAAATTCCATTGATAAGTAAGGTTGATTTTATTATAATATGCCCAGAACCCTACTGAGTTAAAGAGTAGTGAATGAATAAGAGCAGCCGAGGTAATAAAAGTTTTAGGAATCAAATAAACTACATGCTACTAAATAGCATAATAAATAGGAGGAATTACAGGTAAAAAAATATATAAGTTAGCAAGCCCAAGAGTGTAAGTTTTTTTTTATTTTAATTGTAACAAAATATCAATACATTATAGATTCATATTCAAACATCATATTATAAATATATTAAACATTCACACATAAATAACATAAAATAATCATAGTTAATCATATTTAACTTGCTCCCCAACGTGGACTTTATATATAAAATAAAAATAAAGTAGCACATACATATTTAATATATATATATATTGAACCAGATATCATAGATCGTAAGAGAATTAGTACTATTAAAATATGTTGCTTGTATTAAAATATATGAAAATAATATAATTTAAGAAAATAAGTAAAAAGGAAACACTTTTCTTAATTTAAACAACATATCAAATAAAGATATATTAAATAATAGCCTATAACAATATAATAAATAAGGAATTACCTCAATAATAATACAAAATATAGAGATTGCCTAACCAATGTAATGATGTAAATAAAGTTGCCTAAGACGAAGAATAATTTCCATACCATAACCAGCTGTTCACCTAAAAAGAAACAATTATATAGTCAAGTCAAGAGAATATTAGATATAAGTAGTTACATTAGAATACAAATATTATTATAGATAATTCATCATAATCATTAATTTGAGAATAAAAAACAAATACAAATATTGAATAGAATAGAATTCAATAGATTTTCATAGATAAACAAATAATGACATATATACAAATGATATATGGTAAATAAAATAAACGTTGAATCAATGAATAGAAATTTGTTAAAGTTTATTATAAATAATATAATGCAAAGAGTTTAGACAAATAACATAAGAGAATTTATATTTATAATGAATATGAGTGTAACAATGATATACTATCAATAACAATATTGGATGTTGTACCATTTAAATGTATCTATGTATAACCAATTTTAATTTAGTTGTATGATGAAAAAAACTCATAGGAACTCTATAAATGAACTAATTATGTAAAAGAGTGTATGTAGGAAATTTTTTTAATGAGTGATAGAAGTTTCAATTATCTGATTGCAAAAGACAATATCTTATTGGTTATAAAATATGACAGAACAAATTGTGAATCAATAAATAAATTTTGAAATAGTGACCTGAAAAAGAACAAAAGACTGTTTGTTGAAAAAAGTAGAGAATCGAGGGGACGCTTAAATAAGAAGGGAAGCTGGTGTCAAGAAGCGAGGAGTGTGTGTGATGGTGTTCCTGAAATTTCAAGAAATTCCTGGTTTAACACATTTAACCTATAAAGTACTATTAAATACAATCTTAGTAATACTCACAGTCAATTGTATCAAGTTTTTCGGCAAGAATTTACGAAATTTTCATCAATTTTGGTTTTTTGGAACTTCAGCGGAGTGTTCCTGGGATCCAGAGACTTTCATCCCAATTCAAGAGCAACAGGTCAGTGTTTTTAAATCATTATTGGCCAATAATCAGTGTAAAAACTCAAAATACTCAATTAAGTACTTAATTTCATAAATTGATAAACTTTTGCAAATATGATCGATCTGAAAAAGAAAGACACAGACTTTGTATAGTGAATTCATTGCATAAATCGTTAAATTTAATAAAAGGCCGAATTTTCAATAAATTAAAACATGTACTTACGCCATCTTGTAATCGCATAAATCTGGTGATTGAAATTTCATAATGTAATAACTATTTCCATCTGTATATAATTTCTATTTTTCTATCTATGTATATAACAATTTTCTTTCCACAGCAATTTGTGTCATATATAACTATGATTTATATATAAATTCTTTTATGTGTTTGAACCATTCACTTGTTTGCATCTTCATCAAACTTTGTATAATATGAATAGATGCTTCTTACGTATCAGAATTGTTCGTTTTATGTTAAAGCGCATGACTAGTTTTTCACGCATGCGCATTGATGAAATTATTAAAATAAATAAGTAGATACAATATAACCATTGGCGTCGCATATTATTTTTATCAAATATAAAATATTGCATTGAAAATTAAATCTATTTCAAATAATGTGTTTTCTTTTTATTTAAACAATTACAACAATATAATAAGCCAGGACTCAAAGAGACAAAGGATTTCATGCTCCCGAACAATCAAATCAAAATAAATTACCAAACAAATATTAATAACAAACTGAGCTAGCCAAACTAAACAAAAAAATTCTAAATAATAAACATCTACATTTAAATTGCATAATAAAAGTAACTAAATAATTCAGAATATATTTATAATTGTCACCCAAAACGTGGGGCGTTGTAAAAATTGTGGTTATATTTGTAAAATTTAATACTTAATTAAAATGGCAAAACGAATGATGTTGAGAGATAGAAAGCAGGTAGGAGCAGACAGTGGTTCGGAAGAGGAAAGGGAAGAAAGAAGTCATGGTATGGGAGATTACCAAGCGGTATATCTGGAACAGGGACAACAAGCGGAAGGCGATGCACATGAAGAAGGTATGACAGGAGATGGGGAAACTGTAGAACAACAAGAGAGAAGGGAACCACAAGGAGGAACTAATGCAAACGAACAATGGATGCAGCAAATATTGATGAGTATAAATGAAAACATAAAGACAATGAAGGGAGATATGAACAATATGAAGAAAGAGTTGAAAGGAGATATCAATACAGTAAGTGGAAACATGGAAAATATGAGGGGAGATATGAACAATATGAGGGGAGATATGAACAAAATGGAGGAGAATATTAGGGAAGATTTGAATGGAAATATGAATAAATTGGATATGAAGATAGAAGAGGTGAAAACCGAAAGTATCCAAGAATTCAGAAAACTTAGGGAAGAAAATGAAGAATGTAGGCAGCAGATAAATAAGGTGAAAGAAGATATGGTGGAGCAAAACAAACATATACGGATTGAAATTCAAGAAAACGGTATGAAAATTAGAGAGCAGATAGAAAATCAAGTAGTAGAAAAAATTCAAGAAATAGAGAAAGGTATAGAAGAAAAATTACCGGGAACGATCCAAGCGGAAGTTATAAAACAAACAGAAGATATAACGAACGAAATGGAGTATATGAAATTCAGGGAACAAACAATCGAAGAAACTATGCAAAATTATCAGCAAAAAGCGGAACATAAATTTAAGGAATTAGATGTAAAGTTTCAAAAACAAACAGGAACATGTGAGGAGAGGAACGAGCACATTGGACAAATATTTCATAAAGAACTGGAAGAAATGAACAGAAAATTACAGGAAGGCATGGAAGAAATTGAATTTAACGTTAGGAGAAATGGAGGTGGAGTAATCTATACGGGAAACATGGATATCGGAGTAAAGTTTGATGGGAATATAAATACTATTCATCCGAAGGTGTTTATTAAAATCATTGAAAGCAAACTCAAAGGAATGAGAGATATGATGGAGAAGAAGATTTGTGTTAGAGGGATGTTATCTGGACATGCCCTATTATGGTTCTGTAATAAGGAAGAAAGCATAAATAATCTGGAAGAATTTGAGAACCAATTCATGAATTATTTTTGGGGTGAAATTCATCAAGCGAATTTTAGGGAAAGATTGTATTTTGGGAAATTCGATTACAATCGGAATAAAAATTTAAATGCATATGCTATGCAACTCTATAACATGGCACAATATTTGGAACCTGTTATGAAGGAGGAGGAATTAGTTTTATATGTCGGGAGACATTTCAATTCCGAAGTCTCAGAAACGATAGCCTTACACAACATAAAAACAATGGACAATTTATCTAGGTATTTGCAGAGAGTTGAAAGAAGTGTTCAAAATGGAAATGGTTTTCTTAGATATCAAAATGGAAATGGAAACATCAGAAATGATACCCGAAGGGATAATGGAAATATAAGAAGAGATTATAATGAAAATAATGGAAATAGAAATTATGGAAACAGGAACTTTGATGATAGACGATACCAAGGAAATGGGGAACAAAATAGAAATCGAGAGAGGAATAATGGAAACAGATATCCTGAGAATTATAGGAATCATAACAATTTCGAAAGAAGAAATCAATATAGCAATAATAATAACAATCGAGGAAGGAATTGGCAAAATAGCAGAGAAAACCGAAACAATCCAGAACAAAACAGAAATAGGGAGGATGATAATAGGAGACAGGTAAACATGGTTAGACAGGAGATACAGGTAGAAGAGTGTATTCCTGGACAGGATAACATAGCGAATTTTGCTTAAACCGTCCTTACGTACATAATATCATCTATTAATCGCGATATGAACATCCTCGAGAATTTATTATAGATTATGAAAATAATAGTAAAAAAGTAGAAAAACCTAATTTTATATTTATCCAGGGTAGATTACAAAATATTATTTGTAGAATTTTAATAGATACGGGTTCAGAGGTAACATTAATTAAACAGGATATAGTAGACAATTTAAATAAAGATGATATTATGATGATAAATACAAAGAAACTATCATTAGTAGGGGCGAATGATAAAAATTTATATTATACAAATAGTAGCATAGTCACAGATTTTTATTTGGGAAATATAGCTTATAAAATACAATTATTAGTAGTTAAGAATTTAAAATATGATGTAATTTTGGGAAATGATGAATTGAGCAATCACAAGATGATTATTGATTATAAACAGGGGTACATGGTATGTGAAGATAATATTATAACTTTTGACAAAAAGGAAGAACAAGAGGTAGAGGAAAGACAATGTCAAGTAAATGAAATAGAAATTGTGGAAGATCTACAGGAACAATTTTGTCCCATACAATATAGGAAGGAGATTGATGAGTTATTAACAAAATATGGAAGACTCTTCAACAAAGAAGTATGCATAGCAGCAAAGTATATACATAAGTTGGAAATGAACAAGGATATTAGTAATTTCAAAATAAAAACCTATCCCATTCCTTACAAGCTGAAAAATGAAGTATACCAGGAGTTAGAAAAGATGATACAAGATGGTATTATAGAAAGATCCAACTCTCCATATATAAGTGCGATAACATGTGTCCGAAAAAAGTCAGGTGAGATTAGATTATGTCTGGATGCCAGAAATATCAACTCATATACTAAAAAACAATATGAGAGTCCTTTAAATGTAGAGGGGATATTTGGTCGGATTACAAGAGCTAACATATTCACGAAACTGGATTTGAAGCATAGTTTCTGGTTGATTCCATTAGATAAAAGAAGTCGTCCATATACAGCATTTATGATTGATGGTGTAGTATACCAATTTTGTGTTGTTCCATTTGGTTTACAGAGTTCGTGTGCAGCATTGGTAAGAACACTTCACACTGTTCTGAACCAATATGAACATTTTACATTGCACTATATCGATGATATATTAATATATTCAGAAAATGAAGAACAACATCACGAACATTTAAAGACTATATTGGCAGAATTGGAAAAAGCAGGATTAAAATTGAACATGGAAAAATGTCAATTTTACCAAAAAGAAGTGCAGTATTTGGGATATATTTTAAATTCTACTGGAGTGAGAATGAACCCTGAACGAATTAGAACCATAAGGGAATATAAAACACCGACTAATCTGAAAACTCTTCGAGGATTTTTGGGAATTCTCAACTACTTCAAACGACTAATACCAGACCTCAGTAATAAGGAAATTCCATTAATTGAATTACTCAAGAAGGAAACGAAATGGAAATGGGATGCTAGAAGAGAACAAGCTTTCCAAGAACTCAAGGAAATATTTTTAAAAAATTTGCAGGTTTATCATTCTCAATATGACAAGCCATTTATTTTAAGAACAGATGCATCCATAGATAGATTAGCAGGAGTTTTATTGCAAGAACAAGAGGAAGGAGAAGTACCAATCAGTTTTATTTCCCGAGTAACGAAAAACTATGAAAGAAAATACTCAGTTACTGAATTGGAGATGGCAAGCATTGTGTTTTGCATAACTAAATTACGTTTTTATCTATTAGGAGCAAAATTTTATTTGGAAACAGACCATTCAGCTTTAACAGCAATGTTTAAGAAATCGTTATGCAAATAATAGGATACATCGATGGATACTTCTATTACAGGAATATGAATTTGAAATAAAATTTATTCCTGGGAAAACTAATATAGTAGCGGATGCTCTTAGCCGTGAAATAGAAATGAAGAAGAAGGATCAACAATTCCAAATTGGCATAAATAGGTTGCAAAAAACTGAAGGTTTGTTTACTTTGGAGAAAATAATGGAGGATCAGAGAAATTTACAAGAATCTGGTAAAAGAGGAGCATTTCAAAACGAGGCAATTTGGTATAAGAAGATGGAAGATAGGGAAATTTATTTAATAACACCTGAATATGCTAAGGAAATTCTCAAACAATTACATGAGGAGTATGGACATATAGGATCTCGAAAACTATGGATGTTGTTTAGAGAAAATTACACTGCAAAGAAGGACATATCATTGGTTAAAGAAATCTGTAAAATTTGTAGAATTTGTCAGTTGGCGAAGGAAAGGAACTATCATCATATTAGTGGACCAAAACCTATAATAGCACTCAAGCCTTTATATATAGTAGCTATTGATTTCATATCACAATTAATACCTAGCAAGCAAGGCAATAAACATATTTTAGTTATGGTGGATATATTTTCAAAATTTGTAAGAACTTTTCCTTGTCAACGTACCAATGCAAACACAGTAATATCTTGTCTGAAAAATTTTATAGAAGAAATAGGAACTCCGGAAAACTTAATATTGGATCATGCTACTTACTTTGTGAGTGAAAAAGTCAAACGCTTGTGTAGAAATCATTATATTAAAATGAATTTCATAAGCATAAGAAGACCTTCATCTAATCCAGCTGAGAGGTATATAAAAGAAGTTGTTAAGTATTTAAGGATTTTATGTAATAATAGACACAATTTATGGGAAGAAAATCTAAATCAAGTCGAGAAATTTTTAAATCAATTACCTAATGGAGTTACTGAAAAATGTCCACAATTTATTTTGAAAGGAATACCTCCAGAACGTGAATGGATAATCCAAGTTTTGGATAAAGTAAGCAAAAATTTGGAGAGAAGTGCTATAAGATTTATTAAAAGAAAAGGAAACAAAAATAATAAGAAGATTAGATTTGAAAAAGGAGATTTAGTCCTAGTAAGATCTTTAAGAACACCAAAGAAAGGTGAAAATCAATGTAAAAAGTTATTATCACCATTTGAAGGGCCATATGTAGTCGACAATAGTGATGCTCAAAATAGTTATCGCTTATTCTATACAGGTACACAATTAGAAAGGGGAGTGTTCAATGTAGAACATGTATATAGATATTATGAATAGATGATGTTATGTAACGAATAATACTTAAAAAAAGGAAATGATAGTCATAAGGATAGATTTAAAATTTAATATTAGGTAGTGTACAAAGATAAAGTAGATATTAGACAGAGTTTTGTTTTCCATTTGGCAGCTGGTGATCCAATTAAATTCATCACGTTTGTTTCTTCAGAACCTAAAAAAAATAAATATAATATAATATAAAGAAAAATTTATTAGGTAAAACTTATAATTAAAACATTTTAAAAAAATTTGAGTATGGCAAATCAATATATATAGCAAATAAAGGAAACAATTTATGAGAGATACTGGTTTACATAGAATGAAACTATTAAAGAATATAGTATAGAGGGGATAAAATAAGAATAACTCAAGTATCAAATAGAAGTTCACAATTTTTGAATAAGGAAATAAGATGTAAGTAATAATGGATAGGAAAGGATAATAATGAATGATATTGATTAAAAATATAGGAGGTAATGTTTAATGTCAATTAGAATCTTATAGATTACTTGAAAATACAAGAAGGGATAAGGAAGTTGATATTGATATATATGAATTTAAGAAATAATTAATTATATTGAATAATGAATATTGAAAAGAAATATGATATGAGGAGTATATAGAAGTATAATGTAATTACAAAGAAATAAGTTGATATATAAGTGGATGTTAGTAAGAAATGATAATAGAGAAGTATTATATGAAGTAATATTAAAAATATAATTTGACATTGATCTTAATCAAGTGTATTTTAAGGAAAGAATTAGGAGACAGTTATTGAAAGAAATAGGTTTTGTAGTAGAAAATATGTGAACAAATATTTGAGAAACAAAGTTAAAGAAAATAAGATTATGCCATAAAATTGTTAATTTTTTTTTGAATAAAATAAAATCAATCATTTATAATGAGAAAATTGAAATTTTAATAAATATCCAGGGTATGGATATCATTTAAATTTAAATTTGAGGGGAATTGAACCAGATATCATAGATCGTAAGAGAATTAGTACTAGTAAAATATGTTGCTAGTATTAAAATATATGAAAATAATATAATTTAAGAAAATAAGTAAAAAGGAAACACTTTTCTTAATTTAAACAACATATCAAATAAAGATATATTAAATAATAGCCTATAACAATATAATAAATAAGGAATTACCTCAATAATAATACAAAATATAGAGATTGCCTAACCAATGTAATGATGTAAATAAAGTTGCCTAAGACGAAGAATAATTTCCATACCATAACCAGCTGTTCACCTAAAAAGAAACAATTATATAGTCAAGTCAGGAGAATATTAGATATAAGTAGTTACATTAGAATACAAATATTATTATAGATAATTCATCATAATCATTAATTTAAGAATAAAAAACAAATACAAATATTGAATAGAATAGAATTCAATAGCTTTTCATAGATAAACAAATAATGACATATATACAAATGATATATGGTAAATAAAATAAACGTTGAATCAATAAATAGAAATTTGTTAAAGTTTATTATAAATTATATAATGCAAAGAGTTTAGACAAATAACATAAGAGAATTTATATTTATAATGAATATGAGTGTAACAATGATATACTATCAATAACAATATTGGATGTTGTACCATTTAAATGTATCTATGTATAACCAATTTTAATTTAGTTGTATGATGAAAAAACTCATAGGAACTCTATAAATGAACTAATTATGTAAAAGAGTGTATGTAGGAAATTTTTTTAATGAGTGATATAAGTTTCAATTATCTGATTGCAAAAGACAATATCTTATTGGTTATAAAATATGACTGAACAAATTGTGAATCAATAAATAAACTTTGAAATAGTGACCTGAAAAAGAACAAAAGACTGTTTGTTGTAAAAAGTAGAGAATCGAGGGGACGCTTAAATAAGAAGGGAAGCTGGTGTCAAGAAGCGAGGAGTGTGTGTGATGGTGTTCCTGAAATTTCAAGAAATTCCCGGTTTAACACATTTAAACCTATAAAGTACTATTAAATACAATCTTAGTAATACTCACAGTCAATTGTATCAAGTTTTTCGGCAAGAATTTACGAAATTTTCATCAATTTTGGTTTTTTGGAACTTCAGCGGAGTGTTCCTGGGATCCAGAGACTTTCATCCCAATTCAAGAGCAACAGGTCAGTGTTTTTAAATCATTATTGGCCAATAATCAGTGTAAAAACTCAAAATACTCAATTAAGTACTTAATTTCATAAATTGATAAACTTTTGCAAATATGATCGATCTGAAAAAGAAAGAAACAGACTTTGTATAGTGAATTCATTGCATAAATCGTTAAATTTAATAAAAGGCCGAATTTTCAATAAATTAAAACATGTACTTACGCCATCTTGTAATCGCATAAATCTGGTGATTGAAATTTCATAATGTAATAACTATTTCCATCTGTATATAATTTCTATTTTTCTATCTATGTATATAACAATTTTCTTTCCACAGCAATTTGTGTCATATATAACTATGATTTATATATAAATTCTTTTATGTGTTTGAACCATTCACTTGTTTGCATCTTCATCAAACTTTGTATAATATGAATAGATGCTTCTTACGTATCAGAATTGTTCGTTTTATGTTAAAGCGCATGACTAGTTTTTCACGCTTGCGCATTGATGAAATTATTAAAATAAATAAGTAGATACAATATAACCATTGGCGTCGCATATTATTTTTATCAAATATAAAATATTGCATTGAAAATTAAATCTATTTCAAATAATGTGTTTTCTTTTTATTTAAACAATTACAACAATATAATAAGCCAGGACTCAAAGAGAAAAAGGATTTCATGCTCCCGAACAATCAAATTAAAATAAATTACCAAACAAATATTAATAACAAACTGAGCTAGCCAAACTAAACAAAAAAATTCTAAATAATAAACATCTACATTTAAATTGCATAATAAAAGTAACTAAATAATTCAGAATATATTTATAATTGTCACCCAAAACGTGGGGCGTTGTAAAAATTGTGGTTATATTTGTAAAATTTAATACTTAATTAAAATGGCAAAACGAATGATGTTGAGAGATAGAAAGCAGGTAGGAGCAGACAGTGGTTCGGAAGAGGAAAGGGAAGAAAGAAGTCATGGTATGGGAGATTACCAAGCGGTATATCTGGAACAGGGACAACAAGCGGAAGGCGATGCACATGAAGAAGGTATAAATAATAAACATCTACATTTAAATTTCATAATAAAAGTAACTAAATAATTCAGAATATATTTATAATATATATATATATATATATATATATATATATATATATATATATCCCAAAAAATATATTTTTAAATTTGAATATATATATATATATATATATATATATATATATACATTTTCTATGCTGTCAATAACAACACAGAACTTATAGAAAATATATTTTTAAATAATATTTTCAGCCAGATTATACATTAACATTAAATATAATTGTACTGAAAAGGAAAAATGAATTAAACTAACTAAAGATAATATAGACATACACGATAGTCTATACGATTGCCCATAAAAATAAACTGAACATAGATAACCTTTATATATTATAGTCATGTCAATATTAAAATTTTAGTACATCTGCATGGTTGTAGTCAAAACTAACAAAACCGCCAAAATTTAAAATCTGACATGAAAATTTTATTGTTAATATAATGTTGGCGTTCTCAAAATTATCGGATACAAAACAAAATACTTGTTCATTAAAAGCAGAATAATCAAATGCAAATTTATTTATAAAGTGGAAGGGTTAATATTTTGCTTTCTCATTCATTTAAACATAACAATACAACTTAATTAAACATTTCAGAGAAATTATACATTTAATACATCTAGATGACAAATAAATACCTGTGATATTTTCACTTATAATCTCTTTAGAGCTTTAAGTGCGAATTTTCTTGAAACAATTTGTAAATGAGAAAAAATGTGTGGGAAATAATTCGAGCTCGCGGGAGATTCGGTAAGAAAATTTTATAGCTAGATTGTATTTGAAATAGTTACATCATCAGTCTTAAATAAATGTATTACTTCTTACTTTAGATATTAGAACTAGAGTCACAAAGAAAACAGCATAAAATGAACCGTACAATTTTTGTTCCTTCTGAGCATATTCAAATTTATCATAAAAATATAAAATATTCTTTCTACGACCATAAAGAAAAATGTATCTTCGATTAAGGATCCTACCACATTGTAATACAGATTTTCATTTTCCATGGGCTAACTGTATCGAAATACCTATTTCATTTCCCACGACTATCTACTACTAGACTGTCATTATATTAACGAATTTTCTGGTCATATATATTATAATATATTTATGATCGAGTAATCTCTGTTAATGTCTATCTAATAATTTGACATTTCACATCGGTGTTTACAAAATACGTTTCTATAAAAAAATTATAATTGAAAATGGGTCGCGATAGTGAGGATGATTTGACATTGACATGCTGATCTAGGTATGTAAACTAGCCATTGCTTTAGAAGGACATCGGTCACTATTCTGGTAGATGCAGGAGGTGATATAACTCCTTAGAGACACGATAATTGATATATTTTTCCGCATGTGAATTAAAACGATTTTTTCTGCATAAAGTATTTTTATTTCAGAGTTGTCAAAATTTTGAAATTTTGAACGTTATTTGTTTCAGGACGTAGGTAGAGACATGTACAAAAATAAAATAAAAATATATGGGGCATTCAAAGGGCTAAGAGAGAATAATATCAGAGAAAAAATTCTCTAAACCATGCAACAATGGCGGCAGGAAAGTTTATAATAAAAATTGTTGAGATCAATATTTTTCATGAAATTGTCCCGTACATAAATTCGGATCTGGTATTTTAAAAATTCAGCAGTTATTTTTGTCTGTTTACCAATTTTGTTGATTCCGACTACTTTCTTCGAACATTTTCCTTTTTGGTAATTAACAAAAAATTGTTCTAAATCTGGTGATCTGAGCAGATTATATTTTTTGGAGACCTCCTAAAACATACAAGGGATTACAAATGATCTGGGTTTGTTTAGCAATTAAATTAACTTGAAATTCATTTTCTAAATCCTTAACATGATCTATTTTTAAAATTTTCAATTCTTGACATCCCCTAGGAATTCCAAAAATGAACAATAACTAAAATGTTATGAACATTACTATTTATAATACAAATATCAGCAATTAAAATAAACGCATGAAGAGGGGATTGAACCAACTATATTCTCTTCTGTATACAGTTAGACACGTACGTTAACAGACTGATCTATCACAAACTTATATGAACACTTCTAATATATAGCATTATAAGGACACCTACTACTTTTAAATGTTTGTTTTTTTTAATTTGTATTGATTATTTTTTAACCTACTTTTGTGAATAAATATTCTTGATCCGGCGCTTCTAGAAGAAACTTTGTAATTTAAGAAAGCAACGAAATTTGGGATAACTCTCAATGTTAGTTTTAACATTTATCATTGTTCTTTACATAGAATATGTTTTCCAAAGGGTTGAGAGCTTGTTTTTACTCGATATATAATTCAAATAAGCAGTGATAACATGTTCTGATAATATTTTAAACTCCGTTTACCAGAGTTCAATCCATGAACTTTTTGTAACAAAATTCAAACTTACTTTTTGATTTTTGGGATAATTATGTGTGTTATACGTCTCCTGTGCGGATAAACGAATGTCTACTGGAGTAATATTTATTGATTTTTGATTCATCACTAGAATAACTCATGTTACAAAAATATTTTTCTTGAAAACTAAAGAAATATTTTGACAATTTATCTTGACGCTACATTGAAAATGAAAAAAAGAAGAGTTGACGGGTACTAAATGCAAATGCTGATGTGAATGAAATCATATCCGTTCAGTTAACCGAAATGGCCTACATTCCCATTCTGTAAATTGTGCAGAAAATGGATAATATACATGTGGGTATAGAAAAAAATGTGAACAGTCTCGTTGAATATTAATTTATCATTTGTAATTTTGTTAACATAACCCAAACATCTCAATCATGCATTATAAAATGCAAAGCGCATGCGAATCAATTTCTACCGATGTGTCGACTGGGTTAAATGGTTGGACAATTGGTAAAATTTACCGCTAGCATCTGAACGACCCGACCATTTACCAGCATCTGATCGCATAAAACGCTCCCGACGTAGCATCTGAATACACCCTTACATTTGACAAAACCAAATGACATTGGTATTGTAACATCTACTGACGCTGTTGTGAGGACGATACAACTGCAGACTGGCGGTCAGGGGTCGGTGCTGCGGATGTACGCGAAAATATTATTATGGCTATCTGTTTAAAATTTATTTCAACAGTGACGACACATTTGTTAAGTACTATATACAAAAAACTGAAGATGGAAGTGAAATATATGATAAGTGAACGTGGAAATAGTCTAATTGTTATTGAAAATTTTAAATTTGATAAACATCGTGAATTAAAAAATGGTGAGACTTCTTGGTGCTGTGTTAAAAGGACATGTAAAGCTAAAATATATACAATGGGCGTTGAAAAAGTGATGCCTAAAATCTCAAATAGGGGAGGGGCGGGCAAAGCGAAATGGGCGGGCAAAGTGAAATTTCTAGTTTAAATTTTTGGTTGTTACTGTGGCTACCATCTAGTGCCATTTATTTGTAGATTAAGACAGTTGGCACCGCTAGAAACTAGTATGGCGGCAATCTTATTGCAGGTATCTTTGTCGTTCGTGTTTTTGTGTTTTCTTCGATAAAATTGTAAGTATATATTAATGTTTCCGATGCTCTGACATTTCTGTTATAATGCCTGTTTTGGTTTACTTATAATGACTACATAAAATAATGAATTGAGAACATATTTACTAATAATCATCTCGTTATTACGGCTATGTAAAAAGTTATTAATGTTTGCATAATTTTTAAACAGGGCGGGCAAAGTGGAATGGGATGTGGCGGGCAATATGAAATTATTTCACTTTGCCCGCCATGTTTAAGAATGGTTTTTTCTAATTCTTTGCAGGTAAGAATGGTTCATCAATACAACAGAAAAAGTAATCAACAAGCATGGGAAGAAGACTGTATGAAGGCTGCGATAAATGCAGTTCGGGAAGGTACTAACAGTATTAATGCAGCTGCAAAAAATTACCACATTCCAGTAGCAACATTATTTCGAAGATTAAAAAAACCTGAAAATCTAGCATCAAAAAAAGGTTTGGGACGCTTTCGGACCGTATTTACTTCCGTACAAGAAAACATCTTGGTTGACTATATCCTTACCATGGAATCTCGACTTTTTGGTTTGACGATATCAGATCTAAAGTATCTTGCCTTTCAATTTGCGGAACACAATAAAATAGTTAACAACTTTAATAAAAAGAGACAAAAAGGCAGGAAAGGACTGGGTAAAGGGGTTTCTAAGACGACATCCTGAACTCTCTCTACGACTTCCTGAGAAAACATCTGCAGCACGGGCTTCTGCGTTCAACAAAGTTAACGTTAATAAGTTTTTTGACCTTCTTGAAGGATTATACGAATCTCATCACTACACTCCTGATAGAGTGTACAATTGTGATGAAACTGGTATTAGCACAGTGCCGAACAGACCGTCAAAGATATTATCTCGAAAGGGGAAGAAGCAGGTGGGTGTTTTGTCATCAGCTGAAAGAGGATCTCTAGTGACGGCCGAAATTTGCTTCAGCGCTACCGGAAACTACATTCCTCCTTCACTTATTTTTCCGAGAGTTCGAGCTAATCCATTGTTTGAAAAAGGTCTCCCTCCAAACACCAAAGTTTTCACACATCCGTCCGGGTGGATGCAGTCGGAAATATTCGTAGAATGGTTTAAACATTTTATGAAATATTCCAAACCTACAGCTGAAGAGCGCGTTTTGTTAATTCTCGACGGACATGCTACACACGTCAATAATCTGGAAGTGATGATGTTGGCAAAGGAAAATAATGTTGATATTTTAGTACTACCTCCACACTGCACTCACCGCTTGCAGCCATTGGATGTGGCATTCATGTTCCCTCTCTCAGCTTACTATGAGCAGGCTGTAAGGATATGGCTGAGAGAGAATCCTGGTAAAGTGGTCACTATTCGCGAAATTGGACCCCTTTTTGGTGAAGCATATCTAAAGGCAGCCACCTTACAAAATGCAATTTCAGGCTTTCAAAAAACCGGCATATACCCTTTCCAACGAGTTTTTCCTGATGATGCTTTCTCAGCTGCTGAAACAACTAATCGTTCACTTAGTAATGCAAAAATTGAAATTGTTTCACCTCATGACATTTTACCTATACCTCATGTGGACAGCAGAAATAATGAAATTGCAGAGGGGTCAAAAACGCGTAAGAGTCGTAAAGGTGTTACCGTTGTAGCTACCAGCACACCTTTTATTGACGAACTCAAAAGAAAAAAGGACGAAAAAGAGAAAAAGGAACAAGAAAAAAGAGAAAAAATAAGAAAAAAGAAAGTCAGGAAGGTCACAAAACAACTATTTGCCTCAGATACAGAGAGTGAAACGAGCCTTAAATTAGACGACAGTGATTCTGAGGAGAGCTTTTCAGATGAAGAAACTGAAAACAAAATAGTAACTAAACGGACTCTCTCATCAGAAATGATTCATGAAGGACGTTGGGTTGTGGTCCAGTATGAGGGACAATTTTTCCCAGGGCTGGTTGTAAATAAAACAACAGATAGAGTGACAGTTAAATGTATGGAAAAAACTCAAAAATATTTCCGATGGCCTGCAAAAGAGGACCTGATGTCATATTCATATCAAGATCTCCATATGAATATAAACGAACCAAAACAGCTACGAAGAGGTTTCTTCCATATCCCGGAACTCAGTCAGTTTGTTAATATGTAAGACTAAAACCTACCTATTGTAGAAAAATGTGCCTTTTAATTTTTTTAAGAATAATCTGTTATTTTTTAGTTAAAATTTGAACTATGACTTCATTTGATAATAAAGTAATATCTTTTGTGTTACCAAATTCATTAATTGTGTTAAATTTTCCAGCTATTGCTGCATTCCACTTTACCCTCCCCAAAATTCCACTTTGCCCGCATTAGTGCGGGCAAAGTGAAATTTCACAAAGATGAAAAAATATCGCGATTTCAAGCAGATGCGTTCAGTTGAGAGGGTGAATATTTCAGATCTTAAAGGCCAATAATATGTTAGTTGAATGAGCAAAAATCTAAATTTTTTAGATTTATTTTTACTTTGTAAGAGCCAGTCAAACGTAAACTATGTCACTTTGCCCGCCCTTCCCCTACTCATAATCATGAACAGGAAAGTGACAGTGTAATCAACAGACAAATATTAAGTAATAAATTAAAAAGAAAAGCAGACGATATGATCGCTGAAAGGCCATCTAAAATAATTCGTAGTGAACTTAAATTAAATTCTAATACTTTGTCAACTTTGGCAGAAAAAGATATACAATATATTAAACGCAATATTTACAGACACAGAAATTAATCTTTTCCAAAATTGCATCAAAACGTTTCCGATGTGCACGATTTTTTGGAACCTGTTCAAGTTATGAACGTTAAAGAAGAAGAATTTTTGATAATAAACGACAGGAGTAAAAATATTATAATATTTTCATGCACTGCAAATCTAAGTGTAATGTGTTCTAGTTCAACAGTATATATATATATATATATATATATATATATATATATATACATAAATATATATATATATATATATATATATATATATATATATATATATATATATATATATATATATATATATATATATATATATATATATATATATATATGTATATATATATACAGGGTGTCCCAGGACTAATGGGAAAAAAGTCAGGAGCGTATAATTTGAGCCAAAATAATGTTAGTACTTCATATAAACTTTTTCTATGTAGGCCCTCGTTTTCGAGTTATAGGCCTCCAAAGTTTTAATTTTGAATTTGGTTTTTATTTTTATTTATTTTACTAGTTATTTGATCTTTGTAAAATTTACGGCGAAGCTATAATGTACGTGTATATTTATTTTGGAAAGGTAAACAGATTTACAGTAGTGCCTTGAAGCCAGGGACGGACTACTCGCAATGCTTAGTGATCCAAAAAATTTGCAGGGATGGCACACCCTGTATGAAATTAACGAAATTGACTTCCCCACACATTAAGCTAACGAAAAGGTACTCTTGCTGGAGTTCGATAAAATGAGCCGTTTGGCTAATATTTAGAGTTTTATCAATGCACTACGTACAAATTTACCTAACTAACTTATTAATACGATGTACTACAAAAAAATAATTTGATGATAGCAGATGATAAAAACATTAAGAACTTATTTAATGGGAATTAAAAAGGTACGCAGACAACGTAATTAGTTGCTTTTAATCAAAATTACGAACACAACATTATTAAACCATTAAGAAAACCTCATAAAACAATCGACTGACACTAATTCCTAAACAACAAAAACTAACGTTCTTCTAATAAATGTTCAATATGAGCTCCTACCACTTCCACGCACATTCTAAGTCTACGACAGTTGTTTCTTTGCACTTCTAATAACATTGCAGTGTAACAGATTTCTGTCTATTAAATCTTGCCTTGTTTGCACAGGTGTTGCGTATACCTTACTTTTGAGATAACCCTAGAGGAAGAAATCCATAGGATTAACATCTCCTGATCGCGGTGGTCATTGAAAAGGGCCTCCACGACCAATCCATCTATTAGGAAACCTTGTGTGTAAATGCTATCGTACATCTAAACTGAAATGAGGAGGGGCCCCATCATGCATGAACCATAAATTCCTACGAGTTTGTAGTAGCACATCATCAAACAGGTTCCATAACTAATTTTGCAAAAACTCCAAATATCTCTGACCGGTCAAAGTATCGTCAATAAAGTATGGCCCTATCAAATGATTTCCAACTATTCCTGCCCAAACATTAACCATGAATCTATGCTGGCTCCTAGTTTGACTAATGCCATGTGGTTTTGCATCATCCCATAAATGCATATTATGAGAATTTATGACTACATCTCTGGTGAAACCGGATTTGTTCGTAAAGAGAACGTTACTAATAAATGTATTGTCTGCTTGTTGTTGTCGCAGAAACCACTGGCTATACTCAAGTCGTGAAGGATAATCAGCCACTGTCATACTGTGTACTTTTTTCATGTGAAAAGGATATAACAGCTGTTCTTTTAGAACGCGATGCACAACTGATTTCGAGACGTTATGTTCTCTTGATAATTTTCGTAAACTCGTTGATGGTTCATTATCAACTGCATTTACCAAGTCTTGTTCAACTGCCACAGTACGTACGCTTCGTACTGGACCTTCTCCACCTTTTTTTGGCAAAAAACGTCCTAAAATTTATAACTTTGTTTTGTATACATGGAAAATTACATTTACTTATTCATACCTGTTTCTCGTAACCTGAGATCAATACGCTCAAACATTCGTCTGTCTGGAAATGCTCTGTTTGCAAAATGTTCTGCATAAAGCCTTCTGGCCTCTAAACAGTTTCGAGAAACCAGTCCATACATTAAATTCATATCTGCGTACTCAATAAAAGTGAATTCTGCCATTGTAACTGTTAAATTAAGGACTTATGAATTATTGACAAGTACTGACTACGAACTATTCTACACAATGTTTGACAACTAATCCTATGGTTACTTGATAAACGGTAAAAACACTTTTAAAAAGTTTTTACCAACTTTCCAATTAATAAGTCGTTAATGTTTTTTATCTTCTGCTATCGTTAAATTATTTTTTTGTAGTACTGAAGGTAAATCTTGGACATCGTATTAATAAGTTAGTTTTACCTCGTTGTGTACTTATAAAAATGGTGAATGTACGTAGTGCAATAAAACTGTCAATATTAGCCGAACGGCTTATTTTATCGAATTCTAACAAGAGTACCTTTTCGTTAGCTTAATGTGTGGGGAAGTGAATTTCGATAATTTCATATAGGGTGTGCCATCCTTGCAAATTTTTTGGATCACTAACTATTGCGAGTAGTCCGTTCCTGGCTTCAAGACACTACTGTAAATCGGTTTACCTTACAAAGATAAACATACACGTACATTATAGCTTTGCCGTGAATTTTATAAAGATCCAATAACTAGTACAAAAAATTCAAAATTAAAACTTTGCAGGCCTCTAACTCGAAAACGAGGACCTGAATAAAAAAAGTTTATATGAAGTACTAACATTATTTTGACTCAGATTATACGCTCCTGACTTTTTTCCCATTAGTCCCGGGACACCCTGTATATAAAGAGAGAGAGAGATGAAAGAATAACGCGTGGAGTGTAGAACAGATATAGAATTAAATGGGTAAATCACGCAAAATAGGTTACAGAGAATGAGTGGTAACCGTGGACATGCATATTTCTAGCTCATTAGCCGTCATCGGCACGGTATAACCAAGAAAGGGTGTACAAATTGGGAGCAAGGATGTTAATTGAAACATGAGAAAACACAAACAACGGATTTCAACAAGATAACCAAACACACATTTGTGCCTTCAAATGGAAGATCCCGAGTTTTCAGGACAACAACCAACAGAGACACGGAGGCGTTTATAGTTCTCCTGACTGAACCTTCCGACCCTGTAAATGGACAAATAACCAATTAAGAAATGAAAGAATAACGCGAGGAGTATAAAACAGATACAGAATTGAATGATTAAATCACGCAGAATAGGTTACAGAGAATGAGTGGTAATCGTGGACATGCATGTTTCTAACTCATTAGCCGTCATCGGCACGGTATAACCAAGAAAGGGAGTACAACTTGGGAGCAAGGATGTTAATTGAAACATGAGAAAATACAACTTGGGAGCAAGTTGTACACCCTTTCTTGGTTATACTGTGCCGATGACGGCTAATGAGCTAGAAACATGCATGTCCACGGTTACCACTCATTCTCTGTAACCTATTTTGCGTGATTTACCCATTTAATTCTATATTTGTTTTATACTCCACGCGTTATTATTTCATCTCTTAATTGGATATTTGTCCATTTCCAGGGTCGGAAGGTTCAGGCAGGAGAGCTATAAACGCCTCCGTGTCTCTATTGGTTGTTGTCCTGAAAACTCGGGATCTTCCATTTGAAGGCACAAATGTGTGTTTGGTTATCTTGTCGAAATCCGTTGTTTGTGTTTTCTGATGTTTCAATTAACATCCTTACTCCCAAGTTGTACACCCTTTCTTGGTTATACCGTGCCGATGACGGCTAATGAGCTAGAAACATGCATGTTCACGGTTACCACTCATTCTCTGTAACCTGTTTTGCGTGATTTACCTATTTAATTCTGTATCTGTTTTATACTTCACGCGTTATTCTTTCATCTCTCAATTGGTTATTTGTCCATTTCCAGGGTCGGAAGGTTCAGGCAGGAAAGCTATAAACGCCTCCGTGTCTCTATTGGTTGTTGTCCTGAAAACTCGGGATCTTCCATTTGAAGGCACAAATGTGTAACCTATTTTGCGTGATTCACCCATTTCATTCTGTATCTGCTATATATATATATATATATATATATATATATATATATATATATATATGGATGGAACATTTGATTACTATATAAAACACTCTTTTAAACAACATTTATATACCAGTGGCTTTTTGTTTATTAGCTAACAAAAAAAAAGAAACGTATTCGACATTGTTTGATATCTTGAAATCCAAGTGCATTAGTGAAGGACTTAATTTTAACCCAAATTTCATCACTGTGGATTTTAAAGTTTCTATCCCTTCTAGTGTGAAAGAAACATTTCCGGACGTTCTAATAATCGGCTGCAGATTTCATCTTACACAATCATGGTAAGAATTTACTCATATTTTGTGATGTAAAATAATTTGTTTGTAAAATAATAGAGGAAAATATATTTGTGTTTAGGTGGAGGAAAATTCAGAGTTTTGGGTTAGCTACAGAGTATAAAAATCCACAATCCAAGACAGGAAGATGGCTGCATTACTTATTTGGCCTTACATTTTTGGATCCTTCAGAAGTGTGCGATTCAGTTGTCTTCGATTTTATATCGGTACAACCAAGTGATGACAGGCTGAATGATTTCGTGGAATATTTTGTGGACACCTATATTGAAGAAAATTCTTTATTTCCTCCACATATCTGGGCAGAAAATCGGAAAATGTAGCGTCACTCATACGAACTACAAATTGTTGCGAATCATTCTACTCAAAATTTAATAATTTGAATTCATCTCCTCATCCGAATATAATTCAGTTTTTGGATGTGTTAATAGATATTCAGACTGATACGTACTTAAAAATGAATTCTTCACGATTAAATCAGCAACGTTACATTCGAAAGGATGTATTGGAAAGACAAAAATTTATTTCAAATAAAATTATTGATTACAGGAACATTAAAAGTGCAAGTGTGTATCATATAAATATGCAGTATAAAATTATTTTATGTAGTTAAATGTAGGTACGTGTAGACGAATATATCTAAGATACTTTCGTTTTTTATTTTATTGATGATCAAAATGTTATATATAATAGGTAGAGACCGCGGTATGCAGTTAACTCATCTAACAGGTAAACAGACTTGACCCTCTTCCTTCGTCTGCAATTGACTATCTTTTAATCCGTGTCATAAACACCGTCTGCAGTTAACTTGCGCCGAAGTGTCTGTCGTCTAGCGCAAAAATATATAAAAGAGGGCGGAGTCGAGACGAGACATAGTGCGAGTGACGAGCAGTCACTCTTGATAATCATTTTCATACATAGCACTCAATAAAATATAAATTTCCGCATGCTTCTTGGATGGAGAAGAAAGCGTTCAAGATCTAAAATAAAAGGTAACTACTACGATAAATTTGGAATAGTGGGATGATAACTCAAAATAGTGGACTATGTAAGGACATCAGGAAGTTCAATGGCTATAGGAAAAAATTTTGGTATCCACTAGGTACTTCGCAATTAATATTGCAAATAATTTTTTAAACTTCATTGGTTTTTTGGTTTTTAGCTGTAATTCTTATATTTCCAACTTCTCAGCGACAAATAACTACATTGTGATTGAAAAAAAAACGTTTCAGTTCTCTAACATATTTATGTAAAACTCACTGCATAATTATATCGGTATTCCCCACTCTGAATAAAAAACAACTACTGTACCCGACAGAACACTATTTAAGTTGTTGACTTTGGGTATTCACTTTTAGAAACTGATAATATGCTGCAAATAATATTAGTCAGTTTTTTATTGGTGCTGATTCAAAACGTAAATGCTGAGTGTAAAGTCAGTATTACAACAGCAAGCGGAACGAGAGCGCCGCAAAAAATATGTTCCGGTGATTTAATCTTCGAAGATAATTTCGACAAATTGGATTTGAGTAAATGGGATCACGAACAAACACTTGGAGGAGGTGGGGTAAGTTAAGTTGATATTCTCAAACAATTCTTTTTTATTTTCAAATATCGCATCAACCCAGAGGATCATTAGCGAAAATGTTTACATAAGAAAGCCTCTAATCCATTCACAATATTAATTGATACTAGAATTTTTGTAGCACTTTTATTATATGAAATTTAAATATATATTGAGAGTTGTCATGTCCATCAGCATCGGTGTCTGAATGTTTTGATAATATTTCTCAATCTGGTGCTTCTATTTCTTTTAGGTCAATCTGCTAGAATAGGTTATAATTTCGTAAATATGTCAACTAAGCCCATTAAGAATTTCTTATCATTATTATTACTTATTGTTAGTACATTGTTAAACCGCTGATATTGACGAAAAAGTCTTTTAGTTGGTCATATTAAAGCAATAGTGACCGTGATTCATCTACGAAGGAGTTTGGATCATGCGAAGTTCACTTTTCTTCTTACTGGTTTTTGAAACAGGCTTTAGAAATGGTATACTTTGTTATCAGTGAATTGTTTGTCTTTGAGTCTGTTCAATCGCCTTCTGTTGAAGTACTGGAAATTACGATTATTGTGTTATTTAAAGAAACATTTACGGATTCTCCTATTTTATCAGGTACCGATAAATGTGTAGCGGTAGTGTCTTGTGTAACTGAATTTTCAGCAGATATTTGTGTCTGTGAGCTTTCTGATCGTGTTTGTTGACAGTTTACTGCTTATTGTCTGGTCGGCTCTATTTATTTTCTTTTGTCAAATTTTTTTATGAGAAGTGTCTTCAATTTGTATCACAAAATATTCAGTTATTTATTGGTGTTGGCGGTCTGAAACAATTAGTATGTGTCATGATTCATACATATTCATCCTTACTTAATCTATTTTATTTTAAACATAATCTTCTGATCTTCAAATTGATTTGATGCATTGATATTGAGTTTCTCACAAGAAATTGTTTTATCTGCATTAATAGAATTCATATAAGAACAATTTTCTCAGAGCTTGAAACTTGATGTATACAGAGTGACTCAGGGTTCATATTTCAAGATGAAGTGATATTGACATTGTTTTCTCAAGTTCAAACTACTTGAACGTTTCCATCTACAATTTAAGTGGATAATTTACTCTCATTAGTGGACTAGTCTAAAGAAAAACGTGTAAGGACAGAGATAATCGATTCTGTCCTCGCTTTTCCATGCAAATTTTAGATTATTTTGACAACTGAGGCACGATATATTAATACTTCTCTCTTGACAACTTCAAAACAAATCTTTCGAATAATAATTTACGGAACAATAAGAATAATTTCAAGACTAAGAGAATAAATCACTTACGAAGATGATAAATGCTTCGTTCTACAACATTCTACAACCAATCATTGTCCACCTGCTCATACATGATGATAACGCGTTGAGTATTGTTTTGTTTTAGTCTATCTATGAAGCAAAAAATACGTGATAATATGTAGCTTTAGAAGTGACATCTACTAATCAATTCAAAAGCAAGATAGTTCCATCAAGTATTTCATGTAGAGGGTAAATCCGATTAAACTATTTTTTGTTTATAACTTTTAGAATAATGAATTCGAGTGGTATACAGACGATAAGAGAAACAGTTTTACTAAAGATGGTATACTACATATCAAACCAACACTAGTAGCTGATGAATTTGGTGAAGACTATCTGTATTCTGGAACAATCGACTTGAAAGATCAGTATGTTTCTATTTTTTGTCCATAATATTTAGACTCTTACTACTTTACTAAGCTCAAGTAAGTAAGAAGATTTTAGATTGGTTTATAACATCGGTTTGAAGCGTTTTAAGAGAATTTCAGTATATCTTTATTTTAAATTATATTTTGTCACATGAATATTTTTATATTACAAGTTTAGGTTCCCACACGTAGAATTAAAAATGAACCAAAAATTATTTTCGCACTAAAACACACCTTACTACATTATTATCTTGACAATTTCCAAAATTATAATTTTGTTAATAATTAAAATTATAAATAGTAGCTTTATCTAATATTTGAAAATAAAGGTTACAAGGATAACCTCTTGAATAATGCTTCATTTATTTTTTAATCATAAATACATATAGGGTGTCCCAAAAATTTTTATACAAATGGACATCTTTTTTATTATCAATTTTCCAACTATCAAATATTATTTTTATTTAGTTGTATACGAGGTATGTCTAAAAATATGAATTTTGCTTAAGAGTAAAGTACCCTTATTATTGATTTTTTGGAAAAAGTTATTTGAGAAAATGATTACTAATGACACTAATATAGGTCAACATACTAATTTTGAACCAGATATTCCAACTTTCAGATAATTTTAGTTTATAAAATTTTTTCAGTACGTAAATGGCAATTTTGAATTAATTTGTTCATTTTAATTTATGCTGAAGAGTAAACTGCTTTCAAATGTCATTTAAAAACAATTGTAGGAATCTTACAAATCCATACTAGACTCCCTCTTATAAGGAAAACTTAACCCAGTTTCAAAGTTTTAATTTTTGTTATTCATTATTATTAAATACGTTTTTGATAGAGGGCATTAGAATATCTAACAATGCAAAAATCTACTAATATCACGTCTTTTGAAATTATATGGCGGAGTGAGTGAATCAAATATATTAAGACTAATTTCAAATCTCAGAAAAATATCGAGGAAAAAAGAAGAAAAAACAAACTTACAATTTGGAGACATAAACAAATATTTGAAAACAGATTATTTGTATTCATAGTATTTCACACAAGACCTAAAGAGTTGTTACTCAGTTTTATATTCTAAGTAAGGGCTACTTTCAACCTAAGTAAGGGCTACTTTCAACCCTAATGTTTTTTGAAATTGCTTTAAAGTGAATTTTTGGTGAGAACTTAGTTGATGTTTCTCAGCAAAAACAAGATATTTATATTGACAAGTTGTGAACTTCTAAAATGCAAGAGAAGGGAAACGTCAATTAACAAAATCTACTTCAATATTTTATGGAAAAATCCTTTTTTCAGGTAGATTTTTGCCATAAGACTTAATGATTCTGAATCGAATCAATTTTATATTCAGTAGGTTTATCGAAATTATATGAGCAATTGTTCAATTTGCATATAATAAATTTTCAGTTCGAATCTGTCGAAAACCATTTCGCCAGTCCTGCCCTCTTATCGGCACCTTCCAACATGGTGTCTCGATACTTTTCCACATCAACGGAGGCATTATCGAGTATCCATGCTGTTTGATTGGTATGCTGTGACATAGTTCTTACAGTCAACGATCATTCGACGTCATTTCACTTCAGTCGCCCAGCAGCCACGGCTGGAAGTAAGAGCATTGTCTCGCGATCTTATTTTATTTTATTGATGTCGCAAAATGCGGGAACGATGTTCACTTTAATGTTGACTGCGAAGGACCAGCCACTATTGTGGCAAAATGTGTTTTAACGTAGATGAGTTATATGGATGAATGAATTAAATTCGTTTGCACTTTTACTTTAGTTCTATTTGAATGTAAGATACATCTTGTTCTTTTACTCAACAATTAAGATTGTATTATCACTGGTTATTAGCTATACGGAGTATCCATTACTTATCTCATTGTTGAGAGTAATTAATGAATGTTTCAAATTTGTGCCGGTGAAAGCCAGCAAATTATTATAACGTGAGTACCATTTTGAACGATGAACGGATGAGAAGTGAGTGATAAGTTGGGTTGTATTCGTATTTATGTATTGTTCAGAGTGGGTGGAAGTAAGGGAAATCGTGTGGGAAATTGACCAATGGGTGATGAAAGTTTAAAATTTAACCGTCATGATCGGCGTTTTTTTGTTGCCATGAAAAAGTTATGTTCGTTACAGATAAGGAAATTGTTCAAGTTAGTTTTTGCAGGGAGCGATAAGATTAAAGTTGATATTTGGGGGCTTTGAAGTGTTGAATAGATATTATGAAATAATTTTAAGGCAGAAATTATGTGTATTTTTTATGTGAAAGGGGCCTTAAAATGGATATTTGCGTAGCTAAGGAAATATTGAATAGATAAGAATAATGATATTTTTATTCATGATGTATGAGGCATGTGTAACTTTTGATATACGGGGTGAAGAAAAGTAATGGTTACAGGAAGAATTTGATGGTGAATTCAAATTCGTGCAAGCATTGAATGTGTTTCAGCGGTGCATGAGTGACTTCGATTGAGTAGTTTGCAAATCCCATAAATCTTAAAATTTATTTGTGATCAAGACGAAATATTTTTTTTTGGGTAAGTGAATACTGTCTTTAATATGGTATAATATCAAATTTGCATGTATTTATAATAAGTTTTTCTGTAGAAAATTACCAACAATCGGTTCGTTTTGGGGCAGATTCATACAATACATTTCCTGATTTTTTTACAGAACTATGGTTCGAAAGTTTGAAAAGAAGGGTACAAGAAATAGTGAAATGGATGAAGAGTCAGTGTCCTTGGCCGTACATGAAGTATTGGAAGGCCAGTTGTCTTACAGGAAAGCAGCAGATAAATATAATATTAAGGCAACAACCATGTCGCAAAAAAAATTAAAAGTAAATTTGATGTAGATAAAAATATACAACGCACTTTCAATTCGAAATATACTTCAACACAAGTATTTTCAAAAGAAGGGGAATCTCTTTTAAATGAATATATTGTGATATGCTCGAAAAAGCATTATGGGTTAACATTAACACAACTCTGGAAATTGGCTTACAAGTTTGCAAAAGCGAACAGTATTGCACATCCATCAAGTTGGGATCAGAATAAGATGACGGGGAAAGATTGGGTGCATTGCTTTCGGAAACGCAATGAAAATTTAAGTTTAAGAAAGCCAGAGAACACGAGTGCGGTCAGGTCCTTTGGTTTTGATAAAAAAGCTGTGAAGGAATTCTACAAAAATCTAGAATCACTTTACAATAGATATAAATTTTCTTCAGACAGGATTTTCAATTTTGACGAGTCCGAAATTTCGACCGTACTAAATACACCTAAAATTTTGGCACAAAAAATACAAAAACAAGTGGGCCAATTAGTTTCTGCCGAGAGAGGAGAACTTCTTACATTTGGAGCTATCATATCAGCAAGTGGAAACACAATCCCTCCTCTATTTGTGTTTCCTCGTGTTCCAGAAACCAGTATGGAAAGAGCTCCTGAGGGCAGTATGAGAGTGGTTAATAAAAGTGGCTGGATTAATTCTGATATCTTTGTAGAAGTTCTGAAACATCTACTAAAAACCCTATTTCGTTACTTTGTGACAACCACGAAACTCACGTTTAAATTTCAGCTTTCATCTATGCCCGTGAAAACGGGATAAAATACCGTTCATTTCCGCCACACACAACCCACCATTGCAACCATTGGACGTGGGTGTATTAGGTCCATTTAAATCAAAATTAGAAATCGTGTTTAACGATTGGCATGGAAATAATTCTGGTAAAACACTTGATAGATACAATATTTCAAAACTGGCAGAAGTAGCTTATTTTGAATCATTTACAGCTAAAAATATCATTAGAGGATTTAGTTAGCCTGGGATCTGGCCATTCAATACACTGGCGTTTAGTGATGAGGAATTCGCCCCAGTTAAAGTTTATCAGTCTGCTGAATCTACTTCAGATACCAATGATATTTCTCTCACTGTGGATTAAACCACTGATATTTCCATTCAAGATGTCCCTCAAACACCAATGAATTGCCTAGAAACCTTAAAGAAGCCAACATTTCAATTAATAGAAGCTCCACTAGCACCAAAACTAGCCAAAGCCTCTACCTCTAAATTAATAACTCCAGAAATGGTTCGTCCATATCCTAAAATTGAAAAGAAGATTCAAACAAAGAAGGGAAGGCAGCCGGGAAAGTCTCGCATATACACAGACACACCTGAAAAAAAAACAGAATAGAGAAAATATAAAAAATTAAAATTATGAAGTAAATGGAAAAATAAAGGAGGTTCAAAGCTAAAGAAAAAAAAACACGCTTTATCTTTTTTAAATGGCAAAGACATTAAAACATCAAAACGGAGTCATAAAAAAAACAAAAACGGTCTCTGAGAGTAGCGATTCCGATGTACTAGTTTGTGAGAGAGTTCCACATCAAGTGTGGATGCTCTTGATGAGATGGAAACCGAAGTAAGGATTGAAGTAGTTCCAGAAAATATAAGTGATTCAAAATTCATTTTAGTAAAGTTCGAAAAAAAGAAAAATGTTTTATACTATGTAGGACAGGTTCAGAGTCACTTCAGTCAATATACAATGAATAAAGGAGATATGATATTGCGCATCCGACGGTCACGTGGGTGACGTCACAGGTGAGAAGTAACCGTTAAAACCCTTCGACTTTCATTTGTATTGTTACTTTTGTCGAAGTGAGTAATTATTATTTTATTGTTAAACTGGTGTTATTAGGCGTCATTTGATCTCACAGTAGTCTTTTGTGTTATCCAAATTAGTAATGAGGCGTGCAGTGGCATTATTTAAAACGGATAATCGATGTAAAAGTTTCATTAACAGCATGAGGTTCTTTCGTTTTCCAATTGATGCCAATTTACAAAAAGCTTGGATAAATGCATATGAACGCAAGGACAAATTTAATGTATAATATGGGTTTGTAGTAAACACTTCTTAGTAGAGAATTATAAAAGGAACTTGAAATCTGAACTTTGCCAACATTAAATTGGCCGAAATAATTGAATAAATCTATACAAAATAGAAAACTACGATTAGTACAGAGAAATAGGTCAAAACTTATTATAAGATATTCTCGAAAAGAAGAAAGTAAACAGTTATTTGGTCGTTTAAAAGTAATTGAGTAGAAAAAATGTTAAGTTTGAGGAATGTAATTAGTTTTTGTAAGTGTTTATTCATTTGTTATTAATTTGTATATACTCAGACAGAAGTTGATGAGAGATATGCACGTATATTACAATTGAAACAAGAGATTGATCGTCTGCAAAGTAAAAAATGAGGCCTATCGAAATTTTTTCACTCCAAATAAATCGACTAAAAAAATTGGAAAATCCCGAAAAGAGAGCAACTTGGAACATAGACGATATTTCAAAAGCTATTGTTATCCGTCTTCTTCTCAAAAAAGGCTATATCTACACTAAGATCTTGGTGGAAAAAGATTAAAACCAGGAATTTAAAAACAGGTTTCACATATTTTGTAAATTATCCTTATTTGTAAGTTATTGAAATGTATTGTACATACATTCATTTCTATATATGTAGATAAAATATACTTTATTTTTCCCTTTTTATTAAAGTGACTTGGTTATTATAAATGTGTTTTATCATTTATCAAATGAATCTAATAAACAGATTTTTCAATAGATGCTCGATACTTATTTTAAATAATATAATGCAATGCTGTCAGTAACAAAACCAACCACGAGTATAATAATTAAATTAAATGTTATTCAGTGCGTTGTATTTGTGAGTTATATACACAAATACTACTTTCTTAATATAACTTCATCCAACAAACAGACATAGTTTATTACTTATTTTACTTTTATATATCTATAAAAAACTTTTAATCACATAATATTCACACTGCAGCATATAAAATAAATATATATTATTTGGGCAACATAAATTTACACCTACATTAATAAATTCTCTATTGTATGTGCGTAAATTTAAAATAATATATAACACAATATAAATACATACTTAAAATGTATTATAATAATATATTTAAGTGTTAAAATACATTTTACAGACGCAAATCTGTTATAAATTTAAATGTACAGTCACCTGTGACGTCACTTGCGCGAAGTTGACCGAATTGGAACTATTAAGTATCATATCTTCTTATTCATTGTATCATGACTTCAGTGAGACAGAATACAAATTTTTGTTCTCAAGAAAAAAATCACCTTCATGGACATTTGTTTTTATAACTGTAACGGACGAAGCAATGGTTGACATTGCAGATATTGTATTAATACTACCAGATCAAATTTCATCTACTACTGCGAGAACCTCTCATCTTATAAATTTTTTGGTAGATTTAACCTCATTTAATGTTTAATAAATACTAATTATTATTATAACCATTTCTGATTTTATTGGAACGTGAATTTAAGTTTCATAGAAGTGCAATATGTTTTCTTTGTAATATTCATTATAGATAATTTTTATTAATATTATTTTTGGTAAAGATTTTGTTCTTGAAACATTTGTACGAACCTACCCTATAGTGGACTAAGGTACCCCATATAAAGTACGAAAGCGCCCCATTCAAGGGTTATATTCCCCACTTTTTTTTAAATTACCTCGAAGAAGTTGTATTGTGTTTTATTAACTTTTTTTGTGAATTGTACAAAGTTACATGTATGTACCATAAATTGAATTAAAAAAAAAACAAATACATGATTTGTTTCAAGTCGGCATGGATGAGAACAAAAACTGTACGAAGGGTGCCAACTTTCCCCTACGTTGAAATTTTATAGCATTTAAGTATTTTTACATGTTTTCGATAAAATTCATTAGTTGCATATTATTATTATTATTATTCATAAAAAGTTGTGGATCATATTATAATCAATAATCGTTAATTACATTTTCAAAATACACTCAGGTGCAAAAAATTCGATCCATTACATATTTTCCACTTATTGTGAGTTTTAAAACTTGGACTTATTATTTGACATAAAAAAATTTAGAGAAACTTTCGTATAAGCGTAATTATTAATTTGTTCAAATTATTTTTAATTTCTTTATGGCATTTCTCATAAACAATAGGAAATTTAAGTTTGTGAAGCAGTAAGAAATGAATTTGTTATTATGTTGATTTTAACAATCAGACCAATTTGGTATTAAAACGTTTTGTGTTCAGAATTTTTAATTGCATTAAAATGGCTTTAACGTCAACGGATGCAGCAAGAACCGCGGCTTTAATGCAAGATGGTCGTATCCGATATTTTGCGGCCGAGGTGCTAGGAGTGAGTCGTTATGCTGTTCAAAGAGCCTTTCAGCGCCTCAGACAAACCGACAACTATACAAGAAGAATAGGATCAGACCGTATAAAAGCAACATCAGCACGCAATGATCGATTTTTGGTCTCTTCGTGTTTAAGAAATAGGCATCTAACTTCAGTTCAGCTGTAAAATCGCCTAAACGAAATTAGAAATGTGGATGTTAGCAGGTAGACAGTTCATCGACGACTAAATGAAGCTAATTTATCATCCTGAAGACCAGCCCTATGTCCACTGCTATCCGTGGAACATTGCAGTACTTGACTTGCTCTTGCAAGTGAACACAAAAACTAGAGTTACGCAGATTGGGGTAACGTTTTGTTGTCGGATGAGTCCAGGTTTTGTTTGAGGTCACCAGACGGTCGCGAAAGAATCAGGAGAAGACATGGAGGACGATTTGCCCAATGTAATATTGCTGAAAGAATAACCTATCGAGGAGGCTCAGTTCTGGTTTGGGTTGGTATAAGTTCCCAGGCCCATACTGACTTGGTACATGTAGATGGAGGGAGCAAAGTACATAACAACCACTTTAGATGAGCATGTGGTACCTTTTGTGCCATTCATCGGGCCCAATTATATTTTATATGGACTTGATGTTCATAATTTAATTACCACAATGCCGAGACTCATTTAGGCTGTTATAGTAGCCCGGGGAGGAAACACCAGGTATTTGTAACAAATAACATAAACATCATTTTGTTATAACTGTTTTTTATTAACGAAGTACTTTTAATTTATTCAATTTTCGAATATTTCCATATGTTATTATGAATACATGATATTTTCGCATAAACTGTGTTTCTTATTTACATTTAACGTTCCTCCTTAAATTTATATCCGATCTAAAAGTGCTATCTCAAAAAATGTGTCTTCTTCACTATAAATCAGGCGTGGATCGAATTTTTTGTACCTGTGTGTATTTAGTGACATACAGGTTAAATGAAATATTTTGATCCGGGTTAATTTTTACCTTATAAAAAGAAGCACTTTACTCTTCAACATAGATTTAAATGGACAAATGAATTCAATATTGTTATTAACGTATTGAAAAAAATTTATGAACTAAAATTTTCTGATAGTTGGAACATCTGGTTCCAAATTGGTTGTTGACCTAGGTCATGCAGAGATTTTTATAAAATATGAGTTTTTTTCCAAAAATTGATAATAAAATAGTTGTCCATTTGTATACACATTTTTGGGACACACTGTATGTTAATATAATGATATATGCGATGATCAAGATAACAAAGTTGAAGGAATGGTGCTTGGTCAGTCAGAAACGGCAATTTTTCCAAAAATTGATAAGTAGGAGTACATAACGATATTAAGTATGATATATATATATATATATATATATATATATATATATATATATATATATATATATATATATATATACAGAACTACCAATACCAGTATCACAACGCTCTACCTTAATCATTAAGAGGAGCGTGCAATGAAACAAAATCGCAAACAAGTATTATTAGTATTTCTCAATATCTAACTAATTGAGCAATTTTTGAAGTGTGGTACAAATCGATATGCATCTGGCTTCTTAACAAGGATAGTTGTGCGAACTCAGTAATTGGTGCGATCGACAACCACTTCAAGAGATCAATTTCCGGTACTTCCTTAACTGTATTAATTCAGTAAATGTCCGTCCAATGATCACCACCATGTTGATCAAGAATGAACATTTTCGAATTGAAACCGTTGCTTATTGGCTTTAGACCAACACAAATCTTGATAAAATTGATAGTATAAATTATCTGAGATGCTCCATTACTTTTATAGTTGTACAAATTCAGACAACAACGGATGCCGTCGGACTGGAACCGCCACCAATATTCTTAATCCAGTCAAAAGTGCTCGATTGAGGACTTTGAAATCGTTCTCATTCAAATATGGTAAAGTAGAAGTGCGAGCTCAAACACCTTCTGGAGATTGGTTATGGCCTGGTATGTAACAAAACTCTCATGGCATAATACCACGACGACCTTCTTTTCCTACTACAAACATCCCAATCAACAATTATCAATCGACCTCCTCGAATATGCATCCACTCTATCATGTGCCGTAATAATGGGTGACTTAAACTCACGCAAAGTTTTTTTCGGTGATAAACACACCAACTTAAACGGCAGAGTACTCTCGTCTCTCTTCCCATCTCTCGGATTATAAACAATCATCCAACCCCAATAAATCACCTCGGCGATTCCATCGTCGACCACATAATCTGCACTGATAGGTTACTAACCCGCATGGACGATTAATGCTTTATAGGCGACCTCATTATCTCAGACCATGCCCCACTACTGGTCAAAACTTCACTGCACAATTCAGTACCCCCACCGTAAACAAACTTCACATATCGCGATTTTAAAAAAGCCGATTGGGATTCCTTCGCAAACCACGTCTCAATTAATTTGCCACAACCCATCATTCATCAGAGTACTGATGACGTAGATAACCACGCAGAGGAATTCCAATCCCTCTTAATCGATGCACAAGACATCGCCGTACCTGTCACCACCATAAATACCAACACACTCTTCCGCAACGAATTCTTCTCAAAATCCGTCAGAAAGGACAGTTATATAGGTTATACGTCCGCACTTGAGATCCCGCTGTCAAGACACAATGGAACCGTCTAAATGTCCAGGTTCGGTACAAAATCAATGCTGAAAAGCAGAGAAAATGGAATGCCGATACAGCCGGACTGGACTTCAGACAAGGTCGCGTGTTTTGACAAAAGTTCTACCGCCTTGTTGGCCTTAAGACGAAGGTGGAATCACATCTCGAAGTGCAAGGACAGCAGATATATACCCCAGAAGACAAGGCCACCGCCTTCCAAAATAATCTACAGACTGTCTTTACACCACCTGACAACCCACGATTTCTTAGGGACTTTGCCATCAAAACAGACCTTCTCACCCTCAACATAACTCGTAGCCCTCACGTTCACATTTCGCTAAATGAGAACTCTCTGCTTCTTACACCTTTTACAATTGAAGGAGTTCAGCAGGCGTGCCGGGCGGGGAGAAACAGTGCCCCTGGGTACGACGGAATCTCGATACAGGCGCTTAAAAACCTGCCAGAAGAGATTTTCCCTCCGCTATGTGCCTTACTGAACGCCTATTTGGCATTCTCTTACTTCCCTTATTGTTGGAAATCAGCCAATGTAGTTCTCATCCCCAAACCCGGAAAAGACCATTCAAAGCCTGAATCCTACCGCCCTATTTCATTAATCAGCGTCCTGAGTGAAATCTTTGAACGCTTGTTAGAAGAGAGAATCTGGGACTGTACTGAAAATGATATGATTCCGGCATTTCAATTCGGATTCAGGCCAAGCCACTCTTGCCAGAACGCCACCACCAACATTCAAACTATCGTCATCCGAGCTTCAAATCAACGACGCTGTTCAGTCGTAATTTTCATGGACGTTCAAAAAGCTTTCGATCAAGTCTGGCACGCCGGACTAGTGAGAAAGCTACTAAGCATTCGATTGCCAAACCAAATCGTAAAACTATTATATTCTTACCTCACCGACCGATCGATCAGCTTCAAAGTTGGTTACAGCATTTCCGACTCTTTTACACCCCAAACTGGCGTTCCGCAGGGCTCGATACTCGCTCCACTATTATATACAATTTATACGTATGATACACCAATACCACGACACCCCCAGGACAATATCCAACTATATGCGGACGACACCGCACCAATCATTTTCGCCACTGACATTCGCTCTCTCAACATTCGATCCCAAAATCTACTGACTCGATTTTCAAATTGGTGCAGGAGATGGCGGGTGACTCTCAAAACTCAGAAAACTTAAGCCATCGTATTCAAACACCCTTTCACCAAGAGCGAACGACTTACACCCACGAACTTTCACCTCGTGCTCTGGGGAGATGAACTCGAAATCCGCAGAGAAGTCGTCTATTTGGGAGTGAGATTTACTCACACTCTCAACTTGATGGCTGACCTAACAGACACACTAAATGAAGTCCGGCGTCGAGTTAAACTTCTCAAGGCACTCGGCGGTAGCTTCGTATGCACTCACCGTACCACCTTACTTCATACATATAAGACATATATCCGTCCAATAATCGACTATAGAGCAAACGTCTATTGCACCCTTCCCGACCATCTAGTTAAAAAACTTCGAACTTGTGAGCAGTCAATCCCAAGATACTGCCAATACAAGGCACCCTACTCACCCAGCAATTCCTTCCCGCCTGAATAACTTACAAGCTCGATACGTTAGTCGCACTATCGAATCGGGGAATGAAATCTCGAAAATCGCCCTCCTCACACCGTGGATCGCCAACAGACGGCCTCTTGGCAAAAAACCCAAGAGGTAGCTACCATTTCCTCCTGTACGCTCACTAGCCACGCCTTAAGACGACCTCCCCGACGAATACATCGACTATCTAGACGAATCCCCAATTTCAATTCGATGACCAGATATCATAATTCTTCACAATTTAAATACATTTTCTAATTTCCCATATATATTCAACCAACTAGACCATCCATACAACTAACTTCTATTTCTTTTATCTGATATACTTCTCAGAATCTACAATTCTCATTAATTTGTTCAACACTTTGGACAAACCTTATACATTCAAACCGACCCCCCTCACCACCCACGTCGGTGTTGCTGGTTTTTCTGCAGTTTTCCTGCAACTCTATGAATTCAGTCACTAGCCAAATGGACCGACGATCGTCGACAGGGAACAAATGCGGCCGCAGCTGTACCCGCCTTTGCTTGATGATTGTGATTATTATTTAACGTGGACCAACGTTAAATATCTTAAACCCCCGCAGGCACGTCTCCCACAACACATTTTAAAACCAATTTCATCATAAACATCCAATTCCATACAGTTTTCAAAAATGTATCCTATACACTTTTCGCAAAACTTTAATATGTTTAATATCCCTCTCTCGAAACACTGGAGACATCCCAAATTCAGTAAAAATCATCTACCTCACTCATAATAATTTCCGACACCTAGCCAGCTCAACTGCATATCTTATGTATCGGCAACGATGCATGGTTCGTCTTCCACCTGAACGTCCCAATCCCAGAAACTTTTCGCACCATTCCATACACTTTTTGAGCTTCGCTGCTTCCAAATATCAATTCCCGACATTATTCAATAGAACCTTTCCTCCGAATACTTTCAAGCGAAAAGCCCGCTCCAAAATCTCAATTCTATACACCTTTTTAAACTTCTTTCTAGTCACTTTTCAAAATTTTTCTAGACACACTTTCAACCCAACCAATTTCCAACCAATCACCTTTTTACACCAAGCTCAGTAGTGAACGCGCACTAAAACCCCCAACACACCCCCAACCCAGCCCCGCAGAGGAAACCAATCCTACATCAGGGCAACCAACCAAAACAAACATTTCAACTTCTAACGAGACCCATCTCAACACAAACTTTATCCAAATGTCACTGTCTTTCGCATTAAATAAAGATTTTACTTGAAATAAATAATAAATTATTTGTTACATTTTTAATTTATCAATTTTATGTTAAGTATTCTCCTTTTTTTAGCTATCTGGATGTTACCAAGCGAATGGAAATACGGCAGTTGGCCCATCTCAGGTGAAATAGATATCATGGAAAGTAGAGGCAACAAGCATTTAGTAGTTGGGGGAAACAATGATATCGGAGCTTCTCTTGTAGGTAGTACGCTTCACTGGGGTCCCAACCCACAGACAAATCAACACGACCGAACTCATTACGAGCAACGAACTTCCGAAGGATACAACGCGGCTTTTCATAAATATCAGGTAGAATGGACAGCTGATTACATAAAATTTTCAGTCGATGATAAAGAAATCGGCAGAGTAGTGCCACCATCTGGTGGTTTCTGGCAGTTGGGAGATCTACAGAAGTCGGGATTACCAAATCCATGGAGTAATGGCAACAAAATGGCTCCATTCGACAAGCAGTTCCACTTACTTTTGAATCTGGCGATCGGAGGTAATTTCTTTCCAGATGATGGTGTTAATGAATCTGGTTCGAAACCATGGCAGAATTCATCTCCTAATCCTATGAGCCAGTTTTGGTGGGGAAGAAAACAATGGGAACCTACTTGGAATTTAAGAAGTGATAATTCTCATTTGAGGATTGATTATGTCAGAGTATGGGCCCTTTAATTGATGAAATAAATGACTATTTTTACATTTTTTGTTCTATTTGCATTTGATAATAAAATAATAAAACGAGAAAATGGTTATAAATAATACCTCCGTTGTTATGATTTGTTAGTTATCAAATAAAAAAGTACCTGTTTATAATTTTCAATTCATCATACATGTTTTTAATACCTACTACTGCCTAATATTTGTAATTAATACCTTTACGGACATGGGGGAACAATAGTAAAACTTCGGCATATTACAAAAATTAATTCAAATTGTATCTGTAATTATACGGGTAAATAAAAAAAAAATTCTCGTAAAACAATCATTAATTTATCAATAACTTTTTCATTCCTCGAAGGATTTTTCATATCCCTATTTTGGAATCGCCTATACCTTTTCATTCGTGGCAAACCGCTATTGATTCATGAATTCTCTAGTTTTGGAAACAGGAACATGTCGCTGTGATTCCGGTTCAGCATTTGACTAAAATATGATTAAAATAATGTTTTTGGACTGATTGGAATTATTGAATGTTCATTTACTTATAAACACATACATAGATATATGTTTACATAAAATCTGAATAATAAAATTACATAGATATACAATTTAATAAGTCATCGGTATAGTGTTCATGAACAGATGCGATGTACATTAAATAAACAAGAGTAGAAGGGTACGCGACTAAGTTCATCAAAGAACTTGTCTTCGGGTACTGATTGTTTATAGAAAATATATATTCAATGTATCTGACAAATGTTGAAACATAAACAGAAATAACGTGTATTATATTAAAATGTGCTTTGACTCATGAAAAATGGCAAATATAATAATTTTTTTACATTAATTATTAATTATGGTACAAATAAGTTTTATTAGCGTGAAAGACATATTTAGGACAGTTAATATTTTTTAAACTAAGAACATAAATGAACTCAAGGTATAAAACAACAAACAACATTTATATAACTAAAATCGGATCAATTACATCAGCGAAATACTTTCTGTCATTTGAAAATATTCATCCCTTTAATTTGTTTTTGAAAAGACGAGCTAAATTATATTTTTTCAAGGTGTTGGGTAAATTGTTCCATAGTTTTGATCCAATAAAGCAGAAGCTTCTCTGGCCAAGTGCTTTATGAGTGACAGGGGCGTATATAGCGGATTGTGTATTTTGTCTCGCTCCGTAAATATGTGGTATATTATATGTATAATACCTGTTTGTGAACAAGAAACAAATGAGTTGCCGAATGTCCATTACCTTTGAATTAATATATACTTGATTGGAGGAGAATCTGCGAGATTTTTTTAGAATAATTTTCACAATGAGTTTCTGGATAATATCGATCATATAATTATTCCTAATCCCTCCCCAACCAATGATACCATATAATATATAATTTTCAGTTGTTCAAGAGATAAAAATTCTGCTAGTTGTTTGAATCTGTAGATTAGGCCTCTGAGCTTATTGTTGATGTTGCGAGCATGAACGTCCCATTTCAAAAAGGAGTCAATATGTATGCCAAGATATTTGACTGTGTGTTCGAACTGTAATAAACACGAATACCAAATAAAAAAATTTAAATTAGTAACTTTCAGAACACACAGTAAAACATATTTTATTTCAAATATAATTAAAAAGTGGAATGCGACCCACTTTTTGTTTAGAAAAATGATACAAAATCATAACAGCTTTGAAACAAATAAAACATTCTACTAGGTCAAATTAAATAATTGTTTTGTATACAACTAATTAATAACGATACATTGAGGCTGCTTCAAAACAAAATTGGATTTTTGCAATTCAACAAAAAAAACCCAAACCTAATTCGGGGAGATAGTAAAAATCAGGTACAGAGCAGTCAGAGCAACAGACAGTGTCGGGGCGAAAAACGCGAAGGGGAAAATCCTTTCCCTGTCACGGTAACGGGTATCAAATTTCTTGGTGTTAGCGGCTTCAGAAGAAGAAGTTTTTCTCCGTTGTGTCAGGGTGTAAAAGGGATACTTAGATATCCTTGATGGTGAACACTGTCCCCCGTCGGTGACACAAAACGGGAAAACTCGCCCTCTACTCGAAGTTCAACATAGCTCGATACCGGTTACTAGCGTTACCCGCGGTTTCTAGAAAGATAGTGAACGCAGGCAGTAATCGAATACCGGAGAAGTGGAGATTCCAACGCGGTGAGTTTTTAAACAAGTTGAGATTTAAGTTTTTTTCTTGAGGCGAAATTTATTCACTTTCTTTAGGGTGAATGTAACCGACAGGAGTTGGGCACTATTTATTTGATTATTGTTTTACGCCACATAATTCGCTTCCACCTCGTAGATAGAAAATAAACAGAGGGTTAAGCCGAGATTTATTTGTACCGAGTAAAACAGGCCCGAAGCGTATGATTTTGTCTCCTTAAAGTCCCGTTTCCAGTTAAATTTCGCTACAATAAATAAAAGCTAATTACTTCAGACGTGGTTAGGTAACTTCATTCATATTAAGTAAAATAAATAAACATTATAGGTTATTCAAAGACCTGAAAATTTGCAACCCGGCACTTACGCACTGAACGGGATTGTTGATAAACATTTATTACTCATAGATCATCCGAAATCCTTTTAACGACTCTGATTTCACTTTCTGTTTATACAGGGGGCAATGACTCGAAACCACAGTCGTTTTGTATAGTATTTGTTTTAAGAGCAAAACAAGTGTTTCTCGCAACGAGGCAGGGGAACTTCGAAATAAGGGTTAAATCATACGCCCCTCGCCCACGTTAAACGTATCGAATGATAAGTGGGTAATAATTTTATTCTATTTCATGATGAGGGATATTATATTTGTTTGTTGTTGGTCATATGTTATACAGCGAAAGATTTAGTATGTACAATTTATAGATAAGTGTATAGTTACTTTGATAGTGGGAAAATTTAATAATTTATTTTGATATTGGGATTTTATTTATATATATATATATATATATATATATATATATATATATATATATATATATACATATACAGAGAACATTTTTTTATACAACTTTGTGGTTCTTCATACTTTATTTATAATCCTACCCCAAATTTTCCCCAGAGTGTGTATATACATAGTGGATACGAGGACGAACTGAGAGAACAATCCTGTCCTGGCGAAGGAAATCAAACCGTTTTAAGATCAGGCGTTCCCAGCCTAAATTGGACTGGATTTGCCTTACACGCTCGGCTGCATGTATTAAAAAGGAATTGGTGACAGCATTTATTACACTGGTGACAGCGGACCCGGTATAGAAGGGGTCAAATTTATCACGTTTGAGGGCCAAAGTATTACAATAGGGTCACCATAAGAGTGTATAACTAGGTCTTCATTTATTACACTGGTGACAGCGGTTTTCCGATACAGGATTGATTTGTTTGGTTTTCGTAGCGGTTTTCCGATACAGGGTTGACTTGTTTGGTTTTCGTATCGGTTTTCCGATACAGGATTGACTTGTTTGGTTTTTCGTAGCGGTTTTCCGATACAGGGTTGAATCGGCTATTTTTCATACAGCGATTTTTCAGATACAGGGAGAAAACGATTAGTCGTCAGATAGCGAATTTAAAAATACAGGGCTGTGAGTCAGCAGGGACGCCAGATCTTCACACAAGACATTCCTGTCAGGCTAAGATTATATGCCAATCTTGCTACAGCACAAGAGAATACAGGGAACGGCGAAGCTGTACGGTCTGTAACCAGGGGCTGCGAGAGGCAGTTAACGCGGCATACCGGATGGTACATTTCCGGCGTCGTAGAAGCCAAAAAGGTAGGAGTAATATAAGTTTATAAATTTATAAAAGTTCATTTAATAGAAAAAAAATCAAGTTTAGGCAGCGATATGCCACTCGATTTGCAAAATAGGTTAGGTACAGGCAGTCAAGGAGGCTCAGAAGCCATAGGAGACGCAAGCAACGTGCCATCCACACTGAGGGTAGCACAAGCGCAACCACTAGGGGTAATCGCTTCGATTTTAGCCCATTTCACAGGTAGACATGCGGCTAGGTATATAGAAAACCTCGAGTTAAGGGCTAAATTAGACGGGTGGACGGAATCAGAAACGCTAACATTATTAAAATTTAAACTTTCGGGCGTAGCTCACGATTTTTTCAAGGGTGATCCAAGGTTAGACACGGTGTCGTATTCAGAATTTATGGAAAAATTATTACGGAAATTTGTTCCAAAAAAATCCATAGCAGATTGGTGGATGCAACTGGTTCAATGCTACCAACGACACGATGAGGACGTAGCGTCGTTCTGCACCAGACTAAAATTAATCGGAAACAAAATATTAGAAGAAGATATCAAGGGCGCAAGTAGAGAACAAATACCAAACATACAAAGAAAACATAATGCGGTCCTAATAAATCAATTTAAAGTAGAGTTGAGACAAGATTTATTAAGGGAGGTAGGTTTCTATATTTCACACAAAGACGACATGACACTAGAAGCAGAGGAAGAAATAGTCAGTAGTCAAGAAACGGCGGTAACTATGACTAGCGGCAGAAACAGTAGCCAAAAAGTAGCATTTATGAGTGAACAACTGAGGTGCACAACGTGCGGAAGGTCGAATCACACTTCGGAGGAATGTAGGCAGAACGCGAAATGTTCATTCTGTGGCAGACAAGGTCATTGGATGGCTAATTGCAGGACGAAGGAAGCAGAAGAAACAAAAAGAGAGAGAAGATGCCAAATTTGTAAAAAAACAAGGACACTGGGCAGCAGAATGCAGAGAAAAAGGGAACGGACCAGCAAACACATGCTATTACTGTGGGAAACAAGGACATTGGGCAAAATAATGTAGAAAGAAAATGTTTGACGAAACAAACAAACGGAATAAAACAACCTCGAAGTACGATAGATACAACGACGGAAAAGCAAGGCCATGGAAAACTGAGAACACGAGGTATCACGAGGAAAAACACGAAACACAACAAGAAAACTACGTAGAACACAACAGACACAGAAACCAAAGGGAAGAGTATCATAAGCAGGAGACACAGAGGAGGTCTCAACAAAATAATTTTGGGAACTGAAAGAGCGACAGACGCCAAATAAACGATGATAGAAGAGGGCACTCTGCAGAAAGAGAACACACAAGTAATAAAGAATGGACGAAGCATTCAAACCAATAAGGGGCACAGTTAAACCCCGGACAAGTGGCCAAGTAAATTTAAAAGGGGAAACAGAATATAAAAAAAACACAAGGGTAGAAAACAAACCAAGAAGCTACAAATAATTATAATCCGAGAACGGAAAACAATTGAAAAAAAGAAACAATGTATCACAATGAATCAACGTCGAAAACAAACGAGGACGCCCCATACATAGTAATGTTAAGGGTAAATGGTATAAACAGACCATGTATGATAGACACAGGTGGAGCGTATTAATTAGTAAATAGGTCAATAGTTGCAGATTGGGAATTAGACACAAGAATCATAGAGGAAATAACTCTAAAAGGGATAACAGGACACACAATACAGTTGCATGGATCCACGAAATTGGTGATGAGCACAAATGGATTGAACTATAACATTTACGCAAAAGCCATTGCAGCAGAAGACGCAATAATGGGAGAAATACCAGTGCTCTTAGGAAGAGATTTTCTAGAAGAACAGGAAGCAATCATATTATACAAAGGAGAACCTTTAGAAATATGGGAAAGAAGAATACCGTTGATAAACCCGAGGCAATTTAAGAACATAATAAATAACGGTAGAATCACAGAAGCAAACGACCAAGTGGCAACAATAAGGAAAACAACAGACACTACAGAAGTAGATAATTTGCAGAAATTCCTAGAAATAGTGGAAGCAGTGTACAAAAGAAGGAACACAAGAGAGCATAAAACAATCGAGGAGAAAACGGAAAGACAACGCCAAGAAAAAATAAATCAAGGGCAAATCAAACAGACGAACAGAGACAAAACGGCTACAGAGACGAAAATAAAGAACTATACAGAGAGGAACAAAAAAATCGACAAAAAGAAGAAAACAAGTCAGGAAACAAAAACTAACAAAGAAAGACACGGACACATAGTACAAAAGAAGAATAGTGCTGAATCAGAAACAGAGAAAAAGAGGGGAGAAACAGAAACAAGTGATAATAATGCAGGAAAAAAAGAAACAATAACGGACAGAAATTGCACAAGTGTATACATAGAAGATAGCATAACTATACCAGCACTAACCGAAGTTCACACAATTGGGACACTAAAACATACCATAAAAGGAAATACAATTGCGTGCGAAACACAGCACAACGGACAACAGGCAATGAGACTAGCAAATAGCATAGCAAATAACGGAAAAAAGATTCCAATAAGAATAATAAACATATCAGCACAAGAAATAAATCTAACAAAAGGAACCAAACTAGGGAAAGCATACGAATGTACAGAGGACACAGTATCACAAACAAAAACACAGGACACGATCAGGAAGTTTGACACCAAGACAGATGAATGGATCAGGAAAAATTTTGAACTAGAGCACATAGATACAAGGTACAAGGAAGAATTAATTAAATTAATACAAAAGTACCATCACTTATTCACGGACGACGATGAAATTCTAACAAGCACTTGTAACTCTTTTTTGGAGTTACAAAGCTCCAGTGGCTCTTCGTCTGGTGCGCAGTGGTCGTAGGATCTTATGTATCACAAGAATTGGCAGGAATAGGGCGCCACTTATTTTTTGGTATTATTTCAAAAACAAGAAATTACTAACTCTAACTACTTTCTTGGCTCAATTCAACCTAATTTCGTAGAAGAAAATAATACTAAAAAGAAAAGATAAAAACAGAACCTCACTATATGGTTTTTTAATCAAGTTAATTCATAATCACATATAATCAGCTAATTATGATAATAAAATAAAAAAATATTTGGTAGGTGCATTTAATGTAAACAAGAACCATAAGAAATCCTAAATACAGCTGTATTTAAGTTCACATTGGGTGAACAATTTATTCAAATTGAGAAATATATGTATATGTAGCATATGCCTTGTACCAAAAAAAATATATCAGTTTATTAAAGATTAAAAAAACAAACGTTTCCTCCGTTGAGATATTTAGTGATTAAGTTAAGAATTTAGGTTATGAAAAGTCCAATAAATCACTGTACTATACTAAGAATATAGTATTACGTAATGAAATAGTAAAGTAAAGGTATGCCGGTGCACTTCCTCAGTAGATTTTTGTTAAATTGGAATAAACTCATCCAAGTTTGAAGACGGCTTGAGACCTTCAGACCCTATCTTTGAAACTAGATTTATTCTGCTGAGCCCCATCCATCTTGAAGGAATAATATCTAGAACATGCGGCGAACACGTGCATCAACGAGATCAATCATGTCGAAAACTCGAGTCCAGGGTGAATGGCTCAAAACGCCGTTTCCTCTAGGATTTCCTCCCTCAAAGGTCTCAGGCGGATTGTCAGGGTGTCGATGTAACTACTTCTAGTTATTCAAATATACTATGCGGTTAGGTCCAAAATGGCTGCCTCAATATTAGATTTGTGTTGGAAGAAAAAGTTACCGATGAAGGAACATTGAAAGGTCGGCGAATCTCCTTGTTATAGGAAAACCTCTTAACTAAATTACAACGGCAGAGACAGTTACTTAAGGATGCCAGCAAACGAAAAAACAAAAATCTGCTACTTCCTTTCGATATTTCCCAAACTGGAGAAGTTAACCCGAAACTAAACGAACTGCAATTTTTTGTAAACTTCAACGGCCAATCATGTTCTAATAATCCCTATAATACCTTCTTCTTTTCGGCTGACCAATGGAATATCTTCAATGCATATAACGAACTCCGAACTCAACCGAGTTGTCTTAGTGAATTTCATATTTATGTAGTACCCTAGTGCTCAACCAGTTTGGTGAAATGTGAAGTGTCAACGTCAAACTAATCAAAAGTAGTACCTATTATGAATGTCATTGTGAATGACATTGAAAATCAAACAAAGTTCAATAAGGCGTTCGCAATAAAGGTATTACCAAGCGACTACTGAAATCAACGAAAAAGATTACTTATTGTATGTCTGAAGCCATTCTAAACTTTGTGTACTCGTTGTATGAACTGTTTACGAAATGTAACCTCATTCAAATATAAACATTGTATTGAAAGAAGCAGTTTGATGAGTTTTATCATTATCCAGTACTGGTAAGTAAACAATACATTAACTTTCAATTATAAATTTAATCAACGTTTTAATTTCTTTTAGGAACTTGTGTAGCTGTTAACTAAATTGCTGTTCAAGATTCAATCACATGTGTTAATTAATAACAATACTTTGTGTAGATAATTTAGTGACTTTTTAAGCTGATTACTGATTTCAAATAAAATATATTTCAAAGTAGACACACATTCATTTCTTAATGCTTAAGGTAAATCTGAATGTTACACACTACAAAAGTAAAACACCACATAACCATAGAAGCAGGAAGCCAACCAATATGCAAAGCTCCATATAGAATACCATATTATCAAAGAGAAGTGCTACAAAAAGAAATAGATAGGCTACTAGAAGCAAAAGTAATCAGGACATCGTCCAGCCCATGGTCAGCGCCAGTCGTATTGGTGGTAAAACAAACTCCCGAAGAAGAAGAGAAAGTAAGAATGTGCATAGACTACAGAGGACTAAATGCAGTAACAAAAAAAGAATATTACCCCCCACCAAACATATCAGATTTACTACAAGGTTACAAAGCAGAAGGAGAAACGTTGTTCTCAGTAATTGATGTAGCAGAAGCTTACCACCAAGTAGATATGAACGAAGAAGACATTCCACTAACTGGATTTAGCACATATCAAGGGCACTACGAATACACCAAAATGCCATTTGGACTGGTAAATGCCCCAGCAACATTCCAAAGATTCATGAAAGCAACCATAAGAGGCTTAACGGGAATAAAATGTATGGTTTATTTGGATGACATAATCATATTTAACTATGCAGGAAAAAAGGACCATTTAGAAAAATTAGAAGAAGTATTCAATAGATTAACAAAAACAAACATTAAACTGAAACCAAAGAAATGCAATCTTATGTTAAAGAAAGTGAAATATTTGGGACACATCATCTCACAAGAAGAATTAGCTCCAAACCCATAAAAATTTGAGGCAGTACACAAATACCCCCTACCGAAAAACATAAAAGGAGTCAGAGGTTTCTTAGGACTAGTAAATTGGTACAGACGTTTTATACCCAACATAACCGAATTAGCAGCACCATTGGTAAATCTAACCAAAAAAGACACACCTTTCAAAATCTCAGAGGAAGTAATCACGGAAATGGATCAACGAAAAGAATCGCTAACGTCAGACAAAGTTCTTGTACGAGAAGGGAAATTCGCCTTAGCGATATTTGGCTGGTTCCTCTAAGTTTAGATTGGTTGATCCTTTCCTTCCCGACATGTTTTTGAGTATTTTAAAACAAGAACACTCGCCAACCTTTTGTTGACGGGAATGCTGAAATTGTCGTTGAGAATAAAGGAGTAATAAAAATACGGCTCACTCACAATCCCTCTATTTGAATTCTTACAAGAACGAAGTACCAAACTTTAGTATCGGATACGGCAACAGCGCTAAACTACCGTTGAACCGGTCTAGGCGACCATGCGGATTCAAAAAAAAATTTTTAATAATAATAGTACTTACAATACAGAAATTCACCGACCAATGTCGGAAAAGCACTTCACATCATATTCACACTCTCATTTGTTGCAGTTACATTAAATTGATGAATGAAATTAGGTATGTACTTAAACCAATGAATCAACACTTGATCATGTTGTCACAAGAGTTGAGCCAAGACTACTGACTGCCTTTCGTTGGCGGTAATTTTTCGGCTAGTGGCGCAGAAGGTACCAATTGGATCCGTGATCATAAATAAAGGGCGCGGAGATTTAAACTTCGAACCTTTGTCTTAATGTTAAATTAAGATCCATTGTAGGAATTTATGGGAAATTCCTACATACTGGGGGCCGGGGCAAAAATGAGAGGAACAGTTTAAGCAAGAAGGAAGGAGAAAAGAAAAAGAAAAAAGAAAAAAAAAATACGTTCTACTCCAAATGTAGATAGAACTCAGTCCATACATGGTAGAGGAGCTAACTTAGTAATAGGACGAATATAAACTCCATCCACAGTTCTTACACGTGCGGCACGAACATTGCCGTCTTTGCCAGTTAGTAGTTCCACTACCCTGGCAAGGGGCCAATTCAAAGGAGGACGGTCCTCCGATTGCACTAGTACAAGCTGATTAAGCTGAAGATTGTTTGAGGCTTTACACCACTTAGGTCGATGCTGCAGTCGATGCAGATAATCGGTGCTCCACCTCTTCCAGAATTCTTGGTTCATCTTATTACATTGTTCCCAAAAAGTTAATCTGTTTACAGGGATGGTAGATAGATCGCGATCGGGATAAGCGGTTAAAGGTGCTCCGATCAAAAAATGACCTGGTGTCAAAGGAGATAGATCGGTAGGATCATTTGACATCGGGTATAATGGTCTGCTGTTCAAGATAGCTTCGATCTGACTCAGAACCGTGGAGAGTTCCTCGAAGGTAAGGCACGAATTGCCAATTATTTTGGTGAGGTGGGATTTGGCGCTTTTCACAGCCGCTTCCCATAAGCCACCCCAGTGCGGTGACCGCGGAGGAATAAACTTCCAACTAATTTCTGTAGTTGAAAGAAAAGACTGTATCTTATTGATACTTTCGGAAGATTTGAGAAAAATGGAGAGTTCTCGTAATTGATTCCTTGCTCCAACAAAGTTGGAACCATTATCAGTATAGATAGTCTGAGGATTCCCTCTACGACTGAGAAATCTTTTAAGAGTGGCGATAAATGCATCGGTAGAGAGATCACTTACTAATTCGATATGGATCGCCTTTGTCACCATGCATATGAATATGGCAATGTAGGCCTTTTGTATTGGGGCTTTTCTTAAGCGCGAAGATTTAATTTGTACAGGTCCAGCAAAATCGATGCCAGTTTTGGAAAAGGGGCGAGATTTTTGCACTCGGTCAAGGGGTAACGGGGACATTATTTGAGAGGCGAACTGGGCATTAAATCTAAAACAGGTGATGCAGCTTTTTATCAATTTTTTGACAAGACGAGTGCCATTCAAGGGCCAGTACTGTAGCCTTAAATTTCCTAACACATTTTGGGCTCCACCATGGCCAAGACGGCGATGTTCCCGTATTATTAGCAAATCAACAACATGATCATTTTGTGGTAACAGCAAGGGAAATTTTTGATTGAAAGGTAAAGTAGAAAATTGTAATCGGCCACCCACTCTTAGAAGGCCGTCATTATCCAAGAAAATGTTCAATGGAATTAAGTCTTTATTTCCAATCGGAACGTTAGTTTTTAAACAACGAATTTCGTTGAAGAAGTGTTTATGTTGAATTTGTTTGATTATAAAATCATGGGCAATTCGGAGATCGTCAACAGATAACGAACCAACGTCTCTGAATTTTCTCCTCGATAGGTCTATAAATTTGAATATATGGGCTATAACCCTATTTAAGGTTATAAATTTTGAGAATCGGAAAAATATAGGTTCCCAAAAGTTTAAGTCGCTGTTGACTATAGCAAGGTTGACCTTTTTGACTTCAGGCAAGTCGTCAATAGGTTCGAAAGAATCCATAGAATCAAAATCTTTAGAATCAAGTAGAAATCGAGGACCCTCGAACCAAAAAATCCAGACATCAGATGAGAATTTACCACGAGAAAGTAAATCGGCTGGGTTTAAATCGGATTTGACATGTCGCCATATAAACTCTTTACTATTGTTTTGAATGGTTAGGACACGCCGAGCTACAAAGGGAGAAAAATCATTAGAAGACCGTTTCACCCAACTGAGAGCGACTTGAGAGTCGGACCATAAATTTATGGAAGAGATGTGAAGAGAAATGCATAGAATCTGAACTATTCTGCGAGCTAAAGTGGACAACAGCTCCATTGCACACAGCTCTAACTTGGGAATAGTTAAAGTAATTTTCAAAGGATTCACACGAGATTTAGCAGAAATTAAGCGAGAGGATCTAGAATTATCAGCGTAGATCGCTACTAAATAGAGACACCCTCCGTATGCCTTTTGACTGGCATCGCAAAACCCGTGGAGAAAACACGAAATAATAATTTTTTGGTTAAATAGGTATCTGGGTACTCGGAGGTGAGCAGCTTCAGTTAATAAAGAAAGGAATTTATTAAACTGAGTAATTATGGATGTGTCGGAAATGGGAACATCCCACCCTATCTGGGATTTCCAGACCGATTACATCAACAGTTTGCCAAACACGGTCAGATTGTTTACTAACCCAAGAGGGTCAAATGTACTGGCGACGGTACTTAATATCCTTCGTTTCGTTATATGAGAACAATCAGCCAACTTGGCAGTTTGGATGTGTAAAATATCAGACGCAGGATTTCATTTTAGTCCTAGAATTTTGCTTGACGAATCGTCAAAACTACGATCCAATTCAGCGTTAGGTAATTCATCGATTGACTGTAAAAACTTGAATGAATTTGATTGCCATTTGTGAAGTTGGAACTCATGTTTTCCAAGCATATTGGTCAATTCGGCATAAAGAGCCGGTAAGTCCATTTCCTTATTGATTCCAGTTAAGATATCATCCATGTAGGTTTGATGAAGAATAGCCTGCTGCGCATTTGGACAATCGGGACTATTTAAGGCAATGTCTTTCAAGACTCGGGTGGCCAAAAAAGGGGCACAGTTCTGTCCGAAACTAAGCCTAGATAATTGGATACATTGAAGGGGTTTCGTGGGGTTATCCCTCCACAGTATGTTTTGGAGATAGCGTTGCATGGGATTGATATCTATGAATCTATACATCATTTTGATGTCAGCACACAGGACATATTTATAGCATCTAAATCTGCACAAAATGTCGAATAGGTTATCCTGAACTTGGTATCCCTTCGACGTTAAATCATTAAGAGAGAAACCTGAATCGGTTTTAGCCGAAAAATCGAACACGATCCGAAGTTTGGTGGATGCGCTTTCCTCACGTATCACCGCCCTATGGGTTATAAAATACTTGAAATCATTAGACACAGTGTTATAGAAAGACAGAGGAATGACTTGAGCATGATTGAGTTTTAGATATTCTGAAATTACTTTTTTATATTCAGAGAAAAGGGTAGGATTAGCATTGAATTTTCTTTCAAGAGAAGAGAATCGTTGGATGGCTATACCGAATGACTGGCCTAGTTTTTTATTCTGATTTGCGAGTAGAGGCATATCTACCTGATACCGCCCCGATGGTAGGATAACGGTTGTATCCCGAAATAGTTGTTTAACATATTCCTCGCTGGGATCTTGTGATGGACATTCGGGAATTTCCTCAAGCTCCCAGAATTTCTCCATTGTCCTTTGGAGGTCAGAATATTGATAGACTTGATCATTATAAACCGTCAAAAAGGAATAAGAAGACTTAGGTTTATGCTGGGAGGAGTTAGCATTTCTCAAAGGGATAGGACCCGCGATAACATATCCCAGGTGAGTATCTATAAAGGAAGGAGAATAAGGATCCGTTTTAAGTACGGTCCCCTTAAGCAGGTAATGATATAAATCACAGCCAATAAGAAGATCTATTGGACCGGATTCAAAGAATAAAGGGTCAGCTAGCTCAAGTTTTATATGGGATGGAATTTTAAAATTAGAAAGTGAGATAGAAGATTGTGGTAAACTATTTGTTATTTTATCTATGACCGAGCAAGATATAGTGAAAGTACTGTAAGGTGCAATTTGAGAATTAAATGTGATATCTACCACTTCTCTACTATAGGTGTAGTTATTGCTACCTAATCCGGAAATATTAAGAGTTTGTTTTCGAGAGACTAAATTCAATTTTTGTACAAAGGCACGGTTAATAACGCTCATTTGACTAGAGGAATCAAGAAGAACTCGTCCAACCAAACACCGACCATTGAAACCGTTAACATTCACTAAAGCCGTAGGCAATAGTACAATACTGTCTTTTGCTGACATGGCAGTCAAAGCAGTTTGATATCTCACTGACTCCGGAGGTTCAGGTGATTGATTAGGTGATGCAGAACTGGTATTTATGAAATTAGATCTATTAATTTGATCTGGGGACGTATTATTATGTACATTAATAGGAGAGGGGTGATTATTTACATTGGATAGAGAGGTTACATTGGGGCTTCCGGAAGAGGAGGCTCTAGGATTATTACGATTGTTACAGTTGTTTGGCAATCTGTTCTGACTGTCAAAATGTAAGTAACTATGATGATACTTATTGCAAGTTGCACATCTCCTAAGGGATTTACAATCGGTAGTACTATGGGTACTATTCAGGCAATTTACACAAAGTTTTTTAGCTTTGACTATCTGATACCTCTCTTGAGGTGATAAGGACATAAATTTCGAACAACCGTATATAAGATGAGAGGGGTCTGAACAATGAAGACAGCTCGGTCTATTAACCCGAGAAGAACTAGAATGGTACTGTTGCGAAGAACTTAAACTAGATACCAATGTCACCCTATTTTTACTAACATTATTAGACTTGGGGTTAGTGTTGGTTTCAAAAAGATTTAAATTTTCCAACATTGATTGGCGTTGCTGTAGAAAATCAAAGAAATATTCAGCTGTAGGGATAAGCTCTGGCTTGCGCTCACTTTCGAAGGCTCGTCTTGAATTAAAATCAAGTTTTTGCTCCATTAAAAATATTATTAATTACTCAAAATTTACTTCCGGCGATAAATTCATATTTTTAATCAAATCAAATGTCTTACGCGTCGATATCTGAAATTCGCGCAACTCGACCGGAGTACTTTTCAAGACAGGTTTTTGATCCACCAAAGTTTGGTACAAAGAATACAGTAATTTATATTTATCGTCATATGCCTTTTTAAGAATATTTAAGGCAATATTCAAATTTTGATTTGTTACGCTTAAGGACTCAATCATTTCCAAAGGTGGTCCACGTAACAGCCCTTTAAGGTAATAAAACTTTTCACCCTCAGACTTTAAATTATTATTATTAAGTACCAGTGCTGTGAACAGGTCGATAAAGGATGGCCACTCTGATGCAGCCCCTGAGAAAGGTTTAATGTTAATTTTAGGTAAAACCACATTAGATACATCGTTTGGCCTAGTATTTAAATTGAGTGATTCTTTTTGCTTATTTTCTATTAGAAGTTCAAGCATAGCAATACAACTTTCAAAACGGTCGGCGACAACGTTCTCGGCCTCATCGTCGGAAGAGTAGTTGTCGTCGTCCGGGTTAGATAATGAAACGATTTCCAATTGGACTTTTTGATAATTGTCATAGTGACCAGATATGCTTTTAAGTTTGACTTTAAGTATATAGACCTCTTCGGAGCCAGTCAGCTCCGACACAAATGTTTCAATTCGAGATAATTGCGATTTGAAACCCCCTCTTTTATTTTTCAAGTGATTTAGCGACATGATTGAATCAAAGTGTAACCAATCAAAGTTGAACTCCACCTGAATTAAAATAAGCTTCTAAAGTAGCGAGTAAATTTTTACAATATATGGAATAACCGAATAGACAAAGAGCTTTTCCAATCAATGCGATAAGTATTTCAATAGCATGCAAATTACTGAAAATTAGTTTAACATTGTAAGAAAATACCTACCTACTTATAACCAAATACGGTATTAATATTCAAAATAATAAAGAAGAAATTACAGTGAATTATTTTTCACAGTGTACTAGAATGCATGTAAACGCAAATAGATAATCAATATTGAGATTAATAAACAAAATATCAAACATTGAGAAAACTGTAGATTATTTTTAACAGTGTAAGAAAATGTACCTACTTATAACCAAATACACTAATCAAATATTCAAAGTAATAATGAAGAAAATACTGTGATTTATTTTTCACAGTGTACTAAAAATGCATATAAACGCACATTGCTAATTAATATTGAGATTAATAAACAAAATATCAAACATTGAGAAAACTGTAAATTATTTTTAACAGTGTAAGAAAATGTACCTAGATATAACTAAATACACTAATTAAATATTCAAAGTAATAATGAAGAAAATACTGTGATTTATTTTTCACAGTGTACTAAAAATGTATATAAACGCACATTGCCAATTAATATTGAGATTAATAAACAAAATATCAAACATTGAGAAAACTGTAAATTATTTTTAACAGTGTAAGAAAATGTACCTAGATATAACTAAATACACTAATTAAATATCCAAAGTAATAATGAAGAAAATACAGTGATTTATTTTTCACAGTGTACTAAAATGCATGTAAACGCAAATAGATAATTGATAAACAAAATATCTAATATTTAGAAAACTGTAAATTACTTTTTACAGTATAAGAAAATGTGCCTAGATATAACTAAATACACTAATTAAATATCCTCAAACTTAACGATGTATTTATTATACCATGTATTATTGAGGTAACAAAAACCCGACATGTAAATAAACACTAGTTTCTTCAAAATATGCTGTTCATAAACACTTCCAAACCGGCTCCTAATCCTATACACCCCCCTTGAGCGAGGTGTCGTTGAAGTAAAAACGGCCAGCAGTTTTGACCATTCTAGATTCAGAACTCGCTTCGCGCGCTGTTGCCGGACTGTCTTTAATTTCCCTAGCAATCAAATCGCACTTATATATATATCACTGTTTCAGTATTTATTTTTTACAGTTTCTCAGCCCTCACGAGAGTCTAATGAACAACTTTTTGGAATGTTTATTAGAGAAAAGAAGAATAGGGTTCAGACAGACCCAAGAAATCCAATTGCCGCAAAGGCGGAAATGGATATATCAAGTTGCTGCAGAGGCAAAAATGGATATGTCAAATTGACAGACTAAATCCGGCTCGAAGGGCCAATAAAAACTATGTACAAGAAGGGAAATTCGCCTTAGCGATATTTGGCTGGTTCCTCTAAGTTTAGATTGGTTGATCCTTTCCTTCCCGACATGTTTTTGAGTATTTTAAAACAAGAACACTCGCCAACCTTTTGTTGACGGGAATGCTGAAATTGTCGTTGAGAATAAAGGAGTAATAATAATACGGCTCACTCACAATCCCTCTATTTGAATTCTTACAAGAACGAAGTACCAAACTTTAGTATTGGATACGGCAACAGCGCTAAACTACCGTTGAACCGGTCTAGGCGACCATGCGGATTCAAACAATAATTTTTAATAATAATAGTACTTACAATACAGAAATTCACCGACCAATGTCGGAAAAGCACTTCACATCATATTCACACTCTCATTTGTTGCAGTTACATTAAATTGATGAATGAAATTAGGTATGTACTTAAACCAATGAATCAACACTTGATCATGTTGTCACAAGAGTTGAGCCAAGACTACTGACTGCCTTTCGTTGGCGGTAATTTTCCGGCTAGTGGCGCAGAAGGTACCAATTGGATCCGTGATCATAAATAAAGGGCGCGGAGATTTAAACTTCGAACCTTTGTCTTAATGTTAAATTAAGATCCATTGTAGGAATTTATGGGAAATTCCTACAGTTCTGATCTTCCCAGATTTCTCAAAACCTTTCATCTTACCGACAGATGCATCAAACATAGGGCTAGGAGCAATATTGAGCCAAATAAGGGAAGGTAGAGAAAGACCAATAGCATATGCGAGTAGGACACTAAGTAGAGCAGAAACGAATTACTCAACGACCGACAAAGAACTTCTAGAAGTGATTTTCGCCATTAAAATATTCAGATGCTACATTTACGGGACAAAATTCATAATCATAACAGATCACAGAGCATTAAAATGGGTATTCACACTGAAAGATCCAAATTCGACATTAACACGATGGACCGTAACCTTAGCAGAATACAACTTCGAAGTAATCCATAGAGTAGGACCGAAACACGGAAATGCAGATGACAGCATTTGTTAGACTGATGACAGCGTTTTTTTTTGTTAATAAACAACTCGGTAACAAAGGGTAGAGTTGTACATCTCCAGAGAACGATTTCCTACAGAGATAGTATTTTAATCCGGTAAAAATGGTTTATATGAAGTAAATGGTATATTTTGGTTTTAGTAACGTTAACAGTCAATTTTTCGATTTAAACCACTTAAAGATATGCTGCATACCATCAGAGGCAATTTATCGGCTTTCAGACCAGTTTTGCCCTTCGTAAATAATCGCTGTGTATCAGCAAATGACAAGATTACTCCAATTGAGTCCAACTGCAGCAAATCGTTCAAGTGAATTATGAATATTATCGGACCAAGGACGGTTCCATGGGGAATTCCGACTGTTACCAACTCTTCTTGGCTACACATATCATCCAATTTTACAACTTGTTCACGGTCTTGCTTGCTTGCATAAATTCCCCAAGTTTTCGGTTAATTTTTTATAATAGCGGTATTGGTACCCTCCTATAGGGTTGGTTCGAAGGATTCACTGTCTTATCGATTGGAATGTGAACAATCACATCTTTGAATTTTGGGAAAGGCTCCGTAATCAAGTTATTAATATTCAGCCCTGTCTTGAGAAATCCTAAAGATATTGCTGTTTGTTTCCCTAACAAATTCCTTTTCCCATTCTCTATGAGATAGAAAGTAGCCACTTCTTTTTTAGATCCAATTTCGTTTGTAGCCTCGAATGAACCCAAAACTTCTAGTGGGTCTCTCGAACCATAGCCGTAGACGACTTTGTTAGCTTTTTCAATTTGATTTTGAACTACTATTCCGCGTTTCTTTAGGAGCCTTCTAGTGTAGTCGTTCATGATATTGCATTTATATCCAGAATCTATCAACATCCCAATTATAATACCCCCTACCTTACAATCTACCACATCATCATCGTCGATGTGAAATACGTATTCCACTGCTCCTTGGGTTCTTACGTAGTCCAACTCTTCATTTTGTGGTTTCCTTTGCTTGAATTTCTTTGGTGGCGCTCATCTCTGATTCTTATTTATTCTCTTAGAACGACAATTCTTCTCGTAATGCCCCCCGAAGTTACATTTCCGGCAGATGGCATTGACTGCTGTGCAATCGTTTACTTGGCCTCTTTCCATCTCAGATCCACAACTCGTACATCTACCTGTTAGGAGTCTCTTCTTTTGACAAAGTGCATTGACGGTAGTAACCGAGCTGCACACTGGCTTCTCCATGAACTCAGATATCTGCCTATCAACCGTTTCTGACGAGTTTGCATCGGCGATAATTTTCTCCAAAGTTATTGAATCCTCTGTAGCCAGTATTTTCTTTTTGAGGTCAACGGAGTGGCACTTCTCAGTGATTTGATCAATTAGTTGTTCTTCCAAATTTATGAACTGGCACTTCTTGGCTTGGGGTCTCAGCCTAACTAAATATTTCTCGAATATCTCTCCTATTTCTTGCTTCAAAAGCCGGAATTGGTGTCGCTCATAAATTCGGCTTTGCTTCGGGGAGAAATATTCGTCTAGTTTTCTAATATAGTGAAGACGTCATCTTCTTCGCCATAAGTATCTGTGATATTTGCACCAGGCAAGTTGTAAAAAATCTCTTGGATTCCTAGACCTCCGAGATGTAACAGGTTTGCTCTTTGTTTCTTGGGTTCACTTATGGAGGCAGCTTCCAAGTATATTTCTAGGGCTCTTTTCCACTTTCGCTATCGGAGTCCAACAGAACTGACATCTCCGTCGCAATCAAATGCTTCAAGGGATGGAATGCTCTACATCATTCTTGAAATTATTATTATTATGAACCTTATTCATTGAAATACAAATACAATATATAATAATATAATATAAATAAATGCATGCATTACAGGTGATGAATAAAGAAATAATCGATAAGTGATCAAATACACCTTTATTTCATTCGGTTGTTCGGTAGCTTTCACTTTGTGCAAATAAATATCTTTTTTTTCATATCCTACAATTATATGATTCATCCGATGTTTAACCCCTATGCCTTACGCTTTCTACAATTATGTAGTTAATCCGGTGTTTGACACCTATGCCTTACGGCTTCATGCAGTTTTATATTTTATCCGATGTTTAACATCTATGCCTTACAATATTTATGTATTTTACAGTTTGTACTTACTTCGTATAGTTTTATCCTCGTCGCCAATGTAACTTTTGCCACTTATTTGGTTGGGGAATATAAATAACACACTCTTCTTATTTAGTCCGATCTCGACTCCAGAAACGTCCCGAATCCACTGACTCTCCAGTCATCGATGGTCGTTCTCGTATATGTAATCAATCACCGGTTCTTTATAACCAACCGGTATACGGAGTGATACACTACAGAAACAATTGTCAAATATCTTAGAATTTTTACCGTTTTATCAATATATTGTGGAATTACCTAGAAACAGTTTCATCAAACAGTAATATGAGTAGATTCCACAAAGTAAGGGTGGAGACAGTAAATTCCTTTGTTTTATGTCATATTTTTTTATCATATCTGCAACCAAGTTACAATTTCATTTGTCGAAACAAAGCTAAGGTAAATATACTGTGCTGATCACAGAAAAATTTTCATAATTTTTTTTTTGCAATCAGAAGCAGTTACACGTCATCAAATCTTAAGGGGATCATTTTTACCCATTCTCCCCTAGCTACTTCAACACTTTCCGAACAAGGGACTTAAAACAGCCGGAAATGAGAAATATCGACAGCTGATTTGACATAAAGTGCTATCAATAACAGTGGAATTAAATTTCCAACATAAAATTTTTAAATATTCTATGACATATTAATCAAAATTATCTCCAAAGTTTATATTAGCGAAATCCCATTATTCCAAAAATATATTATTGAACATAGTTATGATATAGCGGTTTCGATATTATTAATAGGATTTTGTGAATCTTTTAAATTATTAATTAAATTCCCAATAACAGTGTCCAATGCGAGAGCCCTTTCAAAGTCGGTTACTTTGTCTATTTCTATTTTTGTTAACTCTAATTGTATTTTTAAAGTATCTTGGTTCTCTTCTGAAATGTAAAAGTGTTTTGGAATATTGTTTAGTCATGTCTTCTAGAATTTTCTGATGTTCGTAAAGAGTAAAATTGAGTTTGCCCTGATCATCCTCAAGGGTATTTGAATAATTCATACATTATTCTTGATCATCTATAGTGCCCAAAATGCTCTTTTTGACCACCTATTATGTTCATTTGTGAAAATTTGTAATTGATTTATAATTATTCTGCTAAGGTTTCTGGCGTAATCGAATTTATTACTAAGTAAAATCCAAATATGATTGTTTGGGGTAGTCAAAACCCTTAGTGTTAAGAGTTGATTTGATATTTTGGTACCAGGTTGTGTTAGATTGATGTGGTATATGAAAGTGTGTTTAGAAGTTATTTATTTGGCTTGTCCAATTTCAATTGAAAGTATTGGATTGAATTTCTTTAATCTCTAGGTTTTGGTACCTCTGCATTAAGAGGAGTATCATCATCGCTGTAATCGCCTTCATTCCTTTTGCTACATGAAACGAGACATTGAGGTGTAAGATAGTGGAAATAATTAAAGAAAATAATTTATTTCTAAATGAAGATGTCATGAATCTACGAAAATGAATGTTTCGTTTTTGAAAAGAAGGCAGTATGTGAAATTTGGTTTAATTGTTTCTTTTGTTAGAAGGTACTGTGTTTCGTTAAAACGTTCTTGAGGCAGTTGCCCAAAATCTCTATTTTTATCAAAGATTTTCTGAAATTAGTATTTTGGTTTTTGTATGTTAGATGTAGAAATAATAATTTGTTTCTATAAACGTTTATGTTCCGTTCCGTAGAAGAGATTTCTAGTATAGGGTTTTCTTGGCTAGTTTAACTTTTTTTCAATCCTCTACCGGAATAATTCCTGTATGATACCTAGGTCAGGATTTGCATTTGAAACGTATGAAGACTTTTCAGCACTCACTGGTGTTCGTGGAATAATTTCGTCGGAATCTAAGTCTAGAAGGTTAAATGGATTTTCTGGGCTCTTAGTTTGGTAGGGAATCAATTCCCCTATATCCAGATTCATTTTCAATGCGAGAAAGACAACTGCATTTGAGTTTTGTTTTCCCCATTCATAAATTATTTCGTAATCGCATTCTTCTAATTCAAGTTTCCAGCGTATAAGCCTGTAGTTCGGTTCATATAAAGAGAATAGTTATTGTAACGGTTTATGGTCCGTTATTATATTTAACTTTGTCCCATATTAGTATGGTCTAAAATACTTTATAGCGAAAACTATTGCTAATATTCTTTCTCGATTATGCAGTAGTTATTTTCAGCTGGGTTTAAAGTACGAGAGGCGAATGCCACTGGCAAATCGCTACCAATGGGACCTTGGGATGAGACGGCACCAATCGCGACATTAGAAGCGTTTGTTGCGACATTAAAAGGTATTAAAGTCTGTGTATTGTAAAATTGCATCGTTCATTAAAATATTTTTACTTGTCTCGAAACTTTCAATGAATTCCTGTGTGTGTGTGTGTGTGTGTGTGTGTGTGTGTGTGAGTGTGCTTTTGAGGGTTTGCGAGGACATTGCTCCACTCATTGACAAAGCTGTGAGGACCTTTTTAGTTGCGAGGACTCGAAATCGGTCCTCGGAAGAAAATATTGTAAAGAACGTATTATTCATGTATTTTCCAGTCGATTTGTACCTACAAATGTACTAATTTAAAATGTCCTCATAACCAGAAGATTTAACAAGTTTTTAGTTGAGCGCTTCTTTTACCAGGTGTCGCTGTTGATTTTGGAGGATGTGTGTAGTGCAAATTCTGCACAAGTTGCGAGGACATGTTTATACACACGATATTAACCATACACACATTGTTTAATTAATCGGATTACGTTTTCTGAGGACATACTGTGTTTATCTTCACAGTGTGTATTTCTTTGGTTTTGTGAGGACTGCTGAGTTATTATCGATGTTTTACTTTATCCTATAATATTGACGGTATCAAATCTATTTCAGACATTTTTTTGCGCCTAATAAGACTATAACTGTAAGTAAACCATACGTCTTGCTCTTGACGTTAACACCAGTATTCACAAATAGACAGTTTTGAAAAAACAAAAGTTTGCTTTGGATATTTTACTTAAAATACAAGGCAGTATTTTAAAGAGATACGAACGGGAATGTTTTACATACTAAATACTATGCACTGAAAAAAAATTGGTTCGTAATATTGACGAACACTGTTGGTTAAGTGTTTATTCGTTGACTTAACAAATAATTCGTTATTATTACTACAAAAAAGTTAAATTATTTTTGTTAACTAACGTAGTAGTTCGTTAATAAGACGTATAACCATTCGTTGATTTTTGAATGTATTATTTACCTTGATTAATGAATAGGTTCATTGTCAAGAAGTTTTTTTTTTCGTCAAATAAGGGAGAATTTCGTTAGGATGACAACTGCGTACGTTGATTTTTAAATTTCAACCTAACGAGCAGTACTTCGATAATTATGAAATGAATATATTTCATTGGTTATCAACTTTATTCATTAATACAACGTATATGGAATTTCTTGAATTAATTACAAAAATATGAAGAGTTATTGGTGAGAACTTAATTTTTTTTTCAAATTCTGATTCATTTTAACTAATGTCGATTTGTTAATTACAGGTTATATCTATTTAGAAGGAGTATTTTCTGTTTACATTTGATAGATACAGGTACATGAAAATGCTATACTTTATTTGTAAAAAAACATTTAATTCATTAAAAATTATTATTTTTCATTTTAGGGGAAATAATGACTTACACACTAATTCATTATTTCGATATTGTGAACACAATTGTGGAGAAACTTTTAAGCACATTAGTAGTTTTAAAAAACATGTAAATAGAAAACATATATCTTGCATATCGGATGATAACTTTGAATTAGGAAAGGCTCAGCAGAATCAAACACCTACAAGCTCATTTCATGACACAAACAATATCTCTGTTGCTGGTAATTCTGTTAATAAGAATAAGGCCCAGCGGAATAAGGATCAGACACCTTCATGTTCATTTCATGATAAAAACAGTCTTTCTGATGCTTGTAATTCTGCTGATCACAATTCGTGTAATAATGAGGAACAACAAAAATTCATTTTTAACCTTGAGAACTCACAAATGAAAATAAAAGAATTTGTTGAAATATTTATACTTACACTTCACAATAAAAATAACTTTTCAAAGAAATATGTATTCCAAATACAAGATTGTGTAGAAAAGTATATTATTGATCCACTATTAACCACATTTATGAATTTTGTGGATCATTATTTTAAACATAACGTTGTTGGTTACAATAACTTTGTGAATATGGCAGGAAGTAGCAGAAAGTTATTCAAAGATTGTAATACAGATCACCTTTTATATGAATTCATGAAAAATTTAGATCTTATTAGCGATATTCAACAATTTACAATTAATAATCAAATAGTGGCAGTGCATCTAATGGGAAAGTTAACATATGATCAACAAATTTTTTTTTTTCTTTTAATTCCATTTTTATTGTCGCATCAACCATGTCGGTTATTAGCGACAAAGATTATTTTACAAGGTTTTGATTACATTAATTTCAGTAAGATATCGAACTAATACATTTATGTCACAGTTTTGTCCTAATACCGATTTCAACGTGTTTGGTATATTGTTTTTCACTCGGGCGTCCTCATATCTGGGACACTCAATCAGAATATGTTTTACTGTTATCTGCTTGGAACATGTAGTACACTGAGGCATTTCTGTCCTGGCAAGTAAATGTTGATGCGTCAGTTTAGTGTGCCCTATCCTTAGTCTTGTCAGTAGTACTTGGTTGCGCCGCCTGTTTGGTATTGTATTCCAGGGTTTCACACTGGGTTTCACCTCGCGTAATTTTGCTTTCGAATCAAGCCACTGATTTTGCCACGCACTTATCGCTTTTTCTTTCACGGTATGCTTCAAATCACTGATGGTCGTCGCGTTTACAACTACCGCACTATCACTTTCTGCTGCTTGTTTTGCCAGTTGGTCTGCTTCTTCATTACCCTGGATTCCTATGTGGGAGGGGATCCACATAAATTTTACATTTATGTGGGATTTTTCTAGTTGGAAGAGTTCCTTCTTTATTTCCATAGCAATGGGATGACTACTATAAACTTGCTGGATGGATTTTAATGAACTGAGGGAATCTGTGATTATGAGGATGTTGGAAGAATTCGCATTTCGGGACAGTTTAAGGGCTTGTAGCAATGCATATATTTCTCCAGTGAAGACTGTACTGCAGGTAGGTAATTTAAAAGATAAGTTCTGATTTGCCGTAACAACCGCGACTCCGACGCCAACTGTAGTTTTCGAGGCATCCGTATATATTTTGAAATGGTCATTATATTCAATGAGTTTTGTTTTGGAAGATGTTTTTTATCAGCAAACTGGGTAGTTCATATTTTTTAAAAGATGTAAGAGTGGTGTCAATTATTGGTTTGGAATTTTGCCAAGGAGGATATGTTTCTTCAAACTTGAATATAGGAACATGTTTGATTTGAAGATCTGCTTTGTATTGTCTAAATCGATTACAGAAAGTTGGACTTGGTTGTTGTTGTGCGAAATTGTCAATTTCATCTGTATGAATTTTTGGGTACATTGGATGCTCAGTGTTATCTAATATAGAGGTAGCATATGACAATGTCAATATCTTTCTTCTCGTAGATAAAGATGGTTCCCCTAATTCTGAATAAAGGCTTTCCACCGGTGATGTACGATATGCACCAGATATTATTCGTAAGGCATTATTGTGAACTGTATCAAGTTTCTTTAAAATATAGCTTTTGGTGGATGCATAGACAATAGATCCATAATCGAGTTTGGAACGTACAAGATTTTTATATATAATATGTAGTGTTTTTTGATCTGATCCCCAGTTACGGTTAGAAAGTATTCTTAGAAGATTAATACCTTTCTGACAAGAAAATATCAACTTTTTTATATGATCATTCCAGCTCAGTTTCTGGTCAAATATCATACCTAAAAATGTCGTGGAAGTTACATATTGCAGTTTTTCTTCATATAGTGTAAGCGGGGGTGTCTTTTCACAATGTTTTTTCGAAAATAATAAACATTTGGTTTTGGATGCAGAGAAGTTGAAGCCCGACTGTTTTGACCATTGCTGCAGTTTATTAAGTTGTCTCTGTAGTATATGTTGCATTGTATCGATGTTTTTACTTTTCATGTATACCACTAAGTCATCGGCATATAGCCTTATTTTAATTGGTTTAAGTACATTTTCAGTAATGTTATTAATAGCGATTAGAAACAATGTGGGACTAATAACAGAGCCTTGAGGAGTACCATTTTCTTGACATTGTTTGGTCGACAGATTACCATTTACTCTTACTCTAAAAGTCCTATAGCTTAGAAAATTTTTAATGAATGCCAACATATGTCCATCTATATTCCATTGCTTTAACAATTTCAGTATATTTATTCTACATGCAGTATCGAATGCTTTGTTGATATCAATAAATATGGCTAAGCATTTCTGTTTATTTGCGAAGGCTTCGTGTATGTCACTCTCTAGATCAATAATATTGTCAATAGTACTTCTCTTCTTCCTAAATCCACTTTGTTCTGGTTTAATTAGTTTGCGACTTTCAAGTTCCCACCTAAGACGATTATTAATAATTTTTTCTAAGAGCTTACACATCGTGCTAGTCAGTGCAATAGGTCTGTATGATTCTATACTTGGATCAACAAATTATTAAGGGTATTGTAATGCCGTTGACATTTCAATTTAAAAAAAAATTGAAAAATATTTCCTGCTAAATAGGACATTACACTACTTAAAGTTTCTAAAATAACAAAAATGACTAACTTTGTTCAAGGTGATTTATGGAAGAAAAAATTATTTTATTTGGTGATAAAATAGTCTCGCCTTATTTTATTTATATTGACGATTTTGAAATGAACAATCCATTGGGCTCATACTCATTCGATTTGTAATGCCTCCCAATACTTGAATCAAATTTAGATAACGTTTTTCATGGTGCAATTATAAAAAGTTCAGATGTAAAAACATGTGGAAATGAAAAATGTTCTCAGTTTTTAGTTAATGAGTAAAAATATTTAGAAGGAAACGGAATTGAAATCAAGCAAATTGGGGCAAACTCCACTTTGCGAGTTTATTATTATACTTAGGATTAAACTCTTTTTAAATTTTAATACGTCCTTTTCAAGTAACTATTGCTGTAGAATATGTAAGATTCAAAAGGTAGAAAGCGATACATTGAGTATAGAACAGACTGAATTATTAAGAACAACTTTAAACTATGAATTCTATATAAAACTAAATAGTCCCGGGACTACTGGAATAACTGGCAGCTGTTTACTCAATAATTTAAAATCGGTTCACGTAGTTGAAAATTATTACGTAGATGTATTGCATGACATTTGTGAAGGTGTTTGCCACTACAATTTTTGTCATATGATATACTACTTTAACAAAACGATGAAGTATTTTAATTAAGAAACATCAAATGTATGAAAACAAAGTTTTGAATACGGACCAACCGAAATTAGTAATATATCAGGACCAACTTAAAAAAAAACTGAAAATGTCAGCAAGAGAAATTTACATTTACATTATATTTTCCACTTATGGTTGATGACCTAATGCCTGAAGACGATGATGACGATGTTAATTTCAGTGGAATAGTAGATATGTTGCTTTATTTTGAATTTGACGAACATGATATAGTACTATTGGAAAGTCAATTAAAAGTCTATAACGCTAAATATACTATTTAATGATAGTTTAAAGCCGAAATTCCTTATTTTAGTCCACTATCCAAGAACTATTCTCCAATCAGGACCTTTAAGAAAACTGTGGTGTTTCAAATACGAGTCAAAACATAGGCAGTTCAAAGTGTATGCTAGTTTGCAACAAAAAGAAGAAAGCATCCAACACTCTATCTCATCGAATCATACTTTTTTAAAAGAACTGATGGAGAAAAGTCCTGTTGAAAAGTTCACATTTTGTCAGAATTTTAAGATTAGTTCTCAAGTTTTTGTTGAATTGTTCACTTATTTGTAGTTACTTATGTATTTTCAAACATATTGTATGTTTCTTTTTTGTTTTTTTGGAATAAATCTTTCATTTTTACATTTGTGTTATTATTAACACATATACCTGTTGAATAAGAAAACATAACAAAAAATTGAGAACCTGTATATTTGTTTTGTTTATCGAAACATATATTTATATTAACGAATGCAGATCGTTGGTTTGACAATTTAAGTTCATAATATTAATGAATTTTGTTGTTGAATTAACGGACATAGGTTCATGTTATTAACCAATATAGATCGTTAGTTAACAAAATATTCGTCATATTAATAAATCCTATTCGTTAACTAACAAACGCAGTTTAGTAATATTACAGAACAGCAGATTCGTTGATTAGTGAACGAAATACGTTGTTACAACGAAACGATCGTTGATTAGCAAGTGCTTTTCGTTGTGATAACATCTATCTGCGTTGGACCAAATTTAACGTATTTTTTTGTTATTTGCACGAGCTATTTCATTGTATTCACGTACTTCTTTGGCTCAGTGTACAAGAAACCTAAGAAATAAATTCTGAAATCTAATTAAATAATTCTATAATTCTAATGTATGTTAAACTAACATTATAAATCGAAAATAAGTAATAAGAAGAAATTATAGAACTAATTATTATTTGCATTTTTGTTCTTTTTTTGGATGTTATAAAGAAAATCCTTTACATGTCTCCATTCTCTATTTTTTAGGATATGATGGTACTCATCCAAAAATTTCATTATTTGACTTTTCCCGGGAAGCGTCATTGCGTTGATATTTTCTTGAAAATAAGCACGAGTTGTAGTAGCTTCTTCGAGACTCCAAGGATTTTTAACAAACTTCTTTTTATTTTGTTTTTCTTAAATTTTGTTACTAGATTTTCTCTTTTTAGATAAGGGCTTATCATAGTTATATTCATTGTTTAGATCGAAATTATTTTCGCTGTTGGTCTCTCTTATTTTTGGCAAGAACAAGTTCTCTTTTGCATCCACATCAACAGCCACATCATCATCTTCAGGTATTTCATTCTCTACATCGCGAATAATGTCATCTATCTCTATTTCATCCAAGGACTTCCCCTTTAAAGAATTTAAGTCACCCTTTTCAAAAATTAGCATAATTTTACTTATTTTGGCCAATTGCAATGTATCATCAGGAAGTCTATAGAACGGCCGATGGGTAGTTATATCATGTCCTAAAAAGTTTGCAAATACATCTAACTCGTTTTCTTTTAAGTTCATAAGTTGAGTAAGTGTGGCTACATGCTTCCTTAATCTAGTAGATGTAATTGCTCCAACATTGTTACATCCCGCTTCGGTAGCGAATTTTTTTAATAGTACATCTGCTCTATAATGACCTGAAGCGTGTTTTGTAGAAGGAAAAAGGTAAACGTTATCATTTGCGATACCAACTTCAGCTCTTGTCTCAACTAATACGTTTATACAAGATATTAGTTTTTCTGTCAAGAGTACTGGAACTCCTCTTCCTTTCTTTCCTTTTATTACTAAGCGCATAAGAGATTTGCTTAATGCTTGCTCAGCCGGTGAAAGTGTTTGAAAAATATCAGCCTCTGTATTGGCACTTTTTGCTTTAGAAAAGTCTTTCAAGAGCATAAATTGCATTTCTCCTACTCGTCTTCTGTTAAGTATCAGTGTTTGTACGAGAGAAGCTTCTGTCAAATTTTGATAAGAGCCTAATTGGCTGCTTGTTTTTAAATCATTCAAACTTTGGTCAATCACATTTTCGATATATTTATGTAAAAGCTGCAAATCTTTTACAACGGGTAGCGACTTCGGATTATTCCATTTTCGTTCTAAAAGTGTTCGATGTGCGTGCGTCGATAATTCTCTAGACCAATTTGATTCTATCACAGCTAAGAAATTATCCAAATCTGGTATTTGTAATCTCAGAATATCATCTTCCAGATAATCACCCTTTAGAAGCACAGCACATTTTTTTATTGAAATTCCTATTTTCAGAACCAATGAAGGAATTTTGAAAGCGTTTTTTTCTTCAGAGTATCCTGCTATTTTTCTTATGCTCTCTTTTAATAATTGATATCTGGATGCATTCATCAAATGTACCAGCTTTGTTATCTCTGGGTTAATACTAGTAGCTGTAATAACTAGTCTACCGAGTTCCCTGCAGCGGTCAACAATGGTCCTGTGATATATATCTTCATGAGCTAAACGGCTAAACTCTGTTTCGCCATATAGTAGAATTAATTGATCTGCTCTTATTATTTGGAATATTTTATCATGATTCATTTTGGAGAGAATTTTATCTCGAAATTGTTTTGAAACATCAGGTCCAAATGGTAACATCATTGAATTAGCAGATCTAATATTTTTATTTTTGAATAAATCTGAATCGTTTTCTTGTTTTACGGGACAAATTTTATGGTGTTGGCTTACATATGATTTATAAAATAATTGATAGCAGAATCTACAGGGAACAAAATCTTGTACATCTAATTCTTTTCCTGAAGGAGGTCGTCTTTTCGGTACCACAATACCATTGTTCGTTTTAATGGCATCAGCATTTTTTAGAAAAGCACCCCTGCCTTGCAAGGTTGATATTAAAATATTTCTCTTTGCTGATTTTTTCGGAAGAGCAAGAATTTTTGCTACTTCTGTTTCTTCGGCGTGAGATTTGTACCAATGTCGCGGTAGCTTTGCAAATTGTTTTCTGCAGTATATGCAATTAAATCGTTTATCCCACTTTCTGGGTTCGCCTTTCAATGTTACTAAGGTCGCTACCTGAACTTTTTTTTGTGTTATTTTTTTATTTTCGCGTGTCTCATTAAATGTGGTCTCACCTTCGCCAGAAACACTTTCGACGGTACTTTTAGATGTGCTAGACTGACATTCAGTGAATAAGTTAGACGATGTAGTACTCAAATTATGTTGTGCAAATTTTGACGTAGACTCTTCAAACATGTTTTCGGTAGTACAATTAGATGTGATTTTCAGACATCTAATATCTAGATTTTGTGAAGAACAAATTAATTGATTCTGTTGATTCGACGTGGATATAAGTTCGGTTATAGATTGTGTTAATACAGAATTCGTTGATTTATTAGAGTATTCATCTGTTGTGGTCAAAGTTGTGCTCGGCTCATATTCGTTAGTTGAGGATGAAAAAGGTTCATTATCGCTGTTGCTAAAAAAATCGGTATACGATATTCTGGTTCGTGGAGTGGATGTTGGTTTATCATTTATTATAGGTACTAAAGTATGATATGTTTTGTCTGCATCAGAATTGTCAGCTATATCACTACAAATATTACCTACGTACGAAGCGGCAAGAATGTTATTTTCATCAATACCTAAATTTGACTTGTATCGTGTATCAATAGTTGGTTGTTCTAAAATAAAATTAATAATTAGAACATTATATAAATTAATAGCCTGTAGATTTACCAGCGGCCACTTTTTCTTGAGAAGTATTGATTGAGTCATTTGGTCTTATAGAAGGGGTTTGCCATTCTTTTACAGTGTATAATATTTTATTACACTGTGAGCCGTCAGCTATATCAGCACAAACATCATTTACTATGGAAGAAGTTACACCGTATTCTTCTAGATTACTATCACCAACCCATAAGTTCGTAATCTCCAGTGTATTGTTTTTATCCATTGTTACTTCTGAAACTATAAATTAAAAATTAAATATGATGTTTTGATTACTAATGCATCGGAACTAACCATCGTTTACTGTTTCTTCTTGAGAAGGATTTCTCTGATCTGCTGGTTTATAGGGTGCATACAATTCTCTGAAAGATATGTAACGAAATAAAATGAATAAATAACTACAAATGGTTTATAATTAAATTTCTCGATTCCGTTATAAAACAAAAACATTGAAATCGTTTCAAGAATCAATAATCTACATGTATTGTTTGAAATTAGTATTAGGACTGTGATCATTACTATGTTTTAAAAGGAATCTAGAAGTTGTATCCCAAACTATATATTATGCTAATACAAAGGCAGCCGAATAATTAGGTTTGTAAATCTAAATATTCCTATCTACCTAATACGACACATGTTTATGACACATGACAGAGAAAATCTGTAGATGCTGAGATATTTTAAAAATAATCCAAACTAAATGTCATCTAGTGATATTTCGCTGGGGGTGCTCCTATATGTTGTAATGAAGTTTATTATCTTTAGCCTAGTAAAAAACATCCAAAAGAGGTTACAAAATGCCAGTACCATTTTTTGTATTTAAACAATTTTGAAGGGTACTACCATTAGCTTCGGAGTTCAAAAAATTATTCACAATGTTATCCAAAATAGTAACAAATGAAACATGTTTTTATTACGTATGTTAGTAGGTAGGAAAAAAGGTTTAATATGATCGTGTTCCTACCAAAATTGACAAATTTGCCATTTTATTGAGAAGAATGTAATTATGAAAGGATTTAACAATATTTCCACCTGACAAGGATGTAGCTAACCTAAGGTATTATATCTATTTATTAGTAAGTAATTGTAACATATATTATGTGAATTTCTTTTTTGAAAATGAACGCTCGGTTCATTTTTCTGCTTTAAATTAGACAAGGTATATCAAACCGTCTTATAGTATTAAGCCTCCTAAAATATAGTTTTTTATTAAGTAGTAAAATTATTTCTTTACCCTATTTTGTTCTCCTTCATTACCAATTTAAAGTTTTTTTCCAATTCATTTTTTGCAGCTTGCATTGAAGTTTTGTCTGAAACAAGTAAGGAATAAGTTTTTTGAAAGAAATTATACGCGTAATCATAGCAGGTAATAGACAGACAATGAGTTTAGAGCCAAAGTTTCAAAATTTAATGGACTATTCTAGAGATTCTTAAGAAAAATTAAACTATTATAAAAATGAAGAAAACACTTAGAGGGGGCTATGACCTGAAATATGAACATTGTCAAAATTTTTGTCTGGAAATTAGGTGTACTATTCTGTATATTCTTAATAATGTACACCCCAAAATCTAATGCAGTTTCCCTAAGAAAACAGTTGATTAAAATTAATTTTTGATTCGCTCATTATAAACTAATGAAAGTAATTAATTCTGCAACAGTGCTTACCTCCAGTATCACAAATTTTTATGTCATACCATTTTCCGTCTGCTGGCCACTTTCCAAGGACCTTATCGTCCGAAAATTTTATACGGGGCTCGGGACATACATAAAAAACATCGTCTTGTATAAATCTGACCAGATACCAAATCTCAGTCTGCACTGATATAGCTAAATATTAAACATTGTTTCATAAACGTAATTTTCAAAATTATTACAATAAATAAACATGAATTTTCGACATGCAGACTAACAGAGTTCTATAAAACTGTTTGCTATTAAAATTATTGCCCGAAAAATTGACTGATTTTTTAACATAGGTGTTTACAGTTTGGTTGTTTCGTATAGTTACTGTAATGGGATTGCGGAAACTATACGAGATACAAAGTCAGTTAAAAGAGTCAAACATTACTTATTATGGAAAGCACTAAAATCGCATTGACAAGTCTGAAATATTATGGGCCATATCTAGTATATTATACATAAATCAAGCTGGTCGTTTTGTTAAAATGATCCTCTAATTCATTTGTTTTTCAAGATGTCAAAAAATTGAAATTACTGTGCGTTTATTGAGAACTGTCGAAAACTACAAGGTTCTATAACTTCTATATTAAGAAACATATTAGAAGAACGTTAAAATGACTTTTCTTGCATATATGTATTGTGAAAGAGTTCAATGGCATATAAACAATTTCTTAGGGACTATGACTGAGGCAATATAATAGAAAATTATGTTTGTTTTAGCTAGGATATCCTATATATTTTGACACTTTTCGTATTTCTCTATCACACGAAGTGACATATTACACATCTATTGTCAATGATGGAAGCTATACATTCCAAATAAAATGTCTATCGTTAATAATACCACGTTAAAGATCCCTAAAAATGAAATACTCGGCAACGAATTTTAATATTTGATTGGTTGGCTGTTTTACTTACCAAAAATAAAATCATTAATTTAAAAAATAACGGTTATAAACTTAAAAACACAACGTAATCGATCATCCACCTAGACATAATTTTACCAAAATGTGAAAACTTTAATGTATGTTCAAGATGCCCTTCGTTTTATTGTAATACTAATTGACACCTTTTTTCTTACAGATCTTACCTAATTAAGACTGTGCATTGGATTTTTTTGTAAATGCTTCTTGAAGTCTTCCCTACTGTTAAATTTAGTTTTATAAATATAATGTTTTTAAATCTTCCAAAAAAATCAAATGCATTTAATTCCGGTGAACGACGAGTCACTAAACTGGTCTATTAATCTACTACTACCACTTTGTAAAATAGTGCATTACAACTTACTTTTGAGATACGAAAGAAACCAAAAACATTTCTCTAGCCTGCAAAATACTATTTTAATTATTAAACGCTTGCAAAACACAAGTCCCATGGGACTTTATTTTTCAAAGATTTGATTGGTTTTAACTCGCCTGCAAAGTAAGAGCTATATAAAATATTTGTTGTGTACACCGTACGCAGATAATTGTAGTATAAGGATTTGAAATAAGTAATAGACACTGGTTTTCTTACTAATTATAATTTAAAACTAAAGCACAATAAAAAAATATTTTTAAAATATTTAGAATCGTAGCTATAAACTAAACTATTTACCTGTCAACTGTCACATTTTAAATTATAAATTATTTTAGAAATTAAAAAATGAGTGATGCCGATTCCGAATTAGAAAACACTCCACTAGAATGCCGCAAAATGGCAAATGAAACTAAAAAGATTTTGCTTCCTAATAAATCTCAACATCGATATATGAAGGAATATGAAAATTTCATGGAATGGCTGAAATAAAAAAATACAGAAAGAATAAGTGAAAATACAATGTTAGAATATTTCACCGGAAAAGTAAAGATCGGAAAAGCTTCATCTTTTTTATCCATATATAATAATACATACTCACAGGACTCACAATTTCCAAATGATATCCAATATTAGAAAGTATTGAATTATTTAATAAAAATTGTTCATTGAAAACTATTGAAAACATAATAGAAATGGTTGACAACGTCCGCGATGTCATCCGTTAAGGTTTGATCACGACTGATTTGGTTATGTATTCTTAGGACACGGTCTGTCTATCGCACTTATTGATTATTAATATAAATTTATCTTATAAACTAACTATTCTAATTTGTTTTGAAGTGGAGTACAACAAGAATCAATAAACTAACAAACCTGTTAACTAGACAGCTGTCAAATATTAAAGTGCAATTTTAGGTCGTTATTTGCTTTACAATTTTGTTAAAAATTAGTGATTTTGATGTTTAGTAGTGGAAAAAATATTGTACGTAACACAGGAAGTAAGTAGTTTGTAAGTCTCGAAATGTTACCGCTCTCTGCTAAAGCCTCGAGGGTAATCTCATATTTACCCTGTGGCTCCAACCACTGAAAATAGATGTGAGTTATGTGAAGACAATTTGCATATTATATAATAATATCATATCATGTATCATATTCATTTATTAGTTGTCAGCATTTAATTATAAACTAACTTAGTACTGTTCTCACATTTTTATCGACATTCTGTTTGTAACTCTGTAACAATAAAGTTGTATTTTAAAATTCAAATTAAACTTTTTAAAAAGATATTTCGTGAACAAAATATCTTAACTTGTGTAATATGTCACATCAGGTAAAAAAGAATTCAAAATGGAAACGGAAAATGTCTGAATATAAAGGGTACCCATTTAATAAAAATTAAGTGTGTATAATATTTCCTTTGTGAAAACCCTATAAAATTTGTATACATCACTGAAGTCTACCATAATATATCTATTTAAAAATATTTATAGCATTTTGTAACATTATCTATTACTGTATACACCATAACGTTCGCTACATATGGGAAAATTACATTTTTACATTAGTCACGTGTACACTGTCATGGCCGGAAATTAGAAAAATTCTATGAGAAAATGCGAAAAGTGGGGTTATATGTAAAAATATCGAAACAATAAAAACAAGAAATTTCGTATTTTTCCCTATTGCGGTCCTCTGAAAGGATATTACCCCAATTTCATTGTTGAAAGAGTTCAAGTAATACCATATGTAATGTATAAACGTAACAGTATTCAAAATTAATTATTCAAATCATTCCTAGAATATCAAATGGAAATTTTAGTTGAGCGTTTAAAACTTTTCTGTAGCAATACCTTGTATGTTGTCAGTTTGTGAAGTTTAAAATAATTCAGTACTGATACCACAATTGAATAGAACCATTTTTGATATTTTGAATAAATATTTCATTAAATTATGAAAACTCATTAACTACTCATAATAGTAATAAATCGAATTAGTTGACCAACTTATTACTATTTGTTGAAACAATATTTAACAGATTACCCACTAACTTGATACTAATAAACAAAAATTCAAAATTCTACATGTCGGTCCATCTCGTTCCATACATTTCACAGTCCTGGAATTCATTTCTCTTTGAGCATTTCGGAGTGAACCTTGGTTAATAACATATACGCAATCCCTTATACATTGTTCTAAATGTGCGATGTCTCTGAAGGATCTTTCTCGATAACCCTTATTTATTAAATAGCCCCATAAGAAAAAGTCTAGAGGGCTTAGGTCCGGGGACCTAGCGGGCCAATGATTTACTGAATAGCGACCTATCCAATGCTCACCAAATTAGTTATCTAACCATTTTCTTACTTCTCCAGCTGGATGAATCGATGCACCGCCTTGTTCAAAATAAATATTGGTTTCCTTTGCCAGTGGGATACCATCCAAAAATTGGGTTATTTAGTTTTCCAACAAAGTTAAATAACGCCTGCAATTACGGTTTTCTCAAAATGGACCAATCCAATTTACGCACCATACATTAACCTTGAATCTGCATTGGTCTTTGTTTGCTATAACAAAATGGGGATTTGTATCTGCCCACCAACGACAGTTTTGTGAGCTTACTGTTCCATTTGATGTGAAAATAGATTCGTCGGAGAATAAAACATTTTCTGTGAAATTTGGATGATCTTCTATCATTCCTTGATACCAAGCGCAAAAATCAAATCGGGCGTCATAATCTCTATCCCTCAGAACTTGAATAAAAACATGCTTGTACGGGTGAAACTTATTGCATTTAAAAATACGGCCTATTGAGGTTGAAGAGATATTAGTGTTTTGATAAACTAGCGCTATGCATATTTGAGGATATTCTGCAACGGTCAGAAATAATTCCAAACTGATTTCTTCATTAAATTTGTTTTCATCTGAACCAGTTTCGTTGAGCTTCATTAATAATATTGCTATGCTACAGTTGTAAAATGGACTTTTATGCCAGGATGTGTTTGGTTAAAAATATCAGCAGCTTCTCTTGAACATTTATAATTTTCTCCTCAAATTAGATCCAACTCTATCTTTTCCTCGCGTGACAGTATAGACGGCATTTTTAGTAAAAATATATTTGCAGAATGTGTAATTAGAAGTAGGTAAACTTAAGTAAAACGGAAAATTACGAATCAAATGTCACAATGATGTTATATGTGTATTCGTTTATGATATCAAAGCCCATTTAGTTAATTTAAAATATTGTATTGTTACAAAATAGCCAGAGAAAAGGAGCTCTAGGATGATGAAATATATCGAAATACGAGTCGCTATGACATGAATGCAGGCATTTTAAAGCTAGTATTAATATTAGTGCATTGGTTTTGTTCTCAATATTGTTTCAACAAGGAATCATCACGCTTATTAAATCATAATATTTTAATAATTATTATTAATGTAAGTAGTCAATGTTTTGAAACTTTGATAAAATATCACATAAAAAAACTTAAGAACGGTTCTTTTCAATTGTAATATCACAATTAAATTATTTGAAACCGCACAAACTGACAAGATACAAGGCATTGCTACAGAAAAGTTTCATGCGCTCAAAGAATATTTTTATTGTATTCTCTAGGAATGACCTCAATCAATATTTCTCAATTGTTTTACCCTTATACATTGAACACTTTGTTACTCGAACTACATCAACAACGAAATCGCTGCAATATCATTTCAGAAGAGGGCCATGGCGAGAAATACGTGTTTACTTACTTTTAATTTTTTCGCTCCAAGTTGCACTCGAGGGCCTAAAATATCATTCACATCACTTTTTCCAAATACATTTTTTCGATATGTTGCCATCTAACCCCACTTTTTGCATTTTCACGTAGAATTTTTCGAATTTATCGCCATGACAGTGGCCACGTGACTGATGTCAGAATATATTTTTAGGTTATCGACCATGCAGGATCGATCGCATATATTAATTTTTCCCATATACTACCACTAAAATGTTTTCTGGCCGGGTACTATTTTCTATGCCTACCATTTCAACATGCGACAAAATATTTAAGTCACCTAACCTATTTCTCTCAACGCTCTCCTTAATTCTAGATAAACATTAAATAGATTCGTACTTCTAGCCATCGCCAAAAGCAATTCACATTGTTGACATTGTGTTTTGAAATATGAATGAACAGTTATACAAAAATTGTATTAAAAATAAATACTTACATCGATTTCCCCTTCGAACACTCATGATACACTTTACTCTATAGGCTTTCCGAGGACTATAAAGAGTAATATTTGGTAATTTCCCGCCTTTAATTTCGAAGTTGCCATAATTACACAATTTGCAATAAAGACAATGAGATTTTGTCTATCCATCAGTGAGAGTTAAGTAACCGAAACGAGTTTTAAATCACAAATGTATAAATAGTAATCGAGAAATTGCAACCTCTAATGCATAAGATATTTGAAGACCTCACAACCTGAGACAAATGTGGATATGAAGTGTATGAAAATATATATAGTGCTCTTCTTAACAGATGAATGCACAAATTCTGTTAATATTACAAAACTTTATACAAGGCGAATTAAAATTACAAGACCAAACTGTAACCAAATAGAACCATGATACCTGTTCTTGTGATTTATATAACTCAACATGAATTTAACCAGGTTTTTTAGAATTGCGTAGCAGATAAACGGATTTTATTATTATTTCATTTTTATCAATTATATAGGGTGCTTTATGGCTTAAATGATACTTGTTAACTACTTAGCGGAATTATCTAATTCATGGAAGCAAAAACAAGATTTATATTTAGTATACTATTACTACCAATCCTGAAGACACTTGATTTTACTCTGCGAAGAACTATTTTTTTTAATGGTTTTCATATATTTAAAATTCTTATTATTTATGTTTAGTGATACTTTAATTCTAATGTATATGTATATATATATATATATAGTTATATATAAAAAAGGAAATAGTTTTTTCGACAGCGAAATATTAATTTTTAGCGAGGATTTCAGGTTTGCGGTCATTAGAAATATAAAAACTGTTTTTCTTATTAGCTCAATATTTCGCCATTACTTAATGGCTTCATCAGGAGCGAACTACAAGATTTATTGAATGAAACAATATAATAATAAAATATTTTAAAAATTACTACTTATAGAAATTGGCGTCAGTTAATTAAAATGTAAAAGCAAAAGACAACACAACACGTTCAACACATTTTCAAACAGTAGGTACTTTTTAATATTAAACATGTTGATAAAATAAAAACTAGTTATTTTTGTTATATAAAGTGTAGAAACGAATTAGTTATAAGGAGATAAAACTAGCTTACTTTTTAATTGTATAGGGTGATATTTAAATTTTATTTAGGATGTTACAATAGATATTACTTAGTTGATTGATGTCAGATTCATAATTTATGGTGTATTTTGTTTTATTAATATAGCACATTTCCAGAAATAACTTATTCTTATATCTGTTCTCTCTTTCTAATTTTATCTACATGTTTAATTTTAAAAAGTACCTACCGTCTAAAAATGTGATGAATGTTTTTACATTTACATTTTAAGTATCTGTCGCCAATGTCTGTAAATAGTAAATTTAAAATATTTTATTATTATATTGTTTCATACAATAAATCTCGTAGTTCGCTTCTGATGAAGCCATTGAATAATGGAGAAATATTGAGCAGATAAGAAAAACAGTTTTTTATTTCTTATGACCGCAAACCTGAACTCTTCACTATAAATATATATAAACAGAGCATTTCGATGAAAACTATCCACCCTCAACAAATCGAAAACCGTCACCTTTATGAAAAATACAAAAATGCGTCAAAAATCATATAAATCGGGACGTCTTTTTGCTCATATGTATTCATATAACTTTAACTCCCTCCTCCCTATGGTCCCGTCTCCCATTTTTTCAATGGAACAACCTGTATATTTCCAAATTTTTGGATTCTCCTCTGAAAGGTCATTCCAAAAATATCTGATACCTCAAGTGAAAGGTAGATCATTTGGAAGATACGGGCAATTTCAATTTACTGATAGAGAAAGTTCATTTATTAACAAGTTTGTATAATAATGAGAGGCAATAATTTTAGTTATCACATAAAAAAGTCTCGTGGGGTTAAATCGGGTGATGTGAGTGGCCATTCCAACATTGGGCCTCGTCTGCATATCCAACGATCAGGAAATATTTCATTTAAATACTGTCGTACCGCGCGAGCGTCATGTGGAGGTGACCCTTCTTGTTGGAACGCCAACAAAGCTTCTCTGATATATTATCATCATTTTCTAGTATGTGTGTCATTTCGGAATCAACAGCTTCTCTGAGTAATTGTTGATAAACCTCGCCATTTAAACTTCCCTCTAGAAAAAATACAACAATATGATCACCTAGAATGCTACAACAGACGTTAAATTTTTGTCGTGTTTGAGTACGAAACTCTCGCATTACGTGTGGGTCCGTTTCTGCCCAGTATCTACAATTATGCCTGTTCACTACACCATTTAGTGCAAATGAACATTCATCCGAGAAGTAGATATTGTACAATAAATCTGGATCGTTGTTCAGTCGTTCACTTATCAATTCACAAAACTATAGACCCCTGTTGGAATCGTCTTGATGTAGCTCTTGGAGTAATTTAATTTTGTAACGATTGTATTTATGCAAAATTCTGAAAACACTGCTGCCAGAAACACCCACTGCACTAGATATTTGTGATACTGATTATTGTTCTTGTAACGTGAGTTGTCCTAAAACGGCAATTTCCACAGCGTCGTTATTAACTACTCGTTGTGGTTGATGTTTTTTATTCTTAACTGATCCTGTTTCTGAAATCTTCATCATTAATTCATTTACGTACTTATGTGTGGTAGTTTTTCCGGGACGAGCAGCATTAAACTGCCTAGGGGTATGTTTTGAAATTGACACCTTGTATGTAGTTTACTAGTATACTTATACTATATATACATAGTTTAGAATTAGAAAATTAGAAGTTATCGTGTGGTCATAAGCATACGTCTGTTTTTTTCTTCTACAGGCAATAATAACGATGATGAATGGTAGTACTGAATAACCTTATACAGTAAAAGACAACTAAAGCAATATGACGAATGTTAGTTTTATAGTTGACATTTATGTGGTTGAAATAATAACCAAACAAATAAATACTGAATGCTCTCTCCATATATTACTTTTAACGCCTTAAGGCCCATTTCGTGTATGCTTCTTTATAGATATTAGTAAAGGTACCTAACACATTTTAAACGATGTCCTCATAACCAATGGCAGTGGTTAGTACACACCTAGCTGTGAAAATATCAAAAAACATGACAATAATGATATATTCTCTCCTCAACTATCCCCCTGAAAGAACCTTGAATAGACAAGCGTTAATATGTCCTCGTAAGAAATTTTGTTAAACACATATTAATTAAGGTCCTAATAAGATTTAATCCGAAAAGTCCTCAGAAACTGTAGCAAAATTGGAGTCCTCGTTTCATGCATTGTAGTGGAAATGAAAAAACTAACTTGGAAATCCCCGAGTGTATTATACTTTTCAGAATGAACCCGATGAATTAAGGCAGGTTCGTTTAAAGTGCCATTGGTTTACGCATATATAAGCATGGTCCTCACAACTCATATTATCGTGAAGGTCCTCGTTAGCCCTCAAAAACACGTATAGGTGTGTGTGTGTGTGTGTGTGTGTGTGTGTGTGTGTGCGTGTGTGTGTGATTTTCATACATTTTTTCAAGCAAGCGAGATCTGAGTGGTTTAGTGAGTTTTGCGAAATCTTTTATAAATCGTCTATAGTGTCAAGAAGTCCGAGAAATGATTTTATTTGTTTCCCTGTTTTTGGAATTGGGTATTTTTGCATAGCAGCAATTTTCTTTGGATTCATTTTTATTCCGTCAGATGTAAACACATGCCCTAAAAATTCAACATCTTTACAAAGAAATTCTAATTTGTTTAATTGAATTTTGAATCTCACGTCTTTTAGTTTTTGGAATACTTGTTTTTTTTATTACTAGTATGTTTCTGAAGAGAAGTGGAAAGAATAATGATATCATCCTTGTACAAGAAACATATTTTGAAGACATTGTCCATTACTCTTTGGAACGTAGGACTATTTCTTAATCCCTTGGGCATTCTTAGGTATTCGTAGTGCCTATTTTCTACATTGAGGGAAGTTTTTTGCATTTTTTTCTTCCATTTCTATTTGGTAGAATCCGAATGCCAAGTCGAGTGTTCTAAAGTATTGACACCGCCTTAATTTGTCTAGGATGTTTTGTATGGAGAGAATAGGATATCGGCCATTGAGTGTTTTCTCATTTAGTTTCCTGTAGTCTATAACGATTCTCCAATTCTGCTTTCTGTTAGCATCTAGTTTCTTAGGTACAATCAATATGTCGAGGCAGCATGGGCTTCTGAAGGTCTTATGATACCCTCTTCCAATATTTTAATTATCTGTTTTCTTATTTCATCCTTGTGGATATACGGGTATCTATACGATACCGAACATATATTTCGTCAGCTGCTTAAATTTCTTGTTTCATTTTATTTGTAAATGTTAATTTATTGTCAGGATAATGAGAGATCTCTTGAAATTGTTCGAGTAATTCCAAAGCTTTTTTCTCTTCTATGTTTCCAATAGTTTTTTTGTTATCTGTTTTCAATTTTGTTTCTTTATTTAATTGGTCGTTAGTACGAGTAACTTGTTCAATGGAAAAACATTCGATTGCATAGTTGGAAACCGCCTTGGGAAACTAAATTAATTTTTGCTAAATGATTGTTTACGCTGTTATTAATAAATTCAATTGTAGTTAAATTATCTTTTACACTTGATGATGATATCCGCAGGTATTTGGATAGTTCGTTGGGAATTTTCCAGTCGCCATCTGGTTATGACGTTTTAACTTCTTTTAATAGACGTCATTAGGGAATGCCAAATTTTTGCGTCTGGAAATTTACCTGTCATTAAGCGGAACTATATTAAAAGTGTTTCTTAATGTTTGGTTAGTTAGATTTATTAATTATTATCTTAAATCCCTTGTGCCCATAATAGCATCAAAATTATAGTGAAAATCGAATAATACGAATTCTAATATTTGATTGAATTTGTGTTCCTTCAGTAATGGAATTATAGCTTTAAAGTGAGCTTGGCGGCTTCCTGCGCAAGTAATTATGGGTGTTATGTGACGTGTATTAGATTCAGGTAACCTCTATTCCGCTACTAAAGGTCTCAAGATAGAAGGATGACAACCAGTATCAATTAGGAGTTTTAAGGGAATGGGGCTTTGTAATTCTATACTCATATGCACAGAAAACGGTCATTTCAAAATTTTGTTTGTTTTAGGCTCGATAACTATTTTATTTTTAATCTGATTTGAGGCATTTTTTCATAGAATTGTAGGTACAACTATCGGCTTTAACGTGACTTTTATCTATCTTATGTCACGTTGGTTATTCCGCATATTATACAAGGATCACCCACAAACTGTGCCGCAAGGAAATCCACACTCTCACTGTTAAACCTTAACAGTTCTTTATAATTACGTTCGTTTATTCCAGAGCGAACATAATAAATTTTACGTTGATGAATAGGCATAAACTCAGCCATAATCAACAACAAACTGTTGACTGATCTGACAGGTAGTAAATGCTAAGAAAAAGTCTAGCGTGCCCCAGACCAGGCTTGAAAATATCGAAGCATATGCTACAGAACAATCTACTTCAAAAGTTTTATTCACACAATTTTCTAAGCAGTTACTACTCGTCCGGGAAAACTCTACAAATTACTACCCCTAGCAAGTGCTAGTGTGTTTATTCACACAAAACGTAGCATTTACTTATACTAGTTTTTATTCACATCACTGATTGTATTAGAAATTGAGAAAAATTTAAATTTGTGATAACCAAGATCATTTTGCATTTGTGTGAGACTGAATCCATGCACTGACATGAACCAAAAAAAATGTAAAGAATAGATGACTCTAAATGAAAACTGATATTTCACAATAATTTTGCTACTTGGTTGTTCCACAGGGTATTTTGAAATTAGAGAAAAAAAAAACATTTCGTTTATCCCTGTATAATATACGGAATAACCAAGGTTACTCAAGATTGATAAAAGACACGTTAAAGTCGATAGTTGTACCTATAATTCTATGATTGAATCTCTCAAATCGGACTAAAAATAAAATAGTTATCAATCAAAAAAATTATCCTCTTTTATACCACAGTATCATACTTGATACGTATCTATTAATAAATAGCTATTTCCTAAAAATCATTGTATTTCTGTTGGAAGACTGTTTTAGAAAATTGTACAGATATTTACCGAATTATCTGAACGCAACCCGGCAAACAGATCTAGTACACATATCACAACCACATTTTATTTGACAGAGCTAGACCGTAACATATAGAGTGACTTTCAGTTGTGATATTTTGTAAAATTACACAGAAAATGGTAAGTTTTGTTGTAATAAATATTAGTATATTGTTTTTGATGTATTTACTTTGAATAGAACCTATTCTAGTGACAAAACATCAATTTGTTTTCATGTTTTAGCTATTTTTCAGTTAATATCTTATTTGAGACAACGGTTCATAAAGGGAGTTTTACTGATTTCCCACCTATTTCAAATATGATACAATGGATCATAACGGTTCTATGTTTTTGTCTCAAATTTGTAACAATCGTAGGTAATGTAATGAGTTATACTAAAGCTCTTGTTCCTCCAAGTGACAGCTATGACAGTTGACTGGACAGTGATGGCGATGATTCCTATTTTTATCCAGAATCTGTTTTATCCAGCAATCAGAGTGCAGAAAGTGAGGATGAGGTTGGTCAGAATTTAGAAGGAGACGCAAAGAAAAAACAGAAGAAAAAAGGTGATGACTGGAGGGAAATAAAAAAGGAAGATAGTCCTAAGGATATACCTGTTTGATTGGACAAATTGCCTGGAGATGATAGAGCTGTTGACACACCAATTACATATTTTGAATAAGTGTCTGATAGTGATATGATACAAAATCTTGTAGAGCAATCTAACTTATACGCAATACAAAAAAATCCAGAGAAACCACTATCTATCACTTTAACAGAAATGGAGTAGTTCATAGGCATATGTTTATATATGTCTATATTTCGTTTACCACGAACTCATATCTACTGGGCACAAGCAACGACGGTAGCTCAAGTTGCTGCTATTATGAGCAGGAATAGGTTTCAACCTCAGATTAACAAATAGAATAGATATGTTTGTTTTGACTTTTTCCTGTCCCAAACATTGAGTCACATTCTAAGCTCACTTGCGGGACACTTCCACTGCTTTGCCATATTTACAAATCCTCTTTAGATGCAGGAAAGATGAAATTAAAAATTTTATTGAAAATTGGTTAAAAAGTTATGCAAATATAAAAAGTCATAATAATTAATGCATTTTAGTCGCTGCTTTTAAAATTAATTCAATTAATAATAATGGAATTTTATATAATAAAGGCATATTCTTATATAAATTTCAAACAAGTATTTGTTGTAACTAAAAGTGGCAACATTGCTGAAAATTTCAGTATCGCCAGAGAGTTCTCGACTAACATTTCTATTGGATTGTAGTATTATAGTAAATACTGTCAAACTTGGTTTGTTTATTACGAGCGCCATTAAGACTAGCAAGTAGAAATTGAGTTCTTTCGATGTTATGTGTGTTTTTCAAGGCTTTTAAGTGACAAAATTTGGTTATAAGTTAATTAATTTAGTGTTTTTTATTATCATGGTTCGTCAGTGCCAAGTCTGTCGGAAAAACGGTCGAAATTACCCCGAACTCTCATTCCACAGGTATGTAAATATTTGAACGGATATCCAGTGGCGGCGTCTTTTATTCTTCATTTCAATAATATTTAAAATGCTCAAAATTTTTTTAATGTAAAAAGCAAATTTCTATTTGGCGTTGTTTTATTCTAGTTTTCTCACCAATTTAGAAACCAGAAGAATTTGGTTTGCTTTACTGGGTCTAAGCGAGAGTCATGATATATCAAAACGACCTGAAATTTGTTCGGAGCATTTCAAACAATCTGATTTTATATATAAGTGTAGTGGCCGTAAGTTTCTAAACAAGGATGCTCTTCCCATGTCAGTTTTTGAATTTAATCCACCAGATGTAATGTAAGTACCTACACATTTTCTTGGTACAATGGGCCCTTAAAGTAATGCCCAAAATAAAAATGTCACTGTCCTGATAAACAGAATTTCCTTTCAATGTAATAAGTTCTTTTTATTACAGCTGATAAAGCGGCCATAAAAGACAAATTTTAAACAGTTTATTAATTATGTCATTACTTTATTGGGCGACTCATGACACTCTGGGCTGTCTAGATAACTATAGAAATTTGGGGGTCCTCGTGATATGAAGTGATTTTTATTGTAGTTTCATTGGAAACTGAGATTTCTCGAAGTGGGGGACATGGGCTGTGGTTTAAATGTGTTTTTACTGCATTTATTGGGTCAAATACGTTTTTTTTGTTTCCCAAAAATCTGTTCGTTAGTAGGGTACTTTCTCTCTATCCGGCGGGGTTGAATATTAATCAGTTGACTGAGGAATTTTTGTCTGGACGGCCCAGGTTGATTTTGAAGGTCGGCTAAGTTAATATTATAGGTTACATGTGAACTGCGTTGAAATTTAGAAAAGTTTGGATTATATGACGAAAAGTTGCTTGTAATAAGAATTTGGGTTGGAATTCTGGTGATCAAAATTTTGCTTGGGTTTGAATTACGATTATTACTTAAAGAATTCATTCTCTGGTCGTTATAATATTACGTAGTAATGATATAACTTGCATTTATAAAATTTTCAGGGCTTTTTATCTAAAATTGTTTGCGTTTTTTCGTTGACATTTGCTAATAATATATCAATGGCATTTCCTTCGTTTTGCTGCATTAGGCCTTCTTTGCGTCCTACACCAATGTTTTCTGAACTTATTTTAACTTCTAGTCTAGATTTCAATTGGTTGATTGTATCTATAAAATCGAAAATATTTTCATTTCTATCTTTATTTAGATGTAAATCGTCTCTCGTAAGTGTTTGGCGGTCCATTATATTGCCGAATTGATTCCTTAAACTTTGTCTTATAAGTGGCCAGGTTGTCAAGTGGACGGCACGAAACAAATTTAAGACGTTATGCTGTAGTTTTGAATATATAACATAGTATGTAAAATCATTTAATATGTTGTCAGTTGTCTGACCATACGTCACATAAAATTTATCGCATCTTCGAATGAAGCTTTCTAATTGGATTGAATTTCCACTAAAATTAGGTAAAAATTATGCTAACGCTTTTTCTGCTTGAATTGTGGAAGTATTATTGTCTAGTGCTATTTCACTTTTTGTTTACTAAATCGTCTATAGTTATTGACACACAGTGTGGTGTAACAGAGGCATTTACTGGCCGCTCAGTTATTTTTTGAAAAAACGCTTAGACCCGTCGATTTGGTTTTCAAAGGGGGATTTTACATTTGAAAGGACTATCAATTTCCTTCATAATTATGTAAAATTCATGCACTTCAGTTAAGTAGTTTTGGAGATTTATTGACTTAAAACTCAAATCAAACTTTAATATATCATCATTAGTGGAGAGCAATACATTTGGCAACAAAGTAGTTTAAAAATGAAGAATTATCTCACCCGTCAACCAAGTAAATGTTGGAAATGACCACCATGACTCCCCATGCTGTAATAAAGATTTTTCTTAAAACGTTGCCGCACATTTAGCAATATTCGAGGAGTAATTTGGAAGCACTCATCCACAATTCTTTGTCGCAAATTTTCGAATCTGAGTAGCATAGATTTTGCTTCTGTAGTGACTCCACAGAAAGAAATCCAAGGTGATCAATCTGGCGAGCTTGTAGGCCATTCAATAGCGCCTCTTCTACCAACCCATCGATCTGCAAACGTCTGATCTAAATATTGTCGAACCCGTAATGCGTAATGTAGTGGGGCACCATACTGTTGGAACATCAACCTATTCGCAATGTACCTCCGATCATTCTGATTTTCATTTATGGCTGCTACTGCAGGATCTATGGCGTCTTGCAGTAATTCAAAATACATTTCACCGCTCAAATTTCCAGTTAAGAAAAATGGACCAACTAAATGATCGCTAACAATACCAGCCCAAACATTTAATTTTTGTGGCTGCTGTGTGTATACCTCATGATAAATTCTGGGATAAGAATCGGACCAATATCGGCAGTTATGACGATTTACTACGCCGTTTAAGAAAAGCAAGTGGTGAATAGAACATTTTCATATTTTATAATTCGATCACTGATATCTTCACAAAACTGTAATCACCTATCAAAATCGCGTTCATTACGTTTGTGTACAAATAGAAATTTATACGGATAAAAACTATGGGTCTTTGGAATCCTACGACGACTAACACCACACACAGTATCGAATTTGTGAGTACTTAACGTAGTATCTACATAAACTTACCCTAAAACCTCCACTTCTATTGCTTCGTTCCTTATGGGATTTTCAGTGTTGCGTTTGTTCTTGGCGACTGATCCATTTTCCCGAAATTTAACTACAAGTTCAAGAAAATATTTTCGCTGTACGTTATTGTTCTCGTGTCGCTCATTAAATAGTTGTACCGTTCTATTAGCGCACTGATTATTTTCGAAAACTATTTCGATAATTTCAAGATTTCAACCGTTTATGCTGTGAAATATAGTATGGTTAATTTATGTATAAAGCATAAGAAGTTGTTTTCACAACAAAGTTTGGTCGAATCAACCGCAAACTATGTACTAAATTTCAGTTTACAATAAGTACGAGACCATTCCCTTCTTATCTTTCTTCAAGAAACAACCTTTTTTGCAACAAAAAACGCTGCAATCGCTATTCTCAAGACCAAAATGATAAACAAACCATGAAGGTAGTGAAGAAAAGCATTTACTCAAATTTCTTCTGAAAGTACTACTAATTAATCTGATGTACCTACCTATTAAAGTCTACTTTAAGCTTATATCAATAAATCTCCAAAACTACTCAACTGAACTACATGAATGTTACATCACTATAAAGGGAATTGAAAGACTTTTCAAATGATAATCACTCCCCTATCCATTTAAGGTTTTATGGAGAGTGCCAACCCCGCCTATGGGGGTGCACATGTTAAGGTGATTTTTTGCCAATTTTGTGTTCCCTTGAAATCAAAATCTGAGCGTTTTTCCAAAAAAGAGCTGAGCTGCCAGTAAATACCTCTATTGCGTTTTCGATGCGCCACCCCGTATATATTCAAGTTTATCAAAATAGAATTTTCCTTTGTTGGACATTATCTTGAATTTAAATATTGTCTAAGAATTATAATATTTTCCTATAGTAATATTAAATACTTTACGAATTTGAGTTAACACTCAAATTCCTACTGTTAATTCTTACATAAATTATTAATTTGTCTTCACCCTGTATTTATAATTTTACAAAACCCATTTCAAACTTCGTTCCATTTAAAAAACCACAGATAACTATATATCAATTTCTTTGTCCACAAAACTATATGCATCGACTGAGTTTCAAGAGTCATATGACAGTTTCATTTAAATCTCTATTTCCCATTGGTTACATTCTCACATAACTTTCCTTGTTATCACCCACTTTAAACGACATATAAAAATATCTATAACAACACACATTCAATTTTTCATTCTCATCATATATAAAAAGGTTGTTAGTCGAGTAACAAAAATTCAATTAAAGTTCATTGTCAAAAAATTGATCATAAAGAAGTAAAAACTTTTCAATTACAATATATCATGAGCATTTGTGATAATCTTAATTGTGACGCAAAATGAAGAAAGTGTGAAGTAATAGACATATAAAGAAAAGTGCATATACACATCGATTTTCATTTAACATAACAAACAACTCATACATATGGAAGCAGTTATTATCCTAACATTACGATTGGACCTTATAAACATAAAAGTGAATACGACTTGCCGCATTTTTGCTTTTCCATTAGTAAACAGGAGAATGCAAAACATGGCCCTTCTGTAGCCGGATCAAACCAAAAAAAGGTCATAGAATTTGGTCCTGAATCGAGAGCAGTGATGGCGATTCAAATCTACGAGGAAATTGAAATTCTTCAAAACAGACAGCAGGTTCGCAATGAAAACGAACAAGACAAATAAGTTCATAGAATATGGTCCTGAATTGAGAGCAGTGTTTGCAGTTCAAATCTAAGAGGAAATTGAAATTCTTCGAGACAGACAGCAGTTTAGCAGTGAAAACGAACAAGACAAATAAGGTACATATGACGGATAAAGTTTATTACATTTTTATTATATTTCATAATTTCAAATTTAGTTTGGACATTTAATAACATTCTCTCATATCAATTTTGGAAAACAATCATTTACATCATAAAATATTACTTAAATACCTAACATGACAAATTGATTTGAATTTTATGTCAAATATTCATGTCAAATAATTGATATAATTGATAAAATGGATCCTTTAAAGACGCAACGTGTCAGTTGCAAGGTGGCGATTGATAGCATCATAACAAATTTAATTTCTCACGTATCATTTCAATGTAACTTTAGATTGTAATTTTCTCAAATAATATCATATGGCAAATTAATAATGCCCATTTCAACTGTTTAAAAATTATAATAATAACCAAATATACTGCAAAACAATTAAGAATATTCACATCTGAAGCAAAACTCAATATCAAATCATTAAATCACAAAATAGTAAAAAAGAAACTTCTCTTGATTCTGTAATGGTTTATATTTATTGATGAAAAATCAAATTAGATCATGGAACTCTTATAATCTCTTGAACAAACATACCTTAATGAAAACTTAATCTCTCTCATTGTCTTAATCAAAACTTAATCTCTCTGAATGCTTTAATCGTTTAAAAAAGAAATGTACTGTTCTGGACAGAACTTATTCCCATAATACCTCAATGATCATTACTCTCATACTCATTATACTCATACTTCTGATGTGACCAAACCACTTTAAATCAAAACTTACCCTCATATACATTCTTAAATCACAAAACAATTATAAAATCAAAGTTTACTCTCCAATTAAAACACACTTTACTCATAATCCATCCTCAAACCAACAGTTACACTCGATTAAACGATTCACTTTCTTACTCAAAGCTCTTTTAATGCACCAAACCTTTCGTCCTCAAGAAGAGGATAATGATTAACCCCTAAACATATATACCTACTTGACACTTAAGAAAAACTTAGGACATGTAGACTTGGACATTGAAGAACAGCATTTAAAACCCTGAATGATTAAAAAACTCAGACACTTTGACATAAAAAATACTTTAATGTGAATACCTGGATAAAGGTATTGAAAAAGAAAAATACTTGGATAGGATAAAAAAAATACTTGGATAAAAATACATGGTTGAAGAAGAAAAATACTTGGTTGATACTTGATTGAAGAAGAATACCTGGATAAAGGTATTGGAAGACGAAGATACTTGGATAAAAAATAGATACATGGTTGAAGAAGATGATACTTGGTTGAAAAGTAGAAGAAAATACTTGGTAGAAGAATATAAACGCTTGGGTGACGTTTAGAAGAGAACGTCATCCCCCTTACTCATATGTTACTTAAAAAATTACATTGACGACACTTTGAATTTAAAACGACTTGGCAAAAACATTATATCCTAATACATCTCACCCTCCCTTTTCTTGACGAGAACAGAAATAACTTTATTTGACTTCAATTAAAACATTTTAAAACTTATTCTTGCCCGCAAAAAAGCCGGGCCCCCTTAAGACAAACGTCTATAATCATAAAAAATTATACAAAAAACAATCTTGTTATCACCCACTTTTAACGACATATGAAAATATCTATAACAACACACATTCAATTTTTCATTCTTATCATACCTATATAAAAAGGTTGTTAGTCGAGTAACAAAAATTCAATTAAAATTCATTGTCAAACAATTAATCATAAAGAAGTAAAAACTTTTCAATTACAATGTATCATAAGCATTTGTGATAATCTTAATTGTGACGCAAAATGAATAAAGTGTAAAGTAATATAAATATAAAGAAAAGTGCAGATACACATCGATTTTCATTTAACATAACAAACAACTCATACATATGGGAGCAGTTATTATCGTAACATTATGATTGGTCCTTCAGAGCTTATAAACATAAAAGTGAATACGACTTGCCACATTTTTGCTTTTCCATCAGAAAACAGGATATTGCAAAACAAATACCCTTTGCAAAAATTATCGTTTTACCACTACGAAGATGTTAGATTGCACTCTATTTGCGTAACTCACAGTAATTATACAAGAACAATAAGACAACAGAAATTTCCAAATAAAAAATAAGAGAGGAGAAAAAGAAAAGGAATTTCAACACTTACTTTGTTTTTTCTTGGTTTCTTCAAGACCAACGGCTACAGCTGAAACCTTCTTGAATCCTACTGACTGCGCCAATTTTATCTTTCCAGCCTGGAAAGAGGTTTTTTAAAACCGTTTTTACCACTTTTATAGTTACTTCAATGAAATATTACGATAATACTGGATACAAATATATAATAGATACAATAACATAAATGTGAATCGTTTGATGTCGCAAATAGAAGTGACTGTCCCTGCCTTCTTGCTTCTTAATATATGAAATTAGGTCATTATCTCTAATGTAAACTTTTTATTTGATAAAGGTTTAATGTTCACATAATTCCTCAATCCTTGAGCTCAGAAAATATAGGGTCTCTTGAAGAAATTCGCGTCAAGCTACTCTCTACAATAGCCCTAGTTCATTCTGAAATAAGCCTAAAAAACACAACAGATGCGATTAACATAAACGGGGGAGAAAAAGATGGGATTATCAAACGCAGAGAGAAAGGAAATGTTGAAACGATGAATACATAATTCGGTAGTCCTTACCATCCCAGCATCTGAGCATTGTACATGGCACCTGCTTCGAACCTAAGGGAAAAAAATAACTGGTTTTAGTTTAAAATATTTCCGCACTTATACACTCTGAAACTATAATCTGCCTAGAAAGTATCCGGAAAATACAAAGCAAAATTATAATTTTTGGTATGTATTTCAATTACTTAAATTAATATAATTATAACAAATAACTTATCTCATTTACTTATACAACCTCCATTTAACTCTAAAGGCTTAATCAAACGTTCAGGCAACCCCGAAACTAGGTCAATGCTATAATGTTCGGTGATGGTCGCCCAGCCCTGTAAAACTGACCGAATCAAATCTTTTTTAGGTCGTGGCGCTGCTCGTTCCACTTCTATCTTCATTAGTCCCCATATGTTTTCAATGGTACTAAGGTCTGGTGATGGAATTGTTGTCAAGTTTTGGTCCTGCATCCAAGCTGCAGTATATGCAGAAGTATGGTATCTTGCATTATCCTACTATAACCGCCAGTCCTCTGGGTATAAAGTATGAGCCGTTTCAAGAAGAAAACCATTTAGAATTTCACAATATTTTTCACTATTAACGGTACCATCAACTATACAAAGAGATGTAGCACCACGCACATATAATGCTCCCCAAACCATTTTTTTAGTGGGAAATTTGATCAGTAACGTGTTCTGTTTATAGAATTTTTAAATGATTTGCACCAAGTTGGAAACAACTTAGACGGATATAAATCATTACCAAAGTTATCTTTTTGAAAACACTGATAAAATACTATTCTTCGTTGCTTTGTAAAGGTGTCATTGCAGATATTTTCTTTGGTTGCCTTGATATGTAGCCTTGTCTTTTGAGTGACTTGCGGACAGTTTCTGGATACACGTTTATTCTCCGTTGATTTTTAAATCAGTTAGCCAATTTTCGAAACTCTAGGCGCGGATTTTGTCGTCCTAAGGCGTTTAAATTGATTCCGCTAATCTTACGCGGTCTTCCCGAAACTGGTCCATGCCTCATATATCTCCCATTTTTTATCCTCTTTATTGTCTCATATACTACACTTTTTCCGAGATCCGTCAATTCCACTAATTCTGTAACATTGTGAACACCTTTTCTATAAAAATATTCCACCAATTTCCTTTTTTCTAGTTGTAATATTATTAAACGATGAAATAAAGCAATATAGTTTGTTTAAATCTTCATTTATTATTACACAAAGCCTGCTTGCAATCAACAATATGTGACAGATGGTATTGTCATTCAATCTTGGCCATGGCCTACTAACGGCACAATCTACTTGATGCATCACATTAGGATGTTACAAAAAAAATGTTAAAATTAGGAAAAACATTAAATTCCAAATACGTTCTAGACGGACGATATTTCGTGCTAATAAACCAAAATTTCTCCAAAAATGTGGTGTATCTGGATTCATAGAACGCGTTGTACTGGCTCTGGGGAGCTGAAAATCAATAGACTTCATCTGCGAGACACTCTGAACAATATACAATCATCAAATTGGTCACTTATATACACTTTGGTGTCTGTATCGTGCAAATAAACCGTGATTTCTCCAAAAATGTAGTATATGTGGATTTATAGGATCCATCCCACTAAACAAGTAACATAACAAGTCTTTTTGTGATGTTCTGCTTAGAGACTTTGCGTGATATTTATTTCAAACGTTAATAAGATATCTCATAGATGTCTTAATTTTATTACCAACTCTATTAAGATCCATGTCATGTAAATAGAACATATTTTGATGTACACAGTAATACTTGAATTCGCAGTTACATACACATCCTTTAAATTCCTTTTTGTAACTTCCTATAGGAAACATTCATACGATGTTATTTTCTATACTTCTCACTAATGTCACATACAAAATATTACAAATTAACATGTTTCTAAGATGATCACATGATGCAGTTACTTTTACATCTTTCGAAATAATTTTTAGTAACAACCTACTATTACGCCTGTACGATGTTAGTTCATAAAACTCTTGAGTAAAATCTCATATTAAACATCACAGTAACATAAAAAAAAAAAGAAAACAGAAGAGGAACTGACGAACGAAACAGACTGTAGTTATCAGTAGTAATAACCCAAGGTCATTGATAATTGTTCGAAAAAAATTTATAACAGATTTCAAAAGCTTGTTGCTTGGAAACAGACCGACGCCGCAGGCGGAGGTCTGTTGCTTATAAGCAACAAGCTCCAGAAAGTTGTTATTTAATTTTTGAGCATTTATCAATGTTCGAGGGTTATTCGGATAGAAAATGTTTTGCTAATTAAGTTACGGTTTCCTAGGAAAGCGGTGCCCTACTAGAGCGGTCGTAATAAAACGCTGTCCGTGCATTTTATATGTAAGCGGTTCTTTAGAGAACGGTAGCCAACACCGTCATGCAAAATAGCGGCAGCGCTATCATCGAGACGGCCGGCATAGCGGCGAGAAACAGTGAATGCAACGTTTTTGTACATTACGGTGAGAGACTTCAAGCATGTTTTTGGTGGCATTCGTTGGATTCTTCAAATTATGTCTGGCAATAGTACTAATAATAAAAATTAAGATTGGACAATAGAGGAAGACGAAATTTTAATTGATTTTGTGAGGAGTCATGAGTCCTTGTACAATATAAAATGTAAGGACTACAAAAAAACACAAATGAAACTTAACTTTTGGCGGGAAATGGCAGACATTATAAAAAATAGAACAGGTATGTACTACTTTTACATATTTTTTAATTTTTAATGATGGAATTTTCATAATGCATTAATACAGGATAAAGTATTTTCAATGTTGCACAAGAAGATTGTTTTGCCATTCTACATGACCTGTCGCGTTTAAATATGTTCTAAATGCATCACGAATTTGTGAAGGTGACTTTCGAGCACGAATATTTGTTTCGTCCATTGGAAATAAATTTTGGGTTGGTAATAGTGGAAGATTGTCATCCATGGCACCTTCATTAGGAGCAAGTATTTTAGATTCTCTTAAAATATTGTACAAAATACAGGCAGATGTAACTAGCTTATCGGTATTTTCGGGTGTAGTTGCAATGGGCTGGAAAAAAATTCTGAGATATGCACAGAGTATTCCAAAGGAGTTCTCAGTTGTTCGTCTTGCGCGAGATAGTCTATAGTTATATATGGCTTTAGAGTGATTAATTAATGATTGTCTTCTCGGGTATGGTTCCATCAAATTTTCATGTAGTGCAAAAGCTTCGTCTCCAAGAATGACGTACGGTAGGCTAATATCTGTACCTGGAAGTGTTTGCGTATGGGGTTATTGAAGTCATTATTCTGAATTTTCCTTCCAAATTGACTTTTCAAGAAAATTCCAGCATCCCCTTCTCTACCATAAGAACCGATATCTATCGCTATAAACTTGCAATCTGCAATTGCTAGGATAACAATGGAATAAAATTCTTTATAATTAAAAAAAGCAGATCCACTGTTTTTAGGTGATTTTATTGTTATGTGTTTGCCATCTATGGCACCCACGCAGTTCGGAAAGTTCCAAGACGACATAAAGGTAGTTGCATTTTTTTTAATTGATCCATTGTTGGAGACGGCATTACCACATTCAGTAGTCTCCTGACTATGCTGGCGGCCACCTGTTTGATCATAAAGCTTATCCATGAATGACATATTCTGAACTATAAAGCTAATGATCTGAAGGATTCCCCTGTTGCAAGATACCTAAAAAATAAAGCGAACTTAGTTTTGTACACTCGACTCTAATATAAGACAAAGCTTTGGCTTAAAAAGACTATGCACTTTTTTGTTTTATTGTACAAAACTCTGAAGTAAATGAACTTTATTTGTAGATACCGAGTGCAGTAAAAGGTGGGCTTATGTGCGGGACTACTACGTTAGACGAAAGGGAAAACCAGACACAGGTTTTCCCGGTAAAGCTGCAAAAAAAAGTGCTGAACTACTCTCATTCTTGGATAGCTACTGCTCCTTAAAGAGAAGGTGAAATCTAAAATTTCCATAAATTATTACTATTATATACATTGTTTTTTTTAATTCAGCACTATCACCAATATTGGGAGTTTGGAAGAAATTACCAACATTGCTGACCCAGACGATTTTTCACAAGAAGACCTAGAGAAGTCCACACAGGATGAAATTCTTGCTCTTCAAAGGGAGATACCTTCAAAGGAAGGTAACAATATTAAAGACAGGGGAAAGCATTGTGGAAGCTCCAAAATAGCAAAAAGGCAGAAAACTTCGTCAAATTCTGAGGAACGCTTGAAACTTCTTAAGACAATAGCTGACAAAGGCCAACAATCCGACACACAAGATGAGATCGATCTTTTCTTTGCTCCTATGGCGAAAAGTGTAAAAAAGTTACCTGAAAAGGAACGAATTTATCTAAAGTTACAAATAGGCACCATAGTTGGAAATGCCGAATTAAGATATTTTGAGCGGCAAAACTATACAGACCTTAGCCGACCAACCTCTGCTACATCTAATGAGAGGAGTAATTACTCTGACTATTATCTAAACGAAGGTTCTACAGCTTCATTTACTCCTTTAAATAACTTTTCTGACTCATTGGCGGTACCTTCACTTTCCCCAGATAACACAGGAAATTTTTTTATAACTAATATGTGAAAAATATATATAATTACCCCTTACCTCAGAAATAAACAAAGTTTTTGCTCAGGGGTTATTGGAGTCTTATTTCTGTTACATGGTTTTGAGGTAATATCTTCTTTAACGTGGTTTATTACGTAATCAAATAATATTGGTGTTAGGCGAAAATATTCCCTGAATTTTACATCATTGACTTGAAGATGGCGGCGTATTAAAACTTCATAAACGCCTTCGGTTCTTCGATTTTTATAAATTTCAGATTCTTCCGACCTTTTGGCACCTTCATCCGATGAAGACTCTTCGTCTTCCAAAAATATTAACATCGCGATATCAAAATCATTCATTTCAGGAGCGCGACTTTCCCCGACAAAAAATTATCACGAACTATTCTAACTTTACAACTATTGTCACCGCTATGTCGTCCGTCATATTCGTTGACGATAAAAATTATTACGGCCGCTCTAGTACGGCAACGCTTTCCTAGGAAACCGTAGCTTTATAGAAAAGAAGTACAGAACTTCTATAATTTCATTAATATTCTCGTCAGTATTATGACCAAATCGTGAAATTTGGAAATATTAAATATTTGAAACGTCAGAATCGAAATAAATAATCAAATTGTATCCATAGCAACGTGATAGACTGAAAACAGCCCATGGGATCTGTTTTCAGTATAATGTTGTTCTGATTAGTTGTGTTCAATCAAATGACTTCAAATTAACTGATTTCATTGGATTCTCACTAGAGCAAAACGTTTTCTGTGGAAACAAATGACAAGCATGACATGGCGGATGGTTTTCAGTTATGTGTTATATTTTATTTACAGGAAGCACATCTTTTGCAAGTAGTACTTGAATAAAAAGGTCTTCGTTTTCGTTAGTTCCTACTTAGCTACAGTTTCTATACTTAGTTATAATTCTTGTTATAATGGACGAACAACAATTGTTATCGGTAAGTACCTATTCAAAAATCATAACTATTAGAACTTAATACTCATTCAATACTTTAATCGGCTATTATACATTGAAATTCCAGGTGGCGGAATTGTACACTAACATTATATAATAGAGTTGACAAAATAAGGGTTTATTCAATTTTTAAAATATTTAAGTTAGTAAGTATATTTTAAAAACGTTTCACAATATTTCAAATACTAGATATGCATTATACCCTACAAAAATTTAATATTGCAATAGGGTAGATATTATTATAAATAATAAAACATGCTCATATGTTGGCAGATATTTGAATCTAGAAGGAATTATTTTCAATGTTCAAGATGTTTCAGAAGCTACTTACACAAATAAAATAAAAACAAATAGTTGGTAATTATGTAATGAAAGGGGAGTAACTATTTCAGATAGTCTGATATAAACATTGTATTAAACAGTACAAACAATATTGAATCAAGTATCTCTAGTTCTAGTTTTTGTAGTAGTAGCCATCAATATAGTTTTGCAGGTTTAGAAAATTTTAACATTATTACTAACAATTCTTGTGAACAATTAGAGACTGTTTAAGACTTTAAAAACAGATATTTCTGTTAAAAAGCTCATTTCCATTTGAAAATTCACTGAAAGCAATAAATAAGCTATAGTTGTCCCTTACAATGGTACCTATATTGATCTAGTTGAAGAATATGTAACTTATAATACTGAATGCTCCAGTCAAGAAACAGCATTCAATTATTTATTATTGTAGAAACACAGCTATTGGATACTCAATTGGATACAATTGAATATAAACTCATTTAACTTAATAATGTGTTCATATCTCTTCTTCATAAGTAGTTTTTTTGGTATACAGTGTATTAATAATGCTTAGTTTTCATTAAGTTACAATTCCACGATGTTGATATACAATTTGTTCCAGGATGACAATAAGAAGATGAGGATAGTATATTATTTTATACAGAAAAGAAGTATGAATTTTCATTGCACACCTGAATTTACCTGCCAAATGAAGTGAGGCATGTAATAGAAGGTAAATCATGAAAAGTCACTTCTCGAAATAAAATATATTATTATTCCATTGAAGAACCGCTGTATAATAATAGGTGCTGTTTGAATTAGTAGACTGTACACATTGACTAGAATTTGAACTTTTTATTTAGAGTTGATAACATTCGAAAATTGAGTACATCATTTTTCATTTACACCCGATGTCGAGATCGTTCTCTTGTCATAACGAACTCGAGTTAACACCTTTTTACAGGGTTGTCGCTTCTTACCTAAAATAATAGATTCAAGTACCTAATATTAAAATAATTTCAAACAACCCCGCATGTATCTTATGGAAAATGGGTCCCAGTCAATTGGCTGAAAATCAAGTTTGATGTAGTTTATGATAATCGATCAAAGGTCTCCATGTGCACAATTTGATCTAAAGTAATTGTTTTATTAGCTGCTGTTCAGAATACCTTAAAAATGTTTCACAGATAAGGGTTTTGAAGTGTACGTTATGGAATGGTTGAGGCACTCGAAACAGCCACTCTTGCGTGAGAAGTAACAGTCAGTAAACGATAAAATTTTCTTTAATCAGATTGTATTTCTGTTGATGTAACGTAATGTTTCATTAAATTTTTATGGTGTAAAATTTTTATTAGTTTTAATATAATTAAAAACCTATTCTAATAAATTTTCTGTAAACTAGCTGTAATGTATGTGTATCCGTTAAACTTTATTAATTCAGTTTCAAAGTATGTTACGTTATGGTAACTACAGATTAATATACCCTTTTTTATTTTTTGCTTTCACTGAATGCGTTCAATAGTTTCCACTTTCCAGACTTGTTATGTAATATGCTTTCACAATTTTATTTTTTTTAGGTTGGATTCCTGGATGAGATATTTTTTTTTCTAATTTTGTACTTTTTTTTTTTCAAATTTTCTGTACGGTTCATTAATAGTGAATAAACTTTTTAAATCCTTTATTGTTTATTTTGCTTTTTTATTTTAAATGTACAGGATGAACAACTAAGAACGACTGTAGGCCACATCTCAGAAAAGAATCATGGTACAACTTTCATAAAAATTACCTTTATGTAAGTGATCCTGAAAAATTGCTGGAAAATATATTGCAGTCTCTAAAATATCCGCTAGGGGTGGAATGAACACTCAAAAACATAATAGTCCAAAAAAACAAACTAGAGGTGTCCTAAAAATACAATCTTTGCAATCTTGATGAGATTATGAAAAAATTTAATTAAGGAGATTTTTTACCATTATTCTTCAAATAATGGGTGGGGAAGGTTCAAACTTATGAACAAATGTATAACCTTTTCGTTTTTTAACCGATATTAATGATTTTAGCTGCATTTAAAAGAGTTTTTCTGTTTAATAAGATTAATAACAAAATTAGATAATTTTGTGTCCACTCGGAAATTTCAAATCTAAATTGAAGCATTTTTTAAAATTTTATATCTGATATTGTAAATCTTATTTCTTGGAATAGATTCCTATTTTTAAACCCCTTTTCATCAGAATTACAAAAAATGTCTCATTACATTCGAAATTTCCGAGAAAAATGGGAAAATTGTCGACTTTTTCACATAGCGTTGAAAAAATTGTACAATTTTGTTATTTTTGTTAAGCATATCTTATTAAAGAGGAAAAATGACGCCAAAAACATAGATATCGATTAAAAAAAAGTGTTACGATATTTGTTTTTTGGGTTGTACCTTCCCCCATCCCTTACTTGAAGAATAAGGTCAAAAACTCCCTAACTACATTTTTTCATAATCTCAACAATGTATCAAAAATTGTATTTCTAGGATACATTTAGTATGTCTTTTTTGGAGATAATCACAGTATTATGTTTTTAAATGTTCATTCCAACCCATAGCAGATGTTTTAGGAACTCAAAAATATTTTCCAACGATTTTTTAGGGTCATTCTCCTGAACGTATTTTCTTAAAGTTGTACCATGACTATTTTTGTAAATATGGCCGACAGCCGGCGTTCTTAGTTGTTCACCCTGTATTTGCTGATTAGGCACAGAAACATCTATAGGATGTCATCTAAAATGTTTGAGGTATATTATTTAGAGGTTTATGTAATGTCCATACAACATCTACGAGAATACACTGTATTTTGTTTTTGAAATGTCGCATTTAGATCATTGATAAGATGTTATTTTTTAGACATTGCATTAACATCGACAAGATATTAAAAAGCATTTCAGAATGTAACAGAAATGTTGTTTTTAGTTCGTTATAAAGACTTCCTTCTGAGGAACTTCTAGTAACATCACAGTAATGTAAAAAGACAGCGTTTTTACATCGCTGAGAAGTTAAGCTGAAACATCACAAAAGTTAACAGCCACAAGCTGGGATGAGCGGTTGTATAGATGTGCATGTGATGAAAACAAGTGGAAAAAAGGAAGAACATTATCACAATGTGATGTTGAATTAACATAACTGTAATATTTATTTGCATAGTGGGATTGTAGTGGTTTTGGTAAGCGGAAAATCAATAGGGTTGATCTGTGAGACGCCCTGAACAATATCCAATCATGAAATCGGTGTCTTTTATGCACTCCGGGGGCTGTATCGTGAGTGCAAGACATGTTACAAAAAGTGGCCAACGACGACGACATAGGTACACACAATATTTTTTTTCCAAAAACCCGTTTTTCGTGTTTTTCTCGCCGAAAAACAAAAAAATAACTCAGGAAAACAAAATTCCAACTTTTTGGGGATAAATGCGCTGACCCTAGCACTGCGAATGATTACTGGAAACAAATAAAAACCTCAATAATAACTACAGCTCAAAAGAATTTATCAAAAAAACGTAAGGCTAAAAAGAAGTGGATGACACAGGATATTTTATACCTAATGGACATATGAAGACAACACAAAACTGAAATTAGAGAAAAGTATAATGAAATTCATAAGGAAATACGGAAAAAAATTAAAGCAGCAAAAGAATGATGGCTAAAGGAATCTTGTCTAGAAATTGAACTGGAATAACAGCATGATGGTTTCCACTTACACAAAAAACTAAAAGAATTAACGGGAGCACATAAAACTCACAAGGCAAGTATCATCCGAGACTAGTGGAAGAATATCAAGTGAGGTAGAGGAGCGCTGTACCGAATGGGAAAATTATATAAAAGAGTTATTCAAAGACGACCAAAGAGAATACCAACAAACAACATCAAACAGGGACAAAGGCCCACCGATCCTAGTTTCCAAAGTACAAAAAGCAATAGATCAAGCAAAGCGAAGAAAGACCCCTGCACAGGACGAAGTACCTGCAGAACTGCCAAAATTATTAGACAACGAGAGCGTTGGGATCATCGCGTCCTTATTTAACAAGATATATAGCACTGGTGAAATACCAGACGACTGGTTAGAATCCTTATTTGTTACTATCCCGAAAAAGAGTAACCGAAAAGAATATTTTTGAAAATATTGCAGCATCGTATATATCGACTTTGTGAGGACAGAATCAGAGATGAGCAGTTTGGTTTTCGAGGTGGTATGGGTACCCGTGAGGCGTTGTTCTGTATGCGAACACTTTTGCAAAAGAGTGTTGAATTTCATAAAAACATTTACGTATGTTTCATCGATTTCGAGAAAGCCTTTGACAACGTTACGCATACACCACTGTTTCAATGCTTAGATCGAATTGGTCTTGACTCATATGATGTAAGACTGCTCAAAAACCTTTACTATAACCAGACTGCTAGAGTACAAGTGGAACAAGAGGTTTCAGAAAAAGTTCCTATTAAACGTGGCGTTAGGCAGGGATGTAGCATGTCACCAATGCTTTTTAATGTCTACTCGGAAGCCGTCTTTGAAGAAGCGCTTAAGTATCGTCATGAAGGTGTTGAAATTGGTCATTAACAACATTAGGTACGCTGATGATACTGCTATAATGGCAGAAAGCCTCGAAGACCTCCAAACACTACTAAATGCAGTAAACAATGCATGCAAGGAAAATGATTTTTTAAGTGTCAACACAAAGAAAACTGAGTGGATGGTTGTCGGTAAAATTAATATCGAGTATCCACAATTAAAATTAGGTCATAAAATTCTGGACAAAGTACAACACTTTAGGTATTTCGGTAGCTGGATGGACTATAGAGTTGAAAGCGATGAAGAAATCTCAACCAGAATAGAACTGGCACGTAAAAGTTTCACTAGTCAGCTTTCTGTATTATGTAATTGATGTCTTTCGATGAACATCCGTCTAAGAGTATTAAAGTGCTACGTTTGGTCTGTTTTCCTTTATGGATGTGAAATCTGGACACTGAAAGTCAAGCACCTAAATAAATTGTAAGCGTTTGAGTTATGGTGCTATCGCCGTATGGTAAAAATTCCGTGGACAGCACACCTAACTAATGAACATGTGTTAGAATCCCTACATAAAGAGCGAGAATTGACAAACACCATCAAAATAAGAAAAGTCGAATACTTTGGACATATAATGAGGGGGCGTAAATATCAAATGTTCTGATTAATTATCCAGGGTAAAATAGAAGGAAAACGATGGATTGGCAGAAAACAGCTTTCTTGGCTTCGTAATATTAGACATTGGACAGGTCGAACAGTCGAAAAATTGTTTCATGTAGCTACCGATCAAGAAGCTTTCCAACAAATTGTCAACTCGATGATAACCAACGCCTGAACGCTTGATGATAGCCAACGTTTGATAACAAGCATGGCACACAAAGAAGAAGAAGAAGCTAGTTGATAAGTGAGGGTTCTGTGTTTTATTTAATCTAAAACCATATTTTCTAAAAAATGATCATTGTCAATGCGCTAAAATGTGTAGAAGTGGAAATGATTCGGGATATCTTTTACAATTGCTACATTCTGGAGAAAAGGGACCCTACATTAAATTGTAAGTTTAATAACATCAAATCATGAAGATACTAAAATTAATTGCAAGGAATTTCTGCCAGTTTACTTCTAGCACGATTTTTTAAGTATTACTTTTAATAGTGTTAAGAGAAAAATAGCTTGATATTAAAGTATACCTATTCCTTTTTTTCAAGGTAATCTTCACAAACTGCGCATTGCTTTACCTGAGTTTACTATAAGTAGAACTTCTTTCTTCTTTGTGGCGGCTGCTGAAATGTATAAGTTTTAGGTGAGTAGGGAGTTTTTATCAGTTATTGAAGATGCAAGTGTTACTAGAATGGGGAAAAATGTTGATCGAGTGGAACACGTTCATGATCAGAAGAAAGATTAAGATAAAAATCCAATAAATATTGAAAAATTAAAAATATCAATTTGTAACATGCACAAGTATTTAATTAAAAATAATGCCTTTATTGTAGATGGCATCGCACACAAGAAAACAGAAAGGTGATTATGGAATCACATGATATTCATCTTAAAAGAATTAATTTCTTAGAAAATATTATTAAATACAGAGCTGAAGGCAGGAATATTGTGTATACTGATAGAACATACAACCGCAGCTCGCACATGCGATTCAAGATAGGGTAGGATGTTTCAGGAATATGTTTAAAATTAGTCAGGAAGAAATTTTCTAAAGTAGATCTTCAAGAATGGTGTTCTATTGGCGAACCTGTGAAGAAATGCGAATCTGAATGGATTAAAGAAAAATACATTTTTGATAATGCTGTAGTTTAACGTTAATACAGGATCGTCTGACAAATCTACTAGTGTTATCGAATGTCTTAGTGGCTCTGAAAGCCATTAGTAACACAGATTTACAAGAAGATAATAATTCTTATGAGGTTACTATCAATCAATATATTTTATATTTTAGGAATATGGAAGAGTTTACATCTTGAAGAGGATTATAAAACAGAAATTGATTATTGTTGTAGGGATAGAAAAAAACTTGCAAGTGGAACAGAATCTATTTTATATGTGTGTAATAGGACCGTTTCAAATTGTACATCCCTTTTATTATAATTGTTTAGTTTTTATGAATGTATAATTTTACGATTTTTTTCTTCGTATAAGAAACGCAGTATAGAGATCTCAGGAAGCATCCATATTCGTGGAATATGTCCATCAAGAATTAAACTTCACATTGAAAGTGATGGTATCTATTTATCAGATAACTATAATTTGAATATTATATTTTAATTCACTTGTTATTATGATTTAAAGAACAAGGTATGTTGAAAAAATCCCCCTTAGTTAAGGGACAGTACTAGGAACCACAGCGTGGAGGAGGGAGCCTGCGCTCCGGGGCGCGGGGGGGCGACTGGATACCCTGTCCGGAGCGTCCTCGGCGCGCCGGAGTGGACGCTCTATCTGTGGAAACCTGCCTAGTACATACCGCGTTTCACAGAACGCGGGGGCTTGCCTTAAACAGCCGGCCAAGTAGAAGAGAACTACAATAAAAATCTCCCCAAGTTCAAGGTGGAACAGCATAAGCTGATGACTGCATGGCTAGTGGGTAGACTAGCTGCTATTATGCGAACTCCGGGGCAACTGGCGCCCCCCGGTTTCAATGGCCTTCCTGCGGCATGCGGGGCTCTGCCGTAGGTGACTGTTCTTTCCCTAGCTTTTCGTGGGACCATTTATGGAAAACGTAGGAAAAAATCAGGGTGAGGAAAACTCCCCAAAAAACACAGAGGACGAAATCCTCATGGAAACAGGCAGCATCACACAGGACGCCGAATGTACTGACACTGAAGCTGACCTGCTCAAATCTGGCAGCGACGAGGATACCGATAAGTCCTCTAAAACCCTCTTGAAAGGGAAGGACAGAATCAGGCTCAGCGGAGCTGCCAGAAAGAGGTTTAAATACCTCGTCAAACAAGGCCTCCCAATAGAAGAGGCCAGATTGAAATCGGTTGAACCTATGAAGAAGCCTACCTCTGACAAAGGACTGAAAAGAGTCCGGTCAGAAGAAAAGACTCCCGACGGTCAACTGAAGAAAAGACAGAAGGCGACAGATAGAGGCAGCAGTGCCTCAGTGCCCACCAAACCAACCTTCAGTCAAGCTACCGGAGGCGTGAAAGTGGGCATTCTGCCAGCTAACTATCCAGAGGTTCTCCTGACAACGGAACAAATAGAAGCCGTAAAGGAAGCCATACTGGACAAAATCATTGAGCTGGGGAAGAAGGCTACCACAAAGCCTTTCTTCCACAGCTCACATGATAGACCTGGATGGCTAGCCCTGATGTGCGCCGATAACGCCACCGTGCAGTGGTTGAAAGGTGCCATCGTGGACATAAAACCCTGGGAGGGTGCGCGGCTGGAGGTTGTTGAGGAGGCAGCGATGCCTCACAGCGAGATTCTGGTTGCGTACTTGCCAGGCAGCCAGGGATACTCCACGGAAAAAATCCTTGGATTAATAGAGGCCCAAAATGACCTCAACGCAACGAACTGGAGGGTACTTAGGAGAACATCCGAAGGCCCTCTGGAACTTCTTACTGTCTCAGTGGACCTTCAGTCGGCCGAGAGATTAAGGAAAACAGGGATGGTGATCAACTATAAGTTTGGTCACACAACCCTCAGGGCAAGAGGTGGCAAACACAAATCGGCCACACTTGATCCCTCAGAACCTGGTACCTCGGGCACCACACAGAGTGCAGATAACAACAAGAAGCAGACCGAACAGGCTGCCAAAAATGTTGAAAAATCTGCAAGTAAAGGGCAGAAACTAACCAAAGGCAAAAAGGTGCCTCGGACCAAGGACAGCCCTCATACCGGCGGAGCTAGGAAAGAGGGGAAACCAAAAGCCCCTCCTAAGCCCCCGAAGAAATGAGCCAAAAGCTCAATTGCATTCAAATAAACCTCCAACATTCAAAAGCAGCCACGAGTGTGCTTAGAAGGAGGTTTATTGAAGGCAATTTACATATAGGGATGCTCCAAGAGCCCTGGATAAACGGAGGACGAATACAAGGACTCAACATTAAATCGTGTAAGTTACTTTATTGCACTTCTCACGAAAAACCACGAGCAGCCATATTGCTCGCACCCAATATAAAATTTTTACCTGTTCCAGAGTTCATCACTGGAGTTTTGGCAACCGCCATCGTGGAAGTGCCAACTGAAGCAGGCAAGAGGCAGATGGTCATTGCCTCAGCCTACTTCCCAGGGGACTCGACAACACACCCTCCACCAGAAGAAGTCCAAAGCCTCATCAGATGGTGCAAAAAAGGGAACAGGCACTTCATTCTGTGCTGCGATGCGAACGCCCACCACCTAACATGGGGAAGCACGGACACTAACGCACGAGGTGAGTACCTTTTAGAATATTTGGCGGCAACTAACATCGACATTATCAATAGAGGTAATAAACCCACCTTTATAAATGCGATCAGAAAAGAGGTACTTGATCTTACCCTTGCTGATTCATTTATAACAAATTACATTAACAACTGGCATGTCTCTGACGACTCTTCAATGTCGGACCATCAGCACATTAGGTTCGACCTGGAGACGTCGGAGACACGCTTCGAGGGATATAGGGTGCCAAAGTTGACTAACTGGGATGCTTACAAAGAGCATCTTGGAGGGGAAACGGAGGACTTCCAAACATCCATTGAATCAATAGAGGAACTTGATGCAGCCTCGACACAACTTCAAAATGCTATAACAAAAGCATATGAATTCAGCTGTCCCGAAAAACAAAAGGCAACCACTCGGGACGTGCCTTGGTGGAATAAGGAACTAGCAAAATTACGGGTGAAAGTCAGAAGACTTTTCAATAGAGCTAAGAGTCTGGGACACTGGGAAGACTACAAAACAGCTCTTTCTGAGTACAACAAAGAACTCAGAAAATCGAAAAGAAGAACATGGAGACAGTTGTGCGAGGGGATCACTGAATTGGCCCCAGCACAGCGTCTCCAGAAAGTTCTCTCAAAAGAACATTCCAACGGTATCGGTCTGATCAAAAAGCCGAACGGAGGATACACTGATAACCCTAAGGAGAGTCTAAGTGTTCTCTTGCAGACGCACTTTCCTGGTTCTGAAGCGGTTGTGGAAAATGAACAGCAAAGTGCTCACCTGGAAGGGGTCGTTCGCAACCCCAATAGAGCCAGCAAAAGCCTAGCTGGGAAAATTTTCACAACCCAAAGAATCAAATGGGCTATCAAAAGTTTCAAACCATTTAAGTCGCCAGGAAAGGACGGGATATTCCCCGCCTTACTGCAACATGGCCTTGAATTAATAGAACCCTTCCTGAAAACGCTATTCAAAGCCAGCTTTATCTTCGGCTACATACCGAAGACCTGGAGAGAGGCTGTAGTGGCGTTCATACCTAAGACTGGAAGACGCCCAATGGACGAACCAAAGTCTTATCGCCCCATTAGCCTCACCTCTTTTCTCCTGAAAGCAATGGAGAAAATAATAGACTGTTATGTCAGAAGCGAACTCCTCGAGTTAAGACCGCTTCACAAGAAACAGTTTGCTTATCAAGCAGGAAAATCCACGATTAATGCTCTACAATGCCTAATTGAAAGCATTGAAAAGACATATGTGGCAAAAGAAATGGCTCTTTGTGCCTTCATTGACATAGAGGGTGCTTTCGACAACACCTCACATGCCTCCATAACCAGATCATTAGAGGAAAGGAATATCAACGCCTCACTGATCAGATGGACACAATCAATGCTAAAAAACAGAATCATTGTGGCGACCCTTGGGGGAGAGACAGTCAAGATGACAGCAGAAAAAGGTTGCCCCCAAGGGGGAGTTTTATCGCCTTTGCTGTGGTCACTGGTTGTCGACGACCTGTTAGTAAAGCTACACGAATCTGGTTTCACGACTCAAGGTTATGCCGATGACCTAGTCGTCACCATTAGGGGCAAACATGACGGAGTAATCTCCGACCGCATGCAATTAGCCCTAAACATAATCAGAAGCTGGTGCGCAAAGGAAGGACTCAACGTCAATCCTAGCAAAACAGTGCTGGTTCCATTCACCAAGAGGCGAAAGTACGAACTTAAAGCCCCAACTCTGAATGGAACCCATCTAACATTTTCCAAAGAGGTGAAATATTTGGGAGTTATAATAGACCATAAACTGACTTGGAACAGCCAAATCAACCACATTCTTTCCAGAGCTACAGCGGCAAGTTGGACATGCCGCAGAGTCTTTGGTAAGACATGGGGTCTGAAACCAAAAATGATTTATTGGTCATACCAAACGATCATCAAACCCATGGTCACCTACGCCTCACTAGTGTGGTGGCCAAAAACTTAACAAATTTCGGCACAAGTCAAGCTGCAGAAAGTGCAGCGGCTAGCCTGTCTGGGAATAACAGGGGCAATATTTACGTGCCCTACTGCAGCTCTAGAGGTAATGTTGAACCTTCCGCCATTGCACCTATGTGTAAAGAAAGAAGCAGCAAACAGTGCCTTCAGACTGAGCCAGACAAAAAGCCTAAAAGCAGGAAATCTGATCGGACACTTAAAGATTTTGGAACATATTTCCCTAGAAGCCATGTCTAAACCGACAGATTTCATGCCAGTTAGGTACGACTTCGAAATGCAGTTTGAAGTGGTCATAAACAGCCACCAAACTTGCACAGAGAACGGACCTCAACTGGGAAGGGATGCATCAGTGTGGTACACAGATGGATCTAAGATGGACGAAAGGGTTGGAGTGGGCGTTACAGGACCGAATTTCAGGCTCTCAAAACCCCTTGGTAACACCCCAACCATCTTCCAAGCAGAAGTACATGCTATAGAACTATGTGCCCAGGAATGCCTTGAAAGAGGCACTCGAAGGGAAAAAATCTATATACTGTCAGATAGCCAAGCAGCGCTAAAAGCTCTGAGGTCATACACCTATGAGTCTAAGCTAACTTGGGACTGTAAACAATCCCTGAGACAACTGGCAGCAAACAATCAGGTCACCCTGATGTGGGTGCCAGGTCACAGAGGAATTGAAGGCAACGAAGAAGCAGATTGCCTTGCCAAAGAAGGGGCAAATACACAATTTCCCGGCCCAGAACCCTTCTGTGGACTCTCCAAAGCCCACTTAAAAGAGGAGTTCCGACGCTGGGAAACCGATGAAATGAAATCTCACTGGAATTAAGTGCCAGGACAAAGACAAGCGAAAAGACTAGTGTGCCTATCGCCTAAGAAAGCTAAACAGCTTCTCGAGTTGGACAAGAAAGACTTGAAGATGGTAACGGGACTCCTCACTGGACACTGCCCTCTGGGGTATCACCTCAAAAAGATGGGCAAATCAGAGAGTGACAGTTGCCGCTACTGCGAGAACTTCGCGGAAACTGCAGAACATTTGCTTTGCGAATGCCCAGCGCTTTTCTGCAAGAGGCTTAAGTTCCTGGAAGGGGCCTTTTTAACGCCCTCCGACATCAGGAACTTAGCTCCCAGGAAACTGATAAACTTCACAAGAAGTCTCGGAATCCCGGGCCTCGAATAGATCAAGGGTCACGCACAAAAGAACTTATAGGTCGAAGTGCTTGTGAGGCTGTACAGCCTGTACGAGCCCCCTACAATCTACAAATCTACAATGATTTAAAGGAAATATAGTGGTACAAATCAAGGAAACACATGTGGGACACAGATATGAAATACATGCCAAAATATTGAAGGAAGAACTCAAAATAGTAAATTAGTAGTAGTAAATTAACAGCAAGTAATACAACAGACAGGATATTGCAGAAGAGCGAGTTTGTTTCAGATACTGCCAGCACTACATTGGGAGATGATTTTTATATAGCTGAGACATCTATAACTTAATTGAATTATCAAAAAGGAGTAACCCATTTTATTGAATAAAGGTCCAGCGCACAAGGTTCACTTAGAAAAAATAAGAAAGGCAATTGTAATGTCATCAATATTTTTTTAAGTACTTCAATTCAATAGGATTCTATTTAAAAAATTATTGATTTCATCAACAATTTAAACTACGAACCACTGGAAAAAATCAATAAGGCTTTTGAAAAAACTAAAATATATGTTATGAAAATTCCAGAAAAAGAGGAAGTTTGTAAAATAATGAAAACGGAGAAACAGGCATACTATCCTAATGAAAAATAGAATATCTTCTTGGTTTCTTCAAGACCAACGGTTACAGCTGAAACCTTCTTGAATCCTACTGACTGCGCCAATTTTATCTTTCCGGCCTGGAAAGAGGTTATTTAAAACCGTATTTACCACTTTTATAGTTACTTCAATGAAATATTACAATAATACTGGATACAAATATATAATAGATACAATAACATAAATGTGAATCGTTTGATGTCGCAAATAGAAGTGACTGTCTCTGTCTTCTTGCTTCTTTATATATGAAATTAGGTCATTATCTCTAATGTAAACTTTTTATTTGATAAAGGTTTAATGTTCACATAATTTCTCATTACTTGAGCTCAGAAAATATAGGGTCTCTTGAAGAAATTCGCGTCAAGCTACTCTCTACAATAGCCCTAGTTCATTCTGAAATAAGCCTAAAAAACACAACAGATGCGATTAACATAAACGGGGGAGAAAAAGATGGGACTATCAAACGCAGATATAAAGGAAATGTTGAAACGATGAATACATAATTCGGTAGTCCTCACCATCCCAGCATCTGAGCATTGTACATGGCACCTGCTTCGAACCTAAGGAAAAAAAATAACTGGTTTTAGTTTAAAATATTTCCGCACTTATACACTCTGAAACTATAATCTGCCTAGAAAGTATCCGGAAAATAGAAAGCAAAATTATAATTTTTGGTATGTATTTTGTTTGTAAGTTTGTAAAATAATGAAAACGGAGAAACAGGCATACTATCCTAATGAAAAATAGAAAATCTATTTAAATCTTTGTGTGGGGGTATTTTGTTTATAATTGAAATTTTTGTTTGCTTCATGTTAAATTGGAATTTTTCTATGTCTATTTCTCATAAATTAAAATAAACAATTTTATAACTCCCTATTTTGTTTTTTTTTCACCTTTTTTTATACCTAAATGATGTACCTGCAACTTGAAGTAAGTTTGTAAATCACTTTGTTTTTAATTTAAATACTACACTTCATTAAATTTTTGGTAGTATTTGTGTGTTGATTTTCCCTAACCATAACCTATAAGTATTATTTAGTGATAAAATTCTAAATACACCAGCAACCTTCAAACGAACTGTCCACAAATCACCTACTCTATAGATAGTTCACGACAATGATTAATTGAAATGACAAAAACTAGCGCCACCTATGGAACTGAAACACAATTAAGTATGGGTAAATTGTTCCTTAAGCCGCTACTAGGGAAAGAAGAATGGGCGCTAAATTTAAATTGCGATTATCTATTATTGTTGGTTTGAAGGTCCTTGTTTATTAGGTTTTACTAAAAAGTGTACTATATTATGCACACTCAATTGTTTGCCAATCATTAACGTCGCTAATATCTTGTAAATTCTAATATAATTGGCAAACAATTTATCATTGTAGATAAATATATTAGACTTTTTAAAAAAACAAGTCATTTACTGAGCAATATTTAAAGAAATTAACAGTTTTTTGGCAATTGACTGTTTACAGAAGGACCAAAATAAGAAACATATGTTATTAAAACATTTATTGAAAAAAGTATATTCACAAAATAGGGACAATGTACAAAGTACATGTAGATACAACAAAATATTTTCAACAGTAGAATGATGAAAGTTTAGCTACTATTGTTACTGGCACAAGCTACAATTGCATTAAAATAAATCAGAGACATATCTTGAAACAAGAATATTGTAAACTGTAGACATAAAACATAAAATAAATTTATGATTGTGTACGCATGTTACAAAGTTTATAATATAAACTTACTGCTTTTTGTTTTAATTATATAATAGAAATACATACCACTGCAAGGCAATAACAAAGGCTCAGGAGTGTGTGTATTTTCAAGTGACATAACTGCAGCTTAAAAAAAATAATTTACCAGTGATATAATGTAGGTCTGAAGTTTTTTCAAGAAATCACATGTTTATTAATATTTGTTCACTACATTTTTCTCTTACCAGGTAAAAATAAGAATGGACTAGCAGTTGAATACAATCTATTAGATCAAGCTGTAGTGTACTTCACTTCAAAATGTTTATGGCATATTCTCTTTGCTTGATATACATCTAACGGCTCCATTGTCTTCAATTCATCACATTTTATTGTATTGCCTTGAATTTTTGGGAGTCTTTATTTGGATTTGGAAATATATGTCTAATATTTAGATGTTGGTGTGCAATTAGGCATTTCATATAACGTGGCATCATAAAACCTGACACACACTATTATTTAAAAATTGAAATTTATCACTCAAACTGACTTTATATCATTTGAAAACGAAAACTGATAAAATATAAAAAATAAAACTATATAGCGTTATAACACAGTTCTTCTTCTTCTTTTTTGAGATCTTGGGCTCAATTCTTCCGAACTATTTACCCAGATGAAATTTCCTACCTAGATAATTATAATCACTGAAAGAAGTTGCACTCACGTGCGTCTGACCATAGTCATCACTCCTTCCTGTCTGAAAGTTAAAGGTTTACGTAGATTTCCAATTCACATTGAATTTTAGTTCATGCGAAAATCTAAATTCACAAAAGTTTACAAAGCCATTTACAATTTACAGTTAATGTCCCTCAGAAACTTACAAACTAACAAAACTACACAATCAGCAGTCTCTCTCAATATACAATTTAGATTAAGCACCATAGCAAGCGGGTTAAAGCATTTAATTATGTCTATATAAAATTTGTCCCTTACACCTTTGTTAATTGCACAATCAAAAAAAATGTGATTAAGATTAGCTACTGCTTCACAATCGCACAACCAGTCCCATTCTGTTTAGGTGATCTTTGGAATAACAGTGCCCAATTCTCTATCTTGAATAAGTGGATAATTTAGATTTGTTCAATTGGCTTTCACTGAACCATGGCTTTTTAGGGAAGTGATAACACAGTTATAAACACAAATCACCTGGATTTGTAGTTATAAATCAAAATTATTGAGATTTGGCAGCGGTGAGTGGATAAAACAGGAAATTTTACAATACTACTAAAATTCAATGGTGCTTCCATCTGCTTGTCTGAAACACGTACTAATAAAATAGCTTGACCTTGACCATCTGCGTGAAACATCTATAGAGTAGGTGATTTGTGGAACTGTCATATTATGATAAATACATTTTTATTTATATATTATATCGGATCTTAGAGTTACTAATAATAGTCAAGTGTATTTCTTTTCACATATACAAAAATCAGTTAAGATTGCCACTCGTATAATGGTTTAGTTTTTAGACAAACCAATCATTTTTCAAATATTGACACTAAAAATGTTGTTTAATACTTTATTGAGACCTAAACTTGAGTTTGGATCTATTATCTGGGGAGATAAACCTCAAATGTAATTAGAAAATTTCGAGAAAGTGTAGAATAAATACTTACGTCTCTTGAATAATAAAAAATATAGTCGCTGGCCAGATTATAGAACAATTAGGTCAACTAGATTCCGGGCAGAAATTGAAGTTATCTCTACTACTAGTCGACGTAAATTGAATATAATGATTTCTTTGTATAAAATATTATATCGATATATAGTAATTTACTGTACTTTATTCCTTTCAAAGTCACCTAAAGGTTAACTCGATCCCCTTTATTGTTTGGGAGAGTAGGAAAATTAGTTTGTTCTTCTCTTGAGCCCAATTTTCAAACAAAATTAAAATTAACATAAAATTCCGAGGGTCGCGAAGTGCACCGGAACCCATCTAATTTTTGTCTTAGGTCAAGCTGGTCTGTTTTTAAATCTTTCTCTGTCGTTTTTAAATCTTTCTCTACTGTTTTTAAATCTTTTTCTACTATTGCCAAATCTTCCTTAACTGTTTTTATGTCTGTTTTAGGTCATCTTTCATTGTATCTATTTTGTTATCTAAGGCCGCTATTTTACTTTTAAAGGTAGAACAAAAATCGGACAGTACCTCTAATATTTGCTTCATTTCCTCCTTCTCCACGTTCCTCATGTGCTCCTCTTCTTCATTTTCTTGTTTTCTACGATTTTCCTCTTCCTCTTTTTCTTGCTCACTTTTCCGTTCCCCCTCCTCTTTTTCTTGCTTACTTTTCCGTTCCTCTTCCTCCTTTCCTTTTTTTCTTCCCTGTTTTATTTCTTGCTCCATCATCTGAAGAAACCAAGCTGGTGCCCAACTATTAGCTTCCATATCGGTGTCGTAATTTGTACTTCTAGTATTGACCATAAATTACTTTTACCGCTTGTACCACTGTTATAACTTTCACAACTTTATTCAACACTTGTCAAAAATACAATACTACTTTTTAACAATTCAATTTATTAACACATCAAACTATTGACTGACTGACTGCCACAACTGATCTCTATTTATATATAGAAAGAACTTTCCAGAAAGGACTAGAATATTCTATAACATACTAGTACGTCAATATGGAACACAGTAGAAAAATCTTGAAAGTTTTAGACTTTGACTTTGACAGCTGACTATGACTACTCCGCCTATTCAGCTCTCTTCTCATTTTCAGTCCAAGCTGTCATTCTGACATTCATAGAACACGTGAAATAAATCACCGGAGGTGAAAAGTCTATTTTTAAAAATATTTATTTATTACTTTTACACTTAGAATATTACCGAGAATAATTGTTACGTCTAATTTACTTAAAAGTTAACTGACTGCTGTCTGAATGAATTTAGAAAATAAAGTAAACTAAAACTGATCAGCAAAATTATACAGTGTGTCAGTATCTTCATATCATCTTCTATACAAGGGGTGACATAATTCGTGTAACACTATTTATGAATATATTACGAAATTTGGTGTATGAAGGAACTGTTCTGGAAATTAGTTGTCTTCGCCTTGTTTTTAATTCTCTACATTAATCAATATATTCCTCTCAAATTTATCAATGACCATACTGCAGAATGTTAGGATACAATTTATGTACTATCAATTCTTATTCCATGTAATAAAAAAACCTATTTGGAATAAATTATTAATATTCTAATTTTGTGTTAATCTACAAAATGTGAAATCGTTACACTACTTATTTTCAATTTTACAATATGGCGGTGGTTTTGACAACCAGTTGGCTGATACATCTGCTACTTTAAGTGGCTTCAACTTTCGTGAATTATACTGTACCTGCAAATGGTGAAAATTGGTAAAAAATAGCGAGTAAGGTTCTGAATTGCATGACGGCGTCTATTTTGGATAACTGTAAGTTATTGGAATTTTTTGACAATTGAGTCGCTCAGAAGCAGAGTGGCCCAACTGAAAATTTTGCGTTTTTGAGTTAGATCCAACAATCAATAGCATTCGTCTATATTTTATTGCCATAGTGGCCCAAACAACTTTCCTCTATTACCAACTAGATGGCGCAGCATAATCACTTGGGCCGCATCGGGATTTTAATACTTTTTTATACGGAATTGTGGCGTAAGTGACAGTTGGGACAGTCTGATGTTTCAGATTTTGTAATGTGTCGTTGAGGGTTGACTTCATTTATAAAGTATATTATCAGCTGTTATCTTATTGGGGTTTGTGCAGATTTCTGTGACGGTAAGTAGCTACTTATATTTTATATAAAGAATGATTTACATTACTTAATTAGTGGTGTAAACTGAAAATATTCATTTTAAAGATAATAACCTAAAATTTATTTGGTGGAAAATTTGTTTCATATCTTGAAGAATAGTGATTTAGATATAATATTTAATCAAAATTCTTTGTTTCCAGTTTGAAATGTAATTTTCTGATACATTCAGTATTCGTGAACTAAGTGAATTTGAGACTCGTTCTGAATCTGACTTCAATCCACCATCAGATGCTGAGTCTCAGCAAAGTTTGGAAGAAAATGAAGAACACACATCAAGTAAGGGTAAAAAGCGAACACAGATTAAGCAGGGTTGGGCGAGGCATAAATCTGAGATTGGACAGAATTAGGGATAATCTTATCATAACTCTCGTGGTAAGCTTGTTCCTGAAAAGACATTTTTTATGATATTTGTAGTTGTCGTCGGAAGTGCCATTCGCTGTTAAGTATTGGAGAGAGAAGAAATATCTTTCAAATCTTTTACAACTTATTCAATTTTAATTTATAAACTGCTTACATAAATGCGCAAGTAAGTACTGTTAATAAAGGACGAGTTACATCAGCTAGGGCTCCTAATAAACGTCAAAAGACAAGAATCTATACATTACCAAATAAATCAGGTGAAATGGTAACCGTTTGCAAATAATTTTTCAAGAACTGTTCGAGACTTTCGGATGGAAGACTTACTAGAGCTTTAATAAATAAGACAATGGGTGGCAAACTCACCACTCCGCCGCTAGATAAGAGAGGAAAACACCCTCCTAAGAATAAGGAAGAGAATATTTAAAGCGTAAAAAAATTATAAATAGGTTTGTCAAATACACATTCCACTATAACCGCCAGAAAAATCCCAATCGAGAGTATCTCACACTCGATTTAAATGTTACTAAGCCATTTGAATTGTTTGTACAAAGAGAGGAGCCACAAGTAAAGGTATCCAAATTTGTTTTTCAAAAATATTTAATGAAGATTTTAATCTTCATGTTCGGTACCCTGTGACCGGTACATGCAAAAGATGTGATTCCTATAACATGACAATAAAGAACTCTAATGGTGTGCAAAAAAGTACTGCGAAAAAAGAAAAATAGTTACACTTACGGATGGCAGAGGTAGCTCGAAATGGCTTGAGGGAATATCCAACTAAAGATAAAGACCCCACAACGACCATTGCTTTTGAGTTGATGAAGACCGTAGCAACTCCCAGTATTTCTACGGGAGTGGCATAGTATAAGCACAGATCAAGTACACATCTACGTATGGCCTCACGGGGTCCCCAAGAAATTGGCTCTTGCATTATACACTATGTAAGAACCTATGTAAAAACACCAATTTTGATCTTCTACAGCGACCAATGCGGGGGTCAAAGAGGCAATATAAAATTCGCATCTATTTGTACATACATGACGGTCTCCAATGATTTTACTCCCACAGTCATACACCACAAGTTTCTTGTTTCCGGTTATTCGTACTTGCCGTGCGACAGAGATTTTAGGATGATCGAAAAATAATAACGATTCTATCATCATATTTTTTTACCAGATGACTGGGTAATAGTTCTTTCCAACGCCAAGAATACTAACAAATTTCGGGTGGTAAAAGTGAAATCTGAACACTTTGAAAGCACCACTAGGCAAGATGCGCTAGTCACTAACAGAAAAAAGGGGAACAAGACATAAAAGTAGGATGGCTGAAAATACAATGGCCTGTGAAAATATTAAAATATAAAGTTCGTCAAAGTGTTTTTCCGTATATTCCGCCAGTATGTCACGATTTCTACACCAGTTTAAGGACAAACGAACAAGCAGAAGATGATGACATCGAACCAGAAACGGATGAATAGGGGACTGTCAATGTTTTTTTGTTAGAATTTCGTATTTGACAAAGTAGCCCAACTGACTTTTTTTCTATAAATGAAATTTTGGCTTTCTCTATTATCATTGTACTTATATATATATAAATATTGTATACGTTTCTATCCAAATGTTCACTTATGAATAAATGAAATTGGATCTTTGATGGTGCAAATAAGCCAAGTTGGCAGTTTGGTATAGTGCATCCGGCTCAAACGGCATGAAACAGGTGAACGCTTTCCTATTTTTATGTCATTAGGATGTAACCTCAAATTTAGACTATAAACATTCAAAATTAAAATAAAAGACTTATAAATAAGTCTTCAATATCAAGTGTTTTACATTTCAATCTTTCAAATACATTGAATGTTTAATAAAATAAATGGTTTTAAGAATTAAAACTAACTTTTCCTCATCTGTGAGATGCACTGATTAATATTCTATCATAAAATTGTCACTTGTATACACTTCGGGGGATGTATCGTGTTAACAAACCGAAATTTCTCCAAAAGTATCCGAAATTGCAGTATATCTGGATTTATAGGACCCGCTGTATTCGCGATAATCAGCTGAAAATCAATAGGGTACATCTGTGAGACACGTTGAAAAATATCCAATTATAAAATGGGCCACTTGTATACACTCCGTAGGCTGTATCGTACTGTTACGAAACAGCACACTGGTATAGTCCCTAAATCCGACTCTGTCTAAGCCAGGTATGAAAGTTAAAACTATGGCGGACGCGCAGGGATTCTTAGAATTGTTTACGATTGTGACTGTCTTATCTAGACATTGTTTTTGTGACCAGTCTTATCTAGAAAATGCCAGAAAACCAATTGTTTTTGAGTAAGCCGCAATCTAGAATTATCTAGTGAAAAAGGCACTAATATATAAGGGACCGACCAGAAAGAGTTTGTTCAGTTGATAAAGTGATCTCGTGAAATAAGCAAGAATACACCGAAATAGTAAACAGTAAATACGTGAGTTAATTGTTTATATAAATTAGTTTAAGTGAATATACTGTGTATATAATTAGTGAGTAGTGTAGTGAATAAATAAATTAGGTAAGTGAACCTACTGTGTGTTTAGAGTTCATGCCACCCGTTTACTGTTTAGATAAATTAGAAAAACATTACAGTGCTAAACCCGAAATTACTTCAAAAAGGACAAAAATGAGGCACTTCAGGTACCATACCACCCGTTGTACTAGCTCTGGTGAGCTCCAAATCAATAAAGTTCATCTATTATAAGACGCCATGAACAATATTCAATCATAAAATGGGTCACTTGTATACAAGCTGGAGGCTGTATCGTACTAACAAACTGAAAATTCTCCAAAAAAGACAAAAATTTGGTACCTCAAGTACCATAGCACTCGTTGTACTGGCTCTTGTGAGCTGAATCTCAATAGGGTTCATCTTTGAGACGCAGCAAATAACATCCAATAATAAAATTGGTCACTTGTATATACTCCGGAGGCTGTATCGTGCTAACAAACTGAAATTTCTCCAAAAAGGACAAAAATGTCGTACTTAAAGTACTATAGCACCTGTTGTATTGGTTGTGGTGAGCTGACAATCTATACGGTTCATCTGTAAGATGTTCTGAATAATATTCAATCAGAAAATTGGTGACTTTCAGCACTCCGGAGGCTGTATCGTGCTAACAAACTGAAATTTCTCAAAGAATGACAAAAATGTCGTACTTCAAGTACCATAGCATCCGTTGTACTGGCTATTGTGAGCTGAAAATTGATAGGGTTCATCTGTGTGATGTCCTGAACTATATTCAATCATAAAATTTGTGATTTGTTGCACTCCGGAGGCTGTATCGTGCTAACAAGACATGTAACGAAAAGTGGCCGACAACGACGACAACGATGACGACGACGACGACATACACACAGGATTTTTTTCTAAAAACCATTTTTTCGTGTGGTTCTTGATGAAAAACGTGAGAATAACTTAAAATTTTTTTTTCAAAATATAATCTTTCTTGTGGGTAAACCAATACTTTTCTCGCATATTGGGCGGTTGGGCGGAAAAGTAATAAGTGAATTTTACCGTAGTAATACAGCTTCTATATCCGTATAAACATATAGATGATCCTTTCAATTAATTAGTTAATAAGTTAACCTAGAAATTGTCATTTTTTGCACATTTTTTAAGATTCTAATAAATTTAGTTCGTTAAGTTCACTCATTCATATCATTTACTAATGCTATAGTTTTAATACCTACATTCTAAATCCAATGATGGAGCTCCCTTTTTATAGCTATTACAGTTTTATTGAGCTAGTTCACTAGCTATGTTTATCAGTTAAACCTACTGGAATTGGTGTCCAAAAAAAGCGAACCCATTTTGATCCAAGTTTTAAGGTGAAATTTACATATTTCCAGCTTCTCAGCCACAGATAACTTCATTGTGAATGAGAAGAAAACGTTTCAATTGTCTAACATATTTATGTAAAACTCACTGCATAGTTATATCGGTATGTCCCACTCTGAATAAAAACCACCACTCTACCGGACACTATTTAAGTAGTTACTATTGGTATTCACGTTTAGAAACTGATAATATGCTGCGAATACTATTAGTAAGTTTTTTAATGATATGGATTCAAAACGTAAATGCTAAGTGTAGAGTCAGTATTACAAAAGCAAGCGAATCGATTGCGCCGCAAAAAATATGCTCCGGTGATTTGATCTTCGAAGATAATTTCGATAAATTGGATTTGAGTAAATGGAATCACGAACAAACACTTGGAGGAGGTGGGGTAAGTTCAGTTGATATTGCCATACAATTCTTTTTTATTTTCAATAATCGCATAAACCCAGAGGATCAATAGCGAAAATGTTTACGCAAGAAAGCCTCTAATCTATTGACACTATTACATGCTACTATAATTTTTGTATATGAAATCAAAATATATATTTAAAGTTGTCACTTCCATCAACTGCGGTGTCTAAATATTTTGCTAATCTCGTTCTCAATCTGGTGTATGTGCTAGAATATGTTATAGTTTAAAAACATGTCAACTAATGCCATGAAGTATTTCTTATTAGTTATTGTTAGTACATTGTTCAATCGTTAACGTTGTCGAAAAAATATTTTAGTTGATCGTCTTCAAGCACTAGTCACCGTGATTGTTCTATGAAGAAATTTTGATCATGTTCAGTTCACTTTTCTACTTACGATCTCCGGTTTTTAATATATAGGCTTTAGAAGTTGTATACTTTGTTCATCAGTGAATTGTGTGTCCTGGAGTTGAATTGCCATCTGTTGATGTACTGTGAATTACGATTATTGTGTTTTTAGAGCGCCGAAGAAATATGCATGGACTTTCCTATCTCAACAGGTACTTACTGATGAATGTGTAGCGATAGTGTCTTGAGTAACTATATTTTCAGCAGATATTTGTGTCTGTTAGTTTTCTGGTGGTGGTAGTTGACAGTTAATTCTCTGATCTGCTTTGTTGGTTTTCTCTTGTGAATTTTTTTTATAAGAACTGTTTTTAATATGTATCACAAAAGATAACGAGGTATTTATTGGTGTGGGCGATCTGAAACAATGAGTATGTGTCATTGTGCATACATACGATGCTATTCATCCTTACTAAATTTATCGTATTTTAATTATAATCTTCATGCTTCAAAATGAAGTGACATTGTCCTTATATTATCAAGTTCAAACTAGTTGAACCTTTCCATCTACAATTTAAGTGGATAATTCACATTCACGAGAGGTCTATTTAAAGAAAAACATGTAGGGCAGAGATAATCTATGCTGTCCTCGCTTTTCCATACAAATTTTAGATTACTCTGAGAACTGAGGCACGATGTAATAATACTTCAAAACAAGTTTATCGACAGTCTTCTTCTTATTTCCTCCAGTCTCGTTTTCTTGTACACATGCAAAATCACTTCATGTTAAAGTATATTCCTTTCGATCTTTACCTAAGAGGTCTTAAATAGCATCTGCATCTGCTGTTTATGCGCGCTGGATATTTTTTAACATTCGCTTTGACAATAACCATAATAATTTTCGGAATAATAAAAATAATGTCGACAAATAAAAATCATAACTTCAAGACGGAGCGAATAAGTCACTTACGAAGTTTACAACCAATCATTGTCCACCTACTCATACATAATCTCGCGTTGAGTTTTGTTCTGTTTTATTCTATCTGTGAGGCAAAAAATGTGTGATAATGCTTTCGAAACGAGATCTGTTAATGAATTTAAACAAGATACTTCCGTCACATATTTCACGAGAAGGGTAAATCCGATTGAATTATTTCTGTTTACACCTTTTAGAATGATGAGTTCGAGTGGTATACAGACGACAAGAGAAATAGTTTTACGAAAGATGGTATACTGCATATCAAACCAACATTAGTAGCTGATGAATTTGGTGAAAACTATCTGTATTCTGGAACAATCGACTTGAAAAATCAGTATGTTTAAATTTTTTTTCCATATTCAGAATTATTAATATTGCTAAGCTTAAGTAAGAAGATTTTAGATTGGTTAAAAAATGAAACGATTTAAGGGAATTTCAGTTTATTTTGATTTTTATTTATAAATGTGAGACGAATAGTTTTCTAGTAAACACGTAAAATAAAAAATTAACCAAAAATTATCTTCTCACTTAAACTTACACATTACCACATTTCTAATTTAAAATTCCAAATAGTAGCTTTATCTAATATCTGAAAACAAAGGTTACAAGGATAACCTATTGAATAATGCTTCATTAATTTTTGAATGATAAATGTGTCCCAAAAATTGTATACAAATGTAAAACTTTTTTATTATTAATTTTAGGAAAATAATTATTTTTAATAAAAATGTCTGCATGATCTGAAATCTAAATTTCAACACAAACAATATTTTTGTTTAGTTGTATACGAAGTATATCTAAAAATATGGATTTTACCCAAGAGTAAAATATCTTTAATATTAATTTTTTGCAAAAATAGTTACTTGAGAAACTGGTAACTAATAAAATTATAGGTTAACATACCAATTTTGAACCAGTTATTCCGACTTTCGGAAAACTTGAGATTATAAAATTATTTAAGTACGTAAATGACAATTTTGAATTCATTTGTCCATTTTAATTTATGCTGAACAGTAAAGTGTTTTCAAATTTCAATTGTAAAAACCTTACAAATCCATACCACACTTCCTCTTGTAAGGAAAAACTTAACTCGGTATGAAAATTTTAATTTTTATTATTAATTATTATTGAACACGTTTTTGATAGAGTGCGTTAGAATAAGAATAACTACTGCCATCAAAATCAAACGTTAATTTTGGCAGTCGGAAGTTTCGCAACTTCCGATGCGCCGTAGCAAAGACGTATGCGGATTGCAAGAGCTCACTTTGCTGGCGAAATTCGTAAGCTTCGTTTCGACAGTACAGTTCAGAGAAAAGTGTGATTACCGTGGTTGTGCAATACTAACTTGTTATGGTGATTCCAGAAAGTGAAGTTGTTCATAAAAAGTTGATTAAGCAGTGTCGTGAAATATTTATGAACGTTTTAAATTCCATGACCAAAGAGGCAAATAATGGTAAGTCGACAATTCCATTAACAAAGGTAAGTTTTAATTATTGCAAAAAATGTTTAAACCAAAGTAATTATTTAACAAATTTACACTTGAAAGTAAATTTTTTAAATCGATTTTCTCACATAGAATATTTATTTGTTAAACGATTTAAAAAAGTGATATGAGGGTGAGACAATAGTATATTAAGTACCAAGTGTCAAAACGGTTACTTTAGTCACGAGTTTTACTACGAAACGAGTGACTAAAGACGTTTTTAACACGAGGTGCTTACTATACTTTTTCTTCGTCCGCGGGAAGGAAAACATTATATTATATTTGAATTATATTCATTACATGACGGACGATGACTGACAGCTGACTGATAAATCAAATGACGCAGAATAACAAAATTATCAAGACGCATGAAAATTAACATACAAAAGATACACTTGATTTGACGTTTAAAAAACAAAAGATAAACGAAATGTGACTTTTCGCATTTTAAACACTAGTATTTAAAGAGTCGTTTTGTGCATGTCAAACCCGTGTTCAAAGTGCGGTTTCAGTAGCGGAAGTAGAAAAAGTATTTTATGCACTCATGTGTCAATTTTATGCACCGTTATGTCATTATGGCAAACAAATCTACGCCATTCATAGTCCATTTAGAGCAACCTAACTATTCTGTTTCTGTCTACAGGAGTATATAAAAGGGCACTTGTTTATTATGTGTAAGATACCTATTTAAATGTAATATATTTTTTAGCTTATAATTATTATACTCATTTCATACCTATCTCTATTACGTTTCGGTTTCATTATTTGTTCTGTACCATCTTCCGATTTCAGTTACAATTGCGGTTTGGTCATATTAAAGTATGTTTGAACTAAAATCAAAAGATCGTTTAAAACAATCAATGAACTGAAACGTAATATATTATTTTTGAATTTAATACTTCTTTTAAATGTCCGAAAACCACGACAAAAATTTTTATTTCAAAGAACGGTCACTGAAAACAAATTTAACTACTTCCTCATTTTATTTGTATAAAAATACACATGAGTAAAACTTTTAATATAACATTTATATCGACTTATTTTATTGACAGGTCATTGAACGAGTTTCTGCTGGTACGAAAGTTAGCCAAAGAACGCTTTCCTGTATTTACTGATGTGCCTACTAAAAAAACAAAGAACGTCTAGTATCCGTATGGATCAATTCGACAAAACTGTGCATAGAAGGTGCATAATAAATTATCACATAACCGAGAAAAAAGTACCCACGTTAAGAAATGCACACCAAACCTTTTCAGATAGTTATGGCTTCGCAGGAAGTCGCGACACATTCTTTGGGTTTTCGTTGGAGAAACATGAAAAACAACCGAAGTTTTTTAATGGAACGCCACGAAATCAGACATGTATGCCAACTATATTTAAAAATCATAAAAAAGTGCAGAGAACAGAACAAACCATTCCATCATTTATATGGATGAAATATACATTTATTCATGTCACACGCACCTTAATGGATGGAGCGAAAGAGTAACGAAGGATTAATAAAACCTGTTTCAAAAGGTAATAGGCTCATCATTGTGCATGCAGGAAGTGAAAATGGTTTTGTACTTAATGCTGGTATTATGTGGAACTCCCAGACAAAACTAGGAGATTATCATAATGAAATGGCGTACGAAAATTATGAGAAGTGGGTACAAGAAAAACTTATTCCAAACCTACCAAAAAAAGCTATTGTGGTGATTGATAACGCCCCATATCACAATATTCTAAATGAAAAATGACCTACGACTGCTTGGAATAAACAACAATTGAAAAACTGGCTTTCTGAAAGAAATATATATTACACTGAACAAATATTGAAACCGGATCTTTATAACGTTGCAAAAATGTACAAACCGCAATATAAAACTTATATTTATACGACATGGATTGCAAGTTTTAAGGCTACCCCCTTATCACCCGAACTTAAATCCGATCGAAAGTGTTTGGGCGGCACAAAGCATATGTGGCCAAACGAAATGGTTAAATAATTCTGTAATGAATTTTTTGACACATTTCCTGCAAATGATTGGAAAGTTAGATGTGACCACGTTAGAAAGATTGAAGATGAATTTATGAACAATGAACCACTTCTAGATACTGTTGTAGATAATATTATTATTAATTTGGCCGAAGACGGAGATAGCGAGGATGATGAAGTTGATATAGAAAGTGATTTGGAAGAATCATTTGTAGATGCACATCATTATTTTACTGTTGATGATCCCTGTACATCTAAAACATATTTTTCATTATATTGTTTGTTTGTAGGTGGTATGACTGAATACATTAAACGCAAAAAATGTGAAAAGGTGTTATAAAATTATATATATTAGAGACGAATTCCACTAGAGTAATATAATATTTGTAGCACATCTGTACATAGATGTAGGTTTGTTTTCGTTTGTCTAGGTTGAATAATATTCCCAGAGGTGAATATAACAGTTTTATTCTAAAAATATCTCAATTCACAATCAAAGTCGATTTTTTTTGAAGTTGTCCGTCACAATATTCTCTCGTCTCTCCCTTATTGAATCCCCGGCAACCAAAAACTCTAAAGATCATAAGATGATTCTCATCAAGTGTTCTAAATGTAAATAAGTAAAACTTCAATAAAACGTTAAAAGAAAATCACAACAATAACACTAACTAAATACAATAAAAATTCAATTATCTACATAGATCTAAATAAACAATAATTGACGGCACCTAGAACCAAGATTTTCTTGTTTTGCGAGTCCTAACTCTGTAAAAAGAGTGAAGGGAGGTTCTAATTTCATAGTAAATATTTGCAAAATACCCAAAAATTCACATATGAGAGTGGAAATATCTACCACAAAAAAGCTTTAATATTTTACTTATATTATTAGTATACTTATTAGACCATCTGTAAAGGCAATTTCCCCAATTTGTTTTTTAATTTTTATCATAAACCCGAATTTTTACATTATTATCTACTACATATTATTAAGAATAATAATTTTAGAAAGCTTAACAGGTAGGTATGACATTAACTATTACTACGAATAGATAGTAAAAATTGTTGGCCATTGTTAAATTTAGAAAGTCGTTTAACAATCCTTATCATATTGTACTCTATATCTACAAAATCTATCCGACTTCCAATTTATATACAAATAAACCTCGATGACGAATATTATGAAGCGACCACTTAAGAGACATTAATTTGAAGTAAAGGTGAAAGTTTATGTCTCTTGGAATCTATTTATTATGTATTTTTTCCATCACATAAAATAATAAAGGGTAACTATAGAATTTGCCGTATGGTTTTTAAAGCAATAAATAATTATGTCTGTACAAAAAAACCAATTTTCGTAGGAAAATCTAATGGTTCTTATTTCCTTATCCATTTAATCAATAATAAAGAACACATTAACGTTAATTTGGTTTGTAAACTCGATTTTATATAGCATTATACATGTGCCACAGTTTATTATTTTCAAATTCAAACTCAAAATACTGTGTGATCCTCGTACGTATTAGCAGCATCAGAACCTTTAAAACTGTGCAAGCGGAATGTACATCGCCTGCTCTTCCTGGTAACTGCGTTTACAACGTTGTCAAGTTGTATGGCTTTTTCGCGCATCCTAAACTGCCAAAATTAATTTGCCAACCTGTAAATACCTATTGAAGATAATATTGAAATTGTTCTTATTGTTTGAAAAAACTATAAAACATTAAGAGATGTGTTCATCTTGAAGGAATAATTAGGGAAATATGTGAAGCTATTACTCCAGATATGATTAGAAATGTTTTGATAGAATTTCATCAAAGAACAATCACCTATTTAGAAAGGGACGGTGGATACGTTGAAAGTTTTGTAGAATATAAGTATTCTTGACAAAATTAGCTAATTTTTATTATTCTTTATAAATAAGTTTTGCAATATCTTCTAATCAATAATCGTTAATTAAATTTTCAAAATATTGAGTGGTTTAATGAAAAATTTGAATCCTTATAAGGAAGAACTTCACTATTTAGCATAGATTAAAATGGACAAATGAATCCAAAATTGTCATTTACGTACTGAATTTTTTTTCCGAAAATCGGAATATCTGGTTCATAATTGGTATGTTGACACATAATGTCATTAGTGACCAGTTTCTCAAATAACTTTTTCCAACAAATCAATCATAACGGTACTTGAGCAAAATGCGTATTTTGACATACCTCGTATACGATTAAATGCAAATATTATTTGATTGTTGCAATTTGGGTTATAGGTGATGCAGAGATTTTTATGGAATATGAGTTTTCCTAAAATTGTCCATTTGTATACAACATTTTGGAACACACTGTATGTTAATATATGCGATGATCAAGATTACAAAGTTGAAGGAATGTTGCTTGGTCAGTCAGAAACAACATTTTTTCTAAAAAGGAATACGTCTGAATACATAACGATGTTAAGTATAAATATACAGGGTGCGGCACCGAAAACGAAACAGATCGCGTATCTTGAAGACAAATTTTTTTTGGAGAAAATGCAAACGAGGTCGATTTTTATTTCAAGGGGGACATCTTTCGATCACATCCTCAACCATCCTACATTCCTCCCCTCCCCTCCCCTCTGTCACTATTACCAATAAAGTTTAAATAGGGAAAGTACTACGTGTGACACATCATTCAAAAGGTAATTTTATAAGAAATTTGACTGTGTGGCAGTTTTTCACGTAACTTTTGATTTTGGCGCCATCTTGCGGGAAAAGTTTCCGTATTTTAAATAATGATACTTCATTTGAAAGCAAAACTCAACTACGGGAAACTGTCGTTTACTGGGACAGATTATATACTGGGACAATTCAATTTAACCGCAAAATAATCCAAGGAAAAATACGAATTAATTAGAGTGACCTTTACGTGTATTGCCCTATATTATCAGTTGAAAATATTATCAGCAAATTCTTTAGTTTGTCTGAAACCGGCGAACGTTTCATTCACATTTATTAATCATATTATTGGTAGTACTGTTTATACAGGGTGCGGCACCGAAAACGAAACAGATCGCACATCTTGAAGACAAATTTTGTTTGGAGAAAATGCAAAAAGAGGTCTATTTTTATTTCAAGGGGGACATCTTTCGATTATATCCTCAACTATCCTACATCCCTTCCCTCTCCTCTATCACTATTATCAACAAAATTTAAATAGGGAAAGTACTAAGTGTTCCACATCATTCAAAAGGTAATTTTACAAGAAATTTGACTGTGTGGCAGTTTGTTACGTAATTTTTGATTTTGGCGCCATCTTGCGGGAAACGTTTCCGTATTTTTAATAATGATACTTCATTTAAAAGCAAAACTCAACTATTTAATGGACAATTCATAAACAAAATTTGAAAAAAATAGAAAAGTGAACATAAAAATTAAATTGGGAAATTTAGAACAGCTCCTATTATTGAAAACTAAATTACTTCAATGTAAATTCTGAAAGTGTTGTCCATTAACTTCCATACACGAATATAAATTATTCTCGAATATTTGTCTCTATCTAAATAGGGAAAGTACTACGAGTGATACATCATTCAAAAGGTAATTTTATAAGAAATTTGACACTGTGCCATGTTACAGTTCAAAAAAGCGTATTTTCATGTGAAAGCCAAATTCAAAAATTTAATGCATAATTACCTTTGACTACGCCTATGTTTTCGTAAAATAAAAATAAAGGTTTTTATTTTCATAACTACCAAGTCTGTTTTTCAGTTTAGCGTCATTGATACATCAAGTTTATTAGCGAGTAAAACATAAAAATGGTTTTTTCTATTCAGGAGAAAGTAGAAATTGTTGAATGTTATTTAAAAAATAACGGATGTGCTAACACTGCCTGTACAATTTTCAATGAGCGACACCCAAACAAACAGGTTAAACGTAAGTACGTTTTGGAACTTATTTCATAATTTCGACAATCAGGATCTGTTCAAAATAAAAAACGGCAGATTCATAATCTAATAAGAAACGAATCGGTAGAGGTAGTCGTTTTAGGACAAGTTGTTGCAGATCCAAGTCTTAGTACAAGAAAGCTTGCAGAATTATCTGGAGTAAGTCAACGTACCGTCGGGCAAATTTTGAATGCCAACAAATTCCATCCCCATTAAAATTTATTTAGTTCAGGAACTTAACGAAGACGATTTTGATCGCTGCTTGCAATTTTGTGATATCATGAGCGAGCTTGCTATACAAGATCCACATGTTCTGTAGAACATTTGTTTTTAGGATGAATGCAGTTTTTATGTTAACGGAACTGTTAATCGACATAACTGTCGATACTGGTCAGATTCCAATCCAAGAGTATTTCATGAAACGCATACTCAACACCCAGAAAAGTTAAACGTTTGGGCTGAAATATTTGGCGATCGTATTGTTGGTTCATTTAATTTAACTGGGGGTATGTATTTGGAATTACTCGAAAACATCGTTGATCCAATGTTAACAGACATAATAGAAAACGATAACCTATACCTTGAAGATCACCTAATGTTTAAACAGAAAGGGGCTCCTCCAAATTTTGCTGCAGCGGTTCGTCAGTACTTAAATGAAAACTTTCCTAAACATTGGATTAGACGAAGAGGATTTATGAAATGGCCCCCACGATCTCCTGATATGTCCCCCTCAAATTAATTTTTATGGGGATATCTAAAAAGTAAAATATACGCCATTCAGCCAGGTTCCTTAGATGAGTTACGTGAACGTATCATTACCGAATGTCGTCAAAAACTTCCAGAAATGCTCCAAAACGTCAGACAAAGATTCGAGACTAATTTATATTCATGTATGGAAGTTAATGGGCAACAGTTTCAGCATTTACTTTGAACTAATTCAGTTTTTAATTATAGGAGTTGTTCCAGATTTTCCAAATTAATTTTTATGTTCACTTTTCTATTTTTTTTAAATTTTTATTATGAATTGTCTATTAGGGGAGACTGTTGTATAGTGGGATAAAAGATCATAAATTCTTTATTTTAATTTTGATTCAGATTCTCAGCTAATCATTATATTGGAAATGTAAAAGTATTTGTTTTACAATCTAATTTTTTTGCTTTATTTTAAACTTTCTTTAACTCGAAGGTCCATCAATGTTTCCACTGAATTAATTACGTGTATTTATGTGGGATTTGAATGGTTCAATAAATTAAATTCATGTTTCACTTTCAGTATTTTGTATTGAGTGTAATTCACAGATAGATCACGTTGCGTAACAATTAAGAATAGTATCCCTGGTTGCAGTTATGATGAAAGAGTATTTTACGTACGATATTATTACTTTTTTATGGTAGATGCAATGTAGATAAAACGCCGGTAGGCTATTATCAAGTATGTAGCGAAGTTATGCTGAGAAGTCTGTATGAAGGATGACTGGGAAAGGATGAAAAATAGGGTCTTATTCCTATTTATAGGTCGTCAAAGTGGGTGGTAACAAAGAGGAGGATGTGACAAATTGGGGGATAAGGATTTGAAATATTACCGTCATACAACTGCTGAAAATATCAGCCGAGGTACGCATTTTTTGTGAATAAAGGAAATTGTTGTTTGTATCTTCTCCAAGCAGTTTTAATGACGCGATAAGAAGTTGCACGCTTTGAAGTACGCAGTGAGTGAAGATATAACATAAGATAAGGCAATAGTTATCTGTGTTTTTTCTGTGAAAGGGGCTTTGAAATGAATTTTTGTGTAGTTAAAGAAATATTATATGAATGAAGGGGATAATATTTTTATTTAAGATGTATGTGGAATATATGAATTTCGATATACAGGGTGAATACAAAGTAAGAATTTACAGTAGGAATTTGAGTGTTAATTCGTACAGTATTATTAAAACATATTTCAAACAATGGAAAAAGTGAAAAGCCAAATTATAATTGGCTTGTCCCACTATTCACCCAAGTCCTACTATACAACCTACCCCTGTTTCATAGTGGGATCACTATCATTGCATACTGGGACAACCTAATAATAATGGGATTAAGGTGAAATAAAAAGAATATAAGCCAGAGAAAAGATACAAACTTGTATTTTATTCAAAATCATTGCTAATATTGCTAAAAATTTGCAACTAAAATATAAAAAAAAATTTATAAAAGAAAAAGAACAAGAAACGAATTTGAACAAATATGAACATCATTCTATATTATAAGGAGAAAAGTCATAATTAAAACACCAGAGCTTGGAAGCTCGTTCGGTTCCTCCAGAAATAAAAGGAACAGGAAGCTTAATAACGATATCATCACGTAATTAAATATTCATCCCTTTTTTCTGGGAAGAAAAAATTATCATTATCAGGTATTTTTAGATAATTGATGACATACTCTGCCGTATCAATTTTGTCAACTTGCCCAACAAAATATTTAATTCTCTTCTTCAATGGGTATTTCACAATAACAAAATCATACATTTTTATATCATGATCTGCTTTCGTTGCTAATTCGTCTGATATATCAGAACGTTCATCACACAAATCTTCAATTAACACGTCACTGTCACTGGAGGCTATAAATAAATTTTTTGTGATAGCCTTTATCTTCACCTTCTGTGTTTTTTTGATTCTATTCACTATTTTCTCTGCTTCTTTTCACTTTTTTTCTTCAATCACTGGAGTGTCTGTTAAGATCATTGATGTAACTTTCTTTCTTTTCTGATTAAATTTTCTGGATTCTGCTTTTAAATGTGGTCTTATTCATTCCGGAGTAACAATATTACATTTAGGAGTTGGATGGAAAGATAAATTATTACTCGTATTCTCTCTGGAACAGCCTGGTTGAGCAATGTCTTTATCTAAAGGCAAACCATCTGTATCAGAATTATCAGGAACCTTCAAATAATTTTTAGCATCGATCTCTGTACGGTTTGTAACAATCGAACTCAAATAGTCTGATTCCTGAAATATTTGGGAATTTAGAGTACATATCCCTGTGTGTTGGAATCCTTTAATTATGTTGCTTGGTGTGAAAGCGGTTGTAAAAGATTTTCCAACTATTTCCGCTATATTGGAAGAGTAACTGGAACACCTGGATGATTGAGTAACCGTCCGTCTATGGCTTTATTGTAGTATCCCTTAAACGTGCCGAAACAGGCCACATCGAGTGGCTGCAGTTTCTGGCTACAATGTGGTGGTAATGTAACCAATACAATACCGTTTATCTTGCAATATTGTCGTACTCTACCATCCATATGGCTCTCATGGTTATCTAGTATTAGTAATATCTTGTTATCTGCATTGCAATGTACTGCATCTACAACGTGCTCAAATACTCCAAAAAGTTTGTTCCAGTCATCCAGCCACTGGGGTTTGCTGCACTTTTTGACCCAGGTGGTGCACCATGAAGCATGTGCAGTTTAAAGTTTTACCTCGGGAAAATGAAAAATGGCGGTACATAACCACCATTAGCACAGATAGTGGCAAACATTGTGATTAATACTCCTCTCTCGGGGCTGGTCACCTTACCTACCTGCTTTTGACCACAGGGGGCAATGATTTTTGGGGGCCTGCGTACTGTTGTATCTGCGATTTCATCGCAGTTGTATATATGGTTGGGATTAAAAACATATTTTTGAATCACGTGAAGTAAATTGGCAAAAAATAAACCAACATTATGTTTATTGAAACTTGTTGCACGGCTTAAACTTGTGGCTTTAGGTATTCGTAAACTTATGTTGTGCCTTACTCTGAAAAGCTTCATCCATTCCTCTCCAGTACTCTTATCTCGTCTCCAAGATTTTGGATTTGATTTTTCATTGGAGACAGCAAATCTGTAGGCGAATAAACGGGTTTCTTTAACTGATAATCCGTAACACATATTTGCAGCAATAATCAAATATCCACTTAAGCAACTGTTCTTCATCATCCGAAAAGATTTGGGAATATCCATGATGCCTCTCGAAATTAAAACTTGCATTTGTTCTCCATCAAGGCTCTTGTATTTTGTGTCATATCTGTGTAAAGTGGATTTGGTAACCTCATATTGATCAGCAGCATCTCTGATTTTAATGTTTTGATTAATTACGGCTAACACAGCTTGCTTCATCTTGGTTGCATTTTGTAAATGGGCTTGCTTATTGTCCTTATGTGACTTGCAAATTTTTCTAACCCTTTTTTTGTTATTCATTTTTTGCAACAGAAAAGAAACATCTTTTATAAAGGCTCTTATATGCAGGATCAAAGTAACCTCGATTTCACCATATTACTCATATTTAAATAATACACTAATGTATTTTATAAAAATTAAATTCAGCATTATACCTAGTCAAACCATAAAACTTTATTTAAGTAATATAATACAGTTGCCTGGCTATAATAACTACTGTCCATTGCAGTTCCACTTTGCAGTATTCAATTGTTTGGCTATTATAAACAGTGGGGTTTATAGTAGGACAGTCCCAGTATGCACCCCATAATTGTGTCCTAATATACAACATTATACCTTTTTCAGGTTATGAATTTATGTAGTCAACAGAAACGTAAATATGAGTATATTGATTTGAGCTTACCTTGTAAACACTTTAGGTGATATGTAAAACAATTTTCACATATATCTTCTGGTGAATAACGCCGCTATACCATACGACACAAAAATAAAAACTTTGCTTCTTATAAATGAAACGTTCGCCGGTTTCAGACAAACTAAAGAATTTGCTGATAATATTCTCAATTGATAATAGAGGACAATACACGTAGATGTCACTCTAATTAATTCGTATTTTTCCTTAGCTTATTTTGCGGGTAATTTGAATTGTCCCAGTATGTACCCTATCCCAGTAATCAACAGTATCCCATAGTTGAGTTTTGCTTTCAAATGAAGTATCATTATTTGAAACACGGAAACTTTTCCCGCAAGATTGCGCCAAAATCAAAAGTTACGTAACAAACTGCCACACAGTCAAATTTCTTATAAAATTACCTTTTGAATGATGTGTCACACTTAGTACTTCCCCTATTTAAATTTTATTGGTAATAGTGACAGAGAGGAGGGGAGGGATGTACGATACTTGATGATATGATAGAAAGATGTCCTCCTTGAAATACAAATCGACCTCTTCTTGCATTTTCTCCAGAAAAAAATTGTCTTCAAGATATTGGATCTGTTTCGTTTTCGGTGCCGCACCCTGTATTAACAGTACTACCAATAATATATTTAATAAATATAAATCTTTGGAATGACCAATAAATATATATGAATTATTAACCTCAAACAATATGGAAATTTATAAATTGATTTATCAACATATTCGCAATAAATGAAACAAAAATTAACAACTTAAGAGTTTAAAAATTAAATGATATCAAACGTATTCGCAGTTGAAACTTATCTTCCTTTACCGTTTCGAATAAAAAAAAAGTATTTCAACATTCCTCTGTTGTGATTAAATGATGTGAATCACACGACGCAGTATATTATAGTTGTACATATATCTTTATATATAGGGTATCCCTCAATATTGACCATGTTACAAAAAAGGAAAAGTAAAAAACAAAAAGAGAAACTAAATAAAAACGAAAAAAATGAAGAATAAAAAATAAAAACAAAAATAGAAACTAAATAAAGACGGAAAAAATAAAAATAAAAAAAGGATTTAAGTATCTTATATTATAAAATATATATTTCGATTTATTGTATAAATTAGATGTAAGCACTATCAATGTGTACGATATTGATTAATAACTGTTAACCAATATCCACATAATTGTGAGAGTTGGTTCTACTTCTCCAAATGAAACTCGTGTGAAAACTTAACACTTATATTAACTAATAACAGGAAGTAATCTTTCACATTACTTAATACAAAACTATATTTATTCAATGACACTTTGTTTGGATATTCAAAAACCGTTAACTTTATTTAAAATTATATATATTGAGAGAACCGTATTATAAGTACCCGATGCTTACTTAGAGAATATCGCAATTACTTGAAATTATTAATCTTTGTTGGAGGAAAGGTGAAATAGAACACCTACTCCTCAAAATTGAACAGATGAATTAACGGTACTTCTTCTTACGAGGTTCTGCCTCTATTCCTGTCTTTTAGATAAGTGGGGTGGCTAGGGGAGGAAAAATTGCTTTTCGTTCCCTATCGACTAATGACAAGTACCAGACATTATTATCTTTTTGAAATATTGTATGCAACTCAAGGTTAAGGGAGTTAAATATTCTCTCAAAGCGACACTTCAAATACCTAACATATGCTGGTGCAGCCATAAGCGGCGCAGGTATTTTTTAAAAGGGAATTCAATCTGTAAAATGAACATTGTTTATTGAACACGGTAAAATTATGGTCAAATAATTGGTTAGACTAATGGAACCATTAGAGTTTGCAGTGAATATCACAACCACACACAAATAACATTATCACAACGCTCTACCCTTATTGACTAAAAAAGGCATCCAATAAAACAGCATTGCAAACAAATATTATTGTTATTTTTCAATATTTCATTCGTTAAGCAATTTTTTAAGAATGTGTGGTTCAAATCGATATTCATATCGCTCCTTAACCAGATTAGTTGTGCCATCTCAGTGATTTGTGCGATGCATAAACCATTCAAGAGATCAATTACCGGTACTTCATTAACTATATTTATTCAGTAAATGTCTGTCCAATGACCATCGCCATGTTGATCAAGAATAAATATTCTCGTAATCGTTGCTTATTGACTTCAGACCAACACAAATCATGATTAAATTGATAGTATACGTTATCTGAGATATTCTATTACTTTTATAGTTGTACCAATTCAGACAACAATGGATGCCGTCGGACTGGATCCGCCACCAATATTCTTAATCCAGTCAAAAGTGCTAAAATCACAACTTCGGAATCATTCTCATTCAAATATGGTAGAGTAGAAGTGCGAGCTCAAACACCTTCTGGAGATTGGTTATGGCCTGGTATGTAACATGACTCTCATGGAATTAAATAAACATTTTACTTGAAATAAATAATAACAAATTGTGTGTTACATTTTGAATTTGGATATCAGTTTCCCTATCAATTTTATGTTTGGTTTTCTTCTTTTTTAGCTATATGGATGTTACCAAGCGAGTATAAATATGGCAGTTCGGGGCCCGTCTCAGGTGAAATAGATATAATGGAAACTAAAGGCAACAAGCATTTAGTAGTTGGAGGAAACAATGATATCGGAGCTTCTCTTGTAGGTAGTACACTTCATTGGGGCCCCACCCCAGAGACAAATCAACAGGAGCGAACTTACTACGAGCAACGAACTTCGGAAGGTTACAACGCGGCTTTTCATAAATATCAAGTTGAATGGACAGCTGATTATATAAAATTTTCTGTCGATGATAAAGAAATCGGCAGAGCAGTCCCACCATCTGGTGGTTTCTGGGAGTTGGGAGATCTAGAGAAGTCGGGATTACCAAATCCATGGAGTACTGGTAACAAAATGGCACCATTCGACGAGCAGTTCCACTTAATTTTAAATCTGGCGATCGGAGGTAATTTCTTTCCCGATGATGGTGTTAATGAATCTGGTTCAAAACCATGGCAGAATTCATCTCCTAATGCTATGAGCCAGTTTTGGTGGGGAAGAAAACAGTGGGAACCTACTTGGAATTTAAAAAGTGATCAATCTCATTTTAAAATTGATTATGTCAGAATATGGGCAATTTAATTAATGAAATAAATGACTGTTTTTGTTCTATTTACATTTGATAATAAAATGATAAAACGAGAAAATCGTTATAAATATTACCTCCGTCGTCATAATTTGTTAGTTATTGAATAAACAAGTAGCTGTTTTAATTTTATATTCATCATACATGTTTTTTAATATCTACTAATACCTAATATATTTAATTTATACCTTTTCGGATATGGGGGAACAGTAGCAAAACTTCGGCATATCACAAAAAATTATTCAAATTTTATCTGTAGTTTTACGGGTAAATAAAAACACAATAATTATTCTCGTAAAACAATCATTAATTTGTCAATACCTTTTTTCTTCTCTTCAGAAATGTCCCTCTCGGATATACACTTGTGGCTTTTCGAATCCTAGAAACATTTTTGGTATGTCCCTTTTGGAATCGCCCTTATCTGTTCATTCGTGACAAACCGCTATTCTTTCATGAATTTTTTAGTTTTAGAAACAGGAAAATGACCCTTTAGTTCCGGTTCTGGTTTTGACTGAAATATGATTACAATAATGTTTTTAGACACATTGGAATGAATATGGTATTTAGTAATCCATATAGATGTGGATTCTTATAAAAAAAGCAGATTTTTCAATGCATTTTTTTATACAGTCTTAATAATGTATGTAAAATATAAATTGACTGTTTGAGAAATTTTGATTAATTAGTTGGTGAAGTATTTTTTTTTTTTATTTACAAACAAGTCGCATCTACCACTGGGGTAATTAGCGACACAAATATAGGTTGTTTATAGTTTAGTTAATATGTTAATGTCACTTAGATATTTAAAAAGGTTCTGTGTATTACAGTTTTCGCCAAGAACTTGGTCTAAATTGTTGCTGAGGTTGTTATCTTGTCTTGATTGTTGGAATTTTGGGCAATCGGTTATTAAATGTTTGACAGTAAGCTGGATCTTGCATAATTCACATTTTGGGGGTTCACTTTTAGTAATTAAGTAACTATGAGTAAGTTTGGTGTGGCCTATTCGTAACCTAGTCAGTTTAACTTGAAGCGATCTTTTGTTTATTGGCTGCGCTCGAGGTTTCACTTCCGGTTTCACGTCGCGTAGTTTCGATTGGGACGATTGCCATTCGATTTGCCACAATTTTAGCACTTTTGATTTAAGTAGCGGTTTTATGTCGTTATACACTACCGTTTGCACTTCACTCACGGTTTCACTAATTGCTGCTTGTCGTGATTTGCGGTCGGCTTCTTCGTTTCCTTGAAGGCCAGTATGAGAAGGAACCCAAAGTATTTCCACAAAGTTATTGGAATGTTGCAACTGCGATAATTCGACTTTAATTTGGAGGGCTATTGGATGGGTGGGATAAAGTTGATTGATAATATGGATTGAGTTAAGAGAGTCTGTTATTATGAGGGATCTTGAAGTATTTTTTGTTTTTATGAGAGTAAGTGCTTGAAGAATGGCGTATAGTTCTCCAGTGCAGACGCTGCTTATTTCGGGTAACTTGAATTGTAGTGTACTGTTTTGCATGATCACTGCCGCGCCTACGCCATCAGAGGTTTTGGATGCGTCTGTATATGCGAGGTGAAATTGTGGATATTTGTCAAGTATGGAGGCAAATGTTTTCCTAATTAGGGTATGGGGGGTTTCTAATTTGTTAAATTTGCACAGTGAAGTGTCGCTGGGAGGGATATTGATCGACCATGGAGGGGGAGTTTTAATTTTGTTGGAAAGGAAGCGGGGACGTTTGATTTGGAGTTCTGTGAGAATTTTACTAGCTCTTGCATAGAATGGTGGGTCTGTTTTGATATTTGCCGAATGTAAAGTTTTGTAGTGCTTGGTCAGTATGTTAATGTAGACTGGATTCTGCTGGTTTGTGCTGATGGATAGTGCGTATGAAGCGGCAAGGTATTTTCTCCGGAGTTGTAGAGAAGGTTCCCCGGTTTCGCACTGTAGGCTTTTTATTGGACTTGAACAGAATGCTCCTGTTGCTATTCTTAGTGCTGTGTTTTGAATGGTTTCGAGTTGGTTAAGAGTAGTTTTTTTAGCTGTTGCGTATACTATAGAGCCGTAGTCTATCTTTGAGCGAATGAGTGTTTTATATATGTGCATTAGAGAGGTATAGTCAGATCCCCAGGATTTGCTTGAGAGTGTTTTCATAAGGTTTATACCGTTTTGGCATGATTTTTTAATATGTAGTATGTGTTTCTTCCAGCTGAGTTTTTTGTCAACAATCATTCCAAGAAATCTGATGTTATCGACATAGTTTAGGGAAATGTTGTTAAGTTTGAGTTCAGGAGACACAGGATTGTGTTTTCTAGAAAATAATATGCATTTGGTCTTTTCTGTTGAAAATTGCAGTCTCGTGAGTTTAGACCAGTTTTGAAGTTGGTTTAATGTTTCTTGGATGTGTTTCTGAATTGAGTCGATGTTCTTACCTTTGGAGAATATTACCAAATCGTCAGCATATAACCTGCCTTTGACTAGTTTGGAATTATGGTTTAATATGTCGTTGACCGCGATCAGGAAAAGTGTTTAACTAATGACTGATCCTTGGGGAGTCCCGTTAGTTTGTTGTTTTAGAGTTGAAGTTGTGTTATTGGTACGAACACGAAAGAAACGATTATTAAGAAAATTTTGTATGAATTTTAGGATGTTTCCTTTGATGCCCCATGAATGAAGAGTTTTGATAATGCCATGACGCCACGCTGTATCGAGGGCTTTTGTGATATCGATGAAAACTGCAAGGCAATCTTGTTTATTCGCGAAAGATTCGTGGATTTCGGATTCCAAATCAATGAGATTGTCTAATGTTGACCTGTTTTGACGGAAACCGCTTTGTTCTTGTATTAAAAGGTTTCTGTCTTCTAATGTCCACAATAGTCTTTTGTTTATGATTTTTTCCATTATTTTGCTTAGTGCGTTGGTAAGAGATATTGGTCGGTATGAAGTTAACTTAGTTCTTGGGTAGTTTGCCTTTGGTATGGGTATGACGATTGCCTGTGACCACGTGGATGGGAAAATATTTTTTGTCCAGATTAGGTTGAATATTTGGAAAAGGTATGACTTGGCAATATGAGGGAGTTTTTGGAGAAAGATTAATGGAATATTATCAGGTCCTGGGGCAGAATTTTTGGTTGTGTCTAAGGAAAAATTGAGTTCGTCTATAGTTAACGGGATATTAAGTATGTTGTTGTCATGGTCATCGTAATCTAAGAATTCGGCTTCTTTAGTAGTTTTAAATTCCAGAAATTCTTGTGAGTAGTTTGAGTTGCTCGAGTTGTGCTCAAAATGTGTTGCAAATAATTCGGTCATGTCTTCGTTATTTGAGACTGTGCTATTGTTGTGAGCTATAAAAGGAATTTTTGTAAATTTGTTTTTTCCTAATATTTTTCTTAGATTTTGCCACACGGTACTTAAAGGTGTAGAGCTGTTTATGTTGGATGCGAACGCTTTCCAGGAATTTTTTCTAGCATTCTTTGTAATGTATCTTGCTTGGGCTCTTCTTCTCTTATAGTCTACTAGGTTCCCCAGTGATTTATTTCGTTTTAATTTATTAAATGACGCTTTGTATTGTTTAATAGCTTTATCGCATTCAGTATCCCACCACGGCAATGGTGTATGTTTTTTTAGTGCTTTTGTTTTTCCTATAAATTTTTCTGCTGCATCGGTGATAATTTTTGTGAATGAGTTCAAAATGTTGTCGATGTTATCGTTTTCTAGATTGACGGGAAGTAGAGCGACGTTTTCTTCAATGTAATTACTGAAATTTGGCCAATCAGCATGTTTTATTTTCCATTTTGAAACAGTAGGGTATGTAGTGACGGAGTTTTGATCGGAAATCGTGATTTTGATTGGATAATGGTCGCTTCCATATAAATATGGTATAGTGTCCCAGGAAATTAGAGGTGAGATAGTTGGATGGCATATTGATAAATCGATTGCTGATTTCGTGCTTGTGTGAACATTAACTCTTGTAGGCCTACCGTCATTTAAAATATTTAGATTATGTGCATCTAGGATGTTTCCGATTGTTCTGCCTTTTGCGTTAAAACCTGTTGATCCCCAAATAGGATTGTGGCTATTAAAATCACCCAGTAAAATTAGAGGTGATGGAACTTGTGACAAAATGTTAGTGATGTCTTGTGAGGTAATTACTTGATCAGGAGGGATATATATGTTGCAGATATTAATTGTTTGAGGAATTTTGATAGAAATTGCTATTGCTTCTAAGTTTGTATTAAGTGTTATATTGTGTGCTTCGTATGAACTATTTACATAGATGGCTACGCCCCCGCTTGCTTTTCCCGCGTTGTTTCTGTTTCTGTAAAAACAGGAATAATTGTTGAAGTTGTGATTGTGTTGTCCTTTGAAATTAGTTTCTTGAAGACAAATAATTGATGGTGAAGTTTCATGTATAAGTATTTTGAGCATTTCATAATGGGTGTAAAACTCATTTATGTTCCATTGCAATAAATTGAAGATAATATTATGCAAGCTCTGTTAGGGATTCCTGAGATGTGGCAAGGGAAACGTCAGATTCGGCATCTTCACCTGATTTTAAAAGCTTCAGTTGTTTCATAATTCTCTTTTTTGTTTTAGTGCATTTGGTCTTTATTTGGCGGTCAGAGGTATATGAATGTATTTTGGTTAAGAGTTGTAATAGTTCTAGTATATCAGAGGTATAATCTTTTGCTGTACTGAGAGGGTCCACTGATCCTTGTACGTTCTCAAAAAAGTCGATTGTTTGTTCGAAAGATATTATTTGAGTTTCATTGTCGAATAATTCTTTGATAGGTGCCATTTGATTTTCCAGTATGATAGTTGATTTAGAAGTGGATTTCGCTTTTTTGAGTTTTGCATCTGGTTTACTGAAGCTTGTGTAAGATGTTGTAGTATCGGAAGGAGGTGTTATGATTTCGGTAATATTTCTTTTCGAAGCTGCTTTGTTTTTTGGGTTTTCGATGTCAGTAGCCGTCGATGTTTGTGGAGAATTTGATATTATTTCTAGGGATCTTTTGATGCTATGTGTTTCAGCAAGGTGAGTGATATTCGAATCTGTGGTAGCTGTTGTTATATTTGCTTCGATGGGCATGGTGGTTGAAATTGAAGATATATCTGTTAGTGGCTCAGCGCTTTGCTCGTTTACTGAGTTTAGAGTGGATTGACTGGTTGTAGTTGTTGAGTTTGGTGAAGAAGTGTCATCTGTTGGTTGGGGAGGCAACTTTGAAGTGCAAGTGCTAGATAAGTGACCATGTTGTTTGCAATGATAACACAAATTATCTACAGCGAGAAAAATACGGTATGTGGTGTCATCATAAGTTATCAAAACTGAGTCTGGTATTGGAATTGTGGGAGGTACAATGTATACTTGCCTCCTGAAACTGAATATGTGTTTATAGTCGGGGTTGGTGGTGCCTATTCTTAAAAAGGAAATTGCAGAAGACAGCTTGAAGCCGAGTTGTTGAAGTTCCCTCTGTAGTACGTCGTGTGGAATGGTGGGACATACATTGGATAAAAGTAGCCTTTCGTTTGGTGTGATAAGTCTGCGTGCTTGTATCACTTCGTTATTGATCTTTATGCGCCCATCATGTTTAATGATAAAATCATCTACGATTTCCTTACTTGAGAGGTAAATACATATCCGATTGTTTGAGATTCTAGATGTGAATAATATGTTTTTCGGACTTATCGTGGAGCCAATAGCCAGGAGATATTCTTCTAATTTAATATTGTTTAGAAAACGAAAAACGATGGCTTGAAGTTTGGATGGGAAAGTGGGTATGGTAGGTTGCTGAGGTTGGCTAGCTACTTTGGAGTACGAAGGTTGAGATGAAGGTGGAGGTTGAGGTAAGACTTGTTGTTTTGGTATCGTTGAATGTTGAGTTGGAATTGAGTGTTGAGCTGAAGGTACATGTTGAGATAAAGGTGACTGATTATTGATGTTGTCGCTGGTTATAATATTGTCGGTTTCCATGTTCCGCTAAGGTTCGTTTTGCCTGAATACGGCTCTGTCCCGCATCGGACCCAACTGATAAGGCTGGTAAATGGTACGATACCGGTTTTAATTGTTATTGAATGAATGTGTTTATGTTGAAATATAACACAATTTCTTAATAAAAAAGCAAATTTAGGCTTACTTTGTTAGTCCGTGTCATTCACTATGTAGTTATGATCACTTGTATACTGTTTTTATTTAAATTATTTATGATATTTCACTGTGATGTACGAATTTCTCGGAGCTGATTTTAAAAACACGTTGTGTAGTTTTCGATCAGGGCCGACTCCTTGTGAAGTATTGATATCTGGAATATAGAAATTTAGCACTTTACAGCAAATATTTCTCTAAATAACCATCTCTTGTCAAACATTACTGCGAAAAGATATTATTTTTAGTAGTGTCGAAAATTTATGCGTCAGTATAAAACAGCGTTAGAAGTGAAAAGACAAAAATCTGCCTATGAGTGTATAAAACATATTCTTTAAAAAATAAAAACACAAAAGTGATTTCTAAAAGAAAAACAATACTTTTTCGGATAGTCCAAAGTTCTGCCTTCTTTTACAAGTCAAGGTTGAATTGCTTTAAGATCACGGTAAGTCGAACAACACCACTTGTCTTATAGATGTATTTCAATTCATTATTTTGTAGATTTCGGAAATTAACATCGATAATACGGTGTGTTATTTTTGACATTAGGGGCAAGAAAATAGAGGCACCGTGGAGATAGGATCATGTGTGTTGATGTTTATCAAGGAAGTCGCTAATAGTCGTGTTGGTAGCAATATCGTTTTCTGTTCGGATAATTGCTGTGGGCAGCAGAAGAGTAGGTAAGATGTATTTCTGATTCATTTGAAAATATTTGTTGTCACATACATACTACATACATACATAAGACTACAATAATTTGCACTCGTCTGTACACAGCTCATTTTTTAAGATTCAAGTTTGCGAAGTATCGATATGCTGTTGAAATTTTTGAAATAAACACAATTACCCATAAATTCTAAATTCGCGGGCAGACGCAAAATGAAGGAGATGCCACCCATAGCGTTATAGAAAAAAACATAAGAAGGGCTAAAAAAGCGGGTCCGATATACGTACCTTATCAGCTGGTATCCCTGATTCGGGCTTCAAAGAAGAAAGGAAACCGATTTGACGTAAAGGATTCAAGTTATAACTACTCCATTGATTTGAAGCCGCTTACAAATGAAATTGCTTTTGACATCCACTAAAACATTAATGGTGATCAAATCAAACTAGCTGATATAAAACAGATTAGTTTTGAGAAAGGAAGTAATGTTCATTATTACAAAACAAGCTACAAACAAGAAACTTGGGAACGGGGTCTTGTTACTACAACTAAAAAGACGCGGTCTGTCCTTGAATGATTTTACTACAAAGCCGGCTTATGTGACAGAGATTACTATCTCGGAAAACAAAAAAAAAGAGATTTCAAAGCCCTTTTAGCAACAAACATAGTTCCAAGACATTACGAAACTTTTTATGATGGTTTGTTCTGATGCGTTTAAAGCTCAGCATTTACAGAGTACTGAGTTTATTTCTTGTAATTTTAGTTTATTTTTATAACATAGTAGGAAAGTTTTTCAGTTTTTTTTATTTACGATCAAGTTCAATGCCTAGAAGCTGTTATCTTTAGGTTTCTGCAATGAGAGTCCTGTTGTGTATTTTTTTAAATATTAGTTCAATATAATATTTTTATGTTCTAACTGTGCTTTAGTTTTAACGATTTGAAAATTAGGAACTTTTAAGTTGAAAAGATACTTCCTTAAAATTCTGACGTAATTACAAAAAATTATCGAAATTTGCAAGAACAACGACGTAAATGAAACTTTTTTTTTCTCTAACTGTAACTCTTCAGTTTTTTGTGTGCCGTAAAATAGTTATCAGTACTCGAAACTACAAAGATCTACCTGTAAAACAGTTTGCACTAGCACTATGAAAGCCTCTACTTAAGACATGAATTGTACTTTGAATGAAATAATTTTCTTTAAGTTCGATTTCTGACAAATAATGTGATTTTCACTTACGTCATTGTTCTACCGGAGAAGCGATATTATGTTGAAGAATTTTTTATTGGTTATTTTCAAGCTAGTGATTCAACTAGAGACGGATTGACAGAGCTTATTTTAACACATTTAAAAGAGTTACGTTGGTTAATTAAGTTGGAAAAAATAAAACAGTAATTATATAAACAGTTCATTTATTTTGGTATAAAAATACACAACAATTAATTTCTTTCACAAAGTACTTTTCTTAATAAACAGAATGACAATAAATAAACTATAATGTAAAAACAATGCAATAATTAAAAAATAATTTGAGTAACATACATTCTAGATTGGAGTATCATTAGATTTTTAAATGATGTTAAATCAAGATAAAAGTAGAAAATTATTTATGATAAGTTTATATTAATTTATTTAGTTATAATTACACTCGTATAAATACAGAGCTGGACAAACTACTAGAGTCTAACTGCTACTCACTTAATCAAAAAAAGTGTTAGCAATGAGTAGTTAACTACTATTTTTGACAACTTTCTGTGAAAGGAAACATTTGATTATAATTACTGTCAATGTTAGAACAAATGTGTTTAAAATATTTTTGAAGGAAAAGTTGTTAAATACTGCCCAGCTCTGTAAATACAAAGGTGCCAAGTAATTATATACAAGAGTGCTAAACAGCACTTGTGACTGTACAGTATTTGAAATAATATATCTAACATTTCATTTCCACTTAAAACATATCTTTATTTTTTAACTGGGAGTATTAAATAGGTTTATATCACAAGCTTAAACCTAGTATATTGCATATTTGTATATTTCTACAGTTACTCTGCAGCTTCTGGCAGTCTATGATTCTTAAGGGCTCTTAAAGATCCCGCCGTCTCGTAGAAGTCCTTTCTCGTTTCTGGTTGAGGTTCTACAAGTAAACACACAAATAACAATAAATAAGTAAACTCACAAATTTGTTTGAAAATTTTTATCAACAAAAGAAAACAAAATGCGCTTAGTATTGAAATAATAAGTTTACACATGTTTTTGTACTAAGCCAAAAAAAAATCAAAAAATCTTTGAATGTTTAAATTTATTTGGTTTTTTTGAATACCTTTTTTTGGAGTTCTCGATTTTTTTAGAAATTGTTGATTTTTTTGGTTTTTAACTATTTTTTGATTTATTGTTCTTTCATTTTTTGTCTTGATTGAATATTTTGGATATTTTGGTTACCGCTAGACCAAATACTTAGACGTAATGCCTCAATAAAAGTTGATACTCACTTTAATTTCCCATAAATTGTCATACCATGGGCTATATATGCAAATCAGCGAGTAGTCAATACCTTCCATCCCATAGCTGGTGGAGGGAATAGCTATAACATAAAATAAAACCCAGATTATTATTTCTTCAATGTGTACATTTTAAAATGGAATTGTCTGAGTATGGTGTACATACTAGATATAAGTTGAGTGAATGAAAGGACGAGTACTGAGTGTGTCATTTTATTAAAATTCCAGCTAAGCGCTTTCAGCGATTAGGCCATTCTCAAAGCTGTCGACAAGAGAAAAACATACAACAGATGTCAAAAAACATCAAACCCTGTAACTTCTACATACAATGAAATAAAATGTTTGATGTTACATCATTATTTAAGTAAAATTTGTTAAAATTACCCTATAAAGAGGGTGTACACACATATCATTTAGTTGATAATTTCAAATTGGACGTTTCGTTATGTGAATTACAATTGTACACGCTCTTTATAGAGTAATTTTAACAAATTTTACTTAAATAATGATGTAACATCAAACATTTTATTTCATTGTATGTAGCAGTTACAGGGTTTGATGTTTTTTGACACCTGTTGTATGTTTTTTTCTTGACCAGAGATTTCAGAATAGCCTAATGGCTGAAAGAGCTTAGCTGGAATTTCAATGAAATTACACACTCAGTACTCGTCTTTTCATTCACTCAATTTACATTTCAAAATGTCCAAAATTATAGCATGCTATATTGAATACAATAAAACTTACCATCAATTTTTATTAATTTCCACTCATATGGGAAAGCAAATCAAACTGTCTTAATAACCTCCCTTCATCTTTCTCAAATCTAAAGAAACACTGTTTTTGAAAATGTAGGGATCATATCCTCCATCGTTTCCTCGTCGACAAATTTAATGATTTATTACCACTGCTTTTCAGCCATATTAATTTTATCTTCCTGGGTTGGAGGAACAAAACTGTAAAAAGAAATATTTACTTTATTAATGCAGCAATTTTCAGTTTAGCTAATGTAAAAAACAACCACGATCTCTAAAGTTGTCGATTAAATTAGTGAAAATTCTGTGTTTTATAAAAATAAAGATAATGGTTGTTAATTGTGAAAGAAAAAACGCTCAAATTTTTTTAATAAAACTTACCGAGTACACTATTTATTAGACCCCTTCAGAATACACTTTGACATTGTCTTTTCAATTAATAACAATAAAGCAACGAAACAACAGATAAATATTCCACTATAGCAATTAAAAGATACATCAAAATACCGAAAATTTAGAAACTAGGGTGATGAAGGGAAGTAAACAGACAGAAGCATTGAACAAGATAATAAGTTCAAAGAAGTTCTCCAGAAAGACAAAGCTACATTTATACAAATCAGTAATAAGGCCAACAGTGATCTACGGAAGCTAAACGCTGATACTTAACAAAGCAGAGGAAGCTAAATTGAATAGGTGGGAAAGGAAGATACTCAGGAGGATATTAGGGGAAAAAAGAGGGAGATATGCTAAGAAGAACGAATAACGAAATACAGAATTTATTTGGGGAAGCAGAAGTTAGTAATAAGAACAAAAGAATAGGTTGGCTGGGTAACGTACAGAGAATGCCAGATAGTAGAACGACCAAAAAAATGATTGATATAGAACAAGCCGGAATAAGAAAGAGAGGCAGACCAAAGAAAAGATGGTATGCAGAAGCGATGCAAGACCTAAGAGAGAGTGGAATCCAGGAGTGGAAACCAAAAGCATAGGATAGGAAGGAAATCACTTCCAAGCACTTATATATATATATATATATATATATATATATATATATATAGGTGGGGATAACGGGGATTTCAGTCCAAGGAATCAACGCGAAGATCTTTTATTTACAAAATGCCGCCAAGCTTTCGTGTCCTTTTGACACTTCTTCAGGGCACTATAATACATATACAAATATAAATATGATTTAAAAATAGAGAAATAAATATAAGTACTTACATGTAAAATATTTTAAGTAAATTCAATATAAATAATCATTAAAAAATTTGTAAATGTAAAAATAAATATAATTATAATATACTTGATGTCATATTTCACATAAGACAAATCGATACATAATTTGTTTGTTCGTTACTTAGTTATTTTAATTTTTTTAGGTTACTTTATAATTATTTAATGAAGTTTGAATTTGAGGTTAGATTATAACCTTATAAAATGACTTTGACAGATAATTTGTTTTTGACGTTAATAGAAAAGGAAATAAGGTTAGATTATAACCTGTGAAAATGACTTTGACAAATAATTTCTTATATTTTGACTTTAATAGAAGTGAATTTAATTTTTATGAAATAATCATATAAATAATGAAAAATTATCTATTTTGTTCAATATTCAAAAGGTAGCTATAAATATTACTAAGATTTTCAATGTCACTTTTCTTATTCATACTATTATTTGCCTTGTTGATTTCAACCATTTCAAGAAAATATCTTTTAGACATATTTTGTTCAGTATGTAGAACTTTAGCTTCATTAAATAACATTTTATGGCCTGTTTCGATGGAATGCTGTGTTAATGCACATGATTTTTTGTTAAGTTTTATATCACTTTTATGAGATGTGATGCGATTAGTCAAATTTCTAGAGCTGGTACCGATGTAGTTAAGATCACAGTTATTGCATTTTATTTCATAGACTACATTTGATTTTTTTAAGTCAGGTGTAGAATCTTTCAATTTACTATTTAAATTTCCAATCGTTTTTATATTTTTCTGTGTTATCTTTATATTAGTTTCATTTTTGAAAAGTTTTATTATGTTCTTTGATAAATTTTCAATATTTGGAATTGATAGGTAATTAATATTTTCTACATTTGTATTCCTATCTGTTTCATTGCTAGAGATATTATCATGAATAGTTCTATCAGAAATATTGTTGAAAAGAATTCTATTTAGAAGTGATTTAGGATAAGAATTTTCTAATAAGATATCACGTAAAATTCTTAAATTTTTTTGTTTTAAAGAAGGGTGAACTAGTACCAGCTCTAGAAATTTGACTAATCGCATCACATCTCATAAAAGTGATATAAAACTTAACAAAAAATCATGTGCATTAACACAGCATTCCATCGAAACAGGCCATAAAATGTTATTTAATGAAGCTAAAGTTCTACATACTGAACAAAATATGTCTAAAAGATATTTTCTTGAAATGGTTGAAATCAACAAGGCAAATAATAGTATGAATAAGAAAAGTGACATTGAAAATCTTAGTAATATTTATAGCTACCTTTTGAATATTGAACAAAATAGATAATTTTTCATTATTTATATGATTATTTCATAAAAATTAAATTCACTTCTATTAAAGTCAAAATATAAGAAATTATTTGTCAAAGTCATTTTCACAGGTTATAATCTAACCTTATTTCCTTTTCTATTAACGTCAAAAACAAATTATCTGTCAAAGTCATTTTATAAGGTTATAATCTAACCTCAAATTCAAACTTCATTAAATAATTATAAAGTAACCTAAAAAAATTAAAATAACTAAGTAACGAACAAACAAATTATGTATCGATTTGTCTTATGTGAAATATGACATCAAGTATATTATAATTATATTTATTTTTACATTTACAAATTTTTTAATGATTATTTATATTGAATTTACTTAAAATATTTTACATGTAAGTACTTATATTTATTTCTCTATTTTTAAATCATATTTATATTTGTATATGTATTATAGTGCCCTGAAGAAGTGTCAAAAGGACACGAAAGCTTGGCGGCATTTTGTAAATAAAAGATCTTCGCGTTGATTCCTTGGACTGAAATCCCCGTTATCCCCACCTATATAGCATTTTTCAGTCGTTATATAAAAAAAAAAATTTTTTTTATATATATATATATATATATATATATATATCACCTACGCCATTGCCCTTACGTGGACAGTATATTGTGCTGATCAAGTATTTATATTATTGTAGAACTGCTTAGTTTGTGTTTGTTACGAGGTTATTTAAAGTCATGTTAATGATAAAAATATTAGTCTTGTATTTGAAATTGTTGTATTAGTTTGTCTTAGAAATAAAGTTAGTTTTTAAAAACACGGTTTCAGTTAATTAAAAGTTAAGTGGTGCAGTCAGTAGGATAGTCAATCGAAAGTTGAAGCATATAACATTCGGTTCGTTTCTACGATTTATTGACTATTCGAACAAGTGAATTTTAATTATTGGAACTCTTAGTTGGGCGAACTGAGTAACTCAACTAGAAGATCTGTGTTGTGCGAGAAACCGGAAGAATCAAGAGGAGATTGGTTGTTCCTGTGCAGTCCGAGCCAATGGAAAGGATCTTCGTTCTATTACTGTAAGTGTTTTTATGTCATATAGAGGGAATATTAATTATTTTTCTGATACATCTGACGATTCTGATTCAAACAATTCAAATTCAGGCTCAAACTCTTTAAACACTAAAATTAACTTTAGCATCACCAAAACTTTTTCCCATAAATAATTTTAATAAAATGGCTACTCCACAATTACCTATTTTAAAAAAAGAATATCTGGATATGATACCAGAATTTGATGGAAACAATGCATTACTTCCCAGGTTTATTGAAATTTCAGAGAAATTAGGGAGTAAGTTTTATAATACTGTAGATGTAGGGGATTTTCAAAAAGACTATTTGATGTCCAGCATCTTAGCAAAAATAAAAGGTGAAGCAGCTATAAACATTTCTTCTTGTACGATAAGAGCTTGGGAAAATCTAAAAGATGCACTTCTTAATACTTATGCTGATAAAAGAGATATTTACACATTAAATATAGAACTTTCAGAAATGAAACAAGGTAATGAAACGCCTTTCGAATTTTATAATAGAATTCAACATTTATTAAATCTCCAAATTTCTTATCTCATCACACATGTGAATGAACATTTAATTTCAGGAAATTACTTTAAAAATTTGGCAGCTATAAAATTGTTGGATACAAATGCAACTGCTCAAGGTGCTGGATTGTTTAAATTGATTTAAAATTAGGTCTTCTTAAATGAAGCGATCATGGACACTAAATATTCTTTATTATTGATGTAACTAGTCACTAATAACTTACATACAATACGAACTCAAGTATTTAAGGAATTTCTGTGGTTAAAAATAAAATATTTAAAACTTACTGAATATCGTGCGTCAAACTTCTGACAGATGTGGTTGCAATTATGATTAATTATGACATTCGTCTCTCGTCGTGAATCTAGTCAGTTACTACGTGAATTGGACTAAAGGAGGGATTAAATGCGACATAGTTCATCCGACAAATTATCTTGCGTAATTTTTTGGCCAATCAGCGCTTTTATGCCGATATGCAATAAGCATAACGAATAATTTTTGAAGCTTGAAATTAAACGGTAATATTTTATTTTTTCTGTTCAAATGGCCATGGAATTTGAGCAATTGCTTTAAATGTTCTTACAAATGATTTTCAAGTTTATATGACCCAGAATAATCATCCAAAAAATAATATTTTTTCAAATTTAAATACGCAAAATTATTCGCATAAAAATAAAACCAATTTCCAAAATAATGTGGCACAAACGCAGCCACCTACTAAGCCAAACTCTATGCAGAATTATCAACACACTAATCGAAATCCCGTATCAAATCCCCAAAATCATCCATCAACTTCTTATAATTATTCTAATAGGATTAATACAAGTTTTTCTAATAATGGTCATAACGTTTTTAAACCTAATTCAAATCAAAGATTTTCAAATCCAACTCCAATGAGTATGTCTACCAGAAATATACCTAGACCCCAAGCCCAAAATTATGAAAATAGGTTCCAACACAATCCTAATCAACCTAGAAATTTGATCTCGGAAGAACTCCATAATATAGACGATTCCGATTGTAATAATCCGATAATTTTTTAGAGACACCAGCTTCGGAAGCAAATCAAACATTATCGAATTGTTAAACTTAAATAATTCAGAAAGTGTGTTACCCTATATAATTCTCCCAGAACAAAATCTAAAAGTTTTAATTGATACTGGTAGCACAAGATCCTTTGTGACAACGGCTGTAGCTGAAAAATATTTCAAAAAATCTTATGTCAAAAAACCATTCCATGTAAAATCTGCCTTTGCTAGCAGTCAACAAAATTTCTGTACTTTCATTCAAGTCCCAAAAATGTTTAATTATAGGAAACCGCTTAATTTAGAATATTGCGTTTTCAAATTTCACGATCATTTTGATTTTTTGTTAGGATTAGATAATTTAAAAATACTTAATGCAATTATTGACTTAAATAATAATTTGCTTATGACTCCTTATAGTCAAATTAAAATGAATTACTTTGACATTAAAACTGGATCCACGAATTGTATAGTAGTGCATGCACGTTGTGAGCAAGTAATTGAATTAAATATTGGAAATGTAAAAAATGGTAATGTAATTATACCATATACACGAATTGGGAAACTAGAAATCCCGGAATGTTTAACAAAAGTTGAAAATAATATAGCTTTATGTACAATTTTAAATCCTTCAGAGTCCAACTTTCGAGTAGACTTGAGCCCTTCTATTAGTGTTGAGACATTCAATTAATACGAACAAACCCTCAACCCGAATTTCAAATATTTATTCTGAAAATGTTAAATTTGATGTTTCGAAAGTAAGAACCGAACATATGAATTCCGAAGAGAAAGAATCTGTATTAAAATTAGTTCAAGAGTATAGTGATATTTTTCATGTTGGAGGAAACCAGCTTACCTTCACAAGTAAAATAAAATATCATATTAAAACTTCTAATGAAATACCTATTTATTCAAAGTCATACAGATACCATGAGGTTCACCGAACGGAAATTCAAAAACAAATTCAAAAAATGTTAAATGATAATATTATTAGGCCGTCCAGCTCTCCGTGGACGAGCAATATCTGGATAGTTTCAAAGAAGCTAGATGCTTCTCAAAAGCCACAGTATCGACTCGTTGTTGATTATCGAAAACTGAATGAGATCACAATTGGAGATCGAAATACATCCGCCCGTATCTTTTTGGCAGAAAATTTACAATAGTTACCGACCATAAACCACTTCAATGGTTATTCTCACTTAAAGATCCAAGTTCAAAGCTTGTCAGATGGCGCTTGAAACTTGAAGAATATGATTATGATATCGTATACAAAAAAGGTGCTTTAAATACCAATAGCGATTGTTTGTCCCGGATTCAAATAAATATTAATGAAACTGAATTACAAGAACCCCATTGTTCTATAAATTTGTTAGTTGATATGGACAAATTTAATAAAAAACTCTCATCATCTTCCGATGATAATCGATCTCTAATAGTTGAAACGGATAATGAAAGTAACAATAATGAGGATGATGACGAAGACATCACAGTTCATACAAATGAAGAAAATCCTGTAATCGGTATACCAGTTTCAGATTCAGCGATAAATATTGGTGAAAATCAATTAGTATTTACAGAAGTAAATTTCGAACCAGCCATACCCACTATTATAAAACTGAATGAAAATAAACAAAGAATTATTGTACAATTATCTAAAAATAATTTTGAGCAAGATGTAATTAGTTCCGTGAAAGAATACAGAGTACCTAAAACTAAATATTTTATTTATTTCGAGGACCCTATTTATGAAAAATTCAGTGTTATTCTACAAAATCACTTTCAAGATTCTCAAATTGACTTTGTTAAATGTAATAAAAAAGTAATAGATGTTCCTTTAAATGAAGTTAAAGAAGTAATTCAAAATTACGACGAGGGTAAGAATAATCATAGAGGTCTAGATGAAACTTAAAAGCTTTGTATTATTGGCCTAATCAAAGAGCATCTATACAAACTTATATAAACGAATGCGAAGTTTGCCAGTTGAGCAAATATGATAGAAAACCAATGAAACCATTTTTAAATGTTACTCCCACAGCTACTAAACCTTTCCAAATTTTGCATTTAGACACGATAACCTTAGAAAGTGGTAGGTTTCTTACGATAATAGATTCATTTTCTAAATATGGTCAAATGTATGAATTAAAATCTAGACAAGGAATAGAAGTAGCTCATAGTCTAATTAAATATTTTACACACCATTGTATACCAGAACAAATAATTTCGGATAATGGAACTGAGTTGAAAAATTCTGTTGTAAAGGAATTATTAGAAACGCATAAAATAAAAATTCATTTTATAAGTTCTCAACATCCAAAATCGAATGGAATTGCCAAAAGATTCCACTCTACGATTATTGAACACATCAGACTTTTGAATAATCAAAAAGATTTTAAAAATGAGACTATTGAAAATAAAATACTTTATGCATTATTAGCCTATAATAATAGCGTTCATTCTGCAACAAAATTGAAACCTAACGAAATTATCACCGGACACATAAATAGTAATACACCCTTCAATATAGACATAGATCGACAAGTAGTTAATAATTATATACAAAATCATAAAGATAAAATGAAAATTTTATACTCGAATTTAAATCAAAAATTACAGGAAAATAAATCAAAAGTGATATCTAAAGCCAATAAAAGCCAAGAAGAATTACCAGATACAATACCCACTAAAGTGTATGTTGGTAATAAACAGGCACAAGGTAAAACCAAAAATAAATATAAAAGTGAGGAAATTAAAAGTAAAAATATCCAATTAAAAACAGCAAAAATTGCTGCTAGACACAAAAATTTTCATCTTTCAAACATAAAACGTCCTAAAAAGACTCCATATAAATTCATTTCAGGTTCGTCACCGTCGGAGACGCAACAGTCAAAATAAAAGATGTTATCCATAAAATGGGAATACTTCCCATAAATCTTGGATATGCCAAGCTGCAGAAATCCAGTCATACTTTCGTTCATTTTTATAATTTAAGTCCACTATTAGTAGAATATAATAAGTTAAGTATACAATATAATCACGTTAAATATAATATGTCTAATAATACATTTTTTCTATCTGAAACAGAAAATATTGTAAATACAGTATCCGCCAAAATAAACAGTACCGAAAATAAAAATCAAAATTAATTTTCAATTTCTGTAATGTAAGTGTTCAAAATGTTCACCATTTCGACGCAAACAAGCTTCATATCGATTTTGTAAGTCAATAAACATGTTTATAAAAAGTGGTTGATGTAACTGCCGAAAAATATTTTGTATTCTTTCCCGTAGTTCGGCAATATTCGCCGGCGGATTTTCCGAGTGAAATATTTTGTCCATCATTATGCCCCAAATGTATGCGTCAGGTGGCGTCAGATCAGGTAAATGAGAAGGATATTCGAAGTCTGTTCCCCGAGAAATTATTCTATTATCGAAATGCTGACGGAGTAAGTCTAAGGTGCGCACAGCTGTATGGCTCGTTGCACCATCTTGTTGGAACCATTTTGTGCGAAACTGTAGATTTCGTGCACGGCAAAAGTTATTTAGATCTCTCACAAAAGGTATAATAATTTTCTCTCTATAACGCTCTTGGTTGATAGTAAGTGGATTCTGATTATCATCTTCAACGAAATAAGGACCAATCATTCCATGACCAGATACCACGCACCAAACGGTAACTCGAAGACTGTGGAGTGGTTTCTCTACAATGACATCAGGACGTTCAAATCCAAGGAATCTGGTTGTTTGTACGATTAATATAGCCGCTAAGATGAACGTGACTCTCGTCTGAAAACCATATGTTTTTCAAAAATTCGGGATCTTCGTAAAAAAAACTCAACATGCGACCACAGTAAATTTCTCTTGCACGTTTGTCCGCAGCATTTAGTCGTTGTCCAACTTGAATACGGTATGGATAACCACCAATTGATTTGAACATGCGACGTAAAGCAGTTTCACTAATGTTGAGTTTACATGCAGTTCTTACAAGACTTCTTTGAGGTGATTGCACAACTTGGTTAAAAACACGTCCTTCATTTTCGTTAGTGCATACTTTTTTCGACGACCTGAAGAACCTTTACGTTGACACAATACACTACCAGTGCGACGAAATTTTTCAACAACAGCTAACATCACACTTCTACTAGGAGCTGCTTTATTAAATTTTTGTTGATATTTTATTGACACCTGTTGTAAGCTTGGACCATCATTACGACCTTTTCCGTATGAACGAAAATAATGCTCTACCAAAAAAACTTTTTCTTCCGTTGTTAGAACTATTTTTAAATCAAATTTAATTGCAGCGTACTATTAATATATCAACGAATGACAATTAAGTCAAATATGACAAATCCATATTACATAAACAACTCCACAGCACTTTCTGTTTCGGTACTGTTTATTTTGGCGGATACCGTATAATAGAGTACACTAAGAATAGTATAGATGATAAATTTTATAACATTAATATTCATTCGACCTTAGATAGAACAAAGAGAGGGTTAATTAACGGTCTTGGATCAACAGTAAAAACAATTATGGGAAATTTGGTCTCTGAAGATGGAGAAAGAATTAATTCCATTATGGAACATTTAAAACAAAATCATGAAAACTTGCAAACTCAAATTAAAATGCAATATTCTGTTAGTCACCAAATAATTGATAATTTTAATTAGACAATTCAGGACATCCAGTATAATGAAAAAATATTAGAAACGAAAATATTTGAGATAAGAGATATTTTAGATTTTCAAGCAAATGCAGAAAATATATACTCGTATTTATTTGAAACAGCTGTTCAACGAACTTCTTATCACATTCAATGTAATTTTAGACGTTTTAGAAACGGTAGAAAATTCATTAACTTTCTGTAAACTTAAAACATTACATCCAAGTATTATAAAATCTGAAGACTTATTTGCAGAGTTGCAAAAAGTGCATTATTACTATCAAGCGGAATTACCTTTCGAATTAAAACATAAAAACATTTTAGAATTTGAAGCCGTAGTTTGTAGAGTAGAAAATAATCAAATACAATATTTTTTATCGATACATATCAATTATGGTATTTTATTTAATTTTTTTATATGTTACCTATACCTACATAAATTGAATCAGAATACGTAACATAAATACCTAATTCAAAATTTTTACTAAAATCAAATAATGTCATTAAACCTCTAAATGACATTTGTACTCGCGGCAATATTTTTCAATGTCCTAACTATTTGCAAGACAATAATAATTATGGGTGCGATGAAAACATATTGCTAGCAGGAGATTCTACATTTGGTCAATATACATAAATTGTTATAATTAAGAATCACATTGAAATTATTCCGGAGATAAATCAATTTTTGGCAATATTTCCAGTAGAAGAAAAATTAATCATAAAATGTAAGCAAGAAACTGAAGTGAAAACTCTTAAAGGCATTTATTTATTTGAAAATTCAGCATGTAAAATTATATTTAGAAATCAATAGTTAATATTTCAACAAAAAACTTTTGGACAACCTTTTGTAATAAATGAATTAAATTTGAAATCAAATCAATTACACGTTTCTCCAATGGAGATTGATTTAAAAAGTTTAAAAATAAAGGATATTTTAAATCAACTGGTAACGCCAATATTAACGGAAAACCATAATTTGCACATTCCCAGTATTTGGACTATTCTTCTTTATACAGCATTGATAGTGGCCTTCCTGTGGATCATGTACAAGAGGAAACATTCAGGAAGGACAAGTAAGAGTCATTAGGAGTCAACGGAAGATGGGATCCAGCTTCCAGGAGAAGCTTCCTTCTAAAGGGGGATGTGTCACCTACGCCATTGCCCTTAGGTGGACAGTATATTGTGCTGATCAAGTATTTATATTATTGTAGAATTGCTTAGTTTGTGTTTGTTACGAGGTTATTTAAGTTCATGTTTATAATAAAAAAGTAAGTCTTGTATTTGGAATTGTTGTGTTAGTTTTGACTAAGAAATAAAGTTAGTTTTTAAAAACACGGTTTCAGTTAATTAAAAGTTAAGTTATATATATATATATATATATATAGAAACAAGTAGTCACGGCTGAACTATCAACACATAAAATTGAAAATATCACGGGGATTGCAGCCTAAATAATGTTAAAAATTCTTGTTATACGAAACCGAGCGCTTTCGAAAGACTTTTTCTTTCTTTTTCAAGGTTGTATGGTAGAATTATTGGAAATCAAAGGAAACAGGATACATAGCAATCACTTCTAAATTCTATCTAAATCAAAACCAATGCCTCGACATTGAAATAAAAAACAATAAGAAAAATGAAAAATTTGAGTTTAAAATAAACATGGAAATTGATACTTAGTTTAAGTGATTTAGTCAGTTGAGGAGTCGCGTGGGGTAAGAGAAAAGCAGAACAGCATTGCGTCTTTCTTGATTTTGGTATAATGTAATTGCCATAGACAAATAATATAAGAGACGATTTGATGCATAGGCGGCAAGTGGCACAACGTTTCTGCGCCGCCGCCCGCGCAGGGAGTCGCTGCAATTGCGCGAACTACAAAACTGCTTTACATAAACAAAATGGAATAAAATAATTTAAAATATTATAAACGACATTGATTTTTAAGATATTGCCTTTACTGTCCATAAATATCCTAGAACATTAACTTTTAAATCATTAAAAATGAAAATATCCAAAATCAATCTTACATTGGTTGGTATGAGTATAGCTTGTGTTTGTCAAATTTGAAGTAAGTGGTATGATTGTGTTATTTTATCTTTTATGTTAACTGAATGACAAAAAGTCAGCTGACAGCGCTTCTGATTTATTGGCATATTTTTGACATATATATAAAGGGTGTCAGTTATATTTGCTCGTACTTTTTTTAATTAAATAGTAGTTTTACAACACAATAATGGCGACGAGAAAAAGAAATATCGGAAGAGGGAGATTTACAGAAACTTAAGAAGACACGGGCTGTAATTAAAGGCCAATTCACAAAGGCCAAAAGACATGCAGAAGGTAAACCTACATTGAATGATCTTAGTGTCAAGCTAAATGCTATTGCAGAATACTGGGATCATTATAAACGAATTCAGGATAGTATCAGGCACTGGGCACTTAGCTTGGCGAAATAAAATAAGTTTTGTAACGCCATCTACATTCGCGTTCGGAAACTAAAAGTTTACTTCAATTTGGTATTTTTATTTCGTATTGTTGGCCATTATGGAGCGTAGTAGGTTGCAATCATGCATCAACAGGGAAATAACGAAAAATATGACAATTTGACAACAACAAACAACGTCAATTTTACAACGGTATTTGATAATGTTTGTTTGTTCATCTAATTCAAAGATTATTCATTTAACTAGTTGTATTTTTGTGGAATTGCGTGTGTGTATAATAGCTTAGAGCTTAATATGAGTGGAACAATAAAGAAATGCTATGTGCCAGGGTGTACTGATAAAGGGGCGAAAAGGTAATTATATTATATTAATGTAAAACTACTATTAACAATTACTAGAAGTTTAGGGATTAGAATGTATACATTCTTTGTTATTGATTAAAATATTCAAGTTAAATCCAAGCAGTTAAATGGGTATGAAGTTTTCATTTCTCGATTAATATGTATAAAAGTATATTATATTGAACTTAATAGTGGGAATTGTTGTGTGATAATTAAAAATTAGCATGTATACTTGAAATAAATAAGTTAAAGTGAAGGCATTGAATGGGGTTTATCTATATTGTCTTTTTATAGACATTCCATACCTACCAATAAAGATGTTTCTGGAATTTGGTTGCAAAGAATTAACAACTTGAAGGTACATTATTGTCGTCATATAGAATATGTGATATTCATTTTGAAGAAACTTCCAAATTCCCTAATGGCAAATTAATGAAGCTTTCACTACCAACACTACATTTGCCTAGTGAGTATTCAACTCTATGTTTACTGTTGCAATAATACTTGTTGGAGCTACAGTAAACCTATAAGGGATCATTGTGATAAGTTATGCAGATAAAAAGAATAGTTAGTTTTAGGTTACCAAAAAAGAGTAGATGATATTTTTTGGGTACAGGAGCAGCAACCATCATTTTCAACTCCCAAAAAGCTAAAAGGTAGAGTATATTAAGTAGTATTGTGAAAGGTGTATGTAGTGGTGTAACAATTTATTCTTGTTCCCTCATTTTCCTTCCCTTTCATTTATTGAAATTAAGAAGAAACATTTTTTAGGATCCATTGCTGCACTTAGTTCTTCTGCTACAACCTGTACTGGTGCTAGCTCAATACAAGAAGTAAGAAAACCCGTTAAGGTGTACACAAGGAAGCGATTATTTCAAGCCTTAGAAGAAGAACCTTGTAAGTATAAACATATATTGGTAAGTCGTAGTCACTGCCATTGTCACTGTCTTAATAATTAAATCAAATTCAACTCATCATGCACGTCAGTGGAAGTATTTACACATAGTTTTCATTTTTATCTGTAACCATAACCACAAAAAATGGCAACCCTTAGTGACAGGTGGCTTACTGATAATCGTTCTTACCCGCTAGCAACACCAAGTACCGTGGTTCGATTTTCCGTAGGTTTTCGACAATTTTTAATTTTTTTTTTAGCTTACAGTTACAATCTATTACTAACCATATTGCCAAAGTTTTTCAGGAAATGAAAACAGCGAACCTAAGTATTATTATTTCTATGTTTGCATGAACCTCTCCTTGTTTGAGTTCGATTTTAGGGTAATTCGGGTGATTCTTTATATTTTGAGAGGAAAGCTTTCAATACTAGTGGGAGATTCTTAATTTTGGCTAGTTCTTTCTAGTGTTCTTCAATAAGTCCAAACGCCAGCCCTTCCAGAAATTCCAACCATTTTATTTTTACGCCCAACCTATCTAATATGCGAGAAAAGTATTGGTTTACCCCAAAAAAAATTGGAATTTTGAAAAAAAAATTTGAGTTATTTTTACGTTTTCCATCAACCACAACACGAAAAAACGGTTTTTAGAAACAAAATGCTGTGTGTATGTCGTCGTCGTCGTTGTCGCCGTCCACTTTTTCTTACATGTCTTGTTAGCACGATACCTCCTCCGAAGTGCAATAAGTCACCAATTTTATGATTGAATATTGTTAAGGACATGTCACAGATGAACCCTATTGATTTTCAGCTCACCAGAGCCAGTACAACGGGTGTTATGGTACTTGAAGTACGACATTTTGTCATTTTTTCAGAAATTTCAATTTGTTAGCACGATACAGTCTCCGGAGTTCAACAAGTCACCAATTTTATGATTGAATATTATTCAGGACATCTCACAGATGAACCCTATTGATATTCAGCTCATCAGAGCCAATACAACAAGTGCCACAGTACTTCAAGTACGATATTTTTGTCATTTTTGGAGAAGTTTCAGTTTGTTAGCACAATACAGCCTCCGGAGAATAGACAAGTGACCAATTTTATGATTGGATATTATTCAGAGCGTCTCAAAGATGAACCCTATTGATATTCATCTCACTAAAGCCAGTACAACGGGTGCTGTGGTACTTGAAGTACCAAATTTTTGTCATTTTACGAGAATTTTCAGTTTGTTATAACGATACAGCCTCCAGAGAGTATACGATTGATCAATTTTATGATTGAATATTGTTCAAAGCGTCTCACAGATGTACCCTATTGATTTTTAGTTGACGAGCGAGTACAACGGGTTCTATACATCCAGATATACTACATTTTTGGTTATTTTTAGAAATATTTCAGTTTGTTAACACGATACATCCCCCGAAGTGTATACAAGTAACACTTTTATGATAGAATATTGTTCGGGGCCACAGATGCGGAATAGTTAGTTTTAATCTTTAAAACCGTTTATTTTGTTATGATTTTCAGCAACATAAATAACAAAACCATTTACGCCAGCCATGTTTAAAAATCTGAAAAAAATAGCTAGTGGTCATCTGAATGTTTTTCTTTTTGTAGTAGTTACCACACATTTGATCGACATGTATTGACGCCCCCTTCTGCGCTATTGTAGTCTAGAATTATTTGAGTCTTTTCGATTTTGGGGCAAATGTTGTAATCGTCATGGATGGTGGGGAGAAGAAATATGCAGTTATTTATTTTAGACATGTAAGAGACAATTGTGCAACAATCTTGGAACCCGAATATCAATGAACCTACTGGTTGACTTGTTTTAGCATCACACATGGAATATATTTTCAGGCCATACTTGGCAGACTTCTCGGGCATATAACAAACCCACAGCTTTCACAGAAGGGGTATAATATTTTTTTGTCTATTGTTACAAATTCTGATGAACTATAATTTTTCTAAAAGTTTTGATAATAATACCCATATTGGTGACAGTTTATCAAGTACTATCCGTTCATTTCGAGTTCTTACATCATCAAAACAGATAGCCTGTAGCAAAAATTGGAATCTGTTAATACCAAATGCCGCCCCGCATATGGTTAGTCCTGGTCCATTCTTCTTCTATGCACAACTGACATCAGCTTTTGTTTGTTCCTAGTATAAATAAAACTCTATAGAATGTCTTTATTTTAGATCGACAAGTTGCTTTGCAATCTCTCGTGAATGCTTCGGATGCTTGTTTTCGTTGAATACAAATGTTGGTGTAGGGGTACAGAGGAGTTGTTCTTAAAATAGTCATGGAAAACTGAAACTAGTCAAAATTGTGGCACGGGGTGCCGCTTAGCGTGTGACAAAGGGATAAAAGTACAAATCTTGTATTTTGTAAAATGATAGGGGTTATGTTAAGACAATAATAGTGTTGACTATGACAATGGTTCATAAATAGACCTTAATGAACTATTTACAAATAACTATAAAAATAAAAAATTTCATTTCTACTTAATAGAGAGTTATTGAAAAACATCTTTTTTACTTTAATAAAGTTTGTCATAAATTGACATGTACGCATACGCATTCATCGGATCTTTTACAGTAGTCTTTTAATAAAATACAGGCTTCCTATATTTTACTTAAATAAAGGAAGGTGGTAGTTAATTAAAAGTTCCTTATTTTGACAACTTTCATGTCATTCTGTCATATTTACTGTCAATATATGATGTTTTCAATGTTTTAATGGTTCTTTAATTTATGTATGTGTAATATCTGTTTATTTGTTTTTTCTTATATTTTGAAAAAAAAATAACTTCATCAATATAATTGTTTATGAGGAACTCCAATAATATTATGAAGAAGTAGAAGTTTTATATCTTCTCCTCCAACACCCATCATAATAGCAATTTTGAATTGTTGGTCCATGTGGTATAATATTTCAAATGTACCAAATCTCTTTTTTTAAATCAATAAATAACGAAAACAATAAATAAACAGCTGTTTACAATTTTTAGGTTATAGAAGTGCGGAACAAAACAGTCATTAACTGTCTAATTCAACAAATGTATAATAAAGTTCACACAAAGAGTCACTTTTAATAGTTAATTTTAAAACCACATTACAGGATCTTTTATTAAAAGCAGCCTTTATTTCGTGTTTCAATAGCTCTCTAATAGTGATTAGAAGTGTATAGGAAACAATGAAGTAATGTATTGATGTAAATTGTAGGTAGCTCCTCCAGTTAGCTTTTGGATGAATCATCCACATCTGTCTACATGGATATAATTAAGAAAATACCAACTACTTCTGGGCAACTTGGCAGATATAAAGGAGTTGCATCTGTGACTGGTGAGAATTGTCATATTGTTACATTATAAACTGGTACCCTGTGATTGTAAAAATAATCTCAATTTTGAGTAAGTGGCCATTATACTATTACAGAGTATCACTCATTAAATATTGATAAAAAACAGATGACTGTTAAGTTTAAGGTTGAAAATGAAACTCTATATATTTTTAGGTTTAACTCGATCCATGAAACATGATGATAAAAGTCTTTCCATCCATTCCTCGAATACTAAAATTTTGAGGCGCAAAATTAGCCAGTGGAAGTCAACTGCTAAGAAAGCTCAGAAGTATCGTCCAAAACTATTAATGAAATATTTATAAAAAAATGTGGATCATACAAAATGGCTTAAGAATGTGAATATGGCCACCATAAATTTTTTTATGCAACAGGTAAGAAACCAGAGACTAAAACCTAGAGGAAGAAGATTTACCTTAGATGACAAGGTATTTTCACTATCATGTTACAAGAATAGTGGAAAAGGTTACAGGTTTCTATCTAAATTATTTTCTTTACCCAGTCGAAGAACCTTAACTAGGTTACTAAATCGCCTGCCTTTCAGTTGTGGAATAAATGAGCATATTTTCAATGAAAGGAGTTGTGGAGAAAATGACCAGTATGGATAGATATTGTACATTGGTCTTTGACGAAATGTCATTAGATACTGGTCTTACATATAATTCAGTGAAGTACTGTATAGAAGGGTTAGTTGATTTTGGCAATGAGGATAGGAAAGCTGCTTTCGCTGATCATGCTCTACTTTTTATGGTTAAAGGTATACGAAGGAGTTGTAAACAACCAATAGCATATTATTTTTGTGAACACTCTACAAAAGCTGTGGATTTAGTGAGAATCATTGAGGAGGTTGTAGGAGCACTACGTAACACTGGCTTGAGAATAGTTGCATCAGTTTGTGATTTGGGATCTACTAATGCTAGCGCTATTAATATGCTCTTCAATGATACAAAAGCGTACTGTATTAGAAATGATATAGACAATAAATTTCAAGGTTATTCAATAGATGGGGAAGAAATTGTCTATTTATTGGATTATCCTCATCTATTTAAATATCTGAGAATGGACTTTTGAACAAAGATCTAAAGTTTATTCAGGATGAGATTTTAAAAGTGGCTATTTTCAGTAGATTTCCCAAACTAACTGACCAACATATTCTCAAAGACAAAATAAAAAAAAATGAGAGTGAAAAACTGCACTCAAGTATTTAGTCGGAGAGTCGCAACGACAATGAAAACTCGAGCAGAGATCAGCATCGAGCTGCAGCCGGAATCTTGTTTTTGCTTGAATTTTAAAGCGACTGAAACTGCAAATTTATTGTTATTTTTGGATATGTTGTTCGATAGTCTTAACGGAAATCTGTCAGATCCATCCTCCTTTAAGGAAAAAATTGAGGGGTGTAGTCACTGCCACCTCTAAACATCTACAAACTTAGCACAATGCGGTGCCAGTTTTGAATTCGTTAAATTTTATTGACCCATCAAAAAATAGTGGCATATGTATAAGACCCTCAATAAAAAAACTACCATTTACTATTAAAGGTTTTGTGTACATTTGGAAAAAAATGGAGCAAGAAGGATTCAAATATATGAGTCCAAGAAACTTTAACCAAGATGCCATTGAAAATTTCTTTGTCACGGTAAGAAGCCATGGTATTCGGAATACGATTCCTCCATGTGCTGCATCTGTTTCGTCCACAAAGTCTCTAATAGTAAACATTTTCATGTCATCACACTCACCAGGATTCAACTGTGAAGATGATTTCTCAACAGGGGCATTGGACACATTTAAAAATTTCACCACACCAATAGAGGAAATAACACCAATAGTCAATGTCTCTAGATACAAACCATCCAATAAAAGTTCTGAATGTACAGGTACAGGTATTGTCACTCCTTATGTGGCGGGTATGGTGGCAAAGAAATTATTTAAAACCCTAAAATGTAGCGTATGTAAAAATATTATATTGTCAAATGAATTATTTAAGGCAAATTCATTAATTTATGCAAGGGAACATGGAAAACATGTTTTGTGTGCCCCTTCCACGACATTTAATAATATTTTTAAAAAAATTTCCAATAAATTTTTTGAAAGATTGCCCAACTTAATTAATTCATTTGGCATAAAAAACCAAATTTTAGGTTCGGCGGATTTTACACACATTTCGTCAATTTTTTGTTTAGATCATAAGGATTATGCACATATATTTGTTAATATTAGTTTTAGTATATGTATATATCATTATATAAATACCATAAATAACATTTAAGAAGAAAAAAATACAATATACAGAATATGATGCTCTTACAAGTATGGCACTTATTAAATATAAAGAAAAGTGCAAGAAAGACAATGTCAAACATTGATTATGAATTTTTTTGTAATCCTATACTATAAGTTGTTAGTTGAATGCCAATTTCAAGTTTCATAATGATTACTCATAATTACACTGGTTTTCATTATAAAACTGAAAAATTAACCAATAGAAATCTAGATTTTTAAATCACCATGTAGGCAGACTTAATATTTTTATAATAAAGAACCTTTACAGTCGCATAAAAATACTACAATATTTGTAAAAAACACAATTCTATTTTATTTAAAAAATTAAATAAATGCGAATTACAAAAATTATTGTGTAAAACTTGTGTCATTATTACTTTCTGTAGAACTCGTGATTCACACTACAAAACGAGTCATTGTGACACTTGTTTTACAAATAACTATTATAAAACTTATTTTTTTGTTATATTTCATTGATAATTTATGTAATGTGTAGAATGTCAAACATAAAATAAAAATGATATTAATGTTCATTATGTGTTTTAATAATCCATTTACCTACTTCCTATAAAATTTTACATTCAAATTATTTTCCCTAGAAATTGAATTCATCGAAACTAGTTGTCACCTCAAACTGTAAATGAAACAAAAGCATTGTGTGAAATACTCTTTTTTGATAGCATTTCAACATTTAACATTTTTTAGTTAACATCAACTAATAAATTTGCAATGCTAGTAAAAAAAAGTATATTGCAAAATACTTTTGTTTCATTTACAATTTGAGATGACGACTAGATTCGATCGCTTAAATTTCGCGGGTAACTTTATTTTTAAACTTCTTGCGCAATTATTAGTTTTAAATCTCCCGCGCAAGTCAATTCTCAAATATCCCGCGCATTCACTGGCTTAACATGGATCTGAACATTTGCACAATTAAAAGATTAGTACACGGGCATGAATGTAGATGGCGTTGAGATTCAAACGTGTTGACAAAATTTTTGTACAGAGTGGCAGATCTATCTGTGTATATAATCTTTGGATAGTATCGATTCTCTAACTGATGAAAACGAGTTAGAGAAAGAAATAGAATGTAGATGCAATGTTGAAGATGAATACTTGCAGCTAAATGACAGGACTTAATACAGAATCTAAAACCTGATAGTTCAATTACTATACCTTACTCATTTTACGATCAAACTGTTTGTACCTCACATGGTTTTACACCAGGCAGCATCAATTTTACTCCTTATAATCCTGATGAAACGATTACAAATTTTATTAGAAGACTAGAGGTATTCCTACATCTAAAAGGTCAACTCATTGATGATAAAAGTAAGGTTTACACATTACTGCACGCCCTTACTCCTCAGTTACACCAGCAGCTTTATGATATCTGTGCTCCTGAAGAGTTAGTAAATCTGCTACAGGATTTTGTTGATCCACAGCTAAGCCAATTTGCTCTAAAACACAAATTTATTTCTAGAACACAACACGAACATGAATCTGTAAACGATTTTTCAGTAGCTCTCAAGAAAATGACGATTAACTGCGACTTTGATTGTGGATGTGGAAAGTCCATGGCAGAATGTTTCTTAAATTACTGTTTATTGGTGAGATTAATGACATGAACATTCGAAAAAGATTGCTTCAAGATCGAGAGAAACGCACACACCAAGATATAGTTAACATAGCTTCGGCTATAGAGTTGGCCATGTCAAAAATATGAGTATACATAATAAAACTACAGAACCAGTTGGTTCAAATGAAATCGTCTCCAGAAATGTCAGTGACAGTAGGAATAACAAAACAAGGGACGACACGAATAGACACACTCCTTTTAGCCCACAATCTTCAAGGTCGGGAATCGACAAACTTAGAGGCAAATGTTATAAATGTGGTTCATCTTCACACAGGGCTAATCAATGTCGCTTAATAGATACATAATGTCGAAAGTGTAGAAAAGTTGGACACATTGCAAGTGTATGTATATAGAAAAAACCTCAACTATTGGTACCCAAAAATGTAAGACAACATCAAATTGAAAATGGATCTGAAAATAGTGAAAACGAATATGAAATCAACGTTCTTAGTGACAAGTGCAATGATAAATTTATGGTTGAGATTAGCATAGAAGGAAAACCTGTATCCATGGAATTAGATACGGGAGCAGCCCTTAGTACAATGTCTTACAGTGAGTTTAAAAAACTGAATATACCTCTGAAAATGTTTTCAACAAATATTGAACTTCCCACTTATACTGGAGAAGTTATCAAACCAAGAGCGATCACATTTGCTAAATGCATGTACAAGACAAATACATTTGTGGAAAAACTGTATTTTAGTGATCAAAATGTAGATGCAATATTCGGAAGGGACTGGCTACCAGAGGTCAGGTTAGACTGGGGTGAAATCAAAAGTCTGAAAACAACTCAACCTTCAAATCTGATAAACATTTGAAGTGAATTTAGTGATATCTTTGATAAAAAAATCGGTGAAATACCTGATTATTTCGGACAGTTTAGGCTTATCGATGATGCTACACCAATTTTTATTAAGCCAAGACAGGTACCATTTTCTCTCATAACTAAAGTAATAAAAAAACCTAAAAGACTTGAAGAATGTGGCATAATAACAAAAGTTAATCACTCTGACTGGGGTACCCCTATTGTGCCCGTTGTCAAGCCAAATGGCCAAGTGCGGATTTGTGCTGACTATAAAGTTACAGTGAACAAAGTCATAGAGGATGAAAACTGTCCGATACCTAGATTAGAAGAGATTTACTCACAAATGAATGGAGGAAAACTATTTTGCACCATGTATATTAGCAACGCGTACCTTCACATGAAAATGAATGAAAAAAGTGCACTCATGCAAACATTAAGTACACACAAAGGACTGTACAAAGTGAACCGCCTTATGTTTGGGGTAAAAGTAGCACCTTCTCTTTGGCAACAGTTTATGGACAAGACCTTATAAGGAATAGAGGGAATACAGCTTCTTTGACAACATTGTATTACAGGGTGAAACGTCTGACGAATTAATGACAAAGTTACGTATTGTCCTACAACGCTTAAGAAATGCCAACCTAAGACTGAACCAGGATAAGTGCAAATTCTTTCAAACCAGTATACAGTATCTTGGACACGTTATTGACGCTCAGGGCCTCCACAAAACAAAAGATAAAGTAGCATCCATAATGAACAGTAAGAAACCAGAGAATATCAATGAACTTCGGAAATTCCTTGGTCTAGCAAACTATTATAATAAATTTATAAAAAACTTAGCTACGATCCTTCACCCACTCAACAATCTACTTCAAAAGGACAAACCGTATATATGGACATCCAAATGTGAAGCAAGTTTCCAAAGGGTAAAATCAGAGATAGCAAGTGATAATGTTCTCGTTCACTACAACCCAGATTTGCCCTTAGTACTTGCAACCGACGCATCCCCAGTAGGGCAACCCCCCACACAATGCTTTTGTTTCATTTACAGTTTGAGGTGACAACTAGTTTCGATCAATTAAATTTCTAGGGAAAATAATTTGAATGTAAAATTTTATGGGAAGTAGGTAAATGGATTATTAAAACACATAATGAGCATTAATATCATTTTTATTTTATGTTTGACATTCTACACATTACATAAATTATCAATGAAATATAACAAAAAATAAGTTTTATAATAGTTATTTATAAAACAAGTGTCACAATGACTCGTTTTGTAGTGTGAATCACGAGTGCTACAGAAAGTAATTATGACACAAGTTTTACACAATATTTTTTATAATTCACATTTATTTAATTTTTTAAATAAAATAGAATTGTGTTTTTTACAAATATTGTAGTATTTTTATGCGACTGTAAAGGTTCTTTATTATGAAAATATTAAGTCTGTCTACATGGTGATTTAAAAATCTAGATTTCTATTGGTCAATTTTTCAGTTTTATAATAAAAACCAGTGTTATTATGAGTAATCATTATGAAACTTAAAATTGGCATTCAACTAACAACTTATAGTATAGGATTACAAAAAAATTCATAATCAATGTTTGCCATTGTCTTTCTTGCACTTTTCTTTATATTTAATAAATGCCATACTTGTAAGAGCGTCATATTCTGTATATTGTTTTTTTTTTCTTCTAAAATGTTATTTATGGTATTTATATAATGATATATACATATACTAAAACTAATATTAACAAATATATTTGCATAATCCTTATGATCTAAACAAAAAATGGACGAAATGTTTGTAAAATCCGCCGAACCTAAAATTTGGTTTTTTATGCCAAATGAATCAATTAAGTTGGGCAATCTTTCAAAAAATTTATTGGAATTTTTTTTTAAATATTATTAAATGTCGTGGACACAAAACATTTTTTCTATATTCCCTTGCATAAATAAATGAATTTGCCTTAAATAATTCATTTGACAATATCATATTTTTACATACGCTACATTTTAGGGTTTTAAATAATTTCTTTGCCACCATACCCGCCACATAAGGAGTGACAATATCTAGTCCTGTACATTCAGAACTTTTATTGGATGGTTTGTATCTAGGGACATTAACTATTGGTGTTATTTCCTCTATTGGTGTGGTGAAATTTTTAAATGTGTCCAATGCCCCTGTTGAGAAATCATCTTCACAGTTGAATCCTGGTGAGTGTGATGACATGAAAATGTTTACTATTATAGACTTTGTGGACGAAACAGATACAGCATATGAAGGATTCGTATTCCGAATACCATGGCTTCTTACCATGACAAAGAAATTTTCAATGGCATCTTAGTTGAAGTTTCTTGGACTCATATATTTGAATCCTTCTTGCTCCATTTTTTTCCAAATGTACACAAAACCTTTAATAGTAAATGGTAGTTTTTTTATTGAGGGTCTTATACATATGCCACTATTTTTTGATGGGTCAATAAAATTTAACGAATTTAAAACTGGCACCGCATTGTGCTAAGTTTGTAGATGTTTAGAGTTGGCAGTGACTACACCCCTCAATTATTTCCCTATAGGAGGATTTGACAGATTTCCGTTAAGACTATCGAACAACATGTCCAAAAATAACAATAAATTTGCAGCTTCAGTCGCTTTAAAATTCAAATAAAAACAAGATTCCGGCTGCAGCTCGATGCTGATCTCTGCTCGACTTTTCATTGTCGTTGCGGCTGTCCGACTAAATACTTGAGTGCAGTTTTTCACTCTCATTTTTTTTATTTTGTCTTTGAGAATATGTTGGTCAGTTATTTCGTGATTTAAATGTATGAAGCTGAATACGAACACTAAAGCTAGGCAGTACTAAGGACTTTTTCTACAATATCAGACTCCACACAACCTGTGTTTGAATAGAAACATAAATTTGTTCTCTCCATCCATCAGAATTATGAATCCCTCCAATCAGAAACGGCTTTCAAGATTAAAACCAACTTTTCATACGATCACTACCCAAAGTAGACTTTTGCACACTCAAATCTAACCGCAAAGTTGATGTTTTCCGTGATCTGTCATAATTTGACATTATTTCGGCTCTAGAGCGTACTTTTCCGCTCGCATGTTTTCATTTACAATAAACTAAAGAAATGTAGTGAATAATAGATATATTAAAACAAAATGTAGGGCAGTCCGAATATTTTAGTTGAAATATTAATATTTGAAGATATAGAAATGTAGTTCGGAGCACTTTGTGACTTTTTAAAAAACATTTATTTTGAAAATATAAACTAATTACAAATAACTTTGGAAATTTCAATAGTATAAATAGATTTTATTAACACAACGTATATAATAAAGATCGTACCACAAAAAGTCGTTAACATATGTGTGTAAACTGAATTTATAACTTCCTATTTGCTGATCATGCATCTAGGTCGGCTATCATCTTCCTTCTCGCTTATGGTTACATTTCTCCTCGCTCCTTTTATTCTTACTTCGTCCTCGAAGTCTTGGGAATATTTTGGAATAACTCGTCCAATGTTTGGATTTGGGCCGGTTGCAGTTTAGGTCCAAAAAGGGATTTTGGAAATTCTTCTTTTCTTCTTAATTGCAATTATTAACAAAAATGCTAAAACAGATATTAACAAAATAATACAAGCAGCAATTGGTTGGATTTGAACGTGAGTTTCTGGGATTTTCAGCTTTTCTAGTTTGATTTTATGTTCTGGTGTGAGCTTCATGGGTACGGCTTCTGGAACGGAAATTTCTTGAATTGTTTTCTTTGTGTAGAGTACACCTTCAATGGCGATTGATTTCTCGGTTAGCAGGATACTGGTTGATTCGATCCATTGATCTTGAACTTTAATAGGGTGAACTATCGCTATTAATATAACTTTCGAGGTTTCTTGTACAAAGTTTTCTGTTTGCTATGCATTTGGTGCAATTGTAAACGTTTGGAATTAAGAATCTAGACGACACATGATTCGTACAGATAATGTTTTCTTCTCGGCCAATACATTTTTCGTATCATCTGTTGTTGGTGTAGAAATAGGCAGGCGGCAGCATCATGATGTGATCTTTATTAGGTATGGGATAAATTCTGAATGTAGGATAAGAGTTAACATGTAGGATTGGGATTTTGATTATTACGAGCATTTTCTTTGAAGTAACACATATAAAGGATTTTGAAGATTCGATAAGTTCGTAGGGGTGCTCGTCATTGACAAGAAGGGCGTCTCTGGAGGGAATATGAAGAAGTTTATCTTTAAGAGCTTCTAATTCTTTCAAAGTAAATAACTCAATATTTGTTATATCTAAATAATAGAGGGTGATTGTTCTATTAGTGTTTCAAATGAAACTCACGGTTTCTAGTTAATACCACAATATAATAAAAATTGTTGAAAATTAAATTGTATTTTCAACAATTTTTATTATATTGTGTTATTAACTAGAAACCGTGAGTTTCATTTAAAACATTAATATGAGTAGATTCCACGAAGTAAGGGTCGAGACAGTTAATTTAGGTAATTGTTCTAATTAGTTTCATGATAAATTCATGAATATTTTGAAGATTAATTATTTCATTATGTAGAGCAGGCTTATTTCTTATTGGCTCCGGCTAGCGTTGGATTAGTGGTCCTTCACCGGTAGGGACTGGTTTCTTCTTTCTATCAACTGGTTCCATTTCTGCTCTACTGATTTCCCTGGTGTTGGAGGTCGGTCCAATTCTCTCTCTTGGATTTTCCATATGGCATCGTCGTACTCCATGTAGCAATCCGGGCATCAATAAATTCAATCATGTTATATTCATCAAATAAAGGTGTATTTCTGTTTAAGCTGTATTTTCGAGTTAATTTCATAGACGTTAATGTGAATGGTTTATGATAAATTTGGTTGTTGAAAAATGTTGCAGCCTCGGGGGAGATTACGGTGTTAGATCCACCAGAATCAATTAAAACAATTAATTTTGATTTTGGCATTATAAAATAAGGCAATTGAGGGTATTCTCGAATATTATTCACGTTTATACAGGAGGCGGTTGTTCCTCGGGAAGGTTCTCGTGAAAATCCTGAAAATTATCCTCGTTGTAATTTTCAATTTCGGCGTCGTTTGAGGAATTTATATTAAAATTGTGGGTTCGTCTAGTAGAAAGACTCATGGACTGATTCCTTTTATGAATTGTTTGTACACCGCTGATAGGAGAGGAATTATTTTGTTGATTATGGGTATTTCTGAGAAGAGGAGACCTATTGAAATTTTGAACGTTTTTATTATAATTCGGATGTTGAAAAATATTTCTTTGGGAATGGTTCTGAAAACTATTTCTTGGAAAATTGAAATATTGTTGAGAATCGTTACGAGGGGACGGTGAAGAATTTGTTGGTTGCGAATTGTTATTATTTCGTGGAAAAGTATTGTGTGAATTGAAATTACGCTGTGGGTTATTATGTGGTTGTGTCGAGAAATTGCTGGATCTATTATTATGTCGATTTTGGTATGAATTATGTCTAGATGATGTCGATCCTTTGTTTTGTTGTGTTTTTAAGAAGTTCATATATTGTTGCTGATTTTTATGGTTATCATAAGCTATGCATTTTTGAAGGGCTTCTTCAAGAAAAGTAAATTGAAAATGTGACAAATATTCACAATAAGGTTCATTTATGCCAGAACAAAAAGTTTTGAGGGCCATATTTTCGAAATAAGGCGTTTTGAACCATTTTTGCATTGTTGTTTAACGTGATATGTTGGAGTGAGTGATTTGAATTATTTGATACACGCTGATGATATTGGTCGTAAGTCTCGTTAAGTTTTTGTACTGTTGTCGATAACTGCGTTACTAAAATGTCTTCCGAACGTCTGTCACCGTATTTGGCTAATAAGGCCGGTCGTACGTCAGTCCAGATAGTTTTGTTGGAATAATTCAAAAAATCTCTTGGCTCTCCCTTGATACGAGAAACAATAGTAGCATTCAATATAAATTCTTGTACTGGGGTGAGTTCATAAGTTGTCAAAAATACAATTAAATAATCGGCTGATTTAATGAACGTAGAAAGATTGTCACCGGTAGAAAATTCGGGCTAAGTAGCGCAAATGCTAGATATATCACTATTATTCATTGGCATATTGGTTACTTTAACATCTAATAAATTTGGAATACGTTTAGTAGAATTATTTATGGTAAGAGTGTTAAAAAGTAAATGTAAATTATCTTGAGAAATGTCACTAAAAATGAGGAAATAAACACTTACATAAGGATGATCACTGATGATTTCTTCTGCATGCTCCTCCTTCTCTTCACAGGTTCGGTGGATTCTCGTCAAACAATTGAAATTGACCAGGAAACGACGGATGTTTCTGTACGAGGATCCTGTTCAAGCAGCGCCAGAAATGTAGTTCGGAGCACTTTGTGACTTTTAAAAAGCTTTTATTTTGAAAATATGAACTAATTACAAATAACTTTTAATATTATAAATAGATTTTATTATCACAACGTATATAATAAAGATCTTATCACAAAAAGTCGTTAAAATATGTGTGTAAACTGAATTTATAACTTCCTATTTGCTGATCATGCATCTAGGTCGGCTATCATCTTTCTTCTTGCTTATGGTTACATTTCTATATTTCGATCGAAATTGAATCTTATTTTATAAAATTTACCCAGTAAAAATATAACAGTCAGAAGTTAGGCAATACATTATAAACCTAGATGCAACAGTGATTACATATTTAAGTACCTACCTACTATTTTGTGAAAATAGACGACTATGAAATTAATGAAACGTCATTATTTCATTTTTAGTTTATAAAAAAGTTGTCTGTTTATAAATAGCTATTTGAAAAATGGATAGTGACAGATATAGCAGATTTTGCTAAAAATATTACTCTTAATCTTCAGCCAACTAAATCCAGAAGTAAATACGAAAAACAATACAATATTTTCATGGATTGGTGCCGCTCAAAGAATATTAAAAAATATTCGGAGAATGTATTGCTGACTTATTTTGGCGAAAAATCCAAAACTGTAAAATCTGCTATCTTGTGGTCACAATATTCGATGCTTCGAAGCATTTTGCAAGTAAGAAATGATATTAACAAAGAAGTCACAAACATTCTCAAAGGAACAAGTGGAGAGCTTTATTAGATTTGCACCTGACGATGAACATTTGCTGAGAAAGGTACAAACGTTTTACTATTTATTTTATTCTGATACAGAATTTCTCAGAATATGATTTTTAGGTGATCTTAATGATGGGTGTCACTGGTGCATGCCGCAGGGATGAATTAATCAAAACTGAATTAAAGGATATAGATGATAAAGAATCCTTTCTAGTGGTCCAAATCCTCGATTCGAAAACGAATCAAAGTCGTACATTCGCAATAATTAATAGTGCTGAAGTAAATGCGATCGACTATATATTCTATTATAGAAAATATTTTGATTTAAGACAGCAATGTCAAATTAAAGGTAATAACATTATTCAGCGCTTCGCATCGAAAATAAGATTGGCGGAACGTTACAACAATGAAATTTCTTGATTTCCAGTCTAATATTTGTCTCTTATTTCTTAATTTGTTAGTGATATTGTGAGCAAAATTACATCTTTATTTCTATTTTGGTAAAAAATGTCATCCACCCTGAATGTGTTATATGCGTAGATATTATTTTACCTACGACCACCCCTGAAAGTAGTCAAAAACACACAATCAATGTAAGACGTCTATTACGCACGGTAAAACAAAACGCACCGCTGTATATATAGTAAATCGCACGGCTTCCATAGCAACCACTTAGCAACTGTCAATAGACGTAGCCATTTTATTCAAAATTTATCACTTAGATATTGGACGTTGAATTTTATTCTATATATAAATGGTAGATAACATTTATTAGATATGAGATTGCCTTTAATACTAAGAGTTATTTGGAATTATATGATAATTGGTTCCGTTGTTTCATTCAATCCGCATCTTTTAGCTGTCTGAATGTATCTCATATTAGTAAACAATAGTATATTATACACCAAGCGACTAAAGTGGCCCATTTAATCCTGCGGCTGGTGTTTGATTCCTGAGGGAAGTAATCCACCTAAGGGATTAATGTCACTTTAGTCGAGAGGTGTATACGCTATTTTATGCAGTTCCGGTAATTCTACATACTTTTTAATAAAAATAAATACTACTTGGGATGAACTTTTACGAAACTTGGCTGAGCATCGAGGGTGAACTTCTAAGATGCTTGGCTGGGCTTCGAGGAGCGACTTCTATAAAACTTGGCTGTGCATCGAGGATGTACGTTTTTATTTGTAATTCATATCCCTTAATAAGATTATAAATACAAGTACAAGTAGGTCGTAGGTAAAGTATAGTACGTAACTCGTGTTGTAACGTAATTTACGCACTCACAGAATTACGCACTCGCCGCTACGCGGCTTCGTGCGTAACTTTTCCGTTCGTGGGTAAAATGCTTCTTACAACACACGTTACGTAATATACTATTATTATAATGTTTTTGTTTCATTAATAGATAATTATTTATGGTTTATATCTTTAATTTATATTTTTCAAAAGTTTTTCGAATATCTTCCTCCAAATTTTAAAAAACCATTATTTGAAATTAGCTGCATTTAATTTAACTTCATAATTGAACACAGTTAATAGGTCAACGTTACCAAATTTTTAAAATTAATATTCATTGAATTTTTTATGTGTAACGAAATTTCCATAGATAATTAGTATCTACATAGTGATATCAATATATAAACTGCTGTTACTTGATTTTCTGCGTATAAACAATATGTTTCAAATAGTATTAGTTTGTTTACTCTTAACTGGACAAGGGAACGTAGGAGCTGAAACTTGCTATACCACTATTACAGTCGCTAGTGGACATGCTGCTCCGAATCATTTCTGTTCCGGGGAGTTGATTTTTGAAGACAATTTCGATAGCTTCGACACGAATACTTGGGAACACGAACAAACACTTGGAGGAAATGGAGTAAGTTAATTGGTGATAATATATATCTAGCTGTTCCATGGATGTCTTAAAATATTGGTCTTTTCAGGTATTAGTCTAGATAAGAAACTTTTTATGGCACACTATAGTAATTTTGGCGTGGAAGTGAACTCGTAAGGTTAATTCTGTTAAACTATTTGTCCTTTCATAATTATTATTAACATAAGCTGAGTGAGAGAGACGCAATTCGACACTCGCAAATAATATCGTAACTTGAAAATCGTCATTTTTCAGAAAATGAGTTCAAAGTTTTCTAGGTGGTTTGAGACGATCTTATAACGATGAAATTTGAAATTAGGTCAAAGTATAGTGATTTTATATAGAAATATTCCCGCATGTAACATACAGTTTAAAAATATCCAACAGTACTGTAAATTTAATTTGTAAATGTAAAGATTTGCTACTGCTGAACTAACGAGTATCGTATCTAAAGAAAAGATGTACTTATTAACCTTCTCTAAAATTGCTAGAATCTTAGCTCAAGATACGCGATATTATTCATAGTTCACTATAAAACTAATGCATGTCACTTGATTTTTATAATATTCTTTTTCCTACGACCACATAGGAAAGTAACACATATCGCACTCTCTACTTCCATGGAAAGTGACCTTTATTCTCACGCGTGCGAAAATTTCGCACTAGTGCGGAAAGTAACTTTGCGCACGGCTGTCAATAAGCTGTCAAACCCGTGAATCTTGTAAGGTTTACAGATGTAATTATTAATTATTCTTCCTTATTGATATTATTTACATAAAAACTGGACTAAAAACTTATTATTTATGAAAAATTAAGAAAAGAAAAAAATGTTGACGCCGAGAATCTAAACCATCACCTTCCGGTCATCATACCAGATACTATTCCAATTGAGTTATTAGAGATTTGAATTATCGTTATCAGAAATATGTACATATATCTCGTAAGTCGATTCACATTAATTTAATTATGATATTTCTTCTTGTTCCCCAGTTGTATCTAATAAGTACTTACTTATTGTTATGATTTCAAATAATCAATTATTATGGCTATTTCCTTATTTCACTATAAAAGTAATTGTATAAAGTCATGTGCACTTTTTATAAAAACAATATTCGAATATATACTGACACAAATAAAACGTAAGATTAGTCAGGTAACTCATTATATCACGATCTGATATTTACATATTGTTCAATGAAATGGGTGGTCGTAGAAAAAATATTCTACATTACTTGTGCGGAAGTGACTTTTTATTCTCGTGGGATTATCGCACTCGGCTTACGCCTCGTGCTACAATATTTTCTACTGGTGTGAAAAGTGTCACTCTCCGCACTCTTAATGTAATATACTATTTTACTTCATTCTTCTGAGTATTATTTTGTTTATTACATGGTAACAGTGCGTTACGCAATTTCTTCTAGTCCGTGTCCATCTTTCTGTCATGAAACAATATTACCCAAATGAATAATTTGAAAATACAGAAATATATTCCAAAATAAAAAGATATTGTCTTATAAAAAAAACACATAGATAACTTAAACATAATACCTACTCATATGAACAACATATCAGGTAACTTATTATTAATATCACGTTTGTTATTAAACTCTCAAAATTGATTTATTTGTTATCTGTATTTTTATTTACTTCTATAAAAATTGTGATGCATTTTATGAACTCGGTTCTTCTATAGGAACTGAAGGTGAATATATTTTTTTTAAAACGGAACAAGTTTCTGATATGCTGGAACCAATTCTTTGGATGCTGTTTTGAGTTCAGCAAACCTTGTGCATTTTGGTCTAGAAAATCATACTTTATTTTGATTTGAGAAGGTTCGACAAAAGTAATTTCATTTTTTTGATCTGTTTCCATTCAATATTATTTCCCTCTTCATCATTTTTCCAGTTTTTATCTAGACCTACTAACTTTTTCAAATCGTAAACAATGTTTTGACTAACTTCAATCACCTCGTAAGGTTCCCACCTAGTTTTCGCCATCTTAATCAGCATAAATCATTGATCAGGTGTATATATATATATATCACTTTACCCTTTTTGCCGTTCGAATCGGGCCTGCACATAATCCCCGTCATTTTAGGTATGACCTTTTTCCAGGAAACAGTATGTTTTTGAATCTTTGTATTTTTCAGTTGCATAACATACATAGCAGAGACAAAACGATTCCTGTTCTGACCATCGCAGTTATCTGTGTAAAAAACAAAGGTATTTACGCCCTATAGTGTCTGATTTTTATATAGTCGAGAGCAAAGTTAACTATTTCGTTGGCACCTCTTTTTGCAATCGTTTCATGCGAGACGTAACAGTGGGCTTTAAGATTGCCAATGTCAAACAATGTTAAATTATAGGTGCTATACTTCAACTTAAAGTAAACGATACTCACGTCTTTATAGGGAGTTATTGATATTTTCTGTCAATCATAACAGGCCACATGTCATTTGTCTTCCTTCGCATGCTGCTTGTCGTTTTCTTTTAGTGATCTAAAAGCTGCTTTATCCCTTTGGTGCTTTTTTTCATTCAGTCTCTAGTTCTGCCTCTTTCTTATAGTCTGCTAATCTGTAGCAAATGGAAAATATTTCTCTTTAGCCCATTATATAAGCAGCATTTACATTTGAGCTAAGGACTGTATATCGACTTGAAGATATTGACGTTTTGAGTCTGCAAATACAGTATGATTCAGTTGTTGGACCTCTTGTTACAAGACTTAATATCAGCTGTACTCTACTCATATTACTATTTTAATAGCTATGATTATTTATCAAATATAAACAATAACACAGTACAAAACTACTGTGTTAATTTCGTAAAATTAAAATGAACGTAACTAACGCGTTAGTAACATCCTAACTCCTACCAATACGTTTTAGTCGAGTATAAACATCGTATTTTAAGTTCCGATGGAAACATCACTAATCTGAAAAAAACTATAACATCGTATGTCTACATATGATAATACAGTTTAATTATAATGGCTTCGATATGATCGTATGCTCATACACGATGCTGTTTTGAAGTAATATTACCCATGGCTAACTCATCCGGATGTCTATATACTCTGTCATTAAAGGGGAAGAAGTCCTGTCAAAGACAAAATTGAAGTAGAGCGACAATGTGAGAAGTGGTAATTGGATCAATGTTCTTTGATTAGAGTAGATTGCTAACGATAGTGATTGTTTCTATTTTGGGAACGTTGGTAGAGAGATTGGAAACATCGAAAGAAACCATTAAAAAGTTAGACTAAAAATTATAGTTTTTAATTTTGCTTGCTCAGTCTATGGTGTTCTTAACAGTGTGTACACTGTTTTATAATTTAGAGTTGTAGAAAGAAAATTATTGACAAATTTAGATAAAAGTTCCAGAGGAGTATTGGAAGAGCTAACTACTGATCTCATTCGTGAGCTTTCTTTATGTATCAATGTATCTTTGGAAGTCCATAGAGCCTAGGTGTGTGAGAGTTAGTAGGGATAAGATGTCTCGTATTGATGCGATTAGTGACGACAACGGCCTTGTACTCATTCAAGATGTCCTTTAAATCACTTGTTAGTATCTTAGTGGGATTATTATTCATGATTAAGAAGTTATTATTTTGTAAAAATTACTCAGCTTATGTTGCCTAATCCTATCAATTCTGTCTACCCATTGTTTATATGAACTTCTAACAATTGACAGAACTCCTCAACTATACCAATAATAAAACCAGTACCATTGATATTATCACGGCTTCTAGACAGCGTTAACCTCTCACAAACAAGTCCTATTCCCTCTACTCCTCGATGGACTCTCAACCTCCCTAAATTTAACACATACCCTATGACATACAAGAAACACACAACACCCAATCAGTTATTGAAAAATGCTTTTCATGATATAATTACCAATAGTAACTATGACTTAGTTTTAAACACTGATACATACAAAAATGAGACCGGAGTAGGATGTGCTGTAACATCATCTCGAACTTGTATAAAATGTGCCCTAATCCCATCAACCTGTAGCGAACTATTTAACACATTCCTGGCCGTCGATTCCATCTCCCCACCTCATAAGGTCGTTGCCATATGTACAGGCTCACTTGCATCAACGTTGTGTATCCAAAATATATTTAACGACTATCCTATTGTCCATTCTATACATGACTCCTATCAACTTATCACATCCCAACAAATAGCAGTTACTATAATTTGGTTACCTTCCCACATAGGCATCATAGGTAACGAACTTGCAGACCAACAGGCAAATATTGCTTCTACGTTTTCCTTCACCGATAATATAGCTATTTGTAATTATTTAAAATCGTTTTTTACCTACGAAAATGTTAGTTAATCAATATTAATAATATAATTATTTCAGAATGCAGAGTTCGAATGGTATACTGCAAATTCAAAGAATTCGTATACCCAAGACGGTATCCTACATCTTGTTCCAACTTTCGTAGCCGATGAGTACGGCGAAGAGTTTCTGTACTCAGGAACAATCGACTTGGGAAATCAGTAAGTCATTAGATACAAAAATGTCTCTCGAATAAATTTCTAATAATTCGTTAATTATTCTTCTTTTGATGTTGATTTATTGGATCTATTTCAATATTTTTGTATGTTTCTCTATCGTTTAGAATCTGTTTCATGTTTATATCATTTTATGTGGCTTTAGTTAAAACTGTTTTATTTTTTTTGTCTGCTTTAAGAACTTTAATATGAGAATTTTCTTTTAAAAATATTTTTGATTTTCTAGAATTTCGTTCAAAAATATTTGTATTTTGGTTGTTCTGTGATTTCAGTTCATTTTTAAAATTTTGTATATATGTATATATATATATATATATATATATGCCATAAACCGCATAACCTATTATCTAAACATTTTCTGGATTAAAATCAATAGGTCCAATACCGTAACATTGTATATTAAAATCCATGCGAAAACCGTGAGGTAACTTATATAGGCCAAACTAGTCATTATCTGAAAAATAGAATAAAAAGTCACAAATACGATAAAAAATTCCACAGCTTTGACTAATCGTATAATAACAAAAAAACATCAATTTGATTATAACAGCACGAAGATTTTAAAAACCGAAAATATTTTTTAAAACAGGGAGTTTTATGAAATTATAGCAATCCAAAAATACAACTAGGCGGTTAATGGGAAAAACACATTAGTGGGTTTATTAGTTTATATATCCCAGTCTTATAAAAATTGGTAAATAATCAGATACTTAAGTAGATGAGCAACACGGGAACGGGAACACTTTCAAGGCCACACGCCGAGTCGAGCGACGTCATAAGGGGAGGGGCGGCCATCTTGGATTTCACGCACCGTATGTGTCGTATGCCCCATCTGTCAAATTTACCGTATGCCCCATCTGTTCTATGTGCGTTCTGTTGTATGTGTCATCTGTCAAATGTATCGTATGCCCCATCTGTTCTATGTGCGTTCTGTTGTATGTGTCATCTGTCATATGTACCGTATGCCCCATCTGTTCTGTGATGTACTCTCTTGTACTCTATCTTCACGATTTTTCTATGGTAGCATGTACAGTATCCGCCAAAATAAACAGTACCGAAAATAAAAATAAAAATTAATTTTTAATATCTGTGATGTAAGTGTTCAAAATGTTCACCATTTCGACGCAAATAAGCTTCCTATCGATTTTGTAAGTCAATAAACATATTTATAGAAAGTGGTTGATGTAACTGCCGAAAAATATTTTGTATTCTTTCCCGTAGTTCGGCAATATTCGCCGGCGGATTTTCCGAGTGAAATATTTTGTCCTTCATTATGCCCCAAATGTATGCGTCAGGTGGCGTCAGATCAGGTGAATGAGAAGGATATTCGAAGTCTGTTCCCCGAGAAATTATTCTATTATCGAAATGCTGACGGAGTGAGTCTAAGGTGCGCACAGCTGTATGGCTCGTTGCACCATCTTGTTGGAACCATTGTGTGCGAAACTGTAGATTCCGTGCACGGCAAAAGTTATTTAGATCTCTCACAAAAGGTATAATAATTTTCTCTCTATAACTCTCTTGGTTGACAGTAAGTGGATTCTGATTATCATCTTCAACGAAATAAGGTCCAATCATTCCCTGACCAGATACCGCGCACCAAACGGTAACTCTAAAACTGTGGAGTGGTTTCTCTACAATGACATCAGGACGTTCAAATCCAAGGAATCTGGTTGTTTGTCGATTAATATAGCCGCTAAGATGAACGTGACTCTCGTCTGAAAACCATATGTTTTTCAAAAATTCGGGATCTTCGTAAATAAACTCAACATGCGACCACAGTAAATTTCTCTTGCACGTTTGTCCGCAGCATTTAGTCGTTGTCCAACTTGAATACGGTATGGATAACCACCAATTGAGTTGAACATGCGACGTATTTACGTTACACTAATGTTGAGTTTACATGCAGTTCTTACAAGACTTCTTTGAGGTGATTGCACAACTTGGTTAAAAACACGCCTTCATTTTCGTTAGTGCATACTGTTTTTCGACGACCTGAAGAACCTTTACGTTGACACAATACACTACCAGTGCGACGAAATTTTTCAACAACAGCTAACATCACACTTTTACCAGGAGCTGCTTTATTAAATATTTATTGACACCTGTTCTAAGCTTGGACCATCATTACGACCTTTTCCGTATGAACGAAAATAATGCTCTACCAAAAAAACTTTTTCTTCCGTTGTTAGAACCATTTTTAAATCAAATTTAACTGCATCGTACTATTAATATATCAACTAATGACAATTAAGTCAAATATGACAAATCCATATTACATAAACAACTCCACAGCACTCTCTGTTTCGGTACTGTTTATTTTGGCGGATACCGTATATAGTGTGACGTAAGCAGTGTTTTCGTATAACATCGATTGAATAAGGGCGTTACATGAAGATAAGAGAAATGTTATGATACAAATTGAAAACCTACATCTCAGTGTTGATTCAAATCAAAATAAATGAGATTAAATCATTAGAGGTATGTCTTTTGTTGAGTACAGACGTCGAATTGAGGAATTTATGATGAAAATACATCGATTGAATAAGGATATTACTTTTTATGAAGATAAGAAAAAGGTTATGATGCAAATTGAAAACCTAGTTCTTAGTGCCGATAAAAATCCAAATAAATAGGAGAAGCTCACGATAAATTGAACACCTCCTGAAGAATTACAAAAAACGGGGGAACAACAGGAGATTTCAAATGCTATAGATTACGTCTTTAAACGACAAACACCGCAAACAGTGGCATATCCGTTAAATCGAATCCGTCCCACAAGACTGGAAACATGAATGATGATGAGCTAAACAATATTTTTAAATGATGTGTATAATATTATTAACCATATTTGTTTAGTAAACATTGTTAAACTTTCATTCTCATTATGTAGAAATATCAATATTAAAATTTATCAAAATTTGTAAACATGTTTTCAATAATCCTTTATCATTTTCACCACAAGGTTTAAAATTAAACTTTGCCGTATTGCTGACGAATTAAACAGATTATATTTATACACAGAATTTGATATTCACCATATACGGTGGAGTAAAAAAGAATGTAGAGAATAAATTCATTATACTGGGGCGTAGTCATGAAAATTAATATATGCGGAAGTATAATTGTGATGTTATTCAATTTTAAGAAATATTATATTAGCTACATTTATAATCGATGAAAAAACAACACATTTTAACAATGTGAAATATCAAAAACCGCAATAACTGATAACGGGAAAGAAATATCGAATATGTTCTAATTTTATCATATCAATTAGAAAAAAATATAAAATAACGTTTTTGTGTCCTCTAATGATTAGTATCATTCAAGATGTTGAAGAGTATATACGTATACGTATACGTAGTTTCTACGGCTTCATGCACCGAAAATTATGATGTGTCGTACGCTAAATCATTTTTCGAAAAGTATGGTTACATGAATTCAAGTCAAAATTCATTAACTGACTTTGAAGCCGTTCTTATTAATTTTCAAGAAAAATATAAGCTTCCTGTAGATGGAACGCCTAATAAAGAAACTATTGATTTGATGAAGAGACCTCGATGTATAAAGGGTGATAATAATTATGTTATACATTCAAATTGGAACAAAACAGAATTACTTTGGTATTTTCCGCAAGCTACCAACACACATTTAAAAACAGCGAAGCTTGGCTTTTGATACATGGCAATCAGCATCCAATTTGAAGTTTAAAAATGTGAAAATAGCTAAAATAAAACCAGACATCACTATAACCCTCACCAATAGAAAGCACTATTTTCGAAGCGACTGTCATGAAACCGATAAATGTCCATTCGATCTTGGTAATGGTGTGTTGGGTCACTCTTATTATCCCAGCCCATATAGTAAATGTATTGAAATTCATCTAGATATCGACCAAAACTGGTATTTTGGAGATGATTTCGACGTTCCAGACGGGATGGTCAGTTTTTTAATGGTTTTAACTCACGAAATTGGACATGCTATCGGCTTAGCACATAGCGAAGTTGAATCAGCCATCATGTACCCTTGGTATCAAATGGATAGAGTAGAACTGGATGAAGATGATAAAAACGGGATGATAGCTTTGTATGGGGCGCACGAAAAAAATTCTACTTTCAATGCGACGAGGACAACGACAGTAAAATCAACGCTACGACCTGAACCCAGAAGAAGAATTGTGTCAATCGAAAGAGGGGGAGGAACTAATAAGAACCTGTGTGAAATTTGCAGTCCAGACTGTATGTTTCTCGCAATGGCTCCACTTTTTCCAAACTATAGAATGTATGTGGGCCACGAAAAATATTTATGTAGACTAGATTTAAACGATATGCATATACCAAAAACTCCAGAATTAATTGTTGATTACCTACCAAAAGAACTGACATCCTCAAATGTCTCTCACGTGTTTCAAAACACTGTGGAAGATTTAGTTACGTTTAACAACAATCAATATTATGCGGCTACATTTCCAAATTTGAATATACACGACTCTTTTCCGCTTCCCATACCCCGATATGCTGTAATTAATGCTCTATTTCAAACGAATAGCGGACAGATGTATCTGCTGTACAATAACAATTCCTACATTGAATTTAATGCAGGAGGACATACTCTTAATAGAGGACATTTGCATGACGTATTTCCAGGAGTTCCCGAAGGTGTAACGTCTGCATTTCGCTATACGGATGGTCACATTTACTTTTTCTACAAAGACATATATTACAAATACAGCGAATATATCCGTAAAGTTGTTGATGCGAAACCGTTTACTTGGAGCCTATTTGGAGTACCCTGCCCTGAAGATACGCTATTGAATCAATTAGAAACTCTGTTACACAGAATTATAAATATATATCAATAAAAATGTAATACTGAGTTATGAATTTTATTCGTTTCATCAACATCTTGTATATTGTTCGTGCTTGTGACCAATAGTAACTTTGTTTAGTAAATTCTTCAAACGACTCACGTGACGTGAGAAGGACAAGAGGAAATAAAAACACAATAATGTTAATTAATCAATTTATTACACCATCTAAATCATTTACAGCTTTAGCTTTATAGAAATATATAAATTCTCTAATTGCCGCAGACAATACACTATCACTACAATCACATATAGTACACAATAACTCAAATTTACTTAAATGTCCATTATTTTGAGCAAAATTCCTAATAAGTTCAATCACATTGTATTCACCAAAATTTAGAGATTCCAAATGGGTGAGACGAGGGGAAATGAGATGATGATGGAGTTGTAGAATTTGATCAACATCTTGTTCAGTTAAAGGGAAGCTGACGCCGTGTTTGATTACTTCCAACCATTTTACACAATCGAATATTACTTGATGAATGGTTCAGTGGTCGCCACATTGTATCGTCTCTGGCTCATAATCATCGTAAAACGCTGGAAGTGGTTCATCTATGAATGAATTATTATTTAAAATATCGATAAACGTGGCCCATTCGAAAGTGCTGAAAGAGATTTTCGTAGGTTTATTCGTTGCTGATAGAGTGATTGCGCTACTGAACGTTCTTGCGGGACTTAATCCACAACCAATTTGGAAATTCCAATGTGTAGGATACTCGGTATACAACAGGTTATGGTCTTCTTTTTGAGCAGCTATTTCATACATTTCCAAAATACGATCTAATTCAACACTATAATTGTAATTTTCTGTAGCACAGCTACTAAAACCGCTATCTTGAGAACTCATATTGACGACTAACAGTCTAACCTACAGCTCACTCCAATTTATATCAACTCCTATCTATCTTTGCGGTTAATTCTCTTCGCCACAAAACCACCGTTCTCATAACTTGAAGTGAAAAGTGGTTACACAACAACAACATCTGTGGTTTCTATTCAACTATTATGCTTTTTGTCTAATCCAAGCCATTTAACGTACATTTTGTTGCCTTTTCTTCTAAGTACCTTTTCCACCAAGTAAATGTCTGGATTTGACGTTTTCTGCAGCTCTTCCTCGTGAAACCCTCCACTGATTGGTACTCCATACATGTCCTCAAGCAAATAGGTGGCGGGATTGGTTATTTTCACTTTAACGATTTTGAATAGTTCTGTCGTCCAATTGGGCGTGTATCCTTTTTAAAAGGCATGCTTCGACTTGCTTATACGAACCGACATCGAATTTTCGTGGTCCCGCAATCTTTAGATGTTTATAGGTATGGTTTAAAATAGCTTCTTCGTTGGATTTATTGACTCAGGAGGGCTTATACTTTGTAGTTGAATGCTTTGTATTATTGTATTCGTTTGTAATTTCTGGTAGAATAGCTATCCATTTGTAGGTGCCATTTAAACTGAAATGTTTATATAGTTTTGATTTCAATGATCGTATTACTCGTTCAGCCATTGCAGCTTTTTTAGTACTAAATACGTTATAGTGATTAATTCCATGTTTTTTCATTAATTGTTGAAACTTGTTGTTGTAAAATTCCGTTCCTTGGTCCGATTGAAGATTTTTGGGTGTTCGACCTGCGTGTGCGAGAATGTCCGAGAATGTACGAGTAAGCTCTTCGCCAGTCTTTGTCTTTAATGGTCGTGTCCACAAAAACTTTGAAAAACAATCGATAACGACTAGAATAATTTTATGGTTTTTATTTTGATGAGCGTAAGGTCGCATTTCGGCTAAATCCATTTGCCATAAATCATCTATATCTTTGATAATTGTACGCCTGTGTGGATAATTTTTACGTGTCGGTTTGTGGAGTTCGTTTACCAGCTGTTGCTCCTCGTTGGATGCCATATTGATACTTGCGTGTATCACGCTGTACTACTGCTCTTTATCTTCATCTCCAATTGATTAAGACGACTCTGTATATTCAACGTGGCAATATTGTTAACAATACCTCTAACGTTCTCATTCAAATCAGTAATTTCTTTCTTCAGTTCGATTATACCTTCTAGATTCATATTCATAGAATTGGTATTTTGACTTGCATTTTTCGTCAACGCGTCATTTATTTTTGATAATCCTATTAAGTAATCTGTACGAACACCATTTAAATCTATGTCTAATTGTTTACGTAAATCTTCATCAGCATTTTTAAATTCTTTTCGAATAAAGTATTTGGCCGTTGTTATGCTATCGTCAACGTATTTTTTGGTAGCCATATGCAGACCTGCTGTAGGCGGATTTCTCGAAATAAATTCTTTAATTTCTCCAATTTTATTTTGCAATGGTGGTATATTTGCCAAAAATATTTGCGATTTGCGCATGTCGCTTCTTACATTGTCGAGGTCTATTGCTAGATTGTGCATATCATTATTATGTTGCTGTGCCAGTGGTAAATTTTGAAGTTTATCATCTACATAAAGTTTATTAACGGCATCAGTATTTGTGGTTGGCATCTCCAAATTACAGATTTTCAAATTTTCAGCATCAGTATTACCGTCCGGAGTATCTGGATATGCTACTTTCGGCATATACGGTGTAATAAGCCGGTCGTTAGCATGACGACGTCGGTGTCCAAACTTATCGACAGACATGATTGAAATGAATAGACTTTTTCTTGATTATTCTATTATATCAGCTTCCCTTAGTTCATTTATGATGGCAACTATTTCGTTGTCGTTGTATGTGTTGCCGGCCTCCTTGGATGCAATCAGCAATTTTAAACGTTCAACCAATTCATTTGGATCGCCCTAATGAATGTATTCCATCGGTTTTTCGTTGTATGACAAAAGTCCCTTTCCCACATTAGTATATGATGGACTTTGAATAGCTTGTATTTTCTTTAATATTCGAGCTAATGGAGGTCGGATTATATTACTACTACTACTACCACTACTAATAGTTGATGGAGTTGATTTTGATCTAGCCGCAAAGAGAGGCTTAATAATGTAGTGATATTTATCTGTCCTGGAACTTTTCAGACGATTACGTGCATCGAGATGAACTTTGGTCAGAGTTAGTAGACTTTTGTAATTTTTCAAATCTTCCTCATTATATTGAGGATCATTGTAAAATAAAAGCTCGTACAATCCTTGAGTTCCAGACAAGTATCCAGCCTCTTTTTCACCATCTTGTAGCACGTTTATATCACCAGTTCTTTTATCGAACGCAATTCGACGTTGACCCAACATCCAACCGATATCATCATTGTATGTAGGACCATAATTCCTATCAATTTTATCATCTCCTCGAAAATAGTCTTCAATATATTCCCGACTAATTGAAGGATATTGATCCAAATAATCTTCAATGGCTTCACGTGTAACGTTGGGTCGCAACTCTTCATCATCATCATCGTCATCATAACGTACGATATTTCCCGATTCATCCGTCTCAGCTACTGGTTTTGATTGGAGAAACGGTGTAAATACATCATCGTAATTGTCGTGTGTAGTAGCAGGTTCTTTGTCTTCTTCCTCCTCCTTCTTCGGTTCCTCTTTGAGAGTAAAATTTGAAACTAGAGCTTTTTGTAGTGACTTTGAGGATTTAACGATTTCCTTTAGTGGTGCGGATATCGGTTTAAATAGTTTATTTAGAGACTCATCGTGCTCCGATTTTCCCAATTTCAAAGCTAAATATTTCTTGCGAATACATCTCGCCAATTCACTAACTTTTTTCTTACGCAGAGCAATTGCAACCTTATCGTCGGACATGATGATGTAGACTAGTAGCATGTTCACTTGGCTTACACATTTATATATTTATCGAAGCCTTTACGATACCTGCCGCTATTTAAAGCAAAATCCTTTAAAATTACCAATGTTCCATAGTTGTCGGACGACCAACATTCAGAGCAAATCGTTTTAAATTCTTCAAATGACATATCTGGTGACACGTGCTCATCAAATATATGTTTTAGGTTAATTTCATCCTGCTTAAATAACACCATCATATTACAATTGTCTCGTATGAGCTGTTTCGGCATTTTTGAATATGTTTGACATAAGTAGGCCGCATCAATGTCTCTGTGCCTACACATTGAATAATATTCTCGAATTTTCTGTTGACCATCGCAAGCGACATCATCGAATATGAATATCGAGTTGTATCTCGCTTTGTTCGGACTAACAATTTCCTCATTATCTTTAAATGGAAAGTAACTGACACCTTTAACTTCTCCTAGTACTTCCTGCAGCAATTGATATTTCGGTTGAAACAATGACGTGGAATAGACGTAAACATTTTCGAATTTAGCGCCATTTGGATTGAATAAAAGTGATAACATGTTGTTTGTTTTTCCACACCCGCTAGGACCACAGATGGCCCGAAATGAATTTGGTAGTAGTTTTCCATGTTTACCAGCACTTGGTTTAGATGTAAAGTCTAGATTTTCAATGGGTAGCGTCTGTTCTTGTTGAACGATCTTCATCTTGTGATGAGTGCAATTAAAGTGTTTTCAATTTATATGGATGACATCACATCTCTTCAGATCAGTCTTAATGTTCGTGTTTGAGGGAGGGAGAAGGTCTTTTAAATTCTCTAATCAATAAATTACCAATTGAACTTAATTTACCCACCTACAATTATTGTGGACGTAAGTGATCACATGACTATAACTTTTTAACTGTTAAAGACTGATGCTCTCTCTCCATTTACAGCAGGAACAAAGTTACAAAAACGCCTGGCACGTGGTGACGTTGGTATTAATCCTTTAGACAACGCTTGTAAACAGCACGATATTGCATATTCGCAAAACAAGTCTCTTGAAGAACGTCACTAAGCAGATAAGGAGTTGGAAGATAAAGCTTGGGATCGAGTCAAATCAAAAGATGCTACTCGGGGAGAAAAGAGTGCTGCATTACTTGTTACGGGCGGCATGAAGGTTAAACGAAAGTTGCGGATGGGATCAAACAAACGACGTTCCTTCCATCGAAATTTGGTTGCGAAAGTGGGGAAATCCATGAAAAAAGGAACCTCTCTAAAACAGACTGCTATGTACGCCCTAAGAGCAGCTAAAGCACTTATTCACGAATTTGGTGGACCGAAGCAAGTTGACGTACCTCGCGTAATACCTGTACCTAAATCTGGAGGTTTCCTTCCTCTTATACCTTCATTTGCCGGACTTTCGGCTCTTGGAGCATTATAGGGTGGAGCTGCAGGAGTTGCAAAGACCGTCATTGATGCTAATAATGCTCGAAAGAAATTGGAAGAAGACATACGTCATAATAAGGCTATGGAACATGTTGGAAATGGCTTATATCTGAAAAAGTATGCTGGAGATCGAGGATTTGGATTGTATTTGAAAAAGCCAAAAAACTCACGATGAAGCTACCGAATCGTCCACTGTACGACACCGATATTGCTCATTATGCAAAATTATATAAAATTAAACATTTTCGAGGTGTTTTCATGCGAGACACAATACCTAAATCCGGTCCTCCACAACAAGAGTGTGCAGTGGTTAACTTGGACTCGTCCAAAAACAGTGGAACACATTGGGTAGCATATACAAAGAAAAATAATCTTATCGAGTATTTCGATTCAATTGGTAATTTGAAGGCGCCCAAAGAACTTGTAAAGTATCTGGGAGGAAGAAAAGTTGAAATTTTTTATAACAATAATCAGTTACAAAACTAC